>BSQW01000006.1:9980575-11230575 GCA_030161315.1 Eutrema japonicum
TTGGCACCGGCTGGGTGTACCGGCTGAGTTTTGCACGGGATAAAGTGTCCAGTATGTTGATACCGGGCCACTTGGAGCCGGTGCACATGGCCGGTAAACTCTCTGTTTGAGGGTAAATTCCATACCGGCTGAGGGAGATTTCTTGTGCCGGGTCGGTATGAGAGACTGGTCTCGTGGTCAGACGGAGACCCCTTAGAAAATCGGCCATAACTCTCGAGCCACACATCCAAATCGCCTGATTCAACTTCCCCTGGACAGCTAACGCACTCCTATACAACATTCATGAAGGTTATCAAGGCTGATTCGGATCGGAAGGCCTTCGTCTAGACACTTCTTTCCGGTGTCTCGGATGGAATTTGTACTCCACTTAGGTCCAACTCTCCAAATACGCCCAAATGCCTCCAATTACCTATGAAATACTCCAAAACATGCAAGAACGCACTAGACCTAGTGAAAATGCTTTAATCTCTAAATGAGACCTAAATGCAAGACAAGACTATGATTATGCATGTAATCTACACAAAACTATAAATGAAATGCATGCTAAAACATGCAATATATGAGTATATCAGTAGGATGGATCGAATATACGGAAAATTTTGGGATATCTATATTCGTATCCGGATCTGGCGGATACGAGTTTTCATTATCTAGATATGGGGCTTCCAGATATCCAGACTTTGAGGGATATCCGGATTAAGATATTTGATGGATATCCGGATCCGGATCCGTAAAAAATAAATTTAAAATATTAAAATATTAAAAATAATGATAAAATTAATTTTTATATAAAACTTTGTTATTATTAAAAATATTTAAATTTTATTTAAATTATTTATATATATATATATATATCTCAATATATTAAAAATTATTAATATATTTAACGGATACGGATATCCGGACCTTATAATTTAACTATTTGGATCCGGTTTTGATGGATCTAATATTTTACTATATGGATCTGACCCCTTCGGATATCCGGATTTTGGAGCGGATCGGATCACGGATAATAGTTTCGCACACACCGAATTTTCAAATGGGTCTAAAGCATGACATTATTTCGACTCGCCAAATGAGATAGTTAGATAATTCCGCGCTTGCAGGAAATCGATCATTGGCCTAAACCAACATGGCAATTTCTCTACAAGTGAAAACCACTAGTCCACTACACATATCTTTAAAACATGTAGAAAACTGAATATTCTTGTCAATTAATATCTATATGACAAAGAAAATACTAACAAAGGAGTTCGATAGTTGGTGAATTTCAAACTTGATCTACATCCGCAAAAGAATCTCTATATAATTATTAAAAAAATAATTTAGGAAAATAAACTTTATTTTGTAAGTTATTACATATTATGCCATTACAAATAAAAAAATATATAATTGAAATAGAAAATGATATAATTATCTTTTAAAATTATTGATGAGAATATGTATTATATTTATTTATCATTAAAGACGTTATTTATTATTTAGAATCTTAATTATTGTGATATTATTAAATAATAATCAATCTATACATATTTAAAGAAGATATATTTGAGATCTTACAATATTTTACACTATGATTATTATATTTTATTTGTATATATATCAAAACAAAATTTTGAAATTTTTTTTACTAACTTATAAAAAGTTAGACACGAGAAAATTGATTTTTTAAGATTTGTGTACTGACTACAAAAACTATAGTCATTAAGCGGTGCATATTCGAATTATATTTTCAAGATTATAGGTTTTTGCAGGTTAGTCCGAATAATATTTTACTTCATTACAAAACGGGTTAGGTAGACAGATTAGTCCGAGTTGAGAATTCTATATCTTATTATTAGTTAGACATATTATAAAATTCAGATAAATTTAGTTTTTCTTAAATTTCAAAACAATTTTTAAAAAAAAAATTATATCGTGCTATATAGCTAAAGCGGATTGAATCCTAATTGTTTACAATTTGAACGCTCCGTCATTGAAATTTCATCATTGAATCACCACTATTAGTTTAAATTTAGAGTGTTTTGGTTCGAATAGCAAACTATAATAGTCTAAAAATAGAACATTTGGTTTAATTTATTTATTAATTTGAATTGTCATAAATTTAATCTTTTAAAAGTATTGTTTTTGCATAGAATTGGATGCATTGTATGGAATCAGTTTTTTCTTAGAAAGCGGATACGTTTTGAAAGTGTTACACTGCACATAATAGTCTTCTAAATCACTCTCATAAAGAAAATAAAAAAGCTAAAAATCTAGAACAACGATTTATATTCTTTTTTTACGTATTTTTAAAAATTAAATTAGGTTTTAAATTAAGTTAAAAAATACCAAAAATATTCATACATTTTCGACTAATTTATTTTACTACGGTTTTATAATTAGAATCACAAAAACCATAACACTTTCAAATTCGGAATCGACACTTTCAAAACGCATCTAAAACATTTCCAAAACTAAACTTGCCGCTTTCAAAACGTTTTTAACTTGACTCTTTTATAAATCGTGCTTTCGCAGCATTCCTCATGCTTCCAAAGAAATTTCGATTCTAAATCAATGTCAAAGCGGAAAAATAGATTTAGATATACTTTTTTGGTTTTCTAGTTATGATGTATAGATTTAGAAAAAGCGGATATCCGTAAAATATGTTAGATGTGATTAACAATAAATATTTGAATTTGAAAAATACGAATAACCAATGGTTTTAAATTTGGTAATAGAAACTGATTATGCCGCTGAAAAGATTAAAAAAAAAAAACGAAAGCCACGTGAAATTTTGTGGAAATTAAAAAGGTGAAGATATCGAAGATGATTTTTTTTTGTTTTCACCAGGACCCCACGCACGTGCGAGCCTTATCCACACGCTTTTTGTCATTCTTTTTCTCACTTTCTTTGCTCACTTGCAGAAAATTCAGTTCACTAATAAATAGATTTGCATTCTCTCTTTCGCAGTCGTACACGAAGGTTGAGCACAACATGAGAACGTGTTCATCTTGATTTTTTGTGTCTCGTCGTATTCTCGTAACTTTTCTAGAAATTGATCGAAAACTCTTTTTCTTTTAATTTATTGTAAATTCGATTTAGTTGCCTATTAATGATTTAAAGTTTGTTCTTGTCGGACTTAAAATAAAAAAAATAAAAAATCCATATTCCTACTAAGTACTACTCTTAATTCTTAAACCCACATATTTTTTGGAATTAAAAAAAAAAATTAATGCTCCGAAACAAACTAAGTGTGTGGGGGAAATAGTTTAATAAGGCCTTCAATCTATACTTGTAGAACTAGAAAATATACTCGTCTTTTCTAGTTTTCCTATGTAATATCTATATATATATATATATATATATGGGCGGATCCAGAACAAAATTTTGTATGGGGCACAATTTTTTTTTTTTAATATAACAAAATATATTTAAAATAATATTTACGCAATATATTTCAAATTTTGAGTTTAAAAACTAAAATTATTAAACAAATGATAAACAATATATTAAAATTATTATATAGATTATAATAAAATATTCTTTTTAAAAATTAGATTCTAAAATATATATTCCTTACTAAATATTGTTTTTATCAATTTATTAGAACGCATATTATATGATTTGCTTTAATGACTTTGAATTAATGTGTTAAAAAGTATAATATAAATGAAAATAAGAAAGAACATGTTCATATATATAAATATAAAAATAGAAAAAAATATATCATGCAACCAATTATAAAGAAAGATAAAAAAAATATTATGAAAGACGACACAAAAGAAAACTAAAAAAAATATGGAATATATATAGTTATTGAAAAGAAAAAAAAATGAAACGTGGCAAATACAAAAAAAAATTAATAAAAAAGGAGCAAAGAGCATCAAACTCATTACTTAAGAAACTAATAGAGAAAATAATAGCCAACAGAGCTAACTAATCAGTCCACATAGTAATCGATTAAGATTATTTTTTCCTTAGCCGTAGAACCTCCCATGTATATATATATATATATATATATATATATATATATATATATATTATTATTATTATTCAGGGATAGATTATGATTACACTCTTTGAATCTAATGTATATAGATTATATTAATGATCTAAAGTTTGTTCTTGTCGGATTTTCTTCTAAATAGATAATATTCATTCTTATTAAGTACTACTCTTAATTTAACCCGTTGGAATTCTTGATTGAATTGTATCACAAATTTTGGGTTTGGAATTTTATGTGTCCAAACAAACCATAGCATACGTATTTGGTTATTTGTGATAGAAACCACTAAACAGAGAAAAACAAATTAGTTAACAGGACTTAGATTTATAATTGTAGAATGATTGAATAGTTTTTACATATTTGTTGTTTAATAATGATATTGTATAACACTTTAGTTAAGGAAATATACAATAAAAAAAATTTCTCATAAATTATGATGCATAATGGAATGGAAACCAATAAATCACATGCACTATGTTTGAGTGTATTCCAGCTCTACAAATTTGGGCTATTGCTCTGATCCCATCGCCTTAAGATCAGGTTTCCCAACTTTATCGATTTTCTCGAATTTTGATTATCTTTTTTGGCGAATACCGCAAGATGATAAAATTACGATTCTTTTCTTGGTTAATATAATATATTTGGAAAGCAAGAAATGATAAGGTATTCTCTAATGTTGACAGAACCCCGCAAGAGATCCTTAAGATTCCGGAGTCTGAGACAATTCTTTGGAACATGGCACAACATATCGATCAAAATGTGAATCCCCCTAATATGGTTTCCACGGTGATATATCAGGGAATTAAAGGGTTTTGATGTTATGTAGACGGCTCTTGGAAGGATACTGACACTTTTTCAAGACTAAGTTGACACTGTATCCAAGAAGGTGGTGAATATACACTACTAGGAGCAAAGAATATTCGAAGAAGTCTATTTCCACTACACGCATAACTAGAAACACTTATTTGGACAATGCATTGTATGATTGCTTTGCATAAGACATGCGATAACTTTCGTAACAGACTGTTCTGAGCTGGTAAAGATGGTGTCTGCACCAAAAGAATGACAGGCATTCTCATTACATCTGAATGAATTCGGGAGAAGCAAGAAGGTTTTCTTTTTTTGCCCTATCTCACTCATTCCACGTGCAAAGAATACAACGGCGGACAAGATAGCACAGAGTGCTCGAATCTATATTTTCTGATATTTCGTATGTAAACTCGGTATTACCAATTTGAATTTTTGAACCGTTTTAGATGTGTTATTTGTTGATTAAAAAAATTGTTTTTTCTTAAACTTTGCCAAAGTTGGTCCTTTTCCTGGTTAACTTCTTCTTTCGTAATATCTCACTGCAACACAAGAAACTTAGGTAAGATATATATATATATATTCATGGGTAGATTATGATAATGTTTTTTTTTTTTTTGGTAACAAGGGTTGATAATGTTTTTTGTATCATTTCGTATTGGCCATATTGTTTTTTTGTAATTGTTGTTATTTTGTCTATTTCTTTAGCAGGTAAAGAAAATGGTAGAATGGTGACCCCATTTCCCATGAGATTGATTGGAGTATGGAAGTTAGAAAGCTAGTCAAAAAGCAGCATTTTAATAGATTTGGAATCCATAAAAGCGTTTATAGTGTTTGTTAACAAAAAATCTTTTGACACTCCGAATCCTGACTTTTTTTTTTCTTCGAGAAAGGGTTTCTTTTATTTTTATTTTTCTCATTCATATAATCAATATATTATTCCGTCATGCTGGTGTTTTTACAAGAATAGAAAAAAAATTGAAATATGTGAAACATATAAAAATTAGGTGTTAGAAAAAACATTTAAAATTTTATATTCCGCACTTATTACCGGAACAAAAAGACGTATTACCAAAAACAAAATGATTCTGACAGGAGACGTTCGTAAGTAAATAGACCTAAGTTAACGATCAACGAAAAGAAAACTGCTTATTTATAAATTTAGTTATTTATTTATTAATATATCAACTCAAAATATTAAAGGTTTTAGTTTCTTTTGGATAGTACTACCTAAGAATAGAAAGTGGTTAGTCGTCTACATCTCGCAAAATCAACACAAATGTCAGGTTTCGAGGTAAATCGGTTTTAGTTGTTTTAGTTGTGTCTTAATTACATCCTGACAAAAACTAAACAAGAGCAATGTATTAGTCGGGTTTTGAAAGCGGTTGAGCCTAACCAACCAGTGAATCGATATGTGATTTGAAAATTTAACCGGATTGTGATAGCTAACCAATTGACACAGCCTGCCATAGCCTTTTTGCCTCCTTTTTCTCTTTTTTTTTTAGTCAGAAACTTTTTTTTTTGTTTTTCGAATAATCGCCTTTCATTTTTTTTTTCTTTTTTATTTGATGTGATGCTAATTTGCCCATGATGGATATATTTCGCGATCACTCGCATTCAGAAATAGAATATTAGATGTTAGATCTATACTTGAATGCTTCAAAGATAACCTGTTGCATTTGTTAAAAGAAATTAAGAAACTCTCTAATTTAGCCACATAAATTATAAGATAAATTTTAATTTTATCAATTAAATCATGCATTTCCATAACATCATCTCATCACACTGATCGATTGCAGAATTTGTTGTTAATTTTCATCAAAATCTTGGTGCTCATAGCGAATGAAATTAATTAGTCTCTTTAAGTAAAAAAAAAAAAAAAAACCAAGAAAGTAGAGGAAAATTTCTGGAATTTTTCTATTTTCTTGTAGTAGAATATTACAGAGACCACACACGATCTATTGGAAGAACACACTAATTAAGATAGCCATCACACCTTAAGGTCCTTAACTCAACATATACCAAATACAACTCAACATATAACAAATAAACAAACCCGGAATAAAAAAGATTATTTGTCGTCAAACAATTACAAAGAGATGTGATTTTCAATAAATTATAATGACATAAGGGATATAATAACTTATATATATTCGATCTTGAAACAAAAAACCTCTCAGATGAAACCATCTTCTAGAAGGTCGTGAATGGCTAATACGTAAATATCAAGGCTTGTGAGGTGGGCATTGGTAGCATTTGGTGAATAGACCAAAAGTGTCGATCTGGCGAACAAAATTGACCATACTTGCCCATCCTCCGAACCCAAACCCAACGACGAATACCCAAACCACCACAAATATGTTTATGCAATAAGTCCCCATCCATCCTCCCACCACTCGTGGCGGTCTTTCCACTGCGTTCTGTCCACGATATATATATAAAAAATTAGTCATTCTGACAATTTTCAAACAAACTAAAAATATTATATTTTTATATATATAATTATTCTCACACAAAATAAAAACCACTTGACAAATTCACTAGTCTTAAATAAATAAAAAATGATAATTATAAAACAATCATATATATGTGGATGAAGGAAAAAAGATCTAACCTCTCTGGAAGGGGCAGGAGCAAAAGTAAGCATATGAGCCAAAGCAGGGATGATGTAGACAGTGAAGCTGACTAGGAGAGATCCGACCGCAGAATTGATTGGTCCGAAAAAGGGGAAAATAATGGCTAAGAACCATATGGGTACAACCACAGGTAACCTAGCCATGGCTCTTTTGAACATGCTTTTCGTCTCATGCACACCTATCAATTTCTCCCACACAAAATATAACGGTGTGGACGCAAATCCGAACGTTATAAACTGATGGATAAGCATTAGGATCACCGCGGTATCTCTAAAACCGGACTTAGGGAGGAGAGAGAGTGCGTTTGAATGAGTTAACAATTGATCACCAAACGCCCAATAAACCGCAGACGCAGAAGGTAGCGTTAGCGTTAATACGTATATAGTCGCTAGTAGATATATTGCCTTGAACTTTTGCGGTTTCCACATCGCATGCATTATCTCCCTATTTACATATATATTTTTTTCAAATTAATTGATAAAAACATTGAGCAATTTTAATTTTTTTACGAAGAAAATAAAAATTGCTTACACGGTGACGGCGTGACCACCGAAGGTGTAGAGAATGTTGGTGGCTCCGGTGAAGTAGAGAACCATTGTGGTTGGCCCTGAGTGTTTCACATCCTCAGCCTTTTTAAAAAAATTAACAAGGTTAAAGTAAATAACATAATTATTAACCAGGATATTAATATATTAAATTACAAATTAAACAAGTTTTTGTTTGTTAATTAATGAAAAGACCTGGCCGTGAAGTAGAGATGCAATGGTGAGATACCAAGAAGTGTAAGTAGTCATAGCGAGTCCAAGGAATGACCATATTCTATAATTATGGAACGAAGGAATAAAAACAGTTGTTGCACAACACGCCCCAAATATGTATGTCCATGTCCTCTTGTCCAATTTGTCGTTAATATAATATATATTGCTGCAATTCATTAACCATATATAAAAATAAACTTCCCAATATATTCAACAAAAGATAATTATAAAGCAAAAGTGATACTATATATTATTAAACTAACCTTGCACAAGCGATGAGTTGAATAACAGATCCAAAGAGAAGAAAAGTGCAGTTGAAAATCAATCCAATATTCCTCCAATGTTTCCCGAGCAATCCATCCAACACCTCGAACCACTTTTAAAGAAACAAAACAAGAAAAATTAACATAACCAAACGTTATATTATATTAATTAATTGTAATTAACAAGAAGAATTATAAACCTGAATAACGTGGTTACGGAAATCGAATTTTTCTCGCTCTTTACGAGTTCGATATTCAACGTAGAGAACACTAATGAGATAAGCAGTCCAACTTCCCATTAATCCATAAAAGAGTTGAAACAAAATTCCGGACATCATCCCAAGCTGTGAGAATGAGTATGGTAAAGTCAACAGTACTTGTGCAACCTGTCATTATTATTACAATATATTAATTACAGTTACAGACGACGATACATACAAACTATATGTATATATATCTACATACCTGATTTGAAGCACAGCTAAACCAAGCATCGTAGACAGAACCTCCATGCCAGAAAAAATTAGAGAGTTTTGTTTTAGCTGAAGAATTATTATTACTTCTCATTTCTTCTTCTCTATCCATTTCTAAGTAATTCCCTGCGATTACTGTCTCTATTTTCTCTGCCGCCATTTTTTTCACTTCTTTTTCGCTCAGTTTCTTAGCATCTTTCTTCCACTCTTTAAATAGAGTTTTAAAAAAAAAAAGAATTGGATACCTTTTTCATTTGTTTATTTTATGGGTTTTTTTCTCTCTCTGGAGGTAATAATTGAGTAAGGAAAACTAAGAGTTTGTCTGAGATGGTTCCTATTTGTTGGAAGATTCGTCTTATTAGTCCAGATCATAGATCGATTTTTCGCGGAAACGGAATTATCACATTAATTCTTAACCAAGTGGTGAATTATCAGAAATGGTATGTGTCATTCCCACCCAGAAAATTAATCAATATCTGTTTGGGTTTAAGATTACTTCAGGACCAAAAGGCTTAAAAAAAGAAGAAAATAATAATAATTGAGTTAGGGAGTGTCGGGGACGAAGCATTAGGTATGACTGATTGGTTGGTGACGGAGTTATGTCACCTGCTTGTGACTGTTACTGTTTTCGGCGGGCGTGGATTGTTTTTCAATGGGCTTCATTTGATCCTTGGGCTTATGGGCCATCTCTCGAGCACTACACGAACGGGTAGGCCCACTTTGAGATTGTTAATTATATTTTGACCCCGATTATATGCAAGAAAGAGGGTACATAAAGAGGGAATATAGTTTTTTAAAAATTGATCATAGAAGCGACGACAATGATGGTTTTTAAAAAAAGAAAAGCTAAAACTACTATTATCATTATGAATTATTTCAATCATGATGATTGTAGCAACTAGAACAATGAATAAAAAACACATTGGTCCTTTTTTCGTCCATTTGATGTAAGGATAATATCGATATATATATATATATATATATATATATATATATATATATATTTCTAAGTTTTTATGTTTTGTCCGATTATATAGTATAGCTGTTAATTGGAACTTGAAAATACATAAAACCATGCCCTTGTCTAGCATAACCACACATATCCAAACGCTAGATTTTTAGGTATAAAAAAAATTTACTTAGAATGTAAGTAATTGTGATTTGTGAGGTTAATCGAGGATTGGGAATGGATCCAATGGAAAGAATGATTGCTAATCAGATGGGATTAGTGCTAAACATTATTATCGCACGTGTTTAGCTGTCTTAGTCTTATTTCATCTCACTATTTATCCCTTTCTTTTAAAATTGCTCCTTTTTAGCCCCTAACTTTTACAATGGATCGAATTAATTAATGAGACGGAATCATCATTTTAGATCTTTATAGCTTTTTAACCAGTCCAAAATGGATGGCAGCGGAAAGAAAACTGATCACCAATTTACAACATAAATATATGTATTTTTAATTTCTTTTATTTAGTAAAAAGATGATTGCACTCACAGTCATTTTTTCAAATTTTGTTTATGTTTTGTTAATTTTTTTTTTTATATGTCAAATGATGATTTTACATCTACTTTTTATTGGTATGTGTATTGTTTATAGCTGATTCAAACAGTACTGTATATTGGTACAATACAATTTAAAAGTCAATCCATATACAGTACAAAATTGTTAGTTTTCCAATTAAATTAAGAAAATGTTAAAAAAATTATAAAATTTTCAAAAAGTGACTAAACATCAAAGAATCCCTAGACTAAATGAAGTAGACCACCAATTTTGTTTTAAAAATAAATATCATTTTCCCTAAATAGAGCAAAGATTTCAGATGTCATTGATAATAATATTGACAAAAATACAAAGTTCGTGTAGTTATATAAGTTAATATCTCTTGAAATCGGGATTTAATTCCTACTGGTTGGTGCGTAGTATACAAATGATATTCATCGACAAAGATTGTGAAATTTGTTTGGAATTTATCTTCATTAGGATATCTGCTTATAAACAAAGAAAAATATACATGAACACTATTTTTTTATTTTATTTACATTAACACTGTTAGTGTGACGAAGAGGGATGGACAGTTATTCAAAAACAAACTGCAAAAATGGGCTGAAGAACGAGTAATTAGAGTTCGAACTCAATGGGCCAAATGACCCGTTAACTAAGCCTGTTACATTTTTAAATGAACCCATAACATGCAGAAAGATCGAGAGAATTATCCAAAATTACAACAACAGTAAAAAAGAAAAGAAGTAGACAAATATAAACCATATATGAACATGGATTAATATATATATGTTTTTACCTGTCTAATTATTTTTCAATATTAATTAGTATAAATATAAATATATATATACATTAATAACTATATATTTAGTTATTAATATATTTAAAAGTAAATATTTTTTTGTTTGTTAACCTGATTTTGATAATCACAAGCTTTTGGACTTGAATACCTTAACCAAAAAACCATCCCAAAAAATACTTGCATGAAGCATCAGGAAAGGAATAACACTAACTTTTCCCAAATTCCGAAACAAGGAACCTTATTTGAAACACATATAAAGTAATTAACTTGTTTTGGGGCAGCTCTTAAAACGATTATTATAATTTTGACTGAGACTCTCCATGCAAGTTATTCTCTCTTCCTAGCTCCCTTAAAACAGGCAATCTCACTTCAATAATTCTCAGTAAACCGAACCCTACACGGACTACAAAGTAGGACATTTAATTTGATCGTTAATCTTTTACAGCAAAGATGCCAATTCCTTTCAATTTTTCACAAAGGATCTTGTTACTATTTCTCACACTATTATCAGGTAAATATTCAGTCTTTATATTATATATTTTCAAATCGTGAATGTATGTCTCTATATCTACTCGTATACACATGCATGTATGCATCATGTATATATATCGAGATCGAAACATATATAGATACTACAAAGTGAAAAACAATTTGCCAACTGGTTGGGAATTTTTTTCATCAATAAATCACGAAAGGTTCGTATTAGTAACGACGTATATTTTTTTCTTCTTTCAAAAGTAAAATAATCCACCAATCAAGTTAAATGAGTTCAAATAATTCTAAACCCGTAAGAAATCACATTCTCTAATTTTCTTCTTCCTCTGCCAATTAGGCTTCTAAATTAGTATCTTTATCTGTCAAATTATATGATTTTCATGGAAATGGTTAATGTTTCATCTCCATTGACATAACTAGAGTGATTTTTGATTTTTTTTTTTAATAATCCACAGGGACACAATGGTCTGAATCAGCTCGAATATTCACGATCGTGAACTCATGTAACCAAATAATCTGGCCGGCGATAACTCCCGGAGAAAACTTCAACGGCGGAGGATTCGAGCTCAAACCGGGCCAATCCATCGTCCTCAACGCACCAGTAGGCTGGTCAGGTCGAATATGGGGACGAACCGGTTGCAATTTCGACAATACCGGAACCGGAACCTGCGAAACCGGTTCATGCGGCTCAACCCTAAAATGCTCCGCCTCCGGAAAACCACCAGCTTCACTCGCCGAATTCACACTAGCCGCATTGGATTTCTACGACGTGAGCCTCGTCGACGGATTTAATCTCCCGATATCGGTGACTCCGATGAACGGAAAAGGAAATTGCAGTGTCGCCGGCTGCGTCGCCGATCTGAGGCCGCAATGTCCGCGGGAGCTCGCCGTGAAATCTAACGGCAAAGTGATTTCGTGTAGGAGTGCTTGTGATGTGTTCGATAGAGATGAGTATTGTTGCAGAGGAGTTTATGGGAATCCTGTGGTGTGTCAACCAACTTATTACTCGAAGATCTTCAAGCAAGCTTGTCCTACTGCTTATAGTTATGCTTATGATGATCCGACCAGTATCTTCACTTGTTCCGGCACTGACTACATCATCTCTTTCTGTTCCTCCAGGTCTGTAAAATAAAAACTATATATATATATTTTCTTTATTTTTAGATAAATATTCTAAATACCATAAAAATAAAATTCTTAAGATACCAATTTTTTTTTAAGTTTAGAGATTCTTTTTGAACCTAAAGTTTATGGTGTTTTGGAAATTTAAAATTCATTGGTAATTTTGTGATTTTTAGGTGTTATTACAATATATTTTACTTGAAATATCAATCAAATGCTTTTAATAAAAATAAAGTACTCCGTTAATAAGAATAAAATAACAAAGTATTTTGCATTTATCATTTAGAGTTCAAATATATGAAAATAATATTATAACATTTAGAAGCAAGCTATAATGTTTACTTTTGATACAAAAAAAAATCAACGGAGTCTTAGACCATATATGACTCGTTCTGTATTAATTTTTATTTATTTGTGTATGTTATATGTGTATATATATATATAGGAAGAAGCCGGTGTGCACGTACCATGATAACAAGTTGGTATGCAGCGATGGCACTGGCTCTGGTGGATTTAAGATGATAATTGGAAGATTGTGGCTTTTATTGACGTTGTCTCTTGTTGTTTTTAGCTAATGTTAGCTTTCTAATTTCGTGACTCCGTTTTTAGATAAACAAGCTTTTTTTTCTTCTTCTCATTTGCTTACTATTGTTATTAGTTTTCTCGAGTGTTAGTAAAGATAATATCAAAGTAAATGGAAGGTTTGATTTGGGTGTGAAAAGAAAGATGAAGTTACATATATAATTGCAATCCAAAATATTTAGTTACCTACATAAAATGTATAATATATGTAAAGATTAATTAAGTGCGATGAGAAAATTATGGTGATTGCTAATTTAGGGGTGGGCAAAAAAACCGAACCGAACCAATCGAATTTAAACCGATTCAAACTAAACCGTATTCTATATATAATTCAATTGGTTGAAGTTTTTCTCACCCAATTGGTTAAACCGAACCGATAATCCAATGTGTTTTTGTTAATTTGTTAATTAGTTAATTAATCATATTAAAAATATAAACACATATGATGAAATTTTCAGTTCTTCACCTAAACGTCCTAAACCCATTTTTTTTTTTCAACTTCCATTTTTTCTTTTAATTTTTCAACATGATTAATATATATTATCTAACCCTATTAGCTAAGTAGTCGATTAAAAAAATGAGAAAACCTATAAAGTTACAAACCCTTATACTTAAGCTCCGGCTAAAGTCTCATTATCATTCCTCCAGTCCTCAGTGATTCCCCATAGTCTAAAGGTAAGATACTACGATTCTATAACGTAATATTTTAATAGGTCTTCTTGATCACTGAAAACAAAAGTCTCCTTCTCATTTTTTTTTTGATTAAATGGGATAATTTCAGTTTGGTTTTAAACTTTTAGGGAATGATTTTTTTATGGCTTCATTTTGTTTACGTTTCGTTAGGATTATTGTTTTTATAAATTAATTTTTTTTTAAAAACCGAACTAAAACCAAACCAAATTACAACCGAACCGAACTAAACTAAACTGAACCGAACCAAATTTATTTTGGTTGAGTTTTATTCAACCCCGAATCAACCGAACCGAACCCAAAATTAAACAGAAATGTCCACCCCTAATTGCTATGGGCTCCAATCAAAAACGAAGGATAAACACTAAATGGGCCGAAAGGAACCCAACTTATGTTGGCATTTGGTTTCTCACACTACTCGAAACTAGGCCTGGGCACGGGGCGGGTACCCGCTTATTTTGGCCGACTTGCTACTTGACCCGCCCCGTACGGGTAATGAAAATATTGACCCGTACTTGGACCCGCTAAAACGGGTACCCGCTGAATCAAGGTACCCGCCCAGATTTTTGATACTTGCGGGTACCTTGACCCGTACCCGTACTTGCAAGTACGGGTCCCCGCTCAACAAGTAATTACATTACTTGCCTTGTTTTTTCCATTACTTGCCTTGTTTTCCATTACTTGCCTTGTTTTTTTCCATTACTTGTCTTGTTTTTTCCATTACTTGCCTTGCTTTTTCCATTATTTGTCTTGTTTTCCATTACTTGCCTTGTTTTTTCTATTACTTGTCTTGTCTTGGGTACAAGTAGCAAACCGGGTAACGGGGAACAAGCTGGGTAACGGGAACAAGCCGGGTAACGGGACAAGTAGTCAAAAAAATTTTTCGCCTTGGACTTGTCCCGTTACTTGCAAGTAGTTGGTTAACTCGGCTTGATACTTGGCTTGAACGAGTCGGGTACCCGGTTTTACGGGCCGAGTACGGGACGGGTCGAGCGGGTCGGGCGGGTAACGAGTATTGATGCCCAGGGCTACTCGAAACCCTCTAGTGTGTAAGCGTCGTTGAAACGCGAAGGAAAAAAAAAAAAAGAGAATCGAAAACGCCATTTTCACCGTTCTAGCCTGATCTCCTCCCTCGCCGGAAAATGGCTACTGGTGGAAAAGTCTCCTTCAAAGTCACTCTGACTTCGGACCCTAAGCTTCCTTTCAAAGTGTATGCGGATCGCGATTTTTTCCGATTTCCGTTCTCTTTTTTTTGTTTGGTCGTTTGATTTGCTTGTGAATTGTGATTGATCTCTGTTTTTTGTTTGTTTGTTTGTTTGTTTACGGATCGGTGAATTCCAGTTTCAGCGTTCCAGAGGGAGCTCCGTTCACGGCGGTTCTGAAATTTGCAGCAGAGGAATTCAAGGTTCCTCCGCAAACCAGCGCCATCATCACCAATGGTACTTAAAACCTCGATGATATTCATACGATTCGTAGCTAATCGGAATCTATAAATTAGCGAATTTTGATTTTTGTACGATAGGTGAATTTGATAACTCTTCTCCTAATGAATTCTTCAACTAATTGATGAGAAATTGTGTTCCTTAGATCAAGGGAAGAGCTTATAATTTCATATGTTTTTCGCAGTCACAAGAATTCTCTTAGACCATTAAATTTTAGTGTGCATGTAACTCTTTCCCTCAGCTTTTTCTGTGTCTACATTGTTTTTTATAAAGAATCTGAAGATATAAAGCATTCTTCTGCGAAAAGTTGTAGAAAGGATTAGCCTGAACACAAGATACTCATCAAACCATTGTGTTCCTTTTCGAGTTTCATTCATTTTATGTTCACAGATTTGTCACAAGAATTCTCTTACACATGAATAATGTTAAAAATTAAAGCTTTTTCTTGTGCCGGTAGATCTTGAAGGGACTAGTTTGAAGAGACTCACCAAACTGATCTTTGATTTTTAGTTTTAACCCATTTATTAATCTTTTATACTCAAGATTTCTGATGTGATGTATCTGTGTATTAATGTGTGCAGATGGGATCGGGATCAATCCCCAACAGAGTGCAGGTATTTCAAAATCCTATACATTTTACTTGGTTGATTGCCTTTGTTGGTTTTCAAAATCCTAATATTAAAACTTTCACTCAATTCTATCTTTTATGCCATTGCAAGTCCAGCTTTCTTTCTTGTTTGGTCCTCAAATTTCAAGTGTTTTTTTGTTGTTGTCGTACTCATCTCCAGTAACTTGTAAGCCTATTTTCTCAGTCTTTAAGTGACTTCACTGTCCTTAGGAAACCTGATTACAAGCGTTAGACTATTTCAACTGTCCTTTTGATGGTGTTTGCATTTAACTAAAGACAAGTGTGATCATTAGATACAAATAGCTTCTTGATCTATGATTATGTGTGTGTTTTTCCACCTATTTTTCTGTTGGAATGTTAATGAATGTGGTGTTTATGAATAATGTCAGGAAACGTGTTCCTGAAGCATGGCTCTGAGCTGAGACTGATCCCGCGTGATAGAGTTGGAGCTGCGTTTGTTATGGATCCATGGCTGTGTTTAAGCAATGAGTAAAACTCAGTTCCCATACCTTAAAAACAACAACAACATATTGAAATGTTTAATGTACAACTTTGCTCGTTGAATAAATATGTGCTGCTCACATCCTCCTTTTAGGGATTAAGGGAACTGGATTTGGGTAAAGTTATATATGTCTCTGGGTACAATTCATATTCATATATGTGCACTATACAGAGTATGCTTCTCTATGAATGCAAACTTGAATGTCTATGAGTCTCTCTATAACAATCATTTGTTTTGTAGTTTATTTACAAAAACATGGCATACAATTTGTTTTCCAGGATGATGGTAACCGTTGTAGATTAGAAGGCACGGCTTTAGTTGATTAAAAAAAAAGAACAAAAAAAAAACAGAGCAGCGGCAATTCATTCATATCAAAAGAAAAAAAAATCAACGATGATGGAGCTGCTCGTGGCATTGATGATGAGGATTTGAGTTCCTTAGAATTGCAAATGCAATTGTCCGAGCTTCTTGTTTGAAATAGGTGTTTCTTCGTCGAGGATCTTCTTGGTTTCTTGTGACGTGTGCCAATTTTGCTCGTTTCGATGTCCGTTTTTTTGTCTTCGGTTGTTCTTGGCCTTTGTAGTTTTTCGGTTTTTTTGTTTTGTACAGCTGTCACAAATCTTTAAAATAGTATAAAATTTAACATTTAGATAAAAAAAAAAAGTCAACGATGATGGAAGAAGAAAAATCCTTTCTCAGAAAAAAAAAAAAAAAAAAAAACAAGCGATAGGACAATTCACCATCACTACTAAACGACGACGTAGAGGAAATCTTCTCGCCACAATCTCGGATTTTCGATTCATTTATTGGCCCAAAAAATCCTAAACAAAGCTACGTGGATTATTTATTTTTTCATTCCTATAAAAAACGACATCCAAAAGGCCCAATGGACCTGAATTCTAATTAAATTGGAAGTGAATATTAGAGAAAGAGAAGCGGCAATAGGGAGTTCGAATCTTAACACAGTCTCTCGTTTCCTTTCCTCTCCTCCATGAATTTCAAAATCGTTTTAGTCTGGAGTTAGAGAGACTCTGATTTCTTCTTCGACGGTCATGGCGTAAATTAATTGGAGCCAGTTCGTAATCACCAGAAATCGAAGATTGAATCTGCTGCTCTCTTTGTGGGTTTTTCCGTTCAACGCTGTAGCAAATTCGGAGATGCAGTTGAGATCCAGCCATGGACAGGGAGGCTAACCTTCCGGTCCCACCGGATAAACCTCCGAAGAGTATGGTCCGCCCCATCTTAAACCAGGAATCGTCGTCTTCTTCTTCATCCTCGCCTGAACTTATACGCCATCTGCAAGCCGCCTTCAAGCGCCACCGTCCACTCAGTAATCTCTCTCTCTCTCTCTCTCTCTGGGCCCTGAAGAGAAATCTCTAACTTTCATTTGGTTAATTTATGGTTTCTTTGGATTTAGGGCTTTTCGGGAAAGTTTAGTTCCGCTAGGTTGTCTACTTCATCATTTCACGCAAATCGCTAGGTTACTGAGTTCGTGGATTTTGGTGTGGGTCATATGATATGCTACTCAAACCCTTTTGATTATGGAGATCAACTCACGATTATGATGACGCCAATTTTTTTTTTTTTTTTTTTTTTTGATTTTAGCTGTTTTTTTGTTTGTTTTTGGTACCCGAAACTCCTTACCTGAGTGGAGTTGCAACGGATCTCTTATAGCTTTCTTTCCAGATAAAATGCAGACGACCACTATAGGGCCTCGGCGAAGTGTTGCTGCGCAACGACAACCTTCAAGAAGTTCACGTTTGGAAACAGGTTCTACAGCTGAAGGGCAGAGATCTCAGGATGTTGTTTCGCTGAGTCAGAGTCTTGCTGCCAATACTTTGACACAGGATACCCGAAACTTAGCCACTTCTGTTGCTGGAGAATCTATCGAGAATGCGTCCATTACGCCACCTTCGCTTTCAGGAACTATGTTTGGCGAGAATTTCAACCCATCAGACAGACAGATGGACTTGCCAAAACCTCCTGCCTTTGCTAGTTTAGAAAGCAATCTGGATGTAGGATCTCGGAACGAAAATGCACACAAAAAGGTCCAATCTCTCATTGGCAGCACACTCACATCTCATGGTAATGCCCCTGGCCTTTCTTTTGGATATCCCGAATTCGTTTGCTTTGCTGTTGTATGTAATACTTGAAAGTTGCCAGAATGTTGAACCACGGGTATCTTAAACGATATTCAGCACTTTTTAACCACTGTCAATCAATCTCTCCTCTGCTCAATTCACACACGCATGCTTATTGTCCGGTTATTTCTAAGAAACTTATAATCTCACTTGTCCTTGCAGATATGGAATGGGATGCAACTAATCAGGCTGAAGCATCAAATCTTGGTGCTCGTACTGGATCAAAACATCAGAATCTCCAATCTGTTGATTCTGAAATCAGTTTGAAATCTGAATGCAGGGTTTCATCTTCATTGGCAAAGATGCAGGGTCAGCTGGGAGAATTTCGCAACTTCTTGAATCAACCTGCATCTCAATGCTCTGTCATGGGGTCATCATGTGCCACAACTACGTTAATTCATTCTTCTTCAGCTCCTATGTTAAATGCGACTACCCAAGTCTCTCGTTCTTATGTAGAGGCTGATCCGAATGCGAATGCCCATGCTGTTCAAAGTCAAGGGAACTTGCCTTCTTTTCATCCTTCTTCCAAGGACAGCAACACTCCGCATGTCAATAAGGATGCCACTTTATCTGAGATGCCAGCCTCAGCTATTGATCCAGAAGTAAGAGTGAAAGAGACGAATATGTCTAAGCATCAACAGTGCACCACAGAACTTGAAGTTCCAGTGGTATCTTCCAGTAATGGGACAGACGGACAGGCTAATGCTCGTCTACCCGGTGAGTTGCATACCAGTGTTAGCTCACAGCCACAAAAACCAGATAAGCAGGAAAAGGTTGCAAGTAGCAAAGGGACATCCGCGCCTCGTAAAAGAAATTATGATCCAGACTTGTTCTTTAAAGTCAATGGGAAGCTCTATCAGAGGCTTGGCAAGATAGGAAGTGGAGGAAGCAGTGAGGTCCACAAGGTTATTTCTTCAGATTGTACCATATATGCTCTCAAAAAAATCAAGCTCAAGGGTCGTGACTATGCTACGGCATATGGATTTTGCCAAGAAATTGGATATCTAAAGAAGCTGAAAGGGAAAACCAACATCATTCAGCTAGTAGACTATGAGGTATCGTGTTGTGATCTAAGTGCATGGTTGATAATATCCATCACAACGATAACACAAATTCTCTTTTGCAATTAGGTCACGGATAAGACTTTACTTCAGGAGGTTTTGAATGGCACAATGATCAACAAAGATGGAAGGGTTAAGGACGATGGATTTATATATATGGTACTAGAATATGGAGAAATCGATCTGGCTCACATGTTGTCCCAAAAATGGAAGGAAATCGAAGGATCTTACCGGACAATTGATGAAAATTGGCTTCGGTTTTACTGGCAGGTTCTTACACAACCCATCAACTTGTTTTTGTTTTATCGGCTTGTTACAATGATACTACAAGAAACACTGATTCTCATATTAACTACAAACGATTGCAGCAAATACTTCAAGCTGTGAACACCATACATGAGGAACGCATTGTGCACTCTGATTTGAAACCCGCAAATTTCCTTCTTGTCAGAGGCTTTCTAAAGCTTATTGATTTTGGTATCGCTAAGGCCATCAATAGCGACACTACGAATATCCAACGAGATTCACAGGTAAAAATCCTCCCACGTTTCTGTTTTTGTCATCATCATCCTCTTTAAAGACAAAGATTTGTATTCAGTTACATGGTACTGATATCAGCGGGATATGTATTGCGACAGGTGGGGACTTTGAGTTACATGTCACCAGAAGCATTCATGTGCAACGAGAGCGATGAAAATGGAAACACTATAAAATGTGGAAGGCCATCAGATATTTGGTCACTTGGTTGCATACTTTACCAGATGGTGTATGGAAGAACACCTTTTGCAGATTATAAGACCTTCTGGGCAAAGTTCAAAGTCATAACCGATCCAAACCACGAGATTACTTACAATCAAGTCTCAAACCCGTGGCTTGTCGACCTAATGAAGAAATGTCTAGCTTGGGACCGTAACGAAAGATGGAGAATCCCTGAGCTTCTCCAACATCCTTTCCTTGCCCCGCCTATCCCACCCGAGCATCGAGTTCAAAGCCTTCAACTGGTCAGTCACATAGCTGAGTCTTGTGGTAGTGATGACCATAAAGCCATTCCTCAGCTTGAACAACTGCTTATAGATCCTGTTCCTCTTCCAAGAAATGATCTGTTAGAACTTTGTGCTCGACTCCAGGATCGGTTACGAAGTCTTGAAGGAGCAAAAAAGTAAGTAGTAGTAGTAGTTGTTGTCTGATTCTAATGTTTTTTTTTTTTGGATCCTGTAAATTGGTATGTTAATTGTTAGGTTTGGAAATGATACGTTTGCTTATAAAGTCTTTGTTTGATTTCTTGTGTAATGGAATGTATCATATTATTATTTACTTATTTGATTTAGCAGTATGCACCAAACGACGTCGGTTTATCGTTCAAAAGCGACCTTGCGTCCCACGCAAACCTCGCAACTTTGGAAATTGCTTTCTCCTTATTCCTCTCTCTCTCTCTCTCCTAAACCTAATTTCTCCAAATATTCCCTAACAATGTCTTCTCCAGTGGCCGCAAAATCCAACCCGACGACGACTCGATCCGCTTCGTTAAACATCCCACATTCAACTAGTACCAATCGCGGCCACGATCTCCGGTATAGCCTCTCTGCTGGTCCTCGTACGAACGAGGATCGTCCGCCTTCGGGAAACGGCATCGCCGGAATCCTCTACAAATGGGTAAACTACGGCCAAGGGTGGAAACGGCGGTGGTTTATCCTCCAGGATGGAGTTTTGTCGTATTACAGGATCCACGGTTCAGATAAGATCTCTCTCTCCGTCGAGATGGATCGGCGATCTAAACTGATCGGCGGCGAATCCTTAAGGTTCATCTGCCGCCACAGCAAACGCGGTGATGTTCATAGTCCCGGAAAACCGCTCGGCCAAATTCACCTCAAGGTTTTTATTTATTTGCGAATACCTCAGTATTTTATAAACATTTTGAAATGTACCCCAAGCATTTACAAATTACAAAACACACACAAGTTGCATATGTGATTTTCGTAATCGGCCAAATTACTCAAGCTGTCGGTTTATTTTGGACTGTTCCAGAATTTTACGGAAGATTTCAAATGTACCCCATATATTTCAAAATTATCAAATACACTCCCAATTAATTGCATATAGTTTTTCATTGGGAAAATTGTCAAAAAAAAAAACATTAGCTTTCAAATTTTGTTCATTCAAAGCACGAAGTGTGAACAGTTTAAATCATCAATTTCTGTTGACTTTAAATTTAAATTACAGATTTATATTGACTGTGTCAAATTAGACATGACATCGTGTCTAATTTGGTTCATTCAACAAAAATTTGTGATTTAAACTTAAAGTCAACATAAATTGATGATTTAAATTGTCCACGCGATAGTTCGTGATTTGAATTGCCAAAATTTGAAAATTCATGCTTAACAATTTTCCGGTTTTTCATAGCCCAGGAAAATCTCTCGACCGAATTCCATCTCAAGGTTTCGATTTATTTAGGAGTGCGCCAGTATTTTAAAACGTTTCAGATGTACCCCAAACGTTTTTTATTTTTCAATCCACTCCCAATTGGATATGTGATTGACTCCTTGTTTTTAAGTACAGGTCTCAACGATCGGACAAAGCATATCAGACGGCAAGAGATTTACTGTATTCACCGGCACGAAAAGTCTGCATTTACGAGCAGCAACAAGCGAAGATCGTACGGCTTGGACTGAAGCCTTGCAAGCTGTTAAAGAAACGTTTCCACGAATGTCAAACGAAGAGCTAATGGCAACGACAACTAATGTCTCAGTTTCGACCAAGAAGCTAAGACAGAGATTAATGAAAGAAGAAGTTGACGAGACAATCATCAAAGAATGCGAAGATATAATGAAGAACAATTTCGTCGCATTGCATAATGAGGTCATGACGCTTAAGCAATACCAATATCATCTCGTAGATACTTTCAAGAACGTTAATAACGAATCTATGACCCAGTAAACAATTTATGTTCATGAATTCTCTCTCTTAACGTTTGATTTGGTTTGGGAATAAAATTAAAGTCGACGTTTTTTTGCGTAATAATGGAAAAGCCATTAATTGATAGGGTTTTGTTCCAGTTTTCTCATGTAAATTATGGACCACTTTTGTGAAAGCCATTAGAGTTTATTGTATAGTCTTTCTTTTTTTTTTTTTGAACAGCTAGTTTATTGTATAGTCTATACAGTATAGGCCCAATTAGATTTTCTCATGTAAATCTTTTGTAAATTAGTCTACACTATGTAAACCAAACTACTATTTTTTTGCCGGCCCGGATTTTTTGGTGGCCTAAAGCTATAAAAATATTATGGCCTTAATCTAGTTTTATATGAAACAAATATTTTAATTTTTATTATAGTTACTAGAAAATTTACACAATCATTTTAATATTTTTGTTGAAAAATTAATTTTATATTTA
The DNA here is from genome assembly GCA_030161315.1 of Eutrema japonicum. NCBI lineage: Eukaryota > Viridiplantae > Streptophyta > Magnoliopsida > Brassicales > Brassicaceae > Eutrema > Eutrema japonicum. The sequence continues at coordinate 10,003,864 of BSQW01000006.1, forward strand.
ATACCTTAAAATTATTGTTTTAAAATGAACTATGTCATGATTTTTTAATGATTTACCAATCAAATAAGACGTTGAAATACACTAAATTTTTTAAGTGTTAACACAAAAATATATAAGAACTATACAAAGACTTAAATATACTTTCAGTGAAATATGTACATACATTTGCAATGTGAAAGAGTATGTGAAGAAAGGTTTTCATTTGGAGAAACAAAAGAAGATTGTGAGAAAGTGTTACGTGAATATGTATGATAAAGATAACAAATATGAGAAAAAACATAAATATATAAAAATTTAGCTGAAATCAAAAACGGTAATTGATTTCGGGAAGAACAAAAAGAGTCGTAGATGGTTGAAAAAAAAAAAAGAATAGGCGATGTAATATAATAAAACAAAATTATTAAAATAAACTGAAAATATTATGGCAAAGACAGAGGATTTATCTCTTACTTACTTTCATATGCATTAAAATGATACCATAACGCCATTAAACTAAAGAAGTAGAATTGTGGCCCCTTAATTTTGAATATTTTAGTGTGGCATAAATCTCATGGTTTACATGTTTTAAGGAAGGACTGGGTCACTTGCGTTCTATTTTTTTATTTTGATATTTAATTTATTTTTCGTGATTTTGATGTATGTGCCGACTCCCTTACAAAAAGGGTTCGAGCTCGAAGTATTATTTTTTCTCATGTAGACTTTTTAATTCCGATCTGGATGACTTCTGAGGTCACCCTATTCAAATCATCATGATAATATATGGAGCATTTGACGTCAAAAAAAAAGGACCGAGCCTGATTTTTTTATTGGAATAAAAATATGTATTGTATAAAATATAAAAATGATGCAAAATTAAAATGAAATTTGTAAATATATTTGCAAAGTCATTGTATTTTATAAGTAATCTTTTATTGAAAAAATAGTTTTGTGAGTTCAAATAAAATATTCAGTAAAAACTCGAATTTCATAACATATAGAACAACCAAAACATATCCAACAATTGAATGAAAGTAACATACTTTAAATTTTGAATCTAAAATTGAAAATTTCTGTATCGAAGAATACGCTTTTAATATATATCATCAGATTTGGTATTTAATGAGAGATTAGGTTAGTAATACCTTTATAGATACAAACATAAATTATATTCCTTCAATTGGAATTTTTTCTATTATTTCAACGTATAAGTATAAATAAAATAAGAAAATAAGAAAAAAAGAAAAGAATGTAAGCTGTTTTTTTTTTGTAAAGAAGAATGTAAGCTGTTTAAGAATCAAAAAGAAAGTGGCGATTTTTTTTTTAAAAACAGTAACTTTAGGTAAAGAGATTTGTTGTAATTACAACAAGATTTAATAGTTTTAATGGACCAGCTGACACTATACTTTGTGTATATATAGTTAGTCTAGCATGCAAAAAACTATTATGTTTAAACTCCACGGACCGCGTTGCTAATACAAATCATTAGGTTATAACTGTCGATATTGCAATTTTAGTTTTTGGTTTAATATATTGATGAAGTCAATTATGTGAATTTTCAATACATATATTGTAATTGTATAACGTAGTCGTTAGCTGTATGCACCGTCTGAAAACGCTACATAATGGACACGAACTCACGACTATGCATTAAAATTATATTATTAAAATCCTCGAATCGTCTAATGTACTTACTACTTAGCAGATTAATTAATTTTGTTTAAGTTGATATTTTAAGAAAACAAAAGATAATATTTTAACCCAAAAAAATAAAAATAGAAGGCAGCTAACATCAAAATAAATAGGGTTAAATCTCTGCCAGCGATGAAGACGTATGACTGACTGTTCAATCTGATAATAAAGCATTCCTTTTTCAGTTTTATATTCTTTCTTTAAAAAAAAAAAATTTGTTTCGTATATCGAAAAATTAATGAAGCAGAAACGTACGAAAGAAAAGACTAAAACTAATAGCATGGGCTTTCCCTTTCAAGCTTACACGACAAAGAGACGTGTATTCGGAGTTGCTCACAAATTTAAAACCCATTAATACGTAACTACGCAAGTCCAATAAATTATATAACCAAAAAAAAGTTTATTATTAAAAAGAGAGAATATACACGTATTGGAACTTCAAGTTCAACGTGATCTCTCCATTTAAAAATTACTCAGATAAACCAAGAAAAATGGACAATGCTTTAAATACGGCTTGGAGTTCTTTTCTATATTCATTGAACAATTAGTACGTGACACATTTCTTTATTACTCGTTTTTAATGATTACTACTACAAAACAAAACATTTACGTACTTTGAATTACACGACCCGCAAGTCATTAACCACAAGATTTGCTGCGGTTCTGACATTGAGTCAAAAGAAACATCCCGCACGTTGGAACCAGATGCTTACAAAAAACTCAAATAATGGAGAGCTTCAAAAAAGTGGCTGGCACAGCATTTTTTTCTTCATTCACAATATCTGTATCATTCACAATATCTGTATATTTTTTTTCCATTCACAATATCTATAAATGTAAGTGATTAATTTTATTTAAGAAGAGGATAAACCACAAGTGATTCAATTTAACAAAGGCTCCGACTAGAGAAAGCGGATCCGACGGTACGGATCTAGCGGTTCAAGCGTATCAGGCGGATCAAGTGCGGATCAGTCAGATCATGCGGAATAAATGAGGATCAAGCGGATCAAGCGGTCCAAAATATATGGTTGAATGGGAAAAGAGGTACATAACATATATTTGAATTAAATATAAATATAATAAATATTTTTATGGTTAGAATTATGTATAATATTATACATAAAATAATTTATGAAAAGTATAAAAAGTTATAATAAATTATATTAAATATAAATTTGCTTAATTTAACATTTTTAACAAATAAATTTTAAAATTAAATGGTAGAATATCATATAATTTAATGATTATTATAGCAACATTTGTTGTTTTAGGTAAAAAAATATAATATTCATCAACGATATTACTATTCGACGATTACACTTATTTTGGAGGGATTAGTCGGAATTTTGTCCGAATAACGATCACCCCCTCGTTATAAAAAATATTCTCATAAATAAATAACATAGTATAATACAACAGTTAAGCAACAAAATTTAAAACAACTAAACATCAATATAAAAATAACATGTTACGAAAAATATTACCATAGAGTTAAATTGGGGATAAATCATCCACTTTTATTTTTATCAGCACTATATATTATTAAAATTATCAAAAAATGTTTAATAATAAAGTTGAAAAATAAATGAAAATATGAAAAATAAATTAAAGTTAGGATATGTAAAGTAAAAAAATAATTATGAGAGATTTACAGAAAAAATAATTTTTATTATGCAACTTATTTGGAATAAAAAATAATAAATTTATATTACATGTGGACGAAACACTTGTACTGCTCTAAAAATAAGAAGTCCAACGTTCCATAAGAACCGCACACTGTTCTTACAATCTCTTCACAATTTTGTACCGTCAACGGTACAATTCATTATTATAATATTTTAGATTATAAAATATAGTGGGTCATTATTTTTGTTGAATGACAATCTAATAACGGACCGTACGTTCCGTCTTTAAACCGACGGTTCACCCGGTTCCCATTCAAACCATACTAGGATTCTTTAGCTCCGAATGGAGAAAACAAATCAGGCGGTACAGATCAAGTGGTTCAAACGGATCAAGCGGATCAAGTGCGGATCAAACGGATCTGACGGAACAAGTGCGGATCAAACGGATCAAAATATATAGTTGAATGGAAAAGCGGTACATAACATATATATGAATTAAATATAAATATAGTAAATATAGTTGTGGTTATAAATATGTTTACTATACATAAAATAAATTCAAAGACAATACAAGGATAAGAAACAAAATTAAGATCAAATATTTCAATTTGCCCATAACATATTTGCAATTTGTTCTCTGATGTACAATTATTACGTATTTACCCGTGCTGATGTTTCTGTGAGAACACTTGTATCTCTTTGAACAGATGCACTTATGTTTTGTCGGCGGTTAGACGTCATATCTACAATTTAAAGAAACAATTTATTATTTTTACTGAACTATTTTAATTATCAATAAATAAAAATATGTATTATGCATATATTAAATAACTTAGAGAAAAATTAAACAATGATACATACAATTGTTGACAAAAAAAATTGATACGTACAATTAAATTTATAAATATGGTGATTAATTTTTCATGCAATTTAGTTTATGTGTTTTTAATTTAAATCATTTTGACATTATTCTATTTGGTCAAACAAAATTCAAATGTTGGCTATTTTCAACCATTACACTTGAGAAAAAAAGAGGGTTCATATTTGGTTGTTTAATTAAGAAATACTTTATTATACGGTTTAAACTTACGTATCACATATTCACATAGAAAATTGAAATTAAATTTTAATTATACATATCTATACATATATATATTAGAATTGAATATTTTAATTAGTTATAATTATATATTTACAATGATGTAATATTAGCTATAAATAATAACATGCATCATTATAATTACGTAATATAATATACATAATTACAATTTCTTTATTTTTGTTTCAATTTTTTCTCATTTATAATAATAAATCTAATATTATCATTTATGTTTATATGAGAAAAATTACAAGTTTTACTAAAGTTTGTACTTTGTACATAATAACAAATCTAAATTAAAAGTTATGGTTTATTAATTTAGCTAAACTATATATTATTAAAACTTATGGTTTATTAATTTAACTAAACTATATATATTAAAATTTATCTTTTATTAATTTAACTAAATTATATATTAATAAATCTAAATTAAAAGTTATATATATATATATATATATAATAGAATTGACTATTTTAATTAGTTATAATTCTATATTTACAATTATGTAATATTAGCTATAAATAATAAAATGCATCATTATAATTACGTTATATTCATAATTATAATTTCTTTATATTTGGTTCAATTTTTTATTAATACTAATAAATCCAATATTATCATTTATGTTTATATGAGAAAAATGATAAATTTTACTAAAGTTTGTACTTTGCACATAATAGAAAAAAACTAAATTAAAAGTTATAATTTTAATAATATGTTTAATACTAAATTGATATGTATTATTCTACATTTATTATAAACACCAAATATGTAATAATTAAAATATGAACATACCTTAACTTTGAAAATGGAATGTAGAGAGCAAAGTGAATTTGTTTTCTTTATAAAGTGATGGTATACTAAAAATTATGAAGAAGTATATTCTTTCAATAGAAATAAAATAATATATTTTAAAGAAAAGATAAAAATTTTAATCTTCTTGAATTATGTGAAAAAATAAAAGTTGCAGTGATCCACTTGAATTAGATATTTTTGAATTGTACAATAGTTAAATTGATGAATAAACAAATTGTATACAAGGAATATAGTAAAAATTAGAAATTAATCAGAATAATAATAAAAAAATATTAAAAATATATAAAACATTGTTCAAACAATTTAATTGTGAAGTGTGACTACTTTTGCATGCAGTCCATATAATTATTTTGTTATTTTGTACCACCATGCGGTTCATTTTATTTATTTTTTTTATTTTTGAACCACTTATCACAACAAGAAAATTGTCTATTTCCAACGAAAATTTACGACCGTTTTAAATCGATGTAACTTTACATCGACATTACGATGACTTTACGACGAAATATGTGTTCGATGTAAAATCGTCGTAAATATGTGTCGTCGTAATATCGATGTAAATTTACGACTAGTTTACGACGACATTACGACGACAACATAAATCGTCGTAATCTCGTCGTAAATTTACACCGATATTACGACGAATTTGTTTTCTGTATATTACGTTGATATTACGACGATTTGACGTCACATGTTCCCAGTTAGGTAGACCACATTTTTTAATAGGTCCACCTACTAAATTTACATCGAATTTACAACGTAAAATTCGTTGTAAATCCGTTGGAAAATAGTTGATAAATCTGAAAATTTTTCTATAAATACAGCCTAACTTCAAACGAAAGAATAAAAAAAAAACAAACAGAATAAGAAAAAACAAACAGAATAAAAAAAAAATATATATAAATGTCTATATACGAACTACGAAAATGGATGTATACGCAAAAGGATTCAGAGTGAGATTTGACGGAAGAATTCAAAGAAGGGCTTGAAATATTCATGTATCAGGCCGGACATATGCAAACAACCCTGGAAAGTGGTAAGATGTTCTGTCCTTGTCGTAAATGCAAGAATACGAGATATATGTTTATTGAGACGGTGTGGAAGCATTTACTAAATAGAGGGTTTATGCCGCAATATTATGTTTGGTATCAACATGGAGAGGGTTTTGAAAGAACTCAAGCAACGGATAGTAGTAGTAATTATCAAGGTCAAGTAGAATAAATTATCAAGGTACTTATGAGCATGGTCAACATCAATTTGATCAGGGTGCAGATCATGATAGAATGCATGCAATGGTTGCATTTCATGAAACAAATGCTGATAATAGTACGGTTGAGGAACCAGACGTAGATGCGAAGCGATTTGATAATATGCTAGACGCTACTAACCAGCCACTCTACGATGGATGTAGAGAAGGTCAGTCTAAATTGTCGTTAGCTGCTAGGATGATGACAATTAAAACTGATCATAACTTAGCTGAGGTTTGCATGGATGATTGGGCTGATCTTATTAAAGAGTATTTGCCAGAGGATAATTTGGCTGCCGAAACATACTATGAGATACAGAAGTTGGTGTTTAGTCTTGGGTTGCCTTCTGAGAAGATAGATGTATGTGTTGACAATTGTATGCTTTTTTGGAAAGATGATGATAAGTTGCAGGAATGTCGATTTTGCCAAAAACCGAGATTTATGCCCCAAACAACTGGGCGTACTAAGATACCATACCAACGGATGTGGTATCTTCCTATAACTGATAGGTTGAAACGATTGTATCAATCTGAAAGGACAGCTGCATCGATGAGGTGGCATGCATAACATTCACACAGAGAAGGAGAAGTGACTCACCCGTCAGATGCAAAAGCTTGGAAACACTTTAACACGGTACACCCTGATTTTGCTAACTCTAAGCGAAATGTGTATCTTGGTCTTTGCACTGATGGATTTAGTCCATTCGGTATGTCTGGTAGGCAATATTCTTTGTGGCCAGTTATCGTAACTCTTTATAACCTTCCCCCAGATATGTGCATGCAAAGGGAATTTCTTTTCCTGAATATTTTAGTCCCTGGTCCCAATCATCCGAAGCGGTCCCTTGATGTGTTTTTGCAGCCTCTCATTCATGAGTTGAAACAGTTGTGGTATACAGGAGTGCGGACATATGATTGTTCGAGGAAATTTTTTTTTACGATGCGTGCGGTGCTTATGTGGACAATAAGCGACTTCCCTGCATACGGAATGCTATCAGGTTGGACGACGCATGGGAGGTTATCTTGTCCTTATTGCCTCGATCGGACAGATGCGTTTCAACTAAAACATGGTCGAAAAACATGCTGGTTTGATTGTCACCGCCGGTTTTTACCAATCAATCATCCATATAGGAGAAACAGGCGGTTGTTTAGGAAGAACAAAATCGTGCGTGTCCCCCCACCAGTGTAACTATCTGGGGAAGATCTTGAAGCGCAAATAGATCATTTTGGGGGACTAGAAACTGTGAATCGTGGGGGGAAATTGGCACACTCCAGCTAATATGCCTGATGGATACGGGGTAAATCACAATTGGCACAAGAAAAGCATTTTTTGGGATCTTCCGTACTGGAAAAATAATCTACTGAGACACAATCTTGATGTCATGCACATTGAGAAATTTTTTTCGATAACATCATGCATACTGTGTTAAACGTGAAAGGAAGAACCAAAGACAGCGGAAAGTCAATGTTGGACTTGCCAGATATTTGCAACAGAAATGAGTTGCATATAATGAGCAATGGAAAATCACCAGTTCCTATATTTCGGTTGGGTGCAGAACAAAAGGCGTCGTTGTTCAATTGGGTTTCATCTGACGTGAAGTTTCCTGATGGGTATGTATCTAATCTTGCTAAATCTGTTGAGAAAGGAGAAAAGTTTTCAGGGATGAATAGTCATGACTGCCACGTGTTTATGCAACGTTTACTTCCTTTCGCATTTGCCGAACTCCTTCCAGAAAATGTTCATGAAGCAATTGGAGGTAAGATACTTCATCACATATAAAATTATTGAGATTAATTATATATATATATATTACAATGTATATAATTTTGTCTTTGCAGGCATCGGAGCGTTTTTCCGGGATATTAGTACACGGACGTTGTCAGAAGATGTAATTGCACAACTGGCTGCTAATATTCCAATCTTGTTGTGCAATTTGGAGAAGATATTTCCCCCTGCGTTTTTTGATGTTATGGAACATCTTCCCATTCATCTCCCCCACGAAGCAGAACTAGGAGGCCCTGATCAGTTTAGGTGGATGTACCCATTTGAGCGCTTCATGAAACATTTAAAGGGAAAGGCAAAAAATCTAGCAAGGGTTGAAGGATCAATTGTTGCGGGCAGTTTGACAGAAGAAACTTCACACTTCACTTCATATTATTTCGCTCCAAAAGTCCGCACACGCAAACGGGCTCCCCGACGATACGATGATGGCGGTGTGGGACGAATTTATATAGTAGAGGGTGTCCCAGATATATTCTCACCAATTGGTCGTCTTAGTGGAAAATTGAAGGAAGTTTGGTGGGATAACGAGCATGACAGGCACAGCGCACATACGTACATCCTCCTAAACTCTGATGAAGTGAGTCCTTACGAATGGTAATAACAAAACTATTTAATTATTCAGTCATTAATAATTAATTAATATAATTATAATTAAATGTGTTAATTTTTATGTCTATATATGTATTTTGCTGCTTATTTGTTACCCAGGTACGAGAATGCATTGAAGGGGTTTCAGATGATGAAATAAACGACCGTAAAGATCGTCACTTTGTTGAGTGGTTGAAGGCGCAAGTAAGTTAATATAGTTATAAATATTTCATTTAATTATATTGGCTTTCAATCTAACTTTTACACTTATCATAGGTTGATCATGGCGATCCCGCATATCCATTTTGGTTTCATGAGTTACTCCTAGGCCCCATCGGGAAGATAACGACCGCACCCATGTATTTTACCCGTGGTTATGTGTTTCATACATACAAGTATGGCGTTCGTCGGGCAACTACCAACTACGGAGTATGTGTTAGGGGTGAAATAGATTTTTATGGGGTTTTGCAGGAAATAATTGAAGTGGAGTACCCCGGACTGGTTAGGTTGAAATGCGTTCTCTTCAAATGTGATTGGTTCGATCCAATAGTCGGTCGAGGGGTGCGAATTAACAAATTTGGTGTGGTTGACGTCAACAAATCACGACGTTACAACAAGTTTGAGCCATTCATCCTAGCATCACAAGCTGAACAAGTAACGTTCGTTCTATATCCGCGAGTTCGAACATCTGGGATCTCATGGTTATCGGTTATTAAAATAGCTCCAAGGGGTAAAATTGTTGGTGTTGATGATCTTCCAATGCAACAAGATTCTTGCCTTGATATTACAGAACCAGAGATTACGGAGAACGTTCTTTTAATTTATCCTCGAAACAGGCACCTTGAATATCTACCTGAAGACAAAGAAGAAGAAGGCGATTCGGACGAGTTTGAAGAAAATGACGATGTTGATGGACCTGAAGATGATGAACCCAATCAAGATGATGAGCCCAACGAAGATGATGATTCTGATTGAAAGCTTATATATATATATATATATATATATATATATATGTAATTTTCGGTTTGTTAAATGTTTAAGTTTTTGTTGTAAAATTATATATTAAACTAATAAAAATTCGACGAAACATTGATGAATTAACAGTTTTTTTGAATGAAATACGTAGATTAGGGTTAATTTAACTTTATTACATAATGCTAAACCCTAAATATACAGTTATTTAATGTAAATCTGATGGTACTTAACGATGATTTTACGACGAAATTACGACGCCTAGGACCACATTCGTACGTAGTAATATCGTCGTAATGTCATCTTGGGTTTAGGAGCAGAACGTAACGTTGTATTCCCACTTCTGATGATCTGGCCAACAAAGAATTCTGGGGGTCGAGTTTTCTAGATTCATAAAAAGCAACCACCATAACTGAAAGATACATAGAATTGGACATCCTTATATCACGAAGGATTTACATAGATGTCCAATTCTATGAATATTTCACCTATGGTAGTTGAAGACTAAAGGATTATTTGTTGGCCAGATCATCAAGAAGTGGGAACACAATGATCAGCGTAAAAAATCAAGGAAAAGTTACAAACGGATTTAGCATTGAAGGTGTGTATTTTTTTTTTGAGTTAGCATTGAAGGTGTGGAATGTATTTATAGAAATCTTTTAGAAATTACCAACGGATTTGCAACAAAAATTTACAACGGTTTTACATCGAATCACATTACAACGATTTTACATCGAATATGCGACGAAATTACGTCGACAAAATGCGATGTAAATAATTAGGTGACATATAAAAAATCGTGTTTTACCAAACTATCATTTCGTCGTAATATCGTCGTAATTTTACAACGATTTTACGACGAGTTAGTCGTAATTTCGTCGTAATTTCTAAAATTTGGGGTAAGTTTACAACGATTTTACATCGAATATCATTACAACTAAATTACGTCAACAAAATGCGATGTAAATAATTAGGTGACCTATTAAAAACTGTGTTTTACCAAACTCTCAAAGTCGACGTCAAATTGTCGTGATACCGATGTCACTCATATCGTCGTAAAATCGTCGTGAATTTACGACGCGTTTACAACGATTTAGGTTTAATTTACATTACGATAGATTCGTCGTAAACTCGTTGTAATTTTACAACGATTTTACAACGATTTTACGACGAGTTAGTCGTAATTTCGTCGTAATTTCTAAAATTTGGGGTTTAGGTTTTGATTTACATGTTTGTTTTTTTTATCTTATATCTTGTTTTACGTAAGTTTTAATCATAGTATGTTTTTACAAAATCATTTACATTATTTAAGTCATGCATGTTACGAATATACTTATAAGAACGAATGATATACAATATTATGTAAGATAAGGAAATCGACGACGATATAGATTCAATCGTCGTTATTGAATCTATTGTTAAATATTAGAAGTATTTGATCCACAAATATACTTCGTTCTTACGTCCAGGATATGTGTATTGTGATTTAGGGTTTAGGGTATAGATTTTATGTATTACAACGAAATTACGACGGATGCGTCGTAAATTCGTTGTAAGTTTACAACGAAATTACAACGAATCCGTCGTAATTTCGTTGTAATACCTAAAATGACGGATTCGTCGTAAATTCGTTGTAAGTTTACAACGATTTTACGACGAATCCGTCGTAATTTCGTTGTAATACCTAAAATATAGGGTTTAGGGTTTGATTTACATGTTTTATTTTTTTTTATCTTAGATCTTGTTTTACGTAAGTTCTAATCATAATATAAACAAGTTTATATTTTTAAAAAATCATTTACATTATTTAAGTCATGCATGTTACGAATATACTTATATATAAGAACGAATGCTATATATTATTATGTAAGATATGGAAATCGACGATGAAATAGATTCAATCGTCGTTATTGAATCTATTGTTAAATATTAAAATTATTAGATGCACAAATATACTTCGTTTTTACGTCCAGGATATGTGTATTGTGATTTAGGGTTTAGGGTATAGATTTATTTTATTACAACAAAATTACGACGGATTCGTCGTAATTTTGTTGTATCGTCGTAAAATCGTTGTAAGTTTACAACAAAATTACGACGGATTCGTCGTAAAATCTTTGTACGTTTACAACGACATTACGACGAATCCGTCGTAATTTCGTTGTAACACCCAAAATATTTGATTTACCGCGTGGGGGAAAATTTCGATACGTTTAAATTTTCGGTTCAGTATTACGACGATTTCGTCGTAAACTCGTCGTAAATTACCAACGAATTTACGACGACAGCAAAATCTATATATACGCGACCAAATTTTCCTCGCTCACAATCTCAAAATTCTCTCTCTCTCCTCACTCTCTCTCTAAAAACATCTGTCTTCTCTCTAAAAAAAGGTAACATTTTTTTTTTGTATTTTTATATTATATTATAGTTGTAAGGATTTTGAATTGTTAGTTAGGATTGTAATATTTATTAGTTTGGATTGGAATTATTAGTTAGGAATGTAATTATATTATACTAAAATTGAGTTATTTTTAAATATTTTTTAGATATGGCGCCACGTAAATCACACTATCGGCAGTTTCTCGAGACGGGACCGAGTGCTAATTCGCAACTCCCGTCATCTTCTGCGACACAGTCCGCTGTTCCGGATTCTTTTCCCGGACCAGCGCCGCCTCCGGAAGCAGATGCTCGACCGCCGTAGTTGTATGCGGGATTGACGGTCGAAGATATTTTACAGTCGCCGGAGCATGATTCTTTAGACCGGTTAGATCCGCGACGGCTCCCGAATACTTTTTGGTACGTAACAACAATTTCTTTTTTTAATAACATTATGAATTTGTTGTTTTTTACTAATAATTTTTGTTTTATTTCTCAGGTTTAAGGAAGATAACAAAGTTGGACGGAGTGTGGCTGACACCATTAAAGCCTATTTCATGTAGCCTCACCGCAATTGGTCTTCGGTTCCGGAAGACGTTGTCGAGACATGGTTTAAATGTTTCGCGGTAATTTTTTTTTTTTAATATTCATTATTATTTTGCTCAATTCTTTATCTTTAATATATCATTTCAAATTTTTTTTTTTTGTATAGCAAAAATGGCATTGGGACGTTGCGATCAACGAGACGGTGAAGACGGAATTCAAAAAGAAGGGAAAATTGCGGCTCAACAATGCCGTCTCCGATTGGAAGAGGAAGTGGGAGGTTAAAGGCGATCATGGGAAGCCGCCATACATGTCTTCTGATGTTTGGAACGGCTTGACGGCATACTGGAGAGATCCGCATGCGCAGCAAGTGGCCGCTAAGTGTTCAGCTTCTAAAAACACTATGGGTCCAGACGGTCTTCCAGCGCTTATGCCTCATACGTCGGGTCAAACGTCTTTTGCGGGAAGACGCCTTCAAATGGTAATAATTTTTCGGTTATAATTTTATTTATGTAATTTTAATTTGTTATTAATTTATATTACCCATCAACTGTTTGATTTCTTTTTGAATGTCTTTTTTGTTAGGCAAATGGAGGCGAACTTCCTCCAATGACCCGAGTTTTTGCGGAAACTCACAAGAAGAAAGACGGATCTTTTGTAGATCCTCGAGCAGAGGCGATCTACAATGACGCGCATGCAAGGATCGACGAGCATCAAACTCAGCTTTCTCAGCAGCTATCACCCGGCGGTAGTTCGGTCCAATCCACTGCGACTTTGACGGTTGCCCAGATGGACGAGATATACGCAGAGGTAATTTAACGTTTTTTTTACAAAAGTTAACGTTTCTTTATACAATTTATTAAATTTTACGTTTCTTTTTTAAAGGTTGCCCCGAAGAAAAATGGTAGAGTTTTAGGGATGGGATCGATCGTAGATAGTGTCGCCGCGTCGTCCCGTCGTCAGCTTTTCGACAATCCGGTTATTTTGCGGACGGAGTTAAACACCGCCAATGCCGAGATCAACACTTTGCGGGCGAAGCAGGTGGTATACGATGAGAAGATCCAAGGATACGATAAAACAATCCTAGGATACAACACTCTCTTCGATATTATTGCCCTGACTAACCCGACTTTGGCGGATACAACACGAATTTACGACGTATTGTCAAAACAGAAATTGTATACTTCGATGTAAATTCGATGTAATGTTTCATACTATTACGACGAATTTACGACGTATTTTCGAAAAAGAATTTGTATAATCCGATGCAAAATCGATGTAATATTTCATCGTGATATCGATGTAAAATCGATGTACTGTATTCGTCGTAAAATCGATGTAAATTTACATCGATTTTACGACGAATAATATACTATGCTTTTACGACGATTTTTAGTGCTCCTTAATGTTACGACCAATTTACGACGATTTCCGATTAACGGCGATCATATTACGACGAATTGTTAATCGTCGCTAATCCGTCGTAAACCATGTTTTACGACCAATTTACGACGATTCTGTTAGTTGTAAAAGGGCAGTTTTCTTGTAGTGTATCTCTCACAAATATGATGAATGACAAATTATAAACGTCTCTTCCGTCTTTCATATGGATCCCCTTTGAACCGTGTTCCCATTTATAGCCAAAGAAAATATATGATCTGCTAGGAACAGTATTCACACCTCATATTTGATGTGTTCCTCCACTTTAAAGTTGTAAATGGAGTGGCAGTCTAAAGACGGTTCAGAAGCAAAGCGAACGAAACGTACATATGTGGTCATTCATGATATTTTATGAATAGTAAATAATTAGTTTAAAAAAGCAGATCACAGAAATGAACCGCATGGCAGATCAAAATAACAAATGAACCATATGAACCATGTTAAATTCCAAAGTAGGAGTGGTATTACTGTTCATACATCTTTTGAAGATTGCACTTATTAATATGTATATTATTTTGTAAATATTTAATCTAAAATTTGTTTGAAATTATTTTTTTGTATTTTTGACTAATCAAACAATTATTATTTTGTTTTACAAAAACTAAACAATTATTATTTTGTTTTGACTCATACTATATTTATTTTTATTAGTATTCAATTTTGCACCAACCACACTTATTCTATTCATTTTATGCAAGTTTGTATTAAGATTAAGTAACTCATCCGACCCGACCTAACCATATCGATCTAATTTTTTCAGTTTAGACCCATATCCATTATAATACTCATGTACAAAAAATTGGTAATGACTACAATAGAACTACATAATTTTATATTTTTTTATACATATTGTTTAGGAAACAAAACTTAAAATTTATTTTACATTTTATATTTTTCACCTAAAACCATATTGATATAATAATAATAAAAATTATATAAATATTTTACCATTTAATTTATAAAATTATATGTTTAAAAGATACAAAATAAAATAATTTAATATTTAATTTCATATATTATAAATATTTATATTTTTGATAAATTATTTTATCTAAAATTTATGTTTGGTAATATAGAGATATTTTTATTCAAATATATGTCACAAACCACTTATTATCCGCTATTTCCATTCAAACATATATTTTGGACCGCTTGATTCATATTTGTATCGCCAGATCCGCTTGATCCGCCTAATCCACTTAAACTGCTTGATCCGCACCGCATGATCCGCTTTCTCCATTCGGAGCATAAGTGATATGATCCTAGACGGCTCAACGGAGGTTAATCACCTTCCCGGGGAATTTCCCGGGGAAACATTTGGCGAGAAGGAACTTGATCCCGAGGAAGCTTTGCATGTCCCGGAAGGAGCAATGACGAGAGCTAAGGCGAAGAAGCTTAAGGACGCACTTGTAGGACTCGTTCGACATGTTCACGAAGCCGTGGGTTTGAAGGAAGAAGTGCCTCGAACCGCATTGGTTTCGATACAAGTCCAAGTGTGCTCTTTTCCTTAGTCACGGTTTTTACCCAACGGGTTTTACGTGACAAGGTTTTTAACGAGGCCTTGGAACACTTTTTCCCTCAAGCCCAAATCCCGCAGCAAATCCCTCAGCAATTTTTTCCGCGGCAAAATCCCTCAAGAAGACCAAAAGACATTCGATTTTGCCTTAGTCAATTTCTGCATTTATTTACACAATTTTCTAAACATTTTCTTCTCTCATTTTCGAGAATTCTCCTTGTATTTTCGAGGTGGATTAGTCCCTTGGACTCCCCTCTTGCTTTTATATTTTCGTGTATGATCATTTGATCAACAACAATCATCAAATAAAATCAAACACATTTTCTCTCTTGTTTCCGATTTTTCTTAGTGGATTTCTAAGGGATTTCGAAACTGGTTTATAAAAGAGATCGCCATCTCTCTTTGTGGGCAGCCACTCTACCGAACGTCGTGTCGAGAGCGTCAATAGCGAGCTGAGTGTTGGAAGGATTTTCGGGTGGATTCCCACGCCTTCGAGCCTGCTCCACGTTCTCGGGGTTACGTTTTCCATCGCCTTGAATTTCGATTCAAGGATTATCCAGCACCACCGCTTCCTTTGAGAGATCCTTTGGACAAGGGTGTATTAAGTGGTATCAGAGAGCACGCAAGGAATCCGGTACTATCGTTTCATCTTATCCTTTCGTTTTTTGTTTCGATCATTCCATTGCATAATTTTCAAATTTCGACCCGTTCATCTTCTTTGTTGTTCATCGCGTGTTCATCAATTTTTCTGGGTTCATTCTAGTTTGTTTTGATTTAAATTGTTGCATCTAGATCATTGTTAGGTTGTTTAGTTGCATCATAAATCAAAAAAAAAAAAAAATCGTTCATATTTTTTTTAATTGCTGCAAACCCGTTCATCTTCTTTGTTGTTCATCGCGTGTTCATTAATTTTTCTGGGTTCATTCTAGTTTGTTTTTATTTAAATTGTTGCAACTAGATCATTGTTAGGTTGTTTAGTTGCATCATAAATCAAAAAAAAAAAATTCATTCATATTTTTTTTTATTTAATTTCTGCAAAAAGCGTTCATCTTCATTCAAAAAAAAAAAAAAAACAAATTTTGCATCTATCTTGTTTGATTGTGTTGGAATCGACCTAAGCTTGTGTTTGTTTGGGTTTGATTTTTGTTTGCAAGGAATTAAGGATCAGCATTTTCGGGAATTTTTTGTGGCATATCAATCGCGAGTCCGAGGAAGTTTTTGTTTTCGGGAATCACAAGACCGAGGAGTTTTCCGGGGAAATCCGTGACCGAGAAATTTCTGGGAAAGATCAGGCCGTGACCAGCATAAATCCGAGGGATTATCCGGGGAGTCTGACCGTAGCCGACCATCGTCGTTTTCCCTCGACCATCGCTGATTCCTCTCGACCATCGCCACCATCTCTCGATCACAACCGATTTAATTTTTTGCTTTGTTAAATTTTTCGTTTAAAATTTTTCCGTTTATTCACGTGTTTGTATCTTGATTTCAGGTACCAATATGTCCGAAGACACTTCCGAGTCAAGCTCACCGAATAATCAGGCCGTAATGGAAGAGGTGACTCGTTTGATCACCGACTTAGGCGCAAAGCTTTTGCCCGATGGCAACCCGGTCCATGAAGCCGCTACTAACGAGATCATAAGGCTGCTGGGTGAGATGACAACACGTATGGATCTCATGCAAAGAGAACTATTAAGGGTTTCCGAGGCAGCCCTGCACCAACGAATCCCGCAATCCCGCGAAACAATCCGGCAAATGGTCCTAACAACGATCCCGCCAATAGACCGTTGAATGGGAATGAATATTACGAGGATTTTTCCGATCATGAGGATCGAGACTGACCACGGCGAATTAGGCAGCACGATTCCGAGGGTCATTCATCCGGTAATTATCCAAGGAGGCCGAGGCGAGTAAACACGAGAAGTGCTATGGTGAAGATTCCTCCTTTCCACGGGAAGAATGATCTGGATGCATATTTGGCGTGGGAAATTAAGGTTGAGCTCGTCTTTGATTGCAACGAAGCTACCGAAGTTCAAAAGGTGCGTGATGTTGTGACGGAATTCTACGATTACGCACTCAGCTGGTGGGAACAATTGGTAACTTCGCGAAGACGTCATGACGAAGATGCAATCGTGACGTGGAGACAATTGAAAACTGTTATGCGCAAGCGATTCGTTCCTAGTCACCACCAACGTGACCTCCACAACAGATTACGAAGACTTGTTCAAGGAGCACGGAGTGTCGAGGACTATTACCAAGAGTTAGAAATGCTCATGACACGTGCTCGTCTCGAGGAAGATAGTGAGGTCACTATGTCACGGTTTTTGGGAGGTCTTAACCGTGAGATTCAAGACTTGCTGGAACTTCAATACTATGGGGATCTTGAGGAAATGCTACAAAAGGCGAACATCATCGAAAGACAACTCAAGAGGAGGAATGCTCCAAAACCTTTTTACGGTTCTAGCATGCGACCTAATCCGGTCACCAATAGTTCCGGTATTCGGCCAAGAACGGATGTGAGGCCGGGAACAGATTCAAAACCTTTCACTCCAACCTATGTTCGAAATCCAAATGAGAAAGCCGAGACTTCTCAAGCCAAGAACAACGATCTTCGATGCTTCAAATGTCAAGGCCGCGGGCATATGGCCAAAGAATGTCCGAATAAAAGAACTATGGTTCTCCGAGGAGACGGGGAGATAGAATCGGAAGCGGAAGACGATTGTGAGGTCTCGCAAGTATTCGAGGAAACCGCGGAGGAAGCTACTTATGGAGATTTACTATTGGCAAGGAGAACGTTGCTTATACAAGATCGTCCTAAAGAGGAAGAGCAACGAGAAAATTTATTTCACACTAGATGCCGAGTTAAAGGGAAAGTGTGTAGCCTTATCATCGATGGTGGAAGCTGTACGAATGTGGCAAGCACTACACTTGTGGAGAAGCTGGGTCTAGAAGTGACGAAGCATCCCCAACCGTATTACCTTCAATGGTTAAACAACGAGGGACACTTAAAGGTAACGAAACAAAGTTTGGTTCCTTTGTCTATAGGGAGTTACGTGGATGAAGTTCTCTGCGACGTGCTACCTATGGAGGCTGGGCATATATTGCTGGGTCGACCTTGGCAATTTGACCGCAAGGTGACTCACGACGGTATCACAAATAAACACTCTTTCGCGTATAAAGGAAGAAAAGTGGTATTAGTTCCTATGACTCCTCTCGAAATTTACCAAGACCAGAAACTACGTGATAAGAAGAAAGAGGCTGAGGCTAAGAGTGACATTCAGACCGACCAATCCCAAGCCCATACATGTATGATTTCGAGCACAACTCCAAAGACAACCGCCGAGACGAAAACCGTAAGGAATTCTACTCTTTTTGCGAAATCTAGTGAGGTAAAACAAGCTTTGTTTACAAAGAAATCTATTATTGTTCTTATGTTTAAAGAAACTCTTATGAGTTATACTAACCTTGAGCCGGAGCTGCCGAGCAAAATGATTTCTGTTTTACAGGATTTTGACGACGTTTTTCCCGATGACAATCCGCACGGATTACCGCCTATCCGGGGAATAGAACATCAAATCGATTTTGTGCCCGGAGCTGCTCTTCCAAATCGACCAGCATATAGGACTAATCCCGTGGAGACTAAGGAACTCCAAAGGCAGGTCACGAAACTTATGGAAAAAGGACATATCCGTGAAAGCATGAGTCCTTGTGCGGTGCCGGTTTTGCTTGTTCCGAAGAAGGACGGAACGTGGCGTATGTGTGTCGACTGTCGCGCCATCAATAATATCACTGTAAAGTATCGCCATCCTATTCCTCGTTTAGATGATATGTTAGATGAACTCTATGGGTCTTGCATATTTTCTAAAATCGATCTTAAAAGTGGGTATCATCAAATTAGGATGAAAGAGGGGGATGAGTGGAAAACAGCATTTAAGACTAAGCATGGGTTGTATGAATGGTTAGTGATGCCTTTCGGGTTAACTAATGCACCTAGTACATTCATGAGGCTAATGAACCATATCTTGCGATCATTTATAGGAGTCTTTGTCGTTGTATACTTTGATGATATCTTAGTATATAGCAAGAACATAGACGAGCATGTTACGCATGTTAGGGCTGTTTTGGATATTCTTGGGAAGGAAAAACTTTATGCGAACTTGAAGAAGTGTACGTTTTGTACGGATAACTTGGTTTTTCTAGGCTTTGTTGTAAGTGCACAGGGAATCAAGGTGGATGAAGAAAAGGTGAAGGCTATCCGCGATTGGCCTAGTCCAAAGTCCGTTGGCGAAGTAAGGAGTTTCCATGGACTTGCAGGCTTTTACCGGCGCTTTGTGAAGGATTTCAGCACATTGGCCGCACCTCTAACCGAAGTTATCAAGAAAGACGTTGGATTCAAGTGGGAAGAAGCACAAGAAACCGCATTCCAAGCGTTGAAAGACAAGCTTACCAACGCCCCACTTCTCTCTTTACCTAATTTTTCTAAGACATTTGAGATTGAATGTGATGCCTCTGGTATAGGTATCGGTGCTGTCCTTATGCAGGAGAAGAGACCAATCGCTTACTTTAGCGAAAAACTCGGAGGAGCAACGTTGAATTACCCGACGTACGATAAAGAGCTTTACGCGTTGGTCCGAGCCTTACAAACGTGGCAACACTATCTCTGGCCTAAAGAGTTCGTGATCCACACTGATCATGAGTCTCTCAAGCATCTCAAAGGACAACAAAAGCTGAACAAACGTCATGCACGGTGGGTCGAGTTCATCGAGACCTTTCCGTATGTCATTCGATACAAACAAGGTAAGGACAATGTAGTTGCCGATGCATTGTCAAGGAGGGAATCACATGCAGGAGGCCTTATGGGACACTTTGGAGTCGCCAAAACGTTGAGTACATTGCAAGCCCATTTCTATTGGCCGCATATGCGAAAGGACGTGGAACGAATTTGCGGACGTTGTGTAACTTGCAAGCAAGCCAAATCTAAGGTAAGTCCGCAAGGTTTGTACTCTCCTCTACCTATCCCTACTGTTCCGTGGGTTGATGTGTCTATGGACTTCGTTCTTGGATTGCCTAGGACTAGAAAAGGTCGAGATTCCATCTTTGTGGTAGTTGATAGATTTTCTAAGATGGCTCATTTTATTCCTTGTCATAAAATGGATGATGCATCACTAGTTGCAGAATTGTTCTTTAGGGAAGTAATACGTTTGCATGGCATGCCTAGGACGATAGTTTCCGACCGTGACACTAAATTTTTAAGTTATTTTTGGAAAACATTATGGTCTAAGTTAGGCACTAAACTGTTGTTTTCTACTACTTGTCACCCGCAAACTGACGGGAAAACGGAAGTAGTGAATAGAACCCTGTCCACTCTTTTGCGTGCTGTTATTAAAAAGAATATTAGGACATGGGAAGATTGTTTACCACATGTTGAATTCGCTTACAATCATGCTGTTCATTCCGCCACTAAATTTTCACCGTTTCAATTAGTTTATGGCTTTAATCCTATTACTCCTTTGGATCTAACCGAGTTACCTTCCAATGAGCGTTTGAGTTTTGATGGGAAAAAGAAGGCTGAGCTCGTGAAACAATTGCATGAACAAGCGCAGTTGAACATCTAGAAGAGGACCGAACAATATCGTAAGCAAGCTAATAAACGCCGGCGAGAGCAAATTTTCGAACCGGGAGATCTTGTTTGGGTTCATTTACGGAAAGAACGTTTTCCGGACGAACGGAAGTCTAAGCTCATGCCAAGGACAGATGGTCCATTCCGTGTACTCAAACGGATCAACAACAATGCCTACGTCATCGATTTGCAAGGTAAGTACGCTATTAGTTCGAGTTTCAATGTTTCTGACTTGATCCCTTTTGTTGCAGATAGTCCAGATTTGAGGACAAATCCTTTTGAAGAGGAGGGGCATGATATGATCCTAGATGGCTCAACGGAGGTTAATCACCTTCCCGGGGAATTTCCCGGGGAAACATTTGGCGAGAAGGAACTTGATCCCGAGGAAGCTTTGCATGTCCCGGAAGGAGCAATGACGAGAGCTAAGGCGAAGAAGCTTAAGGACGCACTTGGAGGACTCGTTCGACATGTTCACGAAGCCGTGGGTTTGAAGGAAGAAGTGCCTCAAACGGCATTGGTTTCGATACAAGTCCAAGTGTGCTCTTTTCCTTAGTCACGGTTTTTACCCAACGGGTTTTACGTGACAAGGTTTTTAACGAGGCCTTGGAACACTTTTTCCCTCAAGCCCAAATCCCGCAGCAAATCCCGCAGCAAATCCCTCAGCAATTTTTCCGCGGCAAAATCCCTCAAGAAGACCAAAAGACATTCGATTTTGCCTTAGTCAATTTCTGCATTTATTTACACAATTTTCTAAACATTTTCTTCTCTCATTTTCGAGAATTCTCCTTGTATTTTCGAGGTGGATTAGTCCCTTGGACTCCCCTCTTGCTTTTATATTTTCGTGTATGATCATTTGATCAACAACAATCATCAAATAAAATCAAACACATTTTCTCTCTTGTTTCCAATTTTTCTTAGTGGATTTCTAAGGGATTTCGAAACTGGTTTATCAAAGAGATCGCCATCTCTCTTTGTGGGCAGCCACTCTACCGAACGTCGTGTCGAGAGCGTCAATAGCGAGCTGAGTGTTGGAAGGATTTTCGGGTGGATTCCCACGCCTTCGAGCCTGCTCCACGTTCCCGGGTGGATTCCCACGCCTTCGAGCCTGCTCCACGTTCCCGGGGTTACGTTTTCCATCGCCTTGAATTTCGATTCAAGGATTATCTAGCACCACCGCTTCCTTTGAGAGATCCTTTGGACAAGGGTGTATTAATAAGGTTGTGAATAGACTATCAGTTAAAAGATGGTTCACATACTAAACAGGGAGAACCGCTTTTATCCTCCATTCAACATTTCTGATGAGTTGAATTATTTATTATAATTAAATATACGGAACCGCTTTTGATACTTTTTGTTAGGAAAATTACCAGAATAAATGCTCCGAATGGAGAAAGTGGATCAGGCGGTGCGGATCTAGCGGTTCAAGCGGATCAAGTGCGGATACGACGGATCAAGCGATCCAAATGCGGACCAAACAGATCTAGCGGTTCAAAATGTAAGTTTGAATGGTGAAAACGGATAACAAGTGGTCCAAAATATTGTATATATTTATATCATGTGTAAAAAAAAAAAATTATATCTGATTCTTAATCCTAGAAAGTAAAATTAATAAACAAAATTTAAATTTATCCTAAAAGGCAAGGTTAGTAAAAATTAAAGGAAAAAAAAATCATAGTTTTCCATTTAAATTAAAAAAATTAAACAATGGATTACTAATCCTAAAAGACAATCAAATTTCTCACATCTATATAAATAATTTGGTAGAATATCAATTAGATACCAAAAGATCAAAAAATCAATAATCATTTCCAAAGCTATTTATTGCATTTGCTCTACTAAATTATTTTTCCAAGTTATATATTTATTTTATCAGAAAATTCGTTTCTAAATTTGTATATTATTTATTTTTATGGGTGGTTAATTTTTGTTTTCATTTTTTTCTTACGAATTATAAAACAATAAATTTTAAACTTGCATATATGCGTTTTCTAATCTAATATTATTATAAATTTTATTGAGTTTAAAATTACTATATTATTTTTCATCTTCTTTTAACATATAGTTTTATAGTTTAGTGTCAAAATAGTTATTTAGCTAATTACGAATTTACAAATAAGTGAATACCATAAATTATACAAAATTAAACTCTTATAATGTTTTAAAAACAATTAAAAAGGTAAAAAAAATGGCAGACCACACGTTCCAACATATCACATATGAGGTGTTATTACTGTTGTAAGCAGATCTTCATTTTATTTCATAAAAATACCGCCTTAGCACTATTTGGACCGCATTATTATTTTCCTTTTTCTATTAAATAATGCAGGTGGATCAATTTTATTAGTTGAATGGGATATATTAGTGGTAGAAACGAATTTGTGGACGAATCATCTTTAGTCCGTTTTGCCATTCGAATCCAAAGACGAAACATGACACACTCAAATTTGAAGTGTTCCAAGTGCATATCATATTTTCTTAATATTTTTAATTCAATTTTTTTTTTTAAAAGGCATTAATTTGGTGTGATGAATAAAAGATGGAAATCAGTATGGCAGCACTTGAGGGTTTGATACATCGTTGTTCTTTCACCCTATAAATCTTCACATAACATGGTTATTCGATACCATATGTCGCATTTCCACAATGGCCATTCTCCTCGAAATAAGAATGAATTGTTTAATCGATGGCATGCATCCTTACATTCTGTTACTGAGAAAACATTTGGAGTTTGGAAAAAAAAATGGAAGATTCTTTGTGATGTGATCATAGCAAGCATCAAGAAGGGGCAGCTTGAACCTGAGCTTGTAGCCGAGGAAGCTAAGCATGAACCAGCTGGATCCATTCATCAAGACTCTAAGAAGCTCAACAAAACCATAAGGAGAAGAAGTGTTTCAAACCATTATGGTTATGAAACAAGTTTGAATATGAAGAAATGGTTTAGCTTAACAACAACATTTGATCCGAGAATATCAAATGGATCAACAAATGGGTATGTGACCCATTTGCATTCTTTTTCCCTTGTTTTGGTTTTGTCCCAATGGGTTTTCCAAAGTAAGGTTTTTAATGAGGCAAGGGGATCACATCCCCTTAGCCCATTTGTTTATCATAATCCAAGCCCAGCGATTCACGACTATGGCTTTTTCAATCGAGTGTCGCTGTTAGCTCACACTCACAGCGCCCCAGAAAACGTATAATATATGGATCCAAAGCCCAGTGGGTCTAGTTTCAGAAACTATCAAGATCTCTCCAATCGGCCCAGTGAATCGCTCAGAAAAAGCCCAACAGTAGATGCGCGTCCAAATGATCAAGTTTTCTTTTTTCTTTTATTTTTGCCTTTCTTTTAATTTTTCTTTTTTTTGGTCGACTTTTTGGCTTTAAAAACCCTTGTAATGTCGACAGAAACATTAACCTACTTTTTAATCAAAGGCGCAACCTCTTTTTCTTTCAAGGAACTCGAGTTCATCTCTTCTTCCTTTGCTGGTGTGTAATATCCAATGATTGTTCTTCTTTAGTGTGTTATATCTAAAGCAGAACAAAGGTAAATCAAAAGAACCACCATCTCCTTTGTGTGACCCATCGATCCACAGCTCTTGAAGCACTTGTGCTTGCAAGGTCTATCCCCCTTTTGCCCAGTTCTAGAGTGTCGATCTAGAGAGGTTCATATCACTTTGTGAGTTTCCTATATATAATACTCAAGTACATAAAAGAGTGGTAATGATTACAATGGGACAACATAATTTTATCAGAATTTCTAATTTTTCTTATGAAGACTTTGCAGAAATAATAGAACAAGTTGAGTTTGAGAACCCGGAATCTGAAACTGATTTAGGTGACACGGAAGCAGCAAAGATAGCTGAGAGATATCATATGGTGTACATTAGAGAACATATTGCAGATATGTTATAGGCAAATTGAAATACTTGATCTTAATTTTTTTTATCTATCCGTGTATTGTCTTTGAAATTATTTTATGTATAACATATATATTTATAACCATAACTATATTTATTATATTTATATTTAATTCAAATATATGTTATATACCGTTTTTCTCATTCAACCATATATTTTGAACCGCTTGATTCGTACTTGTTCCGCTACATCCGCTTGATCTGCTTGATCTGCACTACCTGATCCGCTTTCTCCATCCACTTTCTCCATTCGGAACATATGCTATGTATCGCTTTTCCCATTCAACCGTAAATTGACGATTCTCTTCTTCTTTTATTTTTTGACTAATTTCATTATTTTTTATATTTATCATACTTGTTATTTATATTAATGATATATATTCATTACTTATATTTTGTGTAATATAAGTTACATAATTTATAATATACTAAATATTATATAATTTTTAGTTCTTCAATAAATTAAGTTTACTTTTGATAATACTAATTAGGCATCAATTTTGAACCGAAAGAACCGAAAGAACCGAATCAAGGTTTTTGGTTTGTGGTTCTGGTTCGATTATTAGGGATGAACGAATCAACCACATTATAAAATTCATTCTGTTTTCATTTTTGTTCTGTTTGGTCGATCGGTTTTTGTGTGTTTGCATTAAATTTTCTCTAACCAACACGAAATCATAGTAAATTATACCAACTTTTAATATATAATGAAATACTCTAAAATAGCACAAAAAAATATTTTTTTTTTCCAAATCTAGCACATCAAATTTAAAATTCTGAAAATAGTACCAATAGTTATGTGAACATACATGTTTATCCAAAATAAAAAAAAACATTATGTTTGGATTCAATATTTTCAATTTAGAGTTTAGTTTTCCCACATTAAAAAAATATTTTGTGTCATTTTAATATTAGTTTTTCCCATTATATATATATATATATATATATATATATATATATATATTACAATTAAATTAAAAAATTGATCTTAAAAAAATGCAAAAATAAAATATTCTTTTTTAGACCCTTTAAATTTATTATTTCTTAAGATTTTTACAAAATTCTTTTTTTTAAATATCTTTTTGTGTAATATTTTTGTAGAATTTGTTAATAAAAATACTTATAAAATATTTAAGGCCCATTTTTCAATCTAATTTTTATTTTTATTATTATATATATAGAAAATCGGGGTCCTTAATTATATGGACACATGGTCGGGTCCCCAGGTCGTCGCACCACTCGCCCTCCCGACTGAGCCGGCCATGCGTCTGATTCGCTTTTCCAATTCAACCTTATATTTTGAACCGCTTGATCCGCACTTGTTCCGCCTGATCCGCACTTATTCCGCTTGAACCGTTTGACCTGCTGTGCAGGATCAACTTTCTCCATTCAAAGCATATATTTTGAAATGCTGGATCCACACTTGTTTCGCCTGATCCGCACTTGTTACGTCTGATCCGCACTTGTTCCGCATGATCTGCACCGTTTGATCCGTTTTCTCCATTCAAAACTAAATTGGCTGAAATTGTGAATTAAATTGAGGAGGTTTAATCTAATTAATAAATGGTAAGGAAGAAAGAGTTTGGTGAAATATGGAGTGAAAAGACGTTGGTGTTAGGGTTGTCAATTTGAGTCATTACATGTGGATCATGTTTCGTTTAACCAGTCGCGGGTCGGGTGTGGGGCGGGTGCGGGCTGAGTATCTTAAAATGCAGGGCGAGTGAGGGTTTAAGGTTTTGGAATCGTTGATTTGCGTATTACCCGCATACACATTTTTTATAAAAAAAAATCCTAGATCTACTTTTTTTTTGGCCTCCCTCTTTTTGAGACTCTCTTCTCCGCCTCCCTCTTTCTCTCATATTCTCACCTCCCTCTCTTTCTCTCAGACTCTCACCTCCCTCTCTCAGACTCTCTCTCTCTCTCTTTCCCTCTCTAGCGTCGCCGCAGGTCGGGATCTCGCCGATTTCTCTCATTCTCTCACCTCCCTCTCTCAGACTCTCACCCCCCTCTCTCAGCAAATCTCAATATATTTTTTCAACCGGATTTTTTTTTTCATAACCTGCGGGTTATCCGTTTAACTAATGCGGGGCGGATGCAGGTTTACTATATACAATTCGCAGGTCTAGCTGGTTTTAAAAAAAAAAAACCCGAACCCGCGGCGGGTCGGATCCGCCTCGCTTGACATGCCTAGTTGGTGTAAGGCTTATTGAGGAATGTGCTTTGATTCTCCTTCAGAACAAACGAAATCTTGTTACATCAATATCTGAGCTTTTCTCTCTCCATGCCTTAGTTGCATACGTCACCATGCACCCCCTCCATAGATATTTTTTAATGTAAATAAATTACAATTCATACTGTGGAGTGACCAAAAGTTAAAAGTATGGCTCAGAATGGAGAAAGCGGATCAGACGGTGCGGATCAAGCGGTTCAAACGGATCAGGCAGATCAAGTGCGGATCTGGCGGAACAAGTGCGGATCAAGCGGTTCAAAATATATGGTTGAATGGAAAAAGCGGTACATCGCATATATTTGAATTAAATATAAATATAGTTATGGTTATAAATATGTTTATTATACATAAAATAAATTCAAAGACAATACAAAGGTAAGAAAAAATACATAATAACTAAATGACAATATAAAAAAAATTTAAGTCAAACAAGACATAGTCACTAATAACAAAGCACATGCGCTACTAATCTAATCTTCATCGTCTGAGTCGTTTTGATGAGTTTCATTTAAATTAGGTCTTCGTTGTTTTCTCAAAATGTTGAATAATCCTCCTGCTCCACGTCTTTGAACGTTTCATGAACTAAGAAGTTGTGCTTCCTCTGTAACTCTTTCTTGAGCGTATGTTGATGTTTCCGTTTGAGTTCTCAGTGCAAATCCATGTTACACATTCGTTGGCAGACCCTATTGTGAAGCACTCGGCGATGAACCCCACTGCGAAATATTTGATGATGAACCCCAATGTGAAACATTTGGAGGTGTTCCCTATTGTTGAG
This sequence comes from Eutrema japonicum, assembly GCA_030161315.1. NCBI lineage: Eukaryota > Viridiplantae > Streptophyta > Magnoliopsida > Brassicales > Brassicaceae > Eutrema > Eutrema japonicum. The sequence continues at coordinate 10,032,070 of BSQW01000006.1, forward strand.
ATGTTGGTGGCAAACTCCATTGTTGTGCATTTTGTTGTGTACCCCGGTCTTGAATATTTGGTGGTGTTCCCCATTGTTGAGCGTGTGTTCCATTGTTGAGCGCTTGGTGGTGTGCCTCATTGTTGAAAAATATGACCCTACTGACCACATGTATTATTACCACCATAAAATAGACTACCAGAATCACATTATTCTATTTAGTCAAATAAACTTCAAATGTTTGCTCTTTTCAACCATTACACTTAGAGAAGAAAAAAAATCCGTAAGGGTTCATATTTAGTTGTTTAATTAACAGAAATAGTTTATTGTACGGTTTACACTTACGTATCACATATTCATATAAAAAATTGAAATTGAAATTAAAATTTAATTATGCATACATATATATATATATATATATATATATATATATATATATATATATTAAAATTGATTATTTTAATTAGTTATAATTCTATATTTACAATGATATAATATTGGCTATAAATAATAACATGCATCACTATAATTACGTAACATAAATACAAAACTCAAATTCACCTATATCAGTTTCAGTTTTAATAAAATGTTTATTACTAAATTGATATGTAACATAGATAATTAAACATTTATTATAAAAAAACATATATGTAATAATTAAAATATAAATATACATTTACTTTGAAAATGGAATGTAGAGAGCAAAGTAAAAAAAATTGTTTTTAAAGCAAAACTTATGAAAAAACATCTATTTTTATAGGCAAAACAAAATTATATATTTTAAAGAAAAAAATAGTATATAATTTTTAATATTTTTGAATTGTGTGAAAAAATAAATTTGCAGGTGATCCATTTGAATTATATCATTATTGTGATCAAATAATGAAAATGAATAAACAACAAAATGTGTAATACTATATTCAGCACAAATACATTCATGTGATGCCATATCGCTGAAAAAGTTGTATTGGTCAACAATATTTATACTTTTATATATTTTGAATTTTTTTAATAGGAACCGTATATGATCTACTTCAATTTGGCTCTGGGATTACTGTTGAATATGGGATTACTGTTGAATATAGATCCTACATTTTACACATAAATGTTGATATGCATGCGGTACAAGTTTAATTATTATTATTTTTAATTTTTAATTGATAAAAAAGCAGATCATAATTTAGGTATGAATGAAGAGATACATGGTAAATGCTCTGCTTATCAATGAACCACATTTGCTCAGTCTTTCCATTCAATAGTTGAAACAATCGGTTCAAACTCTCTTTTATCCCTCCCTCAACACACAAAATATATATATTTTAAAAAATATTTGTTTGATTCGTACCAATTTAGAATGAACAAGTATAGTGAATGACACATAAAAATTGTTTATTTTCATTGATCTATCAAAGTAATTATAACATAAGCACACAAAGAAAGAGGATGAATTTATTCTTCTCATTAAAACCAAATGAGTATCTCTACAATATTAGTTAAGAATACATTTTTAAAAATGAACTTTGTTTTATAAGTTATTACATGAAATGCCATTACAAATAACAAATAATAATTAAAATAGGAAAATATATAATAATCTTTTAAAATTATTGATTAGAATATAGAAAATCTATATTTTACATTAAAGAGGTTATTTATTGATTATTTTTAATATTATATATTTTAAAATAATAATCAATTCATATATATTCAAAGAAATATATATATTCAAAATCTTGCTATATTTTTCACTATATTTTATTTGAATATATATCAAAACAATAATCAAAAAATATTTTACTAATTTTATAAAAAGTTAGACACAAGAAAACTTTTTAAAAAAATTTAAAGAGTTTGTAGACTAACCACAAAAACTATAGTCCTTTAATTTTGCATATTAGAGTCATGTTTTCAAGATTATAAGTTTTTACCGGTTATCCCGAATAATATTTTAGTTCACTGCAAAACGGGTTAAATAGACAAATTATTACAAACTGACAGTTTTATCTATAATCATTAATTAGTTATATTGTAAATTTCTGATAAAATTAATTTTCTTAAATTTTAAAACAATTTCTTTTAAAAGAATTACTTCGCGCTATAATTTTTTTTTTTTAACGCTGATGTTTTATTGAAATAATCTTGATAAAACACGGATGGAATACAAAAGCAAGCGGACAAACAAAGGTGTCCCCTGAGACATAAACCCAAAAGTGGGAGGCAGATTGATGAAATACATAAGAACGATGATCAAACTGAATCAAAAATCGATAATCCTAAACTGATAGATAAATTGATCCCACAAACTGATAGCCATAATTAACGGGAATTAAATTCTAGTGTTTCGTTTAATTACTAAGTTGTTTTTATTGTTGTGAAAGATTTAAATCTCGTTTAACTACTGTGTGTAATGACTAGATTTCATTTGTCTTTGACATTTCGTTATCTAGAATTATAATTATATGGCTGGTTTAAAGAAAGAAAAAAAGCAGATTGATGTAAAAAAAACGTGAGATTGAACAATAATCAAATCATGATATTTTTTTGTTGTCTAGTGAAATATAAAATTAGAAGAGATTTGGGAAGAAAGGACTTCTGAGGCTTTGCTTTGATGCGTACGTTGTAGGTCGGCGGACGGCTACCTGACTTATCCCGGTCATCCATCTTCTTTGTCTTTTCTCTTCTCATCTTTTATCATTTCTATTATTTTCTTTTCTGGTCAACAATTTATAACTATATCCCTAAGAAGAATATTGTTGTCAATTCAAATATATTGAGTAAGAACACGAATTATCTTATCTTATTTACCAAACAATTTGACACTTCTTTTGAATGGTGGAATGTTTTGATTTGATTTGTTCACTCACTCGTTCAAATTCTAACTACTCGCTGGTTGTTGATTTGTACTCTCCGACTAATCAAAAAACGGTTAACGCAAATTCCCCAAGTTTTACTAGCTCATCATAATGAGGCATGGGCATAAAAACTACAACCGATTCGAAATTACCAGTTCGGTTTCAGTTATGGCTAAAATATCCATTTGATTTTTTACTCATTGATATATGTGGGTATCGAATAATACTCGGAATCGAACCGAAAATATTTCGGGTACCCGAATTATCCAAATTATAATTATATACCTAAAAATATTAAATATATATCAGGTTTTTAGGTATATTTTCGGTATTATGAGTATATTTTCTTTAGTTTTTCAGATTTTCATATATATTTTTGGGTTTTTGGATATAATTTTGGGTTTACCGGTATATTTTCGGATATATTTTTCTTAAATTTTTTTAGGTTTTCGGATATATTTTTGAATTTTTAAGTGTATTTTAGGCATTTCGGGTAATAAATACCCGAAACCGATTAATATCCAAAAAAATTCAGGTATTTTCTTGTTCTTAAATCTCGAAACCGAACCGATCTAATACCGACTGCCGAACTGAAACCGAACCAAAAATATTTCAGTGTTATATGAATCATAAACTTCCATATTAGAAATATTTGGAACCAATCGTCCGGAACTGAACCGAATATCCAAATGCCCATGGCTTAATAATCTTAACCGTCGCACGTGTGGAACAAGGCCGTTGCACAATTGCACGTGATTACTCAGAGAAACGTAATCTTCGTAGGATCTTTGACTCTAGCTCGAGACAGGTGGGTTCACCCTTAGATTTTGATGACGTGGTTACAATCTTGACGGCTAAAATGATCAACACGTGGCACCGTCTATTTCGTTGGATTCTTCGTAGACGACGGTATTAGCCAATGGTTCAAAAGGTGAGTCCCATATACGTGCCAGCTCAGCTCGATCGTTCCAAGTGTAGAAAGAGCTATGTGGCTTGCACCTTCTTCGCCTCCCTAGCTAGTAGTACTAGTCATTGTAAATACTAACACAGATTATCAGATTTATTTTATCCCCAAATTATTATTTTGTTTTGTCTTTTTGTCATATCTGTCTCTAATTTATTTTTCCAAAAATCATGGCGAATCCAAATCTATCGTGATAACATATTTTAATGAAATTCTAACAACGTCGCTCAATCATGCAATATTATTATTATTATTATTATTATTTGATAATAAAATATAAAGGGGGAATATGTAGTTTCCTGTATTATTAAGATGTGTATTATCCGCTGTCAAAATATAAAATAATAAGATGGGTATTATTATCCCACTATTTAAAATCACATTCATTTCAATCAAATTAACCAATAAGGAGCTATTGAATAATTAAACATTATATAGCTCTATCTGACAGAATGAGATCTCCCCATTCTTATTTGATAAGGATTCTTCAACGATGCAGTGTATAGAATCTTCAACGGTCTTTATTTTATTTTATTTTTGCCTTTTAAGGTATAATAACCTTTCGTTTTACTTAACATTAAATCTAAAGAAAACTCCAGTTTTCCATTTTGCTAGTTTTGAGAGCAATATTGTTGCATACTCATTACCTGTGTTCTTGGATTTAGTGATATTTGATTATAAGAGAAGTCAAGAACTTTGCATCAGATTATTTCAGACTCAACTAATAGCATCGGGTGTAGAAGTCTTGGTGAATAAATATACAAAAATATAAATATTAGATACTCTCCTTTTTATATATATATATAAAGCGGAAACTTCAAAACTAAAATCCATAATATATTAATCCTGTAAAGAGTCATGTATAGTTGTAATTTAACAGAACATATCGACTAATCAATTTTGGAACGACTCAAGATTTTATATTCTAGCTCCATACAAATCCCTCACCTACTTGACTATCATAAATCGATTTGCTCTGTATATGTGTAAAATGTTACACTTGTGTATGTGTGTATATTAATCTACATAGTATAAAAGGGGCCATTGACTAAAATAACATATTTTTAAAAAATTGTTCTAAACTTAGCATCATTAGTTAAACATGATAATAAAACATAAATTTTGACAATAATACCACATATTTAATATTAAAATGAACTAAAATCTTTTTTAATAGAGAAAAAAACTAAACCCTAAATTAGAAATAGTAAATCCAAATATAATTTTTAATTTTATTTTAAATTTATTTTAGGTAAACAAGGATTTTTTACATAATTATTTGTGCTATTTTCGAAATTTTAAATTTATAATGCTAAATTTGAAACAAAGAAAATAAATTTTGTGCTAATTTAGAGTATTTCTCTATAAAAAATTACTCAATGACACTTTGATTAATCCTCGACTCTATCCAACCTAGGATCAACTGAACGAAAGAAAAAAAATATTAAAATGAAGATCAACGGTAGAAATTGAATACCGACCAAACATTACATGCTAAAATCACACATGAGAAAAAAAAAATACATTATGGAGTTATCAAACACTATCACCTGGTTTGATTACTTCATTCAGTTATTTATAAATATATCTATTTGTTAATTGTTGTTTTTAGAAGGAGATAAACATATCTAATCATTTGGTCTTTTACGTGGGTATCACATTATATCCATACAGCGTAGGGCACGCCGGCACTAATTATATATATATATTATAATTATAGTTATTCTTTACGATTTTTATTTTAGAGCATATAATAACCAACGAATAGTCATTGGTTTCGAGATTTAATATTTTTAATTTTATTGTTATAAGTTACTGATGACTGCGATTATGTGTTGACGAATGAACATATTTACACACGCACTCACACACTTATCCATGATTATATTTATATGTGTTGACGAGTGAACATATTTGCTATGCATCAAAGTTTTTTAAAAGATTATTGATAAAGAAAAGTCCAACTAAAATATCAATAACCTTTTTTTAAAAAAACACATGTTTACCATTTAAAACGTCGAAGAGAAATTATCACTAGTTTAATAGATGATTAAATTTGATATTTGTCATATCAACTTTTGTTCATATTTTTTTAATAAAATCAAAATATCAAGTTGAAATACAGTATGTAGCTGGAGATAACTTAGAGAGCAAGATGTGGACCAAGTATCGTGAACCATTAAAATCCGATTATGATATCAAATCCGTGAAACTTGAAAGAAAAATTCTTTAAAATTCGATATATTCTTAGCATATTTATTTTATGTGTTTAGGAAAATTTACATTATGAGTGTTACCATTGTATTAATGTTACCACTATATATATATATATATCTTGTGATTTCATATCAAACACAATTCAATAATAATTAGGATTCAATATGCGCTAGCTATATAGCGCGAGATAAAAAAAAATTTAAAATTTTTTTTGAAATTTAAGAAAAAATAAATTTATCTGAATTTTATAATATGTCTAACTAATGATTATATATATAATTGTCAACCCGGACTAACATATTTACGTAACCCATTTTGCAATGAATTAAAATATTATTCGGGCTAACCCACAAAAACATATAATCTTGAAAACATAACTCTAATATACAACGCTTAATGACTATGGTTTTTGTGGTCAGTAATGTTTTCGTGTCTAACTCTCTATAAAATTAGTAAAATATTTTTTCAAACGTTTACTTTGATATATATTCAAATAAAATATATTAATTATAGTAAAAAATATTGCAAGATCTCAAATTTTTTTTTGAATATGTATGGATGAATTATTATTTAATAATATCATAATAATTAAAAAAATAAATAGTAAATAACCTCTTTAATGAGAAATAAATATTTTTCATATTCTCATCAATAATTTTAAAAGATAATTATATCATTTCCTATTTCAATTATTTTTTTCTTATTTGTAATGGTATTTCATGTAATAACTTACAAAACAAAATTCATTTTCAAAAATATCTTCTTAAAAAAATTATAGAGATATATCTATTCTATAATATTTGACAGTAGTAAAAAATATATTTAAATTAATGTTTTAAAATATCCTTACATAAACAGGTTGTTGTAAACAAAATAAAAATAAAATAATAACAAACACACACATGACACACCCATACGTTAAACTCGGTCAGGTGATTATTGTTTTTTACTTCAACCCTTTTCGGAAGTTTTACATATCTAAAATAGCACCTACTCCACACAACCAAAATTTTGAACGCTGTCGTATTTTTTATTTAATTATGAATTATCACTTGGTGTGACAAAAAATTAATACAGTAATTTTATGTGTGTAATATTATAATCCCGTATATATTTTTTGTTTCCCAATCCCGTAATTATTTAAGTCAATACATTTATTCATTTTTTGTATGACTTTAAAAATAAAAATAAAAAAATTAGGTCTGGTGGGCTTTTTGTGTCCACTTCCCAATGGTTAGTTACTGCAACTCTTTCTTCCTTCAATTGAATGAATTTTACTAATATACCCCTAACACATTAAAATTTCATTTTTTTTTTTATATTTCTCTCCTTCTCTCTCTCTGTCTCTTTATCCTTTTTCATTTGATGCTTCATTCTCCCTTTTCTTTTTTTTTTTTTCCCTGTGGCGTTTGTAGGAATCTTCACCAAGTTCTCTTCTCAGATTTTAAAAGTTTCTCAACGGAGTCTTAATCTGACAGTTTCCGTTTGATTTCCTTCTTGTTTTTCTCTTTCTCACCGGAGTTTACAGTTGTTCCGACGGATCTAGCTATAATCTTAGAGTCAGCAAAACCTTGGTGCGAAATCGAATGCCATTTCGGATATCCTGACGAAATCGAGGGTGGAATCGAGGGTTTGTTTGATGAATAGATGATGCGTGAACCGCTGGTGAGCGAAGAAGAAGCTACTGAAGTTTTACTGAGCAGCAGCAGCGTCGTCGAGAAGAAGGTGTGCAAGAGAGACGAAGCGGAGGAAGAGAGACGTGACGATTTATTGTTGTTAGCTCTAACTCCGATGGTACGATCGAAATCCCAAGGAACCACGAGGCGCGTCACTCCCACGCCTCCGGTAGACGTGGAGAAACCGTTACCAAACGGAGATCTCTATATGGGAACTTTCTCCGGCGGGTTTCCGAACGGATCCGGGAAGTATTTGTGGAAGGATGGGTGTATGTACGAAGGGGAATGGAAGCGTGGGAAGGCTTCGGGGAAAGGCAAGTTTTCGTGGCCGAGCGGTGCGACCTACGAAGGGGAATTCAAGTCTGGTAGGATGGAAGGATTCGGGACCTTCATCGGAGCCGACGGCGATACTTACCGGGGCTCTTGGGTCGCAGACCGGAAACACGGTCACGGCCAGAAGCATTACGCGAACGGCGATTTCTACGAGGGTACGTGGCGGCGCAATCTCCAGGACGGACGGGGAAGATATGTTTGGTTGAACGGGAATCAGTACACCGGAGAATGGCGTAACGGTGTGATTTGTGGGAAAGGTGTGCTTGCTTGGCCCAATGGAAACCGATACGAAGGACAATGGGAGAACGGAGTTCCCAAAGGAGGTGGTGTATTCACTTGGGCTGATGGAAGCTCTTGGATCGGTTCTTGGAACGAAAGCAGCAACCTCATTAGAAGTTTCTTCGACGGGATCGAAAAGAATGAGTTGATTGTGGCGACGAGGAAGAGATCCTCTGTGGATAGTGGAGCTGGAAGCTTGAGTGGGGAGAAGATTTTCCCCAGAATATGTATATGGGAATCAGATGGCGAAGCTGGGGATATCACTTGTGACATAGTTGATAATGTGGAAGCTTCGGTGATTTACAGAGATAGGATTTCCATTGATCGAGATGGGTTTCGTCAGTTTAGGAAGAATCCTTGCTGTTTCAGCGGCGAGGCGAAGAAACCTGGAGAGACCATATCCAAAGGGCATAAGAAATACGACTTGATGCTCAACTTGCAACATGGGATCAGGTAATTTCTTAAAATCTGAAGGAATTGGTGTAGCCATTATGAGTTTCTGGATCTTTGTTCTAACCAAACTGCGATAACTTAGGTACTCTGTCGGCAAACATGCTTCAGTTGTTCGAGATCTCAAACAGAGCGACTTCGACCCGAGTGAAAAGTTCTGGACAAGGTTTCCTCCGGAGGGTTCTAAGACCACACCGCCGCATCAGTCTGTGGATTTCCGCTGGAAGGACTATTGCCCTTTGGTGTTTAGGTATTCTATCTTTTGCAGTTAGATGGTCTCTTAATTCTCCTAGTGTGTCTGTTCTCTATCAGTGTTAGTGTTGATATGTGTTTCTTTCTGGCAATTCTTTTGATAGACGCCTGAGGGAGCTTTTCACGGTGGATCCTGCTGATTACATGCTAGCTATATGTGGAAACGATGCTCTTCGAGAACTGTCTTCACCTGGAAAGAGTGGCAGCTTCTTTTACTTAACTCAAGATGACAGATTTATGATTAAGACGGTGAAGAAATCAGAAGTCAAGGTTAGTTGTTGGCTCTCTTCTTGACTTTTTCTGTCTTGTTTGAAATTCCATTGTATTTTTCTTTCATTTTACATTCTTAATCATATACTCCACTAAGTGTGGTTAGCTAAGGAAATTTGACCTGAAGTGGTTGTTTTCTTTATCCAGGTGCTTCTACGAATGCTTTCAAGTTACTACAAACATGTCTGCCAGTATGAAAATTCACTAGTGACTAAGTTCTACGGTGTGCATTGTATCAAACCTGTTGGTGGCCAGAAGGTTTGTGTTGTTCATCTATATTTCATAAGACACTTTTGTTTCCAATGGACATTTTTCTCATGTTGTTTACCATATTTCCAGACTCGGTTTATCGTCATGGGGAACTTGTTCTGCTCCGAGTATAGAATCCAGAGACGGTTTGACCTTAAAGGGTCTTCCCATGGACGTACCACCTCAAAACCTGAAGCAGAAATTGATGAGACCACTACTCTTAAGGACCTTGATCTCAATTTTGCTTTCCGTCTTCAGAGAAATTGGTACCAAGAGCTTATGACGTAAGCTGCCTTGATTCCTTCTTAGGTTTTTTGGCATCTGCTATTTGGATGTTTGAAAGGTCAAACACATTACTAATCTGACAGCATTTCATAAAACAGGCAAATTAAACGCGATTGTGAGTTCTTGGAAGCTGAGAGAATAATGGATTATAGCCTATTGATTGGAGTTCACTTCCGCGATGACAACACAGGAGACAAGATGGGGCTCTCTCCATTCGTTTTGAGATCTGGTTAGTTACACATCTCATTCGTCCACAAGTCTTATTCTGCTAGACCCGACCCATTGTCATTGTGATGATATTTGTTGCAGGTAAGATAGAGTCATATCAAAACGAGAAATTCATGCGTGGCTGTCGTTTCCTGGAGGCTGAACTTCAAGACATGGACCGCATTTTAGCGGGCAGGTACGTCAATATATTTATACTCGCCAATCATTACAGTGGGTTTAACTCTTAGCGCAAGAAGTTGACCTACCATAACAGTCTTTTTGCATTACTACTAGAGAGAGTGGTTGAGAGGTTCAATTTCCAAATGATTTCATCTGATAACTACGTAACATCTCAACGCATTATTGTATTAAAAGTTGCTTGGAAATCTTGTGGGGGCTAGAAAAAACACAATAATTTTTGTGGGGGCGAAACAGATCATCTTGTCCCCTTTTGATCCTAAAACTAATTCTTAAAGATCAATTACCGATTACTTTTTGCAGGAAACCGATGATTAGACTAGGCGCAAACATGCCTGCAAGAGCAGAACGAATGGCTAGAAGAAGCGACTTTGATCAATATTCATCTGGAGGAACAAACTATCTATCTCACGGAGAGGTCTACGAAGTGGTTCTATATTTTGGAGTCATTGACATTTTGCAAGATTACGACATTAGCAAGAAGATTGAGCATGCTTATAAATCTCTCCAAGCCGATCCTGCTTCGATCTCAGCCGTTGATCCAAAACTCTACTCCAAGAGATTTAGAGATTTCATTAGCAGAATCTTCATCGAAGACGGCTAATAAGGGTCGTCATCATTGGAACCTCAAATTGAGAGGCTAAAAGACGCTTACGGCATGAGGGCAAAAAGGTAATTTCTTGCGTCTGATAAAGCTCGAAGAAGAGAGGAAGACAGATTTGATTTCTTTCATTTATATATATATTATGAGAGAGATGAGGTGATCAAAAACAAATTTTGGGTGGGGGATTTTTTTTTTTCAAAAAAAATCTATTTTGGAGGTATATGTGAATATTAATAGATTTGTGAAGGAGAAAAAAAAAAGTAGATAGGCTCAAAAAAAAAAATTGGGTTTGAGAGATTTGGAAATGGGGGAATAAAGATTTAAGTGTATAAGTTAATGAAAAAGATGGTTAGTTTATTTTTAATCCCATTTGTCTTAGTTCCCCATTATTTTATTTGCGACAAAAAAAAAAGCTAAAGATTTATTAAAATCTTCAAAAGAGGTCCCATATTTTCCCATGGGATCCATCTTCTTCACCATGCTTTTCACATCTAAAGATACTTTACCAATTGTTATTCAAACTCTATTTTTAGTCACATGTTTTGTGGTTTAAACATATTTCTCAATTTGTTGTACAAGGAAATATTCAGGTATTTATTTCTGATGATAATTGTTCAGATATGGAAAATAAATGGACTTATGATGCGCCTACCTATACATAATAAATATATATATATAAAAGATATATTTGATATGATGTTACTATGATTCATATAAAAAAAAGAGTACATAATATATATATATTATGGTCAAAAGTAGAGAGAGCTTGAAATTGAGGTTGTGTCATCATGAAAAGAAGAGAAAGCAAAGAGAGAAGACCACCACATGTCTTCTTTTGTCCGAATAAACATCTCACATTACGCTTTCTTTATCATATATTTATTTATATGATTTTTGAGTATGGGTTTTAAAGAACACGTAAAATAATGTGTATGTTGACTTCATATTACATTTTTTTTCTTGAAGAGATTTGTCTTTTTAGACGACTACGCATCTTAATAAATAACAGCATTAAGTAGTATAATAAACTTTTATAATAATGAAAATAGTTTTTCTCTTTATTTTCCTGTTGATAGTTTTCTAAGAGCCAATGTCTTCCAAAGACTCTAGTCCGAATAGTTTATTTTGACACATTGGGACATAATCAGAAATTTAAAACAATTCTTTGTTTAAAAAAAAACATTTATAATCCACTATAATTATCTCAATAACAGTAAAATTCTGTAAAAATGTTAACTCGGGAGTTTAAGATTTTAAAAGAAAGATGAAACCCGACCACCTAGTTAGAGGAAGGAGTGTAACAAAGTCAAATTACATAAACAAATTATGAACAATTCCCTATAAAGTAATAGGTTTTCGAGCAATTTTGTGTGATGATGTGCCCATTTTCTCATTTCTCTACAGATCCTAGAGTCCAAATTCCTAAAAGGAACATTCTATTAAAAAAATATTAATGGACCAACGTTCATATTTCTTGCGAACTTGACCAAGTTTTGTATTTTACTTTGTTATTTTTACATAAATCAACGAGAATTTCTTTCTGCCGCATCAAATAACAAGTCAAAAACCCATTTATCCCAATTTCAAAGCAAATTATACTTATACTATCATCAATTAAATCTTGATTTTCTTGTTACAAAAACAAAGCTGATAAACCAAAGTTTAATTAATTATACAGATCTTCTATCCACGAATAACAGAGAAAAATTAAAAAAGATACAAATCTTCACTACGGTTTTCTCGAGAAACAAAGAGACAAAAAAAAAGAAGAAGATAAATAAGTGAAATAAATAAATAAATTATAATGTAAATAATAAAAGAAAGAACTGTTCGCTAAACGAGAAAATAGGAAAAAGACAGAGCCTTGAACAGTAGCTAGGTCTGCCAAAAACTTGCATGCCTAAAAACCCTTTAATTAAACGTCACAAATATCAACAATTTCTCTTAGGTTATTATTTGTTTTTCAATTTTTTTTTTCCCCCTCATGTTACCTTATATAAAATATTAAGAATATAGCTATGGATAAACATAAATTAAACAAGTAATATTTTGCTTGTTTTTCTGACCATTATGTCTTTACTCACAGAAAAATAGATTGACTATACAATTTATTATGACGACACACATGTTTACCCCAATGATTTTGTTTTTTGCATAATTCGCATATTAGGAACTTGTTCAGCCTTATATTAGTACCAAAAAAACACTAATTTTATTTCACGTTTAACATGCTTTAAATTTTGAAAAACAAACCCAAACTTTTTTATACGGCAATAATTACACCTATAATGTAGGAAGTCTATTTTTTTATCAATAACATAGCATGTCTATTTTTTAGAATCAAAGACTTAACAAATCTACCAACTAAAAAATACAGATCTTTCATACAGATTGGAAAAAAATAGTATAGAAGCCATTGTGAACTTTGCTCATCCATATATTAAATCATCATTTACAACATGTCAAAACATTCACCTCCAACTGAGAAACATAGACATTCCATACAATTTTTTTTGCAGACCTTCCATACCAAAGGAAACGAAGTTCTCTCATCATCTTCGATGGTGTGCGATGGAATCGAGGGAGAAAATTTTGAGCATAGACAATTTATGTGTTCTATGTAGACTAACGTTTTTTACTACAATACATATCAATGTTAGAATAATTTTTACAATGAAAATTAGAGATCTTTATAATTTTATCCGCCATTGCAAATATAACTAAGGATCCAATGTTTTTGTGTGTCTAGTAACAAAGCAATCAAAGCATCAAAGCCATAGTGGAAAGAGTTCTACTTTTATAAATCAGCAACTGAAAACAAAAAATAGACAATCTATACAAATAGACGTTCTCACCTCTTTCAAAAAGGCGCCGAAGAAAACAACGAATCCAACCTGTTTTCATGTCAATGTGCATCCTGGACGTTTCATCGCTGGATGTTAGTAACGGCGAACATGCTTTTGATGTGGGCAATGGCGATCGGGCTTCTGATTGCAAGGGATGACTTGCCTTCAGTGGCGAGGCGGTGGTTGAGGGACTCTCGATGCTTCTATTCCATACACATATAGAAATTAGCAAATAGAAAATAGAAAAATTGTATTTGAGACAAAAGAAATGAAAACTTTTGTAAACGATGCTCATCCATATATATAGATCTTCCATACAAAGTAAAAAAATAGTACAAAAACTTTGTACACTTTATTCATCCACCTAAATCAGATTCAAAAAATTGTAAATTTCAACGAACCCAACATGTTTTTGTGTCAATGTGCCTCCTTGAGGTTTCATCGCCGAAAATTCACAAGTCGTTGTGTTACTCGAGATAAAAGCTGAATATCCACTTACTTGGATCTTTTCGATTTGCTCGAGAAAATAGTTCGCCGTTAACGGAGAAGCCGAGTTCGGTTGTCCTTGTGATGGAGCAGCTTTTGATTTCTTGGATAGAGCGATGTTCGGGATGAATCCACTTGATACGAAGCTTGGATATGATGAACCGAAACTAATCACTAATTGGGTTTCCTTATAAAAAAAATAGACGTTGCAAATAACACTAATATGGTTATTAGCTGCAATTTCCCTATATAAAAATATGAACAATACTGATTTGGGCAATAAGCTTGCAAAGATACAGTAAGATCTTTTTCTATGAGAGGCCTGGTCTATCGAACTGTACATCATGAACTCACCAAATGGAACTGCTGGTTCATCGGTAAAATTTTAGTCCTTTGAACTTGTGCATATTAGAAGCTTATGATTAGATGGCCTATTAATATAATTATGGGTGATTGATTCTTTAGGCTGCAGATGCATTAGACGAAATGATCATGATTTTTGATTGGATATCTGAGGATGAACCAATCGCTGAGGGAAGTTTGTATTCAACAGACCCAAAGGAACTGGTCAACAATATTCCTTTGGGACCAAATGCTGCTATTGTAACGGTTAGTAAAGTGGTTAAAGATGGGGCTTTTCTATGGAGACCAAGTGCTAACATGAGTTTTATCTGTGATGCATTACATGAGAAAATCGCATGGCCTATACATAAGATACAGTTCATTCTACCACAATCACGCCAACAATCAGTTTCAAAAAACGTATCACCTAAGGTAAAATACAAAACCTTTTGTCTTTCTAATGTGTTGTTGGATTGTAGCAGTCTCTTGATAATAAGTAGTACACATTGAATATGAGATGATTTGTTTTCACTATTGATTGTAGAGTGCTAGTGTAAGTCTAAGTAACAACATCGACAACAATAAAGGTGTAAAGAATAAATGCATCCTCTTAGATTGCTCAGGAACATGAGTAAAAGTTGCAGAAGGCAAAGTTTCTTCTACATACCCAACACATGTAGTCCATTTCGCTCCATTGGGTCCTAATGCTACCTCGGTTTAGGTAGAAGTTCCAAAGGTAAGAGATGCACCTGTTTGGAGACCAAGTTCAGAAATTGAAATCATTGCTGATGCAGTAGGTACTAGAATTGCTTGGCCGAATGACAAGCTTGTTTTTGTCTAAACATTGTCTTACCAACTCTGAGTTGCATGTGTAGTTTAGTTGAGTATGAACTTGTTGTAAGATGTTATAACAAGGCATATTTGCAAAAATACCCTACAATTTGAAGTCAAAGCAAAAATGCCCTCTTCCTCTCCTCTTCCTCTCCTCTCCCTCTCCACTTTTTCAAAAAGGCATATTTGCAAAAATACCCTACAATTGGTTTGAAGTTGTTGTAAGATGTGTCTTTGTTGTAAGATGTTGTTGTGCCTAATGTTATAACTATGTTCTCTTTTCTATCATGCTATTTGTGGAAAATTCAGTATTCAAAGCAGGTTTAACGATTTAGCAATTAGATCGAATAGAAAAATTCACAGAAATCACAGCAGTACAAAATGAAAATGATATAATAAAAACTGCTATGTACAAAATAAATAATAACAGAAAATAAACGCTATTAAATACTGTATAATTGATATGTAGAAACTATATAATAACAGAAAATAAACGCTATTAAAAACTTTATAATTGCACTAAATTAATCTCTATTTTAAATAACTCTATTATAGCATTACAAAAAACCGCTATTTAAAGTGTCTTATCTATTATAACGGGCGTAGATAGAGCGTTTTCTAAATCGCTATAATAGTAATATATAGCGTTTATCGGGTGCTATATAGACTCAAATTTCTTGTAGTGTGTCTTGTTTTTCTTCTATCATGTTTGTCTTCTTGAAATGATTTTGTATTGTATACATCTTCTGTTTGTGGGTGTGTGTATATGCATAACAATATGTGTGTATATGCATAACAACAGGGGTTTTCTTACAAAGATATTTTACTAGCCAATCTTTTAAGTGCACTTACAAGTTTCACCTAAAACAATCTATGACAAGCTCAAGACACACCTTGACTTGTCTAACTAGTCTCACACGTTCAAGGATCTATACATGATCCAAAAACTCCATAGATAAACCCTTTAGCCCCTTAGCTTTGATCTCTTACAAGACAACCAAAAACCCTTTGCTAAAATATTGCTCTCAATGTGTTAGCCTCATACAAAGGCCACGCCCCTCTATTTATACACAATAGATCACGGCCAATACAAGCCTACCACGTTCAACTAAAGATCTCAACCAATCTCTAGCAATAAGTCACATTCCTATTTTTTAGGCTAAGATTTAGGAAATGTTCCTTATCTCCAATATACTAAGGAATCCTCTCCAAGATGCTCTTCCAGCTCAGCTACAACTTCCTGGTGCATCCACGTGGCTTCACAAGCTCGATCCAAGTCATCTCCCTTGTTCCAAGTCGTCCAATGCCTTGAGCTGCTCGCCTGTATCACTTCATGTACTACTTCTCAACTGGTACATGAGATGCCTCAGCCCAGTGCATCTTCAATATATTCACTTATGAGTCTAATCCATAAGCCCAATCCAAGCCCATAACTTATGCTCCTCGTTATTAGTCACACAACTGCTCGCTTGTATCATTTCCTGAGCTACTTCAGCGACTGCTTCAAAAGCTGCATCTTCAGAATCACTCACCAAAAACCCTTTAAGCTTTTTCGCTTTTGTTTATATGAGAGAAAACATATTTTTTAAAAAGGTAACCCTAATTTGTGAATCATAACCGTTTATATAGCACAACCTCCAAACATGGAACTTGTTACATGGAGCTTGTTAGAGCATCTCCAATGTATTCTCTCATTTTTATCTCCAAAATGGAGTTGGAGTTGGATTTCTCTCCAATGTATTCTTCCATTTTTTTTCTCAAAAAAGAATATTTTTAGTATATTATTCATTTTATATTTTATTATTAATTGTTAAAAATGCACTTTATCTATAAAATTTACAAATTAACTCATTATTTTTTTTATTTCAAAACTTTCACAAATTGTGATATTATTTGAATTTAACCATTACAATATCATAAAAATTAACAAAACAAAGAACATTCTAATTTAAACATCACCATTTGAATAAACAGGAGGAGCGATACCTTGAGCAAGATTGGAGAAAAGATGGAAAGATTCCAACACATTGATATCATTGTTAGTGTCTAGCATTCCGAAATAAGCATGCCATATCCATAAGTCATAATCCACCTCAATCTGGTTCATTTGGATAATATTTTAATAATATTGGTGGATCTGGAAGCGGTTTACCAGATTATTATTAGTCGTTTTTACATTAAGTTTACTTTATGTTATTTCTAATTTCAGTATTTTTATGTATTTTTAAATTTAATATTAGTTTATGCTATTATAATAAAATCCCATCATCATATCTATAAATTTTAATCGAGTCTAAATATATTTTAATTATTTAATTATATTAAATAAGAAGTGAAATTATTACAAGAATATTTGACGAGTCATATTTTGTTGTGTTGTTGTGCATATGTGACAAGTACATTACTTATAACTTTTTAGAAAATAATGAAACCATAAAATAATTGTCTCGTAATATTTGTTAAAATGAAAGGTATATTTTTTAAAAAATAATAAAATATGAAGGACTAAATTATAAATAAAAAAGTTCTCTATTTTGGAGTTGAAAATAGAGTTACTCCATATTTAGAGGAAAAAATGGCATTTCCCCATATTGCAGTTAAAAATGGAGTAGGGTTGGAGATGATTTTATTGCAAAATGACATTTGGAGTAGAAAATGGGGTAGGGTTGAAGATGCCCTTAGTAAGAACATCTCCAACCCTACTCCATTTTCTATTCCAAATACCATTTTCTTCTCCAACCCAACTTCATTTTCAACTCCAAAATGGAGAAATGCCATTTTTTCCTCCAAATATGGAGTAACTCCATTTTATACCCCATTTTGGAGTTGAATTTTTTTATTTATTATATAGTCCTTCAAAATTTTATACTTTTTATTTTTACCCCCATTTACTTTTTGTTTTGACAAATATAATATAAAATGATGATATATATTTAACTTAAAAGAAAGGATAAGTAAATTTAAAAATTGAAAACAGAAAATAAAATATCATAAACTCATAATAAATTTAAAAATACATGAAAGTACTGAAATTAGAAACAACATAAAATAAATTTGATGCAACAATGACTAATAATAATCTGATAAACCACTTCCGGATTCACCAAGATCATTAAAGCATTTTCCAAATGAACCATATTGAGGCGGATTTTGTTGTTGCTCGGCCCTTTTTCGATAAATCCGTGTTTGTTCAGACTGAAGTTGGAAGAGAAGCTCCACCTCCAGAGGTAGAATTAGCTGAGGACGAAAATATTCGGTTCCAAAATTTTCTTGCTCGTTTCAGAGGAATCAAATATAAAAGCGTTCATTTCTCACTTCGAAATGCTTTAATTGATCATTTATGGGGAAAATATTCAAATTATGACGTTTAAATTAAAATCTACTTTGTTTTGTTATTTTTTGGTGATGTAATGTGTTTTTCTTTGTTTTATAATGATTAAATTTAAATAATATCAAAATTGATGGAAATTTAAAAAAAAAAAAATTAACAGGTCTATTTGTAAATGTTATAAATATAGTGTATTATTAGCAATTAATAATAAATTAAAAGAAAAGAATATACTTAATATATTTTTTTGGAGTAGAAAATGGAGAAATACATTGGAGAGAAACACAACTCCAAAATGGAGTTACCCCATTTTGGAGATGAAAATGGAGAAATACATTGGAGATGCTCTAACCGCTGGATACAACTCTGTATCCCACTCAGAGATTAGAGTCCCATCTGTTCCTTTTCTTGTGCTGCGACTCCCATCAGATTCTTTTATTGTGCAGCCACTCCCATCGGTTCTGAAACACTCCATCCCAGACTCTAAGTCCTTGGAGATTATTCCCGTTCGGATCACTAAGTGACTCCGAACCATCCAATCTATTTTTAGGGTCAAATCCTTAGTTAATTCATTTTAGATATGGTTTATTCAGAAATTCATTAAGTTAGAATCAATATGCATAGAATTAAAAAACAATCTAGACATTTTATTTAATAAGTAAAGGATTCGATACAACTGATGAGTTTGCTTTAGGTTATTACAAGTTTTTATCAATCCTATCTACTCGGATCAACACCACCCATCTTTCCCGGCCAAACGTCTCGCGCGCCTAAGAAAAATCCTTCATGCGATCCTTTTCTTTACCTGAAAGTCAAAGAGGCATAAGTAACTCGATAATTATTTTGTGATGCGGATATTAGTCTTAGATTTCATCCAATCCTCCAAGCCACTCGCCTTACCGCGATTATCTTCGATCCGGCTACCTGCACTGCCCGTGTCAAGCAAGTAACAAATATTCGACCAAGATCATCGATTCATGGCCGGTAGCAGACTATGAATATTAAACAAGCAAACACGTAAAATTGGTCAAACGTTCACATAAATCGATCCTTAGACTTTCCTGGATGAACCGGTAGTCATGATTTGTGCGCTTAAGCCTCCGGTAACGCACTCACCTTAGCCACACTGTTGGATTGAATCACTTGTCCGTCGTGATCATTTTCCAATGCTCAACTTCTCCCTCGGTGTGATCTTCCTGATCAACCGTTAACCGCTCCTTTTGACTTGCCTTTGCGAACCGCACACCGACACTCCAGCCTTAGCCGATCTTTCTCTCAGATAAACTCTCTTTCGCTCGGTAATTTGCCTTAGTCTCTCAGGCAAAAATCCCCTTTTTCGTGCGTGAGTGGGATAAATACGACTAAGTGTCATATTTATAGGATTCCTGGTCGAATAACTTCCCATAACTGTCCTATTAATCCAACGGATGTGTTTCTTAGCCGAACATGTGTGACAACCCTTCGACTAAATAATTGCACAACCGTCCCGCACACTTGAGCCATGTGATCACCCTTTATCCGATAGACTTCCTAACTGCTTCCAGCTAGCTAGCTTCTCTGTCGACTAGCTAGCTTACCACTCGACCAGCTCGCCCTAATTGTCAAATACTTGTACGAGCTGAACTGAGCTTCCTGGCAGCTGACCCAACTAGCTTATCTCGATTGTTCAACTCATTTTAGCTCGGTCAAAACATGCTGAGCTTATTCCGCACATCTTCTCGGCATTTTCTATCTTTTATCCGACTAAGTTTTAGACTATATGACTTAACCGATCATTTTGGACCATGCCTCGGTTATACTTAGATTTCCCCGACAGCTTCTCTTAGCTTGTGTCAGCCACACTTCTCTTTAATCGATGTGCCACATCATAGTTGACTTTGGTGTCACTTAAGTTTCCCGCCATTATTGTGTCACTTGGGCTATGAATGGAGAGTTGGTTCAACGACGGATCAAACTTAAAGTGGAAGAACCGCTTGTAATTTCTCATTCATACATGTTAAACGAATTAAGTGACTTTTTAAAAAAATATTAATAAAATATTAATTTGAAACGCGACAGTAGAAATGGGTGAGATTTGCGAAGGAAATGAAGTGATCCACTTTGTATAGTAGAACCACTGGATATTTGGTGTGTGTGAACTGTTTTTATATTTTTATAGACTTGTATCATTTTTAATATTTCTCATTATTATAGTTTTTTAAATAATTCAAAATAATTTTACAAAATGGTATAGGTTCATTTATCAATTTTTTTTTTGAAAGATTTACCCATTTATATATTGCAATCAGAAATAAAATTTTGATCATTTTAAATATTAGAAAGTAGAGAAAATTAATAATTATCCAAAATTACAATTATAATGTTGTCAATTTATGGTTAATGTTGTCAATTTATTACCATTTTTATTGGTATTACCCAACCCATTTTTAAAAATGTTTTTTGGTTGTAACTTTTGATACTCTAGTTTGTGGTATTAGCTCCGTATCCAATAATACTTGATATTTTACGAACATATCTAATAAATTATGTATAACAATATCAAATCAATATAGGCATAATACATGTTTTTTTAATTTATCGATACTTAAAATAGTTCAATGTAAAAATAATGTATTAGAACCGACACGATAGAACATCGTTTAACACTAAATTACAAAAATACATATTATAAAAAAATAAAAATAATATAGCAATTTTAAACTCCATAATTTTTTTAACAATTTGTATATGTTTTGTAAAATATATATTTTTTTTTTTAAGTTTGAATTGTTTTTAGTATTTTCTACTATTTAAATATTTATTTTGTACCGCTTGTTTATATTTTTTACCATTCAACATATATTATAGAACGTTCGGTCCGCTTGATCCGCACTTGTTCCGCCTAATCCGCACTTGATCCGCCTGATCTGCTTGAACCGCTTGATCCGCAACGCCTGATCCGCTTTCTCCATTCGGAGCCTTAGGCTTTGAATGGGCCAATGAAACAAAAGTGGTTCGACCGTAAAGCGAACCGTCCGCACATGAGTTTTAATTCATGTTAAATTATGAAGACATCAGTTTGTAAGATATAAAATAATAAAGTATTAAAGATCTGTTGTGCGGTTCAAATTATCAAAGAAAAAATAGAAACCCAAGCGGAGGGAAGGACTGCATCCAAATTGGGGTGGTACAACAACGATTCTCTTTTTTATTTATTTTTATTATAAAAATTATGATTACATGCCCATAAAATACACTATATATACATTATATATTAATTTAGTACACATGAAATATATTGAAAGTAAATTATAATTGTTACCTTTTGGTTCGGTTTGGTACCTCCTAATTCGGTTCGGTTTGGTACTTCCTAATTCGGTTCGGTTCGGTTCTTTGGTGATAATCGGATTTTTCCTTTTCAATTACTCAAATCCTACTCATGTCATTGTAGTGTTTGAGATATCGAACCATAATGGGTTGGGATTAAAAACCAAGAATACATAAAACTTCTTAATCTAAGCAATTCAAGAGTTTGTTTGTAGCAACCTAAAGATATTGAAAGCAAGCTATTTTCAACTAAAGCAAAGATAGTAACTGAAACAAGAATACAAATTACGGTTCAAAGAAAGTTCTAAAAACGAATCCAAGGGTGAAGTATGCGATTGTTGGTAACTTTAGTGGTTCACAATGATGTCAATAAACCCAAGCAATGCTAATCCTTAGACTATGATCATTTAACAAGACTAATCCAATTCCTTGGAATTAATCCCTTTGCAAATTACTAAATCAAGAACAAATTCCCATTTGTGATTTAATAACTTTCAAACATTAGAAACAAGATCATTTAATCAATAAACACCTTAGACAACTATTTCCATAGGCTAAGAATGAAATATCCCTTGATTAGTTCATTGGGGAATTTCATCGAACACCTTCCGGGCGAGAAATTCCCTATGATCTAAATCAACTTGATCATGGATGATTTAGCATTAAACACACTAAACAAGGAAGGATCATTAATAATCAAAGCTCTAACATCATTGATTCACACTAAAATTACCTAAATCTACTTCACCCGAGAACCCTAGAAAACTACTCACAACACATGGTTTTCTCCACAAATCCCATAAAAGAAGTGTTGAGAATCATAAAAGATGATAGGAAAATAGATGGAAGAAATAATCCAACAAGAACTTGCATAAACCACTCAAGAGTCTCTTACAATCTCCTTCAAAGCTCTCAAAAACGTTTTTGCTTAAGTCTAAAAAAAACAAGAGCGTTCTGCCTAATTAGGCTAAATTTGCTTAAGTAAATACAGGTCGGGTCGGGTCAACCCATCGGGTTGAGTTTTTCAGCGGGCATATCGGTGTCCTGCGGTCGATACATCGCACCGATGCAACCTCTGAGATTTCCAGAATTCCCATCGGTCGGATGCATCGGTGCGATGCACGCCGATGCCATCCTCGACGTCGATACTGTGAGCTTCCATCGGTCTGCTTCTGGCCGATACCCCCTACCGATGCGATCTTCAGATTCCCAGAATGTCCATCGGTCGGTTGCATCGGTGCAATGCAGACCGATGGACTTCTGTCGTCGTTTCTTCGCGCGTATCGGTTTCCTGTGGCCGATACCTCTGGCCGATATTGCCTCTGCAGATTTTTCTTCTTCTTTCGTTTGCCTTCTCCGTTCTACGGGTATGTTCCTCCTAGTCCGTGATCTTCCCCTAGACTCCAATAAGCACCTGAAACACTCCAACTGCACCAAAACTCTCTAGGACCTACCTAAAATCTATTAACTTCTACTTATGAATGCAAAACTAAAGAAAACTCTATGAAACTACAAAATAAAGCACAAAAACTAGATGATATGCATGACAAAAAGAGTTAAAATATGCGAATATCAATTCCCCCGGACTTGCCTTTTGCTTGTCCTCAAGCAAACAAACATAAACAAGTTGAAGAAAATGGTTGAAGGCGGGAGCTCAAATCAAAAGAAGCTAGCAAAGCATTCACCATGATGTCCTTAGGAAATGATAACATGTTGCAAGAACAAACTTCTTAATCCACTCTAACTTCTCTAGGCTTATCGCAACTCCAAATATTTTTCTCTACACTCAAAGTCAAGCATCCGATTACCGTCATATCAACCAACTCTCACATTCAATTAATCGTTTCAGAGTGCGGTCTCACAAATGGGCAAGTGATCTATAGACCAATCGGTTGAACAAGAGAAAGATTTATCAATAAAAACAAGAGATCAATTTGGTGGTTAACTCTATGAAAAACGGAGTACAAACACTTCGCAAAAGCAAGGAAGATCGGAACAATTTACGCATACAAAGTATTCACTTCCATTGTTCTACCCTTCCCTAAGCTTTGAGTATCCAATTCACTATTTCTACCCAAGTGTTTTTCTTTTTGCTCTTTGCCAAACTAAATCTCTACCCTTTTGATCATTTCTCTTTTCAAATCGTTCCTTGAAAATTTCTATTTGCTCTTTCGATTCCTTTTCTTATCTTTTCATCACTACTCCTTTCCCTTTCTTTTTCACTTATCTTTTCTTTTCTTTCATCTCTAGGGGGAGTTTCTTTTCTCATCACAAAAGAATCGAACTTTTATTATACTTTTTTTTTTTCTAGGAACACACTTTCTTAAACCATGATCTTTTTTTTTTTTTTTTTTTTTTTTTTTTTTTTTTCTTTTCCAATCCCCAAACATTGACAACTCTTAACACCATTCCCAATCTCCTTTCTAATCACTAGCCAATTTCCCAAGAACAACAAACCTAGCTAATGGAAGCTATCCTTTGTCGTTCTCGATACTTACAAGATTTTACAAGTGTAGTACTATCAAGAAAAGAGGCCTCACTCACAAAATCATCAAGGGTGGAAGGAAATGGTTGGGTTTAAAGGTGGGGAAACCATTTATAAATGGATATGGCCACCCAAGTCAACAAGAGTGGTAAAAATTAATGCAAAGATGACTTGGATGTTTTTAGGTGACATTTAGTTACTAGAAATGGTTGGGTTTAAAGGTGGGGAAACCATTTAGTTACTATCATTGCTCCCTATGCATATGCAATATGCATTGCTCCCTATGCATATGCAATATGCATTCCTAAATGCTTCTAGACTCAATCCTAAAAAGAAAAGAATGCAATGCAAAACTATATGATCATTTTTTTTTTTTTTTTTTTTTTTTTTTTTTTTTTTTTTTATCAATGCAATACATGAATGCATGAGACTCAAGGAAAATAAAACAAAACAAAACACGATATTAGCAACGGGTACCTCCCCCCAACTTACTTAACACCGTCTCGGTGTTAAGAAAATTCGGAGAAAGTACGAAAACAAAAGAAACCAATAAAAATGCGAACTAAAAAAAAAAAAAAATATTTACAAAATTAGAGTGTTACCTCAAAAAGTTTCGGAGTTAGAGGATGTGTCCACGGAGTAGGATATGTTGCTAGAGCACGGTGTTGGTGATCTCATCGCCCTTCTCTTACGCCTTCTCATTTCATGAGATGAAGCACGTGGCGGATCTTCTTGGTTTGTAAGCGTTAAGATCTCGTCGAACGAGTGACGTCTCTCTTCTTCCATAGCATTTTCTCCGGTTCCTTCGCTTTCGACATTTTCGCAGTGATACGGGTCACGGGATGAGCCTGCTCCGGTGACCTTTGCCGTGAGCTCCTTGATTTGGTTTTTCATCTCTTTTGCTTGGCTCTTCAAACCTTTTACCGATTTCACCAACTTCCTTATGGTCTTGTCTTGCCATTTATTCCATCTTTGGAGGAGGTTGATTTGTTGATGAGCGTGCTTTGAGGCTTGGTCCGGATGAGGCTCGCCATACGGATGGAAGTAGTATCGCTCACTTCCATAAATCGGAGTCGGAGGAGACTATGGCTCTTCAACCTCGGCCGCCCGTGAAGAAGCTTTATCTTTCCGTGAACCGGGCTTGTAGATAATCTCTAGTTGGGGATGAATGGCGGGATCGTAGAGTTGATCCCGAGGCGGTGAAAATCGGATGTTTCTTCTCTCTTGAATTGTGGTGAGAGCTTGGTTTGGGAGCATGAGTCTCACCGCTGTTGGAGGAGAGATGCTAAACTTGTAGCCATATGAATTCCCCGCACTTCCCGCTAGAAATTTCGCAGCGCTGAGGTAGAATGCATCCATCCGGAAGATCTCTTTCACGCCTCCGGGGAAGTTTCTATCCTTTACCTTGCCCGGCTCAATCCCATTCGCTTCCAATATCGGGGTGATGATCCCGCCCACACTCAATTGCGGAGTTTTGTCTGTGGTCGTTTGCACCCACTCCTTGTAGTGGAGGAGTTGTCGCACAAGTACGGTCACTAGTGCCACCTTGCTATAATTCCCCTCGAGAACGTGTCCGTCTTCACACGTGACAAGGCGCGGCGCAAGCCCTATGTCTAGCAAAGCCATTTCCTCGTCAACAATGTAGCCCGTTTCGCGTCTTGCAAACAATGAGTGTGCTAGTGCCTTGTGCACGTAGCGTATGGCGGGATGGCGGATGGCGGACGACTTGGTAAGACCGGAGACAAAAACACCACTTGGCCCAATTGTGTTCCATAACGAACGGATCTCATTGGATGAGATGTTGAAGTCCGCGTTGGCCGTGGTTCCTATCTCCTCAAACCCGAAGAGTGCGCTCAACTTGTGAAAGCTCATATGGTAAATCGTGCGGTTCACGGTAAACTTGATGAACCCATGATCCGCATCATCTCTCGGTTTCCCGTGCTCGTAGAACGTGGCGGTCAAGGAAGCCAAGAATTGACAAGTGGGCACTTCATACGCGGGATATGCCATAGCAAAGAACTTCTCGAGGCCCATGTTTTTGTATATCTCTTGCACATCCCCGAGAATCCCAAGCTCGTTTAGAAGAGCATGATCCGGGTATCTAGTTGCTTTAAAGCCCACGCTTCCAAACTTCTTGTAAACTTCCGCATAAGTTAGCGGCGTCGGCTTGGGCTTTGTAATCTTCTTCTTTGACATTATGACCCGGTCATCACTACTACCGCTTCTATTCTCGCTATCGCTTTCTTCCACAACATTTTTCTTTCTTGATTTGACAACTCGCTTTCCCCGTGCTTTTTCTTTTTGAACTTGACTTAAATCAGCTTTAGTAGCCATTGTTCCTATAAAAAGAACAAAACTCAAAGAGAAGTTAGCAAAGGTTGTGAAATTTTATTGAAATTTTCAAATAAACTCCAATTTCACAATTTTTGGCAATGATACATGATAATTTCGATTCATATGTACCAATCAAGACCAAGGCATGCCAATGCAAGTGATATCCTCTTTCATCAACCAATTCCCCCAAAACACCATCGGTGAGCCAACTCAACAAATTAGTACCCAAATCCAACATCTTAATCATAGTCAAGCATAACCCAAACACATACAACCGATTTCTACTCTCAATTCAACAATCCCATGATTTCTAAACTTTTTGAAAATTTGCTTGTTCTTCATGGAAAAGAGAGATGGGATGGATTTTACCTTGAGTAATGAGAGAGAGAGTGCCGAAAGTGTTGTTTGAATCACAAGGAGTTCAAGAAATCAAGGTTGAAGAAATTTGAATTAATGAGAAAAATCACAAGAAGAAGAATGTCACGATGGAGGAGGAGAGAAAAGAAGAGAAAAATCGTGAGAGGGAGAGAGAAAAGAGAGAAAATCTCTTTGATTAATGAAATTCAACCCGGTTTAGTGGTCAAAATCGAAGGAAAACCGAGTCAAACCGCCACAGAACCGGGTCAAAGCACAAGTTGACTTACCTGGGATGATCGCATCGGTGACCTGCGACCGATACCTCACACCGATATGGACACTTTTTTTCGATTTTTCCTGAACTCCTATCGGCCCCTAGTATCGGTACGAGGTCCACCGATGCGTTTTTCTGAATTTGACGGAGTGCTATATCGGTCTCCGGAGACCGATACCTCCGACCGATATAGGTGTAGGATTTTCAAAATTTTTCTTTCTCATCTTCAACCCGAAACCGAACCTAAGAAACCTGAAAACATGAAACATAAGAATAAAAAGAAACAAGAAAAATTGAGATATGTACAAGGATAGTCATGGGAATGCCTCCCAAGAGCGCTTGTTTAAAGTCACTAAGCTTGACTGTGCAAACCCTTTAGGCGGGAGATGGATTCGAGAGCGGAACCGAGATCCCTTCCTCGATGAATGCTGATGCTGAGTACGGTTTGAGTCTGTGCCCATTAACCGTAAATTCCCCGCCAGTGTTGTTCCATAGCGTTACCGCTCCGTAAGGCTGTACTTCTTTAACTTTGAACGGTCCCGACCATCTCGATTTCAATTTTCCGGGGAACAGCTTCAACCGGGAATTGAAAAGCAGCACTTGGTCTCCAACTTGGAAACCTTTCTTGACAATCTTCTTGTCATGGAACGCCTTAGTCCGTTCCTTGTAAATCCTTGAGCTGTCATAGGCATCGAGACGGATCTCATCTAGCTCATGTAGTTGGATTAGACGTCTTTCCGAAGCCGTCTTAATATCGAAGTTCAGCAACTTAACCGCCCACAATGCTTTGTACTCTAATTCAACGGGCAAATGACATGACTTCCCATAAAGTAGGTTGAACGGTGTAGTACCAATGGGAGTCTTGAATGCGGTTCGATATGCCCACAAAGCATCGTCTAGCTTCTTGGCCCAATCTTTCCTCGAGCTACTCACCGTTTTCTCCAATATTGCCTTGATTTGGCGGTTAGAGACTTCCACTTGCCCGCTCGTTTGAGGGTGATAGGGTGTGGCAACCTTGTGTTTGACTCCATGCTTCTTGAGCAAGCTCTCAAACACCTTGTTAATAAAATGACTTCCACCATCACTAATCACCACTCTAGGTATTCCAAACCTCGGAAAAATGATCGTCTTGAATAGCTTAATGACCACCTTGGCGTCATTAGTTGGGCTCGCAACGGCTTCGACCCACTTAGAAACATAGTCCACCGCCACCAATATGTATTGGTTTCCGTAAGACGAGGGGAATGGTCCCATGAAATCTATTCCCCACACATCAAACACTTCGACTTCTAAGATGGGATTTTGAGGCATCTCATCCCTTCTACTTATGTTGCCTTTTCTTTGGCAAGCATCACATGACGAAACGTAGGTGTGGGCGTCTTTGAACAAGCTTGGCCACCATAACCCGGAATTAAGCACTTTTGTTGCGGTTTTGAAGGATGCGAAGTGCCCTCCATATACCGAACCATGACAATGATATAGCACTCCATTCACTTCTTCCTCCGGGATGCATCTCCGGTACAGACTATCCGAGCATCTCTTGTATAGATAAGGCTCGTCCCAATAGAAATGGTTTACATCTCTAAAGAACTTCTTCTTGTTGTAACTGTCCAAGTTTGGTGGTTCCTTCCCGCAAGCTAAATAGTTCACGAAATCAGCATACCATGGCAAACCGAGATCACTCAAACTCATGACCTCTTCTAATTTCAACCCCGCATGATAGCTTTTCTTCAACATCCCAACAATCATAAGATGTTCTTCGGGAAGAGAATCATCTATGGGAATTGTCTCTTCAACTCTTAATCTAGACAAGTGGTCCGCAACGCCGTTTTCAATGCCTTTCTTGTCTTTAATCTCCATATCGAACTCTTGAAGAAGAAGGATCCACCGTAGAAGCCTCGGTTTGGCATCTTTCTTTGCTATCAAGTGTCTCAAGGCGGCATGATCCGTGTATACCACGATCTTGGATCCCACCAAATAGGAGCGGAATTTTTCGAAAGCATAAACCACCGCTAAGAGCTCCTTTTCCGTGGTTGCATATCTCGTCTGAGCATCATCCAAGGTTCTACTAGCATAGTAGATGACATGAATCTTTTTGTCTTTCTTTTGACCCAAAACCGCGCCAACCGCAAAGTCACTAGCATCACACATGATTTCGAACGGAAGATCCCAATCCGGTGCTTGCACAATTGGAGCACTCACAAGAGCTTTCTTGATTTCCAAAAATGCCTCAAGGCATTCTCCATCGAAATTGAACTCTACTTCTTTGCAAAGAAGCCTTGTTAGAGGTCTCGCTATCCTCGAGAAATCCTTGATGAACCGTCTATAAAACCCGGCATGGCCCAAAAAACTTCGAATGCCCTTCACCGTGGTTGGCGGTTCCAAACCCATCATCACTTCGATCTTAGCCTTGTCGACCTCAATGCCCTTTTCCGAGATCTTATGCCCCAAGACAATGCCTTCTCGCACCATGAAATGACATTTCTCCCAATTCAAGACGAGATTTGCTTCTTCGCACCTAGTGAGTACCTTTCAAAGATTTGACAAACAAGAAGCAAACGAGGCACCATATACAGAAAAATCATCCATAAACACCTCTACCATGTCCTCAATTAAGTCCGAGAAAATAGACATTACACACTGTTGAAAAGTCGCGGGCGCATTACAAAGTCCAAATGGCATTCTTCGATATGCGAAGGTACCATAGGGACATGTAAAGGTCGTTTTCTCTTGATCATTGGGGTGGATTGGGATTTGAAAGAATCTCGAATATCCATCAAGGAAACAATAATATGGGTGATTTGCCAATCTTTCTAACATTTGGTCAATAAAAGGCAAAGGGAAATGATATTTTCGAGTAGACGAGTTTAGTTTTCTATAATCTATGCACATCCTATGTCCGGTTATAGTTCTAGTGGGAATCAATTCATCTTTATCATTCCGTATAACCGTTATCCCACCCTTTTTGGGAACCACATGAACCGGTGAGACCCATGTACTATCCGAAATGGGATATATTATCCCCGCATCTAGAAGTTTAAGAATCTCCTTCTTAACCACTTCTTTCAAATTCGGGTTTAACCGTCTTTGATGTTCAATAGAGCTCATAGACTCATCTTCTAGATGGATTCGGTGTGTACATAGAGAAGAGGAAATTCCTTTTATATCATCTAAAGAGTAGCCTATTGCCCTTCTAAATTTCCTCAACTCTCTCAAAAGGGCGGTCAACTCATTTTTATCTAAACTCTCATTTACTATGACCGGATAAGACTCATTTGGACCTAAGAACGCATACCTTAGTCCACTTGGGAGTGGTTTGAGGTCGACTTTTGGGGCTTTGAGTTCGCTCCAATCTTCATCGAAACTAGTCTCACCATTGCTAGTTTCTTGCTCGTCCTCCAAGTCGACATCTAAAGCACTCATGTAGTCAATTTCCAAAGCACTTACATTGTTTTCCAATCCGTCTTCAACAGTTTCTTTGTGCTCTAGTTCCAAAAACGAATTTTCTCCAACTAGTGCTTTGTGCGAGTTTAGCAACTTCATGTAACCAACACTTTCTTCATGAAGATACCCATTCTCTCCATGCTCTTTAGTCAAAGCAATTTGAAGATGATCCTCCAAGTTCAACTCTTCTAGAAGCTCATCCGCTAGCTCCTCCATAGTTTCAATGTAGAAGGCTTGACCATCTATTGTGGGCTTCTTCATCATTGCATTGATGTCAAAGTTAAGCACATCGTCTTTGCCCAAATGAAGATCAATCTTCCCTTTTCGCACATCTATGATAGCCCCGGCGGTGGCTAAAAATGGTCTTCCAAAGATGAGAGGATCTTTGGGTTCTTCATCCATCTCAAGAACAACAAAATCGGTGGGTACCTCAAAATCTCCAATTTTCATCGGTAGATCTTCAAGCATTCCAATTGGGTGTCTCACCGACCTATCCACTAGCACGAGAGAAATTTTGCAAGCTTTGTAGGCAGTGAAGCCTAGACGTTTTGCCACTGAGAAAGGCATCAAGCTTACACTTGCTCCAAGGTCACACAAGCAATGATCAAAACCAAGTGGTCCAAGAGCACATGGAAGAGTAAAGCTTCCTGGATCTCCCAACTTCTTTGGTATGGCTTTCCGTTGAATTATTGCACTACACTCATGGGAAAGCACAACCATTCCTTCTAAGTCCTTGGTTCTATCCTTGATTGCATCTTTAAGGAACTTAGTGTATTGTGGGACTAACAAGAAAGCATCAACCAAGGGCATAGTCACTTGGACTTTGTTGATTTGCTCATCGAAGATCGCTCTGTATTTCTCCATGAGTTGCTTCTTAAAGCGGCCCGGGAAAGGAAGCTTGGGTTCATAAGGCGGTGGGACAAAAGACTTCTTCTTTGTAGGTGCTACCACGGTTTCGTCTTCTATTGTCCTTGTTCCTTTAGCTTTTCCCGAAACAGCATCTTCTTCACCCATATTTGCTTCATTCTCAATGACCACCTCCCCACTTTGGTTCTCAATGTCCTCGTTGAGATTAGATGGAAGCTCCCGTGGGGGAAGCTCTTTTCCGCTACGCAATGTGATAGCGTTACAAAACTCCTTCGGATTAGCCTCGGGTTTTCCCGGTAAGGTACCTTGAGGGCGTGACGATGAAGCAACTCCTCGTCCTTCGAGTTGTTTGACTCTAGACGACAATGACTCAAATTTGGAGTTGAGATCATTGTAAGAACAGTCCACCTTGTTGTGGATTTCGGCCATTTTCTTACTCAATTCCATGGTTCCTTGAGCTTGGCCTTGTAATATTTGTTGAAGCATGTTCTTCATCTCGGTGTCTTGAGGCGTTGTGTTGCTTGGTTGTCCTTGCTGTGCAAAACCGGGTGGGTTAGATTGTTGCTTTGGTTGAAACCCACCTTGGTTTCCTTGAAAATTGTTCCTTGGAACAAATGGTCTTTGTTGGTTTGTAGAGATGAAGTTCTTTTGTTGAAATCCTTGACCTTGAGTGTTTTGTTGGGGATACACTTGGTCTTGAGGGTTTGCGACATTGTTGCTTCTATAGGAAAAATTGGGATGATTCCTATAGTTTGCGTTGAAGCCACCTTGGTAGCCACCTTGACCACCCACATAATTGACTTCTTCTTGCTTATCTTCATGCTCAACTCCCTCTTGATGGCCTTGGTTTTCATCGAACTCACCAACAAAGTTTACGGTTGATTGTGAGACTTGGATAAGCTTGTCCAGCTTGTCATTAAGAGCTTTAATATCCTGTCTCGTCTTTTGGTTATCGAAGTCTCCACCTCCTCGTGAAAATCTGTCATAGTCTTCTCCATAGTTACCGTCGCTTTGAGCTAAGTTCTCTACAAGCTCCATCCCATCATTAACTTCCTTACCCAGAAAGTTCCCGTTGCTCGCGGTATCGAGAAGCATTCGGTACTTGGGCAGAACACCACGATACAAAGTGCTTAAAAGAGATTCATCCGAAAACCCGTGGTGTGGGCATTGCATGGTGTAGCTTTTGAACCTCTCCCATGCCTCACTAAAGCCTTCATTATTCTTTTGTGTGAAGCTTGAGATGTCATTCCTTAGTCGAGCTGTCCTTGTTGTGGAGAAGAATTTTGACAGGAATGCCTGCTTGCATTGGTCCCATGAAGTAATGGAACCTTGAGATAAGTTCTTTTCCCATTACCGAGCTTTATCCCCTAGAGAGAAAGGGAATAACCGCAGCTTAAATGCATCTTCAGAGATGCCATTGATCTTCACCAAACCACACACTTGGTCGAATTGATCCAAGTGATCCAATGGGTCCTCCATGGCCAGCCCATGGAACTTGTTGTTTTGCACCATAGAGATAATACCGGATTTGATCTCAAAGTTGTTGTGTTCAACTGGTGGTGGTGCAATTCCTTGACGGTTAGCATGTGTGTTTGGTGCATCACCGGCTCCAATTAGTCGTGCAGGTCGTGGTGGATGAATTGGAATTCGGTTCACACCAACACCTTGGTGACCAACACCTTGGTGACCAACACCTAGCACGGGTGCATCTTGGTTCGCAACCGGAGGAACTTGTTCACCCTCCATTCCTAACCGTTGAAGGTGTCTCTCGCTTTCTTGTCTTGCCCTTGTGTTTGCTCGTTCTAGAGCACGGATGTTGTCAACACGGTCTATAAGATTTGATGTGCCTTGTGATCTCATGTTCATACACCTATGAGAAGGGGAAAAACCAAGTAAAAGAGATTAGTAACAAATTAAAAATAAAACTTAGTCTCAAGAAGATTTAAAATCCTAATGATTAATGCAAAACCCAAATGGCAACGGCGCCAAATTGATAATCGGATTTTTCCTTTTCAATTACTCAAATCCTACTCATGTCATTGTAGTGTTTGAGATATCGAACCATAATGGGTTGGGATTAAAAACCAAGAATACATAAAACTTCTTAATCTAAGCAATTCAAGAGTTTGTTTGTAGCAACCTAAAGATATTGAAAGCAAGCTATTTTCAACTAAAGCAAAGATAGTAACTGAAACAAGAATACAAATTACGGTTCAAAGAAAGTTCTAAAAACGAATCCAAGGGTGAAGTATGCGATTGTTGGTAACTTTAGTGGTTCACAATGATGTCAATAAACCCAAGCAATGCTAATCCTTAGACTATGATCATTTAACAAGACTAATCCAATTCCTTGGAATTAATCCCTTTGCAAATTACTAAATCAAGAACAAATTCCCATTTGTGATTTAATAACTTTCAAACATTAGAAACAAGATCATTTAATCAATAAACATCTTAGACAACTATTTCCATAGGCTAAGAATGAAATATCCCTTGATTAGTTCATTGGGGAATTTCATCGAACACCTTCCGGGCGATAAATTCCCTATGATCTAAATCAACTTGATCATGGATGATTTAGCATTAAACACACTAAACAAGGAAGGATCATTACTAATCAAAGCTCTAACATCATTGATTCACACTAAAATTACCTAAATCTACTTCACCCGAGAACCCTAGAAAACTACTCA
Source organism: Eutrema japonicum (assembly GCA_030161315.1). Classification (NCBI taxonomy): domain Eukaryota; kingdom Viridiplantae; phylum Streptophyta; class Magnoliopsida; order Brassicales; family Brassicaceae; genus Eutrema; species Eutrema japonicum. The sequence continues at coordinate 10,066,478 of BSQW01000006.1, forward strand.
CAACACATGGTTTTCTCCACAAATCCCATAAAAGAAGTGTTGAGAATCATAAAAGATGATAGGAAAATAGATGGAAGAAATAATCCAACAAGAACTTGCATAAACCACTCAAGAGTCTCTTACAATCTCCTTCAAAGCTCTCAAAAACGTTTTTGCTTAAGTCTAAAAAAAACAAGAGCGTTCTGCCTAATTAGGCTAAATTTGCTTAAGTAAATACAGGTCGGGTCGGGTCAACCCATCGGGTTGAGTTTTTCAGCGGGCATATCGGTGTCCTGCGGTCGATACATCGCACCGATGCAACCTCTGAGATTTCCAGAATTCCCATCGGTCGGATGCATCGGTGCGATGCACGCCGATGCCATCCTCGACGTCGATACTGTGAGCTTCCATCGGTCTGCTTCTGGCTGATACCCCCTACCGATGCGATCTTCAGATTCCCAGAATGTCCATCGGTCGGTTGCATCGGTGCAATGCAGACCGATGGACTTCTGTCGTCGTTTCTTCGCGCGTATCGGTTGCCTGTGGCCGATATCTCTGGCCGATATTGCCTCTGCGGATTTTTCTTCTTCCACTACAAGAAAACAACGGATTTGCGATGGACAAATCCATAGCAAATCCGTCGCAAATCACGTTTTGCGACGGAATTGCGACGACACGACTTCCGTCGCAAATCAGTCGTCGCAAAACAGTTTCCCTCGCAAATCCGTCGCAAATTTGCGACGAACCATTTTCCCTCGCAAATTTGCAACGGCAAATATCCGTCGCAAACCCGTAGCAAATTTGCGATGATAAATACTCCCTCGCAAATTTGCAACGGATACTTTCCCTCGCAAATCCGTCGCAAATTTGCGACGAGATAATTCCCTCGCAAATTTGCAAAGGCAACTTTCCCTCGCAAATCCGTCGCAAATTTGCGACGAGATAATTCCCTCGCAAATTTGCGAAGGCAACTTTCCCTCGCGAATCCCTCGCAAAATTGCAATGGATTTGCAAGGAAAATTGAATTTTGTAAATTAAAAAAAAAAATAAGAATTTAATTTAAAAATTGAATAATAATTAAAATAATTAACATATTAAATTTAAAAACATAATTATATAATTTAGTTATTACAAAAAGTGCATAATTGTTTTAAAAAAAAAACAAAATAAAATGTTTACAAAGGACTGGTTCCGGTTCCGGTTCCGGTTCCGGATCCGGTTCCGGTTCCGGTTCTGGATCCGGTTCCGGTTCCGGTTCCGGTTCCGGATCCGGTTCCGGTTTCGGTACCGGTTCCGGATCCCGATCCCGAAGGGTTACGTGCTTCGCGAAGTCTTGCAAAAGCCGGATCCTTCTCAGCAAAGTAATCCATGAAAGCATCATAGGAATTAATCTTCTCGGCCTGATTCGTTAGCATCTCGGCCTGACTCGATAGCATCTCGGCCTGACTCGTTATGATCCGGTGTAAATCGTCCTGGGATGGACGCGAAGCCGATGTAGAAGAAGCTTCAATTTGCGGTTGAAGCGAACCGACACCGTAAATTCTTCCTTTTTTGCGGGGAGCAACCTATGAAAGACAAAAAAACAAACATTATAAATATTTCTAAAAATATTTAAATACAATACAACAATTTAATTTTTAAATACGTACCTCGGTAAAAATTTGGTTCTTCACGAAAGGAGTAAGGCCGCCAGATGCTGTGCTCTCGGGATCATCACTATCGACGGTCTGAGATAACAGTTCGAGCCGCGAAGTGACATCGTGGTAGATCTTCTCCGAGCGTCCATCGATAAAAGAGCCATCCGGTTTCCGTTTTGTCTCCTCGAGAACCGCTAACAAATCCGGAACTGATGATCCGGTCTTTGCGGCCTAAAAAAAATTCATAAATTCATAACATTAAATTAAATTACGAATGTAAGATTTTTTTAAAAAAAAAAACTTACTATGTTTCGGCCCCGTGCTTTAAACGAGGTTTGTCCTGAACGATGCTTAGAAGGCCCGTAACCATCAGGATCAGAGTATCGGGCCTTGCGACTATCGTCACTCTTCTTCTTGCTCTTTGGGGATGGAGTCAGCCGCGGGGTTAGACGGTGCGGGATCCTCCGGTGCTGGGGCAGGCTCCACGGTCTCAGGAACAGCAGTACTCGCAAAATCCATCTGTATAACAGGAGGAGTACTTGTGGAACCCATCGAAAGAAATCGAGTATAGTCGTTACCTCGAAATCCCGACATCTACAGAAAAAAATTTAATAATTAATTCATATAATTATATTATAATTTAGAAAATACAAAAAAATTACAATCAAACTAATAATTTTATATAATGTCATAATAATTATAAAATTATCTAATCTAAATTCATACTAATTAAAATACAAATTTAACAACCTAATATATAACATATCTAAATCTAACAATCTAAATTCATCCTAATAAATACAAATATAATAAATATAATTTTTTAACAAATCTAAAAAACTAAAAAACTAAATAATCTAACAAATCTAAGAAAATAAATAATCTAACAAAATCTAACAATTCTAAAAATCTAAAAATCTAAATTAAATACAAATCCAAATCTAACAAATCTAAATTTTTTTTCACAAATCTAACAAATCTAACAAAGTTCACAAATCCAATTTTTTTTTTTTTAAGATAACAACATATATTTTTGAAATAAAAAATGAAATTAAAAAAAGCAACTTACCTTCGCCCAGGAGAAGAAGAGGTCGCCGGAGGGAGAGGGGAGAGGAGGGGACTCGCCGGAGGGAGGGGACTCGCCGGAGGGAGAGGAGGTCGCCGGAGGGAGAGGAGGTCGCCGGAGGGAGAGGAGTGCTCGCCGGCGGAGGAGGAGAAGAAAGAGCTCGCGAGGTGAAGGGAGGAGGTCGCGGAGGAGAGTAGAGAGGAAGGGAAGAGAAACCGATCGCCAGAGGAAGAGGAACCGATCGCCGGAGGAAGAGGAACCGATCGCCGGAGGAGGAGGAGTGGGATCGCCGGAATCGACGGGAGATTGAGATTGAGGGGATTGAGAAGGGAGAAAGGAAGAAGAAGATAAACAGTCGGTTTATAAACTAATAAGCGATGGATTTGCAATGGATTTGCGATGGATCCAAAAATTGCAACGGATTTGCGACGGATCCATCGCAAATCCATCGCAAAATTCGCGGTTAAATTTTGGCCCAAAATGTGCTGAAAAAATTCAATTTTCGTACCAAATTTCCAAAAAAACATTTTGCAACGGATTTGCGATGGATCACTTATTTGCAACGGATTTTCGACGGATCCATCGCAAATCCGTTGCAAATTCATGAGTTTTTTTTTTAATGTTTAGGGTTTAGGGTATACGTTTAATAGTACATAATAAAGTTTACGGTTTATAATCTCATAAGAGTCATGATCATAAGCATATTTTTCACAAATATAATGAATTTGAGGGTACGAGGAATGTTGAACTTATATATATATTCATAAACAACATATACGGATATATGACGTTTTATATATCATACGGGGACATTTCCAAATTTTCACAATTTATGAATGCACATCATTAAATAACTTTAGAAATATAATTTTTTGAGATTCACTTTTAAAACCGTTAGACGCTTATCACGTTTTTATCCTCTCCGGAAATAAGGAATGAATCCCTAGCAATTCCATTGCAAATTTGCAACGGATTTGCGATGGATCCTTTATTTGCAACGGATTTGCGACGGATCCATCGCAATTCCATAGCAAATTTGCAACGGATTTGCGATAGGGTCTTTATTTGCAACGGATTTGCGACGGATCCATCGCAAATCCGTTGCAAATTCGTGATTTTTATTTTATAATGTTTAGGGTTTAGGGTATACGTTTAATAGTACATAATAAAGTTTACGGTTTATAATCTCATAAGAGTCATGATCATAAGCATATTTTTTCACAAATATAATGAATTTGAAGGTACGAGGAATGTTGAACTTATATATATTCATAAACAACATATACGGATATATGACGTTTTATATATCATACGGGGACATTTCCAAATTTTCACAATTTATGAATGCACATCATTAAATAACTTTAGAAATATAATTTTTTGAGATTCACTTTTAAAACCGTTAGACGCTTATCACGTTTTTATCCTCTCCGGAAATAAGGAATGAATCCCTAGCAATTCCATTGCAAATTTGCAACGGATTTGCGATGGATCCTTTATTTGCAACGGATTTGCGACGGATCCATCGCAATTCCATTGCAAATTTGCAACGGATTTGCGATGGGGTCTTTATTTGCAACGGATTTGCGACGGATCCATCGCAAATCCGTTGCAAATTCGTGATTTTTATTTTATAATGTTTAGGGTTTAGGGTATACGTTTAATAGTACATAATAAAGTTTACGGTTTATAATCTCATAAGAGTCATTATCATAAGCATATTTTTTCACAAATATAATGAATTTGAAGGTACGAGGAATGTTGAACTTATATATATTCATAAACAACATATACGGATATATGACGTTTTATATATCATACGGGGACATTTCCAAATTTTCACAATTTATGAATGCACATCATTAAATAACTTTAGAAATATAATTTTTTGAGATTCACTTTTAAAACCGTTAGACGCTTATCACGTTTTTATCCTCTCCGGAAATAAGGAATGAATTCCTAGCAATTCCATTGCAAATTTGCAACGGATTTGCGATGGATCCTTTATTTGCAACGGATTTGCGACGGATCCATCGCAATTCCATTGCAAATTTGCAACGGATTTGCGATGGGGTCTTTATTTGCAACGGATTTGCGACGGATCCATCGCAAATCCGTTGCAAATTCGTGATTTTTATTTTATAATGTTTAGGGTTTAGGGTATACGTTTAATAGTACATAATAAAGTTTACGGTTTATAATCTCATAAGAGTCATGATCATAAGCATATTTTTTCACAAATATAATGAATTTGAAGGTACGAGGAATGTTGAACTTATATATATTCATAAACAACATATACGGATATATGACGTTTTATATATCATACGGGGACATTTCCAAATTTTCACAATTTATGAATGCACATCATTAAATAACTTTAGAAATATAATTTTTTGAGATTCACTTTTAAAACCGTTAGACGCTTATCACGTTTTTATCCTCTCCGGAAATAAGGAATGAATCCCTAGCAATTCCATTGCAAATTTGCAACGGATTTGCGATGGATCCTTTATTTGCAACGAATTTGCGACGGATCCATCGCAATTCCATTGCAAATTTGCAACGGATTTGCGATGGGGTCTTTATTTGCAACGGATTTGCGACGGATCCATCGCAAATCCGTTGCAAATTCGTGATTTTTATTTTATAATGTTTAGGGTTTAGGGTATACGTTTAATAGTACATAATAAAGTTTACGGTTTATAATCTCATAAGAGTCATGATCATAAGCATATTTTTTCACAAATATAATGAATTTGAAGGTACGAGGAATGTTGAACTTATATATATTCATAAACAACATATACGGATATATGACGTTTTATATATCATACGGGGACATTTCCAAATTTTCACAATTTATGAATGCACATCATTAAATAACTTTAGAAATATAATTTTTTGAGATTCACTTTTAAAACCGTTAGACGCTTATCACGTTTTTATCCTCTCCGGAAATAAGGAATGAATCCCTAGCAATTCCATTGCAAATTTGCAACGGATTTGCGATGGATCCTTTATTTGCAACGGATTTGCGACGGATCCATCGCAATTCCATTGCAAATTTGCAACGGATTTGCGATGGGGTCTTTATTTGCAACGGATTTGCGACGGATCCATCGCAAATCCGTTGCAAATTCGTGATTTTTATTTTATAATGTTTAGGGTTTAGGGTATACGTTTAATAGTACATAATAAAGTTTACGGTTTATAATCTCATAAGAGTCATGATCATAAGCATATTTTTCACAAATATAATGAATTTGAAGGTACGAGGAATGTTGAACTTATATATATTCATAAACAACATATACGGATATATGACGTTTTATATATCATACGGGGACATTTCCAAATTTTCACAATTTATGAATGCACATCATTAAATAACTTTAGAAATATAATTTTTTGAGATTCACTTTTAAAACCGTTAGACGCTTATCACGTTTTTATCCTCTCCGGAAATAAGGAATGAATCCCTAGCAATTCCATTGCAAATTTGCAACGGATTTGCGATGGATCCTTTATTTGCAACGGATTTGCGATGGGGCCTTTATTTGCAACGGATTTGCGACGGATCCATCGCAAATTCGTTGCAAATTCGTCAGTTTTATGGTATACGTTTAATAGTACATAATAATGTTTTGTTTTTATAAGATTTATGGTTTATGGTATATGTATTATTATCATAATAAAGTTTTTATTTTTTATACGGATTGACAACATATACATATTTTTATTTTAAAAATTACATTATAGTACATTTAACACATTATTCCGAATCGTTTTCAGATTCATTTTCAGACATATTAGAGTGTTCACTATGCTCATCATTGTTTTCTCCGCTATCGTTCTCCTCGAACTCGTCAGATGCGGCTGCATCTTCGCTTGAATCATCCACGATAGGTGCAACCCCACCATCGTCATATCTTCTAGGAGCGGTTTTTTTCGTTTTGACGGTTGGGCTAAAGTAGTATGACGTGAAGTGAGATGTTTCCTCGGTCAAACTACCTGCAACGATGGAACCCTCCACTCTTGCAAGATTTTTGGCCTTTCCTTTCAAATGTCCCATGAATCGCTCGAACGGGTACATCCATCGGAATTGCACGGGCCCCCCAAGAGCTGCTTCATGTGGTAGGTGGATTGGGAGATGTTCCATTACGTCAAAAAATGAAGGTGGAAATATTTTTTCTAAATTACACAGCAAAACAGGTATATTGTTGAGTAATTGCGCTATGCCATCCTCAGTCAGTGTTCGAGTGCATAGATCCCTGAAAAATGCTCCAATGCCTAACTCCACCTAACTGCTTACATCGCAAATCCCTTGCAAAAATCCGTAGCAAATCCGTCGCAATTTTGCCAGGGACATTTACCGTCGCAATTTTGCGACGGAGTTGCGACGACCACTGTGGTCCTCGCTAATCCCTCGCAAATTCGTCGCAATTTTGCAACGCATTTGTGACGCCCGTTTGGCCCTCGCAAATTTGCGAGGGATTTGCGACTCTAGATATTCCCTCGCACGTTCGTCGCAAATTTGTTGCAAAATTGTCGCAATTTGCGACGACTTTTTCCCTCGCAAAATAGCGACGGATTTGCGACGACTAGTTAGTCACTCGCAAATCCGTCGCAAATCCCTCGCAAATCCGTCGCAAATTTGCGAGGGATAATATCCATCGCAAATTCCATTGCAAATCGACTGTTTTCTTGTAGTGTTCTTTCGTTTGCCTTCTCCGTTCTACGGGTATGTTCCTCCTAGTCCGTGATCTTCCCCTGGACTCCAATAAGCACCTGAAACACTCCAACTGCACCAAAACTCTCTAGGACCTACCTAAAATCTATTAACTTCTACTTATGAATGCAAAACTAAAGAAAACTCTATGAAACTACAAAATAAAGCACAAAAACTAGATGATATGCATGACAAAAAGAGTTAAAATATGCGAATATCATTTGGTTCCAAATATTTTGTTCAGGACTTGGTTAAACACACTAGAATAATTGAGTATTACATCCATTACCACACTTCAAAAACAATTATTGGCTAAAAAACAAATTAGTTCTTGAAATTAATTAATTATTATTTCTCTTCTCCTTTACTTTATAATTCTCATTTTACATTTATACCACATTTAGAAAATTTATATCCTCACATTTGACATAATTTATAATTTTAATGTAAATATTTTTATTTGTTATTTCTAAAATTAGAAATAATTTTGTTTACATTATTAAGGTAATTATATTATAAATATAATAGTAATTTTCAATTTATAATTTAAATGATTATAAATATATACAATATTTTGGAACGTTTGTTATCCGCTTTCATCATTCAACATTATATTTTGAACCGCTTGATCCGCTTGATCTGCACTTGTTCCGCATGATCCGCTTGAACCGCTTGATCTGCACCGTCTGATCCGCTTTTTCCATTCGGAGCCTTAGGCTTTGATTGGGTAAGTGTAACAAAGATGGTGCGTTTGCCAAAGCGAAACGTCCGCAATGGCCATTTAAGAAACAATATTAATTATGTGTAATCTGTTATTAAAGTATAATTAAAAAAAGTCTGATCCACTAGCGGTTCAGATTATTGAACAAAAATGACTTGAAATATTGATCCACTTTTAACAGTAGTAATGCTTTATATTGGAGTGTATAATGCGTAGTCCGTCCACTTTTTACATTTTTTTTTTGCTTTTGTTTAGTTTTTTCTAAAATATACATATTATAAGATTTTAATGTTACATAAGTTATCTAAACTAGACCAATTACATTAAAAAATTTACACTAAATTTACAAAAACACATATTATAAGAAAATGAAAATAATATAGCAATATTTTTTAACAATTTGTATATGTTTTGTAAAATATTTTATTTAAATTTGTTGTTTGAATTGTTTTTAATATTTCTACTATTTAAATATTTGGTTTGTACAGCTTGTTTATATTTTTACCATTCAACATATATTATAGAACATCCGGTCCGCTCGATTCACATTTGTTCCGTCTGATCCGCACTTAATCTACCTGATCCGCTTGAACCACTTGATCTGCAACGTCTGATCCGCTTTTTCCATTCGGAACATTCGTTTCACATTGTTGAATAAGAACACATGGTTCATAGAGTTTTAACCTAATATTTTTTAAATTTTTTTTTAAAGATCATTTATTAGGATTCTGTAATAATTACACTCATATGTGAGTACATACTTTACATATACACGGCAATCTATGATAGACACATGTAGTCATGTAGACAATCGTTTTGTCTAATTGTCTTCAACTAAGTAATTTATTTACTAATTAAAACTTTATTAAATTGTTTATATATCATCATAGATCATCTCCAATGTATTGCTCTATTTTTTACTCTAAAATAGAGCAACTTTATTTTAGAGTTGAGTTTTACTTCAATACCACTCTATTTTAGAGTTAAAAATAGAGTCATGAACAAAAAAAATAGAGTTGATTCTAAATATAGAGCCAAATATTAAAAATTCTATTTTTGACTCTAAAATAGAGTTGGGTTGGAAAAAAATTGACTCTAAAATAGAGTTTGTAGCCAAAAATAAAGATGGGTTGGAGATGCCTTTGCCCCTATGCAAACAAAATCGAATCCAGGTGAATCTTCTTTACCACGCCTTTGCTGCTTTGGTTAACCCATCAAATATTTTAAGAAAAAACTCTTTCTAAAATTATTATCCATTATCTAATCTAAGCCTAATTAATTTAATTTATTGGGTATATGATTATGAACAGTATGTAGTTAGAGTTCCAAGTACCACCCAAGTCGTTCAACAAAAGTAGACCAATGAATCCAACTAAAAAGCATATCAAAGGACATTTACCTAATTTTTTAAAGCTTATTGTACCCTAAATGTTTATTACAACTTGATTTTATACTATTATATTATCATACTTTATATATTCGATTTACACGTAATCGACAATATATCTGAATGGTGAATATTGGAATGAGGAACGAGGAAACTTTTGAAGGCCTATAATCGGAAAACGGATCAACGTGAAAGTCAAGCCTATTAAAGTACTTACTTTAACGTTTTAAACACATACAAATTGTTAAATTAATAGCCACCTTTCTTGTTGAATAATTTGATCTACTAATTCTAGGCTTTTTTCTCACTTTATTAGTCTCCCCAAAAGGCAAAACATATCATATAATAATTTTATTTAGGAGTACTATCTTCTAATCAAATTCTTAAACAAAAACCACGATTAATAACTAAGACATTAAATACTATGATAAATTCTACAACGGCCAAGCATGAGGCTAAATTTTGACACATTCGAGGCAAAAATAATAGTATGAAGACAAAGAGCGATGGGAAATTTAAATGGTCGCAATTTAGGGACTAAGTTTGTCTGAAATTGAAAAGCCACCAAATGTGGCCATTGGTATTTTAAATAGGCACATTACTTCACATTCCAACATAAGGTTCCACTACAAGGGGACACCTCCTCTTAACCATCCCTTTCTTATAATTCTTGTATACTTCTATTTTTCGTTTTATTTATTTATTTTTAAACAGTTTAGTTTCTTTTATAGGAAAATTTAATCAAGATGTTTAAAGTGTTTTACAGTTTTACTTTATTGCTATGTTAAACAGAGAGAACTAGTTTTATCTTTATTGCGATAATGCTATGTTAAAGAGAGAGATCAAATAATAAAAATGTTACTAGGAAAACTATGTTAATAAAGATCAAAAGAATTATGTGAATGTTAGTAGTATTATATTTTTAAAAATTTACTAACACAATGGAAATATAATTTGAGACAAAGAATTATTTTCAACAAATGAAATCGGCCAGCTAGACAGAAATTAGACATATAAACCTAACGCTAATGATGGTGTCTTCTCTTCCTGAAGAAAACCACATGATACAACGCGTATTGTTTTCTTTGTTTCCAACTACCAAATATAGAAACTTAACGTTGTTTTATCTGTGTTTTTCTTTTAAGTAAGACAGTCGCATTTTTGTGTGTCGAGGAATTGTTATTAAGGTCATATTTTGTTTTGTATTTAATTTTATTTAGGATACTCGCATTTACTGCCGACTAATCATCTAAAGTCTTAATCCTTCAAATTAACCATGACAAGTTTCTATACATAAATATCATTTTTTTTTTATGTCTTTCGGTCATCGGGAGTAATCCCAAGCCCAAAGGTCCAGACTAATCTCCCGGGTGGAAGTGACACAGCCCACTTATAATGTCCCATTTGGCTAAGTGTTTGTCCTGATAATTCCACTTCCGTGGGAAATCGATCCTTGGCCTAGACCAACAAAACCAACACTCACCGTAGGAAGGGAACCACTCGACCACCACTAACTTGGTTATATACATACATACATAAATATCATGAGAGAATAATATGTATTCACTCATTGGATTTGATCATTTGAATATATAGTTGACAATATATATATATATATATATATATATATCCAATAACACTTATTATTTAGTTGAGTGAATATGCGCTGGATACATGTTTTTTTGTTTTTGCATGATATAATAATAACTACAATAATAATAATGTTTTTTTTTGTAAAAGTAGTAATGACATGGGTTAGAAGTACCGTGTGCGGCATACATGCAACTATGCAAGTTCCACATTAGTAATAACTTTGATCATAACCGTTTTCATGTAATAATTTGCTTTTGTTTTGGAATTCTTGTTTCTATTTTTCCCAAATCACTCTAGATTTTCTTATACCCGAATATATATGCATCAGAAATCAATATCAATCTCAAAATTAGTAGAAAACTGTTAGCTTCAATGGTGATTAAAGCTTGATAGTAAGAACATAAATAGAATACTTTTGTTGGGCAATTGATATCGCCTCTTTTAGATTTTCATTAGTTTAAATAGGAAAACAACAATTGGAGTCTTACTCCTACAATCCAGGGAATAGGAAAAGTGGAAGAGAGGTTCCTAAACATAAGGAGGACCTATTCTTATCATTTAACTAACTGAAGCAAATGACTTAATCAAATGAAACAATCGACATGTGAAAGGACTTAGTCTCGATACTTTGAAGTAAGAATTCTGGTCCGGTTCGATGTCCTCCGGTTTGGTGTGATTGTTGGTTTGCTTGGTTCAGCAACTGCATCAAAAACTATGTGTTTTCACCACTTATAACATCTACAATAACTAGCACAAAAACACAGTGGATGAAACTTAACCTCTAACATGGTATCTTTTTTTTGTCCTTTTCAAAGATTCGTTATATCCTTATTATGCTAACATTAGATTACATAATTATATCTATATTGACGCATACATCTCCATATTTCTTCGTATGATCAAGATAATTTTTCTTTTTTTTAGGTTACCAGAAGGTTTTGGGACGAAATCCGTAATTCCTCAGACCCGAAACGATAACATGTAATATTAGTCATGTCCCAAACGTCACGCGATCTTGTGACCTCTATGTTTTACATAAGGTACTTTTTCAGTCGAGCTAAAAAAAGAAGTAAAAACGCTAGAAGGTGGGGTCGAACCTCCGACCTTGTGGTTAACAGCCACACGCTCTAACCAACTGAGCTATTCCAGCTTTTTGGAAGGGAACGAACCTCCTCTCGAAATAATTGTTCAGCTATGGCTAATATCTATCAGCTTTAGGTTTATACGGGTATAATTTGAATGGTTTAAAAGTAATTGTATGGCTGAAAAGGAAAACAAAAGAAAGATAACCTGAAGTGGATATATAAGGATGATATTTATTTGGAGAGACTGTATTTGGGTTCGAGGCAACTTCTTGATTGGTGGTGGTTTGGTGGGGTATCTTCCATGTTCTCCCCCAAATGCTTTGATCATTGGACACTAGAAATACTTTTCGTATTTACAATAGACTTAATTAATAAATACAGACAATCAAAAAAAAATATGACAATTATTTTTTATTTTGTTTCTGTTTCTCTCTTTTTGTTCCATTCTGTGGTAGTTATCCAATTTTGGCTTTTTTCGTTCCCTAATCAATTTATACCTTTTTATTTTATATATACACAACAAACCAATAATTCAAAACAATATATAAAAACTCTTGCCACATATTTAATCTTATATCATTCGACTTATGTAGTTCATGGATTTTTCTATGAAAGTTCTCTTGTTTTTTTCTTTTTTTTTCCTTTTTACATGAAAGGCCTCCTAAGGGCATATATCTTGTCAAGTAGTAGAAAGTGGAGTGTATATATATCACGGAGTGCAATTACGAATCAGACACACAGAGAAAGTAGAAGGCAAAAAAAAAAAAAAAAGTTGGATCACATGGTTGTGGGCCCAATTAAATGGGCCCATATAATTAGAAAGGCCCACCAGAGTTATTGTTTAAAAAGCAAGAAAACGTAGAGAAATGACGTGGAGGACGATTTAGACGAACAAATGGGTGGAGAGAGACGATTATTAGTACATAAATGTGATCGGGTCTAGTAGCCATCGATTAGTCCATTTTCCAAACTGGTCTCCCTGATATATCAATTTCTAATCGTTTGGGTCTCATTTCTTGTGATTTTAATTCGATTTGGTGGTTATTTTCTGTTCCCCATGATTCGTGTCCTATCTCATATCATATGTTTGTGTATACAAAATATAAAATTTGTTTGTAGATTATAATAGCATTGGTGACCTTAGGACGCATAGATTAGTAGTGTACACGATCTTTAGATGGGCTCCAAAATAATTTTATAGGTTTCGTCCAATTGGGCCTTTATGGATTAAGTCATGAAGTTAAATGGGCTCGTTGAAAAAGAAAAAAAGTTGAAATTGGGCTAAATCACACCAAGAGACTAGAGAAGCTGATACAGAACAAGAACAAGTTTAAGATCATATGCTTGGAAGTTTTCTTCTTCCTCTGCAACGGCAATTACAAAAATAAAGACCATAAAACTGAGCAAATCATGTTTGCTTATTTGATCAGTTCAATCCCAACAAGTAACACAGTCTTATAAACTGGTGCAAGAAAAAAGAAAAACAGGTTTTTTGGTTCTACTTGCGAGGAGCTTTCTTCTTTCCTGCAATTGCAACTCTCTTTCCCTTTTTAGTGCGAGCGTTAGTTTTGGTTCTTTGTCCTCTGCAAGGCATTCCATGTCTATGTCTACTTCCTCTGTAGCAGTCTACCTCTACCAGTCTCTGTATTTCCGATCCAACACGCCTCCTCTTGAATCAACAATCATGAAAACAAAACAACAAAAGCCCGGTTTTGAGAGACGAAAAAAAGAGAAGATTTAACTTTTTAAGACGGTATAGAAAGTTAAAATATGATTTTTACCAATTCATCACCATGTTGGTGCATGCCAACTTCTTCACGGAGGTCAATGAGTTCTTTTCCAGTTAAGTCTCTGGCAAGTTTGTTAGTGATCCCGAGCCCACAGAGAACCTGGTGAGATTTACGGCGCCCGATTCCATAAACTTCTTGAAGACCGGTTTTGAGGGGCTTATGGTTTGGAACCTCTGCGTTTCCCACACGAATCCCTTGGACACGTAATCCATGGAACTGCACAGAGAAACAGAACTAAATCAATGAGTGACTTTGATATATGACTCGAACAGGGAATTAGACAAGGTAATGGCTTTGATTCACACAGACCAAGTTGAACTATAACTCAAGTCATAGTATGCAATTGCAAAAACTTTACACTTTTAGCTGAGCCATACACAAGCCAACATATATCAACACTTGAGATTGGAGATGCTTCCCTTAAGAACTATCAGTCCTGCAACTCATATTTTCACACAAGAACCAAGAAAAGTGTTGTTAAGCAAACGCTTCAGGAGAAACCAAATTCTCAATCGATTGTTACAATTCATAGATTTAGACAATTCGATTTCAAAAAGATATTTTTTTTTCATTTCTCACGATCTGGAAACGGGGAAGAAACCAAAAACGGACGATTCGAAAACAAATACACACCGAAAGAGAAACTTCTAGGTCTTGCGAACAGATTGCAACTTATTTGTTACCATACATTTTGGAGTTGCTTAAAAAATCGAATTCCGAAACAGACGGATCGATTTGATTTACTGGAAACCCTAATGCGAAAAAACTTAAAGAAGAGATTCAGAAACCTTACATCTTCGAAATAAACATTGGAAGAAAATTCGAATTCGAATAGGAGACGAAGAACTCACCGATAGATTCCGAAGCAGAGACTGGCTATGGTCGAATAAGGTCGCCGCAGATCTGCGTAAACCCAACATCGTAGAAACTGAGTTGCAGAGATTCACGGTGAAGGAGAGGGTTTAAGATTCAGTTTCCAACCGCCGTTAACGCCGCCGGCAAACGCGTCTCTCTCTCTCCCTCTCTCTTTCTACTATGATTCTTGGGTCTCCGAGGCTTAGATTTCGCTTATTGGGCTTTAAAAAGAAAAACTCTTATTAGGCTTTCAATTTTTTGAGAGAGGCTATATAGCAAAAGTGTATTTTAATTGGGCCCAAATTTTCTAAATGTTCAAAAGAAATCAACCCGGTTTTTATGAATGAGATTTGAGAAATTGTATAATTCGTAGTCAAATGGTTGATTAGCCCAGTTTTTCTAGGCTCTTCACGTTTCGATTGCGGTGTAACAGCAAAATATTAATAAAGTAAATGACTCGTGTAACTTAAATCTATGTTTTGTGGGAGTCATCTTTGTCAAAACCGTTAATCACAAGATCACTAACTCCGATCATTAGAAGTTAATTAGAATTATGATTAAATAATTGTATGAGAAAGCAATAATGTTTAGTTTGTAATTTTCGGAAACGTTAATTACTTCAAGTCTTCAACAAATAAAGCTATAAGGCAAACCTATAGTTTTATATTAGCTTCTCTTTTGTTTAGGAGAGACAATATTTATATAAGAAGAGAGCGTACGGATTATAGAACAGTGGTCGGCTACCTGCAAAATATTTTGTCAGTTTATGAATTAATATACATGTATGGGGACGCCAACTTATAAAGATGATAATATATGTTAATAGTGCCTTGAGATAATAGAGTTTTAAAGATGAAAACAAGAATTTTCACAATGATATCTTCCACTCCTCTCTCCATCAAAGCTCGCATCGACAGTAACATGCGGGATCGACTTCTCTCGTTTCCATCCAATGATAGCTCTCATTCTCTACTTGACATTCTACTTTGGTTGTTTTGCGCATCCGTTATAATTGGCAACTAATGTTCTAATTAGGAGCTAATTGTTAGTTATAGTAGTAGCTAAGTATGTAATTTCTTCACTTTTTGTAATAAAATTTAACACTAAAACCAAAAAAAGAAGATGAAATCATGTTAAAGATTTAATATATAGTGAAATTGATTCAAAATTACACCGAGTGACCACAAGATCACTAATTCGAATGTATAAAATATTTAACTTCTAGGGATAAAACGAGATTATATAATTTGTTTAGGAAATATATAGAGTTGTGGATATAAAGTAATTCAAGTAACTCAAACTTAATTGCTAGTTTTAGGATTAAAGAGTACATATGTCGAAGGAAAAAAATATAATGAAAATTGAGGTATCTCCCACAGTTTTATAGTTTTTTTTTTTTCTGTTACTTCAATGTTTTTAGGTCTCGAAAAAAAAAGATTACATATCTTTGCAGCAATTATGACGTGATAAAATAAACTGCCAAAAATTTCAAAATAAAAATTAAAGATTAGGTCTTGTGAAAACTCGACACCAAACTTTATTTTATATCCGTATACATATTTTGTTGATTAAGGGTATAGTTATTGCGGATATATTATGCATGCAACAATCACATGTCAAGTTAAAATGTGTGGTCATTTTCACGAAAGAAACTTGAACAGGTTGCCAAAAGGGTACGATAATGACTCGGACGTGTTAAGCACGCGACATATTTATGTATTTGTGGTCTCTATTACATTTGCTTTCTCACCTCTATCATTTAAAGAGATATTTTCAAATTCACGTCAGATAGAAGATAGTCGGGTAATAATCATGTAAAATAATAATTTATCAAAACGGTGAATAGAAGTCAAAAAGAAAATTTGGCAGAGACTTCTCCCATTCTCAGTTTTGTGATCGGAATCAACTCTTGGGTCAGACGTATAATATTAGATGTTACGTCTCACAATAAGACAAAATCACATGCAACTTGGGCAATACTAATAAGACGTAGGGTTTTTTAATAGGGGGCTTAACCATATTAATTATTGAGAGGGTCTGTGACAAAAAAGAAAAAGAAAAAAAAGAGTGTTGTGCCAAATTTAATTACAATGTCAACAGTATTTTATGTATTAGTGGCAACCAGGCCCGGCCCAGAGGCTAGGCAGGCTAGCCCAAAGCCTTAGACCACTCATTTTTTTAGTTTTTGATGGGCCACAAAATTGATGTTTCCATTTTTTATAAGGCCACTAAAAACATTTTATACTTATCCTTTTTTATATGAAGTTATTTAATTTTTTGTTTTTTTCAATGATTTTCAAATTAAATTTGAATTATGCCTTAAAAAATTTATTTTATACATTTTATAAAGGACCATATTTTTTTTTGTCTCGGACCACCATTTTTATTAGGCCGGGCCTGGTGGCAACCCATGTTCTAAAAAGTGGTTGTGATCTAGCCGCTTAGGCGCTAGTCGGCGGTGCACCGCCGCGATTAGTGTTTATGCGGTGAATTAGGCGGTCAAACGATTTTTTGAAAATGTCAACGATTTTTTCAAAAAAGTCAACATTTTTTCGAAAAAAAATCGTTGCCTTTTCTTCAAAAAGTCAACATTTTTTTTTTTTGTGACGGACATATGGTCTGCTACAAAATTTTGGAAATACATCTAGAAGTACAACACACATGATAATTTGATCATTGAAGAAAATGATGAATATTTTTCTCTCCTTGTACTTTTTTTGTCTCTCAATATCAAGACAAATCTATTTTTTGCATCATATGTTTGTACTTCTTTTTTGTTTTTGGAATTTAGATGTGGATTTGACCTTAATTTTCTAATGTTTTGTTATTTTTATAATAAAAAAACTTATTTCATACTTGTTTTGATTCATATATTCATAACTTATAACTTATATACATATAAACTTTAAAATTAAAAAAAAAATATTCAAAATTAATCGCTGATTAATCGGTAATTAATCACCGCTTTTTGACCTACACGCAAATTGGTGCCCGACCGCCCGCTTAGCGCCTAACGCATTTTCGAACCTTGGTGGCAACTGGCAAATCATATACTATAATTTATTTCAAAGTATAATAAGAAGAGCGTGCATGAACAGTGCCGCTTATTCCACTGTTATAAAGAAATTGTGTAAAATATATAATTAGAATAATTAAGACTGTATGGTGACTAATTGCACACAATAGGTGTTTAGAAATTCTCATAATATATATCAAAGTCAAAGCTATATTGATCACTTATGTTTATAAAAAAAAATGCCATAGTATATTTCCGTACATCTATAAACTATTTTTACTACGATTTGTTTTCCAACTACTGGGATTTATAAATTACGCTGATAATTATATTTATAATTGATTCTCCCACTTGGAAAAATAAATGACTCCAACGACTGTGGCAATGGAGATTTAATTAGTTAATATATTTCCCAATGTAGTTGGAGCCATTCCCGATGCTTTTGGAAGCCCACAAACCTTTGAATAATCCAAGTATTTCATACTTTGCCTGTTGGCTGAGAGCTACTTGATCAATATAGTATATCGTAATAAACAAATTAATCTGACTAATTAGCAATTAGTGAGTAATGGTTTGAATATAATTAGACGCCGTACTGACTCTGGTCATCTCTGCGTCTGACTCTTAATAGCCATAAGGGACGTCTTTGAAAAACTTAATCATCCCGTTTTAATGGTAATAAAGTAATAAGAGATAAATGTATAGTTAATAATATTGTAAAACGAAAAAATTAGGACTCGAATCATTGAGCTCAACTGGACAAATTCTACCGGTGCTTTCATAGTATTGCTTTTTGTTTTTATCACAAATGATCCTGAAAAAGAGGGAATGACAGAAAGCCTTCAATGAGTTAAACTTAGTTAAGACTTAAGAGTAGCATTTTTTTTTTAATATAATTCTTCAATGAGTTAAACATGATATTTATAATAAACACACCAATCATAATACCATTAAATAATTAGATAAAAGTATTTGCACCCAAAAAAAACAAGAGATAAAAGTAAATTGGAAATTATGTTTTTTTTAAAATAAAAAAAAAAACAATTTTGGGAAAATGTTTTTTTTTTCGGCCAAATCTATCAACTTCGCCATTCTGGTTTAATTAACGTAACATATTATAGGCTGTCAACAAACCACATTAGTATTAAGGCTGGTAAACTATTTCGTTATCAATTTATTTAATTCTAATTAATAATAAAAAAATAATATCTCACATCTAAGTTGGTAAAAAACCTAAATATACTAGAGTTATGGGCCAATCTATTTATTGCCACAAATGGGGAATTGAATTGAAAACTCATGATAAGCCCATAGTATTAGAACCACTTGATTGTTAGGCCATTCCGTGAATGTTGTTCCCATAAAAGTTCATGCTTCAGATGTTCATATCTGAGCGTGATGAAGGGTTTAATGAAAATTCCACATTGATGGTTGGAAAATTTGTGAAATTATCCAATGAAAATTCTACATTGATGAGTTTATTATTAGTTAATCCATTTATTTCTAATTGGTTTTGAGTTGAAAATCTATAATAAACTTCATATTTAACAATTAATGGTGGAGTTTTAGAAGAAAACTAGAATTCATCATTGCATGCAAAATGTGGATTATTGACGCTATGGTTCAGTCCATAGCTCATAAAAAGAGGTGGTCTCAACAAAACGCAAATGTTAGAAAAGTAGCTGATAGAGTAGCAAAGGAAGCTCTTTCTCTTTTGAATTATGCCCATAATTTTGTTTTTGTTAAAGTTATGCCCCTAAGTTGTACTGTATAGTGCTTAATTGGGTCCATTGTTATGTTCATGCGGATAAACGTTTGTAGTTTCGATTATTGGTTAATGAAAAGTGGATGTTGAGCCAAAAAATAAGAAGGTAGATGTTAGAAATGGACACTTGAGCGAAACTAGCAATCTTCGCGATCCACCGAAAAAGATTGTGGCCTCACTTCAAATCAAACAACATCTTTGCGTGGATGACAAAAAAAAATCTACCAGACAAATGATGACTTTAGTGTAATTTTATGAAGACCACATTTTATTTTGTGGCAAAGAGGGAAAGGATGACAGAGAAGACGACGATAGCGAAAAACGGTGATCATGTATAAAACTAATGAATTATACCAATTTTTCTAAATTTAGTTGAATTTTTCTCTATTAGAGGAGAAAAAGACTACGTACAAAAAAAAATGGAATAAGTAAGAAAGGATTATATCTACATGTATCTCTTTATGCTTTAAGTATATCAAACGATCTTCAAATTTAATTTATACAACAATCCTTGTAAACAGAAGAAAGTACATATATTTTATTTTAATATTTATCAATTGTTTTAGGTAGGTGCAAATGGCAAATATATACAAAAAAATTCAACTTTCAATATCTAGCATTGATCAATGTCCAGGAAAAATAGTTTTCTAATTGGTTTTGAGTTGAAAACTTTTAATAAAACTTATATTTAACAATTAATGGTGGAGTTTTAGAAGAAAACTACTCATTGCATGCAAAATGCAGATTATTGACGTTATGGTTCGGTCCATATATAGTTCATAAAAAGAGGTGGTTTCAACAAAACGTAGATGTTAGAAAAGTAGCCGATAGAGTAGCAAAGGAAGCTCTTTCTCTTTTGAATTATGCCCCTAATTTTTTTTTGTTAAAGTTATCCCCCTAAGTTGTACTCTATAGTGCCTAATTGGATTCATTGTTATGTTCATGCGGATAAACGTTTGTAGTTTCGATTATTGGTTAATGAAAAGTGGATGTTGATCCACAAAATAAGAAGGTAGATGTTAGAAATGGACACTTGAGCGAAACTAGCAATCTTCGCGATCCACCGAAAAAGATTGTAGCCTCACTTCGAATCAAACAACATCTTTGCGTGGATGACAAAAAAAAATCTACCAGACAAATGATGACTTTAGTGTAATTTTATAAAGACCACATATTATTTTGTGGCAAAGAGGGAAAGGATGACGGAGAAGACGACGATAGCGAAAAGCGGTGGTCATGTATAAAACTAATGAATTATACCAATTTTTTCTAAATTTAGTTGGATTTTTCTCTATTAGAGGAGAAAAAGACTACGTACAAAAAAAAATGGAATAAGTAAAAAAGATTATATCTACATGTATCTCTTTATGCTTTAAGTATATCAAACGAGCTTCAAATTTAATTTATACAACAATCCTTGTAAACAGAAGAAAGTACATATATTTTATTTTAATATTTATCAATTGTTTTAGGTAGGTGCAAATGGCAAATATATAGAAAAAAATTCAACTTTTAATATCTAGCATTGATCAATGTCCCGGAAAAATAGTTTTCTAATTGGTT
Organism: Eutrema japonicum; assembly: GCA_030161315.1. Lineage (NCBI taxonomy): Eukaryota > Viridiplantae > Streptophyta > Magnoliopsida > Brassicales > Brassicaceae > Eutrema > Eutrema japonicum. The sequence goes on from BSQW01000006.1 coordinate 10,087,667, forward strand.
TTGAGTTGAAAACTTTTAATAAAACTTATATTTAACAATTAATGGTGGAGTTTTAGAAGAAAACTACTCATTGCATGCAAAATGCGGATTATTGATGTTATGGTTCGGTCCATAGCTCATAAAAAGAGGTGGTCTCAACAAAACGTAGATGTTAGAAAAGTGGCCGATAGAGTAGCAAAGAAAGCTCTTTCTCTTTTGAATTATGCCCCTAAGTTTTTTTTGTTGTGTTAAAGTTATCCCCCTAAGTTGTACTCTATAGTGCCCAATTGGGTCCATTATTATGTTCAAGCGAATAAACGTTTGTAGTTTCGATTATTGGTTAATGAAAAGTGGATGTTGAGCCAAAAAAAGAAGGTAGATGTTAGAAATGGACACTTGAGCGAAACTAGCAATCTTCGCAATCGACCGAAAAAGATTGTGGCCTCACTTCGAATGAAACAACATCTTTGCGTGGATGACAAAAAAAAATCTACCAGACAAATAATGATTTTAGTGTGATTTTATAAAGACGACATTTTATTTTGCGGTAAAGAGGGAAATGATGACGGAGAAGACGACGATAGCGAAAAACGGTGGTCATGTATAAGACTAATGAATTATACCAAAATTTTCTAAATTTAGTTGGATTTTTCTCTATTGGAGAAGAAAAAGACTACGTACACAAAAAAAAAATGGAGTAAGTAAAAGAGGACTATATCTACATGCATAGTTCTGCTATAATATCTCTGATGCTTTAAATATATCAAACGATCTTCAAATTTAATTCATACAACAATCCATGTAAACAGAAGAAAGTAAATATATATATTTTTTTAATATTTATCAATTGTTTTAGGTAATGGCAAATATATACAAGGTTATCAACTTTCAATATCTAGCATCAGGCCCGGCCCAGAGGCTAGGCAAGTTAGGCCATGGCCTTGGACCACCCTCTTTATTAGTTTTTAATGGGCCACAAAATTGATGTTTCCATTTTTTATAAATCCACCAAATTTTTTTTTATACTTATTCTTTCTTATATCAAGTTATTTTATTTCTTTTTTTTAATGATTTTCAAATTAAATTGGAATTATGTTTTAAAACTTTTATTTTATACATTTTACAAAGGCTCACATTTTTTTTCTCGGTCTCGGACCACAATTTTTATTAGGCCGGGCCTGTCTAGCATTGATCAATCTCCATGAAAAATAGTTAGTTGCAGAGAGAACAACTCTTCGGACGTCATTTTCACAAAGGACCGAGGTAAGTAGAAAGAGAGAGGACAACTATAGTTTATAACTAATTTAATATAGATTATATATCACGAATAATGACAAACCAGAAGTAAATGATAATAGAGAGAGTTTGGATATGGTTGATACTTGACCCTTGTGAGCACGAAACAACGTTCTTTAGAAAAATCAGTCAGTGTCTCGCCGTCTCCGCAGTGGTCGGGACGTCCCTTGTTACGAGATCGCGGCTATACGTTTTCATTTGCCTACCTTTTTTGGTTTTTCTTTTCTTTCTTTCCATTTTATTTTAGTTTTCTTTATTTAGGAAGTTTCCCTCTCTATTATTTTAGGGTTTTAATGGTCTAAAAGGTAACTACGTGCCCTCTGCATGCCCCTATATGCATTTGACGAGTTTTCTATAGAATAAAATGGTAAGAGAAATTTAGAATTTAGAGAGGCATATTCATAATTTAAGCGACAGATCGATGCGTTTAGAATAAGAATTAACAAACAAACAAAAATAATAGCCGAACGTATTGTTTTTATCCTTCATTTCTCATATACGTTGTTGAGGCGTTTCGAGACCGTGAAATACATATTCCAATTCCATTATATATATACCACTTCAGCACTTCTTATGGATATTGATATTCGATTGTTGAGATACTGATGATGTTTGAAGCGGGAAGTTACAAAAAGTGGTTGCATAGAGTAAATTTATATTAAAAAAAAGTTACAAAAAGTGGTTGCATAGTAATCTAGATGAGATTTTAAATTATGAGATTAATTTTTTAGCAAAAAAAAAATTATGAGATTAATTAGTCCCAATATGTCGTGAAGAAAAAGAAAAAGCGCATGCATGACTCTCTAATAAGGAAAGCTTTATAAACCTTAAGCTAAATTAAATAATATTTACTTTTAATTCAATTTTTTTATCGAACTTTTAATTCGATTTTGATACCAAGAAAATGTCCAAAGCATTCATTTTCACAATGAGTTTACGATAATCACTGGAGTAGTAATTCATAATCTTTATTTAATTTATCGTCGATCCTGTATTCTCTTCATAACTAATATGGAAATATTATTACTTCCATTATTAGCTCTTCTTGTATTATTAATATGTAAAATGCGTATGAACCACGAATCTCGAGGGGCCGAACCGAAACTCCATTTTGGCATTTTAGATCTTCTTACCTTTTTGTATCGAATTAATACACTACAAAAAAATAGTTATATTGCAATAGGTTAATATATTCTTGTAAATATAGATTTACAATAAAAGTACAACAAATTTTATATCGTTGTTTTGTTTGAGTGTTGTAAATTTGTGTTTGTTGTAAAGACATTTACAAATTTTACAATAAATTGATTTTTTTGCTAAATTTTATTGTATTAATGCTACAATGTTTTTACAGCAAATTTGTTGTATCTTTACAACTACGTTTGCAACTTTTAATTATCGCAACTCATTGCTACATAACATGTATAACAAATATCGTGAGTAATTTACAATAATTATTTTGTCATAAACACTAGTTACATATAGTCGGCAACTATGACGATATCCAAGACAAAATTTGTTATAGATAGGATCTTATGATATGCAATTAATATTTTGTTGCCTCATCATGACAAGATTCATCATCTAATAAATTCTTTAAATTGATGTTCGTTTTGCAACATTCATTTCATCACCAATACTTTTTCTATATTTGTTAACTCTTTGGATATAGTAAATTTATCCAACGTGGTTGCATAGAGTAAATTTATATTTAAAAAGTTACAAAAAGTGGTTGCATAGTAATCTAGATGAGATTTTAAATTATGAGATTAATTTTTTACCAAAAAAAAAGATTATGAGATTAATTAGTCCCAATATGTCGTGAAGAAAAAGAAAAAGCACATGCATAACTCTCTAACTATTAATAAGGAAAGCTTTAAACCTTAAGCTAAATTAAATAATATTTACTTTTAATAAAAAAAATTAATCGAACTTTTAATTCAATTTTGATACCAATAAAATGTGCAAAGTATTCATTTTCACAATGAGTTTACGATAATCACTGGAGTAGTAGTTCATAATCTAGCTTTAATTAATTTATCGTCGATCCTGTAATATTCTCTTCATAACTAATATGGAAATATTATTACTTCCATTATTAGCTCTTCTTGTATTAATATGTAAAATGCGTATGAACCACGAATCTCGCGGGGCCGAACCGAAACTCCATTTTGGCATTTTAGATCTTTTTGTATCGAAACAATAGAACACTCGTGTTGCTTTCAGTTGTCAGTGTCAACCAAAAATCATAAGCTCACCTCACACGACAAACGTTTATCAGGCGTGACTAAATGAATAGCACTTGATGCGAACTATATAACAAACTTATTAGACGACAATATGTACATATTGATATTATGGAAGCATAATAACTCAAATTAAATGTAAAATTCTCTGACAACAACAACATAAATAACAACACAATTTATACAATATACATTTGGAAAAGAAAAAGAAAAAAAAACTAACAAGGGCACCCAAATTACCATTTACTTACATAAGCGATACTTGTTATTGACTTTCGGGTTTCCAATGCATATAATCATCTTATGCATATCTTAGAAGATCAAGAGATCTTCCTTCACGTTGTACCCCATCTTCTCTAGATTAGGCTGCAACGCAAACTGGATCATAGGCGGTGGTCCGCACGCGAGCGCGAGCGATTCTCCTTGTAAACCTTCCGGGATATGTTCTCTAAGTACAGCTTCGGTTATAAACCCGGTGCTATAATTCCAGCCTTCTTTTGCGATTTCAACAACATACCAAACCTTTAGCCTGTCCTTATGTTTACTAGCCCATCCTTCTAGCTCTTCTCTGACAAGTATGTCATCCTCCGTTCGGTTTGCGTAAACCACAAACATCTCGGTTTCGTCCTCTGGATCACTCAGTATCGATTGAATGACTTGGTAAATCGGAGTAATCCCTGTTCCTCCAGCAAGCATGGCTAGTTTCTTGGCAAACTTGGGTTTGCCGTTGACCATGAAGTTGCCTTTGCCTTGGTAATCGATGTGTCCTAATGGACCTTTGATGTCTAAAACCGACCCGATTGGTAAGGAGTCTAGGTGCTGTGACATGAGTCCTCCGTTGGGGAATCTCGGATGAACGTCTTTGAAGTAAACCTTGACGACTAGGTCGATATGTCCAATGGCGTCGACCGTGCTGGTCGGAGTATAGGCTCTGAGACAGAGCTTGTCGTTTATGTTGGCGCAGAGGAAAATGTGTTTCCCCACGGGTAAACCGAGCTGCTGATCTTCTGATGGTAATGCGAATCGGAATCTACGAACGTCGTGAGAGATGGAAGTCTTCTCGATGAGTCTGACTGGGACTTTCTCTCGTGGGTTGACCAAAGCGATGTTCTTTGAAGGAGCTAGCTCTTTGATTGGAGCTAACAAAGAAGCTACGTTTGAGCCACCGTGGACCGAAACATTAGGGGAAGAGTCGTAGCCAGTGGTGATGAGTTCACCGATCCTGTAATCTTCAAGCATCTTCTTGGCTTTGTCTGAGTGAATAGCTTCGAACTCTTCGGTGCAATCGGTACCAGCGTTGATGAGGATCGAGTCTGAGCCTCCTGGATGATCTTTCAAGAAACGTGTACAGTCGTAGATGTGACCGTGGACGATGATCCATGCGGATTCGACGGAGTTGTGTTTTATAACTTCGGAGATTGAATACATCTTCGAGGAAGTGTTCATGAAAGGAGATGAGACCGATTTCTTCAAAGTTTGGTTTGATTCGGAGGATATCTCAAGCTGGCGGCGTTCCTTAGCCATCCACCCACCCGATTGGTTTCCGGGTCGGGTCGGATGTTCGAAAACGATCCCTATCTCTCCTCTGTGAGGCTTGCACACGTTGGTTCTCACCTTGAACCAACAGTTGTTCATCATCCCCTGTTTTAAACACCAGTCAACGTCATTATTGCTTAAGTCAAAAAACATCATATGCAAATAGGTATTATTATTCGTAATCAATTAGCTGGAGACCATAGACTTAAGACTTGTCTATTTTTTTTTTTTACTCTAATATAATTGCCCGCATGAAGGGAAATGATAATCCCAACCACTAAAATGAACTGTACAACAGTGAGAACTAAAGAAGTTTTCTTAATTAAGAAGTTCCGACAAGCGAAGATGGTAGGTAACACGTTTCCAAAAAAAAGTAGTTCCAACTTTGTAGGACGAATACAAAATCAAATTGTTTATTATACACAAATTAAGACTGGACTAAATTAAACAATAAAACAAGAGAATAAACTAATTTATTTTCGAATAAGTTAAAATTGAGAGAAAGAAAGGTTACCATGAGATTCCAGATGAGTTTATCAGGCTGGGTGTTGAAAGACTCGTCCCAGGCTCGAACCGCGACGTCTTTGGCACTAAGCAGATCAAGAACCTCGACGTCAAGTGACCAGAAACACCAGCACCAGAACTTGCCATACTTGTTCGGCTTCTCTTGGTGGTCAAGCTCACACACACTCCACGTGTCTCCTCCATCTAGCGTCACCTCTACTCTCGTTACCTTCTTCCCTCCTCCAGAGTAAGCATAGCCTCTTAATGTGTATGGCTTCTGAGTAGTGAATGCATTAATCGGCAAAATCTCCTCGTGACCAGGTGTCGTTATCACCGAGTTTATATTAAGCTCGTTGATTATATATTCTGGCCTATACCACCAAGCTGCAACACAAAAGACAAGAAGATCATTTATTTACTGAAAAGGGGTTAAAAAAAAAAAAAAAAAGTAAAAAAAGAAATTACCTTCTGCATTTGCCAGCTCAGCGTCGACGAGAGAAGGGAGGACTCGGTTGTCCTTGTAGTGGTAGTAACTGTCAGATTCTTGAGGCGTGACGATGATTCGCTTTAACCATTTCACCATCCGCCCGCCGATGAATCCGGGTACTATGATCCGAACCGGAAACCCATGATCCGGCGTCAGAAGCTCTCCGTTCTGCATATACGCTAATATGATGTCTCTCGCAGGATCCATCGCCATCTCCTTCTTAATGCTTGTTCCGTATTTAGATCCGCCGCCTCCGGGAAGATCCTCCACTCCTTCGAAGCAGACGTTGAGCGCGCCCCCTCTCCTGCTGTAGATCCCGCATCGGCGGAGGATTTCACTTAGCGGAACGCCTTTCCAGAGGGAGGTGGATACTCCGGCGGATCCCCAGTTGAATCCGATCGTCTGCTTCACCATGTTCTGTTCCTTCCGGCGGTTACCGGCGCAGACGAGAGTCACTGGGAATTCGCGGCTGGGAAACTCCGAGATTAGCTCTTCCATGGTGAATTTCCCCGGGCGCTTGACGAGTCCGGTGATTTCGATAGTCCAATCGGACCAATCGGCTTTGGGGACTGAGCCGTGGTTTCGGACGTAATGGAGAGGGACGGGAGTGATGAATCCGTGGTGCATAAGGCGAGCGAGAGGCGCTTCGGCGTTGAATGGGTGTTTTCCGGTGAGGCGGACCATAGACGAGTTACGCTGGATCCAGTTGTCAGCCGTGGATTCGTCTCTCGAATCTAAAATCGACGGCTCTAAATCGCTGTTGGATTTGCGAACCATATCCTTGTAGTAGGCGACGTTACGGTTGTGGCTCTCGTCCTCGTCGTCGCTCGAATCGTAACGGTCTTCGACGCTGTTTTCGTTTTCTCTGACGACGAGTTTTTCGGTTAGAGCGTCGACGACACTCTGGTTGTTGTGACGGTGGTGGCGGTCGGATGAGCGAGAAGGAACGGGAGGAGGCTTGAAGGAGCGAACGACGCCGCCGTTCATGGCGGGGTTGAGGCGGGGGTAATGGCGGTTATCGACGGAGGTCGCCATGGAGACAAGAGAGGAGAGAAGTGTGATTGTATTTCTTTTCTCTGCTCGGAGCTTTTTTTTGTTTCTTCTACAAAATAAAAGCTATTTTTTGTTTTAGCTTCCTTTGGTTTATGATTTTTTCTCTATAGTCTGGCGTTATAGGGTTGTATTTATAGGCCGTTACAGAGATCAATAAATAAAATTAAGAGTGAGGAGAAATTGACAAATGTGAGTTTGTTTGTGTGGTCTCTGGGTCGGGGGACCCACCTGCCTAGATCCTAAGCTTTTGTCTTTAAGGCGGGAATATTTATTTCGTAAGAGTATATTTTTTTTTTCTTTTTACATAATTTATTTCGTAAGATTAACTATAGTATTATTATTTTTGTTAAGAAATGTATACAAATAATTGCGCATCCCCGGGGATCGAACCCTGAGCAGTACAGTGGGAGGGTACTATGATACCACTACACCAGATGCGCATTGATGATAGAAATATCTTGTTTTTTTTTCGTCGTTAAACTTGCATAATTAATAATTAGTTATTGAAATTATAGAAATACCTTAAAATAACACAAAATTTAAAAGTGAGCTAAAAAAACTTCATTTCTTTTCCTTCCAGCGCTATAAAAGTTATATTACTTACAATAATATGTATTTGTTGGTTTTGTAAAATATCAAAATTTGAAAATGTATATCCACGGCACGGAGCATTAAACTACACATCAAAACTACAGTTATCAGTTATCATTTATGCAATAAGAATGATATAGAAATTATTAAAAAAATGTATATATATATATATCTTGTTGATAACCAAAAGAAATGAGTAGGTTCAAATATAACCTGGAATTTATTGAGTTCAGTTTTCTATGTAAAGTTATGTCACCAGGACACTATGAATAGCCATTTCGTTTCTTTACGAGAAGTGTCCAAATGTTTACTGGTCTTGATATCAGCTAACAATTATTCACTTCCAAATTGTGAGAACCAACTCTCAATGTGAACTAATTAAGATTAATAGCTTATAAGTTTTTGGTAAAAAATTCACATCTGTGGTTTTCGGAATTGTTTGTGACCATTTTGAATTTTGATGTAAGCATGCATGATCAAATATAGATTTGTATTATTCCGTTAATGTACTCCAAATTTGAATTTGGAAAAGTCAAAGAAACCCTAATTTCGGAGTATATATGAAACTTCTGGGAAGTATATATGTAATAAACAAAAACATTGCACCTTTAAAGAAGGTATAATATATATATTCCAATATTTTCAAATAGAATACAAACAATAGTCCTACCAGTGGCAGTACTCCAAGTTTTTGATGCTGAGAAAAAATCCGAAACTCCAACAGTCGTATTTCTCCATTTAAATTCACCTGGCTCAGAGTGAACTAGCATAGGAGCAGCCGGTAACAAAGCCTTCAACAACATGGTAATAGGATGTCTTCCACGAGGCAGAATCCAAGACCCATTTCAGACTACTTGAGAAACTGTTGCAAGTCGATGAATCCTCAGGACTCTAGATCCATTTGCACCCGTAAGGTCTATTAATGGGCCAAGATCCATCCAATCATCATGCCAAAACTGAGCAGCTGATCATGATCCCACATCGCAACACAAGAAAGGCCTCGCGAGAGTCCTCAACTTGAGTAGTTTCCTCCAGATCCAACTCCCGTCACTATCATCTCTTATTTCCCAGAACATTCTACCTCTCACAAGTATTTTCTGAACCCAAGACACCCATAATGACCCAACCTTAGTAAAGAGAAGCCAAATGAGCTTTAAGCCGAAGATCTTATTCCAAGCCTTTAATCTCCTTAGCCCTAGCCCACCTTCCTCTTTGGTTGTACACACTGATTCCCAAGAGACCTTTGCTCCTCTTGCTGAGTTTGGAGCTCCAGACCAAAGGAATGAGTTACATAACCTTTTCATTTCCAGTAAACAACCCTTTGGCAATGGGAAAACTGCTGCCCAAAAATTTACTATTCTGTTGATAATCTGTTGATAATCTGTTGGTTTCATTTTTTGAGGCGGTAGGCCCAAATAACGAACTAGCAGGGTTCTCGCAGCAAAACCAAACCTTGTAGCCAAAACAGAAGTGAGATGCGTGTTATTACCATCCAGAAACAAATATGATTTCTTCAGATTAATTGCAAGCCTTGAGCCAGCATAGAAATCCCTCAAAACAGCCATTAATCCCTCTAAATAGGATGATGTTCCATCAAAGAAGAGGAGGACATCATCCGCAAAACTCATATGTGTCACCAATGGGTTTAAGCATAGAGGGTGAGGGATGAACCTGTTGATTAATGTTGCCTGGCCAAGCTCCTTGGATAGAACATCCATGGCTAAATCAAAGAGTGAGGACGAGATTGGGTCTCCTTGCCTCAGACCTTTTTTACCCTCAAAGAAACCCACCAGTTCTCCATTGAAGTTTATAGAGAAAGTCGGGGTCGAGATACACTCAGTAATCCACTTAATAAAAACCTTGGGCAACTCTAAGGCATTGAGAATATTGATTATAAACCTCCAATCAATGATGTCATAAGCTTTAGTCAAATCCACTTGTAAACATCCTCTCCTTGTAATCGCACGCTTCTGGAAATCGGCAACTAGTTCCAAGGCAAGCAATATGTTTTCACATAGGAGCCTACCCTGGATGAAACCCACCTGGTTATTTTGCACTGCGTCTGCTAGAAACATCTTTATTTTTGCGGACAAGAGTCGAGATATTATCTTGTAGATTGTGGAGCAGCAAGAAACAGGCATGAACTCTGAGTGACGCTTAGCTCCCACTCCTTTAGGAATAAGAGTAATGGATATTGTATTAACCTGCTTTAAAAGAAGAGAAGAAACAAAAAAAATCATGTACTGATGCAATGACATCACTGCCAACCAGGTCCCAAGATGTCGTAAAAAATTCTGCTGTGAACCCATCAGGCCCAGAAACTTTATTCTTGGGCAAGAAAAATACTACATTCTTGATCTCTTCAGCTGGAGGAATCGAAGACAGCTTCTCCACGAGAGCTCCATTGCAGCGAAATGGATGAAGGTGCTTAATGTGAGCCACAGAAAAAGAAGTGACCGACGAATTTGAGCATCCAACCAAATTGAAATAGAACTGCTCAACTAACTTCTTCATCTGATTAGAATCTGTGACCTTTGTTCTTTTCTGTTATCAAAGTATCACCGCAGCAAAATAGTTTACTAGCAATATGCACAAGTTGTACGTAGCAAGAACAATAAAACCTAGTTATATATATTCCATATATATATATATATGACAAAGAACTTTCGTATATATATATATATATATATGACAAAGAACTTTCGTTTTTACTAATTGATAATTTGATATGATGCGATTACATTAAAGACAAAAAATAACACGTAAACTCGCTAATACCTTGGGTCAAAAATTTGTACGTTAATGAATGCTTAATGTGGACGTAGGACTCAAGATTATATATTTATATTACATCACGTGTGGTATATATCACAGAAGCCAGAAGGGGGTATTACTATTAATCAGCATATTCGCAAATAGATTTTGTTTATCTTGACTTCAAATTCTTAAAACTAACGTCGTTAGTGTAACTATAATAACATGGAGAATTGAATGAGAATCCGGTGGGTAGCTATAAACATATATCTATGAGCATATTGTTGACTTGTTTAATATTGAATAAAACATATTAATTAAGTCGAGAAAGTAAATATCTCGAAGATTTTTATAGATTACATGACGATTAAGAAGATAAAGCGCAATTAAGTATATACTAACTAGAGATTATGGCTTAAAAAAGGAGATTAGAGAGAAGACTTCGGAGGCTAAGTGGCGCATGGGATCACCAACGGCCAAGCAAACACACGAACGGGGCAACCATACAAAGGGACGGGTCATAATAATATATATGTCAATATTTTGGATTTTTAGTTATTACATTATAATTATAAATGATACATGTGTAAGAACGTATGGACCCACTTATCTTTTACATTCGATGTAATGAAATAAATTCAAGAGTCAATCTTGGTTAAAGCTTCCAAACAAATTAATCAACTTTGCACAGCCTAAAGTACATGGAGAAGTTGAGTTTTTTTATAACGAAAAAAATGCATGGAAAATATGCTAAATATTCAATATATTCTTACATTTATTTGAAGAGAAATCTTGCATATAGTCTCGATGTACCTTTAAGCTTAGAATATTTAATGGCATTTTGATTTCTTTTGCAGATCATTTTGATTCTAGAAAATTATAACATCTCAATCGATGATTTTTTTCGTGGCTCTTTAATCTATTCTCAACATCGTTGTCAATGGCAGCTTGTTGCTCCATAGAACTTTCAAGATCACCCCGAATAATATTTTGTTTTCTATCCTTTTTGTTTAAACGAATACTAAAATTTACCCTCGGATATATCTAAAACTGATCAACTACACATTTAACTAAAAATGATTAAAATATGCATTTTAATCCGTAGGAAATTATATCAATTTTTTGTTTTGTTTTGAAATGTAAAATTTCTTAATCAAACTATGAAAATATTTACAAAAGAATAAAGAAACATTTACTGCATCTGAATATGGTAAATAATAAAAACAAAGTAAAACAGAGCCAAGCTTAGAGCCTTTAATTAGCTAGACGTATAAGCAAGTCGCCCATTCTTGGTGGATGGATGATAACTTGCGCATGGAGCTTATCCGGTTTCTGATGGCGTTTGTCAATGGTACAACTAAGGTGCATAATTAAACGAGTGAAAAACTTTTTTGATGTTTTTGCTCATTCTTCTCCTGTCAAAGATAGTAGTTTGGACCCCCAAAAAAAGATAGTACGTAACCCCAAAAAAATATATAGTAGTTTGGAAAGCTAAACGAAGAAACAAAAAATCTTTAAAGCTAGAATCAATCCAACTACATCAATGCTATATTAATATTATAACATATAATGTTATTAAATTTCATTTTATGCAAATTTTTCAATAAAAAATCATCTCTATGTCAAATTCTTTTATAATATGTTTATTTTTATAATAACTGGTAGTCATGTATTGAAGTTAAATCGTCAACCTATTTAAGTTTTTGAAAATCATAGCAAAACTAAAATGATTATGTGGTGTAACTGTACATCTATTGAATGTATTATATATATATATATATATATATATATATATATATATATGTGTATATATTAAATTATGGTAGATATTATTTATAATAAATAAAGAAAAAACCAATAGAATAAAGCATTAGAAAATTAAAATTAATATACTAAGTACGTACTATATCGATCATATATTTGTATTGTTTTAAACTAGAATATACAAATGAACTATTAATCATAAGTTCTGTTAACATATTTGGACTCAATAGTTTTAAAATTAGAATACACAAAGTCTATCAATCAATAGTTTATTTGTTACAAAATATAATATTTCAAACTATCGTATTCACGTACGTATTAATTTGAAACTTACGATGCAGATATAAACTAGTTACTAAATACTAGCTAGTTCCTCTATTCATTTATATAAGATATTTTATTAATATTTTATTTTTAAAAATTGTTTCGTTGAGTTTTACAAGTTTGGATGCAAAGTTTATATTTATTTAATATGATAATCATCTGTATTTTGTAATATTTTTTATCAGTTGTATTGTTTTCCATTAAGTTTCAAACAATATTTTGTAAGTAAAAAATAAAAATATTTATGACTTCTTAATTTTTGCTCTTTTAGCCAAAAAAAAACTCATAAAAAGAGAACATATGGAGTAATTAACATAACTTTTTTTTTTTGTTAACTGCTATTGCTAGTAACATCTTAGTTAACATGATCATTTTAAAAGTAAAAAAAATCGTAATATTTACTTGTTAAAAATAACAAAAAAATAATCAAAAATTTGTTTTTTTTGTTAACGAAAAAAGCTATATAACTGGCCTGTATCATAATTTGTCACCGTAATTAGTCTAATATCCTCCTAAACATATGATCCATAAATATGATGGACCACAGGTCGGTATACAATTTCATATAATCAGATAATGCAAAATATCTATATTTTGATTTTCTGCACCATAACACAAAATTTCTTCAATTTTTTTTTTGGATTGACGTCGGCAAAATAGCTTAGCTCCAACATACACAAGCTTGTCCGCATTTATGTTAGTGTAATAACAACCACTAGATATGAATATGGAGATTTGGCACACGTAATCTTTAATTAAATCGATACGTTCGAAATTTAACTCTCCACGATCATGAATAGAGAGAATCACCCAATGTCCAATAATATTATTGTTCTGGCAATACTTTTAATTTTTTTGGAAAATTAAGATTATTTTTGAAATTTACTTTTACTACAGACAAAAAAATAAGAAAAATGGAATTAAAAAAAAAAAGGAAGAGGAGGCAACTGGGGGAGCTTGATGCGGTTAGGGGAACATCGACCCTTTCGTGACCCTATGAGCCATTTTCACTGCATTTACGTTTTTTTTTTTTCTTTCTTTCTTAATGTTTTTTTTTTAATGTTTCTGTTTATAAGAAAAATATCGTATTAACAATTTAACATGTACTGTATTATATATTTCTTTTTAAAGCCGTATCGTGCTATTTAAGAATGTAATTCGACGGCCAAAAAAAAAAAAAATTAGTATGGGAATTCAGTATATGATTATCTTGCAATTTGTGGAAAACAGAATGTAGAAACTATAATATATACACGTCCTGAAACATTAACTCGAAATGAAATTAATCCATTTTTTTCTATGGATTGAGTCATTTTTACTTGTAGCCAAAATATCCCAAACGTGTGGTTAATAGATTTACCGTCAAACACAAATATCCTGGCGATCGATTATGAGAGCAATTAGCAAATATCATAATTATAATCCCCTCTTGTTGTTGTTGTTGTTTTGATTGAAATTAAGCAGCACTTTTGATTTCATATAACATATTTATTATTTAATATGTTACATGAAATAATTATTAGAGTTAAATGTTCCACTATATTTATTATATCCTAATTGTTGCTCGTACCACTGGAATGCACCACTTGAAACCAAACACATACGGCTAAATATTTTGACCCATATGATATTTTGCCATATTGGTATAATTGACACTTTTACTGTTTATAGTCAATATCAATTTCGTGTTTAAACAATATCGCACTTGTAAAAATGGACGTATAGTATTGAATTGTACTCGAGGGTTTCAGGGCTCCCAGCGTAGAGACGAGACAGTTCGATGCTGTTACGTACGTGGAGAGCAGATATTTCCTCAGCCGTTCTCGGCTGGGTTTTCTTCTATGATTTGAATCACCGATCGATTCACTCATCGGCCCAATCATTCGTTGCTTCCCCTCTTGTTGCTGAAGGCCTCGGTCAGAGACGCGTTGTTGTTTTTTTTTTTGGATTACCAGGAGGTTCTGGGCTGAATCCTGTAATCCCTCGAGATCCAGAATCACAATATGTAATATTAGTTCCGTCTCAAGCGTCACTCGATCCCGTAATCCCTCTAGATCCGGAATCACAAGGTTTTGCAATGTTGCAAGAATCTGGGTTAGTCCAGAAATGTGGGGGAAGCATTGCTTACCACAAGTTATATCCTGAACTAAATACCACACAAAGTCACTGGAAATGTTTCATGTGAACTTTGGAAAAGTAATGTGTTGTTATACAAATACATGAAAGTGTGGGGGTGCCTAGCAACCACCTAAGAAAGTGACAATCGGACCAAAAACAGTGGATTGTATCTTCATTGCATATGCACACAATGTAGTACTGATTTCTTTCTGGTGTATAAATTAGATATACCAGACATCCAAGTAATCACGGTAACCAAGGAATGTGTCTTCCTTTGAACATGAGTTTCCGTGTAAAGGATAAGCTCTAGTACCTCACGAATTGAGGCGAGCAATTGAACTCTTGGGCTCTTATGCTTTTAGAGGTATCGATCGATACACCTTGGTATCATGTTTGACGGGCATTGGACCTTAGATCGAGCAATGCTGGTACTTCTGTAAAGAAACAGAAGAGGCTAAAGTTGAAATTAGTCGTATGCTGATTGGAATCACAGCAATTTGAGATCTTGTAATCCATCAAATGGATGTAAAATCTGCCTTTCTAAACGACCATTTAGAATAGGAGATTTACATGAAACAACTCGAGGGTTATGTCACTCCTGAACAAGGAAAAAAAATAAGTAGACTTGCAAAGTCCTTATACGAGCTTAAGTTAGCTCCTAAGCAATAGCTTGGAAAGTTTGACAACAAAGTGATGTCAAATAACTTCCAAATCACTTAAGGTGATATACATCAAAAGTACTCTACATGTATACATTTTGTTATGTTTATATGATGACACGGTCATCATGGAAGCAAGAAGGACATAATCCAACACACTAAGAATGTGTTTAGTGGGAAGTTTGATAGACATAAGATTAGTGGATAATCTTGTCTCAATATCCTAGAATGTTTTGAGAACTACTCAAACAAGATTGCAATAACTCCAATTGTGATAAAGTTGTATCACAAGTGATGAATGCAAGAATTATCGGAAGTCTAACGTACTTGATGAATCGTACTAGATCCGATTTAGCGCATTCAGTCGCTACAAGAGTAATCCAGATCATACTCTGTGGAAAGCCATAACTAGAATTTTGAATTATCCAACGTTATATGTCGTATCGGTTTACATCAAAGTCTAGGGGGTTCAAGACATTATGTTCACCTCTTGGCCTAGTAAACCTGACATATATTATAAGTGGATAATATTTTTTCTTGGTGGTGCAGCAGTATCCTGGAAATCTTCCAAACAAGCACTCTTAGCCTAATTAACCAAGGAGTCAAAGTATAAAGCTTTAGATAAAGCTGCAGAGGAAGCAGAATGGCTTCGAAACTCTCTGGAAGATATCCCGATGTGGGAAAAATCAGTTCCAGCATTATGTGTACACTGTGAGAGTTAGTGAGCTATCTCTCGGGCACTGAGTAAGTTATAAAATGGCAAATCTCGAGAATGACATAAGACCATTTAGACAACTGATCTCAAAACGGCTGATAACTTAGCGGATCTGTCTCCCAAAAGTTAGCCTCGAGATCAAGTTTGTTAAATCATCAAAAGGAATGGGTTTAAAGCCTATAGACAAAGATGACGCTTGACAGATACCCCACCTATGTGACTGGAGATCCCAAGATCTAGGTTCAAAGGGAAACAAAATTGAACTGATTTGAATTTGAGCACTGTGAGACTATGTCTCTGCCCAGTTTCTAGGATGATAAAACAATGCTACATGTGGATAGTAAGGATAAGCGTTGGCTTTTAATGATTGCATAGCTGAGTAGATAGTGGAGTGTGACAGGACACTTCTGAAACAAGCTAATAAAAGATCATCTAGTGAAGTGTGAAATGAGGGTCGTTTCTAGGAGAATGAAAGAGAAGGCTATATTCTCCAAATTCACTCACGAATACCAAGAATGTTCAAGGCCAAAATGAACACAATAGAGAACAAAGTTCTACGAGAAAATGTCTATGTGCGATACATGTTGTCTAAGTTTACATCAAAATCCGGGTGGTTCAAGACATCATGTTCACCTCCTGGCCGAGTAAACTCGACAGATATCAAAAATGATTGGTTCAAAGCTGGAAAACGCTACCTCTTAGATACAGTTACATTTTTGTATACTCTCGAAAGTCTGTCTACGTCTAGATGAGTGTAGTCAAGTATGTCTAGTAAAGTCTAGTCTGTTCAATTTCATATGTTTAGAGTCATTTCTATTCATGTGGGGGATTATTGGAACTAATTTTTTTATCAAAGCTTGAGGGCTTGATAAAATTGTGTTAGTGTGAAAAGAAATGAGTTAAGTTCATTCGAATGAAATGTTTTCATTGGCTGAGAAATGTTTTCTCGTGTTTAACAAGAGAGAAGAAAAGACCACACGCGCGTCGATCGCATCTTGGGCCTGATTGGCTCGTGGAATTTTAGAGGTATCGATCGATACTCGACGGGCCGACTTAAAAATCGCAGCCGCTAGAATATTCTGAGGAATATTCCATATCTGTCTGGGAAAAACCCTAGTCTCTCTCCTATATATACTGACCGATTTTCACCTTAAAAATCATCCTCTGATACACTAAAAACACATCCTAAAAGTTCTAACAAAAGTTCTCTCAATTCTCTACTGCTTAGAGTAAGTTTCAATTCGGGAGTATCGTAGTAATAATGTTCGACAGATCTGATATCAAGTGTAGATGATACAGATTCTTTTGATTGTATCCTGGGACTCATGGATCTATTAAAATCTGTCGCACTACGGAATATTCTTTGAGTTAAGGAAATAGATTCATCTCGCCTCCTTAGATTTATTTATACTTTAATCGTTTTATAAATCGTTTATTCCTTACTGTTTATTTATATAATCGTGATTAAATTTTATCATGTCTATTGTGCGAATTTTTGATTTTACACTAATAACATTTAGTAAGCTAAAGATCTGGAATTCCGAAAGATTGAAATCGAATCTGACTCTATCTCACTTATCCGGGCCATCAATTCGGAATCACTGGTTTCAGAGCTTTATGGAATCTTTTTTGGATATTGCTCTAATTTCTCGTGTCTTTTCGTTTGTTTCTTTTAAGTTTATCCATCAAGCTTTGAATGGCATTGCGAATGCTATTGCCAAACAAAGTCTCAGAATGTATGCTAAGAAACTGTTTCATTTTATAAGATATGGGTTTGCACCCCAAAAAAAAAACGTTCCAAATCGTCATTTTAAATAATAGTACTCCCTATCTTTTTATATAAGTGATATTTAAGGTTTTTGCACACAGATTAAGAATTCATTTAACTTTTATTTTTTCTATACTAAAACATCATTTATTGTACATTTAAACACAATTCAACCAATAAGAAAACAATCTTTAAAATACAAAGGATCAAAAAAATAAAAAAAACTATTTAATTTTGTATTGATTTGTGAGAACATCACATATTTGAAAACAAATTTTTTTTTAAAACATTACTTATTACCGAACAGGGGGAGTACCAAATAACAATGGTTTTGGAGACTAAAAGAATGTGCCACATACATTGTGCCAAACGTGTAGATGCCTAGATGGGTATATTCACCACAAACAATCAAAATGTTGATGTCAAATTTTGTTTTTTTGACCATAATATTAATATTTAGAACGTTTAGAAATTCAAATCGGGTGTACCGAATTCATAGATAAATTAAAATCATAAAATAAAATTTGGTAGTAGTTATTACTTAATATAGTTGAAATGAAAATTTCAGATAATTTTTTATAAGAGAAACTATATTAATTTTCATAGAGGATTCTTTATTAAAAAATGAAAAAATGCAATCATGCAGTGAAAATTGTTTTTGTTTTTTAAATGGTTGCAAGGCCCTAAATTTCCAGGTCAATTTACCGCCATGGACGCACATTGTAATACGTCTGCTTTTTGGTATTAGAAAGAAAAGTAAAACACTAGATACAACCAGAGAAAATCTATACTATTAAAATGGGTTACATTTTGTCCAAACATAAAAACATTTATATTATACTATTTTTTTTATGGATAACTATTATTACAATCTTCAAACAAGTCAATTTAGTACAATACAAAATATATTTTTATTTATATTCAAAAATATTTATAAAAATTCAAATTTTAACTTATATTATTTGAATTTCCTTATAGGTTAGATTAATTATCAAAAATCACAAAACCAGTTATTATTATATCTTTACAAAAATAATAAATCGGATATTAATTTATATTTAATTTAAATATTCATATTTAATTAATATTCTCATAATGACATAGACTATCAACGATATGTTATTGTATATTTTTATCATAATCAACCAGCCTAAAATTTTAAATATTTGATATTAGTAAATATTTATATTATACGGTAATATGAACGGGCGGGTTATAATTATGTTTTTATAATTGTGATTGTTTTCTGATTAATATGAACTGACGGGTTAGAATTATCTTTTTATAATCATGGTAATATTTAATACTAGAAAAAATTAAATTTACAAAAACAAATTATATCTAAAGACAAAAATAAATCTTTGTCATTTATTAGAAAATTATATATATAAAAACAAATTATATCTAAATATATATATATATATATATATATATTATAAAATTTGATAAACAAAAAAAACCTGTGCGGGTGCACAAATTAGAATCTAGTGAATAATATTAAAACATAGTAAAAATAATAATTTTCTGCATGAAAATCAGAGCAGATCCGAGAAAGCTTTGTTATATAGTAAAAATAATAAATTTCACATTTTGCAATGGCAAGTAGGTACCCTTGAATTTTGGAGTAACCTTTACCCGATCCGGTCTTTACGATCAATAAACAAATTACCCTTATCCGATCTGCAAATAACGGATATCCGAAAAATGGACACCCTAGAAAAAATAGTTGATCCGCTAAATACCCGACCCTTTACCCTTACCTGCATATTTATAGATTGTTACCCTTATCCGCATAACGATTTCGTATTGGACTAGGTTGGGTTTGAGTTTTAACGTTCATTAAAAAACATAATTATATATTTTATTGTTAACTAAGAATAATAATTAGGTTTGTAGTATTATCAAATATATATATAATGTTATAAAATACAATTAAGGCGGGTATTTATGGATCACACAATGGGTCGCATAATGGATTGGGTAACGAAATGGATGTGAAAAAAAAAATTGATATCTGATACCGGACTCTTACCCATGGATAATAGAATAATAATACCCTTTATCTGATCCTTAGGTCACGAGTATCCTTTTTTTAAGACGGATGCGAGTCGGGTAACGAATATTAGTGTTCACAATATTAATATTTAGAATAGTTCAGAGATCTAAATCCGATGTACCGAATTTACAGATAAATTAAAATCATAAAATAAATTTTGGTAGTAGTTATTACTTAATATAGGTGAAATGAAAATTTCAGATAATTTTTTAAAAGAGAAACTAAATATGCAGTGACAACTTTTTTTTGTTTTTAAAAATGGTTGCAAGGCCCAAAATTTCCAGGTCAATTTACCGCCCTGGACGCATGCACATTGTAATACATCTGCTTTTTGGTATTAGAAAGAAAACAAAAGAAAAGTAAAAACACTGTAAAAATAATAAATTTCTGCATGAAAATCAGAGAAAGCTTAGCTATATAACATTCACATTTCGCAATGGCAAGGGTCATATTACCGCATATCGCCTCCCCTGGATATCCCCTTTTCTCTCTGTTTTTTATTTTGCTTTTATTGCAATATATTACTATTTTTTTTATAAAAAAATCTTGTTATTGTGAAGACTGAAGACTGTGAAGTGGAAACATGCCACACTAATTATTATCATCATTTAAATAATCAATATAAGCACTGTATTAAGTTAAAGTGTTTTAGTTTTATAGAAAAGAATTGGAATTAATCCCTGAAGAAGGTTTAAAAGCATGTCATAAAGCAGTGGTCCAAGAGATTACATTTTTTTTTTGCTTATTTATTTAACCATAAAGATGCAGTATTTATAATAATCATAGAGTGTTGGAACATTGTTGTTGTTAGTCAAATTATTATAATTTTTCCTTTTTTATAATGGATAATTATGAGATTCTTGTCAGCATTTTAATAACATTTTAGGCTCTCTCTTTGTATCGTATCTATATCTTAAACTATAGTAAATCAAACAAATTGGAAAATTCGTCATTAGGGCAATGATTAATGATTACACGGTTGATTTGCTTTCATAATCACAACTGAGTTATTTGTTGGCGAGAAAAAATAAGAAATATATAATTTAGGCCCAATATAATGCAAAACAATATCTGTTACCATAAGCCCACGGGCCCGTTACACACATGTTAGTTAGTGGGTAAGTGGTAACTATTCAAAATCCATTTTTGATAATAATTTATAAATGAGTCAGCATTTTAGATCGTTGACCGTGGAGTAGTTAGACTTACAATGAAAAAGACACACGAGATGCTGACACGTGTAATTCCGATTGAGAAAGAGATTTGTCTCTTGCCTGATTTGCTAATTATCAGCAAAATCCCGATTTGAGTTGAAGAAGCCAACTTAGAGAGAAAAAAAATTCAAATGGGAGATGAAACGACGACCGTCCGATCGTTACGAGCGAGTCGACGGAAAAATGAGCGTGACATCGGAAGGACACGTGGATATGACCGGAGAGCGAATTTGTTAGCGTACATTCGTCAGCTGAGGGCTGAAAGTCTCGCCGGAGATTCGAAACGCTACGGCGTAGAGAGTGACAACACACCCGAGCGGCCGAACCCGAAGGTAACGTTTCTTTGATTTTCATTTCTTAGGATTTGTTTTTAATTCAGTTGACAGAATGGGCTTTTACAATTTTATTGGGCCGTATATGGGTCATGATGACTTATGTGGGTCATCGATTAGAGAGCAAGTAAGCAGTTGGGTCTCAATTATTATCTGATGATTAATGTGGACTATCTAACTATGATATTGCTTAGAGTAGCCTATGTAAAGTTTAAACCTCTTACTAGTAAACATTATTTAAGTGGTTGTTTTATAAACCATAATTATTTTGTTATTGTGGCAGAAAAAGAAAAGAAGGTGGATACGAAAAATGATGAGTAAGCTCCGGTTACCGTTTCTCCGGCCATTTCGTCGGAAAAACAGGACGTGGAGATACAGCCAGTTTGTTTCAGATGAAGAAGAAGGAGAAGCAAAGAGAAAAGCTTACAATTCAGATATTTGGCTGCGTACGAAGAAGAAGAGACTCATGAAGACAAAACTAGAATCAAGAAACGGACTTTTGTCTGAAGTTGACAGTAAGGAGTAATTACATCTTCTTCTTCTTCTTTTTTTCACATAACCTTTTTATTTTTCTTCCAGAATTTAAGGAAGATGGAAATCAAATAAATAGTTTAAAAACAGGAAATAAAATGAAAGTGGAAAAAAAGGCATAAGAGATCATGCCTCCTTAGAGTACAACAATGCAGAAACAAGAATACAAATTACAGAGAATACATAATTTACATGAAAATAAATAAATAGAAAAGGGACGACTGCGAGTTTTTTTTTCAATTCCCTGTATGGCTAGCTAATTGGCTAGTCATGTTAGCCTTTTATAATGCTCCTGCAAGTTTGAAGTCAATTTGTAATGCTGGAGAGAGTTTGAGAAATATGCAGAGGAGATTGATCATGCATTTGCTTTGGTTAAATTAAAGTTACCGACCTCTATTGCCGCCCCTCTGGTTCCTTGGGAAGAGCAAACGGCGAAGCGAACGGCTTGGAGAAGCAGGGGATCGAGAAGATGATGCGAAGTCGCTTGATTCCATATCGATAAAACGTATATGATGGCTTTGTCCGTGCCATGTATCTAGATCCAATATGCCATTGCTCAAAGAGTCATCCGAACTGTAATCTTCTTCGTCTTCTTCATCATAAACAGCTCGGCTATGCGGCTCTATGACATAATCTCCCAACACAACAGCACCTGGAGTTGATGACATGATCGTGCTTATCACATCTCTTCTGTCTCTTTCCCTCTCAAGCCTCTTCCATTTGGTTTCTAGAGCTGGATCAACAGCTCTCGGGCAAGCATGTGGGTGTTTTTCCTTCATGTGTTTCTTGAGTTTTTTAAAGTTCCCAACAAAGGAACAGTTTTCCTGCATACAAGTCCTCCTCTTGGAGTTGAAATGCACCCGGGCATCTTCCACAACAGTCCAACCTTTCACTTGACCTCTGCATAGCGGACACAAAAGCTCGGGTTGTCCTGAGTTTTCGTTGCCATAAGATTTCCTGTATTGGTCAAGGCAGTTGGCAAAACGGCTGCTTGTTGCGCACATGTAAGGACGACATCCTTTGTGATAGGACGAACACAGGAGAAGAACTGCATTGTGTGGAGACTCCAAACACACTGGGCAGGTTGAGCCTGCCCATTCTTTTTTGCAACAAGACGGTGGTGATGGATAAGGAGTAGCAATGTGAGCCCTACGATTCACTTTCTTGATCTTCCCCATTCGATCAATCAAAACCTATTCAACACAACATACCAGGAGGGTGAATAAGAAGACCATCACACATAATTCTACTTAATGTAAGCTTTCTTCAAGGTGCAAAGTTGTGAAGCCAATGAAAACACACAAAAAAATTCAACCGTAAGATCCATGTGAGTTGGTAAGGAACAAGCAAAATTCGACGAATTATCACTAATAGCGCTCTAGACGACGAATTATCAAACAGTAGCAATGCTATTAAGTAGCCATTGACCACGGATCCGAAAATCTGGCTCAGGAACTCATGCATAAGCTACACTTTACTTCTACGCAATGGAGTGAGCGTCAACGGGATCCGCAAATGGCAACCACAAGCAAAGACACGATTAGGTCCAATGAAAATGAAAAAAAAAATCCAGATCTGGAGAAGCAATTATGGCAATTTAAATCGAAAATTCATGCAAGGTTAAGCAAAGCAACAATGGCAGCGCAGATTCTCGATCCACATATAAGATCGAGACGAATCATACAGTTCAATGTTCGACACCACACAAACAATGACTCAAACGGAATCCTAATCGAGAATCTCAGATAGATCTCTCTCCTCTCCCGAAATGGAAGATCGGAGACGTGTAGCGAATCTTATCTAGAAATTTCGAGAACGAGATTGGCGAATTTCAACAAAATAATAGGTTGACGGATGCGGAGAAGGCGCGAGGTAACAGTACCGGAGAGAAGCAGAGGAGATCGCCGGAGGAGGAGGAGAGAGCTTCCGAGCTTGAAGGAAGTTCGGAAAAGGGAAAAGCGATTGCTTCTTCGAATTGACGTACGCAAACAAAGCCAGAGACTCGATTTTCCTTTTTGTTTTAAAAAACTTGCGGTTTGGATTCCAAATGTCGTCATTTTAACGCAACCGTTTTTCTCATCCAAATTCTCGCTATACGATATGTTCGCTGTGTTTCATATAATGGGCCTTAGGCTCTTTCCGCTCCTTGCCATAAAAGGCCCACATTTTAAGAATTAACCGAAATAGTATTCGTTTTTTTTTTCTCGTTCCATATTTGTTTTTTTTCTTTCTTGCCATTGGCTGTGAAGTTAGAAAATTCAAATTAGGTACTAAAATAATTTCTGTATTTTACTAAATTTTCATATTTCATGTTAAAAACGTGAAAAGGATGATTATATATATATATATATATATATATATATATATATATATCCATTCCGTATGGAAAAGCCTGAAATATAAACAACTTTTAGAAAAAATACATCATATTTTAAAATCTATAGACTCTGATGTTCAGAGTAATAAAAATTTAAAAAATATTTTCCTGTCATATATAATCCATTCATAGATAAGAAAAATAATAATTTAGAAACTATTGTATCCATATAAGATAAAAATGACTCATTCATAGAGGGTATTTTTGGGGATATTTAACTAAAATCTAAACACAAGCCCAAAAATAATTCAAGTTTTTGGCATTTGGGTATCCGTTTGGGTTCGGATCGGTTCTTTCAGGTTTCGAGTACCCAAATTTTAGAAGTCTATGACGCATTCGGGTATTTTATTTTTCAGATCGGGTTCGGTTCGGTTCCGTCCGGATTCGAGTCGGGTTTCGGGATCAAAATATGTCCCAATTCTCGAAAAAAAAAAATTAAATAAATTTTGTAAAAATTATTTAATTTTGACAAATATAACTAAAGATTTACGAATATTTCAAATATTTTGGTTATTTTGATCTAAACATAACTAATATATTCGGTTTATAATTGTAATTTTGAGTATTTTGGTTTTCAAAACTAAAGATACATAATATTTTTAGATATATAATTGTATTTCGGGTATCCATTCGGGTTTCGGTTCGGATACCCAAAATATTTTATAAGAGAAACCATTCAGGTTTTTGTAATTATTCGTTTCGGTTCGATTCCGGTTTGTTTTTTTGGTTCCAAGTATTTTGCTCGGGCACTTGTCTATAGTATATATTTAAAACAAATAGATATTAGAAAAAAAAAAATCAGACCCACACTGGTATGGATGTTTTTATATGTTCTGGTCAGATTAGATGATCAAATGACCCTATTAAAAAACCAAATTTTAAATGTTTGAGTTTTTTGGTAAAGACGTAAATAAACCTGCGACGATTTGATAATTCAGCCAGGGAGAACCGTCGCTCAGTAAAACCTTCTAAGAAGAGCAAGAAATTACACTAACACATAAGAAGAATCAAGCACTCGGTAATTAGGATTGGATTTTAAAATTATAGGGCCACAAATTTTTATAAACTAGGCTTATATATATATTATATATATTGAATCTGGTAAACATTTTTGGGCTGTGTCTTTGAGAATCCTACATATTAGTGTTACAAGACTCTCGAAGCAAACAAAAGCCAAACTAAACCTTAAGTAATCATGATAGATGTGGATGTTGACAGTGTGAACGAGCTTCGTGTAATGAAGCATCTCGCATTTGACTTTATCTTGCACTCGAAGCAAGTTCCTTCTACAAATATTGTCCCATCCTTTGAAACTTATTCTATTTGTCAATTTCGCTTCTTCAATATTAGTTTCAAAGGATGGCACAATATTTGTAGAAGGAATCAACTGCATAAAGAAAAAGAAAAACGTGTAAAAAACCATATTGAAGAAGAGAAAGATTGGTAAACGAATCTGAAATCTTTTTTTGTACCAGCTCATATGTCTTGTGTCCTGTTCTTGAGGTTAGTAGTAAAGTATATGGATTAGCCGTAACCTCCAAATTTGAGATCCCTGCGACAATTGAGACAAAACATTCAGATTGTGCGTATGATTTCACAATGTTATATCTTAATTATATATGAAGAAATATCTTACCTGCAGCATCAGATTCTGTCTCTTCTTCATCTTCACCAAAGCTACTGTCATCTTCACCATCCACTGAAGGAACTTCTTCTTCTTCTTCTTCTTCTTCTTCTTCTGTCACAGCTCTTGTCTCTTTACAAAAGCATGCTTGCCTATTTTCGTGAAGCCAACTGTCCAACCTCCTCCAGTGCCTTGGAGGCTTGCTATCCGTGGCAATGGATCTTCAAGATGTTCATTGAAGGAATTCGGGATCCTCTGACAATCCAACAAACAAGGTATGAATTTTGATTTAAAGGTTTGAGAAAAAATCATCCTCATCAGCGCTAGAAAGAGAGAGAGGTTCTTACCATCGATTCAGAGGTCGTTCCTGAGAGGAAAAGCTTGAAAAACGTGGAAGAACAACGTCATTTTCAGCCATCTTTTAAAGCCTAACAATATCAATCAATCACACCGAAATCTGAAACGACAGTCGACAGAGAGGGAGAGAGCAATCACCGTGAGATCTAGGGTTTCTTATAAATCGAGCTATGGTTTAGGCTGGTATCTAATTTGTTGGGCTTTTTATTGGGCCTATATCAATTCCATGTTTGTTGGACGTGGTTGACCCATTTTTCCGAGAACCCTATGGTTTTCGTATTAAATTTGTGTGACCGCCTTTTTTTTTTTTTTTTTGCTGGCAGTTTTCATGTTATCAAAACCCTAAATTCATTTTTTTTGACAACCCTATGTTTTTCGTATAAAATTTGTGTGGCCGCCGTTTTGAGATTTTTATGTTGGCTTGACTAATTTAGTACAAGCTCGAACAACAAGTAAAATATTTGTTATAACATGGTCGCGTGTTTCCAAGTCGTATACCCATATATTCGTTTTAGAGAATATCTCGAACAAGGTGGAAAACACTCTTCTTCTTTTTTGCAGTCAATCTTTTTACCCTCACTCTGATTCGCATCGACAGTCGCACCAAAACTTCGTATGCATATATTCAATTTGCGTTTATCTCTGTTTTATATTGTCTTATATTGGTTTATCTTCAAGGAAAATGTAATCATTTTTGTTATATCGCCTTTTACATACGGATCGTAAATAATATTATTTTTTGTTATATCGACTTGTATTTGTGGTAAAATGACTCTTTTGATCAATATGGATATATGCATACGAATTTTTGGTGACTATATGTTTTATTATATCGACTTATCTTTGTGGAAATATGACTTTTTTGATACAATGTTGACAACCCTATGTTTTTCGGTGACTATACATTGGAAAAGTACATATATGACACTTTTTTTTAGATATACATGTATCAATTAATAAAAATGTTATGTTTACTATAAAATTTATTATATTGACTTATCTATGTGTTTTAAAAAATATTTAAATTATTCTGGATATATCCGAAACAAACAAACAAAAAAAATATTCCCTTATTACTTTAAATTTTCACCCTATTTTAGATCTTCTTATTCTCACCCTATTTGGCCAACTCATTATTTCAGTATAAATATTATTCTATGCTATAGTCTTCTTGCAAGTCTGGAACTTAAAGAAGGGCGTGCAATGTGCTTAATAATTTCGTTTTTAAGGATTACACTTGTCAAACCTTGTGATGATTTTCTAAAGATCTGCCTTTCAACTATTTGAAAGAGTTCTCAAATATAAAAAATGGGCAATACAATAACAATGTCTTGATAGGTTCGTATACGTCGTTTGATTTTTGATTGATCTTTCAATATCAAAATCGTTTTTGCTGTTATTAATTATTTTTTAGACGTCATTGGACAGGTTGTTAGTCTTTCTTCATCGAATGTTATGGCTAAGGGTAAACCAACGAACAAGCTGGATGTGGTCATGCGTGATATATCGGAAGTTTTCCTTTATTTCATTACCTTGAACTGGTAACTGTTTTTTATTTATCGGATTTATATTGTGCAGTGATCTCCATTTGACATGTACTTTGTGGGGAGATCTTGGAAAGCCTGTGAAAGAGTATGTTGCCAGCAACACATCATCAATAATTGTTTTGGTTGTTACGTTGGCCCCTGTTTCGGAATGGAAAGGTAATTTCTTTGTTTCATATTTTCGTTATTTTTACTTTTGTTTATTTTTTTATTAATTAGGTTTTCAAACACCGCATACGTTACCAGTCTCAACGATTCAATACTTTTTTAGCAGGTCTATTGTATGTTTATTTTGGTTTTGATGGAATCTTAAATTTGTTTTGTAGGTGATTATAGCATCTCCAATACTTTTAATGCAACCAAGATCCTTTTTGATCCATCGTCTATGTTGATCCAGAGGATCATTAATGTTGTTTAAAGGTTGATTAGGGAGAGGGAGGTGAGATTTCCGTTAAGTAAAACAAGCTAACCACGATTTATATTAGGTCGGGTATTATGGCGAACAGGTCGGGGACCGTATTCTTTTATATTAATGGTGAAAAGAGACGAACGATTTAGATTTACGAACTACTTCCGACGGGAATCCAGTTCGGCGTTCTAAATCGCGGTGTCTTGTTACAAAGGAGAGAGAGAGAGACCGTGCCTATTTTTTGTAGAGAATAATAAGGTTCGAAAGTCCAAAAGTCCCCCCCCCCTTAATGCATAACAAGGGGTATATACAGTGGGGGGGGGGTAGCTCCCTACTTCCCAGGATTCCGGGGCCACGCGGCATCATCAGCCTGCTTCGCGGGTAAGGTGCTCTAGGAAGCGTGTCCCGGTTTTCAAGGTGAGAGGTCATGATGAGCTCGGCGCCATACTTTTGTAAGATAGCACACTGTTCGGCCAACTTCCCTCCACGTGTCTTTTCCTCCTTTGCTTACTCTGCAGAGTTGGTGGGACGTCAAGGTCAGACCGTACCTCTATTTGGATAGTTCACTGTTTGACCAACTCCCACGTGTCTTCTTTCCTTTCGACGTCCCTGTTTTGGCGAAGTGTTAGTGCGGACCCGGGGTGCGCCTCTTAGGAGCTCGGGACTTTCGGATGGAAGTGAGCGCGGGGTTCCAGGTCGGTGACCCCCGGTCAAAGGTTGACGCTATGCTGACCGAATCGAGGAAGACTTTTGCTAAGATGGGCCTAACTAAATGGGGGTGCTAGGCCCACCTCCAACAATAGCCCCCCCAGTTCGGTGGCATGAGGTGAGGCGAATACATCGAAGTTGATGTGATGCTAGTTCGGCGCATCTTAGGACGGTCCTTTGAGATTTGCGTGGATGAGGGAGGAGTGTTACAGCTCAGATTTGAGCCCTTGTTCATACGTGTCGGCTTTCCCGAAGATCTGGAGGTTGTTGGCGCGTATCCATCACGCGGGGGAAACGAAACGACGCTTCTTTTTCTGCGTGTACTGCTCACGCGCGGCGTACGAAAGACGCTTTGTGTTTATCGAGGCGTCTCCTGCTTTTGGCGCGGGGAAAATGAAGAGACGTCATCATTAGGTTTTTGGGAGGCCGTGTTCCTTTCGACACGTGTCCAGGCGTCGCTTCATTGTCCCCTTCCTCTATTTAACCCCTCTTTCTTCCTTCGGTTAAAACTTTCTGCGCATACTCTCAAGGTAACTCCCTTTCTTCTCTCTGCATTTTTTGATTTCTTCCTGATTTCCTTTCGACTTCACTTCCGGCTTCGGATATCGAGATTTCTTCCTTCTCTCTGTGCGATGGCGCCGATACTAGATGGAATTAGGGTTGAGTCTAGCGATGAGTCGGCGTCCCGCGACAACCGCGACGATTCTCCGGGTGAAAGCTCTTCCCCGGATGGTTCCGAGCATGCTTCTTCTCCGAATCGAGGCGAGGAGGGCGAATAAGGGCCTGTTCCTTCTACTTCGGGGGCCGCTCCGCCGCTCCCCGGGACCCACCATAGGAAGAAGGCGGTGATAAGGTCCTCTTCTGGCGGCCATGGCGCCGACCAGGACGGAAGAGGAACCGGGCGTGCGGACGATCGAGGCGGACGTCGGGGTGGTCGCGGCGGAGGAGCACTAGCGGCCAAGGCGAGGAAGTCTCCCTTGGTCCTTTATGAGCAGGGCGGGTCGCCGACCTGGAACACATCGGAGTCGCTTACCCTGTTGAGGGAGTTGTGCGACTTCCCTACTGGTGCCGAACTTCGACTGCCCAGGCCGGACGAGCGTCCGTGGAATCCTCCGGCGGGCTTCGTCTGCTTGTACGAGGGGTTCTTCCTGAAGTGCGGGCTGCACTTTCCTTTCCCCGA
Source organism: Eutrema japonicum (assembly GCA_030161315.1). Lineage (NCBI taxonomy): Eukaryota > Viridiplantae > Streptophyta > Magnoliopsida > Brassicales > Brassicaceae > Eutrema > Eutrema japonicum. Next base: position 10,117,793 of record BSQW01000006.1, read on the forward strand.
GCTGCTCGTCCAATACTGCCGGGCGCGGGGTTTGGCTTTCTCGCTGATCTGCCCGTCCACGATTCAGGGGATGATCGTGCTGCTGACCCTGGGGCGGGAGTGCGATGTGGAGGTGACGGTTCCCATGTTCGAGGCTCTCACTCAGCAGAAGGCGAATCCTGGGATCCCGGGGACCTATTACGATGCTTGTAAACCTGCGGCGAATATCATCGAGGCTAGCAGTTCGGGGTCTAAGGCTAGAAAGCTGTCCAAGGTCGAGGACTGGTCCCGTAGCTACTTCTACATCCGGGCTACCGAAGTGGTTGGTCTTGACCCGTCGGCGAGATACACTCGGGATTAGAATTTTTCCCCGGGTAGTGGTTTGTAGATCGAACTGCCTTTCTTTTCTTCAGTTTTGATCTGACTAACGCTGTTTGTTTTGTTTTCAGGTCCTCATTCGCGGTGCAGGGTGCTGAGGATCGAAGCGATGATGGAGGCGGTGCATTGGAGGGTTCCGATGCTGAGCCTCGGGACTACAGCTTCTACTTCTGTCATGAGGACAACAATAGCCAAATCATTGTGTATCAGGATGAGTGCGCCGAGCTGGCGCATGCGATGATGTTCGGGCAAAATCACCCGCACTTCCGGCCGTTGGAAATGGCGAAATCCGACGCCTTTCGCGCAGCGGCGCGGTCCCAGCTCGGGTGAGGTTTTCTTATAGATATAGCTGTTAATTTATCAGGATTCGTATATGTCTTTGCTAACAGCTGGTTTGATGCAGACGATGGCTCTTACTGCCTTTCTAGGGGAGGCCTATGAGAAGCGACTTGCCGAGAAGGACGCGTCGCTTAACTACCTGAAGATGCGCCAGGAGGCCAGCACGCAGACCCAGTCCGTTCTCCTCCGCGGGCTTGAGAAGGAGCTGAGGGACGAGAAGGCCCGATCAGCGGCGATGGAGAAGGAGGCGGCGCGGGTACGAGCCCGGGCTTTAGAGGCGGACAACGTTCAGACCGAGCTAGAGGCGGAGAGGGCTCGGTCTGCCGCGGAAAGGGCTCGGTCGGCTGCTTTGGAGGAGGAGCTCGGGCTTTTGAAGGGGGAGAGGGAAACACTCCGCTCTAGGGTTAAAGGGCTGGAGGGTGCCATTGACCGGGCGAAGGCGGCCGTGGCTGCGGAGAGTGATCGGGTTACGGCCAGGTGGGAGGGGAGGAACCGAAAGTGGACCGCGAAGATGGAGAAGATCCGTGCCCATCTCGATAGCCGTAACCGGGCTTTAGAGCCTCATCTGCTGTTCAACTAGGTGGTTGGCATAAAGACATGCCTCAAAAGGATGGAGGCTGAGGATGGGATGTCGGTGCCGTGGTACCGGTATAAGAAGCTGGACGAAGATGAGGCGATATACGGCGCCCAACTGGACGAGATCGATTTTCTGGATTTGACCCCGGAAGATTTGGATATCCCTCTAGATCGCACGTCTGGCGTTCAGCTCGAGCGACTCATGCCTGTCGGTCCCTCCGAACCGCCCGTCGTGGACCTGGATTCGGACGTTCAATCACCAGCTGCTGAAGGTGGTGCTACCGTGGAGGTTGTCCACGCAGATCTGTCAGCGCAAGACCCGGTCTCTGGTGCTGTCGAAGCTGATCCCGTTGCGTTGCTCGTTAAGGCCGTGGTTGGGGAAAAGCGAATCGAGCAACCTTTCCTTGGTGAGCACGGCACCAATATGAGGATGGTGGGCTCGGATGATATGGATGGTATTCGTGCTGAGGGGGGGTGAAGACTTACCGGCCGACGTGGCCCTGTAAAAGCTTGTTTTTTGTTTTGTTTTTTTTTTTTTTTTTTCTTCTCTCTTTTTGCTTTTTTGTGTAAAGATTAGGCCGTTGGCCATTTATGTAAAATGCCGTACGAGGCTTTATCTGATAAATGAAATTGGCGTTTGGAATTCCCTTGTTTCTTTTGCGAATGTTTGGTAGAATAGGTCGCGGACCGTATCCTTTGGTCAACACCGTGCGTGCAGGTCGTAGACCGTGCCCTTGTGTCTTTGTATCGGGTGCGAGGTACGGCTCGGCTTGAGATACTTAACGCTTGTGTATCTTTATATATTTTTTGTTATTGCGAGGTGTTGCTCGGCTTAAGGTACTTAAGGCTTGTGTACCTTCTTTTTTTGGTGCGAGTGGCGAGCTCGGCTTTAAGACACTTAGTGCTTGTGTGTCTGGTAGAGGTGTGAGCCTTGGGCTCGGCTTTAGTACTTATAGCTTGTGTACTGTGTGAGTGCGAGTATTAGAGTTCGGCTTTAGCACTTATAGTTTGTGTGCTGGGGAGTGCGAGCGTTGGAGCTCGGTCCCCGTTTCTTCTATCTTGGGCTCGGCTTTAGTACTTATAGCTTGTGTACTGTGTGAGTGCGAGTATTGGAGCTCGGCTTTAGCACTTATAGTTTGTGTGCTGGGGAGTGCGAGCTGGGGAGACCTTGCGCAGAACCAGGTCGCCCTCGGCAAAGAACCTGCCTCGGACCTTCTTGTTGTAATACTTGGAGGCTAGCTGTTGATAGTTCTGGATCCGGAGGAGGGACTGGTCCCGTTGTTCCTTGCGTATAGAAAAATCTCTCTCCCCTCCTTCTAGCGCCAATTGTTGATCCAGAGGATCATTAATATTGTTTAAAGGTTGATTAGGGAGAGGGAGGTGAGATTTCCGTTAAGTAGAACAAGCTAACCACGATTTATAGTAGGCCGGGTATTATGGCGAACAGGTCGGGGACCGTATTCTTTTATATTAATGGTGAAAAGAGACGAACGATTTAGATTTACGAACTACTTCCGACGGGAATCCAGTTCGGCGTTCTAAATCGCGGTGCCTTGTTACAAAGGAGAGAGAGAGACCGGGCCTATTTTTTGTAGAGAATAATAAGGTTCGAAAGTCCAAAAGTCCCCCCCTTAATGCATAACAATGGGTATATATAGTGGGGGGGGGGTAGCTCCCTACTTCCCAGGATTCCGGGGCCACGCGGCATCCTCAGCCTGCTTCGCGGGTAAGGTGCTTTAGGAAGCGTGTCCCGGTTTTCAAGGTGAGAGGTCATGATGAGCTCGGCACCATACTTTTGTAAGATAGCACACTGTTCGGCCAACTTCCCTCCACGTGTATTTTCCTCCTTTGCTTACTCTGCAGAGTTGGTGGGACGTCAAGGTCAGACCGTACCTCTATTTGGATAGTGCACTGTTTGACCAACTCCCACGTGTCTTCTTTCCTTTCGACGTCCCTGTTTTGGCGAAGTGTTAGTGCGGACCCGGGGTGCGCCTCTTAGGAGCTCGGGACTTTCGGATGGAAGTGAGCGCGGGGTTCCAGGTCGGTGACCCTCGATCAAAGGTTGACGCTATGCTGACCGAATCGATGAGGGCTTTTGCTAAGATGGGCCTAACTAAATAGGGGTAATATGCCCATCTCCAACAGTCTACACAAATTGATGCTTTCAGATCTTTGTATGTTTAAAATTTGTTTTTATATTAGTAGATCTGAAAGCATACAAAGCGAAAAAGATGGATCAAAAACTCTTTTTTTAAACAAGCGAAAACGATGGATCAAAAGCTTTTTTTTTGTAGTTTTATTTTCGCTTGTTTGTTTTTAATAGTTTTATTTTTGCTTGCTTATTTTTTTTTTGTAGGCTGCCACAAGATAATTTACAGATCGTTTGCGATGATTGTTTGCCTCAGTTAGCCAAGGAAACTGTTAATTTGCAAGGAAGACCATCCAGGGTAAAATCCACCTTCTAGAATAAATAATGACGTCCGTAAAATCCTGTCTCCATTGACAAAACACTAAATATACCTTGAACAAACGTTGTAATCTTCTGGACCTTATTTAAATTATCTCTGGACAGGTTAATATAGATTGAGTATGAAGAAACGTATCTCTGGACCTTATTTAAATTATAATAAATTAAAATATCGGTTCCAGTTCGTTGTAATCTTCGTAAAAGTAAAAAGCTCTAATGGTTATTTACTGATATAATAAAAAGAAAATATACCTTGAACAAGAAAAAAAACGAGGAAAATATACTTTTGATTATAAATCCATAATGGAAATTAAAATAAGGTTTCGCTATATCTAGATGAGTAGAAGGCCAATTCGTATCTCTCAACCTTATCTACATTATAATAAAATTAAAATCTCGGTTCCTATTTGTTGTAATCTTCTTTAAAAGTAAAAAGGCTCTAATGGTTATTTTTTTATTTAATAAAAAAGTATACATTCACCAAGAAAAAAAGGAAATTATACATTTAACTATAAATTCTTAATGGAAATTACAATTCGGTTTCGGTGTTTCTAGATGAGTGGAAGGCCAATTCGTATCTCTAGACCTTATCTATATTATAAAAAAAAATCTAAATGTTGGTTTAGGTTTGTAGTAATCATCATCATATCATATATAGTAAAAGCGAAGTAAATTTTAGAAATGGAGCAAGAGCTTTCTTCCGGATCAAGTCAGTTTACGGCTCTGATGGCGTGTAATCGTTTGTTTCCACAAGCTAGATGTCTTCGTTACTCGGAGTTGCCTTATAAATTTGTTTGGGATCGTGAGAGTAAGCGATGGAGACCTAGAATTTTGGGTTCACCATTATGTGTTGTGGAGCCTTGTCCGGTGCAAGTTGGAGAGAGTTATTATTTGAGACTTCTATTGGATTATGTTAGAGGTTCATGCTCATTTGAGGATATTAGGACAGTTTTCGTGGTTGTTTATCAAACGAGAGAAAGAGACGAAGTAGATAAGGTGAAGATGAGAAAGAGACGAAGAAAAACCATAAGAAAGAAAGTTTGGATAAGACAAAGAAGACCAAGAAAGAATAAGAAGCGGAGAATGAAAAGTAGGCTAATAAAAATCAAAAAAGAAGAAGAAGAAGAACTGAGAGAATATATATGATGAAGAAGAAGTCAAAGACGATGAAAATAAGTAGGAAAATATGAGGAAGGAAAAAACCAAAAGATAAAGAAGAGGAAGAAAAATAAGACACAACATAATAGTAAGAAGAAGTAGAAGTCAAAGACGATGATGAAGATGAAAGAAAAGGGTGAGGAATTAGAAAATCAAAAGATATATAAGAGGAAGAAGAAGAATAAAAAGATGAGGAACTGACACATTGTTTTAAATTAGAGAATGAAGAAGAAGACGAATAAAAACCGTAAAAAAAAATAAGGAAAATACGAAGAAGAACAAAACCAAAAGATAAAGAATAGGAAGAAGAGTAGAACAAAGCAGAAGAGGAAGAAGAAGAAGACAAATCAAAAGAGGGAGAAGAAAGAGAAGTTGAAGACGATGAAGAAGAGGAAAGAAAAGATGAGGAATAAGAAAAATCGAAAGACAAATAAGATGAAGAAGAAGACAATGAAGAAAAAGAAGCCGAAAACACTGAAAAAGAAGGACGAAGTCATAAAAAAGAAGAAGGAAAAAGACTGAAGAAAAGAAAAATAAAAATCAGAATAAGAATAAGAAAAATTAGGACAAGAGAAAAATGTTGAAGAATAAGAAGGGGAAGAGGATGATGAATTTGGAGAAGAAAAACCATAAAAAATCTTTGAGAAGAAGTCGGGTGACAATCTTATGGTGATATTAATTAGATATTACCTCTGGACGCCTCAAAAGATTACCAACTTTAAAGTGATAACAACATTGAAAAGCTTAAACCGGAATCCGAGAAGATAAATTGCGGAAAAGACTTTCTTCAGAATAAATAGTGAAACTTAAGGTATGCGGAATACCAACATGGTTAGAGAGCTGTGATCGATAAGATACATATATATGCCGCTCTTCATGTTGTTTATGTTGCTGCTTCAGCGGTTGTGGCGTATACTTGCTACAAACAGTTGTAACGAAGAAATCTGAATCCTAAGATGATTGTGTATTGTGTTTCAATTAGACATTGTGACTTTGTTTCAGTTCTCAAACTATATTTTCTATTCGTTTCAAGATGAGTGTTCATGTTAGAACGGTCGGATAATATGTTTCTATGTTATCTATGTGTTTCTACTTCACAAGATTCTTAAAAAATGATTGTTTGTGTAAAGATAACCAAGCCCATATAAAATGTGAAAATATACGTTTGAAAAATTCCAAACTTCCAAAAAAGAATTAGAAAAAGGAAAATACGAGGAAGACGAAAAATTGAAAGTCAAATAAAAGGAAGAAGAAGAACACAAAGAAGAAGTAGAAGATGTGGAAGAATAAGAAGAAGGAGAATACAAAGACGATAGAAGAAAACGGAGAAGATGAGGATGAAGAAAAATCATAAGAATAAAACGAAGAAAAAAGAAAAAAACGAAGAAAAACCGAATGAAAAAAATATAAGAAGTCAAAGAAGACGAAGACGATAAAGAAGAAGTAGTAGGAGTTGAAAACGATGGAGGATAAGAAGAAAAATACGAAGAATATGAAAAACTATAAGATAAAAAAGAGGGAGAAGAAAAAGACGAAGCCAATGAAGAGAGTGAAGAAAAGAAAAATAGTCGGATAAGACGAAGATGTTTAACAAAGAAAAATGAAATGACGAATTTGGAAAAGAAAAAAAAATCAGAATAAGAAGTAAGAGAATTCGGATAAGAAAACCAATACATAGTAGATGAAATGGAAGAAGGAAAATCCATTGAACAAAAAAAAGAATAACGGATAAGAAGATGAATAATACAAAGTAGACGAAGGTGAAGATGATGAGAGAGATGAAGAAAAATTAGATGAATAAGAAGTCCAAGAAGATGAAGACGATAAAGAAGAACAAGTTAAAGACGAAGATGATGAAGAAGAACTCGAATATATGAGGAAACAAAATAAGAAAGGGAAAATATAAACCAGAATAGGAATAAGAAGATGGATAAGAATTGGAGAAAGGAAGAATAATCAAAAGAAGAGGAAAAAGAAGTCGGAGAAGAAGGAGAAAAAAACCATAAGATAGAAGACGATGTGGAAGAAGGGAAAGACATGGAAGAGAAAAAAAATGGATGAAGACTTTAAAGGAGGAGAAGATGAAGAATTTGGAGAAAAGTAGGATCATAAAAAAAGTAGAATGTGAAGATGAGGAAAAAGATGAAGAAAAATCAGAAGAATAGGAAGTCAAAGAGAACGAAGAAGACGAAGGTGATGAAGATGGAGATAAAAAAAGAAGAAGAAAGATAATAATATAACCCGGAAGAAGAATAAGAAGATGAAGACAGAACAAAAGAGGAACAAGAAGTAGAAGTCGAAGACGATGATGGAGATGAAAAAAAAGGGTGAAGAATAAGAAAATCGAAAGATGTATAAGAAAAAGAAGAAGAAGAAGGCGCAGAAGTCGAAGACGATGAGAAAGAAGAAGGAAAAGATGTGGAAAAGATGAGTGACACAGGAAAACCGGAAGAAGAAAAAAAAAATGATAAAGGTGGAAGACGTGAGAAGACATGAGAAGACGTGAAAGAAGAAGTAGAGATAAAGGTGGAAGATGATGACGAAGAATAAAAAAAGACGATAGAGAAGAAAAACCAAAGGATAAAGAAGTGGAAGAAAAAAATTACGAAGAACGATTATGTGAAGGCGAAGAACTCGTGTTTGTCATAGTTCAATTGGTTTGTGGGTTTCATACACTTATTTAGTATTGTTTTTTGAGTTTTTAATTTTGTATGGTGTTTACTTTTTTGTATTAGCTTCATTTTGATCACGTATGTCACAAGTGGTTGTTCTAATTCTCTTGGGTTTATAACATAAAATTTTGTATTACGTTTTTGAAACCCCTCGATTCCTGCAACGCATGCTAAACACCTAGAATGTGTGTTTCCCCACCAAAAGCAAGGTTTTCTTTTAGGATGCGTCGTAGACAATTTCCCGTTGCTATCGCGTTTGCTATGACGATAAATAAAAGCTAGGGTCAGACTTTGCAAAATGTTGGTTTGTTTTTGCCTAAACAATTATTCTCACATGGTCAACTTCATGTTGTTGTTTCTAGGGTTCATCGAGAAAAGAATTGCGGATTTTAATAACCGATCAAAAGGGGAAGCCACAACGGAAGACAATGAACTTTGTTTACAAAGATGTTTTGCAAAGCATTTTCACGTCCTCACGTTTGGTTTAGTTTAGGCTTTTATTGGATTTTAGTTTTAATGCTTTTGTTTGACTTTCATATGTTTCGATATCATTTATATGTTTTTAATTAATATTTGCCTTGGAACCGATGTCCTGTTCTCTAATATGAATGCTCATTTCTTTGTTTATATCTTCAAACGGCATTCTAATTAGCATATTTTCAGTGTATTCTCTCGATCTATGTTTTTTATGTTCGCCTACTTTAGAGTGCTTTAGTTTGTTTCGATAAGTCTGTTTTAATCATATTAAATGTAGATCAAAAAACATGTTTCGATTCAGCATTCATAAAACTTGGAATGAGATAATAAAAGTTTATAGATGGAGTTCTCTGCCCGCGTAAGGCACGTGCTACACACCTAGTATTTATGAATGAAGAGAAAGATAAATCAAAACTAATAAAAATGGATAATTAAAGGAAAAATAGAAAACTAATGAATAGTTGAAACGAATCGGTCGTATAATCAAAAAGTTAATAAAGATAAACTAAAGATAACAAAACTTAGAAGAATAAAGAAATTAGAAAGTTGTTGACTTTTGTGGCTCATCGACTCGTCATCATCGGCCATTCAAGTATATTTGAGTTTAACAAGGTTTAAATTGTGTTTTCAGTTTCAGTTGTCCTTGCATAAATAAGTTTTTCAAAGTTGAAATTTATAAAAACATACATTCGATCAACTATGTCACAAGAGAAATTTGTTGGTTTGGCTAATATATCTATAGAAAGGGATTTGGTGAGACAACGCGATTATGTGAGTTTGGTGAGTGATTTTATAGAAAAGAAAGGAAGAAAATTTGTGCTTTAGACTTTCTAAAGTTTCGGTTATCACTACTATTTTTGTGTACGTTTTGAGACGATATTTTTATATTAGTTTTTTTTTAAAAGAGCCACATTTATTTAGTTCCCCTAAAGCCTCCCCGAGTCTAAGCACGGCACTGGCTAGAGACAGTTACATTCCACATATCATAGACATGAACCATGTCGGGAGTGAAGAAGCCGAAGCTCTGTTCAACCTCTCCTTGCTTCAAATTCTCATTGAACATCTCGAAGAAAAACGTCACCACGGGAACCTCAGGCCGCCTTGGTGTAGCCCTAGCACCGGCCGTGGTGAGTTTCTTAAGCAACCCTCGATTATACGCACGTGCATTCTCCACGCTCGTGTACGGAGGATTTCCTCTCGTAGGCCAACCCGTCTCGGCCACGTACACCTTCACTCCTCCGTGGTTGAGTTTCTCCAACGCCGCGTTGAAACTGTCCACAATCGCATCGAACATGTTCGTGTATTGGTAATTCCCGTCGATCACGACCGGTGTATTTGAACCGAACGTTGCGTATTCCAATGACACGTGGCTAGGGTCAGACGCATGTGCGAAATAAGGGTATGCGTTGACCATGAGTGGTGAATCCGTAGAGCTTAGAACCGATGCGATTTCGGTTAAAATCTCGGTTATTTGCGGTTTAAATACTCCAGCCGATGGTGGGTAAGAGTTAGCGAGTGCGACTGAGGATAAGACCGTGGTGACGTGGATCGTCCTTGAGATTCCGATTTGAGTCAACGCAGTTTTTATATTTCTCATTGCTTGTGGCACGTACCGTCCGATCTCTCCTTTCATCACTTCGTTTCCCACCGTGATCCAACTGAAAGAGACGTTGTATGGTACTATAAACGTTTTGACCCAATTTGCGGCGTACTCGTATTGATCGGCTAATGTTTTGATCTCGTCGTTTTTTGGTCCGATGGCTACGAGAATACCGGTCCCTTGTAAGGAGTTGAGGAGATCAGGGAATGGCTCGTACAGTCGTATCCAACCGACGTTGATTTTCTGGTAAAGAGATATTGTTTGGGTCGAAGAGGGAAGATTGTCTCCGTTTCTACCGTCACAAACTCCGGCGAACAGAGTGCCACCGGCGCCGACCCCAGTTGATCTGGCTGAAAGAAAGAGAAGAGTGATTATGAGGAACATTATGTTGCTCATGTTTTGGCTCCTTAATTTTGGTATACATGCATATGGTAGTGTTTGTCTGTGTATATATTGTTGGAGGTGGGCTTAGCACCCCCAATTAGTTAAGCCCATCTTAGGAAAAACCCCTCTTCAGCCCGGTTGCCGGCCTGAAAGCACCCATCCGCAAGATCCCTCTTCAGCCCGGTTGCCGGCCTGAAAACAACGTACCCCGGGCCCGCGCTGATGCCCCGCCAGAACAGGGAATGTCAGAAGAATAGGCGAGTGGGAGTTGGTAAAGCAGTACTCTACCCGCGTAGGGATGTGCCTTCGACCCGACGTCCCACCAACTCTACAGAGCTGACAAGGGCAGGAAGGAGCAGGTGGAGCAGAGTTGGTAAAACAGTGCACTGCCCTGCAACACGCCACGCCGAGCTCATCATGACCTCTCTCCTCGAAAGCCGGGACACGCCTCCTAGGCCACCTTACCCGCAAAAGAGGCCGCAGGCGACACGTGGCCCGAGATCCCGGGGAGCAGGAAGCCAGCCCCGACTATATATACCCCTCATATGTCATTAATGAAGGGGACAGGGATTTGGACTCTAGAACAGACTATAAACTACCCGACCTCTCTCTCTTTGTAGCAAGACAACACTTTAGAACGCCGAACTGGACGTCCTTCGGAACCAGTTCGTAATTCTAAAGCGTTCACTTCTCTCTCATCAATAAAGCGAAAACATGGCCCCGGCCTACTCATATTTCTCCCGACCTGTCTCAAACGTGGTTAAATTGCTCTATTAACGAAGATCTCACCTCCCATCTCCTAATCATTCTTTAAACACACGTAGTGGTCCACGGGACCAACAATTGGCGCTAGAACCGACCTCGACGAAAGCATCAAGCAAGAGCTGGTCGAGTTCCTAAGGCAGAACGTCTCCACCTTCGCCTGGTCAACTGGCGGCCTGCCCGGCATTGACCCGAACACGTGCAGCCACGAGCTCAACGTGGATCCAACCTGCAGGCCGGTCAAGCAGAAGCGGCGGAAGCTTGGCCCGGAGCGCGCCCAAGCGGTCAATGATGAGGTAGAGAGGCTCACCGCGGCCGGCTCGATCACCGAGGTGAAATACCCGGACTGGTTAGCCAACCCAGTGGTAGTCAAGAAGAAGAGCGGAAAATGGAGGGTCTGCGTGGATTTCACCGACCTCAATAAGGCATGCCCTAAGGACAGCTTCCCCCTCCCCCGAATCGACCAGGTCGTTGAAGCCACCGCGGGAAACGAGCTCCTCTCCTTCATGGATGCCTTCTCGGGGTATAACCAAATCCCCATGCACCCTGACGATCAGGAGAAGACCGCGTTCATCACAGACCGAGGCATTTACTGCTACAAAGTAATGCCCTTCGGACTAAAAAACGCCGGGGCCACCTACCAACGGCTCGTCCACCGGATGTTCGCCGACCAAATCGGCCGCACTATGGAGGTATACATAGATGACATGCTGGTAAAGTCTCTGGTGGCGACCGACCACGTCACACCTCCGGTCCTGCTTCCGCACGCTGAACGAATACAACATGAAGCTGAACCCGGCCAAGTGCTCCTTCGGCGTCACATCGGGCGAATTCCTCGGGTACATCATCACCCAGCGCGGGATCGAGGCCGACCCCAAGCAGATCCGAGCTATCATTGAGCTCAAGTCCCCGGAGAGCACGCGTCAAGTACAACGACTCACCGGGAGAATCGCCGCGCTAAATCGATTCATCTCCCGCTCTACCGACAAGTGTCTCCCGTTCTACCAACTACTCCGGGCTAACAAGCGGTTTGAGTGGGACGACAAATGCGAAGACGCCCTCCGACAGCTGAAGGAGTACATATCCACTCCCCCCGTCCTGTCTAAGCCAGAAGAAGGCGAAATCCTCTACCTCTACGTCGCCATCTCCACGTCAGCAGTCAGCGGCGTGCTAGTACGGGAGGACCGGGGTGACCAAAAACCCATCTCCTACATCAGCAAGTCGCTCGACGACGCGGAGAGCAGGTACCCGACTCTGGAGAAGCTCGCCCTGGCAGTGGTCGTCGCAGCTAGGAAGCTCCGGCCTTATTTTCAATCCCACGCAATTGCCGTCCTAAGCACCTACCCCCTCAGGAACATCCTCCACAGCCCGAGCCGATCAGGCCGGATAATGAAGTGGGCTGTCGAGCTGAGCGAATACGACATCGAGTACCGGGGTCGGACCGCGATCAAATCTCAAGCGCTGGCCGACTTCCTAGTTGAGTTAGCACCCGAGCTGGCAGTCAGCGAGGTGTCCGAAGTGTGGACTCTGCACGTCGACGGATCGGCCTCCAAGCACGGGTCCGGCGTCGGCATACGCCTCGAATCCCCGACCAAGGAGATCCTCGAACAGTCCTTCCGCCTAGCCTTCCCGGCATCGAACAACGAGGCCGAGTACGAAGCTTTGATTGCCGGCCTGCGCCTCGCCAAAGAGGTCGGCGCAAAGAAAATCCGGGCTTACTGCGACTCCCAGCTCGTCGCCAATCAATTCAGCGGGGAGTACGAGGCCAAGAATGATCGCATGGACGCCTACCTCAAGGTGACTCAAGGCATGGCCGCAGACTTCTCCGAGTTCACCCTGACAAAAATCCCCCGAGGCGATAACACTTCCGCAGACGCCCTCGCAGCACTAGCCTCCACCTCGGCTCCAGAGCAACGACGGGTGATCCCGGTGGAAAGTATCGACCTCCCCAGCATCGAGCTGCCAAAGGGAGCCTATCTGATCGGTCCCCAGGTCGCGGATCCTGACGAAGACGCCCAACCTCCCGAGAACCTACCACCGCCCCCGGCCGAGCCCGAACTGCCGGACTGGCGAATCGATCTGCTGCTATACATCGCAGACGGCATTCGCCCCCCAGACCGATGGGCCGCCCGGCGGCTAAGAAAGAAGTGTGCCCAATATACAATGCTGGACGGCAATCTGTTCCGATGGAGCGCCTCGGGAACCCTGCTCGCCTGCCTCCACGGGCAGGAAACCATCGACGTGATGAAGGAAATGCACGAGGGCGCCGACGGCAACCATTCCGGTGGCCGGGCTCTCGCCCTGAGAATACGAAACCGAGGCCACTACTGGCCGACAATGCTCCAAGACTGCGACAAATTCGCAGCCCGGTGCGAGAAGTGCCAGCGCCACGGTCCCCTCATTCATAGTCCAACCGAGCTCCTCACCACTGCGGTGGCACCCTACCCCTTCATGCGATGGGCCATGGACATAGTCGGGCCCCTTCCCCGATCTCGCCAAAAGCGCTTCCTCTTAGTCATGACCGATTACTTCACCAAGTGGGTCGAGGCCGAATCATACGCCAAGATCAAGGCAGAGGACGTCCGAAAGTTCGTCTGGAAGTTCATCATCTGCCGGCACGGGCTCCCGTACGAGATCGTCACCGACAACGGTGCCCAGTTCACATCGGCCCTCTTCGAAGATTTCTGCGCGAAGTGGAAAATCAGACTAAGTAAGTCCACTCCGAGGTACCCCCAGGGGAACGGACAAGCCGAGGCCACCAACAAGACCATCCTCGACGGCCTCAAAAAGCGACTAGACGACAAGAAAGGGTCCTGGGCCGACGAGCTCGATGGAGTCCTCTGGTCCCACCGCACAACACCAAAGACATCGACTGGCCGAACACCGTTCAACCTCTCCCACGGCATGGAAGCAATGGCCCCATCCGAAGTCGGGCTCCCCACTCCTCGCCGCGCTATGCTCACCCAGCAACCCGCACTGAACAACGCCGTCCTACTCAGCGAGCTGGATTTCCTTGAAGAGCAACGGGACCATTCCCTGCTCCGAATCCAGAACTACCAGCAGCTCGCCTCCAAATATTACAACAAGAAGGTTCGAGGCCGGTTCTTCGCCGAGGGCGACCTGGTCCTCCGCAAGGTCTTCGAAAACACCGCCGAACCAAACGCAGGCAAGTTGGGTGCCAATTGGGAGGGCCCCTACCTCATCTCCAAGGTCGTAAAACCAGGCGTCTACGAGCTAGTCACGATGAACGGCGACGCCATCCCGCGCTCATGGAACTCGATCAACCTCAAACGGTTCTACTATTAAGCCCCCGGGCTCCCATCCGCTCTCCGCTTTTGTAAACAAACGAACTACGATTGGCTTGATCCCTTCTACTAAAGGGTACGTAGGCAACCCCTAACCAGGGCTCAGCTATTAATCTAATAAAACCTTTTAGACAAAGGAAAACGGTCCCCGACCTGCGCACAGGAGCCGAGCTCCAAACGCTCAAACGCTCCCGAGCTCCAAACGCTCGCACTCACAAAAAAAAAAAAAAAAAAAAAAAAAAAAAAAAAAAAAAAAAAAAAAAACCGAGCTCCAGACGCTCCCACTACAAAAAAAAAGCCGAGCTCCAAACGCTCGCACTACAAAAAAAAAAAAAAAAAAAAAAAAAAAAAAAAAAAAAAAAAAAAAAAAAAAAAAAAAAATATATCCGAGCTCCAAACGCTCGCACTACAAAAAAAAAAAAAAAAAAAAAAAAAAAAAAAAAAAAAAAAAAAAAAAAAAAAAAAAAAAAAAAAAAAAAAAAAAAAAAAAGCCGAGCTCCAAACGCTCGCACTACAAAAAAAAAGGGGACCGAGCTCCGGTGCTCGCTCTCCCCGGCACACAAGTTATAAGTGCCAAAGCCGGGCCCCAGGGCCCGCACCTCTACTAGACACACAAGCATTAAGTGTCTCTAAAGCCGGGCTCGCTACCCGCACCAAAAAAACAAGGTACACAAGCAATAAGTGCCTTAAGCCGAGATTACCTCGCACCCAATACAAGAGCACGGTCCACGACCTGCTTACTTGACAGAGTACGGTTTACGACCTACTCTACCGATCAAAAAAGCCTCGAAATGGCATTCACACAAAAAAAAAAAAGAGAGAAAGGGCCAACGGCCTCGATTATCACAAAAGGGCCAACGGCCTCGTCTGTTATAAAAATGGCCCACGGCCTAGTCGTTACAAAAGCCTCGAAACGGCACTTACAAAAAGAGAGGGGCCAACGGCCTGCTCTTTGCATAAACGGCCTACGGCCCAGTCCTTACAAAAAGAAACGGCCTACGTACGA
Organism: Eutrema japonicum; assembly: GCA_030161315.1. Taxonomy (NCBI): domain Eukaryota; kingdom Viridiplantae; phylum Streptophyta; class Magnoliopsida; order Brassicales; family Brassicaceae; genus Eutrema; species Eutrema japonicum. The sequence continues at coordinate 10,132,896 of BSQW01000006.1, forward strand.
GATCCCCGCCAGCAGGATCGGCGTCCCGACGAGCCGAGCGATAGGGAGTTCCGACCAGATGAGCCATACGACAGGACGGCCTTCTGCGACTTCCACCGGCGAAAGGGGCATCCGACCTCTCACTGCCGCGCCCTTCAAGAGGTCCTGCTGAAGCAATTTCAGCGGGGAGAAATCAGCGTCCCAGAACGGCTGCGACCGCATGCTTGGGACGGCGATCGCGACCAACCCCGCGACAACCAAGGTCGCGCGGATAACCGGACTAGGCCCTACCACCGCGCCCAGAACGACGACCGGCGGCGACGATCTCCCTCGCGAGACAGGGAAACAGGTAGATCGCCTCCCCCGGCCCGCACTCTGATAGGGATGATCATGGGAGGTCTCCTCTCGTGCAACGACTCAGTGCGGTCCATCAAGCGTCACGAGAGGAGGACCGACGCATCCCTGAAGTGGCACTCCGGGCCGGAGATCGACGCCCAGGACACGAGCAAGAGGGGGATATGTTTCACTGAGGCCGATGCGGCCGGGGTCCACCAGCCCCACAACGACCCCCTCGTCGTACAAGTCCGCGTAGCCGACTGCGACGTTAACCGAGTCCTCGTCGATACGGGCAGCTCGGTCGACCTCATCTTCAAGGATACCCTCGCCAGGATGAACCTGAACGGGGTCGAGATCAAGCCGCACTCCATCCCGCTAACCGGCTTCGCCGGGGACACCGTCAACGGAATCGGCACCATCGAATTACCGGTCTACGTAGGTCGGGTCACGAAAATCGTCAAGTTCGTGGTCTTCGACACCACCCCGATCTACAACATCATCCTCGGAACCCCCTGGCTGCACTCGATGAAGGCGGTCACGTCGACGTACCATCAGTGCCTCAAGTTCCCCAACCAGGCCGGCACATACACTCTTAGGAGTAACCAGAGGGTCTCCCGCGCCTGCTTCGCCATCGAGCACAAGCTGCGCCGCGCCGCGCCGGCCTGCCTGACCATCAATGCGCTTCAGCCCGGCGAGCTCGGCGCCCAGGATCTTCCCGGGCGGGACCTTGTCACCCAGGTCAACATCGACCCACGCGACCCCGCCCGCTGCGTCGGCATCGGCACCGACCTCGACGAAAGCATCAAGCAAGAGCTGGTCGAGTTCCTAAGGCAGAACGTCTCCACCTTCGCCTGGTCAACTGGCGGCCTGCCCGGCATTGACCCGAACACGTGCAGCCACGAGCTCAACGTGGATCCAACCTGCAGGCCGGTCAAGCAGAAGCGGCGGAAGCTTGGCCCGGAGCGCGCCCAAGCGGTCAATGATGAGGTAGAGAGGCTCACCGCGGCCGGCTCGATCACCGAGGTGAAATACCCGGACTGGTTAGCCAACCCAGTGGTAGTCAAGAAGAAGAGCGGAAAATGGAGGGTCTGCGTGGATTTCACCGACCTCAATAAGGCATGCCCTAAGGACAGCTTCCCCCTCCCCCGAATCGACCAGGTCGCCGACCTGCGCACAGGAGCCGAGCTCCAAACGCTCAAACGCTCCCGAGCTCCAAACGCTCGCACTCACAAAAAAAAAAAAAAAAAAAAAAAAAAAAAAAAAAAAAAAAAAACCGAGCTCCAGACGCTCCCACTACAAAAAAAAAGCCGAGCTCCAAACGCTCGCACTACAAAAAAAAAAAAAAAAAAAAAAAAAAAAAAAAAAAAAAAAAAAAAAAAAAAAAAAAAATATATCCGAGCTCCAAACGCTCGCACTACAAAAAAAAAAAAAAAAAAAAAAAAAAAAAAAAAAAAAAAAAAAAAAAAAAAAAAAAAAAAAAAAAAAAAAAAAAAGCCGAGCTCCAAACGCTCGCACTACAAAAAAAAAGGGGACCGAGCTCCGGTGCTCGCTCTCCCCGGCACACAAGTTATAAGTGCCAAAGCCGGGCCCCAGGGCCCGCACCTCTACTAGACACACAAGCATTAAGTGTCTCTAAAGCCGGGCTCGCTACCCGCACCAAAAAAACAAGGTACACAAGCAATAAGTGCCTTAAGCCGAGATTACCTCGCACCCAATACAAGAGCACGGTCCACGACCTGCTTACTTGACAGAGTACGGTTTACGACCTACTCTACCGATCAAAAAAGCCTCGAAATGGCATTCACACAAAAAAAAAAAAGAGAGAAAGGGCCAACGGCCTCGATTATCACAAAAGGGCCAACGGCCTCGTCTGTTATAAAAATGGCCCACGGCCTAGTCGTTACAAAAGCCTCGAAACGGCACTTACAAAAAGAGAGGGGCCAACGGCCTGCTCTTTGCATAAACGGCCTACGGCCCAGTCCTTACAAAAAGAAACGGCCTACGGCCCAGGCTACAAAAAGAAAACAAAAAGGAAAAAAGTTTTTACAAGGCCGCATCGGCCGGTCGGTTTTCCCTCCCGTCAGCACGGGTACCATCTAAATCAGCCGGGGCCACCATCCTCGCGTTGGTCCCGCACTCACCAAGGAAGGGCTGCCCAGACCCTTCTTCAACCACGACTCCACCGGGTGGCGCGTCGGTTCCGGTCTCACCGGACGGCGCATCCGTGTCGGCCTCAGCGGTGGACAGGACCGAGGGATCTGCTTGCACAATCCCAGCAGCTTCGGGGACTCCCTCGTCAGCAGACGGGATCGAGGGATCTGCTTGGACGGTCTCAGCGACCGCAAGAGCGTCCTCAGCAGCCAGCGGAGCCTCCAAGGTCAGATCCACCACGGGGGTGCTAGAAGGAGCGACAGGTATAATGTGCTCAAGCAGAACGCCGTGAGCACGGTCCAGAGGTATTTCCAGATCCTCCGGGGTCAAATCCGGAAAGACCATCCCGTCCAGTACGGCACCGAATGCCGCCTCGTCCTCGTCCAGCTTCTGATACCGGTAGAACGGTACCGACACCCCGTCCTCTGCTTCCATCCTCTTGAGGCAGGCCTTTACGCCAGTCACCTGGCTGTACAGAAGGTGAGGCTCTAAGGCCCGGCGGCGCCCGTCCAGGTGGGCGCGGATCTTCTCCATCTTCGCGGACCACTTCCGGTTCCGCGCTTCCCACCGGGCTGACACCCGATCACTCTCCGCAGCCACGGCCACCTTGGCCCGGCCTATGGCGGATTCCAGCCCCTTCACCCTGGAGCGGAGTGTCTCCCGCTCCCCCTTCAGGAGCCCGTTCTCCTCCTCGAGCCCCGACGCCCGATCCCACCCAGCTGCAGCACGGTCCCTCTCGGCCTCTAGTGCAGACTGCAGACTGGCCACCTCGACCTCCCGGGCTCTTAACCGCACCGCCTCCTCTTCCAGCGCCGCAGATCGGGCCTTCTCATCTCTCAGCTCCTTCTCGAACCCGTGGAGACGGGTAGACTGGATCTGCGAGCTGGACTCCCGGCACTCCCGGAGGAAGTTAATCGAGGCGGCCTGCTCCGCGAGCCTCTTCTCGTAGGCCTCCGCCAGAAAGGCACTAAGGGCCATCGTCTGCATTAAACAAATTGTTAACAAAGACGCGCAACGAGTCTAGCTAAAAACAGTTAGACCAGAGCAGGAGCTTACCCGAGCTGCGGATCGCGCCACCTGACGGAAGGTGTCGGACTCCGCCATCTCCAGCGGAACGAAGTGCGGGTACCCCTGCCCGAACATCATGGCCTGCGCCAGCTCGGCGCACTCGTCCGGATCAACGATTACCTGGTTGCTTCCATCCTCGTGGGTGAAGGAGAAGCTGTAGTCCCGAGGCCCACCGTCGGAACCTCCCGAGGCGCCGCCCACTTCGGCGCTGCGATCCTCGGCCTCCTGCACAGCAGCAGGATTCTCCGCGCCGACGATCGTCTCCCCGACCCCATCGCCCCCTTGGGCCCGGGTCTCATCAACCCTCCCTGCTCGTAGGAGACCAGGGGGGACCTCACCCTGGCCACTCGAGCTCCGCCTCCGCGGCCGCCCAGATGCCCGGTTCTTCCCCCAGCTTGGCCAGCACCGCGACCGCCAGAGGATCTAACCACCGTTTTCGGCCGGAGGTGGGTCCCCGGAAGCGACGGGGCGGCCCCCGAAGTCGAGGGGGCCAACTCTTCCCCACTGTCTGCCCCTCGTCGCGGAGAAGAGGCATGCTCGGAATCACCGGAGGAACTCGGAGAATCGTTACCACCACCGCGGGACGCCGATTCTTCGCTCGACTCAGCTCGGATACCGTCTAACATCGGAGCCATCGCACGGAGAGGAGGAAATCAAAAAAAAAAAAAAGCAGGAAGGAAGTAGGAAGAGAAAGAAGAAATCGGAGAGAGGAGGTTACCTTAGGGTTATGCGCAGAAGGTTTTAACAGGAGGAAGAAGGGGGATTTAAGTAGAAGAAGGGGGACAGTGAAGCGACGCCTGGACACGTGTCACAAGAAGCACGGCCGCCCAAAAACCTAATGATGACGTCTCTTCGTTTCCCCACGCCAAAAAGCAAAGGACGCCTCGATAAACGCGAAGCGTCTTTTACACGCCGCGCGTGGGCAGTCCACGCGAAAAACGAAGCGTCCTTTGCCGTCCCACGTGGTGAGCACGCGCCAACCTCCTACGGATTTTTCGGAAAAAGCAAACAGAGTTGAGCACGGAACTCCCCGTCCTAAGATGTGCCGAACTAACATCAGATCAACTTCGGCATGCTCGCTTCGCCTCGCGATACCGAACTGGGGGAGGGCCTATTGTTGGAGGTGGGCTTAGCACCCCCAATTAGTTAAGCCCATCTTAGGAAAAACCCCTCTTCAGCCCGGTTGCCGGCCTGAAAGCACCCATCCGCAAGATCCCTCTTCAGCCCGGTTGCCGGCCTGAAAACAACGTACCCCGGGCCCGCGCTGATGCCCCGCCAGAACAGGGAATGTCAGAAGAATAGGCGAGTGGGAGTTGGTAAAGCAGTACTCTACCCGCGTAGGGATGTGCCTTCGACCCGACGTCCCACCAACTCTACAGAGCTGACAAGGGCAGGAAGGAGCAGGTGGAGCAGAGTTGGTAAAACAGTGCACTGCCCTGCAACACGCCACGCCGAGCTCATCATGACCTCTCTCCTCGAAAGCCGGGACACGCCTCCTAGGCCACCTTACCCGCAAAAGAGGCCGCAGGCGACACGTGGCCCGAGATCCCGGGGAGCAGGAAGCCAGCCCCGACTATATATACCCCTCATATGTCATTAATGAAGGGGACAGGGATTTGGACTCTAGAACAGACTATAAACTACCCGACCTCTCTCTCTTTGTAGCAAGACAACACTTTAGAACGCCGAACTGGACGTCCTTCGGAACCAGTTCGTAATTCTAAAGCGTTCACTTCTCTCTCATCAATAAAGCGAAAACATGGCCCCGGCCTACTCATATTTCTCCCGACCTGTCTCAAACGTGGTTAAATTGCTCTATTAACGAAGATCTCACCTCCCATCTCCTAATCATTCTTTAAACACACGTAGTGGTCCACGGGACCAACATATATATGTTTTGTGATTTACGTGGACTTGTTACTCTTGTGATCTATATTTGGTGTTCATTAAATATGTAATGAAGTAACATCGGAGAAAATGTGTTGGTGAATCTAATGTCTATTAATTAATGATATGTAAAGATAGACATTAATTACAATAAAAATGTCTAAAAATGTTATGTACAATAATACACGTTTTATATTTTGTTTGTGTATTTTTAGTGTTATGTACAATTAAAATGTTATGAGATCAAAACTTAGTTAAATTACCTCATGAAATCTTCTTGGCTAAAGAGTAAAGATGACTTTAGATTTTAGATTTTTCTTTTTCTTTAACTTTTTTGTTTGAACAAAAGATAAAATTAATTAATAATGTTTAAAATAACATAAAAATCTCCACAATGTTAAGAAAATTCTGGAAAATACTTTTAAAAGTGCGAAATATAGGGGGACTCAATCCAACACCATATTAGATCTTTCAAAAAGAACTTTATTTTGTAAATTATTACATGAAATGTCATTACAAATAATAAATAATAATTGAAGTAGGAAATGATATAATAGTCTTTTAAAATTATTGATTATAATATGGAAAGTATATATTCTACATTAAATATTTATTATTTAATCTCTTAATTATTTTTAATACTATATATTTTAAAATAATAATTAATTAATATTTTCTATAATCATTAGTTAGTCATATTGTAAAATTCTGATAAAATTAATTTTTTTAAATTTCAAAACAATTTTTGTAAAAAATAATACTATGCAGTATAATTATCGCGAATTAAATTTTAATGATATATTGATATGCAAGACTTGATCATGTTTTGGTTCTAATCCACGTCATGTATAAAAACTTCAATATCTTGTCCATCTACGGGAAAAATACTTTCAATAATCGTGTATCGAACTTTCGTTAGCTTTTATTTGTAGCTTTCAATTAAGCGTTTTAAGCTTAAATTAAATAACTCTTTATTTTTTCTTGATTTGTCTATGTTTTGTTTGATTAACTTTTATTCTTTCCAATAATATAGTTTGACCATCTTTATTTTATTTTTTATATCACCAAAATAAATTTTAATCACAAGAAATAAATGCAGAGATAAATTTCGATACGTTGTCTAAATTGGGTGTGTAAACTGTAAAGCACAAACAAAATTATAACTTTTTTATCTTTACTTTTTTAGCTTATTAATTAATAAAATAATATTATATAGCGTATTAAAATGGGGAAAACATACATTGAATTATTATTTTTATATATGTGAAATTTTTTTGAGAGTATTGGCTATTTTGTCACTTATTTAAAACTTTCAAACAATTTCAGCATTTTTCTAACTTAAAAACTAACACTTATTTTACTATTCATCCGTTGACTTTCCGGTCTTGTTCCCTACAATACTGCACGAAATCATATATATACAGTATACTGACCAATAAAAGATATGGGTAAAATCATCATTTTACTCACAAGAACACAACAAAAAAATGACAAAAACGTGAATAAGTTCTAAATAAGTGACCCGACGTGCCAATATCTCAAAAACTTGAAAGAAGACTTATAAATGAAATAGAAAAATTTTAAAAGAGTTTTAAACACTAGTGAAAAAAGAGGTTATAGTCGGGAGTCATATCAGGTGCAAAGATTCCGAAACTCTGCTCTACCGGACCCTCCTTCTGATCCTCCTTGAACATTTCAAACAGAAACAAGTCCACCGCCGTCTCCGGCCGGCGAGGCGTCCGTATCTGCGTAGATCCACCACATGCCCGAAGTCCCAAATTGTAAGCCATCGCGTTATCGACGCTCGTGTACGGTGGATTCCCTTCCGTCGGCCACCCAGATTCCGCCACCGTCACCACCACGTTTCCAGCGTTGATCTTCTCCAACGCCGCATTGAATCCGTCTACCATCGCCTCGAACATGTTGTTGTACTTCAAATCTCCGTCAATCACCACGGGCGACTCAGATTTGAAGATCGCGTAATCGAGGGAGATGTGATCTGGGTCTGACGCGTAAGCGAAGTACGGGTAAATGTTCACCATGAGAGGCGAATTAGTCTGCGATAGAATCGAGGAAATCTCCGTCATGATCTCGGTCAGATCTGGGAGGAAAGTCGCAGCGGAAGGAGGATATGAGTTTGCCAAAGCGTTCATCGCAACGACTGTCGTGACAGCGATCCCTGTGACGCCGGAATTTGTTAGCGCGGCGTTGACGTTTCTGATAGCGGCGGGGACAAATGGGGCGATGTATCCGGGGAAGACTTCGTTCCCGATCGTGATCCATTTGATGGCAACGTCATTGTTGTATGGCATGATCCAGGTGGCGACGAAATTGGTTGCGGCGGCTGGGTCTTGGGCTAGGGATTGGATTTCTTCGTTTCGAGGACCAAACGCGACGGAGAGACCTGAGCCACGGAGCGCGTCGAGCATATCGGCAAAGGGCTCGTACATACGAATGGCGTCGATTTTGTTGCTCTTGTATAAAGCTACTGTATCTGCCGGCGACGGGAGATTGTTGCCGTTTCGGCCGTAACATACTCCGGTGATGTCCCCTGCAACGCCTGAAAAGAAAACAGAAATAAAATTAAGTTTTAGCTAACGGAAATAAACCAATCCGGTTTATAAATTAAACCGAGTAAATTTTTTTTTTAACATCTACCTTTATTATATAAAATAAATATACAAAACAATAAAAAAAAAATGAAAGCGAATTTTGACAATTTTTTTTTCCTGAAAAGTTTTATTCTCTGAGAGAATATCCACACTTTTTTTCCACATATTCACATTCGATATGATGCGATAGAAAAAAGTCTTGAGACTGTCAATTTTTAATGACTGTACGAATGTCACTGTACAGCAAAGATGTTGCATTTTCTAATAAACCGAGTAAATTTATAAGAAAAAATTACAGAGTAAGAACTGGATTTAAATTTCAGAACAAAATAATTCTTTCCAATTAAAAACTGCGGAAGACTACGAACAAACAAAAAAAGGCCGAGTAAACCGGATTATAATAAAAGAAAATCAAATTAAAAAAAAAAAACGAAATTAACTAGATGGAGTTGAGGGTGTGAGTGCGACTTGGAATATAATTTGGTTACAGTTTAAGATCAAAATTTACCAGCTGGGCAAAGGATTTGTATCAACAGAAGCATAAACATAGCAGTAGCTAAACCGGTCGGTTTGGAATCCATGGATGCTCGTGATTTTTTTGGTGCGTGAAATAGATTAGGAAGAGCGTATATGATTCTTCTAATGTTTGTGTGAAGATGTTCATGTTGGTGAATGTGGAATGTATTTAAGGGTAATGTTTAGGAAGCATGCGCTGCTACTTAATGACAGTTAATCGTGGATATATCTCATATAATCAAAATTTATCAGGCATGGATTGAAGCATTTAAACAAATAAACAGTGATGACTATTTTTATAAAATAAAAAAAATGGTGATGATTACTTGGTCAGTACAATGTAGAACAAGATAATGTATAAAACTTTAAACAAAAATGCATAGTGAAATGAAATGAACAAAACATATTTAACGAGGAAAACTTAAATGGCTACAAAAATTAGAGCGAAGAAATTAAGCTAAGCCGTTTAGGTATCCTAGTTTTTGTAATTAATAAAACAATACAAAATCACGTTATAGCTTTGTCCAATGTTGTAAATTGCGCTAGGCGCTAGTCGGACGGTCTGGTTGGACCTAGCGCCTATCCCAAAAATCGGGGATTAATTTTTGGATTTTTATTGACTTTTTAACATATTAATTCATAAATTATAAATTTTATGACTTTTTATGACTTTTAATGATTTTTTGGATTTTTAATGACTTTCTAACATCGTAATAGAACCAAATTAGAATTTTTCAAGATGTTTGTTAAGCAATAAATAAAACAAAAAACAAAAAAAACTAAGCGGCCGCCTAGGCCAGCTAGACAGATAGGGTGGGTCTAGCGATTACACGGGGAATAATCGGAGATAGACGGAGATTTTTAAAACAAGGGCTTTGTCATTCTAAGGATGATCAATTGGAGCATTTTTTGTTTTTGTGTGCGCTAAAACATCATTTTACTTTTAAATTTTGAGTATATCAATTAGAAAAAATATAAATATTATTATTAAAAGTTAGATATTATTGTACCTGGAAATACAACAGTTAAAATTTGTAAATAATGAAAATAGAAGAGTCTTTGACTTATCTTTAAGAAAATAAGAACTGATGGAATATCAAGCAATAAACAGAGAGTTTGTTGCTCGATGAGAACATACATGATTCGAAAGCGTTTTGGACAAGGTTTTTGGGAATTAATATGTATTAGTATTTCGATTCTCATGAGATATTTACAAGAACAAGAATAAAGAAAAAAAAATGTTTGAGTCTATAGCTAAATTGTAGTTGAGAGTTGGAATATGGTATTTGGCTCCTTGCCCTTGTCTTTGTTTTATACTTCGAGATCATATTTAACGTCTCCGTTTACTCCGCCTGATTCGCCATGAATGGCCTTCAAATCCGAGACTCTAGTCGTTACGTTTAGGCGACTTAACTCACCGGTTTGAACGAATATTTGGTCTCGACGGGATTGACTAACGATTCTGCATTTAATCCTTTTGACCGTAGATATTCATTCCGATAAGCTTTTCAGCTCCATCACCTCGTTACTCATTTGACCTCGTTTGGTTTTTTTGACCTTACCGAACCTTTTTACCATAAATTTACTGGATCCAATTTACTGAACCAATATTTTAGCCCCCACACATATTACCAAAAAATGATATAAGCCTATTATAGAATAACTTACGTGCCATTTATTGATTGATGACGAGATGAAATCTCATTAACATTCACATTGTATCACGCATGATATCTATTACTCCAAAGATGTGGAAAAAATCCATAGTCCCACACAAAGATCAAGGTCAAACGTTTGAAACATCTTACTACTTCTTTTTTTTCCAACTAGCATCTTATTAATATATACTATTAAAATAAAAATATTTTTTGTGTTCAAACAAAAATAAATACATATAAGATGTAGAGGCCAAATAGCAAAACAATAAATTAAACGGTTGATTGTGAATAACACTAAAATTAAGGGAACATAGATCTTCCTTAAGAGAATAAAAGATGGAATGATTTTATTGATCAAAAAATGACTAGCTGAATTACAAAGGTGAAAATACAGAAAACTAAGTGTTTTAATCGTAAAAACGAGCTCTGAGTGTATGTGTGGGTGTCATGAATAGATCCCATCTTCTGCTTTTATAGATGCCTGCCTGAACTTTTTTCTGAGATCGTCGTTTAGCTCGTGCTTCTACATTTGCGATACCCACCTACACGTTCCAAAATATCTTGACGACCTGGCGAGTTGGTCAAACGGTTAGGTCGTCTTCACTCCGATATCCACGGGAGAGTTGTGACTTAGTCAAAATTCTATCTATCTTCTTTAGTCAAGTTTGCTTTCATAATAGGCTTGAATTGTGACGGGCTCCGTACTTAGTGATTTTCCAGACCTTCTCCTTATAAATAAAAGCCCTTCACTTTTCTTGGGCTCTAGGTAGGCTTTTCCGAATATAAATGGGCCAAGTTCGGTGGGGTGAAACCCGACACCAACATAAGATTATAATTTATGTGGATAACTATATATGTTGCCAAACATATAGATTTTTTAAAACATAATCTAAATAATATCTTTATTGTTAGATATGGATATTCTAATTAATTATAATATTTATAAATAACATTTAATCTCTATTTAATTGATTAAATTATTTAAAATATACAGTAAAACCTCTATAAATTAATAATGTTGGGACTTCAAAATTTTATTATCTTATAGAGGTATTAATTAATCGATAAATTAATAAATTAATAATTTATCGATAAACTAATAATTATTAATTTGTAGAGATAAAAAAAGTTTGGACAACTAATATTCATCAAGAGACAATAGCAAATTGTTTTCGACACTGCAAGATTCGTTCAGGAGATGTCGTATCAAAGAATTTAGAATATGAATCAAACGACATTCGTGAACTTGAAGTAGTGATTAATAATATCGGTTATCGAAACAGAATGAATGTCAATAGTCTACTCGACTACCCGGTGAAAATGATACATGCTCAGAAGTTCAGAGTTTAGAAGAAATTGTAGCTACTATCCTTACTGAAGATGATGTTATGGAACCTTTGAAAGTGGTTACACGCAAAGAAGAAATTATGGCCTCTAGAAGTCTTTACAATTTTTGGATGCAGGTCGAGAAGACAACACCAGGAGTTATGGATGCAATAAGGAAGATTAGAGATGAGCTCCAACGAGATTCTAACTTTAAGAATAAACAAACAACAATAGATTCATATTTTACTAAATTGTCTTAGGTATGTATGCATAAGATTTATAATTATTAATTTATCATATTATTGGGACCATATATTTACATAGAGATTTCAAAAAAATTATTATCTTATTATCTTATCAAATTGTGTTAAATTTTACACTGGCCCGACTCGGGACCGGAGAAATTTATTAATTTATAGTGATTATTAATTTATCGAGTATTAATTTATAGATGTTTTACTGTAATAACATTAATCTATTGTTATAGAGATTAAATGTATATTTTATGTTTGTACGTGGTTGGCTTGGTACATAAGAGAATAAATTTTAATCCGAAGTTGAAACTTTAAGTGACGTCTAAATTAAAAAATTTATGTTTGGTTTAATATGTTTATTTAATTGAACCATAATTAGACAAAATGGTATAAATCTTATTATTAAAACATATTTTAACTTGATAAAAGTTATAATATTCAAAATTAGTAAATATTTATATTATACGGTAATATGGTGGGGCGAGTTAGGGTTATGTTTTAACAATTGCGGTCATTTGTGAGTTGGTTTGTCAAAACATGCAAGATAACATGCTAATCCGATGCAGATTAAAAGGATGGGTTAGCCCAGTTTAGCACTCATAAATATATAATTTGTGAAATTTGATTTTAATAAAATAATAAAATAATTAGTTGTGTGGTAATCTAAATTCACATAATAACAAAATTTACAATTAAGATTACATCAATATATACTTAACTAACTCATTCTCATATTCTACTAATATCCACCATATGATAACATCATATAACTTTTATAACAATTTAATTTTTTGTCAGATAGCAAACTTTGCTATCATTTAAGGTTACATAAATCACATAATCATGAATTTTTTCATTAAAATTTAAGTCAAACCATTTCGTTAAAATTTAAGTCAAAATATAAATTTCACAAAATAAAGTATAAAAATTATTGCCTACACACATCGCAGATTAGAATCTATATTTCGCATAACACGAATTAGAAATATGATATAAACATCAAAACACATATTGCATAACAGATCAACAAAATATTATCCTCTCAATAAAACCTTAAAAATTATAAATTTAACATATTTGGATCAATAACATTTAAATTATATTTTATTTCTCATTTCAACTTTTATATATTTAAAAATTTAATCTATAAATAATTTTATCCCGCGGATGCGCATTTTATAATATAGTTAATAACTTTAAATTGGCGATATATTAAGCAAAGTACTTTAACAAAAAAGAAGAAGCACATTTATTCTCTTTTTTTTGTCAACTTATTAAGCAAAGTTATTCATATTTATAATTTTTACTAGTTCGTCGGTTAGTGAAAGAGCTTTGCCTTTTAAAAACAAGATAACTTTATCATCATCTATATATTAATTTCCACAGATTTGGAGGTTCCAAAATTGGTAATTCATTTATATCTACTCGGTAATTTTTAAAATTTCATAAAGATTGTTTAAAATAACTTTATATAAAAATAATTGAAATAACCTTAGCTGCCTGATCTTGTTATATAAAGCTGAATATCTCAACGTAAACATGACATGTAAAATAATTTTTACTCACGAGATTGTGACATGTGTCATTGTTAATTAAGATCGTGACATGTATCAAAGTAATAATCTGAATAAAAAGAAAAAAAAGCAGAAATTAAGATTTTAACTCACGAAATTGTGACATGTGTAAAAAACGAAAAAATAACAATGTAATAATATAAATTTTCCTATAAGACAAAATAACAAAAAATGAATTTTTGTGTGTGTTTTATTTAAATATAAACTAATAAAAAATAAAAAATTGGAAACTATAAAATAAAATTTATATAAGATTCATAATATATAAAATTAGATTAATAATAGTTTGTTATCATGTTTGATAATTGTTTTATAAGAATCAAATGAAAAAATTAGAAATATAAACTTTAAATTAAGATTTGAAATTTATTTTTGGAACCCTCTCATTCATATAGAGGAAATGTTTACCATGTTTATGGGTAATATTAATCAATTTCAAATTTTCTTAATTGTGAATTACAAAACATAATTTCTAGAACTAATAATGAGTCTTAATTTATAATTTAATTATACGGGTCATATTTATGCTAATTATCAATTTAAAAATCTAATATAATTTATCTTTTACCTACATATCATGGATGACCTAATCTAGTTATTATATACGCATTAATTAAGCTAGCCAAATTATATTCGAGTCATTAGTTTGGCCATCTAATTTTTGTTACTCAATTAAATTTTAAAGCCAAAGGATTTTAAACAACAGATTCTAGTTTAATTAGTGGGCTCAAAGAGTCATTTTCTTATTGCCATATAGCATATATGTACATCACATGGAATTAATACATCCTCCTTCTCGTGAATCAATAAAAATCAAGGTTTCATTTTTGTTTGAAATAGAGCAAATCCAACAAGTAGCAAAAATAGTGGAATCGTCATAATAAACAATACGAAGGCACCAAAAACAGAAAGTTAAAAACTAAAACAAAAAAGGGATCCGAAAGGAAATCATATTTGGATCTGAATGAACTTCTGAAAAAGGTATGACCAATATCTCTATTTACTATAAAAATAGGGATCAGATAATAATTAAGGAAAGGGGGGGTCAAATAAAAAAGCATATCCGTACCCTCTATGAAAGAGTGGAATGAAGTAACGTGGTCGTATCTCGTGAGTCATCTAACGAATTAAAACGTAACACGTGTTGAAACAGAGGAGGTGCACGAGTGCTACCCTACGCCTCACACCTCTCTATCATATTCTCTGAATAAAAGCTGAAAAAAAAAAAACAATTATGCCAAAAATGAACCGTTCCTCTGTTGCCTGCAAATAACGCGAAAATCTCTCTGAAGAAAGAAAAAAAAAAAGGAACCGAACCAGTCGTGGGAAGGATCCGAAAGAACATGAACCAGAGAAATTTCAAGAAACCCTAATCTTAGCCACGCTTTTATCCATCTTCTTCTTCTTCTTCTATTGTTCTAATCTGAAAGGCGCCTAGATTGGTACGGGGGAGCTAGGCTAGGGTTAGGTGTAGGCGTCGGGAATTAGGGTTTGGGTTTTGATTATCGGCTGTTTTCTCCCGTTATCTGGGAGGTGGAAATTGAAGGCGGAGTCATTTTTGGGGATTTAGCGTTAGGGTTAAGTGTTCCGTTTCATGGGCCGCGCGGGAGTTTATGGTGTCGGTTATGAACGTTGACCAATGCCAGTGGCCGAAGAAGATGATGGGTAGGGGAGTGGACGGAGGCTGTGGTGCTGAAGAGAGGCCTTGTCGACCATTTCGCAGGGCCACGCTTGAGAAGGAAAATGTGAAGAAGGGCTCCGAGGATAAGGGTTTGCCGGAAATCGATTTGTTAGCTCAGGCTAGCAAAAATCTTTCAGAGAGGTCTCCATATGATGTTCTTGAAGATGGCTCCACTTTGGTGGTAAGTGTGCCTACTCTACCCATTGTGTTTGCTAATTTGCTCAACCAAACGGATAACAAGAAACGCCATAAGAAGTCTCATTCTGGGACGGACAAGAAGAAGAAGAAGTCTTCTAGGCAAGGGGACAAGTTGCGAACTGGGAGCATCTGGGTTGAACATCAGGACTACTTTAGGCGCGTGGACTTGCCTGATTTAGAAACTTTGTCGGATTTAGCATCTCTACGATCTTTATCTTCTAGAAACTGCTTTTCAGTTCCATCGGTGGGATACGAATCCACTAATATTCAACACAGGGAAACTGATGCGAGTGCAAAGAATGAGGATGTTGTTTGTGCAGAAGAAACTAAAGACTTTCTTAGCAAAGAGATATCTCAAGGCACAGTAAAGAAAGAAGATGGTGGGCAGCCAATGAGTGTTGACAATGTGGGGGATGAAATCTCCTCTGGGACAGACTATTCTGGTAGTTTAGAATGGGTTTTAGGTTGTAGAAATAGGATTTTGTTGACATCAGAAAGGCCCTCCAAAAAGCGGAGGCGTCTTGGTGGTGATGCAGGTTTGGGAAAATTAGTGGTTGCTGCTCCTTGCAAAGGGAATGCGTTGATATGTGATTTTTGCTGCACTGGTGATGCCAAGGAATATCATCACCAGTTGATTGTTTGCACTTCCTGCAAAGCTACAGTTCATAAAAAATGCTATGGTGTGGTTGAAGATACAGATAAATCGTGGTTGTGCTCTTGGTGTGAGCTGGAGAATGCTCGTAGTGATTCTGAAAGACCATGCTTGCTTTGTCCGAAAAAGGGTGGCATTCTGAAACCTGCTCTCTCTAAAACTGAGAATGGTGGGCCAGCGGAGTTTGCTCATCTGTTTTGCTCTCTGTGGATGCCTGAGGTGTATATAGAAGACTTGAAAAAAATGGAGCCTATCTTGAATTTGCCTGGAATAAAAGAAACTCGGAGGAAGTTATTGTGTAACTTGTGCAAGGTGAAATCTGGTGCTTGCATTCGGTGTTGTAATGGTATGTATTGTTGCTTTCTTTGCATCCAGTCTACTTCTGAGCATGGGTAACATTGATATTCTTAATGACATGTTCTGTTGTATAGTTTGGGTCATTTACTTAAGCTGCTTCTTCCTTGGAACAACTTAACAACTGTGCAAAAAAGTACACCTACGGCAAACAAATAGCAAGTACTGGTTGCTCATAACCTGATCCCGTTAGAAAAAGCCTATATTTCACCTGCAATTGGGGTTCATCTGGCTTTATTGCCGTGCTCACAGTTGTAGTCCTTGCTTTGCATACGCCAGATAACACAATAGTCTGGATCATTTTTAACTGGAAAATGCTTTGTTGACATTGTTCATCGCATGGAGTGTTATCATTTTTATATAAGGCTACTTTGTGATGATTGCATTGCGGATAAAGCCATTCTTTTACATCTAGATTTTTACTTATCCAAATCTATGGCTTCATCATGGAACTACTTGTCACACTTTTCTTTGATTCAATTTATTTTATCTTCATTCTTTGGTGGATATAAGATTAGTAATTGTTACTTTATTTCAATCTTTTGATCATAGGAGCATGCCGAACGTCTTTCCATCCTATATGTGCAAGGGAGGCAGGGAATAGGCTAGAGGTCTGGGGAAAACATGGGTGTGATACTGTAAGTTTCATCACTTACAGAACGGAATCATAGACATTAGTGCTGATTTTTCTTTAACATATAAGAATTGTTCTTTAACAAACATAAGAAAAACTTCTAGGTTGAACTGCGAGCTTTCTGCTCGAAGCATTCAGATATTCAAGAAAGTGGAAGGTCCATAGAGGGAGGAGAAATTAATGCAGCTGATAGTCGTTCTCCTGTATGTCACCTTCCATCAGAATGTGTAAGAGAAGGTCACCTAAGTAATGATGAGATGGGAGTTGACGTAGGAACACCGGGTACAGGATCTGATATTTCGAGAAATAGTGAGTTGCAAGAACTGGGATCACCACGTTCAAAATTTAACTGGTCTGCAACAGATAATGTTGAAACAGAGATGACTGGGAGAAGCACCGATAATGAAAGAACCCTGTCCGAGTCTCTTAGTTTTGGATTGATTCTGAAAAAGGTGTGAATACTCTTAAAGTCTTGGATTATCTGTACCTGTTGACTCTCTTGCTCACTGATTCACATATTTTTAGTTGATCGACCTGGGAAAAGTGGATGTGAAGGATGTGGCTGCAGAGATTGGGGTCAATCCTGATGCTTTGAGTGCCAAACTAATGGTAATGCGTAAAACTACTCATATACCGGGTTAAAACCTCTGTGTTCTCATTGTGGGTTTCTGTATATTGATTTCAAAGTTTTGCTCTACAGGATGGAGACTTGTTGCCTGATTTACTAGGCAAGATAGTTAAATGGCTTAGCCAGCATGCACACATGGGTACTCGGAACAAAGGCAAAAATTTTAAAAGTATGAACACTACTAAATCTGAGCATCAAGCAGCTAACTGTACTGAAAGCATGGTGATGTTAGATTCTGACATCTTAGATCCTGCTGTCACAAATGCTTTTTCTTTGGAGGGAACACTCGAAAGCAGTATTTGTAATAATAATAGGATATGTACCTCTGCTGAAAATTGTACTGGTAATGGTATCGTGGTTGATGAAGCTAAAGCTAATGGGAATTTGGCATCTGATCATTCTTCAGAAGAACAGGTAATCTCCCATGGTTCGCATCACAAATAGTTGTTACTTGTTAGTTATCAAAGGCTTGTTAGATCTGTCACCAAGGTTCAAACACAGCTGCTTCTGTATTTTTTTTTTGTATTCCCAAGGACCTGCTGATGAGATATTTGACGTTGTGCCTTGTTTCTTATATACAGAAATCAGTAGTGCTTGATCAGGAAGTTCATCTCGGGAAAAGTTCAGTTAATCTTTCTGGTATTTTCGTCTAACTTTTCACTAATTCTTCTTGCATATCTCCATGCTTGTTATCCTCCATGTTGTATTTCTTCATTTGTTTTACATAGTTGCTTGGAGTATTTTCTATTGAGGATGTCTCTTCGTCGTCCAATATTTATTACACTTAATTATTTATCTTTTCTTAGTTGATGGTAGCTGCTGCTGATCTTATTTTTAATTTGTTGCGTAGATGATCACGGAGAACAATCCAACTCCAGTTCTTCTGGAGTCATGCTGGAGAATGCCTTTTCCTTGGGGACAAATAGTCCTCAGAATCGTGGAAATTTGAACTGTCCAAGCCCTATCATCTTGCATCTCCTGTAAGCTCCGAAACACAATTGGGAGACAGTCTCTGTTGTTCTCTCGGCTACATAAACATTCTGCCTACTAAGTCTCTTTTTTTTTAATCTATGGTGCTGCAGTGATAATGAACCATATCCTGGTTTCAGTCCTCATCCTTATATCCGTAAAGAATTGTCAGAGATGGGCAAGGGTAAGACCCTGAAAAGCAGCAAGGATTCTTGTGTGGATGGGATGACAACCAAACCAGATGGTAGAGACTTTATGATTTATGCCACAGCTTTTAGGACATTTGGTAACATTATAACATTTGTCAGGCCCTGAAGAAGGAAACAAGCATCTGCAGGACGCTGGCAATCACACTATCTGTTGTAATCATCAAAATCAGAGTGCAGACTGCGGAGACACATTCTGTCAGTTATCCAAAGCTACGAAATTGGGCATACTGGATCTGTCTCCTGAAGATGAAGTGGAAGGAGAAATTCTATATTATCAGCTTCAGTTACTTAGCACTGCAGTTCCAAGAAAGCAACTATCTGGTGATTTTATTGCCCATTGTTATTTGCATGGTCCCAATTCTTCATGTTTTCTGCACTATATAATTTTTTATATTATTTTAAAATTGGTTCCTTTTATCAGACAATCTAGTCTATGAAGTTACCAAAAAGCTGCCCTTGGAGATTGATGAACAGCATGGACGAAGATGGGATGATGTTCTGGTCAAAAAATATTTCCATGATGTCAGGGAAGCAAGAAAGCAAGGTAGGAAAGAGAAAAGACACAAACAAGCCCAGGCTGTTCTAGCTGCTGCTACTGCTGCAGCAGCAACATCTTCTCGGAATACATCGCTTAGGAAAGATATGACAGAAGAACCTGCACAACAAGAGGTTGTTGTTGCTACGTTTAGATTTTTTCCTCCATGTGTTTATTTTATTTGTGCCATGTTTCTTATCCTTTATCATTCTTGCTGGTTATAAATTGGACAGATGAGTACCTCTAGACGTAAAGTGACTGGTAGCTCTCACCTTGTGCCACAGACAAAGGAAACACTTTTAAAGATGGCTGTTTCCAGTCCACCATCTGAGAAGCGGTCTGATCATCGTACACCAGACTTTTCATTAGAAAATCCACGAAGTTGTGACATCTGCAGACGCGCTGAAACTATATGGAACCTGATTGTAGTGTGCTCTAGTTGCAAGGTGATAGACATTTCCTGTGATTTATATATATAATGTTTAATTAAGGCATGATTTTGTCTTCTAGGGACAGCTTTTAGGCACGGTATGGTATCTGATCAGGCTCCAATTACAGGTTGCTGTTCACATGGATTGCTACAAATGTGCTAAAGAATCTACTGGTCCTTGGTACTGTGAACTATGTGGGGAATCTACTGGTTCTTTCAATTTTTGGGAAAAACCGTATTCTTCTACAGAGTGTACTTTATGTGCTGGCACAACTGGGGCTTTTAGGAAGGCCACAAATGGGCAGTGGGTACATGCATTTTGTGCTGAGGTGAAGTTTTCTTCTACAGCAGCAGTTATTTGCAGTAATGAACATTGCAAATAATTTGGTATTTAATTTCTTGCAGTGGTGCTTGGAATCAACCTTCAGAAGGGGGCAAATAAATCCTGTGCAGGGGATGGTGGGTTTATATTATTATAATGCAGAATCAGTATCAATTTTAAGCTGTTTAAAAATGCTAAAGCTTAATGTATGATGCTTTGTTAGGAGTCTCTGACCAAGAACACGGAAACTTGTTGTATATGCCAACAGATATATGGTGCATGCATTAAGGTACTCACCCTTTCTTACTTTATTTATCCGAAGACATCTAGCTTCAAGTATTGGGACAAAGATTGAACAAAAAGTTTATGTTGTCATTTTACAGTGTAGTTATGGTAACTGCCAGACGACATTTCACCCCTCCTGTTCCAGAAATGCTGGCTTTCATATGACTGGTGGTGGGAAACTTCCACATAAGGCTTACTGTGAGAAGCACAGCTTGGAACAGAAGACAAAGGTCTTATTTGTCATCTCTTTAGTCATCTTCATGATTGCCTACTTGCATCATTAGGTTGCTTAGATCTGTCTGACTGTGTTTGCAGGCCGAATCTCAGAAACATGGGGCAGAGGAGCTGAAAAGTCTCAAGCATTATAGGGTAGGAGCTCCTAGCAAAGGCAAAATGATTTTGCTTTACGTTGCTGTCTCTTATCAAATTATTTGTAACTCTTGGAGTTTTGCTAAATCTCTTCAGGTTGAACTTGAGAGATTACGCCTTCTATGTGAGCGGATAGTCAAGAGGGAGAAGATAAAGGTAAGTTAAACTACCGAAACCCTAAATCTTCCTTTAATTGAAATGAAACAAATGGGCGCCTGACCTGTTACTGGTATGGTATTATTTGCAGCGAGAGTTGGCTATTTCCTCACATGAATTACTTGCTGCCAAAAGGGATCACGCAGCACGGTCCTTACCGGTCCGTAATCCATTTTCTCCTCCAGAAGTGTCGTCGGACTCAGCTACAACATCAATAAAAGGTCATCCAGATAGTAATATATCTGGCAGTGAAGCAATACAGAGGTCAGATGATATCACCATTGACAGCACAGCCTCTGTTAAGCGCCGAGGCAAAGGTCCCATTTTAATGGACACTGATCAGAGAACCGACGATAGTGCTACTTCCAAGGGTCGGTTTTCCCGTAAGCCAACTGAAAGCCAAATATTTTCCGGGAAAACCGTTCCCCGGAAACATTGTATAGTCTCGCCTAGTGTTTCAGAGGATGGAGATAAAGACTCTAAGCCCAAGAAGGTGAGGAGAATCTTTTTGTCCTAAGTTACATGCATCGTAAGTTGGACTCTTTCTGCCCAACTCAGCTCATCATTCATGAGATCTTATAATTGTTTGTCTTGATAACTGATAATAGCAGCATGTAGAAACATTTGCGAAGGAGCTTGTGATGACATCGGATGAAGCTTCTTTCAAGAACCGGCGGCTTCCGAAGGGATACTTCTATGTTCCTGTTGATTGCCTACAAGAAGACAAGCCGGGCAACCAGAAGGCGGCTTCATCGGACAAGCCAATCAACCAGAAGACATCTTCAGGTGATCCGTCAGGTAAAGACGGGTAAAGCTTGAGAACATACGGTTTGGGCTCATTGCTCTTTACCCTGAATAAGATACTTCCCAGTGGTGGACATCGCCTTCTGCGCCCTTACCAGGATTCACCAACTGGCTTAAAGCAAG
This sequence comes from Eutrema japonicum, assembly GCA_030161315.1. NCBI lineage: Eukaryota > Viridiplantae > Streptophyta > Magnoliopsida > Brassicales > Brassicaceae > Eutrema > Eutrema japonicum. Next base: position 10,154,606 of record BSQW01000006.1, read on the forward strand.
AACAGATGGTATTGCTACAAAAGAGCTGTGGCTGCGACTGAGACTCTCAGCTAAAAAGGCTTTGTGAAGCTTTTGGGTACTCAAAACAAACTGTGCCTATGGTAGTGTTTGAGATTTGAGAGTAAAGAAAAAAGGCTTCAGATTGGATTCAGGGTAGTGAGAAAAAAAGCTCTCTATGACCTTATAAAGAAGAATCTATCACGTGTAATTCTGTTTGTATAAAGAAGCAAAAAAAAAAAGGGGTTGCATAAGTGTAAATATTCATCACTGTGTCTAAAATCTGACAAAAAGGGTGTTATAGTTTCTCTAAATTTTTTTTGGTTATGCATTTTATTCACACGTTATTTGGCCTGATGGTTTATATCGATTTTACTTCTGTCTGAGAGTACACTAACACATTAGCTAACTCAAAAATTGAAGAACAACAAAGCAAAAGTTGTCGAACTGTTAAGCAACAATTATCTCACAACAAAACCACACTAAATAGTCTTTTGCTCATCTCTATAATTTTGTAAGTTATTACGTCATTACAAAAAAAAAAATTTGAAATAGAAAAATATATTTATTTCTCAAGGTTATTTACTATTTAATTTTTAATTATTATGATATTATTAAATAATAATCAATCCATACACATTCAAAAAAAAAATATTCGAGATCTTGCAATATTTTTCAATTATTATATTTTATTTGAAATAAAATATATTTTACTAATTTTATAAAGAGTTAAAGACACGAGAAAATTGATTCTTATAAGAGTTTGTGAACTGACCACAAAAACTATAGTCATTAAGCGGTGCATATTAGAATTATGTTTTCAAAATTATAGATTTTTGCGGATTAGTCCAAATAATATTTTAGTTCATTGCAAAACGGGTTAAGTATACATGTTAGTCCGGGTTTACAAGTATATATATAATAATTAGTTAGACATATTATAAAATTTAGATAAAATTATTTTTTCTTAAATTTCAAAAAAAAATTATAAAACAATTATCTCGCACTATATAGCTAACGCGAGTGAAATGAACTTTGTTTTGAATATATTATTATTAAGTCGATGTTTATAAATGTTCACTGTAGAGACTATTTCATTGAATATGAACCATAATTGATAGGATCCGGTTCTGAAAGATAAAATATACTCATTTCTTTTTCAATAAGTAAAATAATATTGAGAATCAAAGAAATATGTAATCGAAATTTGATAGATTTAGAAACCCATTTATAAAGTTATAGGATTTGGGAAACAAATCTGTTTTCTCAGGTTATGGCACTTTCGCTTTCTGAAAAAAAATGTTTGTACTAAATAGATTACTGTTAAAAGTTCAAAAGAACAAAAAAAAGACATGCCATAAGATCGAAACATTCACATGGGTCCAATAAACGGGCGAAAACACAAATCTAAAGACTAGAGCACAAATGTTCAACAAACATAAAAAAAAACAGAGCATTATACATCTCCTTCATAACGCAACATTAATATCATTTTAAATTTTATGGGTACTATTTTTTTTAATTATCAATAACGCAACAAAGCATTATACATAAAAATCAATAAAATCTATAACTGCCCAAATCATATTTTTATTATGCAAAAAACGTAATATACTATAATCATTTAACGTTTCTAACAAATTGAGGAATTTTTTTAAAAAATCACTTAATTCATAATAAAAAAAAAAACGTTGCCTGTTAAATCCTAGTATGTGTTAAAAGATTCTGCATTTTAAGGTCCTTAATATTTTCTCCGGTATGCGATTTGTATACCTTTGATTCTTTACAAAATTTGCCATCTCCTCCAATCTCTTTTTAATTTTTTCAACTGTAAGTCAAAGCTGTGACCTGTTGCTGTGAGTGTATATGTTTTTGTATTGGCTCCACTTAGCTATTGAAAATTTCTTTAGAGAAGTGCATTCCAAACAGCTCCTTCTCCTTCGCTACACACTTCATGTACTATCTTCATTCTCTCTACTGACTTGCAAATCCCACTGCAGCTCCATTCGAATGACGCCACACACACATCGCCCGCCTCTGCCTTCCATCTACAATCTATGAGAGTGTAAAGCAAAAGGAAAATAACCATCAGAAGTAAGAGAGATAGAGGGAGATTGTTCAAATCTGTTTGTGTGACGTAATTGAGCTTTACCTGGAGGAGTCCCACAACAGAAGTTTCGATCATCAATATGTTCAACCTCAAGTCCGATAAACCATGACCCCAAAGACACATCTTCATTAGCATACTTATGCAAAATTGGCCTGGAGACAAAGTTTTAACCTTTTAGAACAAATATATTTGATGTTAATATACAGAGATGAAGCTGGAAGGCTCTTTATGGTGAGGATGTAGAATTACGTACTGGTTGATGGATATGTATTTGGCAAGATCCTTTGAGATGGCATAGATCTGTCCCGTAGCATGTCGAAAGTATTTGTTACCTTCCTCTCCAAATTTCCAATACTCAGGTTCATGGTACTTTACTGTCCTGAAACCGTATTTAATAAAGTAATTTAAGAATACCCTTAACAGCAACGCCAGAAAGATTTGAAGCTGGACTCAGGCAAATGGAATTACTTTTGAGCAAGAACAGGTCCTGATTTCATACACCCAATATAGACCCTCGGCTTTGAGCGGTGACGGGCAAGTGTGGAAGCAAGCATACCTGAAAGGCAATGTTAAATATCTTTTTCATAGTTGCAGAGGTAGGCAAAGAGTACAAGCAGGTTTTTTTCTTACCGAGATTTACGTGAACATCATCGTCAACCTTGATATAGAACTCTGCATCCCATTTCGCTACTGCTGTGGAAAAGAATATTTTGGTTTTTGCTGAGAGTTCGTGATATCCTTCAACATGCTCCTGAAAGCAATAAGAATTTTAAAAAGAAAGAAGTGAAAAATTGCATCCTTTCTCAGTGTTCATTGTCTCACCAGCCTAAGGAAGTCTTTGTGTTGAGCATCTTCTGAATCAATAGCTCTATCCAATATACTATTTGATGTCGCACTGCCAACACATTTGTATACACTCAAGTCAATCTCAACGTAAGATACATGAATTCCTCAGAATAAATAAACCTCTTGAGAGAAAGAGAAGCAGCTTAACCTGTGTCCAATCATGAACTTGATGACAATCCCTTTCTCTTTTTCCAGTTTTTCAAGAGTCTCCCCTGTAACATATCCACATATATATATTAACTAGATTCGAGTTGCGAAAATATGAACAACCAGATCAGATTAAGGAGGGATCACTAAGTCTGCAATACCTTGAGGCATCCAGGTTTCCCTGACTGAGTCACGCCGTTTTCTACTGCTAAATGCGGTATTGATGCCCATTACCATGAACACTTTCTTCCTAGTGTTTTCTCCCGTTAAAGAGGTGGTTGTTTCCGAGCCATCAATCGTCTCCTGAGAGGTCCTTGTAGAAGATAATTGCACTTGAAGTGTAGAAACTGACTTATCTAGCGATCTGTCAACACTCCAAAGACACACACAGATAGATAGTCAGAGAAAAAATGCTATAACATATCGATAAAAAGGCAAGTCCAATCGCAAAAAAGAACTTGATTTCGCACTCACTGTATTTCTTCGTGAGTTCTCAAAACTTGGTCAATTACATCTTTTTCTTGTGTAGCTTTCTGCATTTGGGCAAAACCAAGATGAAGAAACATACTTACATACAGAACTCAAAAGCCTAAAACCCCAAATCTCTTTGAAACAAAGTCTACAGACATTAAATTATCGTATCTTATCTTCAAAATTCAGAAGTAAAATCATTCGAGTGAACTCCTGAAAACTATGAATTAATCATTAATCATTGAGCTACCGATGCCGGATTCCCTTAACTGGTGTGGTTTTATCGAACACTCATTTAACTTTGAAAAACATATTTTTTATGAAACTCTACTGAAATTGAATCGAGAAGCATACTTTCTTATGAGCACAATCGTCTGATACAATCTGGAGTTCGTGATCACGACGGCGCTGTGAAATTAGCTGACTGCCGGAATCAGACGACGGCTCCCATGACCTGAAACGCACAAATCCCCAATTGAAACAAAAGCAAAAACCCATCAACGAGAAAATGGAACAGGAAAAATGGAGAAGTTGTACGATCAGTACAAGGAGAAACGAAGAGGCATTTCTGAGAAAAGATGAAGCTTGAAACCTGGAGGTGAAAATTGCTCCGAGGGCGAAGAAAGAGATGCAGAGGAATGGAACCCATCTGAGGGAAAGTACTCTCTTGGAGACTTTGTGCTTCATCGTGGAGAGGGTGAAAGAAGAGAGAGAGAGAGAGAGAGAGAGTGAGATCAGAGATGGCAGATTTAAAGGGAACGCACAATCGAGGAAATTTCAAGTGAAACGAAATTAGCAAGTTTACACGTTTTTGACTTTTATTAGGCATCTTTCACACCCTCGAATATATATCGAATATATATGTATTATCGTATACTTAGTGTAGTTCGAAATCAATTTTCCTAATTTTAAGTACAAAGAAACTATTGGAATTTGTTTCTTATAAAAACGTATTACACCTTAATATTTTTTTAGCATAATCATCTGAGAATCTTATTCAAATAAGCTCAAGAACATAGCAAACCAAGAGTATAGAGCCGAAAGGCCAAAAAATATATATATAGCATCAAAATCTAATAATAAGGAATACTAGATGCTAACTAAAGTGTCTCTCTGAAGAAGATCATGAAGCCATGAAGGGCCTCCTCTTGCAAGGTAAGATTGAATACGTCTATCTCGAGTGACGTTCTTAGATATTTCCCGAAAGGTTTGGTTGGCCTTATTCGTTTCAAGTTCAAAAGAGCAATTACCAAAACATTGACGCATTGAATGGATTTGATCTGTGAATTCTCTTTATCTTGGCCAAAGACGATGCTTTTCCACGCATAAGAAAGACGATATCTTTATCAAAAAAAAAGAAAGACGATATCTTTTTTCACAATCCAAAAAATGTTTTAAACTGCAATTTTTTTTTAATCGTCTGAAATATTATCAATTATAAATTATGAAAACAACTACATAAACGATTTAACAACAGACAATTCTACCGACGATCCACGATCAATGGCTCTACCTGCATCACACTCGATCAACGGTTCTACATGCCCTATGCTCGTGATGGAGTACTTTACCCTTGACACGTTGGACCATCATGTTCGTGATGGAGCACTTTACCCTTGACACGCTGGACCACGACGAATGGCTCTCCTTGCACCGCACTGAAAATTTCCTGAAAAATGGCTTCCTTTTAATTTGCACTCTCTAAGAACCGAACTCCATACCTCCTGCTCCTGGTGTATAAGCATTAATAAACATTTGATCAACAACTAGACCGAGTGGACTTCCACATCGCAAAATTTCTTTTGGAAAAAAGAATTTATAAGCGTTCATATTTGTGTGAAAAATTAAAAAGGTTTTGGAGTCCAGGAAATTCAAGTGTCTCATTTCCACTAAGAGCATCCACATTGGTGAGACACCAAAAAAAAAATTAAATTAAATTATATAAAAAATTGGATCAATCACAACGTGGCACGTCAGCTCGAGGTGTCTCAACTTTTTTTTTAGTGTCTCATTTGAGACACCTATGTCTCTTTCTCTCTCTCTTTTTTTTTTTTTTGTATAATAGAGAGACACCCCAATGTGGGTTCTCTAAGAAGGTGTCTCAACATAAAAATAATGAAAAAATAGAATAGTAGGAGAAAGAAAAATGAGATGTTCTCATATGAGATACCATGGTGTCTCCATTAGACACCCATGTGCCACTTGTCTTTTTGTGATTGATTCAATTTTTTCAAGATTAATTTTAAATTTTACAACCAAAATAATATTAAATTGGATGAGACACCCTTGTGAGCAATGTTTAAAATTGCACTAGGCGCTAGTTGGACGGTCGGGTTGGGCCTAGTGCTTAACCCAAAAAACGGGTATTAATCTAGTTTTTATATTATTTTATTTAATTTATATTGAAAATTAAATATATTATATCAAATATGCATTATCATGTGGAGAAATATGTAATTTTATAAATAATATATAGCAAATTGGTGAAATATATTATTTTTGGCTAATTTAGAAATCTCAACAAAGACAATATTATGATATTAGTTGATGCACATGAGTAAATTGAATTTTAATGGGCTTTTGAATTTGTCCAACAAATTTTAAAATTGAGTTTTTTTATTTGGTTGAAAAATCCCACATCGACCAACTTTATAAATAGACAACTTAATTATCCTAAAAATTTAAAGTTTTTTATAATTTAAAGTTAAAATTTAAACTTAACTATCCTACAGCACATCAATTTAAATTTTTTTTTTTCATAATTAAAAAAAAAAAATTTAAAATTAAAAAAAATCGTAAAAAGGGCCAAAAATCGGATTAATTAGGTCAAAATCGGATTAATTCGATCAACACCTAGCTTCGAATTAATTTCATACACCAAAAATCGGATTAATTAGGTCAACACATCAACTTATAATCTATTGATTTTCTTATCATATTTTAAATGTAATTTTTTTTGGATACATCCTTTTATAAAAAAAATTCCTATATTTATTAGATAATAATAGTCATAATACAATATATGTTTTATTCCTTTAAAACTAGTTAATTTTTTTTTAATATATACAAATATGAAAATTGTAATTGTTGAGTAACCCAAGGTCTAAAACATAATTTATTTCTAAGATATTACCAGTCATTGGTTCTACATAATGAAAAAATATGGAATTTGTAGCTAATTACTTGAGGAGAAAGAAATAATACTTTTGAATCAGAAAATAAAAATAAAAATAAGTAAAAGTCGAAAGAAAAATAAATAAATAAAGGAAACGATAGGAATTTGGGTATTTCTTAATCTTGAAAACAGATGGAAATCTCTTAAATTAATTACTTTTGAAACGGAAAAATCGAAATAAAATAAAATAAAATAAAAATTGGGTATTTTTTTTGTATTTTTAAGTTAATCCTAAGAGCATCTGCATCAAGGTGTCTCTGAAACACCCCTGTATTAAAAAAAAAAAAAATTGAAAAAGCAAGAAAGAGAGAAGGAGAGAGAGAGACCGTGTAATTTAAAAAATAAAAAATTGGTCAAGAAAGAGAGAAGGAGAGAAGCGAGGGTATTGGTCCATTTTTTTTTTCATCATTTAATTTAAAAAATAAAATAATTTTTTTATTTTTTGAAACACCTTTGGCTGTCTAAACGGATGCAGATGCTCTATTGTCTCCAACAACTCTCCTCCTATATAATACTCAAACGCCTCTCAAACGACAAACTCTTCTTCATTCCGTATCAATCTCGTTTTTTGTGTGTCTTCGATTTCGATAAGAGGTATTTCTCCAGATCCGATTCTTCGATATTTGATTTAATTTTGTGTGATTTTGTTTGTCTATTGGAGGGATTTGGTTCGTTTTCTTAAGCTTCGAATTCTCTATTATCTGATCCTTGGAACCGACTCAAAATACTCCAACCTATAACTGAACCGAAAATCTATAGGTATCTACATGGGTCCAAAACTCCCATACCCGAACTCGATCCGAATATCTGAATGCCCATATCTACTGTTGTACCAAAATTGCCCTCCTTTACAACTGTTAAAAATTGTATAATGCAAATCTTTAACAAGTAAACCTGATAAAATTCTATTTTTATTGTTATTTGATTGAATAAACATGATAAAATTATTTAAAATATACGTGAATCTCAGGGTATATAGAGTATTGATTTATGTACCTTTTAATTTCCTTGTTTGGACTTAAATAGAACGAATTCGAATCGATCAAAACCTGAATAGAACCGACCCGAACCGAAACTCTATAGGTACCTATATGGTTCCAAAAATCCCCTAGCCGAATAGATCCAGACCCAACCCGAACCCGATTCGAATACCCGAACGCCCATGCCTAGTTTGCTTATTCAGTTTTAATTGTGGTATGAATCTGATATATCATAATTAATTTCCAATTTGTAAAGTATAAGCAACTGCCGAGAGAATTTCCAACTTATTCGACTCCAATATGGCAATGTCAATCGATATAACACTCATGAAAATAGTCTAATGTAGATATCCTATATCTTATGAATTGGTATACTCTACATAGATTAACTATATCCATAAATGAGATCGACTGTAGTAAAGATTAACAATATAAGAAAATGAATTTGGTATAATATTTTCTTTTTCTTAAAAGTGTTTACAAATTGATGAAAATATTTGAAATTTTTTTGCTCAAAATATCATGCTATTTTTTTCGATGACATGATACATTTCTTTGTTGGTAGAAACTGGTGACCACATAATTGCAGAATTTCTGCAGAAAAAAAAAATCTTCAAAAACCGACACCAATTGCGTTAATGGATGAGTGTATAATTTTTTTGTGTGCCCCCCCACTATCATTTGTCTTTGGATTTTATTTTAAAAAATGTAGTTTTAAAAAACTTTCACTAGTTTAGTTTAACAATACAAAAGTGTACTGCTAAATAATAATTATTTTAACTGTTTTCTTGTTAATAATTCTAATTATGGTCAAGTTTATTAAACAATCTTCTCTATATTCATAATTATAACAAGCCGTTATTTAGTTTTTGTATTTGGGAGTTCTTAACAATGGTTATGTATAATTTTATTTGAACCAATAAAAAATATGTTAAAGAAACTAAAAAAATATGTTAGAGAAATTAGTTTTATCTTTAGCAAAACCAAAATTAGTTTTAATAGGTTTTTACCTATTTTGATATTTTAATAATTTGAATTATTCAAATGAGTAATGCATGTATCATATTAACATGTTTCCGTACCTGTTAAATTAAAATAAATTATTCCGAACATGTTATCATTCAAATAGATATAAAACCACCTCCAATGCATATATTTAGAGGGTCTTAATGGTGGGTTTTAAAAAAAAAAAATTCAAATTTAATCAAAAAGTTGGATCTTAAAATTAGACCCGTGTATAATATTAGATCCGTGTCTTAACAAAATCAACATTTCTCGGCAGGATCCGTGTCTAAAAAAATTGTTTTAGACACCCTTACATAAATTAACTATTACCATTGCAGATGCCCTAAGTCTAGGCGAACTGAACAGAACGATAACTAAACAAAAAAATTAAAACCGTCAAAGTAACCGAACCTATGAACCGAACCCAACCGAAAACCGAAAATTTTGGTTCAGTTTTTAATCTGAGCTCTAATTTTCACCATCGTCGTCAAATGACATAATTGCTGGAAAAATATTGTTTGACATTTTTTCGAAAACTATTAACTTGATTTATTGAAATTTTGTTCTTTTAATTAATTTGTTCTTAAATAATTTAGTTTATTTATTAATTTTTAAAGATTCTGCAATTCAGCAAAATTATGCAGTTACCATTTAGACCCGTTGTTTTAATGTGATATTTCTTTTAAATAACAAGCTATTTTTTAATATCACCTATATAAATTGTTTTTATTTAATTACAATTTTGTCATCCATGTTTCTTACAAATATTGAAACACTAGAGTTATCTACCAAAATAACCCATAAAGAAATTAGCTACCTTTGTTAACGTATTCTCAAATAATTGCAAACTCAAAAACCAGTTGGAATACACCAACTAAATACAAGTGGAAACGTCAAAGTGTCTCCATCCCTTTTGGTGAATGTGTCACCTGCAAAAAAAAACAAACACAAAGCCAGCCATTTCATTATAAGCTAGACATTTACATTCACCAGACTCTAACCAATCCATTTCAATCAAGCAGAACTAACAATTTATCGAACAAAGTCTCTGTTTTTTCACTTAAACCCCAACAAAAGCTAGAAATTTACATAAAAACCCAGCACATCCATTTCACCGAAATTAACAAGTAGGTCTCTAGTCAGTGGACTACTAAACCATTGCAATAACTCACTCAATCAAACAAAACTAATGACTTTTTCACTTTTCATAGAAACACAGAACATGTGAAATGCTCTCCAGCTGATAAATTCTCCCAAATCAAATCAGATTCAAGATATGAATAGCTAAGACCAATAAACCCAAAATCCCAAGCCAAAGAATCAAACTAGACAGAATCTCAACACCTCAGGATGATAATGAATCAAACAAAAAAAAGTCTTATCAATTACAAGAGAGACACAGAACATTAACTGACAATTTATCTCAAGTTTCTTCAGATTCTTGATTTGATTAGGTAAATGGCACAACTTTTATCATCCACAATTCCATGACATTACACAAACCAATAAACTCCATAGGTACCATGACTCTACCATCCATAAACCCTGAACCCAATCCAACGAATCGGACTAGACAGATTTTCAAATACCTCAGGATGATAAAGAACCAAAAACAAATCTCAGTTTTTCACTTATCAGAGAGACACAGAACATGAACTGATGCTAAAGATCCAAACTTTTTCACTTATATGAATAGCTAAAATGCTACAGATCCAAAATTTTAACATCCACTAAAACCCCAATTAAATTCATTCTCTAGAACCAAGTAAAATACACAAAACAATAAACCCGTCTGAGATAGGAATAGCTAACGTATACCAAAATCCTGACTTTATCATCCATAAATCCTAAATCCAATTACAAATCAAAATATAAATGATTAGCTAAATTGCCAAAGATACAAAGTTCAGTCATCCATAAACCCTAAAACCCACTCAAAACCGAATCAAAACTATGGTTATATCAGACTCTTCATTCTCCAAAGATCCTGTACTTAATCATCCATAAACCCCTAAAATCCAATAACAAATCCAAACACAAAGAACCAAACTAAAAACAGAGATGTTTCAAATTACCTCAGGATGATAGTGCAATCCATAAATCTTCTTCTTCCGACTCTCCAAAGCAGCAACAGCTCCTTGAGCACTCTGAGCCACAACTTCAAACCCTTCAGGAAGCTTAACCGCTTCATCACCATGACTCATCCAAACCATTTGCTTCTCTCCAACCTTCTCCGACCCAAAAATCTCCGATTCACCTTTCACTTCAATCTCCATCTTCCCATACTCTTTACTCTCTCCTTCCACAACAACACCACCAAGCTTCTGCACAATGATAGACTTGGCTATCGATTTAGTGAAGGAATAGAAGAAAAATAAGAAATGGAAGAAGAAGAGGGGAAGAGAACGAGACAGAAGAGAGTGAGAAGAAGAGAATAAGGAAAGGAGCCAAGATAGATGCTTTAATGTATTTTCATTGATACCCTTAAACCCCAAGTCGTGGCTCATTAAATACACTGTAGCAATTGAATAAAACAATATAGTTTACTAAAAGTATATGAATCTTATTATATAGATTAGTCATGGGCATTCGGATATCCGATCGGATTCGATTCGGACCCATTTGGATTTTTGGATTTTCGTATTTAAGATTTATTATCCATTCGGATATTTTAGGATTTCGGTTCGGATTCGGTTCGGATCCATTCGGGTTCGGTTCGGTTTCAGATATCCGAAAAATCATTAAAAAATAAAAATTGGTTAAATTTGAATAAATTTGGTTAAATTAAAATAAAATTTGGACAAAACTTAACAAATATAAATAAAAAATTTCTATATATTTTGGTTATTTTGGATCTCTCAATCATTTTGGTATAAAAATAACTCATATCTTCGGATTTATAATTGTAATTTTGGGTTATCAAGTCTAAATATAATTAATATTTTGGGTATCTAATTGTATTTTGGATATTTCGGGTATCCATTCGGTTTTCAGTTCGGTTCGGGTTCGGTTTTGGTTCTTCGGATATAGGAATCTAGGATCCGTTCGGATATTTAAATGGTTTCGGTTCGGGTTCGGTTCCTCTTTTTCGGATCGGTTTCGGTTAATTTTTTCGGATCCGGATATTATGCCCATGACTAACATAGATAAAGCCTCGGATTCAGTTAGAGGCAATGGTTTTCTTGAGTTGGTACTTAGCCATTTATCTTGAAATTATTCTTCTCATGCTTCCTTGCCAAACGACCACCTCTTGCCTTCTTCTTACAGTAAGCCAATGGGAAAGCAAGCTTATCATTACCCCCTCGCAAAAGAATCAGCTTGTCTTCAAGCTGGAAATGAGGAAATTGGGAAGCAATACGATTCAAGGGCTCCCATGAAGCTTCAAACAGCGGAAGACCCTTCCACTTAACTAGTACATCTGGTTCACCCTTACTGCTTTTCCCCCTTATATCCAGCAACTCTTCGGGTTCTGCATTCCATTCTAACTCAGAAGAAATGACCAAGGGAATGTCTTGTACCTGATTTAGTGGTGATAGAGACTTCTTTAGCTGTGAAACGTGAAACACATTGTGTATTGCGCTGTGAGCTGGCAGCTGAAGCTTGTATGCTGTTTTCCCAACTCTGCTCAGAATCTGATATGGGCCAAATTAAAAACCTGGGAGCCAGCTTCTCATTCCTCCTCACAGCTACAGAAACTTGGCGATACAGCCTAAGCTTTAAATACACATGTTCCTCGACTTGGAACTCAACATCTCTACGCTTTTTGTTGGCTGACGATTGCATCAATTTCTGAGTTCTTTCCAGATTACTCCTCAACTCCACAATCATGTCATCTCTACCTTGTATCAGTTCCTCAACAGCAGCATTTAAGGTAGGGATATCACCATACATGATCAACTTGGGAGGATCTCTTCCATACAAAGCCGTGAAGGGTGTAGTCTTTGTGGACGAGTGATAGGAAGTGTTGTACCATAGTTCTGCCCAAGGGAGCCATTGGCTCCAAGATTTGGGTTTGGCGTTCGCAAAGCACCTCAGATAGGTCTCTAAACACCTATTAACCACCTCCGTCTGCCCATCGGTTTGTGGATGATAGGCGGTGCTTCTCCTTAGATTGGTTCCCTACGAAGTGAACAAATCTGACCAGAACTGGCACAAAAGACTATCTCGATCAGAAACCATGGTTTCCGGAAACCCATGCAGTTTAACCACCTCCCTTATGTACAAGTCAGCCACAGTTTTTGCAAAAAAAGGATGCCTAAGAGGTATGAAATGAGCATACGTACTTAAGCGATCCACTACCACAAGTAGCGCATCCCAACCCTTTGAAATAGGTAGTCCTTCAATAAAGCCGAGACTTACATCCGCCCATACTTTAGTGGGAATGGGTAAAGGAGAAAGAAGTCCAGCCGGTGACAAGGTGGAGTATTTGTTCTCTTGACAGATTTGACATCTAGCAATAAACTCTTCCACCTCCTTTTTCATTCCTCTCCGATATACTTCTCTGGCCATTCTTTTGTACGTCTTCAATACACATTCATGTCCTCCAATATGACTGGAATGAAACTGCTCAATTAGTTTTTGAATAATCGATGACTTAGAAGGAATCACCAATCTTTTATCCTTGTACAACAGACCATTTTCATAGTTGTAACAGGTGCTTACTGATTTTCCTTCATTCAACGATTGAATCACCATTTGTAGCTCGGGATCAGCTGCAATTTGTTTTGCCAGTTCGTCGCTGTCAAACGACAAAGGCGCAGTAAGCGTTAACTCCAAGTATTCTTCACTATGGGGCATGCGGGAAAGAGCATCCGCCACTCTGTTCTCGGTTCCCGGCTTGTACTCGATGGAGTAATTCAGTCCCAGCAACTTAGAGGCCTACTTTTGTTGTTCCGTAGGTACTGTTTTCTGGTCCACCAAATACTTAAGACTATGTTGATCAGTTCTGATGATCACCTTATTCTCAATCATATAGTGCCTCCATTTGTTAATTGCAAACACAATAGCTAACAATTCTCGCTCATACATAGATTTTATCCTTCCCTTTTCGGAGAATGCTTGATTGATATAAGCTATGGAACCTCCTGATATATACAGAAACCAAACAGTCAATGAAATCAAGTTTTTTGAAAAGCTGTTCAAAAAGTAGAGGAATGGTCTTTAACTTGTCAAAATACACAAAATACACTTGTCAACATTATCACATCATTTTCTAGGCCTTCCAATGTTTCAACATGGAAGATGCCAACACATGGTTTTGTCAAGTGTAATTATGATTATAGGTTTAAACAAGACAATGCAAGCACAAAGGCTGCCTGGATTGTGAGAAATGAAGATGGTTTCTTTAAGGAATTATATGAACATCGGATGTAATAGAACATCTTTATACGAGTTATATCACATTGTTAAATATGGACTAAATGTGATTGGTTTTTATGTATTGATGTACTAAACAGAAACAATTGTAGCTCTGAGTTTGGTTTTCTTTAAAACAGAAACTAGTTTTAAAGGAGTAAACATGTTTGGTGTTGTTGTTAATTTAATAATCTATTGATTTTCTTATCATATTTTAAATGTAATTTTTTTTGGATACATCCTTTTATAAAAAAATTACCTATATTTACTAGATAATAATAGTCATAATACAACATATTTTTTATTCCTTTAAAACTAGTTTATTTTTTTATAATATCTACAAATATTAAAAGTGTAATTGTTGAGTAACCACCCATGGTCTAAAACATAATTTATTTCTAAGATATTACCAGACATTGTTTCTACATAATGAAAAATATGGAATTTGAAATTAATTATTTGAGGAGAAAGAAATAATACTTCTGAATCGGAAAATATAAATAAAAATAAGTTAAAGTCGAAAGAAAAATAAATAAATAAAGGAAACGAACGATAGGAATTTGGGTATTTCTTAATCCTGAAAACAGATGGAAAATAAAATAAAATAAAAATTGGGTATTTCCTTTTGTATTCCTAAGTTAACCCTAATGTCTCGTCCTATATAATAAAATCAAACGCCTCTCAAACGACAAAGTCTTCTTCATTCCGTATCAATCTCGCTTTTTGTGTGTCTTCTTCGATATCGATAAGAGGTATTTCTCCAGATCCGATTCTTCGATATTTGATTTAATCTTGTGTTATTTTGTTTGTCTATTGGAGGGATTTGGTTCGTTTTCTTAAGCTTCGAATTCTCCATTATCTGATTATATTTTGTTTCTGGGTGAGCTAAACGATCGATGATTATTGAGTGATAGATTTGACAGAGATTCGCCTTGGACTTTTGATTTCTCCTTCCTTGTCTCGTAGTCTCTATGTTTTGTCTTGATGTTTGCTGTTTTGTAACTGTAATGCTCTAATTGATCAGTTTTCGTTTATTGATGTCGTGTGAGATTTGTGTGAATTTTACATATATTCATTCTTGTCCTGAACATCCTTTGCTTTATTTTGTTCCTTTCAGCGCGTTTTGTTTACAGGAGGTTGAGTTTTGCAAGAATCGAACTTTTGAAGCTTCTTTTATGTCTGACAAGATTTCCCCGTTTTGCTGTCAATCTGGTTGCTTGGAAAATACTGTCCTACATCCAGAATTAAGGACTACAAGCTCTTCCATTACTTTAGGTTCACGCATCTTCAAACCGGAGACTCCTTTGAAGGTTGTTGCTCACTTTCCCGCCCCTCTGCTTTCTGACCAGTTCGATTGATCCGTTTTTTCCCCCCGCTAAGAAGATGGCGCTGCAGAACATTGGCGCATCCAACCGTAACGATGCCTTTTACAGGTACAAGATGCCAAAGATGGTTACCAAGACTGAAGGCAAAGGTAATGGCATCAAGACCAACATTATCAACAATGTTGAGATTGCCAAAGCCTTGGGGAGGCCTGCTTCTTACACAACCAAGTACTTTGGTTGTGAGCTCGGGGCTCAGTCCAAATTTGACGAGAAGACCGGGACATCTCTGGTGAATGGAGCACACAACACTTCAAAGCTTGCCGGGCTTCTGGAGATTTTTATTAAGAAGTATGTCCAGTGCTATGGATGTGGCAACCCTGAGACTGAGATAATTATCACAAAGACGCAGATGGTGAATATGAAATGTGCTGCTTGCGGGTTTATGTCTGAGGTTGACATGAGGGATAAATTGACAACATTCATTCTGAAGAACCCACCAGAGGCGAAGAAGTGCTCAAAGGACAAGAAAGCAATGAGAAGGGCTGAGAAGGAGAGGGTTAAGGAAGGCGAAGCAGCCGATGAGGAGCAGAGGAAGTTGAAGAAGGAAGCTAAGAAGAAAGCTTCTTCTAACGGGAAGGATGCTTCTTCTAAGTCGTCCAAGAATCATACTTCTGATGAGGATATCAGCCCAAAGCATGATGAGATTACGCAGGAGGTGGATGATGATGATGAAGACGATGATGATGATGGTATCCAGTGGCAAACTGATACCTCCCGCGAAGCTGCTGAGAAAAGAATGAAAGAACAGTTAAGTGCTGCAACTGCAGAACTGGTGATGCTCTCTGCAAGAGAAGAAGAAGAGAAAAAGGTGCCCAAAAGCCTAGCGAACGGGGATGTGAAAACTGAGAAACCGCAGGAGGAGGAGAAGAAGCTCGTGCAGGAGATGAAAGAGTATCTGAAGAAAGGTTCACCGATAAGCGAGCTCAAAACTTTCATCTCCTCTCGCTCCGATCCTCCTCAAGACGTCATGGACGCACTCTTCAGTGCTCTCTTTGATGGTGTGGGCAAAGGATTTGCAAAAGAAGTGACGAAGAAGAAGAATTACTTAGTGGCTGCAACGCAAGAGGATGGATCACAGACGCATGTGCTCAGTTCAATTGAATCATTCTGCAGAAAGAATGGAAACGAAGAAGCGGTTAAAGAGGTGGCTCTGGTTCTTAAAGCATTGTACGATGAAGACATGATTGAGGAAGAGTTTGTTTTGGAATGGTACCAAAAGGGTCTGACCGGAGTTGACAAAAGCTCGCCGGTTTGGAAGAATGTGAAGCCTTTTGTCGAGTGGCTCCAGAGCGCTGAGTCGGAGTCCGAAGAGGAGGATTGAGAGTTTTTTTTTTGCTGTTTCCTTTTGATGGGATTTTTATTTCAGTTTTTCGTCAGTTTTCAGTATTCTTTCTTTCGGATAATCTAAAAGCATTTTGTTTTGAAAAATGCTATCCGACTTTATTATTATATTTTAACATACAAAAATTTACAAACGGTGGTTACAACTTATTGCTTTTAAAAAAAAAATCGATAAAAAGGGTCTTTGTGGGGTTTTTGAAAATCTACAAAGCACTTGCTCTGCTTATTAACAATGTTTTGTCCAAACAAGAACAAGTCGTACTGTTTATATTTATGTGTTTGCAAGCCGATTATTGACGTTACATTGATTTGACAGATATCAATGAAAAGTAGCATGGCCGAGTTCTGTTCTCATGAATTTTCAACAATATTTGATTTGCAAATTTCACTTTTACAAAAACAAAAAAGTTGTATTCTAATAAAAGATGATGACTCGGGAAATATTCGAGACGGCTTCATGGTCATTGACTTGTTGGTATAATTGTCATTTGTCATTATTACGTTATTTATTATATATTGTAACCTTGATCTGATAGTGGGCCGTACCGTTTATATTAAAAAGAAAACATGCGAAAACAGAAACAGGCCCGTTTGAACGGAGCCTAATAAATAGCGCTATTTTTTGTTTTAAACCAAAAAATTGCACTCTCCTTTATTAAAAAAAAATACGAATAAATAAATGAAACTAAATTGTTTTTTTATAAAGATCACAACAAACACTCTTAACTGTTTCCCCACGCGCCAACGGAATTACAATAGGAGATCCTTTTTGATACTTTGGTTTTTTATACCCAAACTAATTTTCTAGAAGTCCAACGAACCGGTGCATACTCACAATTTATGAAACAAATCATTGGTGGTGAAGTGTATTCGAACCCAAGAGGGAAGGCACATATCCGTCTCAGCCAATTTGATTACTATCACTAGACCAAAAACACTTGTGCATTGTAAATCCATAAATCTCGTAAAGTAGTTTTTGCAAAAATTAGTTTCATTTTAAAAATAAGTAAATGAAAACAAATTTATTCTCCGTTTTAAAAATAACATGGATAATAATAAGCAAATGAAAACCAATTTATTCTTTGTTCGCATGTCATCAAATCTCGTAAAGTAGATCTTGCAAATATTAGCCTCATTTTTGCTCTAAATGCAAACATTTTTCCTTCTTTTTTGCTACGAACATTCAGAGACACTTTTAAGGGTGTCTCAAACTAAAAATATTTTTTAAAATTAATTAAATAATTATTTTTTTAAAAAAATGGACCTATCAAAACGTTACACGTAAAAGCATTTGCATTGGTGAGGGTCTAAAAATGGATGTCTCAACCAAATAATATTATTAATTTAATTAAATGTAGTTTTATAATTAAATTTTAATTTTAAAATAAAAAATGAACCAATAAGAAAGAAACACTTACTTATAGGGTGTCTCAACATTAGTGAAGGAGTGTCTCAAATGAGACACCATTCTCCTTGTCTCTATTTTCTTTTCTTTTTTTTTTCTTTTTAATTTTTTTAAATCACACAACAAACATTCTCAATGGGCCATATGTATGTTTTTCCATGCGCCATGGATACCAGGCGCTATTTTTCCATTAACAATTTTTTTTTTTGTTAAAATGGTTGAGATCTCATTTTTGAAATTATCGGGTTGTTAAATTGAAAAAATATTAAATATTAAACATTAAAGCAAGACAGCTTGATTTATTGTAAATTCATAAATAAGATATACTTGGAACTGATCCACTTTGATTTACTTAGATTTTGTATAAAGAAAACAAAAATATTTCTTCTAGAAGATTAAAAAAAAACACCGTAAAAACATAAGTTAAATAAACAAGTAATTTAGGAAAGAAAAAAAATAATAATAATCAAGTAATATTGAGTCATAGACAACTAACAAGGTAATGTTTTCTTTTTATCTAAATGCGAGAAAATCGACATTGTGAAGTTTTTTTATACATCTATCTCCTGAAAACATGAAAATAGGTTTTAATATAACACAAAATATTTGTGTCTTTCTATTATGTTTTCAATCATTCTTCCCAAATCTAACTAAACTATTTTAATTTTATTTTGCTTAAGAAAAGTCAAATTTTTCTGTGTGGTGGAAAAGATAATCCAAAATGTTAAGGTCTTCTTCCAAAGTATATTTGGTATATCATATACTTTATTTAGTTTTTTTCCAATAGTTTTTAAAAAATGTACATATCAGTATTTCCTTTTTCAGTTCTTGATAATTAAATATTTTTCTTTCTATAAAACAAATAATTCCTTCTTAATATTAATAATTCATTTTTTTTTTAATTTGCTTATAGTTGTGGAACACAAGAAGCAATTTTTGTAGGACATAATTTAATTTTTGAAGAAAAAAAAAAGAAAAAAGGGAGCATCATTAAGTGAACCTACAAATGAGGGGAAAATAATAATAAATGGAACCAAAAAGCGAGGAAAAAAGGGAGAGATTGAGATGCACGCGCGAGATCGGACGGTGTAAAAGAGCAGGTTACTGCGTAAAGTTTGTTGTCGTGTGGCAGAAACTGTAAATTCGAACAAAATCCCGTAACAGCGTAACAGTAAATCGGTAATCTCTCTCTCTCTCTCTCTCTATCCCTCCGCTTTTGCTTCCGTTTCAATTCTCTCTCTCTCAGACATACGGTCTCTCTCTCTCTCTCTCTCTAACACCTAACAGTACCTACCTCTTCTCCTTCTTCTTCTTCTTCTTCGCTGACTTCTCTGCAGTGAAAAACGACCTAGCCTCCTATGTCACCGCCGTCGGCAAACGCCGATATCCTCCGTGAAGTCGACCCGAGGATCTGGCGCGCTTGTGCAGGCGCCTCTGTGCAGATCCCCTCTCTCTATTCTAGGGTTTACTACTTCCCGCAGGGCCATGTCGAGCACTGTTGCGCATCATCGGTCATCTCTTCTTTCCCTTCCTCTACCTCTCCAGTTCCCTGTGTCGTCTCATCCATCGAGTTGCTCGCCGATCCCATCACTGACGAGGTTTTCGCTCACGTCTTCCTCCAACCGATTGCTCCCGACCAGTTTATGCCCCCTAATTTCTCTAGATTCGGGAGATACGAGAGTGACGAAGAGGAGAACAAGGTGATTACATTCGCCAAGATTCTCACGCCGTCTGATGCTAACAATGGCGGCGGATTCTCCGTCCCGCGTTATTGTGCCGACTCTGTCTTCCCTCCGCTCGATTTTCAGGCCGATCCTCCCGTCCAGAAGCTCTTCATCACTGATATTCACGGCGTTGTCTGGGATTTCCGGCATATCTACCGCGGCACCCCGAGGCGGCACCTGTTAACCACCGGATGGAGCAAGTTCGTCAACAACAAGAAACTCATCGCTGGAGATTCGGTCGTTTTTATGAGGAAATCGGCAGATGAGATGTTTATAGGTGTAAGGCGAGCCCCTACCTCAAACGGCGGCGGAACAAGCTTCTACGGCGGCGGCGGCGGCGGGGATGACTTCTCCAGTTATTACCAGAGCAGCGTAGGCGCGGCTAAGGACGACGATGCAAGTGTGAAGAAGGGGTTTAGGAGGACTGGGAGAGGGAAATTGACGCCCGAAGCTGTCGCTGAGTCGATTAACAAAGCAGCACAGGGTCTCCCGTTCGAGGTGGTCTATTATCCTACGGCTGGATGGTCGGACTTCGTGGTGAGGGCAGAAGATGTTGAATCCTCCATGGCCATATTCTGGACTCCTGGTACTAGAGTGAAGATGGCCATGGAGACTGAGGACTCTTCACGGATTACCTGGTTTCAGGGCATTGTCTCGTCTACATTTCAGGAAACCGGCCCGTGGCGTGGATCTCCATGGAAACAGCTTCAGGTATACAATGGTCTATTCCCTTGAATATCTCTCTGATTTTGGTGCAAATACAGAATCTATATGGAACTATTAGTGTGAGCCCTTTCATGAAGCCTCATTCTGGTTATTCAAATGCCAGTTACTGGATTGCTGTGAATAGTTTGATTGGAAACAGGATCAGATATATATATTGTATATGGAAATGAATGTGGTATCCTCAAGTTTCATCTTCCACAAAAGATAACATGGAAAATAATTAGGAAGGCATGATGTAGAGTTGCTTTTTTCCTTGTGATCTTTTGTAATCTTAAGATACTCGTTTTCTAGCAGTACATTGTGATCATTTGTTTGCTTTGAACTTGAGCAGATCACATGGGATGAACCTGAAATTCTGCAAAACGTGAAGAGGGTGAATCCTTGGCAAGTGGAAATTGTTGCAAATTCAAGTCAACTTCATACCACTTTCCCTCCAACAAAGAGGTTAAAGTTTCCCCATAGCGCAGGTGGGTTCTTGAGTGGAGAAGAAGGAGAACACTTGTATTCTCAAAGAGGACTGCCCAGTGGAGCACCAGCTGGGGATCCAAGTCCCTATTTGTTCTCGTATACTACATTTCCTGCTGGCATGCAGGGAGCCAGGCATTATGAATTTGGGTCTTTCAATCCAACCGGATACATTGGAGAAAATCCTCCCCAGTTATTAGGCACCAATAACTTCTTTAGTCCTCTTCCGGGGTTTGGAAAAGTCTCGACTGAGATGAACTTTGGCAGTCCGCCATCAGAGGACTTGTCGCCTAATAGCAATACCACTAATATTTCCTCTGGAAATGACCCAGTTGGAAACCAAGGCCCCACTTCAGCAAGAGCAAACTCGTTTCAGCTGTTTGGCAAGATCATTAACGTGCAGGAGTTTTCTGAGAGTGGTTTTGCTGAGTCTGGCTTGTACGAAGAGGATGGCAGCAAAGAGTCCAGTGACAATGAAGGTCTGAATGAGACACAATTGTCCTTGACACATGGTCCTCATGGCATATGAAGATTCCAAATAGCTGCTGCAAAGGTATATTTTGATCTATCACAACTTCATTAAATCATGGTGTTTTTTTCCTTTTCAAATTGATTAGGCTTGTACCATTTTTCTTATTATGATTTGCTGATAGAACCGATGCTACTATCTCCATCTATCTCTTCAGTCTGTCTGGGGTAATTGGAATTTGGAACTAAACATTAACTTTTCAAGCTTATTTTTCATCTGATGTATTGAGATAGTTGTTATTATTACAACCCATGCCCTTTCTCTATACTTGGTATGCTTTTATTTACTGCTGCTATTTTACCCCATTTTTGGGTCTCTCATAAGATAAAATTCGCTGACATTCTCTGAACATAACACATGGAATGCATTACTGTTACAGTCCAGTCCTACAAAGAGCTTCTTATCTTCTTCTAAAATGCTGCAGACTAATTTTGGAATGAATGATATTTGGTTCACAGGTTAAAGTGAAATGGATCTTGCTGGAATCTCCCATGTCCCAAGCGGTTTGAGTACTAGTACTATTACTATATATATAAGTATCTGCATTGACTTTCTCTGGGTTTTTTTGTCTTTCTTTGCCACGGTGACAATCTGTTTCTCTTACCAAGTTGTCAGACACAATTTGATGAACATCTCGCTCTCTCTCCTCTAATCGTTTTTACTATTTTACTGAGGGGTAAATGTCTATGGATTTTCTTACCTTAGTAGAATCATTTTTAATCAATACTGAGTAACATAAATCTATTCATTTTATTAACTTCCCCTATTGCTCATCTAAGTTAACGGCGCCAACCAGAGAGAGAAATAACTGCTTATTATAAATTTTCACAATAAAATAGTAATAATGAAGCTGCCCTGTCTCTAAAAGAAAGCTCAAGGTCCCTACACTTCTCTCGACTCATTAATCTTCTTGTAACTGATTTATCTATAGGCACACCTAGTTGTTTGTCAATAAGTTAGGGTTGGTTTGATTTAGCAAATTAATCAAGACAGCTACTATTTTGTATTAGGTTGGTTTGATTTAGCAAATTAAGACGACTAACAATTTATGAGACATTGAAGAAGATTTCAGGAAAACAAGTGTAGGAGAGTCGCTGTCTGTCACAATACTATCATTATTGACTCTGGAAATTTGGTAAAAGTAGATCAACAACATCTCTGATATGTGTGTGTGTACATTATAATTATATACATATACAGACCTGGGAGAGTGGAGTGTGTCTTCTTACTTTTTTATTTCCTTATGTGGTAATAGTAGTATGATAAAGTGAGAAAAACCCATTCTTGGAAAATTAGCTGTCAAGCCAAAGTTGAATGTGCTAGGAAAAGAAAAAAGTAAATAATAATAACATTTCAGAATACAGTGATGTGTTGGGGAAAACACAAATAATTCATGTTGACCAACAAACAATTCAAAAGGATATTTGTTCTGACTTCAATCATAGTCTCTGGATTAAAAAATATATATATATATATATATACAGTCGTGTAAGAAAAGGACGAAAAATCTTCAAAATGTAATTATTCGATATATAAATTGTATTATTTAACTTTTCTAAATAGTAAATAGTTAGCTGTATGTTTAGCAAATGGATTAGCAAATGTTGTGGGTGAAATGTGTGGTACAAAAGCAGCAAAAAGTGTGAAAGAATAATAATATGAGGAGAGGAGTGGTGTCCTCTGCGGAAGAAACAAAGCCTGAAAATTTCTGGTGTGACTTTTTTTTTTTTTTAATTATTCTTTTCGCATCTGTTAAATTGATGTTTGATGATGCTGACCCTCTCCTTATTGTTCATACCTACTACATTCTCGATTTTATTAATTAGTTCTTGGATTTCTCAGTTAAATATGCCGCAAACATTAAAAAAAGAATGTGTATTAGAATACTTGAAAAAGAAAAGAGATAATGGTAAAAACAATTAATATTTTTTGAATAAGACAAAGAGAGAAGATTATCTGAATAGTGAATATACTACTCATATAGTAGTAAATTACTACAATATGATAGTATGATACATTGCTTTAAATGGTAACATTCAAATAGACGGTAGGTAACAATTATGGTGAGATGTGTTGGGTTTTGATGATGAAAATTATGAGTATTAACTAGGTCTGCGATTTGAGTTAGTTAATTAGGAATGTGTTTTTTTATTGGGTTTTGGTTTATGTTTAAACCGTTTTAACTTTGTAAATACCCTAGTATATATAAAGACAGACATGTGTGAGAGTTTTTCTGTATCCTGAAAATTCTATAGAGAAACTAGATAGATCTTTCGTGTTCTTAGAGATATTGTGAGGAACCTTAATTCTTTGTAATCAGTGGTGATAGTGGATTACTGGAAAGCTCCAGGCCGAGACGTAGGATCACACACCGTGATCTGAACTCGTTAATTCTCTGTGTCTTTTATTTATTGCTCAATTCCGTGATTATAGAGATAGGATCAAATCTCAACAAAGTGGTATCAGAGCCTAGGTTTTAGGTTTGGGAGCAATTGGACAGAGAAGTTCTGCATGGATATAGGTTTTAGATCTGGATTGATAGCTGGAATCAAGGCATCAATCGGTTTAGGGTTTCAATCTGACATCCCGGGAGAAAAAGCTGTCTGCTGCGCGAAGAAGAAGATCGCGCATATCGCTCAAGTATCGATCGACACCCCTTCCTGGTATCGATCGATACGTCTGTTACGTGTTCGCAGAAAGACGAAGAAAAGTTTGGTATCGATCGACACTCCATCTTGTATCGATCGATACGGTAGCAGAAGCGTGTTAAGAAGTTCTTTTGATCGAGATGTCTTCAGAAAAGAAGCAGAAGGTGAAGACAGCCATCTTCGACGGACAAGGTGATTTCTCTATGTGGAAGAGAAGGATGTTAGCTCACATGAATCTTCAGGGTTTGAAAGGCGAGCTAATAACACCAACCACTGAGACGGATAAGCTGGTTATCAAGAAGGATGAATCAGCGGAGGATTTCGAACAGAAACATAAAGCAGAACAAGTCAAGAAAGGGGAGCGAGCAGATAATGCTATGGATATTTTGACACTCCATCTAGGAGATCATGTCCTCAGGAAAACAGAGGAGTGCACAACAGCACGTGATCTTTGGGCAGCGCTAGAAAAATTATACAACACCAAGACTCTACCGAGTCGGATTCATCTTTTGTATAAATTCTATACATTTAAGATGGATGGGTCTAAGTCAATCGATCAAAACGTCGATGACTACTTGAAGACTGTTTCGGAGTAGGCTAGTGAAAAGGTTACAATTACGGATGAAATGCAGGCAATTCTACTACTCAATTCCTTGCCACCTCAATATGACTCCATGAAGGAGACATTGAAGTATGGTAGAGAGTCCATCTCTGTTGAAGATGTGGTGAATGCGGCGAAATCGAAGGAAACTGAGTTTAAAGCTAAGGGAATATCGACTTCACAAAGCACTGGTGAAGCGTATGTGGCTCGTGGGAGACAGCAAAATAGGGATCATCGAAATTCTGGGAATCGAGGCAGAAGCAGGTCGAAATCGGGAACAAAAGTCACCTGCTGGTTCTGCAAGAAGGAATGACATGTGAAAGCTGATTGATATGCTTGGAAGAAGCGGAAATACGGCGATGATGAAGATGCCACGGCAGCGGTTGTCATCGAAAAATCAGCAGGAGTTGATGCGTTATCAGTCTCGAAAAATTGGCATCTAGAGAGGTGGGTGATTGATTCGGGTTGTTCATATCACATGACCTCAATGAGAGATTGGTTTGATACATTTGAGGAGCTCAACTCTGGACAAGTGCTACTGGGGGACGACTATTATGTGGAGGTTAAAGGAATAGGTTTCATCAATATAAAAGCATGTGGTGGCACGGTAAAGACATTGACGAATGTCAGGTATATTCCTAAGCTGAAGAGAAATTTAATATCTACAAGTACATTGGATAAACTTTGGTTTGATCATGCTGGAGGCAAAGAAAAAACAAGGTTCTATAAGAATGGGAAGATGGGTCTTCAAGGCACTCTATGCGGTTCTTTGTATTTGTTTGATGGAGAGACTGTGGTAGGACAGTCAAACATAAGTGTTACCAAGAAACCAGCCAAAGACGAGACAACTTTGTGGCATAGAAGGTTGGGACACATGAGCATAAAGAATATGATGATCTTGGTAAAAAAAGGCATCATTGACAAGAGAATGATTGGGGAGATTGATTTCTGTGAGAGTTGTGTAATGGGAAAGACCAAAAGACTGAGTTTCAACATTGGGAAACACAATTCAGGAGAAGCGCTGAGATATGTTCACTCAGATCTTTGGGGATCTCTATCGGTCACTCCAAGTATCTCTGGTAAGCAGTATTTCCTGTCTATCATTGATGATTACACTAGAAAGGTGTGGGTGTTCTTCTTGTCTGTTAAGAGTGAAGCTTTTACAAAGTTCTGTGAATGGAAGAAACTGGTTGAGAATCAGATAAACAAGAAAGTAAAATGTCTGAGAACATATAATGGGTTGGAGTTTGTGAACAAAGACTTCGACGGGTTTTGCAAGCAGCATGGGATTGAGAGGCACAAGACTTGTGCATATACTCCATAGCAAAATGGAGTTGCGGAACGCATGAACCGAACAATAATGGAGAAGGTGCGTTGTATACTGGATGAAAGTGGCTTATGTGAAGAATTTTGGGCTGAGGCGGTTAGCACAGCTGTGTACCAAATTAATAGAAGCCCATCATCGGCCTTAGATGGCAGTATTCCTGAGGAATTTTGGTTGGGAAGAAAGTCGGGTTATGGACACATGAGAAGATTTGGGTCATTGGTCTATGTTCATGTAGATCAAGGGAAATTAAGACCAAGAGCTATTAAGAGAATTTTTATAAGCTATCTGAAGGGAGTCAAAGGGTACAAGATATGGCTCCTGGATGAATCAAGATGTGTGATTAGCAGGAATGTGGTCTTTGTGGAAGATACAGTATTCAAAGACTTGAGGAATAAAGTTTATGTGGAAGAAACTGCGCAGAGGAGCCCGACTTCTGAGAGTGGATCGATCGATACCACCCCAAGTATCGATCGACACGGACACGAAAAAGAAAAATCTCGTGAGCCTTATGAGGTGGTGTCGATCGATGCCATCCTGAGTATCGATCGACACCGAGGAGGATCAGATGCGACAACTTCTGTTACTGAAGGTGATGGCCAAGTTGGATCTTCAGGTGGAGTTTTTGGAAATCTGGAAACAGATGATGTACCTCTAGAAGATTGGGAGTTAGCTCGAAACAGGTCTAAACGAGTAACAAGGCGACCTGAATATCTTGGTGATTATGATTTAGCGAGTTTCGCCTTAATCGCTGCTGTCAAGATAAGTTCTGAAGAACCTATGGACTATCAGAAAGCTGTTGAAAGCAAGGATAAAGTTTTATGGAATGGAGGTATGGTTAAAGAGAAGAGTTCTCTATATAAAAACAAGACTTGTAGGTTGGTTAAAAGACCAAATGATAGAAAAGTGATTGGTTGCAAATGGGTTTACATGTTGAAGTCGGGTATCCCAGGGGTAGAAGAACTGAGATATAAAGCTAGATTGGTAGCCAAGGGTTATTCTCAGAAAGAAGGTATTGACTATCAAGAAGTGTTTGCTCTGATTGTGAAGCATGTTTCTATCAGGTTTCTTCTATCGGTTACAGCAAATATGGATCTGGAATTAGAACAGCTTGATGTCAAGACTGCGTTTCTTCATGGTTTACTTGAAGAGGAGATCTATATGGAGCAGCCTGAAGGTTTTGTGGTTAAAGGAAAAGAGGACCACGTTTGCTTGTTGGAAAATGCGTTGTAAGAACTTAAGCAAGCTCCAAGGCAATGGAACAAGTGCTTTGATCAATTTGTGGTAAGTCATGGATTCAAAAAGAGTGAGTTCGATCACTGTATTTACATAAAGGAGAGCAAAGGTAATTGTTTCATCTACCTACTTCTATATGTTGATGACATGCTAATTGCTTCAAAGGATATGAAGGAGATACAGATTGTGAAAGATTTGTTGAGCAGTAGGTTTGAGATGAAAGATCTAGGAGCTGCAAGAAGGATTCTTGGGATGGATATTGAGAGGGATCGTGAAGGTGGAGTTCTCACCTTGTCTCAATCTGGTTACATCAAAATGATTCTGCAGGTATTCAATATGGATGAAGCTATATCAGTTTCTACACCTATCGGTTCGCACTTCAAGTTGTCTGCTGTGAAAGATGATGAAGCAGAGACAATTTTGGATGATATTCCATACTCAAATGCTATTGGGAGTATCATGTATACGATGCTAGGAACTATGTGTGATCTTGTGTATGAGGTTGGCTTGGTTAGTAGGTTCATGAGTAAGCCGGACATGATACATTGGACTGCTGTGAAGTGGGTGCTAAGATATTTGAAAGGTGCACAAGATCGAAAGATTGTGTTTAGGAAGACAAAGGATTTTAAGGTTGAAGGTTTCTGTGTTTCTCACTTTGCATCGGATCTGGATAGAAGTAGATCGATTTCAGGTTATGTCTTCACTGCTGGTGGGACGGCTATAAGCTGGAAATCGAGTCTTCAACATGTCGTCGCGCTGTCTAGAACTGAGGCAGAGTATATGGCGTTGGTGAAAGCTGTGAAAGAAGCTATTTGGTTAAGGGGTTTGACTGAGAAGTTCGGATTCAAACAAGACACGGTAGAGATCTGGTGTGATTCTCAGAGTGCCTTGAGTTTAGCCAAGAACAACATTCATCATGAGAGGACAAAGCATATTAACAGGAGGATGCATTTCATTAGGGATATTGTTGCTTCTGGTGAAGTGAAGCTGTCGAAGATCCCGACTGAGAGGAATCCGGCTGATATGTTGACAAAGGTACTTCATGTGGATAAGTTTGAGAAGACTTTGAGTTTTCTCAACTTAGAAGAGCACTAAGGTGCTGGACTGTCTGGAGCGGCACATGAATGCAAAGATGAAGAAGTTATACTCGGAAATGGTTGTCATCAAAGTGGAGTTTGTTGGGTTTTGGTGATGAAAATCATGAGTATTAATTAGGCCCGCGTCTTGGGTTAGTCAATTAGGAATGTGTTTTTCCTATTGAGCTTTGGTTTAGGTTTAAACCGTCTTAACTTTGTAATTGCCCTAATCTATATAAAGACAGGCATGTGTGAGAGTTTTTCTGTATCTTGGAAATTCTATAGAGAAACTAGAGAGATATTTCTTGTTCTTAGAAAGATTGTGAGGAACCTTAATTCTTTGTAATCCGTGGTGATAGTGGATTACTGGAAAGTTTCAGGCCGAGACGTAGGATCACACACCATGATCTAAACTCGTTAATTCTCTGTATTTTTTATTTATTGCTCAATTCTGTGATTATAGAGATATGATCAAATCTCAAGATGTTTTTCTCGCTCTCGACCAAGTCAAATCAAAATCAATCAGTCAGTTTTTAATCATTTGCTGTTTTCGTTTTTTTTGTTTTTTTCAACCTTTCCCTTCCTTCCTCTGTATAGACCAACTCTCTTTTTTGCAGTCAATTTTTATTCAAAAGCAACCAACCAAACAAATTGTAACAAAAAAAACAAATGTGCAATCATCTAAAGTTTCATCTACCTGTCGTCATATTATGTACAAGTCTCTTCATTTGAAGATTCATATTGCGCAACAACATATGTTCTACTAAAGTATAACGTTTTTTTCTCTCACATTTCAACAAAACGGCTTAATTTTGTTTGTAAGCATCATATTTTAACACCAAAATGGTTTTTTTTTTTAATATAAGAAAACAGATATTTTATAGATATTATAAAAATAAAGACAAAGCAGATTTAACAATCTGATTCATCTAAAAGCTTAAAACAGTAATTTTCTTTTACCTGTGGCTACAGAAATCCAAAAGCATTTTCCTTCCATCAACAATCTCATCAAAGAAATCATCAATCTGAGCGACAATACTTTCTGCTCCATTCCTCAAATTCCCAATATTCACTTTCACATTCTCCACTCTCTCTCTTAACCCTTTCTCAGCCTCCTCCCCCTCTCCTCCTCCGCCGCACCACCGCCGTTCAAGCTCCGCCTTGAGCTCTTCCATCGCGGTCTTGCTCCTACTAAACTCATACATCATCACCCCTTTCTTCATCCCTGTCCTCTCCATTTCCGCCGCCACTCTCTGCTTCAGTCTCACCATTGCCGTCGCCGTCATCGTCAGCGTCGCCGTTGTCTCTCCGGGGATACAATAAACAAGGCCTTGCACTAAGATCATGAGAAGCAGCGAGTTTATGTTCTTCATTGTGTTCATTACTCCTCGGAAACCGCTAAATCCGTTCTGTATCTTCGATGACTCCATCGCCGCCGTCGCCGTAACTTGCTCCGACAAAAACGGAAACCTTTGGATCCGATTCTCCATTAACGCTCTGTTTTCTTCCTCTACCCCCACCGCTTCTCTCCGACATCCAGATATCGCTCGTATCACCTGTCTCCGTTTCAAAAAACCCTCAAAATTCAAATAATTATCCGAACCAATAAGCCAAAAAGATTCGATCTTTTTTACAGGCATACCTGTCGGGAAATCTGACGGTGGTGGTGGCCGTCGAGAGTAGAAGCGATGGAAATCGCGGCGGAGCAAAAGCTTTCCATGGAGGAGAGAGAGGATTTGATGACGTGGCAAACGTCCCAGAACTTGGAGGTTTCGTCCATGTAGTCGTCGAGCCACTTGTCACCGACAGGTAGATTGAGTTTTTGGACGAGAAGTGTCAGATGAGAGTGAGAAGTTCTCAGAAGACAGATCACTCTTTGCAGAAACTGTACGGACATGAAGTTGTTAGAGAGATAAACCCTTTCAAGATCTTCCATTGATCTGTTTAGAAACGAGTAGAATCCGTTTACTGAGTTTGTGCAAGACGGATCCATTATTGACGAAACAGAGAACCCTAAAACAAAAAAAAGATTTTTGTAAGTGGGATTTTTAGGTGTATTGATGATTCTTGAGAGGGAAAATTGGGAAGGAGATAATTTAAAGGTTATATAGAGATTGGATGAATGTATAGATGAAAAAAGAGAGTGAGAGAAAAGACGAAGAAGAAGAAGAAGAAGAAGAAGAAGAATCAGAGATTTTCTAAAGCTGAAAGTGATTGTTTGGAGCAATGATGGTTGTTTCCTATAGAGGAGGAAATGATCATTGGTAATACTAATATCTCAATTTTTCCTCTATTTTTTACCTCTAGATGTTATGGAAAGATATAGTTTTCAGAACCAAAAAAAAAAAATTTGGCAAGGCTATACACAAGATATTTTTTTTTTAAAAGACATAAGTTTTTTTGTAAGGAAAATAATAAAATACATAATACATTAATTTCCATGGAATCTAAATAAATTTGTCATCTATTTTCTGATACATTTTAGACATAAATAAAATTAAAATAATAGTTTGTGTTTCTAGAAGCTGCTCATATCTCTTCTTTTCTTTTTTTTTCTTTTTTTTTTTGCTTAGTGTTAGATATATTCTTTTGTCCGAATAAAATCTCTAGCAATTGAAAATTAATAGTACGAAAACAAAAAAAATAATGATAAAGTTTCAGTCCAAAAATATCGAATTAGTTTTTAGTATAATAGAGTTCCAGTCCATTAATCCAATTTATGCTTCACAAAAACCAATTTTCTTCTGACGTTATCTGATACAAATACAATAATGGTGTCTGGTAAACATAATAGAGTTAATGACGTTTTAAAAGTGATAGAAGGTGTAAAAAAAAAAATAGAGTTATACAACCCTCACAATATTTGTTTTTATTTTTATTGTATTTTATGTTAAAGGGTTTACTTGAATTGATTGAAATATCTCTATAATATTATTTAAGAAGACATTTTTAAAAATTCATTTAAATAATAATTGAAATAGGAAATAATATAATTGTCTTTTAAAATTATTGAAGAGAATATGGAAAATATTTGTTGACATTAAAGAGGTTATTTATTATTTAATTTCTTAATTATTTTTAATACTATGCATTCAAAGAAAAAAATCTATTTCAAAATGCCATTACTATATATTTTTAATACTATTTTAAAATAATAATCAATCATTCATATATATTTAAAAAAAAATCTATTCGAAATCCTTATATATTTTTCACTATAATGTATTTTATTTTATTTTAATATATATCAAAACAAAAGTTAAAAATATTTTACTAAATGTATAAAAAATTAGACAAAAGAAAATTAATTATTTTTTTAAAAATGTTTGTGGACTAACCACAAAACTAGAGTTATTAAACGGTGCATATTAGAATTATGTTTTCAAGATTATAGATTTTTGCGGATTAGCCCGAAAAATATTTTAATCCACTGTAAAACGGGTTAAATAGATAAATTATTACGAATTGACAGTTTTATCTATAATCATTAGTTAGTCATATTATAAAATTTATATAAAATCAATTTTTCTTAAATTTCAAAACAATTTCTTTGAAAAAAAATCTCCACACTATAATTAGGGCGGATTAAGTCTATTAGAGTTACAAAATACAATACAAAGCTTAGACCCTTTTCCGTAGGTCCGGTTTAGATGTCATGACCTAAAGTGATGCTCAAAAATTGGATTAAACCTAGACAAATAAACCGGTTAACATTCCAGAGCGCTTCGGAGCACCGTAATACCACCGCTAACTAGCCTTACGATCTATCCTAGTCTGTGGACAAAGTCGACGCCGGGAAATAGGTCCGATCCGCCGGCCAAGCGCAGCCTTAAGTGGAGAGAAGCCCAAATCATGCCACGGAACCGCCGTGAGCACGACCGCCGTGAAGCCTCGCAAGTGGAAAGAGATATTCCACGCCTCGCAACCATTATAAACCATAGCTTATAATCATTTCAGTCTTTGTAATTATTGTTTTTATACTAATTAATCTTGAAAATGTGTTCTTATCTTAACGTATCATTCTAGTTTCATGCACGTCCTTCCTTCTTTTTTTTGGACAATGGGCATACGCGCGACATTCTTCTTTTTATGACATTTTCTGTGGTTTTCATTCAACATTTATAATATTTACTTAATGCATATATAACTCCTCGACACAATTTCACTTAGTAGAATTAAGAAAAAATTTCTCTCTCTCAAAAGGGCGAAAAAATGACCACTTTTCACGTCGTTCGCCGGCGTCTCTCACGATGTCGGAACCCTCTTCCGTCGTCGTCTTCAGACCTTCCCTTCCTCATAGGTAATCAAAAGAAGCAAAAAATCTCCCCTCCAACCAAATCGAAATCCCAACCCACCAAAGAAGCCCCTCTTTCACCCACAAAATCATCTGACCCCTCCTTCTCATCTGAGAAATCGTCGCCGCTTTTGAACCAATTCTCCGATGGCGAGGTTCAGACCACAAATCCCTCTTCTACCAAGACTCCCCTTCCTGTGGTTTTATTTACTGGCGCCTCCTCAATTGATGTGGTACCGGATGACTCAAATCAAACTGATTTGACGGAGTCTTCTTCTCCGAAGAAACCCGTCATAGTTGTTAGCTCTGTGAAAGTTGTTAATTCAACCACCCCGGAAACAACAAGCTCAACAATCGTTTCTCCGACTATCCAGGGAGAATCTACCCTTCTTCATTCGGCCGCGATAGCCTCAGATGCGGCCAATCCGGATAGAACCGAGAAGCCTTCAGCACCAGTAACTGACTCGTGGACAGGTCTGTTCAAGGGTTCATCGAAACTGCTTGAAAAGAAAGGAACAGCCTTCACCTTGCCATCGGGAGAATCCTGTGTCAAAATACCAAACTCGATCATCGAAAAAAACAGAAAATCGTGGGAAAGCTTCATCATTGGACAATTCTTTACGGACCCTCCATCTCAAGGAACAGTTCACAATATAGTCAATGGAATTTGGAGCAGACAGTTCATATATGTTACAGTCACGAATATGAAAGGAAACGTGTTCCTGTTTAGGATTCCAAATGTCTCCACCAGACGTAGAGTTCTAAATCAGAAACTGTGGCAAATAGAGGGACTAACGATGTTTGTTGCAATCTGGGAACCATGATTCGTACCGGTCATGCCGGAGCTAACTCAAGCCCCCATCTGGCTAGAGCTCAGAAACGTCTCATTCCAATTCTTTAATGATGAAGGCTTAGAGCGTATAGCAAGTATAGTTGGACATCCTAAGTGCCTTCACCCTTTAACAGCTAATAAAACAAACCTGGAGGTTGCTAAGGTATTCACCCTGATTGATCCACGCAAGCCTTTGCCGGAAGCTGTAAATGTTAGTTTGATTTGGGTGATATCAGTAGAGTTCTGGTCTCAATCCCTTGGATGCCTCCTATTTGCCCGCATTGTAAAGAGGTGGGTCATAACCTGAAGCATTGCAAAATGGCGCCTTTAAAGTGCAGCAAATGCAAATCAAAAACGCATGAAACATATAGTTGTTCTAAGCCAACCTTAGATGGGCTAAAGAAGCCGCAGTCCAGACGATTCAAAGCAAAAGAACGGGATTAGAAAGCTGAGATACAAGAGGTCGTCTTAGGAAAATCAACAACTAAAGAAGTAACTCTCGCTGAGACCTCGCTAGGCAAATCAAAGGTGGTTAACAAGGGACAATCTAGTGGTTCTACAATTTCAGACACGGAGAACCAGCTCGCTCATATTGCTGAGGATGAAAGTAAGTCTCTTGAAGCTGAGCTAGACTCATCTGA
This sequence comes from Eutrema japonicum, assembly GCA_030161315.1. Classification (NCBI taxonomy): domain Eukaryota; kingdom Viridiplantae; phylum Streptophyta; class Magnoliopsida; order Brassicales; family Brassicaceae; genus Eutrema; species Eutrema japonicum. The sequence continues at coordinate 10,188,919 of BSQW01000006.1, forward strand.
TATTGATTCATCTGATTCGGAGTCAGACTCAAGGGAGAACTCTAATCATCAAGGTTTCACGTTGGTTGTATCTAAGAAAAAAAGAAGGGTGTTAGGGGCGAGGGCCCCAAATGCACTTAAGTATGTGTAAAGAAATATTTACTTGGAACGTCTGGGGATTTTATATAGCAAGTCACCAAGGCGGTTTCAAGAAGTGGTGTAGGGTTAATAATCCCATGTTTGGTGGTAATAATCCCGGTACGTATCCCAGAAGGAGATAACTCAGAGCTTATAGCTGCAAATAGGTTTTCTCTCATTGGAAGGGTTACAAACCCCGGCATTCAACACCCTCGAGCGGTGATGATCTTTATGATGCAGCACTGGCGTATGGAAAACAGAGTCACTGGCCGTGACCTAGGACCGGAAAATTCCTCTTCCGTTTCAAGACGGAGAAAGACCTTCTACTGGTGATGAAGAATGGACCTTACCATTATAAAAGGTGGATGCTGATTCTCCAAAGATGGGAACCCATTGTTTCTGATTTCTTTCCGGCAACCATCACTTTCTGGATAAGAATTCATGGCATTCCGGTTCACTACTGGACAGACCAGACTATCCGAACTATTGGAAAGGAGATGGGTCCGATTGTAGGAAGGGATGTTGATGAAGCGAGGATAAGAGTGGAGATAAATGGTTTGGCACCCCTGGAAATGCGAATCCCAATCCGTCTTCCATCTGGTGAGGTCGTGAATGTGGACTTTGAGTATGAAGACCTTGAGAAACATTGCTTCACATGTTTCTCCCTGAATCATGAGAAAAATACTGCCCATCTGAAGTTGTTCCTTCCAGAAGTTCTGGTAAGGGGGGATCTATCAATCAGCAGAGGACTATGGATATGCTTGATGTGGAAAGGAGAAGACATGAAGGGAGGCGAACCAGAAGAGAAAGCCCTCCCCCCCTACTGGAAAGAAGGTTTAGAGAGGGTAGGGATCATTGGGATGATCGAGACAGAGAACAGAGGATAGCTCATTCCCCTCAAAACCGTATGCAATCTAAAGCTCAGCTGTATCGGGATGCAGATGGGGGGAGTTCCAGAGGACTTCATCGAGAAGTTTCTCGTCCTCCCATGTCAGATTATAATCGCAGACCGTTGCAAGACAATGGAAGAGGGCGAGTTTCGCTTCAACACCCAGCTCCTCAGGCAGAAGGAAATCGGCATCTCTCAGATGTGGATGGAGGAGCTTCAGTAAGGGGTTCGTGGAAAGCGGACTGAAGAAGGGTTCTCAGGGATGAGCCCTCTCACTCTTTAAGAACTCACTCCTCCCAAACACCGCCTCCAAACCCCAGAAGAGATCCGATGACTCTTCCCCTTTTACGGGAAGCAGGAGAAGTCTCTAGTGGCTCTCGGGGTAGAATATCAGCCCTTGAAAGATTTTCCAATTCGGCAGCAGAGGAAGCAGCACGGGAAGCAGGGGATGGCTCAAATTCTTCTCGGGAAAGAAGATCAGCTTTGGAAAGGCTCTCCACTTCTGCAACAAGGGTCCCTCAGAGGGGGATCAGAACTGCTGGTGGAGGCTCAGATATTCTCCAGGAGATTGAAGTGATTTATGCAGAAGGAAACTTTCAAGCTCGTTCTATCAATGAGAGCACAGGGAGATTATCGGGCTCAAACAACACTAGGCGGGAGGGAGTGGACAGACCCCGTAACCTTGCAGAATGGGTACCGGCTCCTCAGGATTTCTCAAGTGAAGATAGGAGACCGGCTAAGCTCCGTCTGGGACCCCCCCCCCCCCCCCCCAAACTAGTATAAGGGGGAGGAAGAACAAAGGAAAGGCAGCTGCACAGCCGCCTGCTGCAAGCTCAGGTCCTAAGACAACATCAGCAGTAGCAAAGGCTATGGGAAAACGGAAGACCTCAAAGCAAGGGGGAGCCAAGAAAATTGCTAGCAGCCCCCTTCAAGGTCTAAGCTTGAAGAAAAAAAGGGCAACAAGGACCCAGAACCCTCCTCGGAAGAAGCTTTGTGTGGAAAGACAGAATAACCAGCCCTCTGGACCATCGTCAAAGGACAATTCAGGCTTGTTTTCAGTTCCAGTGGAGGAGGGGGAGGCTGGACCATCTTCTGCTCCGGCACCAGCTGGGCATAAGGGTGCGGAGGATTTTCGGCACCAGCAAAACCTTCTTACTTAGTCGCATTGAGCTGGAACTGTCAAGGGATGGGAAGCACCTTGACAGTTCAACGGCTTCGGGAATTTCGACTAAAGTTTTTCCCAGATATCTTGTTTCTCATGGAGACCAAAAATAAGGATGATGTTGTACTAAAAATCTTTGGAGTTATGGGTTATCCAAACCACTTCACAATCCCACCTGTGGGAGTTGGAGGAGGTCTTGCTTTGTTTTGGAAGGATGAGGTTTCGTTGGATATTTTGGATTATTCCCCCAATTTCATAGATTCTCGTATCACTTTCAAACAGTCAACCTCGTTTGTAACCTTTGTGTATGGAGCACCTAACCAAGAAAACATAGCAGAGTTTTGGGAAAAGATGTCTCAATTGGGTCTTGGAAGGGATTCCCCATGGCTGTTAACCGGAGACTTTAATGACATTTTGTCAAATGAAGAAAAGGTGGGGGGACCAACTAGATGGGAAGGCTCTTTCCAAAACTTTCGGAACTTTGTATCTCAAAACGGGCTTTGGGATATCAAATATTCTGGAAATTCTCTATCGTGGAGAGGACAGAGATATAATCATTTCATCAAGTCAAGACTGGACAGATCTTTGGCGAATGTAGCTTGGTCAGAATCTTTCAGCTCTGGCAGATGTGAGTACCTTAGATTCGAAGGCTCTGATCATCGGCCTTTGGTTTCTCGCTTCGATGATTTTAAGAGGAAAAAGAAAGGTATCTTCAGATTTGATAGGAGGTTGCGGGAAAAAGAAGAGGTCCGTGTTTTGGTGGAAGAGGCTTGGAATCATCCAAACACAGATTCAGTGATCTCAAAAATTTGCAGAGTCAGGAGAGCAATTATTCTTTGGACGAAAGAGCAAAAGCTCAATAGTTCCAAAGAAATGCAGCGGTTACCAGGAGAATTGGAAGCAGCTCTTTCGGCAGAAGTACCCGACTCGGGTTTGATTGAATCGCTGTCTTCTTCTTTGGAAAAAGCTTACTTAGCAGAATAACTGTTTTGGAAACAGAGAAGCCGAATTACCTGGTTACAGAGCGGAGATCGTAACTCTGGTTACTTCCACGCAATCACAAGAGGAAGAAAAACCCATAACTCTCTTTCAGTCATTGAGAATGAACTTGGATAGGAGTTTCACGAAGAAGAGAAGATTGCTCTCACTATTTCCTCTTACTTTCAAGATATCTTTACTTCAAAAGGAGGCTCTGATTTATCGGTGGTTACCGAGGCACTAAAACCACAAGTATCCCAAGAGATGAATGATATTCTCATTGCTATCCCGGATTCTAAAGAAATCAGAGATGCTGCATTTGCCATTCATGCTGATAAAGCTCCTGGGCCGGATGGTTTCTCGGCAAGCTTTTATCATGGGTATTGGGAAATTGTTGGTGAGGATGTGTCCCGTGAGATTAAAACCTTTTTCGATACCGGCTCCTTACTTCATAGACAAAACGAGACGCACATCTGCCTTATTCCAAAAACCTCAGCCCCAAGGAAAGTTTCTGAGTATCGGCCTATAGCTCTTTGTAATGTGCATTACAAGATTATAGCGAAGCTTCTTTCAAAACGTCTCCAACCCCTCCTCCCGAGCCTAATTTCAAAGTAGTAATCCGCCTTTGTGCCGGGTAGAGCCATTTCGGATAATGTGTTGATCACTCATGAAATCTTACATTTCCTTAGAACCTCGGGAGCTAAAAAACATTGTTCTATGGCGGTTAAAACGGATATGGGCAAGGCGTATGATAGAATTGAGTGGGACTTCTTAAGAGCGGTATTGGAAAGACTTGGTTTCCACGATAAGTGGATTATGTGGGTCATGGAATGTGTTTGCTCGGTATCATACTCCTTTCTCATTAATGGAGCACCGCAACGAAATGTGGTTCCTTCTCGCGGGTTGAGACAAGGAGACCCCCTCTCTCCTTACCTTTTCATCCTTTGTACGGAAGTGCTTTCCGGTTTATGTGCGAATGCGCAAGATAAAGGTCTCCTTCCGGGTATTCGAGTCGCTAGAGGAAGCCCTCCGGTGAACCATCTCCTTTTTGCCGACGACACAATGTTCTTTTGCAAGTCAAGTCCGAAGTGTTGTGAAACTCTATCCGCAATTCTGGATCGGTATGAAAAAGTGTCAGGCCAGAAAATAAATCTCGCAAAGTCAGCCATTACCTTTTCCTCGAAAACGAATCAAGAGACAAAAAGAAGAGTGAGACAGTCTCTGAAAATAGAGAATGATGGAGGACTTGGCAAATATCTAGGGCTCCCTGAACATTTTGGCCGCCGAAAAAGGGACATTTTGCGGTTTTAGATGACAGAATTCGTCAACGCTCTCAAAGCTGGGCCACATGCCTTCTCTCGAGGGCCGGCAAGCAAGTTTTACTGAAATCGGTTCTTTCGTCTATGCCGTCTTATTCAATGTCTTGTTTCAAACTACCATCATCCGTGTGCAAACAAATCCAGTTCATTCTCACAAGATTTTGGTGGGATGTTAAACCAGATGTAAGAAAGATGGCGTGGCTCTCTTGGGATAAGCTTACTCTCCCAAAAACTGCGGGGGGATTGGGGTTCAGAGAAATATAGAATGTCAACAATTCCCTGTTGGCAAAGCTTAGCTGAAGGATTCTGCATCACCCAGAATCTCTTTTGGATCAGGTTTTCCTTGGCAAATATTGCCATTCCTCGACCTTTATGGACTGCTCTATCCCGGCTTCAGCATCGCATGGGTGGCGTGGAATTCTAGTAGGGAGAGAAGTTCTTAAGAAGGGTCTGGACTGGAGTATAGGCATGACCAAAATGAAACCGTAACTGTATTTCGGACCGTAACCGTACCTTTTTCAAACCGTAACCAGACCGTAACCGTGTCAGACGGTTAAAAACCGTAACCGTTAACCGTAAAAATATATTAGTTATGGTTAAAAAAATTATTAACCGTAACCGTTAATTAACCATAACCGTATCAAAACCGTTGGTTAACTACAAGGTTAAACCGTAAAATTTTAACCGTAACCGTTTTAAAAATAAAATTATATATACTAATAATTGTAATTAGTTATGTAAAATTAAAAATTCAAAGAAAATTATATATAATCAATTTACCAATAGCAAATGCAAATCTAACAAATATAAATATTAATTAAAACTTAAACGTGCTAGACTATTTTTTTTTTTACTTTTTCTTTTAACTAAATTGTTGTAATTGTTTACTTACTCTTTAGGTTATAGATTAATAAAATGTATTCTGAAATATTTTGAAACAAACTAATAAAAACTTTAGTTAGTTTATTTTACCCATATTAATAAAATTGTTTAGAATATTAGTTATAGACTTCTAATTATTTAATTATAAATCATGACATTAACCATTTATTGTCATCAGGTAACCGTAACCGTATCTAACTGTAACCGTATTAACCGGACTCGTATTTAACCGTAACCGTTTTAACCGTATATTAAACGGTGTTAAGGTTAAAGTTAAAAAAAATTCTAACCTTAACCGCATTAACCGTAACCGTGGTCATGCTTACTGGAGTATTGGGGATGGAAAACATATTAATATTTGGAGGGATCCATGGCTATCCACTTCGCTACCTAAGGCTCCTTTCGGACCACCTTCAGAAGCTAACGCGGAGTTGAAAGTTAGTGACCTTCTCCTACCGAGTTCAAACTCCTGGAACCTAGAAGCTGTTAAAAAACATTTACCTCTTTATGAGGCTGAAATAAGAAGACTCATCCCTGGTTCAGCCCATCAAGGGGATGAATTAGTTTGGCTACCTGAAAAATCAGGGATTTACTCGACAAAATCTGGTTATGTGATGGCAAAGATGCTTGAGGTCTCGAGCTTTGATTCTGAGTTTGACTGGAATAGATGTATTTGGAAGGTTAAGACAACGCCCAAAGTGAAACACTTCCTTTGGAAAGCCATGAACAATGCTCTGCCTCTCGATGAGGCTTTGGCTAGACGAGGAATCACGGCAGATGTATCCTGCAGGACATGCGGCGACCAGGAGGATGCTATGCACGTGTTGTTTCGATGCCCGTTTGCAGCTAGAGTCTGGGGTTTAGCTCCGGTGATTAATAAACCTTCATGTGGAGTGGTTTCCTCACTAAGATTACTCATGTCTAGTGCCCGTCAAATCATCAGCCTTCCTCCGACAGGCCTCTCCAAGGTACAAGTGTACCCTTGGTTGCTTTGGAATCTGTGGAAAACAAGAAATCAGGCTGTGTTTGAGGACCGTTTCTTCACGGAGGAAGAAACCATCCAGAAATCACTGCTGGAAGCCCGTCGTTGGATGGAGGCTCAGGCTTTAAAAGCTGGGCCGAGAGCCGCTCAGGAGAAAGATTTCAGCCACTCCCCTGCACCCGACACCACTAGTTGCTTTGTTGACGCAGCTTGGGAGGCAAGTTCCGGTAATGGAGGTATGGGCTGGCTTCTCAAGATTGCAAACAATGAAAGTTTTGCACAACATTCGACACACCAACGCTTCGTAACCTCAGCTTTGATGGCGGAGACTCTTGCGATGAAGGCGGCACTTTCGAGTGCAGTTTCTTTAAGAATTCGAAAGCTTAACATCTTCTCGGATTGCAAGGTGCTTGTCTCATTACTTACCGCAGGTTCTTCTACCGTCGCGTTGAGAGGAATTTTAGAAGACATCAGAGTTTTAGTACTATCCTTTGATTCCCTCTGTTTTTGCTTTATTTCTCGTTTACGTAATGTATCGGTTGATTTGTTGGCTAAATCAGCTCTGTTGCGTATAATTTCTTATTCCTTAGGTGGAGTTTAAGTTTTATTTATAAAGTTTCCTTTGATCAAAAAAAATAAAAAGTGAATCAAAACTGAGTGGTGAGGTGTGTTAGAGAGGGGACCATCAAATCTAATGGAAGCATCGGGCGACTCAATAATTTCCCTTCCGATTCACAATTTTTTATATATATTCTCTACTTTTTTTCCACATTTTTTCTATGTTATCCTCTCTCCTTATTTTATTATTAAAAAAATAGATTTCACTGGTAGACGTGAAAGACATACTTATAAAACTATTCTTATTTTAACTTTTATTTATGAAAAAAAAGCAGACAAAAGGAATAGTACTAAGCAAACTATCTAAAAGTTAACATATCAAAATAAAATTCAGAAAAAGAATTCACGAAAAATCTAGAAGATGGTATATTGGTAGGAACTAGGAAGACTTATATATAATATAAAAATAATTAGAAAAATATCTAAATGTTTTGGTCAAATGAAAATGTAATAATATTTACTATATAAGCGTGTATATATTGACCCAGCCTTAGAAAGTAATTTATAAGCAGATTTGCGAGAGAATGTTTCGTTTTCTCAGTAATGGCTTAATATAAGGAAACAACTGTTTTGGGTCCATACTCTCTTCTCTTTCTGTCTACCATTTTGAAATGAATCTTCTCACTTCGTTGTCCCATTTTATTCTGGTTGAGAATGTATATATATTTAGTGATTAATTTGGATTTAGTCTCTAGATTTATTGCTAGCAGTAGCAGTAAATAATGTTAAGAAACTTGGACTCTAAGATAATTATTTGAATAAGAAAATAGTAAAATTTAAGACGTTGAAGTTTTTCACTTTTTTTTGTAGACTCGTCTACGACTTTGTTAAAACTCGACTGAGAATATAAGACTATAAAAAAACCGAAACCTTTATTGTATTAAGTATTATACCCGTTTACCTAACCGCCAGAAACTATGGTCGCTATTAATCAAGGTCATAAGTAACTTTTAACAGAGAAACAAATGAAGTAACGTTGAAAGAAAAGGCGATAAATAAAGAACAATTATTGGGTTCATTCCTAGGGGATTGAATGAACCTCTTTATTCACCACCTCTTTTTCTAGTCAATTAAAATATGTTATTTAATTAATTTAAACAAAACAAAAATTAATATTAGTGTGACCTTATATTTTTTTTAGTTTTCTACCAAATACTCTATAAGTTTCAATATAATAGAAATTTTAGAAAAACATGCATATTAAAAAAATAAATTAATTTTGATTATTAAATGCATCATTTTTTGTGATTAACAAATTTCTATAACTCTAAACCAATAACATTTCAATAACTTCAATTTTTTTTTGAGATTTACAATTAATAATTATTAACTACTCCCTCCGTTTTACAAAGAATGCCGTTTTAAGGTTTTATTTTTGTTTCACAAAGAGTGTCGTTTTAAATTTTCAATGCATATTTTTGAATGAAAATCTAGATTTAACTTTATTGTCTAAGTGTATTAATTAGAGAGAAAAAATTGTTTAATGTATTAATAAGGGATAATATAGAACTTTTAATAGTTTTATTAATATGTGTGAAATGTGTCAAAATGACACTCTTTGTGAAATTAAGAGAGTAATAAAAAATGCATAGAAAACCTAAAAAACTATTTTCTTGAAATATTTTTTTTTCCTAAAATTGTTTAGATTTAAGGTTTAGGGTTTAGATTTAGGATTTAGAGTTTAGGGTTTAGATTTAGGGTTTAGAGTTTAGGGTTTAGATTTATGGTTTAGGATTAGGATTTGGGGTTTAGGGTTAAGAGTTAGGGTTTAGGGTTTGGAATTTAGGGTTTATGTCTTTTGAGGATTAAAAAACTTTACCTAAACCCCAAACCCTAAATCTAAACCCTAAAACTCTAAACCCTAAATCTACTACATAATTACCACCAGAACTTTTATTAATAATAATAATTTTTATTTTTTAAAAATAAATTAGATGACATATTTTGATTGGATTAAAAAAAAAAGGGTGAATAAAAGTAAATAACTGATAAACACTCTTTTGATCACCAAAAAAACAAAAAAAACTGATAAACACTTTTTTGATCACCAATCATCTAATTATTTAGAGGGTGAAGAGCCGCCACTAAAGATATAGTTTATTTTTTTTATTGTAAAAGTAAAAGTGTTGACCGAAATTAGGATGCAAAGGTATATATGCTGTTTCAACGTTAAATGGTAGAGATTTGTGGTTGTAATATTCCACTTTCGTGTATATCTTTGATGCACATTAAATTGAAGTTTTTTTATTTATAACATGTTGATGTGGTCCAAATTCTCGATTTTAAGGATTAATATGGTAAGAAGACATAAAAATTTGTTTCAACAATGCAAAAATTTTGATTGTTTTACTTTGTGCAAATGCTGAAAATCTGAAATAAGAAGAATCCCAAAATTGTGTGTTGGTTAACTCCAAAATACAAAACACATTTAAATAAAGCTGCCAAACCAAATTCCCCAACGACCATCTGCTCCAATTCTGGCTTCATATCCGTCTTAACCGGATAAAGTTATAAAGTCAACTGATTACAAAACAGAGTGGGTCCTTCGCTTTTTTTTTTTTTTTTTAACACCAAAGTACTTAAATTGAAGCCAAAACGAATTGCAAAAAGTTCGGATTAATTCACAGAAAAATTGTAATGATCAAACGAAATCACAAATAAGCGATGGCTAAAATTAAAGTGAATCTGACAGAAATCGAATATGACTTGTGTATGTAAAAATGCGTATTTAGTGAGGATAGGAGTAATTAAACCAACAGAGATGTAGACTGTTGAGTAGGTTTACGAGATTTAGGACCACAAGTATGGGCTTCTTCTTCTGATATTACGTCTGTTTTTAATATGATGAGTAAAATTCTCAATTCTATTTTCCAAAATCAATTTTTTTTTCTTTTTTTTTTTCGAAATTCCCCTTAATAACAATAATAATAATAATAATGAATTCTAGTCGCCCTATCTCTATCTGTGTCAAGGTGGCCCTTTTCTGCTCATTCTACTACTACACCCACAAAGCCACACCTATATTTCATCATCATCACTCTTCTTAAAGCCATATAAAAGGAAAACAACAATACACATTAACTAAAAAAGAAGCTGAATATTTATAACATACTGGTGTGTCATGTGTGCGTAGATATGATGTGGATTGTGTAAAGTTTATGTAAGGAACTAATGCGGCTACTGGGTCCTCATATGGGACCAAACTTGGTAGACTTTAGTATTCAGATTCATAGTATCAAGAATCAAGACAATCGTCTCATTACAAGTCCTACCCTTTTATCCATTAAGGCGATGCCACACACAAAAAAAAAGTGTTTTTTAAGACTTGGCTAAAGATTATAGTGTGAGAGTTTTGGTATTATATGCATTTATCTAAGCGTGGGGGTATAAAGGAGTTCAAACCTGGTCATGTTTAAGAGCAGACGAGTGTGCAGAGGTCTTGTGTCCTGGCTTGTGAGATGTTGGTGTAAGGAAATATCCGGAACTTTCCATTGGCCATGCAGGTCAGTGTTAGTTGAGCATCACTCACCATTGCCTATTAAGTTCACATATATTTTACAGTGTTGTATCACTAACCCAACTATGATTTACTTATCTAAAGACTTGAATTTTAGAAACAGGGTCACAACAAAGCTTAAGGTTTAGATGATATACCTCGCACGAAGTAGTCATGTCGCTGCAGCTCCATTTTCTGGTTGGAACACAGTCAACATAGCGACACCAATTACAATGACGGTTAAGATTGATGCCCCAGCACGCTGCTATTAGAACCCCGGCAAGTCTACAAAAACACACATGGATAAGCTTTAATCATCATGTCACAAAAAAACGCAGAGAGATAATAAAGCTAGATCAAGAAGAGACAAAGGGAGAAATTCTCACATTCCACAAAACAAGACCAGGCATACAATCCTTAATACCGGTCTGTCAAACATTTCCTTAAGCCTTGTGGAACTTTTCATATCATCTTCAAACAATTTTCCCTTGTGAGGTGGAGGGACCTGTCCCAGCTGTGGGGTGAATAATAGCACAAATCCAAGAAGGAATCCTGATATGAAACCACCAATATTTGCAAAGTTGTCTATGTAAGGGAGAAAGCCTATCAGGAAATTGACAGTGGAGATAGTGAATATTATCACCAAGGCTGAAATCTGTAGCAAGCAAAAAAGAAAAAGACAAACAAAATCAGCAAAGGTATGAGAAGAAGATAACCAGGGACACAAAGTAAACACAAGAAATCCTTGACCTTGCAGGTATATAGATTCCAGTTCCTTGCAAGTGCAGAAAGCATAGCTCCAATCAACCCAAAGAAAGCAGCACCAGAACAGATTGATGGCATGTTTCGAACAAACAACACAGCAAACAGACTACCCACAATGCCAGAGAGGAAGTATATTACTGCAATCCTCACTATAAGACACCAAAGCAAAAACAAAAGAAAGGCTGATTATAAAGGTGAGAAGTTCCATCGAAATCAGAACCAAAGTCAAGCAGTCTAATTTACATGGTCCATATCGCTTCTCCATGTATATCCCTACGAAAATCAAACTCCCAAGATTTATGAAAAGATGAAACAATCCGCTGTGCAGCCACGGAGATGTCAGAATACGCCAAATCTCATGCTTCTCCACCAGAGCATTCCAGAAAAGACCTCCCATGTGTTCGAATCTGCAAACTCACAAGTACATAACTTGTATTTAGTCGTCTAGAAGCTACAAAACCGCACCTGTTTCCCTCAGTTTGCTTAAACCTATAGCTCTCAGAAGAAGCAGCGCTTCTATTAGTAACTTAAATTCAGATTGTTTGCTTCATCAAACAGAATGTAGCACCAAGATCCAAACAACAAATAAACACCTCTGGAACAACACAGAATTGGAAAGAAGAACTTGCCGCTGTTATCAAAGATTGAGTCACAATGAATCAGCTGAAACTCGTTGTTGATAATGGAGGAGACGAAATATTGTGGAAGAAACTAATCTTATTCAAACCAACATACTCCAATAAGCTATCATCACTGATACGCAAAACGAATCCCCAGGCGGAGGAAGAAGAGACAAAGGCTCCAAAATTAAAACTCGTGAGGACCTTCCGCATTCAATTAGAGGTCGATTCCAGAAACAGAGACCTAATAACGGAAGCTAAAAGTTCGCCAAAAGAGCTACTCACGTAGAAGCGGAGGGGCCGAGCATAGGATTCTCGGAGAGAGGCTGAAAAGAGAATCGGCCGAGTAATTTGGCGGCGCAGTGGCCGTTAGAATTCCTGGAGCAGTCGTTGACGCCCATAGTTGCAGCGAAGATGACGATTTGAAGAAGCACGAAGACGGAGACAAGCCAAGTGTCGCGGGTGATCTGCCGAGATCGGTGACGGAAGAAGGGGAATTTGTCCCAGCTTGGATCGCCGGCGATGGAAGTAGAAAACGAGAGATTGTGAGAGATTTCATCGATCTGCGTCTTTGGCTCCGTAGGAAACTCCATTGGAAATTAGGGATCGGAGAGGGAGACGATGTGTTGTTTTATTGTTTCTAGAAAGTGGTCTTCTAAAGTGGCGGGAAAATGCCTTTGAGAGCAAACCGATCGTAACTGTTTTATAATCCGGTTTGGATTTGGTTTAGAAAACTTTCAAAGCGCGGTTACCACCCAATACACGTAATTATTTTATCTCTCACATTTCTATCATCTCTCGTACAAATTAAAAGTTAAGAACCTACAAGAACAGAAACAAAAAAAATTACCATTTATGGATTCTCTACTCCCACATGCAAAAGCCCCAAGTTTTAACTATAGTATTTTATGAACAATGCTGTTTAATCTCATATCTACATGGTCCTTTCATTTCTAGGATGTTAAATGGAATTAGAAGTGGTCAACATTTGCCTTGAAATCATCCCAAAAAAGAAGATCATCATATCCAACTTATTCATAATTAGTAGTTATTATAGAAGATCATCATCCCAATTAGTGTTTTTTCTTCTTCTTAAAGATCATCCCCAAAAAGACGATGAATGAAATGGGAACAGGAGTTACTTGGTGATGAAAAGGACTATGTTATCATTATCTTTTTTCTCTTTCATATTATGATAAATTGATGAGAGTAAGAACACAAAAGTGTTTAGGAAGAATTATTATTAGACTCTCATAAGAATAATGTTACAAGTTATATTCTCTTATATAGAGATAAAGATAGACTTAAGATAAACATAAATGTAAATAATATATTTATAGATAAAGGTAAATTTCCTAAACTAAGATATTGGTAAATATCCATATTCTTCATGTTTTCCATTTTTCATGTTTTCCATAATCTCGATATGGTCAATCTCATCGATCTTCCGATATATTAGGAAAACATAAAAACAAGCTTCAACTTTTCTCTGTTGTATATTTGCATTGTAACCCTTGCTCCATAAAAACATAAAGATTCATAGACATTTTCAACATTCATAGAGATGTATATTTGCATTGTAACCCTTGCTCCAACTTTTCTCTGTTGTGATCACCAATCTTCATCAAAAATCTCCAATGAGAGGCTTCAATGTTTTCTTGAAGCATTCATCTCAGACTATACAAATGTAAAAAAAAAAAAGCCAAGGTGCTTCAATGAGCACATGCATTGTGGAAGGTTGTAGGGTAAGTTTTTTTCTCAGAAATCGATTAGAAAGGGACACATCTTAAGATGGAGAATGGGTCACACTTTCAGTTATTGGGTGAGGAAAAAATGATGGCATGACAATATGACATATGACATATGACATAACATAAGTTGCTTGCTGTTTTCAATAAACTATATAGGACACTGAAAGGTATATTATGGATTAGTTATGAAAACGATCCCTTTTGCTCTTGTCCCTTCGTATTCTCTCTCTCTCTCTATTTGCTAGTGCATGCTTCTCTTTTTCAGCTTAATTAAACTAGTATCAGAACTCAGTAAATGATCATGTTATATAATCAAGATTTAGTCAAAAAGAAAGTGAAGATAATCGTGCTTTCTCTTCTTCGAAAGTAAAATCAATCGCGATTGTGAACAAATGGTTGGATCACATTAGCTCCAGATCTGCAACTGAGGAAAATCATTCTCTGTGTTCCAAGTTTCAACAAACAAAGGTCGGAGAGTTATCACGTGCGTGACGGTGAACCGAGTAAGATCGTGTACGGAGAAGAAATGAGGCTGGATTCGGATTCTGATGGGTCTTAATGGGCCACTTAACTGAACCAAGCCCACTCTATAATATTAAAGAATATCTCTGCATTAATTTAATCGACTTCTAAGGAGTTATTTAATTTTTAAGTTTATTTTTCAATAATCTGAGGAGTAAATTTTCATTAATTTAATTTTATACGAATTTATAATGAAATTTTAAAATTAAAAATGTTTATTTATGTAAAAGAAACGGTGAAAGTGTTTTAAAAACTATTCAAGCGTGCTAACAAAAATAAATTCTGGTTTTTACAGAAACACCACTGTGATTTTTTTTTTTTTTTTCAAGAGTACAATTTTATAACATTTTTATAACATGTTTACAAAAGTTTATAAATTAATTTACTATTTTTATAACCACTTATAAAATATATTTTATTGTTTAATAAGATAGCTTATTAAAGTTTATAAATTCATTTTAAATTCCGTAATGTGTTTAGTTTCTTAAGATTAAAGTTTAATTGTTTTTGTTCGAGTCCTACTACCTTTTTTTTTTTTTGTAAAAAGAGTTCAGCCATTTTTAAAGTATGAGTTTGTGAAATTATTAGATAATTAATGTATAGTGGTCTACTTGATATAATCACTCTTTTTATATTATAATATACTACTTGTTTACGCAACTTGGAATTGCAAAACCCTTGCTGTCAAACGATAGAGAGAAAAAACGATGTGTGGATCATGGCCGATGATCAAAGGCTTCTATAGCTCTGGGATTAGCCTGATTGGTTTCTTTTACTAATTTTCTTTTGATTTGTTTAATTTTTTCTAATTCATTCTAGCTAGATATGGAAAAGTTTTTAATCGTATTTTCGTGAGATTTTTCCAATGAATTTAGGAAGATAAAATGTTTGGTTCAGTTGGGCCGTTTCGAAAAGATAAATGATAGACTTAGAACCGGATGGTGGCAACGGTTCTTTACGGCTTCAATCGTTGATGGTTATTCATTCGGTATTGGTGGCTTCTCGTCGTAAACAACGGTGACTCCAAAATACGGTCTGAAATGCAAACTCTTAATTAATCAACTATTTGGAATGATGATCTCAATAGCTCTGTTGTTATCAATGGAGAAATATAAAGAGTTGTCTCGTCTCGGTGGCTCTTAATGGAGTAATAAAAAGAGAGTGACAGCCGTAGTCAATTTAGTATGAATCTAGATGATTTTTTTATATTTCTATGAAAATAACTTCAATGAAAATTTAACCATTCCAAAAACAAAAGTGGAACAATTCATCTAAAAAAATTTTAGACACACATACGCAAAAAAAATGTTGTTATTTACTTTAAATCCCTTTTGATAGATTCTCTTTTTCTAGTTTTTGTAAACTCTTTGATATTTTGATTTTCTTAATAAACTATTATTGAGCATTAAAAAATAAAATAAAATCTGCTTGTTTACGAACACTCGAGTTAAAACCGGCAGACAAAATGGTAATTAATTAGATAATCACCCAATCCATACATAAATTAAAAAAATTTCATTTTATAATACAAAGTGGTGTACAATATAATTCTATCTGGGCCATTTCTATTAAAGTTGTTCTGCAGAATTATCAAAAAAAAAAAGGTTCATAACAGTGCGTATTAAGAAATATATATTTTCTATCGTTAATTTGTGTGCCGCGGATTAAATTAGTCTAACTAAACTCCTATCGTAGAATGATGACATAACCAAACCTGATTAGATGACAAAAGGTTAGCACGATTCGATTGAATATCTTATATATATATATATTAGCACTATGATTAAAGTGACCCCATATCAGATATTTTAAAACTTTATAATAATTAATGTCACTATAGATCAATCAGAAAGTAATTAGTTTTACTAGTTGGGTCCGAATCCACACCATCAGATCTCAAGTAGTTTGACATATCCGAATTCTGGTTTTGTCTCATATTCTTCCTACCCCGAAATCAATTAATCCAATCCAATACATAAATTAACATGGATGCCAAATATATATATTCAAAAGTTTCTTACTTTTGATCAATTTAATATTCTGATTGCGATGAGATTAAAAATGAAAGTTGATTAGTGTGTTGTTGCCCGTTTCACAGGCACCCATGGGGGTAATGAATTTGGACGATATATTTGACTTTAGGCGATTCTCTTCCAATAGAATACATTAATGTTGTTATTGTTATGTATGTATTAAAAAAATGCAATAGATCTTAGCGCAGCCAGACACTTTAGAGCATCAGCATCCGAAACGTGGTTCTTCCGGAAGACACAAGTTTTCCCAAAAGGTTGATGACGTGTCGCGATATAAAAAATTCAATTTTTTTTTTTTTTGAAAAAAAAAAGCGGAAAACACAGACATTGTGTCTGCAATACGGATGGTCTTAGTGTTTTAATTTATGTTTGCATATCTTATATACAAAATATGAAGAAGAGTTTTTTTTTTGTTAAATGAAAAATAACATGTTTCCAACTTTGTTCAAAAAATGAAAAATAACATGTTTCCAACTATTAACCGTATTAAAACTTTGTTAAAAAAAAACTATTAACTGTATAGAAAACTATTCAATTTAAATTTAACTTTTTAAAAAATTATTAAAGCAGAAGTATAAAATAAATAAAATTTAATTTAATTTGAAAACATCATAAACGTATAAATATCAAGCAATACAAGATTTTAAATATATTTTTCATTTTTTATGTGATTTAATCGTAATTTACGAACTAACAAAAATAATTCTACTTTGTCGTAGTGCTATCATTATCTTTTTCAGCTTTTTCAAAACTATATGGCATTATGTCATATCCTTGTAATATTTTATTTTGCTTTTTTATATAATGAAAACCTTTTAACAAAAAAAAAATAAAAAACAAAGATAATTCAATCTCAATACAAACGAAGAAAAAAATAGCAAGTAATGAAATATAAAAATAAGAACAATAGATTGAGAAAGTTTAAAACAACTAAAAAAAGAAAATCAAAATTTAAAAAACCAGAAAACACAAAAGAACATTGAATAAACAATCGAATAAATAACAAATTATAAATAATAGAGAGAAGAAGTGACAAAGAAAAAAACCGAAAACGATGAAACAAATAAATATACAATAATTTAATAACATAGAAAAGAGAGATAGATCAATGAAAGATATGTGGGAAAAAAAAACTCAAAATAATAAATTGAGAAAATTTAAAAAATTATTGTAATATTGGGATTTGGATGAATAGGAGATGTTGGAGATTAAAAATTTAACCCCATTAAGATATATTTTATCGCATTTTAATCCAAAATTAACACATATGCATATTACGACATATTTTGTGTTAGTTGATGTATGTCATCATACATTATATATTAGTTGGTATAGGTAAATATATATTTTGTTTGTTAGTTTGTATATGTGGTGTAGTTGACAATTTTTTCTCCAAATATTTTCCTTTACGATTTGGTAAATCTCTTAACGTTATGTGTAATTAGAATAATGAAATCCACTTATCCCAAAACCCACTCGTGACATGTCATATGGAGAGAATGCTATTAAGAGTTGAGTTGCTGCATGCTAGGATATCACATTCCCTCAAAATCATCAACTCATGCAAAGTCCTCTAAAAAAATAGATTTATGAGGACGAGTGGTCTACGAACATATGGATCCACCTTTCATGAACCCAAACCAGCGTGAAAATGATTAAGGATTTTATTTGTTTTTTCGTGGCTTTCGAGTTAATAAATAACGGTCACTTAAAGCCACGTGGTGAATATCACTGAGAGTTCGAATAAGAAATATTAAAAAAAATATACTCCCTCCGTTCTGAATTAACTGATGTTTTAGAGAGTTTTTTTTTTCTACAATTAAGTGATGTTCTCACTTACCAATGCAAAATTAAATGATTTTTAATTATTTTTGACCAATTACATTTTATAGACTATTTATTCATTGGTTCAGATGAATAATAAATGAGGTTTTAGTATAGAAAAAAAACAAAAATTAATTGTTTCCTTAATTTATGTGCATACTATTAAAACATCACTTAATTCAGAACAGAGGAAGTACTATATAACACAAACAGATTTAGAAGGAATCAGGAAAGAGATATATCGAACATTATCTGATATTACATTACTACCTCTTAAAAACTAGATTGTGCGACAACAAATGGTCTGATTTATCCAAAAAGAGGAACAACAGTTAAAAGAAAACATGACTAAAAAACAAACAGAGCCCACTACCAGCAAAAGCAAACCGAGGGGAAAAAAAATCGAATATAAATTTCGCATATTTATATACTTATTATGTTCTCGACTTCTTGGCTTGTTAAGTTGGACACGTTTATGGATATTGTGGTCGATTCGATTGTCATTTGGAATCTAAAATGGCGGCCGAGTCAGATTCCTCTCAGGCCTTCTCCAAGATGTCCGTGGAATGATAAAACTCGAATCTGGATATTTATTTTTTTTATTTTTTTTATTTTTTTGTGCAACCATTTTTTTCATTCATTAAAACTTCAAAGTACAACTAGAGGGAATTATCCATCCTCTTTCACAAATAGAATACAAATTAAAAGCACTAAAACTTGAAGTAGATAGAATGTGATCCAAAGACAGCGAATTCGAACCTAAGTTTGAATGCGTCGATAGGATCTTTCCGGTAAAACCGGATTGTTTGGACTTAGTCACATAATAATGTGGCTTTGAGTTTGAAACTCTACCTCCATAATTCGTCGGAACGAACATGTTTGCCTCTTCTGGTCCCGTACAGACCGCTACGCAAGAAGACAAATCGGTAAAGGCTTTCCTGAAATTTCCCGACAATAAGCACAAGAGGAAAACACCTCTCAAAGAGAGGGAAGTTGCTGGAAACGCCATTCCCAACAAAAGTTTAGATGTGACTATCCCTGCCAAAAGACCAAAGAAGCCAGAAACAGATTTTGACCTGGGAGATGGGCCAGTTATAGACGATGATTGTGAGCTGAGAAGCCCACATAGTCAAGTACGCTCGGTCCAAGATAGATTCTCGCTGGTTGAGCAACGAGTAAGATGGTAGACGGGTAAAGGAACAGCGAATATGTGTGGAGACGGTAGCTTTTTACGATAGCTTAATCGAGTGATTGGAGGAGTTGCAAAAGTGGGAGGGGAAGGCAGCTGTTGACGATAGCTGAACCGAAGAGGAGTAGGGTCACCGGTTATACATTGAGGAAGAGCCGAGGCAGCAAAACGACAAAATACCGTGAAGGTAATACTGGGCCAGGCCCACAATGAATAGAAATTGGGGCTAATACACATGGAATCGGCGGTGAAGGCAAAGGTCGGTAGATGGGATGAGGCGGATGGATCCGGCGGAAACAAAAGAGACATAGTAAAAGGCATCAAATCCGGAGGCTCTGGTTGCGACGGTGCCTCAAAGGAGACAGCCATCATACTTCACTACGATCAATTTTTTTTATTCACTGTTTTCATACTTTGTAACAGCCATCATACTTCACTACGATCAATTTTTTTTTTTTTGTTGTTGTTCATTTGTTAATAAATTGTAGAAATAAAGCTGTAATTATTGGACCAAAATCTAATACCAAATAAACCATATTTTAAACTAACTTCTGGATAACTTTTAATTTATGGCCAGATTCTTTCAAAATGATTTTTGCGACCATCGACTGTTTGTTCTTTCAAAATTTATAGAACGAAGTGTATACGTGGTCACTAAAAATCTAACTAATATTTAACAAATTCAGGATTATTATTATTTTTTTTTTTTTGTCAACAAAAATTGTATTTCATGACAGCCAGATATCCATATTCAATTAAAATATAGATTAGTTAATAATTAACTCCTTTAACAGAAAGTTATTAATTAACTAGCTAGTGATTGTCTTCTCTGCCCTGACCAAAAATATAGTTGAGGTCCAAGTCATTATCTTGCCAACTCAGACTAGTTTTGTCATCATTAACCATGTTCAATTTATATATGATATTATTTACAAGTTCTTTACAATTTATATATGATCTTATTTACATAAAAACATAATCACTTTTTAGTAAATTACTTTGGATTGATTTTCGGGCAAAAAATATTTGATTTGTTCGTTTTTTTGCGTTTTATACATATACACATAATTAAAAACAATTACAGCAATCGAGCATAAGATTAAGAAAAAATGAAGCATTTACCATTAATTTCTTCTGTCGTTTAGCATTATATTTTTATTTATTTTTTAAAAATTGAAGCATAATGAGAGAATTAAAAGTTTAATTAATAACGATAAACTCGATGCTAAACTCAGGTCATACTAATATATTTTATATACTACTCCGATCGTCAAAAACTAGATTTGTTACAAACTTCAATGTTATAAAACGTATAATATACACAACAGTAGATACATTATACCGGATACGTATTTTAATAGAAAATAGAAGTACACGTGGCAAACAAACTCAATAAATTAAGTAAAATGGACCCCACCAGTTTCTTATTTATAAATAACGCCCCGAACCTCTCCCCCGAAAATGCAACAACACTCATCTTTCCCAATCAAGATTTTCTTTTTTTTCTGCTTCTTCAAATAATTAAAGAAACCAAATTTTCTTTGTATTTTCTAAATTAGTTAAACATGTCGCTAGCTATTGCAGAGTTTTACACGGTGAGGAAGTTTCACAGAGAGAGTATGAAGAAACCGGCGAAACCGGCGGTTACCGGCGACGGAGACGAAAAGACCGGCGGAGGAAGGCTCCGGGAGGCCATGAAATCGCCGGTGAAACAGAGTGGCTCTAGAAAATTCGGACGGTGGTTTGTTGGAAAGCCGGGAATGAAGAAAAGCTCTGCTAAAGTTTCGGATCCCATGACGATTGAGTGAAAGTTTCTTCTTCTTATTTTGTTTTCTTTCTTTATTTTGTTTATTTTCATGTGTCCTATTTTCCTCGCTTCTGCTAGTTTCTTCTCTCTTTTTTTCTTTTCTTTTCTTTATTGTGTAATTTCATAAATAGTTGGTAAACGTTGTAAAGTATATATGAACTTAAAATATTAGCAAAATATATATATATGTAGAATGGAACGTTGGGAAAAACACTGAATTTCCCTAAATACCGTAGCTAGTTGATGAGTTTTATGCCAAACCAAACTATAAACATGTGTGTGCCAAAGAATGTCATTTTCCTTTTTTTTTTTTTTTTTTGGTAACTCATGGTAATCCTAGGCCTATGGAGGGGCCAGACTAATCCCTGTGAGAAAGGCAACCCACGGATAGGCTCATTACCGGGTTTTCATAAGGTCCGTAAGCAATGAGCCCATATCCGTGTGGGTGTCCATGAGAAATGTGATTTAGTTTCACATAGCAGGTGGATCGAACCTGAAATATGGTAGCACCCTGACCCCGTCCCCAACCACCCGACCACAAGACCCCAGACCATTTTCCTATTGTTTCAACCATATTAGACACTAAAAACTATATCTATCAGGATATATATGAAGGATGTAAAAAAAACAAAAAAAATCCTAATAGTTATCACTACTGGCACTTATTATTATTTTGTGCTCTATGGTCTACAACTCAATAAGAACATTCTTGGATTTTAACTCCGACTCACGATGCAGCGACAATATATATTGATACAAACCAGTATAATACAAGTCTAAGCCTAAGTCATTGACAACACAAATCCATACATTCTAAAACAGATTATTTCGAACTCCTCATATATGTCAAGACAAGTCACATATATTATGTGTTTAGGGAAAAATATAAGCGATTCGTTTGATAAACCTAAAAAAACGCAAATAATCAAAAACATTGGAAAATATTTATTAACAAGTTCACAACAACAGAAAGTTAGAGCAATAAGATTTTTTGAGATGCAGGGTTTTGGATCGCTGTTAGCTATTGTGTGAATTTCTCAAATTATAATAACCTGCATAAATTTCTCTTTCTTTGTTTTTCTCTCAATTTTCGGATGCCTTTCTTGAGTTCTTTATCACTTTATTTATAGGGAGGGTCGCCTAAGTATTCTAACCAACGTGGAAAACCCTAATTTCGGTGGAATTAAGAATCTTTTTCTTTTCTTTTTCAAATAGATATATATATATATATATTATATATATCGTCATGAGTTTTTTTTGCAATGTCATGCGCTTTCTAACGTCACATGCTTTCTAACGTTACGCGCTTCCTACGCTTGCTTGCATTACGAGTTTTATGTGCTTGCTGCCTACCTTATGCATTTTTTTAGGTTCGCCCTTAACTCTAATGTTATGGGTTTTGTGTTTATATTGGGTTTGGTCTAATTAAGGAGATAAATAAATTCCCAACATTATGTATTTAAAATACACAAAAATATTTATTAAAAATAATGGAAAACACTTTTAAAAGGAAAAGTAGTGGGTTAAAGAAAAGAAAGAAAATTGGTGGATGTTCAAAAGTATGATAAATAAACTAAAAATTCTAGAATGGGGGTGATTTGGAGAAGGGTCACATCACATTGTTTAAAGTTTATTTCGCAGCCAATCAAAATGATATGGCTTTCAAAATACAAACAGCTAAAACAGTTTTATTGGCTTTACTATTTCACAGCATTTGCAGCTACTTTTTTTTATTAGTTGTTCTTGGTTTTATTTCCTCTTTTCTGTTTCTTGCAGCGGTTTAGGAGCTACTTTTAGAAGAAGAAAAATAATATTTAAACCACTCATAAATAAACAAAACAAAATACTTTAGCTTTTAATAAACGACCAAAATATATTTTTATTTGATCATTTGTAGTAAAGAAAACGAAATCAATATAAAGAACGTAAAAGAAAAAGTAAACGACAAAAAGATTTACCTTAATTCTTTTCTTGTAGCAAGTTGACATATTGAATTAATTCTTTGGGGATAAAGTTTGTTTCCCGTCACTTGCACTCATGGGGGGGGGGGGGGGGGGTGGGGTGAGTTATCAATTTTAAGAGTATGGATCGTTGGCAAAAAAAAGAAAAGAGTTATAGGCCAAAAGTGAGAAGTAAAAAAAGGGGACCAAAATTGAGAGTAAAATATAAAGGACCAAATGTGTAAACAAAAGAGATTTATGGACTGTTGTCATAAAAGAAAAGAGTTATAGACCAGAAGTGTAAAAGTAAAAAATAAAAGGACCAAAAGTATAAAAGAAAAGAGCTATAGACCGTTGGCAAAAGAAGAAAAGAGTTTAAAGACTAAATAAGAAGTAAAAAAGGATCCGAAGTAAGAAGTAAAAAGTAAAAAAGAAAAGGACCAAATGTATAAAAGAAAAGAGCTATAGACCGAGGCATGACTATAGTTACGGTTAATGCGATTAAGATTTTTTAACCACCGGTTACGGTTAGATTTTTTTTTTAACCTTAATTTTAACCGTTTAATATACGGTTAAAATATTTACGGTTAAATACGGTCCGGTTAATACGGTTACGATTAGACACGGTTACGGTTATTTGATGACAATAAACGGTTAATACAACGAGATATAATTAAATAATTATAAATTTTATAAACTAGTTTTCATTCCACCTTGTCCATGACTCCATGATTTTTTTTTTAATTTTATATATTTCATCATAAATCTGTTTTGTTAAAATATTATTTATATTTGTTAGAAAAAATATTAATTAGTTTAGCATGTTTAAGTTTTAATTAATATTTCTTGTTTTTTAGATTTGCATTTGCATTTGCTATTGGTAAATTGATTATACATAATTTTTCTTTGAATTTTTAATTTTACAGAATTAATTTTAATATTAGTATATACAATTTTATTTTTAAAATGGTTACGGTTAAAATTTTACGGTTTTAACTTTGCGGTTAACCAACGGTTTTGATACGATTACGGTTAATAATTTTTTGAACCATAACTAATATATTTTTACGGTTAACGGTTACGGTTTTTAACCGTCTGGCACAATTACGGTCTGGTTACGATTACGGTCTGAAATACGGTTAGGATCCAAAATACGGTTACTGTTCTATTTTGGTTGGCAAAAGAAGAAAAGAGTTAAAAGACTAAATAAAAAGGATCCGAAGTAAAAAGTAAAAAGAAAAGGACCAAATGTATAAACAAGTAGAAAATAAGAAAAGACGGGAAGGTGATGTGCACGTAATTGAATTCCTAAAAAAAAAAAAAAAAAAAAAAGTCTCGCGACTCTCTTCCTTTCTCCTTCCTCTTTCGTAAAGCCCCACGCAATGACGGACGCTAACCTTCAAATTTATTCCTCCTTCCTCGCTTCTCAATTCTTCCCGCTTCCTACTCAAACGTACACCGGACGCTACGTTTCTCCGGCGACGTCGGATTCTTTTTTTCCTATCAAATCTACCGGCGGCCACTTCTCTCCGGTCGTTTCTAATCGCAGGTAATTCTCTCACTTTGTTTTGTTCTCCGCCTAACTTTTTATGCTCAATGGCTCTTGGAATTTCAGCGATTCAAGTCATTATTTGTGTAGCTACAAACTCGAATTTCAGGTTTGGTTCATATCAGTGTTCTGATTAGAGAATTTTTGTCGAGTTAACAGAAGGATTACGTCAGATTTGTCGGTGAAACCTAGGAATTTTTGGGGATTTTAAGTTTGCGTTGGCGAAGGATCGATGGAGAAATCCAGTAAATGTGCTGTTTGCCACACTTCATTTCGTGCTTCAATCTGCGTAGCTTGTGTTAATCGCAGGTATGTTGGGTTTTTTGAAATCGGTGTCTGACATTTTTACATGATCTCCGAGTAATATCTTCCATTTCGTATGAGCTCCGAAAATGGTTCTCTTTTTTTGTTTTGTTTTGTTCTTGATCTCCTGTGATCTGCTGCTTGGTTGGATAGTTATGTGGATCTTACAATAAAAGTTGATTATGTTGTTGCTTGTGCATTGTTTTGCGCTTTGTGCAGGTTAAATGAATACAAAATTATGTTGGACTCGTTGAAGAGCCGTCGGGAGATTTCATACTTGAGATTAAGTGGCTTGCTTGTCACAAAGGTTTGGTTAAAGAGTTGAAGTCTCTGATCTGAAGTTGCTTTTTCCTGCAAAAGTGATTGTCTGATGCTCGTTTTCTTCACTGTTGACCAGGAGAAAGCGATTAGTCAACATTGTTGGGTGGAGCTTCAGAATGAGAAGCTTGCTAGGTTGCGGGAGAAGCTCCAGCTAGAAGTGGACAAATTACAGCAAAGTCTGAATATACTCAATCAATTCTCAAGAAATTTATTTCTTTAAACTACCAATTATAAATACCTACTTTATGATGCAGGCAAAAGCACATTTCGGAGACTATCTCACAATCTGAAAGAGAGATATGGCATTATCGAATCAACTAACGTTGCGGTAATGTGACATTTTTTTGTCATTGTCTTCCTTTTCTCTTAAAATAAATTGTATGAAGCTGATTTTGCCACGGCTTATATAAACGGTCTCATTCTCATCTCTCTCTCATCTCTGCAGTTGGAGAAGAGCCGTGTTGGACAATTGGAGAACCACTATTCAGATACTATTGGCAATCACTACTTGGTATATGTAAGTTCTTCATTTCATAATACTTTAATTTCCATGCTTGAACTAGTCCTTTGCTAGAACTCATGTCTCAATTTTTTTTTTATCCAATGTACACTAAGCCAACATTTGTGGTTTACAGATCGAGCTTACTTCAGAACGCCTTTACAAACAGGCTTTGGTTATGAAACAGATATGCAAATTATTCCCTCTATCCAGGGTAAGGAGATCGAATTTGAGGTTCTTATCTAGAGAGTTTTTGTTTTTGTTTTTGTCGACCTTAGAAAACAAATTAAGCTCCCGAATTGGCAAGCATCTATAAAGTTATTAAAATACAGACTCCATACAACATATAGAGTTCTTTACCCAAAAGAAGTTGATAAAATGCTTCTTCTTTCTTCGTGAGGCAATCGTGGACTCTCTCCAGACTGCTGTGTTATCAAACACATTTTGTAAGATGGTTGTACTAAATCTAACTCTCTTTAGGTGACACTAGAAGGCCATAACAAAGATGGGTGTCGTGGACATTATGATCAAATCTGCAATGCTCTCTTACCACAAGGTCACAACCCACTCTCTGTTCCGCCAAAAGAGCTTGCAGCCTCTTTAGGGTAACACCTCCTTGTCTTTAAAATGTCATTTTGTGGCACTGTTATAGTTTAAGAAATATGGAGTTCCATCTCCTTAGTGCATCTTATGCTCATGCAGGCCATTGTACTCATAACCATCTTTTATATTTTATTTGGGAGTTTGATGAATTAACATTCCCATGGTTGGTGGTTGGATCAGGTACATGGTGCAGCTTCTGAATCTTGTTGTCCATAAGCTCGCAGCGCCTGCACTCCATAACTTGGGTTTTGGGGTAGATGACATCACATCCTTAACTCATTTTTATGCTAAACAGTTGCCTCAATCTTGGAAGATTACACACACACACACACCCACAATCACTTGCATGCAATGTTTTGCATAAGAAATATATTCGGGAGATATTTCATCTGGAAATTGATTGATTGATTGACAAGAAAAAATAATTTGAATTGTTTTGTCTCAGGGTTCTTGTTCAAGAATATGGCAACGAGCTACTTATTGGAACCCTCATCCGTCTTCTCCAAGGTAAACCATTTCATAAGAAATAAATTCGGGATTGTTTGTTTCTCCATTAGATTTAGAGATTTTAACAATCTCGTTTTTTTTTTGGAAGCGATGAGTATCCCCTTTTTGTATCATCCCATGATTACTACTCCTTTGAAGGGAAAAGTTCATGGACGGTTAGAGATACAACTAATTTTGGTGTCACTTCACTGAAATCAGACGGAAGTGTAGAAGAAGATTATCATGACCTTGACGTCATCAACCTTTCCTCTGCCTCTCCTCATTCCGTTGAAACATTAAGAAATCTGCAGAGAGGAATTGCACATCTCAAGCAAAGCGTGGCTCACTTAACTGTGTATGGCTACAGTTCCTTGTGTATGGAAGTTCCTTGTGGAGGCTCGACTTTTGAAACATTTGCAAAATTGCTGGCCACATTATCTTCACTCAAGGAAGTTCAATCTGCTCTTTCCCTTGGTTTGTCAAGGTAAAGCGTCGAATGTTTCATATGACTATGTGAACTTGTATCCGAATGTAGACGCTTCATACTTACATCTGTGACGTTTACAGTTCCAACAAGCAAAGACAGGAGCCGAACAAATCCGTGTGGGATTTGAACTCCTCAAGTTCCAGCACCTTGCTGAACAGCTCTCATAGGCAGCCAACATCGGTATGACTCTTGGTGTCCCGAGTTCACTAAAGTTTAGGATATATATCAAAAGACTAACTAACAACCTTAGCTTCAAAAGAAGTAGAATTTTTTTGGATGAAGTTCTGATCTTTCCTATCTGTCCTGTAGTGGAACAATAGCTATTATAGTGTTCCAAATCCTGATGTGCAAAAGGATAAAACCTCTATTGGCGAATGGAATTTGGTTGAGCATCCTCATTCTTCACACCAGCCTATGATATTTAACCATCCCAAGAAGTATTGATTATCTCAAGCTAGATCTGCTTTTTTAATTCATAATGATAAAAATTATATCAATGCCCAAAGAAAGATCCACCTGAAAAGGAAAACACGTGTTGGTTGGTAGGAGGAACCAAGATTATCAATACCCAAGGCATCCTCAATTCTAGGCATAAATGGTGCTTTTCTTTTTTCTTGTTTTAATCTAATTCTTGATACATTCTGTAATTATGTAACATATATACGTATATTTTAGTATAATTAGCAATGCTTCATTCTTTTTCTTTTAGAGCTCAGTTGAGTAAATATTGTGTTGTTGATACAACAATGAAGCTCATGTTTGGGCTTGAGAATATCCTCCGGTTTGTTTGGCCTTTAAAAGGAAATGAAAGGAAACCACCATAACAATTATATATACTTTTCTTTTTCAGTCACTCAACAGAAAAAATCAGCCCCTTTTTCATACCACGCAATGGGAACAAAAGCAATTATATGACGAGCCACATCATAGGCCTACCATATCACCTCCTTTGCTTTTGAAGTTTTCTTAATTGTCGAAAAATATATATTTATAAACCTTTTTTTGTTTTTTTGTAAGTGCTTCTCTTACCAGTATATGCGTTCTCTTTTTTATTAATTATATATGATACTGATTTTTCAAAAATTTGCTCTTTCTTACTATACTTCTTATATAAGTACTAAGATAAAAATGAGAATTTTATTTATGTTGAAATAAAAAACGAGACAAAATATTTGAAGTGAACAAATTTGTTAATTTTTTTTTTTTAAACAATGTTCTAACTTTAACATGAAAGTTTTCATTTTAAGCTTAATACATTGTTAGGGTTATAAAATGGAAATGTATATATTAAATTATCTATCAATCTTTGTAAAAAAGAAATTCATTAAATACTGGATATACGCAATGCTTAGAAGAATATGTCAATCATTTCATTTTTTTATGTTGTAATAAATTGGGGGATTATAAATGATTAACGAAAACATTTGGTTAAAGATATATCTGTTTTATTATTTTACTAGTGGTTGATCCGCGTTTCGCGCAAACTTTTGTGTTGTGTTTATTGACATTAGAAGAAAACTTGATGATATTAAATCTTTTCATTAAATTTTGTATTTCAAAAAGTAAAAAAAAAAAATCAAAATTTAATATTTATAGTGTTTAATGGTTTTTATATTTACTTGATGTAATTATATATATACAATATTTAGAAAACAATTTTGTTTCCGAATATCCATAATCACATACTCAATTCTGGATAGTTACATTACTGTCAAATCATTTCCACAAAAAACATTATGTAGTTGGTCATTTAATCATTTGGGAGTATCTCAATTATCTGACGTGTTTCGAAAGTGCTCTCTCTCTCTCTCTCTATGTCGCAACTCTAACTTGAGCTCTATATATTTGTGAGAGGACTTCACCCATTCTCTGTTTCGAAGATTAGCTTATACATATTAACATTTTGGGATACCACAATTTGCTTCGCATAATATATATGCATTCTCGCATACCCATTAAAAATCAGACTTGTCATTCTAACTTCTGGAATACTTATCCTTTAACATGCATTTACTTTTATAATTTAATATTTTAATCTTCTTAAAATTAATATCTTTTTATTATATTTTAGTTTTTTAAAATGCTTTGAAACGGATTTGGATATTCGTGGATATTAACAAACTCGGATCCGAAAATTTGTTTCTTGGAATTGGTAAAACCGGATCCAAATTCAACTGTCCGGAAATTTTATGGTTTACTATCCATATCTACCTAATTATTTGAATAAAGTACGTCATTTTAATAATAATGAAGAAATGCATTGATATATATATATATATATATATATATATATATATAAGTTATCATTTATAAAGAAATATTTTTTTAAATTCTTGTTAAAATCAATGAATGATAGTTACCATGAAAATTAAATCATATTAATAATTTAAAATTAAAAATGAGTTGTGATATACTCATATATTGCATGTTTTAACATGCATTTCATTTAGAGTTTTGTGTAATTCGCATGCATGATCATGGTCTTGTCTTGCATTTAGGTCTCATTTAGAGTAATAGGTGTTTGCATTAGGTCTTACTGAGTTTTGCATACATTTGGAGTGTTTCTAGGTGTCTTGGAGACACTTGGTGGCGTTTGGAGATTTGGTGCCTAAAAACTAGAGAGGAACCATCCGGAACGTCTCAAAGAACCGATCAGACGAAGGCGATCCGGTTTGATCCAGCTCTTGGAGTCTTCATGAGAGTTTCATCCCGAGGAGTCCTCTAAACACAGGAATTGGATTCATGTCATTCGGACAAGGGACCTAGAAGTTGTGCTTGTTTTGTTTTAGCGTGTCTGCCTGGTCGATGCAGAACGAATCCGAGAATGCATCGGTGCGTGGTATCGGTCCGATGCCGACCGATGGGAAGCTCACAATCGACGACAAGAATGGCATCGGTGCGTCAGAGACCGATGCCACCGACCGATGGAAGTTCTGCGAAATCTGAGAGTGCATCGGTGCGTGGCATCGGGCTGTGGCCGACCGATGCAGCCGAAGTGACTCAAAGATCAGGCCAAATGAAGACCTTTCCGTGCCCAATTTAATCTTAAGCCTTCATGAAAGTTGTATCCAAGTGCGTTAGCTGACTGCAGGAGGTGGTTTCGGGTCATTCAGTTACGTGGTTCGTTAGATATGGCCATTTTACTGAGAGTATATCCGTCTGAACAAAGCCACCCGACATGCCTGAGAGACCTGGCTGGATGAATGGTCTCCAATCGGATTTTGCCTCGGTGGCCTTCACAAAAGTTGTAGAGGAGTGCATCATATTTACACAGGAGTTTGAATTGGGTTATTTGGACATCTGGATAAGTAGATAAGACGGATTTACTGAAGGTATGTCCGTCTGGCAGAGAGAAGATGATACCGTCCAAAGAACCGGCGAAACGAAGGCCTTCCGATCTGATTCAGCCTCTCCGGTCTTCATGGAAGTTGTAGAGGGAAGAGTTACCTGTCTACAGAAGCTGGGTTCAGGTCATTTGGATGTCAGGTGCAAGATTTATAGCCGATTAACTGAAGATCTCCGACCTAACCTCGACCCAGATTTGACCGGGTCAATACCCGATTTGTCCCGGGTTGACCCGATCGCTCACTTTCCTTTAAAAACCCAAAAACCTTAATTTTCTTTGAATTCTCTTTTTGGTCTAAAAACCTTTTACTCCTTAGAGAGAGTTCTTCGATTTTTGGAAGAGAGTTACCTTTGATTTGAATGCAATTTATTGTTCTTTCATCTTAATCTTTCTTTCTTGCATTCTCCTAATCATGAATCTTAGCAAACTTAACATGGGTTGTGTTGGGATTAACATGACTAGTGAGTAGTCTCTTAGGGTCTTTGGGTGAGATAGATTAGGGTGATTTGGGGTTGATTCATGATGTTAGGGGTTTAGATTGTTTGATTTCCTTCCTTAATAAGTGTTCCTAAAGCTAGATTAGCCTTGATCAAGTTGATTTAGATCATAGGGAATTTTTCGCCTGGAAGGTGTTCGATGAAATTCCCCAATGAACTTTTTAAGGGATTTACACTCTTGGCCTATGGAAATAGTTATCCAAGGTGTTTATTGGTTGTTAGACCTTGTGTTTAATGCTTGATGATTGCTTAATTACAAATGGAAGTTTGTTCTTAATTAGGTAATTAGCAAGTGATTAATGCCATGACAGTGGATTAGTCTTGATTAGTGGTCTAAACCTAAGGATTAGCATTGGTTGAGTATATTGGCATCATGGATTAGTTCTAGATCACCCGAAATTAATTACCTCACCCTAAGATTCGCCTTTTTATATTGATTTACAACTTGTTTAATTGCTTTTGTTTTCTTCAATTTGGTTACTTAATCAAACACCCTTAATTAGCTTAACTCATTTAGTGTCTTGCATTCTTGGTGCTTGAAATCATCTCCCAATAGGTTCGATAACCTCTTATGCTCAATAGGCATTTAGAGTAATTGATCTCTAGACTTGCAAAAAGTCATCTATCAATTTGGCGCCGTTGCCATATTGGGATTTGATTTTGACATTAAGATTTAGGTTCTTTGTGAGATTAAGCATTTTTCTTTTCTTTTGGATACTAATCTCTCTCTCAAGCTCTCTCTTGTAGGTACATGAACACAAGGTCTAGAGGCGAAGAAAATCTTGTTGAGCCTAGGGACAACACTCACCTATTGGATCGTGGTATTAGAGCAAGAAGAGAGAGGGAACGACTTGCACACCTTGCTAGGCTTGGTATGGAGCATGTGCAAGAACACCAAGCTCAAGAGCATGGTCAAGAACGTGGCAATGGAAACCACCAAGACCAAAACCCCCACGCCCACCATCCACAACCTCACGGCCCAAACCCCAAACCCACCCGTCTATCAAGCTCAAAACATTGTTGGCGAGGGTGATGCGGCAAATGCTCATTTCAACCGCCAAGGGATTCATACACCACCGGTTGAATGCAATGACTTTGAGGTCAAAGCAAGCTTCATCAACATGGTGCAAAGTAACAAGTTTCATGGCCTTGCGGTAGAAGACCCTCTTGATCACTTGGATCACTTTGACCGTATTTGTAGCTTGACAAAGATGAATGGAGTGTCGGAGGATAGCTTCAAGCTAAGGTTGTTTCCTTTTTCTCTTGGAGACAAGGCAAAGCAATGGGAAAAGAACCTCCCCCAAGGTTCCATCACCTCTTGGAATCAATGCAAAACCACCTTCCTTGCCAAGTTCTTCTCCCACTCAAGAACGGCCAAGCTAAGGAACGAGATATCAAGCTTCACTCAAAGAGCGAATGAGAGCTTCAATGAAGCATGGGAGCGGTTTAGGAGCTATACATCGCAATGCCCTCATCATGGATTTTTGGATGCTTCACTCCTAAGCACTCTATACCGTGGAGCATTGCCCAAGATCCGCATGTTGCTTGACACCGCCTCTAATGGAAGCTTCTTGGGCAAAGAAGTGAATGAAGCGATGGAGTTGGTAGAGAACCTTGCATTGAGTGATGGCACTTATGGTGATGACTATGACCGGTCTACAAGGACCACAAGTGATCATGAGGAGCAAAGGAGAGCCAAAGATATGAAAGCTCTCAATGACAAGATGGACAAGCTCCTTAATGCTTCTCAAAAGATGGTTCACTTTGTTATTGATTCGGAAGGCACTCATCGAGCACAAGAACAAATGGTGGATTTGAGCAACCAAGAAGAAGTGCACTATATTGGGAACAATGGAGGTTATCAAAGGAGTTACAATAACAACTTTGCTCAACAAAGGACCTTCCCCACTCAAAACCAAGGTCTAAGCTTTGTCCCTCAACATAAACCTCAAGGACAACAAGGAGGCTACTCCAACAATGCTTCTTTCATTCCTCAAGCTCAAGGTCACAACTCCATGACTCAAGACCTTGATGTCAAAAATGTTCTTCAACAACTTCTCCAAGGCCAAGCAAGTGGAGCATTGGATATAAGCAAGAAGATGGAGGAAATAAATACCAAGGTAGCTTGCTCATACAATGATCTCCACAAGAAGCTTGAGGCATTGAGTTCCAAAGTGCAAGAAATGGAGACCAATGGAAACAATGGAGACAAAGTACAACAAAGCTCTTCAAATGGGAAAGCAAAGGAGTATTGCAATGCCATCTTCTCAAAGGAGCCACGTCCCATTGAAGATCATGAAGCCGCCACTAATGAGATTGAGCTTCTACTCTATGGATCTCAAGTTCCCTTGAAGCTCAATGAGGACATTGAGGAACAAGGTGGGGGAGTGGCCCTTGAGAAGACTGAGAACGTAACCTTGGTTGAATACAAAGACTCACCAAGCTCAACTAGGATCGAGCCTAAGTCTCTCCCCAAGCTTGGTAATCTCGGTATATTCTCTATTGCTTGCTCTCTTGGTGCTTTAGACATTGAGGATGCTTTGTGTGACTCTGGGTCAAGTGTGAATGTGATGTCCAATGAGATGCTCAAAAGTCTAGGGATAAGGACCCTCACCTATCATCCATCACCTATCACCTTTGGAGATGCTTCTTCGAGAAAGCCATTGGGTCTTCTTGAAAACTACCCACTCAAGGTAGGGAATTGCATAGTCCCAACCGACTTTGTGGTCATGGAGATGAGAAAGACCAACAAACTCCCTCTTCTCCTTGGAACACCGTTCCTCCTCACTACCGGTGCTAGCATGAACTTCAAAGAGCAAAGGGTAGTTCTCTTGAATGTAGATGATAAAGTCTACTACCCAATGAAGATCTCCTCTAACAAGCTTTGTAGCACAATCACTATGGAAGATGATGGGTTTTGCATTGAAGAAGCTCATAGATTTGAGCATGTGGGTAGTTGTGAGATGGTTCATGAAGCTTCGCCCCCAAAGATCTATGAAAAGGAAGAGAAACCCCGTGAGAAGACGGTTTTGGGTTATGGTAATGGTAATGAAGCTTATGGAGTTGATGTAGCTTGCTTGGATTCTCCCCCTCCTACCACACATGAGGACGTGAGTGAGATTAAAAGGAAGCAAGAGAAAGGTGAAGGCACTAAGGCCAAAATGAAGAAACAAGACAAGCATCACTCTCTTGTCTTTGCTAAGAATGGTCCAAGCAAGCTCGAAGGGTTTAGGTCCGAGCCTTCCATGATGACTCTCACTCCATGGAAGCACAAAGATGGAGTGATTGAGTACAAGATCAAGTGCAAATGCCGAACCAAGCCCTTTTCCTCGTTCAAAGCAACTCTCACTCCCGAGCTCAAAGAACAAGGTGAAGCCGGTCTTCAAGAGGTCATGAACAAGGTCCTCATGCTCGAGCTTAAAGATCCGCCTTGGAGTGCTCACACTCCTCTCTCACCCGCCTAAAAAAGTAACCAACGTCAAACTTAGTGACGTAAAACAAAGTGCACTTGGGAGACATTCTCATGTTTATCCTTGTATATATTCTTTCGCTTTCTAGTTTTATTTTGTGTTTCTTGGGCGTTTTTGATCTTTTGGTTAAGTGGTTGCAAGGTCATTGATAGTAGAAAGGTGATGGCAATGTAGCCAAGGGCGTTTGATGTTGGAAAGCTTATCAATTCTCATTGCTCTCCATTCACATAGTAGCACTCCTCCATGTAAGTATCTCTTTCCCTTTTAAAGTCTTAGCATATTATATTTTGTTTTGGGTCTCTTCTTTGAATTTATTTCACACCGGGACGGTGTGATTTAAGTTTGGGGGAGAGACCGGTATTTGACCTCGTGTTTTATGCTCTTATCTTCTATTTTGCACTTGAGTCTCATGCATATCATGCATTTTCAATAAATTTGAAAATTTTAGAACATTTAGGATTGCATATTCACTTGTAGGTGGTGTCTAGTTTGTATTTTAGCTTGCATTTGCATAAGCATGGAGTAATGA
The DNA here is from genome assembly GCA_030161315.1 of Eutrema japonicum. NCBI lineage: Eukaryota > Viridiplantae > Streptophyta > Magnoliopsida > Brassicales > Brassicaceae > Eutrema > Eutrema japonicum. Next base: position 10,223,903 of record BSQW01000006.1, read on the forward strand.
CAACTTTGAAAGTAGCTTAATTAGCAATTGATTCAACGCCCAAGTTATTAGTTGTTTGATGCATTGAAGTTGAATCTGAAATCAAGGATGAACCATTTGTTAGAGCACATGCATCATTGTCTTTCCTTGGTTGAAGCAAGCTTGAATTGAATCTAGCCTCATCTAAGTGATAACCATAACTTGACATGTAATTATTGTGCTTGTGCAAACTTAAATGGAATCGTGGATCACTTATACATATTTGGACATTCTTCTTCCTTTTCACCACCCTTGCTTGTCCAAATAGCCAAATTCCATCTTTGGATTGGTTTCCCCACCATGCCAATTATCTCGTTTCTAGCCCCTAATCTTTTGTGTGGGTCTTGTGAGGTCTTTTTGGAGTGAACTTGAGAAAACGTGTTAGGTTTAGGGCGACAAGGAAGCACTCTTGTGTAGACTTAGTTCCAACATCAAGGAGCTAATCTAGAACTAGGTTAGATAGGTGGCGGTTCTTAAAGTTTGAGAATGGGGAAAGGTTAGAAATATTTAGGGGAATGGTTTGATCTTTGATGATTATGGTGGAATGAAAAAAGGAAGGAAGGACGATGAAGAGGGGAGTACAAAATGAATGGTATGATTGGTGCAAGTGTGATTAACAACAAGCTCTAAATAACTAAGAAAAGCCTCAAGAGAAAAAGAAGAAAAGAAGGCCAAAAAGGCCAAGCTACAAAGAAAAGAAGAGGCATGAACCAAAAAGAAGAAAAAGAAAAGAGCTAAGTGAAAACGAAAATGAGCATCAACCATAACCAAGATGAAGAAGCAAACCCCTAATGAGGAAGAAGGCGAAAAAGGAAAGCAAAGAATAGCGTAAGGGTCTAAGAAGGCAAAATGCCTTGGGATAAAAAGGGTAGCTTAGGATCGGGCAAAAACGGGTTAGATTGGGCTAGGGTCAGTGACACTCTAAGCATTCGGGGTAGACGAGAGTTTTTCCTTGTATGCATAGGTTGCCTTTTACCTTTAGCATTTTGTTAAAGTTTGCTCGTTCATTGAGAGATCCTTGTGTTTATTTACCCTTGCATATTGATGAGATCACCTTCATCTCATAATCGGTCATTTAGCCAAGCGGTTTCATCTAATTTTGCATAAGCACAATTCACGGATAAAACCAATAATCAATGTTAAGAGGCTAGATAATATGATGGTTTGTCTAGGTTGAGGTTTGGCTTTGTTGCATGTTGTGAAGGAAACGGCTAACTCCTTTTGAGTAGACAACTTTGGTGCATCCTAGAACTAGTAACTTGGACGTTGAGTGCGATTGTTTCTTCTGCTTCTTATAGGTTCGAGCCCCACTTGCATTGCATTGCATCTCTCATTCTTGATCTTGTTTGCTTGAGGACAAGCAAAGGTTTAAGTTTGGGAGAATTGATATACTCATATATTGCATGTTTTAGCATGCATTTCATTTAGAGTTTTGTGTAATTCGCATGCATGATCATGGTCTTGTCTTGCATTTAGGTCTCATTTAGAGTAATAGGTGTTTGCATTAGGTCTTACTGAGTTTTGCATACATTTGGAGTGTTTCTAGGTGTCTTGGAGACACTTGGTGGCGTTTGGAGATTTAGTGCCTAAAAACTAGAGAGGAACCATCCGGAACGTCTCAAAGAACCGATCAGACGAAGGTGATCCGATTTGATCCAGCTCTTGGAGTCTTCATGAGAATTGCAGCCCGATGAGTCCTCTAAACACAGGAATTGGATTCATGTCATTCGGACAAGGGACCTAGAAGTTGTGCTTGTTTTGCTTTAGCGTGTCTGCCTGGCCGATGTAGAACGAATCCGAGAATGCATCGGTGCGTGGTATCCGTCCAATGCCGACCGATGGGAAGCTCAAAATCAACGACAAGAATGGCATCGGTGCGCCAGAAACCGATTCCACCGACTGATGGAAGTTCTGTGAAATCTGAGAGTGCATCGGTGCGTGGCATCGGGCTGTGGCCGACCGATGCAGCCGAAGTGACTCAAAGATCATGCCAAATGAAGACCTTCCCTTACCCAGTTTAATCTGAGGCCTTCATGAAAGTTGTATCCAAGTGAGTTAGATGACTACAGGAGGTGGTTTCGGGTCATTCAGATACGTGGTTCGTTAGATATGGTCACTTTACTGAGAGTATATCCGTCTGAACAAAGCCACCCGACATGCCTGAGAGACCTGGCTGGACGAATGGTCTCCAATCGGATTTTGCCTCGGTGACCTTCACAAAAGTTGTAGAGGAGTGTATCATATTTACACAGGAGTTTGAATTGGGTTATTTGGACGTATGGATAAGTAGATAAGATGGATTTACTGAAGGTATGTCCGTCTGGCCGAGAGAAGATGATACCGTCCAAAGAACCGGCGAAACGAAGGCCTTTCGATCTGATTCAGCCTCTCCGGTCTTCATGGAAGTTGTAGAGGGAAGAGTTACCTGTCTACAGAAGCTGGGTTCAGGTCATTTGGATGTCAGGTGCAAGATTTATAGCCGATTCACTGAAGACCTCCGACCTAACCTCGACCCAGATTTGACCGGGTCAATACCCGGTTTGTCCCGGGTTGACCCGGTCGCCCACTTTCCTTTAAAAACCCAAAAACCTTAATTTTCTTTGAATTCTCTTTTTGGTCTAAAAACCTTTTACTCCTTAGAGAGAGTTCTTAGATTTTTGGAAGAGAGTTACCTTTGATTTGAATGCAATTTATTGTTCTTTCATCTTAATCTTTCTTTCTTGCATTCTCCTAATCATGAATCTTAGCAAACTTCACATGGGTTTTGTTGGGATTAACATGACTAGTGAGTAGTCTCTTAGGGTCTTTTGGTGAGATAGATTAGGGTGATTTGTGGTTGATTCATGATGTTAGGGGTTTAGATTGTTTGATTTCCTTCCTTAATAAGTGTTCCTAAAGCTAGATTAGCCTTGATCAAGTTGATTTAGATCATAGGGAATTTTTCGCCCAGAAGGTGTTCGATGAAATTCTCCAATGAACTTTTTAAGGGATTTACACTCTTGGCCTATGGAAATAGTTGTCCAAGGTGTTTATTGGTTGTTAGACCTTGTGTTTAATGCTTGATGATTGCTTAATTACAAATAGAAGTTTGTTCTTAATTAGGTAATTAGCAAGTGATTAATGCCATGGAAGTGGATTAGTCTTGATTAGTGGTCTAAACCTAAGGATTAGCATTGGTTGAGTATATTGGCATCATGGATTAGTTATAGATCACCCGAAATCAATTACCTCACCCTAAGATTCGCCTTTTTATATTGATTTACAACTTGTTTAATTGCTTTTGTTTTCTTCAATTTGGTTACTTAATCAAACACCCTTAATTAGCTTAACTCATTTAGTGTCTTGCATTCTTGGTGCTTGAAATTATTAGAATATATGATATTGTAGCGACATCTTCTCCCTAAATCAATCCAACACATTCCCTAAATCACTCCACCATCCATTCCCTTTCTTTAAATCACTCACCCACCATTTACCTTTGTATGAGTATAAATATGCTAGTAATGTATTTGTATCACTCACTCGATTATCAATGTAATCTTCTATTTCTATATCGTTAACATGGTATCAGAGCCCGATCCATATTGTCCAACCCGATCCATTATCGACCCGACCCAAAGTTGGTCCATCGATCCATGCCCGGACATACCGAGATTGATAGGCAAAGAGCCATCATCTCGAGGGGGCGTATTGGGGAATATTATCTCACATCGGTAGTTGGAAGGGATCATAAGTAATATATAAGGGTGCGCTCGAGCTGTTTCTTGCGGCGCAAGCAAACTCTGCAACTTCTTCTTCAACGTCTCTGTCGACCATCGTTGCTCCGGTCAGCCTTGTCTCAGCACCACCATCAGTCAGCCATCGTCCGTTTGCTTATCCGAGCAGAAATCAGTGTTCGTCGTCTTCGCCGCAAGTCTGTTTCTTCTTATTTTCTTTTTTAAGCCATCGAGCTTCCAAGCCAAAGTGCTTCCAATTCAAGCCTAACAAGTGCCTCTGAATCTTAAGCTATATGCTTCCCTTCTCACCGACGACTTCGACGACTTTGATGCCTGTTCTCGGATCTTCTCTCGGCCTCAACCATCTCTCAACGCCGCATTTCTCTACCCCTGGTGCATCTTCTATGTCTTCTCCGACGTGTCTTCGTCTTCTCAACTTGTCTCATTCTTCTGGTCCAAGCCAAGTTCTTCCCTTATTCAAGCATAACAAGTGCCTCTGAATCCTAAGCTATATGCTTCTATAAGCCATCAATAATGAGCTTCTCACGGACTACTTTGACGCCTGTTCTCGGATCTGCTCTCAGCCACAACCATCTCTCACCACCACACTTCTCTTCCGCTGGTGCATCTTCTCCGTCTTCCACAACGTGTCTTCTTCTCCTGGCCAATCACAAGTGGATCTTCGTTTACACTTCATTCCCCTTGAGCTTGAGGGGGCGTATTAGAATATATGATATTGTAGCGACATCTTCTCCCTAAATCAATCCAACACATTCCCTAAATCACTCCACCATCCATTCCCTTTCCTTAAATCACTCACCCACCATTTACCTTTGTATGAGTATAAATATGCTAGTAATGTATTTGTATCACTCACTCAATTATCAATGTAATCTTCTATTTCTATATCGTTAACAGAAATCATCTCCCAATAGGTTCGATAACCTCTTATGCTCAATAGGCATTTAGAGTAATTGATCTCTAGACTTGCAAAAGTCCTCTATCAAGTTGATGATGTATCACAATTTTAGAGTATAAAAAAATGATATGGCATCATGAAAAGAGATGATATTCTCTTTTATATATGTAGATATTTATTTAACCAACAAAAAAAAATCTATATCTCATTTGTTTTTTTTTTGTTTTTTTTTACCGAAGGCTTTCAGATCTCATTTGTTTTTTTTTTGTTTTTTTTGACCGAAGGCTTTCAGATCTCATTTGTTTTGGTAGGCGAAGAAGGAGAATCAGTCTTCAGTTCAAGTTCGAATCTTAGTATATATATAACTATCAAAGCTGTGAAGATGTGAACATAATGAGCAAGGTTGAATTAAGCATGAGGGACCACAAGAAGAAGAAGCATTTGCATTTAAATGGGCTTTTGTCTTCTTGTGATTTCAAAGGCCTTAGGTTTGAGGTGTCTCCTCATATATAAGTTAGAGGTAGACATGAGAGAGTGTTAAGAAGGATGGTGAGCAATGTAGCCACACAAAGTAGATAGAAGGAGGAGAGAAACCTAAAAGTATAAGCTTTGGGTGGGTTTTCTCATGTGTTACAGCAAGTGACACAGGAAGTACTACAGAGTGAGTTCTTGAGTGTGAATCACTTGTATTGTGTTTTCCTTCTAGTGGATTCCGAGCAACAGTCTCGGGGAGATGTAGCGACCCTTGTTAATGGGCGTGAACTCCTTAAATTGTGTGTGTGCTCCCTTCTCCCTTCTCTTTCTCTCTATACTCTGTTTTTGTACTACTTTCTGTACTAGCCTCTGTAGTATGTCAACAACTGTTTCAGGTCTTGGTTTGTTGGGGTCTAAGCTCTGTAAAGGTGACGCCTTTGAGCCTATGGATTCTCAACAGAGTGGTATCAGAGCGTTGGTTCTGTGTTTCGTGGTTCTCTCAAGCCAAGAATCATGCTTTGACAAGAAGTGAAGCGGAAGAGTATGTTTGTCATAGAGGCTGTGTTTTGCGGAAGCAGGAACTCGTGGCTTAGGTGGAGATTCTAGGCATGAGTGAAGCTTTGAGGATGACTGAGATTTCAGTAAGGAAAGTCTCAGATCTAGAAGAAGCAAAACCAGAAAGAGAGAAAGAAGATCCAGATCTGTAGAGAAAAGGATCTAGAGAAAGAAGGAAAGTGAAGAAAAGGAGGAAATGTTGGATCTTTGGAAGGCTGGGGCAGTAAGGCTCCTTTGCCTTAAGCATCCACGTTCTTTTCTTTGGTAGAGCTTGGTTGTGGGAGACAAGACATGTCTCAGGTGAAGCAACAAAATCAGGAGCTCTTGGTAAATGGTGCAGAGGAGATGAATTTGCTGTAAGGTTCTTCATTGGTGAGCATCATTTGTGTTTTCTCAGGTGTTGAGAAAGGGAGACTTGAGTGTCTCAGGCTGAAAGCCAAGCTGTGTCTCTTGGTAAATAGCACGAATCTGAGGGGAAGGAGTTGTAAGACTCATTCTGGTGAAGCAAGAAACATCTCATTCGAAGCATGTCATGCATCAAGAAGGTTTGAGCAATTGCAGGTTTTCTGTTGAAACTGCAGGGTTTCTGATGCAGTTGCTGGTGCAATCTTCTGATGCAGTTGCTGGTGCAATCTTCTGATGCAGTTGCAGAGTTACAGCTACAGCTAAAGGGTTTCGGGTTGGATTGCAGGGTCTTCTGGTTCAGTTGCTGGGTTTTCTGGTGCAGCTACAGGTGTTCTGGTTCAGCTACAGGTTTTCTGTCATAGTTGCAGGGTTACTGTTGTAGCTACAGGGTCATCTGATGCAGTTGCAGGTTTACTGGTTCAGCTACAGGTTTTCTGTTCCAGTTACAGAGTTAGTAACAAGGAGCAACAGAAGAAACAAATGAGAAGCTTTGGTTATGGTGTGTAACTGAGTGTGGAATTGAGATGTGATATTGCGGGTACTACAAGGAGTGATTCAGAACAGAAGTTTGAATCGGATGAGGTGATTTCAAGGTTATAAAATCAGGTTGCCTCTAAGCTCTTCAAGGTACAAGTTCTGCAGCATAGTGAGAAGAATTTCAGATTATTCACAAGTTTAAGTGTTGCAAGCACAAGGGAAATTCAGAGATAGAAGCAGGTTGCATATGATCGAAGATGGATGCTCTTGATCATTGCTGAAGAAGCCGGTTAAAGGTTGGTGTAAGCTGAAGGTCTTTTACAAGAATCAGCTGGATTTTGATTGTGTAACACACGAGTTCAAGTTGTGTAACTCAAAGTGTGTACATCAGGATCGAAACATCAACTTCAAGACTCAAGTTTGGGACTAATTAAGTCTTATTCCGCTGCGATCACAAGGTATTTTGTGATGCTCTGTATTGAAGTTTCAGGTTGCTTTAGTTATGCATTTCTTTGGCATTAAAAGCTTGTTGAAACACAAAGGGGTTTGTACTGGTTTTGCTATGGATTGGACAAGATTCAGTGATGGGTTTCATTCTGTTTTTTGGAGGTAATTCAGTGCGGCAAAGACAGGTTCAGGCTGTGTTAAAGCTTTCGTGTTTATGGCTGTTTGAGTATCAGTAAGGGTATTCTGGATTCAGTCTAAAGGGTGTTGCAGGATGGTTATGAAGCAATTGAAGTGTTCTGTTTTGGTTAAAGACAGAAACGGTTCTGAAGACTTCAGTGGCTTTTGGTTGAGTTTGAAAGGGTTTTCTGCAGCAGGTTCTGTCTCAGGTTTTGTCTATGTGGGTGGCTATCAGTTCAGTGAAGATGTGGTCCTACAGTAGGTGGATCATCATGGAACGTGAAGCTACAAAGTTGTTATTTCAGAGGGAATGCAATGAGGTTTTGTGAAGCTGTTGCAGTCTGAAATGTTCTGTCTGATACAGAAGGTAAATCACTCAGCTAGTGTGAGTTTGAGTGTTGGCCAAAAGGTGTATGAGCTGTTGTTTCAGGAGTGTATGCTCTTGACATGGAGTCAGTAGCACATATTCATGTTTGTGCAGATTTGTGTTGAGTATAACACATGGAAAGTCTGTTGGAGTGAATCTGAGAGAACAAGGTGTTCTTGTCTCAGGTGGAGCATCGTTTTACAGGAAATTCTCAGAGAATATCTTGCATTTGGTTCAGATCTTCAAGCATTGAAGAATCTGATGGTCTTAAAGCCTAAGACATTGGAGACGTCATGTGTCATGAGGAATGTCTCTCAATGTTGGTTGTGCAACAGGATATACTACAATCGAGTATCGAAAGTCTTCCTAGCTAAGGGAGTTAGGCGGCGTGTTCTGTTTATTTCAGCGGTACAAGATCAGTATGTGTTGTGTTTTGGCTGCAAGAGAATGCTAAGTTATGGTTTGTGGTTTCTGTGATGGAAGCGTGGTTTGATGGTGTATCGGCATAAGTTGTTGCATTGTTATATCATGGTGAATGCTCTAAGTAAAGGAGAGACAGTGTTGCTGAAGCTCAGTAAGGTTCTTTGGTGGTTCTTCGGGTACAATTGGATCATTTGGAGTGGCTGCAAGAAGAAAGGGGTTGTGTCACAAGTTCTGACACACATTCTGAAGCAAGATGCCATGGTAATTCATCTGATACATCAGAACGTGTGAGTGGATCAAAGAGACAGTGAAGAGTGCTTTGAATCGGATTGGTGAAGATGAGCTTTCAAAGACAGAGTAACATCCAAATGATTATGGTTCCTGGTGGAGCAGTTTATTCTTGGAGGTTATCTCGGGTGTCTAGCTCAAACTGATCTGAGTATGGTTAGCTCAAAACAGAAGAGTTAACAGGATGCACAACTCGTTGTTTAACATGATTCATGGAAGTTCAGTGTGCAAAGAAGACAAGGAAGCCAAGAACGGGTTATTATCAACGGGTATTCAGCTGAAGCAGGTTGTAATCTGATGGTAAAAGGCAGTTTACAGGTTTGGTTTTGAAGCTGATTGTTGGTAAGGAGTCTCAGAAATGAACTGCAGGTTTCATAACAGAGTTGCAGGTTTCTGGATTGAAGGAGTTGCAGGTTTCTGGAATAATTTCAGGGAAGGCACATGTGGGTTTGAGATGAAGACATTGAAGTGGTTCAGTGGGTTTCTCTGAAGGAGAAGCAAAAAAGAGGCAAGTGCAGGTGATGCAGGATCTGTCTCAAGGCTGTTGATTTCATGAATGTGAAGGTGTTGTGTATCTAGCTTGATATACAACTCATCTCAAAGCTGGTGTTAGCAACGAAAAGGAGTCCTAGAGAGGATGCAAGTGCAGAGAAGCAAGCTGCATTTGGAAGACAATAAAGAAGAAGTCTAAGTTGTCTTGGTTGCATCATGAGGAGATTACATAAGTATCTACTCAGGGGAAGTCTCTTACAGAGATTGTCATTGATGCAAGGCCTAATTCGTTTGGGTGGAGTCTGCATACAAGTAAAGGTATTGCAGGGTTCTGTTACAGCAAGAAATGCATCAGGCGAGATGCATCAGGAAGTGCATCAAGTATTCTAGAATTGATGTGTAAAGGCTGTACAGGATTGTCTCAGGTATAGCACAATGTCTTGCTGCTATGGGACATGTTTATGGGTTGATCTCAGGTCATACAGTGGTTCGTAAGAGGCTGTTGAGATTGTTACAAGGTTGAATCAAAAGGGTTTCAGGTTCTGAAACAAAGGTGGTTCAAATTTTCTGCATGTGATTCAAGTGAATTCAAAGGGTTTTGGTCTCAATGCGCATGAGGAAATCCTAGAAGCTATAGCAAGGGAATCAAGGTTTTGCAGAGGGATTGTTCAGTCACTGCAACAGGTCTATGGTTTGGACAGAAGCTGTAGAGGATACTGTGTGATTGGAGGAGTCACAAGTGGTGAAACTTGTGGTGTTTTCTGTTGTGTTAAAAGGTTGGAAGTGTTTCTGAACTTGTTAATGGAGTTTGCTGAGCGGTTGTATCAGGTATTCAAGTGTTGAATGCGTCAGGAAGTGTCACAGAAGAGTTGAGCTAAATACAAGATTGTATTGAAGCTGGTTTTCACAATTCTAAGTGAGCTGAAGATGTGCTGATGGCTCAGGTTCAGCATTGTGAGTAGTCACTGCTGAAGTGCATTGAACGGGATGTTAAATGCAACAAGGATCAAGCTGGTTTATGGTGTTTAAACGGCTAAGGATCAAGGCTGAGTAAGTATACTCAGGAGCCGAGACTGGAATCCAAGGAACTAGAAGAAGGTACTCTCTCTCAAGCATGTGCAGGTTGTTTGTGTGATCATCAGGTTCACAGGTGGAGATTTGTGAAGATGTGAACATAATGAGCAAGGTTGAATTAAGCATGAGGGACCACAAGAAGAAGCATTTGCATTTAAATGGGCTTTTGTCTTCTTGTGATTTCAAAGGCCTTAGGTTTGAGGTGTCTCCTCATATATAAGTTAGAGGTAGACATGAGAGAGTGTTAAGAAGGATGGTGAGCAATGTAGCCACACAAAGTAGATAGAAGGAGGAGAGAAACCTAAAAGTATAAGTTTTGGGTGGGTTTTCTCATGTGTTACAGCAAGTGACACAGGAAGTACTACAGAGTGAGTTCTTGAGTGTGAATCACTTGTATTGTGTTTTCCTTCTAGTGGATTCCGAGCAACAGTCTCGGGGAGATGTAGCGACCCTTGTTAATGGGCGTGAACTCCTTAAATTGTGTGTGTGCTCCCTTCTCCCTTCTCTTTCTCTCTATACTCTGTTTTTGTACTACTTTCTGTACTAGCCTCTGTAGTATGTCAACAACTGTTTCAGGTCTTGGTTTGTTGGGGTCTAAGCTCTGTAAAGGTGACGCCTTTGAGCCTATGGATTCTCAACAAAAGCAAAGAAGCGGGACATGTTAGATTCCGTGCGACAAACCAAATAAAGTATGATTTGATTGATAATTTGATATAAAGAGCTGGATTAGACTTGTTGATTTATCCTTTTGTTCTAAGAATTTTATACATCCACAAACAATTGTCAATAAATAAAAATAATATATAGAAAATATAAGTTAATATTTTCAATCTATTATTGATAATTGCTTTAAAAAAAAAAATTGATGGGTTGAACTATACAAGTTTTTTTTTTTTTTTTTTTCAAATCGGTTATAGAACTTTTTGAGAGAAAGTATGGTCGTATCCCAAGTGCGGGACTCACAATAGTCTCCATTATTTTTTTATTGGTATAAAAATACCACGCATCCGAAATTTTGAAACTTTTTAATTAACAACAAATGTCCTGAGCTGGAATTCCAATAATCAGCTTATGTTAAAATTACCGATATTGTTTGCTTTAAACATTAAAAAAATATATTTTAAAAAAATTCATGAAGTACCATATGGAGATGTGAATTTAGATTTAAATTATTGTATTGATAAATATATAGGAATGACTTACACGACACTATCGCTTCGATAAATTAATGGGTGTCCCGTAATCATCAAAGTTTTTGGCCGTCTTATCATTTTTCCGATATTTAATTGAAATGATGTCATATCGAGTAGGGGTATTAATTATTGTTCAAGGGGGTATGAAATTTAGTTTCAAGATCTTTTTTAATGTTTTCCGAACCTCAGAGCACCTCCAATGCTAAGACTCTCTTTGAGTCTCTTAGCAATAAAATAACAACATTTTTTGTGATGGTGATTACTTAAGGATTCCACTTAATTTAAGGCCTCCAATGGTGTTACTAATGTCTCCATTTCGCCGCGAAAAGCCTCTTCTTTGCTTTGTCCGGCCGATGAGCTCTTCTACAAAGGCCAGCTTCTCCCTCTTCAGCTCTCCCTCGTCCGTACACTCTGTTCTTCTTCTTCTTCCTCCGACTACACTTCTTCTTCCTCCGCAACCTCCGCCGCACGTGACTCCACCGAATCTTCCTCCTCCACTGATTCCACCGCCTCTTTCCCTCTCCTCCACCCTCCGCCGCTCGATTGCTGTGACTCTTCCCGTCCTAGCTCCGTAACCGACGAAGAGGATTTCTTCTTCAAACCTCCAAAGAAGAATCCTAATTACAAATCTTCCGGTGGTGGTTTCTCACTCTCCAGATTCTCCTCTGTTTTCAAGAAAGATCCCAAAACCGTCGCCGCCGCAGTAGCAACAACAGTGTGTCTTCTTCAATGGAAGAGTTGCAGAGTGCTATTCAAGGAGCTATTGCTCATTGCAAGAACTCAATGTTGCAGAAGAATTTGGTTATTGACTGGACGGAGGGTTCGAGAACAAAAAAACGCTCATTCACACGTTGACACGTGGCTAAGAATCGGTTTCTAAAATACCTTAAATAAGGATCGATTCTTAGCATAATTAAGGTTTTTCATTTATTTTTTTCTCTTTTGTCATTGGTTTCTGGGTCAAGAAATGGTTAAAAACCAGCATTGGAGCTGGTCTCACAAATCTATATTTGAATTATTTTCACAAACAAGCTGCATATATATATTTATCTATATATTCAAATCTGTTTAGGTCGTTTAGATACTTCCGTATACAGTTAAATGTTAGATACTCATCAACCGTCTAGCGAACACATAACACGTTGTAGAATACTGCAGTAGGGTCATCATAATATTAACTCATAAGAACTTAGGACTGTCTCATAGACAGACTTGTTGGAACAAATTTTTTATCAAAACTTGCGGGCTTGATAAAATTATGTTTGTGTGAAAAGAAATGAGTTGAGAAATGTTTTCTCTTGTATATATTTTGGAATAGTTGTGTCATTGATTTAAATGATTAACAACAAGAGAGAAGAAAAGACCACACGCGAGCCGCTCGTGTTTTGGGCCTTTTGGGTCTGTGAACTTTTGTAGGTATCGATCGATATTCGACATGCCGACTTAAAAAATCGCAGCCTTCTAGATTATTCTGAGGAATATTCTGTATCTGTCTGGGAAAAACCCTAACCTCTCTCCTATATATACTGGCCGATTTTCACCTTAAAAATCATCCTCAAAAACACTAAAAAAACATCCTAAAAAACACTAAAAAACATCCTAAAAGTTCTAGCAAAAGTTCTCTCAATTCCCTACTGATTAGAGTAAATCTTTATTCGAGAGTATCGTAGTTATAATGTTCGACAGATCTGATATTAAGTGTTGGTGATACAAATTCTTTTGGTTGTATCCTGGAACTCATTGATCTATTATAATCCGTCGCACTACGGAAGATTCTTTGAGTTAAGAAAAGAGATTCATCTCGCCTCCTTAGATTTATTTATTGCTTTATCGTTTTATGAATCGTCTGTTCCTTACTGTTTATTTATACAATCGTGATTAAATCTTATCATGTCTATTGTACGAATTTTTGATCCTACAAGACTCATATTTGGCACACGTAGCTCTAGGGCTTAAAAAATTTATGTATCTTGTTTTGGCCTTTTGGGTATATAATGTATATATATATATATATATATATTTTTTTTTTTTTTAAATCTTGACAAAGCAAATTTCAATCGGCTGAGTTAAATGGAAGCAGTACAAAATAGGTGGATACAATAGATGTATCGTGTTAAACACCTTCCACTTATTTTCTAACTTTCACGATGATAATTACACGGTTTTTTAAAAACACATTCATTTTTAAAAAAATCCATATGACACTGTCAAATGTCATACACATCCAGTAGTATAAACTTGGGAGTATTTAAAATTTTCGATAAAGTAAAAAGCAAAAAAAAAAAAAAATATTCAAACTTTTATGTTTGAAAATTGTAAAATACAGCAGAAATGAACCTACGTACAAAAACCTTACGGAAGAGTAGGCAGATTCGAGAGGAGTGTGATTGGATAAGGTATTGACCAAGTACCGATGTTCCGACCGCCTCCACGTGGTCAAACTGCTTGCATTTCACTTTCTGTTGGAACTAATTTTTTGTCAAAGCCTGAGGGTTTGATAAAATTATGTTAGTGTGAAAAGAAATGAGTTAAGCTCTTTCTAATGAAATGTTTTCATTAACCGAGAAATGTTTTCTCGTGTATATATGTTGGAATGGTTGTGTCTTAAATGAACAACATGAGAGAAGAAAAGCCATACGTGCGACGTTCGCATCTTGGGCCTTGATTGGGCCCGTGGACTTTTTGAGGTATCGATCGATACCCCTTGGTATCGATCGATACCCAGCGGGCCGACTTAAAAAATCGCAGCCGCCTAGGTTATTCTAGAAATATTCATTTTCTGTCATGGAAAAACCCTAGCCTCTCTCCTATATATACAACACGATTTTCACCTAAAAAAATAATTCTCTGACACACAATAAACACTTTCTAAAAGTTCTAGCAATCGTTTCTTCAATTCCCTACTGCTTAGAGTAAGTTTTAATTTCGAGAGTATCGTAGAATAATGGTCGATAGACATGAATCATGGTGTTGATGATTCAGTTAAACTTTGGTTGTATCCTGGGACTCATGGATCTATAAAACCCCGTCACACTACGGGAGATTCTTAGAGTTAAGGAAAGAGATTTATCTCGCCTCCTCAGATCTTGTATTGCTTTATCGCTTATAAATCGTCTGTTCCTTAAACTGTTTATTTACATATTACTGTGATTAAATCTTTCCTGTCTGTAGTGTAAATTTTGGTCCTACAATCTTAACTCTAAGAAGATCCAATTTCTGTTTTAATACTTCAATTGGATCTTTAATCACGAGTAAATAAACGTTTTCAAACGGTTTTTAAACGATTCTTCTACTGCTGATGATACTCAAACGTTGTCAAAAAGCTTTTAGCAAATTTGAAACGTGTAGTAGAGGCAATCTTCATCTCTCTCTATTTTTTAAGAAGATGTTCTTCTGCTAGTGATACTCAAACGTTAATCAAACAGCTGTTTAGCAACTTGAAACGTGTAGTAGATGCAGATCTGCTTAAACATCTTCTAAAAAACCGTCTTTAATTGCGATTAAAGAACGGTATAATCAACGAACACACATCTGTTCTTGATAGGTTCGATTCAGATCGAGGCCTTGTGAGTATCGATCGACACCATATGGTATCGGTCGATATTGGACTAAATTGTATCGGTCGACACTTAAGTGTATCGATCGATACCATGCAAACAGTGTATCGGTCGGCACCTCAGTGTATCGATCGATACTTTGCATCGACCAAGTTGGTCTATGTCGATCGATACTGTGTATAAGACACAGGTATCGATCGACACTGGTGCTATGATCGATCCTGTGAAATTCACTTGTATCGATCGACACCCAGGGTATATCGATCGACACTGAGCGTGTATCGATCGATACCAGATGCTTCGATTAACACAGTATGTGCATCGAGCATCAATAGGAACCCAGGGTGTATCGATCGACACTCAATGTGTATCGATCGACACCAAGATGCTTCGATTAACACAGTATGTGCATCGAGCATCGATCGACACTGTGGTTTATCGATCGATCCTGTGTAAAAATTCACTTGCATCGATCGACACACAGGGTGCATCGATCGACACTATATGTGTATCGATCGACACAAGCTGATCATCGATCGACACCGAGGTGTATCGATAGATCTTATGCAAAACTCACGTGCATCAATCATCACCAAGGGTGTATCGATCGACACTGAGGGCATCGATCGACACCATATGGGTGTATCGATAGACATTGTGTGTGTATCGATCGATACCAAGGAGTATCGATCGACACCAATGCGATTCAGTTCGATATCAGTCTTAGAATTGCGATTCTTGAGTTTATATATCGGTACTAACTGAAAGTTGTGTTCTCATTAGCTTAAAATGACAAACAACGTTGACAACAACTCTGGAACTATGGAGAAAACCAGTGACAAAGTGGATCAAACGACTACGAGTCTGATCAAAACAGTGAAAGCTCAAGCGAACTTGACAGAAGCTGACATGTGTGCTGTGGTCACTGAGGCCAATGTTGCAGAGAGCCATCCAAAGACTTGGTGGTTCGACAGTGGTGCAACCAGACACATCTGTATGGATCGCGAGATGTTCTCGACATACACAAAGAACAAGAGTGGTGATAAACTCTTGATGGGAAATTCCGCCTCGTCGACAGTTGATGGTCACGGGAAGGTTGTTCTGAAGCTCACCTCTGGACAGGAACTGGTTCTCACGAACGTCGTCCATGTACCAGATATGCGCAAGAATCTGATCTCTGGATCGCTTATAAGTAAGCATGGATTCTCTGTGAAGCTGGAAGGTGATAAGCTAATCCTAACGAAAAATGGGATGTATTTGGGTAAGGGTTCTGTATGTGATAATCTGTGTAAGATATCTGTTGAGGAAGTAATCCTAAAGGATAATGTAACCGAGGCATCCACCTCGTAGAACCCTAAGATTACTGATAAGAAACCATTTGCTTATCTCGCTAAGTCCTTTAATATTTGGCATGAACGATTAGGACATGTTGATTTCAAATCTATGAGTAGATTAATGAACATGAACATGATTCCTAAATGCAAATTAAGCAAAGACAAATGTGAGGTTTGTGTCCAAGCCAAACTCACTAAAACGCCATCACCCAGCGTTCAAAGAACAACAGAACCTCTAGGTTTAATTCACACAGAGTTATGTGATTTTCAAACCAGAGGAGGCAATAAATATTTCATGGCATTCATAGACGATTGCACGAGATATTGATACATCTTTCTACTGCGGAGTAAAGATAAAGCCTTGGACAAAATTTAAAGACGTGTAGCTCAATATTATGTGTCCAAAAATTTGCGAATTTTGGAATAATTATTTGAAGTTCAATTAAATATTGGAGGCTGATTTAATCGAATAATTAAATCATTGGATTTTTGAGGTATCGATCGATACTCATTGGTAACAATCGATACTCAACAGGCCTCTTGCGATTCTTGATATGAGTTCAAGAATACTAATACAATTCGATATTGTATTAAGTTTATTAAATTCTAGAAATTGAATTTAATTTTACCCTTTAACTTGAGAGTTGGGTATTGGTTAGTATATTAATTTGGTTTGATTCTCTTGAACAAAATCAAATTTCAATATGACTAACAACACCGATGTGATCATTGTTAGATCTGGTGGTGTAAAAAACAATGGAATGGCTGAAGCCAATTTAGTCGAGATAGACATGTGTAATGTCATCCTCGGAGTCAATATGGTTAAGCATAACCCAAATGAGTGGTGGTATTATACCAATGTAATAGCTCATATATGCGTTGATATGGGAATGTTTCCCTCCTACCATAAATAATGACAAGAATTTATTCATAGTGCTGAAGTTGACTTTTCAAAGAAGCTCACTCTCACTGATGTAAAGCATGTGCTAAAGATGCATAAAAATCTTATTTAGGGCACAATGTTAATTAAGCATGTATTGACAAATAATGTTGTCTATATTAAGGACAGACTGGTCCAAATTAACGTTGAGACAGTCGGACTTAAAATCAATGTAACCAATGGTGTTGACATTAAATGAGAAAGAATCATTTGCTTATGGTACAGAATCTCTTAGTATTTGATCTGAATGGTTCAGTCACATTATATTCGAATCTATGCGTAGATTGAATGAGATCCTGAAATACAAAATAAGCAAAGATGAGTGTAAGGTTTGCGTTCTAACCAAACTCACTAAAACACCACGATCGAGCGAACCCCTTGGTTTGACTTATACAAAAGGTGGTGAAAAATATTTTGTGACTTTCGTTGAGGATTGTACGAAATATTGTTATGTCTATTTGCTAAGAAGCAAATACGAGACCTTGGAAAAATCAAGGAGTTTAAACTCGAGGTTGAAAACCAACTCGAAAGAACTATCAACATAGTTTGAAGTGATAGAGGACATGAGCATGGTATTATCCATCAAACGATTGATCCCTATTCACTGGAATCTAATGGAGTCTCATAACAAATTACCGAATTATTTGATGAACTCATTATTCCTAAAAAATCTGGGTTAGTCCAGAAATGTGGGGGGAAGCATGGCTTACCACAAGTTATATCCTGAACTAAATACTACACAAAGTCACTGGAAATGTTTCATGCGAACTTTGGAAAAGTACTGTGTTTTTTATACAAATACATGAAAGTGTGGGGGTGCCTAGCAACCACCTAAAAAGCTGACAATCAGACCAAAAATGGTGGATTGTATCTTCATTGAATATGCACACAATGTAGTGCTGATTGCTTTATGGTGTATAAATGAGATATACCAGACATCCAAGTAAAGGATAAGCTCTAAGCGAGCAATTGATCTCTTGGGCTCTTACGCTTTTAGAGGTATCGATCGATACCCATGAGTATCGATCGATGCTTGACGGGCATTGGACCTAGATCGAGCAATTCTGGTACTTCTGTAAAGAAGCAGAAGAGGCTAAAGTTGAAATTAGTCGTATGCTGATTGGAATTACAGCAATATGAGATCTTGTAATCCATCAAATGGATGTAAAATCTGCCTTTCTAAACGACCATTTAGAAGAGGAGATTTACATGAAACAACCCGAGGGTTATGTCACTCCTGAACAAGGAAAGAAAATAAGTAGACTTGCAAAGTTCTTATACGAGCTTAAGTTAGCTCCTAAGCAATAGCTTGGAAAGTTTGACAACAAAGTGATGTCAAATAGCTTCATAATCACTTAAGGTGATATACATCAAAAGTACTCCACATGGATACGTTTTGTTATGTTTATAAGATGACACGTTCATCATGGAAGCAAGAAGGACATAATCCAACACACTAAGAAAGTGTTTAGTGGGAAGTTTGATAGACATAAGATTAGTGGATAATCTTGTCTCAAGATCCTAGAATGTTTTGAGAACTACTCAAACAAGATTGCAATAAATCCAATTGTGATAAAGTTGTATCACAAGTGATGTATGCAAGAATTATCGGAAGTCTAACGTACTTGATGAATCGTACTAGATCCGATTTAGCGCATTCAGTTGCTACATGAGTAATCCAGGTCATACTCTGTGGAAAGCCATAACTAGAATGTTGAATTATCCAGCGTTATATGTCGTCTCGATTTACATCAAAGTCTGGGGGGTTCAAGACATTATGTTCACCTTTTGGTCTCGTAAACCTGACAGATATTATAAGTGGATAATATTTTGGCGATGCAGCAGTATCCTAAAAATCTTCCAAACAAGCACTCTTGGCCTAATTAACCAAGGAGTCAAAGTTTATAGCTTTAGATAAAGCTGCAGAGGAAGCAAAATCGATTCGAAATTCTCTGGAAGATATCCCGATGTGGGAGAAAAAT
This sequence comes from Eutrema japonicum, assembly GCA_030161315.1. Classification (NCBI taxonomy): domain Eukaryota; kingdom Viridiplantae; phylum Streptophyta; class Magnoliopsida; order Brassicales; family Brassicaceae; genus Eutrema; species Eutrema japonicum. The sequence goes on from BSQW01000006.1 coordinate 10,242,741, forward strand.
CAGTGCCATCATTATGTGTACACTGTGAGAGTTAGTGAGCTATCTCTCAGGCACTGAGTAATATATATAATGGCAAGTCTCGTCATATAAGAAGACGACATAAGACCATTAGGCAATTGATCTCAACTGGTGTAATAACGATAGATTACATCAAGTCGGCTGATAACCTAGCGGATCCGTTTACCAAAGGTTTGCCGCGAGATCAAATTGTAAAATCATCAAAAGGAATGGGTTTAAAGCCTATAGAAAAAGATGACGTTTGACAGATACCCAACCTATGTGACTGGAGATCCCAAGATCTAGGTTCAAAGGGAAACAAAATTAAACTGATTCGAGTTGAGCACTGTGAGACTATGTCTCTGCCCAGTTCCTAGGATGATAAAACAGTGCTACCTGTGGATAGTAAGGATAAGCGTTGGCTTTTAATGATTGCATAGCTGTGTAGATAGTGGAGTGTGACAGGACACTTTTGAAAACAAGCTAATAAAATATCACCTTGTGAAGTGTGAAATGGGGCCGTTTCTAGGAGAATGAAAGATAAGGCTATATTCTCCAAATTCACTCACGAATACCAGGATTGTTCAAGGCCAAAATGAACCCAATAGAGAACAAAGTTCTACGAGAAAATGTCGCTGTGCGATATCCGTTGTATCAGTTTACATCAAAATCCGGGTGGTTCAAGACATCATGTTCACCTCCTGGCCGAGTAAACGCAACAGATATTAAAATTGTTTGGTTCAAAGCTGAAAAACGCTACCATTCAGTGACAGTTACATTTTCGTATACTCTCGAAAGTCTGTCTACGTCTAGATGAGTCTAGTCAAGTATGTCTAGTAAAGTCTAGTCTGTACAATTTTCATATGTTCTAGAGTCATTTCTATTCATGTGGGGGATTGTTGGAACTAATTTTTTGTCAAAGCCTGAGGGTTTGATAAAATTATGTTAGTGTGAAAAGAAATGAGTTAAGCTCTTTCTAATGAAATGTTTTCATTAACCGAGAAATGTTTTCTCGTGTATATATGTTGGAATGGTTGTGTCTTAAATGAACAACATGAGAGAAGAAAAGCCATACGTGCGACGTTCGCATCTTGGGCCTTGATTGGGCCCGTGGACTTTTTGAGGTATCGATCGATACCCCTTGGTATCGATCGATACCCAGCGGGCCGACTTAAAAAATCGCAGCCGCCTAGGTTATTCTAGAAATATTCCTTTTCTGTCATGGAAAAACCCTAGCCTCTCTCCTATATATACAACACGATTTTCACCTAAAAAAATAATTCTCTGACACACAATAAACACTTTCTAAAAGTTCTAGCAATCGTTTCTTCAATTCCCTACTGCTTAGAGTAAGTTTTAATTTCGAGAGTATCGTAGAATAATGGTCGATAGACATGAATCATGGTGTTGATGATTCAGTTAAACTTTGGTTGTATCTTGGGACTCATGGATCTATAAAACCCCGTCACACTACGGGAGATTCTTAGAGTTAAGGAAAGAGATTTATCTCGCCTCCTCAGATCTTGTATTGCTTTATCGCTTATAAATCGTCTGTTCCTTAAACTGTTTATTTACATATTACTGTGATTAAATCTTTCCTGTCTGTAGTGTAAATTTTGGTCCTACACTTTCATGCTCTGACCTTTTGACTGCACGTGACTTTTGTCTGTGCACGTGTGGTTCAAGCTAACGTGTCCGGTTCAAGTACATTGCACCGAGCCCAGACTCGCCAGGTTGCGCCGATGAAAACGAGTAAACGACGTTTCGTGGGTCCCGCATGCCAAGAGGATGGACGGCTCTGATCCGTTTTCAAAGGGTCCCACATGGTTCAGCCCACATGCGTCCACGTTGAGGAGCTTTAGATGTTACTATGTGGGTGCAGTGCAGTTAAAAATTAAGACAGCCAGGCACGGTCCGATGAGGAGGTCAAGCATTAATGGGTGGGATCCAGTTTAGTCACTTCAATAAATTTGCAATTTTTGGATGGGTTGATAGTATGATACAATTGGTATTTGGTAAGTGTTTTTGGAGTTATCGAACGTGTTCTTTGGTCCAACAAATGATGCTAAAACTAAATTTTTCAGTTTAATCATAGGAAATATATATCAAATTATTCGGTTTTAATTTTTGGTCAAGTACTGATTTATATAAAGATAAATAAATAAATATATATATATATATATATGAAAAAAACTTATTGTTGAAAATCTAACTTTCAGTTGATCGTTACTACGAATCAGAATATTTAATAACGATATGTTTTTTTTTTTTTTGCTAAAACGCTATATGTATATCTGGTTAGTCCAAATTATATATTTAACTATTTTTACATCTCTAAATACCTTTTGTACTAGAGTTACTTTTAATTATTTATTTTGAAAATTTGACCACTCGCTAAAATCTATCATATATATACACATATTACAGTTAAGCTTCTATAAATTAATAATGTTGGGACTTTGAAATTTTATTATTTTATAAAAATATAAATTAATAGATAAATTAATAAATATTAATTTATAGAGAGAAATTTGATTTTAGTCCATAACCTTCAAGAATTATTTTTCAAATGATGTTATACTAAGGATTTTAGATAAATTTATTTGTTAAAATAATATGTATGAACTTGAAGTTATGATTAAAAATCTCAGATATCGCAAGAAAATGTATGTTATTAGCCTAATGGACTCTTCGTATAAAAATTATTCATGTTAAAAGTTAAAAATCCAAAAACAACTGTGACTATCAATATTGATGATGAAGTTGAAAATAATATTACCGTACTTTTGAAATTACTTATATATAAAGAATAAAATATGGCGTCTAGAAGTCTTCATGATTTTTGGATAAATATCAAAAAAATAGTATTATGAGTTTTTGATGTAATAAAAAAACCTTCTAGATAATTTTTAAGAAAAATATACAACACTAAATTCGTACTTAGTAAATGTTCTCATGCATAATTTTATATAATTATTAATTTATGATATGATTGAGACCATATATTTACATAAGATTTTATAAAATATTTATTAGCTTATTATCTTATCGAATTTTGTTAATTTTTACAATACTTGTCCAAATCGAAACCAAGAAAATTTATTATTTTATCGTGTTTATTAATTTATCGAGTATTATTTTATAGATGTTTTACTGTAATTTGTTAATATCTCATCATTTTGTTATCTTATTAGAGTTGTACAGAGTTATTTACGAAATATTCAATATTCAAGTTTTCTTGAAATACTACTATTGTTGGGAAATACGCTATTTTGTAGAAAGATTTAAAATTATTTAATAAAAACTTGTAATTTAGTGGTCTAGTGATTTTTACTGATTTTTTTATTATTCAAAAAGTTTGAAGTTTCGAATATCAGTATATTTTTTTGGCCGAAACAAGCAATTTAAAACCTTTATCAAACATCACTCCAATTAAAGGAGCATGATTTCTCACTCTTTTGAAAAAGTCATCATATTTAATCAGGACTACATTTTTTTAATAGGAATATGGATTTTTATTATCCGATTAATTATTTAGGATGATTATAATTATCGAGTAACGTCTAATATATATTTTAAACATGGTATAATTTCAAGGCTAAGTGAAAACTAAACGGTACTTGATAACTAACATATCAAATTCGACGTAAGCAAAAATATCAACTTTCATGAGCCCATGACATTGTGATAGTTATAAATTACTATCTCACACTAATGGATCATTAACTTTCTCCACACTTATCATTAAAAAGGGTCCACTCTGTTTTATGATATTTAAAGGAATATAAATCCTTATTATAATAAAGGACCATTATCTAGATTGATTGTTCTTAGTTTACATATGAAGGCTTATGACATCTCACATGACAATAAAAGTGGATATAAATAAATATCAAACTAGGATTTAATCCGCGCTAATTATAGCGCGGTGTAACTTTAAAAAAAAATTTGTTTTGAAATTTAAGAAAATTATTTTTATCTGAATTTTATAATATAACTAACTAATGATTATATATAAAGCTGTCAATTTGTAATAATTTATATATTTAATCCGTTTTGCAGTGAACTAAAATATTATTCGGGCTAACCCGTAAAAACTTATAATCTTGAAAACATAATTCTAATATGTACTGTTAAATGACTTTAGTTTTTGTGGTTAGTCTACGAACTCTACAAAAAATAGTTTTCTTTTGTCTAATTTTTTATAAAATTAGTAAAATATTTTTCAATTTTTGTTTTGATATATATTCAAATAAAATATAATAAATTATAGTGAAAAATATAGCAAGTTTTTGAATAGATTTTTTTCTATGAATATATATGAATTGATTATTATTTTTAAAATATATAATATTAAAAAAATTAAGAAATTAAATTATAAATAACATTTTAATGCAAAATATATATTTTTCATATTCTAATCAATAATTTTAAAAAGACTATTATATACTTTTCTATTTCAATTATTCTTTGTTATTTGTAATAGCATTTCATGTAATAACTTACAAAACAAAGTTCATTTTTAAAAATGTCTTCTTAAATAATAGTATAGAGATGGTTGCGCACGCGATATGTGGATTGTGTATTTGATTGTTTTTTGTTTGTTTGTAAAAGTGTATTTGATTGTTTGTAGTATTTTTTTTTATATATAATTAAATTTTAGTTGTGAGAAAATAAAATTGGTTGGCATAATAAATATAAACCAATAAATTTAATTGCTAATTAGTTGTAGATTCAAACCAAAATTTTACTGAATTATGAATCCCTAATCCCTTCTTGGGAGATGTTTAAATTTCCTCAACTACAATTGGAATAAAGCAAAAATAGAAAGATAAACAACATGTAACTAATATATAATTGACTTTCTTATGAATATTAAAAATTATAAGCTGATTCACAAAATACAGAAGACGAAATCATGCGAAGATGATTAACCATATAAAATAACTAACCATATAACTAAGCAAAAACTATTAAAATGATTAATATTGATTACAAAATTGAATATATAAAATGATAAACGTGTATACTGACAATGGGAACATAGTTTTTTTTATTTAAAATACAAAAAACAACAATAAATAGTAAGAACAAACATAAATCTTATAATGACTACAAAATTTAATAAAATGAACGAAGATTTCGAAAATAGTTATGAAAATAAAAAAATTCAACAATTACAATTTTAAAGATGAAGAAACTGAATCAATATTATCAAAGCAGAAAACATAATACATAGAAAATCAAACTGAATTCGTTGATGCCACCTCTTCCATTGCTATATCCCGTCTTTGCTTTCTCATTTGTTGTGGTGTTCGTCACCGAGCTTACAAATATTGATTTATCCGTTTTTGATTTCTTTTTTCTTCATTCCTTATGTATAGAAATGAAATACTATTTTTTTTTATGAATAACTCTAAACTGGAAAAAAAAATCTTAAACATTTAAAATTGGAAGTTTTCGCCATGTATCATTTTTCCAATAAATTAAAATTTGTGTTTAAATACCTTTTCCAAAATTTTATTATTTTCAAATACTCCTTACCATCATAAAATCTGGTTGCAATACAAATTTTTTTGAGACCTTTTGCCTATTTTTTAGAAGAAAAATGTATCTTAGTATGCATAGAGATTAGAATGAGAGTACATGGTAGTAAAATAATAAAGATTACCTCTAAATTCTATTGCGCAAACATCCTACAACATTACAAACTATTATGAATATAGACACGATATAATAAAATTGCAAAGACAAAAAAAATGTAAATAGTTTACCTATTTGTCCATGCATTGTTGTTTTTCAATGGAATGTGGTTTGAGTGTAGTCAATGAAATGATTAACTTTCAATACATATATATAGTGGTAGATTTAGGTTAAAAAGGGTTAATTAGAATAATGTTTTTAATTAATTTGATTTATTAGTGTGCTTAATGCACCAAATTAGTGTCACATGTAACGTTACATATGTTTGAATCAATGAAATTAATATAGGTTTTAATTGGGTAGTTAATATTAAATTTTAGACTTTGTACAATTGTGTTCTTTTTAATTCTCAATACTATAGTTTTGCCGTTACATATTTTTAGACAATTGAATTGTGGTTTTAATTACATAGTTAGATTTTTGAAGAGTGGCTTTACGTTTAGTTATGAAGATTTAATTGACTATTACAAATTAGGAATTAAAAAATAATAATTTATAAGATAATGAAAGATTTTACATATATATATGACAAATAATTTTAATGTGTTTAATACAAATTCTAATGTGCGTTAGAATATAGTCAATTGTATGCTCTCATATATTAATTGGGTGGTTTATTGTTTGTATTCAATTTACTACCTATTGCAAATTACATTGTTTTAAGAAAAAAAATAATAATAAAAATCAAATGAAATGAAATGCCAAGTGGCCCAATAGGCAATAGGGAGAGAGTGAAACCTTGCTTTTATATATATAATTCTTTTTTCGGTCGAACTAAATATAATAAAGGAGATATTCAAGCTTGTAAACATACAACAGAGCTAAAGAAGGGATTATCTGGTTGAATGTGTTCGTTAACTCGAATGATATCAACCAAATTCATAATTGTGTTTGATGAACAATAGAAAGATCATAAAACTATAGTGTATAAGGGAGCGGCAAAGATGTGATATCAAAAACCTTAAAGATAGAAGTAAAACGAATGAGATTAGAAAAATGAGTGTGAAGAATAGAACCAACGGCCGAGGTGAGTTGTCTCTTAACTTGTTTGGTGATACCTCCCGCAGACACAATCTCTGCATATGTAGCTGCTTTTAATTTGTTCCCACCGAACACTATCTCTATTGACCTTTTCAACACCACCATCACCAACTGCAATTAATCAACATCTTTTTGTTTGATTAACTTATGGAATTTGGAAGATTAATGCTAATCTTTTCAACACATAAAATCAATGTTTTGATGATACGAATCTTAGCCATGCTATTAATCTTTGGATTTCAATAGGCACCACAATCCACATTATAGGTTATAGCTTCTCTAATCACAATTCCAGTAGGGTGTTTTAATTATTTCACATATAAATATCTAATAGAATAAATAATGATGTTGTTGACTTTTTCCTAAATTTCGATTCCATTTTATTTTTTTCGTTTTCCTCACTATGCCGATTTAAGTGAAACCTAGTAATAAACAATGCTTTTCATTATTCCGAGGATAACTAAACTAATATTCAAAAGTTTTAAAATTATTTAAACAATGTAAATTTTTCAAAATTACTAGAATAACTAAGTGTACCGATTTTATCTTTTGGGCTTTGTTGATAAAAACGTAATTATTACTATTTAAAATCCACATCAACAGAAGTTCGATTTATTTACAAAAAAACCAGCGCACTTAGATACAAAAGTCTATCTTTTTTTTGTGTTAGTTATAATTATTTTTGGTAGACTTAATATTTGAACCATTGACTTATTTTTTTGTTGATAGACTTATTTTAGACCAGTAGATTTGTTTAATGGATGATAGATTTGATAACTTTTAGTAGATTTTTTTCGGTAGACATATTTTTACGAGGCGGTAGATATTTTTTTATTACTACAAACGCACTCATATATGAAATCCTCCGACTCAAAAAAAAATATTTTCTGTAAACAAATTATTTTACCTTTATTTTACATATCCCCGGTAAAATAACAATTACATACAATCCCTATCTAAATTAATTTATTAATTTACCTATGTATGCTCTTTAACAAAGGTAAATTTAACGAGCACACATAGATTTTTTTTTTTTAACCGGGGTCATATTTTAATTAAAACCTATTTATTTAAAACTTAATTAATTACACAAACTATAAAGTATATATAGTTTTCAAATTTTTTTTAAGAAACCAAAATAAATTAATATTAGAACAAAAATGTATATTGCCTAAAAAAATCGCGATAAATATGGATACATATAAATTGTTATCATGATAAAATTTTGAACGGAGAAATGGAAGAATGAATTAAAGTTTGATCACAAAAAAAAAAAACTATAATGAAGAAACCAAATGAGAAGACAAATAAAAGACGAAAAAACCAATTACGGAAAAATATCATAAATATTTAAAGGAAAAGAGAAAAAGTAAAGTTTTGAAATACTGAAAAAGGAAGAAGAAAATCATTTATGGAAGAGATTGAAATTTTGAAAAAAAAACAAAGAAAAATCAAAATATGGGATGCAAGAGTAGGGGGTGCAATCTTAGGCATTTTACGAGTATATTTGATACCCAGATCTAGAACTGGATACGAGTATGTCCTAATTTATTTTCTGCAACATTGAGAAGAAATTAGAACACAAATTTTGATTTTACGAATAACTCGGATTATCTGATTGCGCATTAGGTAATTTCTCCCAAAAAAAACTCATCACTCGTAGCTCTAGAGAATCATGGTGGCTCCAAAGAATCTCACTATAATTTTCACTAGACGCAATTGGTTTCTCCTAAGAGATACAAATGTGTTTATCTTATATAATAGGGATCACTTCATCGATTTTCACAAAAATAATGGGTTTCATAAAATCGATGGACACCTAATTTGAATTCGATATTCGAAACACGGTGAAGAGAAGCCATGAAAAATCGATTTTTGTTTTTATGTTCAATTAGAGTGTGATCTGCGCTACGCGCGGACGTGGTGAACCTTTTTTATCGTCTAATAGTATTATTTTAATTTTATTAGTATTGTAGTTAATGGAGTTGAACCTTTTTTATAGTCTAATAGTATTATTTTAATTTTATTAGTATTGTAGTTAATGGAGTTGTTTTTGTTAGCGTAAGATATGTTGATTGTTTATTTTTAGATAGTTTTTTTATTTCTTAAATTTATGTTCATTTATGTGTTTGTTTAGGAGATAATACATATTATTATCATTTTTAAGTTTATGGAAGTAAGTATTTTTTAGTTGATATGTATTATTAGTTCTGTAATTCCTTAGTATAAATGTGTTGTTTTAACGCAGCTCATACGACTTAGTAAATGGATGAATATTTACTCTTTATATTAGTATGAGTGAGTGTTACATACTATTGATTAATTTATAATTATTTATTCATACAAATAAAATAGAAAGCATTAGGAGTCTGTAACGGAAGAATTTTTTTTTTTTTATAAATAATTAGAGTATGCTTTTGTTACGTGTGCTCGAGGAGCTTACCTCCGCAGTAGCTACACTAAAGCTCAATGAGCCCAACGAAGGGATGAAATTACTAAACCCCTCTTTGTTTGGAAGACCAATGATCTTGTCATCTAAGTTAATCATTGGTGACTCGAACATCTGCATTGCGTCCTTATTCCCTAGTTCCATTATAGGATATGAACGTGGGACGATATTTGTTTCTCTTATTATTCTATCCGTCATGTTTCTCATATGGAGTTGTTGAACAAATTCCTTAGCTATAATTGGAATCACTGACTCTATTTCAGCAATACGAAAATCAAAAAAATTCAAATTTTTTTCTTTGTTGAAATTATTAATGATTGTAAGAGGAGACTCAAGTTTTAGAATAGATCTTTGCGGTTACCGAAAGAGTTTTTTTTTTTGCTTACGACGGAGGCAGATCGAGACGGGGGAATCTGAAGCATTTTTGGCGAGTGTATCATCGTATTGAGTCTTAGTATGCCAATTTTTGAAGTATATGTTTTGGATGTTTTGTTTTATGTTTTGTTTTATAAAAAAATGGATGGATACTTAGGTGGAGGGTGAAATGGCATCATGAGAAGAGAGAAAAGCTAACTTTATATATATAGACTAGTGTGTGATCCGCGCTACGCGCGGACGTGAACATAATTTTTTTTAAAACAAATTGGTATAATATTATTTTAGTTTTATTAGTATGATTGTTAATAGATTTGTCTCTATTAGCTTAAGAAATGTGGATTGTTTATTTTTTACGTTTTTTCCTTTCCTAATTTTATGTTTATTTATGTATTTGTTTAGTGGGTGATCCACAATTTGATTTTCTTTTTTTGGTTGACTATTTATTCAATTAGTTGGTTTTAAAAAGTTAAGTTTTGTCATTTTAAAGTTTAGGAAATTGTATATTTTTTAACCCAATTGAATATTAATAAAATAAATACTTCGAAATTGGGTTAGTTTTGTATACTCCGAAAGTTACTTCGAATACTAATAAAAGAAAAGTTAGTTTTGTGAATTTAGAATTCTCCGAACTTATTAAAAAAAATATACTTCGAAATAGGTCTTTGTATTTTTATCTATTTTTACCTAAAACCGAATACTAATAAAATATTTAGAATTTACTATTATTCATCTTCGATGATCCAGTGTTGGTGACTACAAAATGAATCTAATTTTATTTGAAAAATGATTTAATTTCTATCACTAATTTACTATCAAAGTCATCGTAGATGTATGGGTTAATGGGAATATTTGAGATAATATGAGCCGATTTGGAAAAGTATAAGAAATATGGGGTCGAACGTCGATCTAAACATTTCAAGAGAGAGAGAGAGAGAGAGAGAGTTCTTGTGAATAGGATTATCCGTAAAAAACATTACCCACTCCTCTAAAACCCTCGTCTTCTCTGATGTCTTCTCTCATCACCGGTGAGATTTTACTTTCAATTTCAATCACAAAGGGTGTCATCCGCACGGACGTGGTAAACAATTTTTTAATCTAATGATATTTTTTTTTGGGTCTCATAGTTAATTTAATTATCTCTATCAGTTTAAGATATGTGTATTTGTTTTTGTTTTTTATTTAGTTTATGTTCATCTATGTGTTTGTTTATTGGATGGTACGCATTTTTATTTTTATTTTTTCTTTGGTGATCAATTTTATGCAATTAGTTGGGTTTTTAAAAGGAAGATATTTACATTTTAAAGTTGCATAATAATTTTTTTATTTTGTTTCATGTGAAGCTATTATTTTTGGAGTGTTTCATGTATGATTTTAACCATATTTATGTGTGCAATATGTTTGTGATTCCTAAGTCTATTTTTCTTTTATTTTTTTTTAAAACGATTTCCATATATAATTGGAGAGAAAGATGGAAATTTAGCCAATACATAAGGCTATTGATAAGGGGTAAGCCCATTACAGCCATAATAGAATTAACAATTGATCAAATTTTGTTGATTTTAAATATATTCATGGATTACATGTCACACAAATTCAGATTTAACCGTTTTAGAATTTGCTTATTCAAGACAATGTGTTAGATTATGTATTTTGATAAACTAATAAATTTAATTATGAATTTAATTACAACAATAATGGAAATTTAGCCAACACATAAGACTATTGATAAAGGGTAAGCCCGGTGAGATTCAAATTTATATAAGAATAAAGTGTGTGACCCGCGAGTTTTTGTTTTTTTAAGGTTTATAATAGTTTAATTTATTTATGAGAACTTTTTTATTCATTTTTAGTAAAACAAAACATTGATTGTAGATTGTAACCGTAATATTTTATTTGAAAATTAACTAATTGTTTTTCTTATTTCCACCTCCATTAAAATCAAAATATAAGTGATAGTTAATCAGTTCAATATCTACGATCAATCACTTCTATATTATTTACAAATAATCATATTTGTTTGGAACTTTCATATCTAATATATATATAAAGATCAAATAATGCATGTTATCCAAATATCTAAATTATTGAATGTTTCATTTTTATTATTTTAAATTATGTACTTATTTTTTTTAAAAAACTATTTTCTTATATATCATTTATTTAACAAAGTTAATATAATATGCATTATTAAACGATGATGAGTTTACTTTTTATTTATCAGATATTCTGTTTTTTTTATAAAAAAATCTCTATATATTTGTGATATGTTAAATTAATATTGTATACTATTAGTTTAGATCAAATAATATCCATTCACTAAACATCTTTTCGATATAAAACTTTAACCTTGTAACTATAATAAAGTGGATAATATATTAGTAAAACTAAAATCTTAAATCTATTATTCTTTCAATAAATTTGTTGATTTTTTTTTTAAGTTTTCATGATATGAATTTGAAAATGACCTTTCAAATTCCTTGCATAATTTAATAAATTGTATAGTTAATATGTATATGAAAATTTTAACTAATTAAATTCTGGAAACTAGATATCAAAATGATGTGGCATACATTTGGATGATATATGTTACATTAATATTGTATATATTGTCTACTATTAGCTTAGATCAAATAATATCAATTCAGTAAACATATTTCGATATAAAACTTTAACTTTGTAACTATAATAAAGTGTGCAATATATTAGTAAAACTAAAAAATTTAAATATATTATTCTTTCAATAAATTTTGTTGATTTTTATAAGTTTTTATGATATAAATATGAAAATGACCTTTCAAATTTCTTGCATAATTTAATAAAATGTATAGTTAATATGTATATCAAAGTTTTAACTAATTAAATTATGAAAATTAAATATCAAAATGATGTGACATACATGTGGATGATGATGTGTCTTCACCACAAGAGAGAAAAGCTAACTTTATATATATAGATTATAGTTAGTGAAATAGTGGATTTTGGTCTCCGTTAAGAAATTAATCTCATTAGTTTACTAGGGTTTCATTTGCATCAACGATTAACGTCTGGTGTTTAATTTAGGTCAAATGGAAACGTTAGGTTTTTTTTAACACTTGTTTTTTTTTTGCATCAACGATCAATGTATAGAGTTTAATTTGTGTGAACGGAAATTTTATAATTGTTTTTAAGCCTCATTTTTCTTTGAGTTTTTTTAGGTGAAATCTCAAACCTCTGATTTTTTTTTTGCAGTTTTTCAGAACAATTAATTTGCATTTTCTCTAGGTGAAAAGTTAACTTGCAAATTTGATCCACGTTCGATTTTTACTTTGCTTGTGATACACTAGTTCATTAAACTATATATTTTTTATTTTCTTCGTGTACAAAAAAAAGAAGAGAATAAAGAATATTACTTTGTATAAAAAGAAAAAGGAAGAGATTTATTTCAATAACGGTAAGTAAATATAAATTACAGAAGTTTAGGTAAAGATTTCACGCGTGATATCCGGGACATTATCAGGACATTTCACCTAATATTTACTTTAACAAAAAAAAAAAAAAAAAATAGTATACAACGTGTGCGTTTACGTCACCTTGACCTAATCTACCATCTTATAAGCCTCCGCCTCTGCCATCTGTACCTCTTAAGTTTTTCTTATCATGTCTTCTTCTTCTTCTTCTCCTAAGAGTTTTCAATTTTTATTTTGTTTGTTAATTTGTTTTAATTTGTTATCATCTTTTCTAATTCTCCTGTTTTGTCAAGTTTTTGATTGTTTTTTTTTTTCTCATCTCATAGTTATGCTTTGTTTTTGGTTTTCAATCTTTTGTTATCTTGGATGGCAAATCACAGATCCGGTGATCTGGTGATCGGTTGGTTTAGTTTTGATGTTTCTGGGTTTGAAAAACATATATATATATATATACATATATTTTGTTTGTTAATTTGTTATCATCTTTTCTCATGTTTTGTTTTAAATTGTTTTTTTTTTCTCATCTCATAGTTATGTTTTGTTTTTGGTTTTCAATCTTTTGTTATCTCGGATGGCAAATCACAGATCCCAGATCTCAGATGGCAAATATATATATATATATATATATACATATATTTTGTTTGTTAATTTGTTTTAATTTGTTATCATCTTTTCTCATTATCATGTTTTGTAAGTTTTTGATTGTATTTTTTTTCTAATCTCATAGTTATGCTTTGTTTTTGGTTTTTGAATCTTTTGTTATCTCTGATGTCAAATCCCAGATCTGGTGATCTGGTTTTTGAAAAACATATACAGTAGAAACTCTCTATTAACGTAGCCCATGGCCCAGTTTTCTTAGAAATTTAAAGGCTTATTAAGAAAAGCCCATGGCCCAGTTTTCGTAGCCCATTCTATAAATGAAAATAACCCTAGTTCCATTTTACTCATCACCATCACTATGTTCCGACCTGCGCCGGAAGATTCCAAAGGTATCCCAGTCAAAACTGTGTGGGACATTGACAATGTCGGGCTTCCCCATCTGATTGAAGCCTCCGAAATCCCTGGCCGGATCCAATCTAAGCTTGCCCATTTTATCATACGTTAAGCCTATTAGGTACACAAGTAGTTTTTTCCCGTTTCATTCATTTTTGCCAATTTCATTTTTTTGTTGCCCTTTCATTTTTGCCAGTTTCATTATCATTTTTTGAATCTAAAGAAGGTTACAAAGAAGATTATCAGGGACGTTTCATAATTATTAAATATTTAGTATACAACGTGTATAAGAAGGTTATCAGGGACGTTTCATTTTTTTTTGCCAGTTTCATTTTTTTGCCCGTTTCATTTTTGCCAGTTTCATTATCAGGGACATTTCATTTAATTATGCTATTTTTTTGGGGGACTTTTCATTTTTTGCCATTCAATTTTTTTTTGCCGGTTCTTACATGGTTTTATCAGGGCTCATATACATTGACATCCTCGGTGGTGCAGAGAACACGTTTCACGGGCATAATAGGCTTAACGTGTTCCTAACTGCCGCCGCCGCCTTTGGAATGGTTGTTACGGTGACTTGGAAATTCCCGCTTGGTTCTGTTTATACGAAAACCCAACTGAAAGACGCTGCTGATATTCTGCTGGTTGATAACTTGACGAATTGGTATGATGCTCGCCAAGCTCTTCAGAACGTCATAGGAGGTATAAATTTGTTAACTGGATTGTTGATTGTTTTTTGTGTTGTTTTTGTTACCATGCTTCTGCGAAAGCAAAATGATTATTGCGATGTTTGTTTTGTGTTTGTTTGCAGGTGATCACTTTTATTGTCGTGTTTGTGAGGCATTGTTTATGAAGAAGTTCAATGTCTTACTAGTGTATGTACCCAATAACGTGGAATATGCACTCTTGCGCATCTTTAAGAAGAACACTCCCGAAGGCTTCGACGAGGATAACACATCAATGTTTTTGCATCAACCAAAGTCATGATTGCTTAATGATGATTACTTAATGAGATTAGAAGACTCAAGTTTCATCATTCGGTCCCACCCATCTTCATCTTCTGCATCTTCATCGAAGCCTTCGGGAGTGTTCTTCTTAAAGATGCGCAAGAGTGCATATTCCACGTTATTGGGTACATACACTAGTAAGACATTGAACTTCTTCATAAACAATGCCTCACAAACACGACAATAAAAGTGATCACCTGCAAACAAACAACACAAAACAAACATCGCAATAATCATTTTGCTTTCGCAGAGGCATGGTAACAAAAACAACACAAAAAACAATCAACAATCCAGTTAACAAATTTATACCTCCTAGGACGTTCTGAGGAGCTTGGCGAGCATCATACCAATTCGTCAAGTTATCAACCAGCAGAATATCAGCAGCGTCTTTCAGTTGGGTTTTCGTATAAACAGAACCAAACGGGAATTTCCAAGTCACCGTAACAACCATTCCAAGGGCGGCGGCGGCAGTTAGGCACACGTTAAGCCTATTATGCCCGTGAAACGTGTTCTCTGCACCACCGAGAATGTCAATGTATATGAGCCCTGATAAAACCATGTAAGAACCGGCAAAAAAAAATTGAATGGCAAAAAATGAAAAGTCCCCCAAAAAAATAGCATAATTAAATGAAATGTCCCTGATAATGAAACTGGCAAAAATGAAACGGGCAAAAAAATGAAACTGGCAAAAAAAAATGAAACGTCCCTGATAACCTTTTTATACACGTTGTATACTAAATATTTAATAATTATGAAACGTCCCTGATAACCTTCTTTGTAACCTTCTTTAGATTCAAAAAATGAAATGTCCCTGATAATGAAACTGGCAAAAATGAAAGGGCAACAAAAAAATGAAACTGTCAAAAATGAATGAAACGGGAAAAAGCTACCTGTGTACCTAATAGGCTTAACGTGTGGTGTACAAAATGTCAATGTTTTATCATATACATTGACATCCTCGGTGGTGCAGAGAACACGTTTCACGGGCATAATAGGCTTAACGTGTTCCTAACTGCCGCCGCCGCCCTTAAGATCAAACAAAAAAAAAGATAGCAAGACTTACAGGGTGATGAGGGTCAGCGAGTATGGGGAAGAGGCCCCTGACAACAAGTGACTGCCTCGCCTGATAAGAGTCACACGGGTTAATAACTTAATATATATGTGAGTATGGTACAATAAGAAAAATCCCTAGATTCTGATATTGCAAAGTAAACAATCACGGTCAACCATTGACACACCACATTTAAGGAGTCGCTTTTCTTGAATCGTGTTCAAGATTGATGACATTATATAAGTAGGATAAAGATGCTATGACATGGCTGTGGTTTCTAAACCAGGGGGGGGAACATACCTCAAAGGCCCCACTAAAGCTCCATTTCAGCTGATTTGTCTTCACCCGGGGAATGACAACAGAAATAACCGGCATTGTTGGCCTGTATTTGGCAATCAACCTGCACGGAGATCAAAGGAATATCGATTCATTAGACAAATTTGAATAGAACAAACGAAACAAAAAAAAACAGTTTACGGCAAAACGAATGCTATTAACCTGGCTGCTCTTCCAGAAGATGTGAAGCATATAATAACGGATGCCTTAACCTTGATGGCTGCCCGTACCTGATCAAGCGTGAAATAAGTTTGATTAGAAATTGTGATGGCAATTCGCATCTTGAAACCAGAAAATCTAATCCTTTCTTATGTCTCTGCAACACAGAAGACATGCTTACAGCTGAAGAAGCAATAGATTCCAAGTGAGTCATCGGTTCTCCAACATACTTGACAGTCTTCTTGAAGTACAAATCTTGATTGAAAACCTTCTCTGCCTAAGAACAGGTAAAGAAACTGTGTAAGGGCAAATCGGTTGACAAGCCAAAATTTGGTTCCACATAGACGCAAGATGCATGGGATTTAAAGATGCAAGCAACGAAATGATAGTACAGAAATATATTATAAAACCTACCTCAGCACAGATCCTACCAACGGTGGATATTGTCTCAACAGGGTACAATCCGCGAAGGGTCTCAGCACCAAGAAGAATTGCATCACTTCCTGCAGAAAGTAAAATGGAAGAAGAAACCCCAAGTTATGACACGAGCTATGATCCAGAAATATGTTTTCCCACCACCAAATCATAACACTTACCAAACCCAGCAGATTCTACTATAAAATGTTAGAAGCACCACAAAAGAAGCATATTCAAGGATTCACATACCATCTAAAACAGCATTAGCAACATCTGTTGCCTCTGCACGAGTTGGTCTCAAGTTGTCAGTCATACTGTCAACAACACGGGTAAGAACGGCTGGCTTTCCAGCCATGTTGCACTTGTAAAGGGCCGCCTTTTGACACAAAAACACCTTCACCAAAACCCACCAAGGTATTTATAAAAGTGTAAAGTTTGGTGCCGGACAACTCATTTTGAATGACCAAGGAACATACCTTTTCCGGGGGTAGATCTATACCCAAATTCCCATGAGAAAGAATAATTCCATCAGCTTCTTGTAGAATCTCATCAAAGTAGGAACATACCTCTACATTCTCAATCTTTGCAAAAATTTGTGTTTGAGAGAAGTCACCCAACTTTTTAAGCATTTCACGGGTCTGCGTTATGAAACAACAATTGGTTATTACAAAGAAGGACAACAAAACAACTGAAGGGAAGCATACAAATACTGACCTGGCGAACATCCTCTGCATGTCGACAATACGACAATGAGAGGAAATCGATCTTATTTTGAACTCCCTATGTGCTTATAACCTAGATGACAAACAAATCAAACGATCTGGTCAAACACTAAAACAAAAAATCTAAGAATGTTTTAAAAAGGAAAAAAGCAAACTTTGACCTCTTTATCCTTATCCGTAAGAGTTGGCAGATCAATGTGAACTTGAGAGACGTGCAAGGTGAACAGAGACCCAGCCAGAGTAGCAGCATTCCTTGACAGGCAAATGACATCATCTCCTTTAACTTCATCAACCTACAGGTTCGTTTGGTAGGTGGGTCTTACAAAACATACGCCTAAATGTCCAAACTTTAACATAGAGATACCACCAAAGGTTCCATTAGTCAGCTCCATATGTTTACCTCGAGCCAAACTGAAGTTATTTCACTACCAGTGAAGAGGTATTGCCCAACAAAGATAGTATCTCCTTTCTTTACTGCCTGAAAACATCAAACAGGAACACCCATCAGACACCTATATTAGTAAACACTAAACCATTGATTATATATATCTCATTCTATAAGAGTCCTATATTAGCCTTGATTCGGTGTCAAAGTTACAAGGCCATCAGCTTTAAGAGTAATAGCTTTCTCAGATTTGTTAATAACTTGCAGCTCAGGTCCCACAGTATCAAGCATAACCTGAGGAACAAAAAGGACATGTATCAAATCAAAGGATCCACTAGAAGAAAAAACAGAGAACAAAAAAAAAGCAGAGAGAACTTACAGCACAAAGCTTCCTAGTGCTCTTCACAGCAACCTTCAGATTATCTAGTGTCTCCTGGTGATAATCAGCGTCTCCCCAAGAGAAATCGAATCGAGCCACTTCCCAAAGGAAATTGACAAAACATGATTAAGTAAGTATCAGTGAGACGAACCCATTAGCAAACTAGAGAATACACACACACAAAAACAAAAACAAAAACAAAAACAAAAACAAAATCGCTAGTACCGGACATCCCGGCTTTGAGACAACCGGAGAGAGCCTCGACGGATCGGGATTTCGGACCGAGAGTCCCGATGATCTTAGTCAATGCTGGAAAGAAACTCTGAGAAATACCAAAAAAAGAAGGGAAAAGAATCAGAAAAACCTCTAGAAGCAAAATGGAGAAAATGAATGATTTATGGGCAATCGATCCATGCGAATTCGCAAATCGATGAAGAAATGGGAAATTAAACCAATCAAGCTCACAGATTTGGATGGCTCGAGGATCGAAGCCATCCTGATCGGCTCCTCGAGAAGAAGATGGCTGGAATGCATCTTTGGTGACACAGAAGAGAGTAGAGAGATTTCAGATGTTCGACGGCCACGAGATTGAGAAAAATTCGACGGGAGAGGAAGCTGTGAGGTTTGGTGGCTACTTTATGCGATTGAGATTGACCGTCGAATCTCTCCGTTTATTCTTATAACAACGCCGTTCAATGATATATCATGCAATCAAAGTATAAAGAAAAAGAAACAACTCGTAATTTGTTTTTTAACCTAAACATTCTCAATTTAATGCAAATTATACCCGTACGTTTTCTTTTACCACCTTTAAACCCTTCTTATTTTTAGGTGCGAAACCACGGTTTACCTAAAATATTGCTTTTTCTTTTGTTAACTGGAATATGTGAAATTGGGTTAGGACGGATCATAATATCCGGAAATTTCATGATATCAGACTTTGGATATCCTCCTAGATATTAAGATTAATATATATATATATATATATTAAACTGAATCAAACCAAATTGGGAGATTTAGTTTGGTTTCGAAAATTTTATATAATTTTTTTGGTTATCCAAACTGAATCGAAAACCGAATAGATATTAAATCGAAATGTGTTATACAAGAAACAAATAATTTAAATAATTTTAAAAAATTAAAAAAAAAATCCTCGAGGATATATTAATTGAATTAAAATCCAATAAATGTGTTATAAAAGGAACAAAGAAAAAAAATTAAAAATAAATAATCCTCGAGGATATATAAACTGAATTCTCTACTTTTAACAACCTGATATTATTCTCTTATTTTTTTCTTATTTTTTTGTCGGCTGCAACCTAATATTATTCTTATTAGATATTATATGACTTATTTTAGTATTTATAAATATAAAGATTATCTGAGAATTAAAATATGATAACGGAAATCTACGCATTTAATTAGTATCAAACTAAAACTAGAGGACTGGAAACAAATAAAACTGTTTTACTGTACACCGTGGCAACTAATGCTAAGAGCATCTCCAATGGTTTCTTTCATTTTTTCCATTAAAATGAAGTAAACTTAAAATGAAATTGAGTTTTTATTCAATGGTTCCCTTCATTTGTCCCATCAAAAAGAAATATTCTAAGTATATTATATTCTTACTTAATTTTTAAAGTTATAAAAACATCTTTTATTTTTTAAGTTTACATATTAAATCCAATTACTTAAAAAATTTATAAAATTTAAGCAAATAAAATTTTTGATTTATATTAAAACATTTATTATATAAAGATTGTATTTTAATATTTATTTATAATTATGTTTTAAAAAATATAATATTATATTTGAATATTAAATAAAAAGTTTAAAACTGTGTTTAGATATAAACTAGATATATGTTAAATTATAAAGATTATTTTACAAATAAATAAAGCTAAAAAATAAAATGAGAAGATGAATATTATTTTTTCAAATTTAATGCAATACTGTTCATAAACACATTTTTTCTCTCAAAATGAAATACCATTGAAAAAAAATTTCCCTTTTTTTCCCCTCAAAATAAAAGACCATTAGAGACGGTCTAAACCATAGTCTGAATCTATTGCCAAATAACTCTATTTCCCTTCCTATTTTTTTCCTTTTTACTAAATCGAGAAAAACATTACGATATTAAATTCAAACTTAACTTAACGACTGTACAACTTTATAAACAGTCGATAAAAACATCTTCGCCACATTAGGAATCATTTGATGACAAAAGTATTAGTTAACTTAAAAATAAAAACGAGACTTGAAAAATAAGCATAAGTAGTATTAGTGTGATCAAACCATTCACCACCATATGGAATGCCAAGAGAGAGAACAAGAACACACCATGGGCCATGCATACACGTACTCTTCTTCTTCGTCTTGTTCACGTCCTTCTCTAGATGGTCATTCGGTCATCTTCATTATCTTCATCTTCAATGCTCCTCTTCTTTTCAATGTTTTAGCATCAACCAAAGTCAGTAAGTAAAATCAATCAAAATCATGGTTTCTATTGCACATTTGGTGTAGTTGAGCTCAATTATTTATGATAAATCAGATTTCAATTCACCAAAATTCTAAAAATCAAAGTTGAGATATCAAAACTTGCCTTGGATTTCATCTTCATCTTCAATGCTCTTCTTCTTCAATGTTTTAGAATCAACCAAAGTCAGTAAATCAATCAAAATCATGCTTTCTATTGCACATTTGGAGTGCAGTTGAGCTCAATTGTTTATGAGAAATCAGATTTCAATTCACCAAAATTCTAAAAATCAAAGTTGAGATATCAAAACTTGCCTTGGATTGCTTCTTAATGAGTTAAGAGGACGAGGACTCAAACTTCGGTACCGCACATTTTCATCTTCTGCATCTTCATCTTCAATGCTCCTCTTCTTCAATGTTTTAGCATCAACCAAAGTCAGTAAATCAATCAAAATCATGCTTTCTATTGCACATTTGGAGTGCAGTTGAACTCAATTGTTTATGAGAAATCAGATTTCAATTCACCAAAACTCTAAAAACTCAAGTTGAGATATCAAAACAACTCCAGCATGACAAACCAAATGCACATCCAGCGGAAAAAGATAACATGGGGTCAAATTTGATATTTTCTTTGAAAGTCAACATAACTACATGTGTTTAAAGGAAACTTGTGCTCAGACGGACCATATAGGTAGACAATAACAAGAGGCAATGATGCTTACACTCAGTGCACGATCTCTACTCCTGAGATGCATGATGAAATCATCAAAGCTTTTGCCATAGCAGCAATAAAACAGGGCAGACTTAACCGTTTCACTGCACGTATCCTGAAGAACATGTCTTCTTGTCTCCTGTTTATTATCGGCAGACCCTGAAGCCAGGAAAAAAACTAACTAGTTCAGAAACAGCTTTGCTGGTTATTTCAACACTGAGAGAGGACAAACTAGTTCAGAAACAGCTTTGCTGGTTATTTCAGTGCCAGTGCATGGCGTCTACTCTCGAGATGCATGGTGAAATCTTCAAAGCTTTCGCCATTGAAGCTTTCGCCATTGAAGCTTTCTCCATTATAGAGTTTGTGAGTACTACGGCATAGTATGCAACACCAGGCAGATTCACCAGTTTCACTACACCAGGCCGTAGATGGCTGCCAGTTCATCTCACTGCATTGCTCTGTGGGAAAAACAAAAAAAGACTGACTAGTGCAGAGACAGCTTTACTGGTTATTTCAACATTGTGTGTGTGAGAGAGAGAGAGAACAAACCTATCAAGGCAGGATAAAGAGAGATGGTGTATCTCATATTTTGTAGGAAGCGGGTACAACCCGAATCAGTCTTGACACGACTGGATATGAGAACTATATCAGCCGGAGGTGGATTATCCGAAGTCCAGTTGACCAACTCCCCCCAAATGTCGAGACCTGTTTCAGGAGAGAAAAGCAACTCATTAGCAAAAGAAAAACATAACCAGTAGAATCTAAACCCTAATTAAAAACAATAATAATAATAAGCACAAAGAAAATTAACCTCCAGGGACGTGTTTAAGGAGGACACCAGTGGAAGAGATGGCCGAAAGAACATCAGGGGTTTGTTTCAAGGTGTGTTTTAGGTCGCCAATGGCAGTGATGGTGAGAGGACGAGCAGAGTAGCCCGACTTCTCCAAGTTCCGTTTTATACTCGGAACGACCAGACGAGCATCAAAACCATCGGGAACCGGACAGCTGTTGATGTCCCACCACACCAGCATATCGTGCATGTCTAGCTCCTGCTTGCCAAAACAAATGCACAAAGAAATATAGGGTCAGATTTGATATTTTCTTTGAAAGTCAAACATAACTAACTACAAGTGTTAAAAGGAAACTTGTGCTCAAACAGACCCTATAGGTAGACGATGACGAATGTATTGATAAAATATTTACAAGAGGCCTGCAAGGATGCTTACACGCAGTTCATGATCACTAGTCACTACTATTGAGATGCGTGGTAAAATCTTCAACGCTTTTGCCATCAAAACTGCATGGTTTGCAATAAAACAGGGTAGATTCAACCGTTTCACTGTACTTATCCCAAAGATCATCTCTTGTTGTCTCCTGTTTATCTTCTTCAGACCCTGAAGCCATTGCATCTGCATCTCCATCTGTGGAGAAAAAAAAAAAAACTAGTTCAGAGAAAAAGCTTTGCTGGTTACTTCAACACTGTGAGAGAGGACAAACACCTTTCAGTAAGCTTTCCCACAAAGGCACTCCTAATTTCTCCACTATGCCGTATCCACGCTCTTCTAGGGTGCAGTCTCCCACGCGACCGGATATGAGTATTATCTTAGCCGGAGGTGGATTATGCCGTGTCCACCGCACCAACTCCTTCCAAATGGATTTGAAACCTGTTCCAGTAAAGAAAAGCAAATCAATACAGCCAGGTGAATCTGAACAATAATTAATAATTACAAAGAAGATTAACCTCCAGGGACGTGTTTAAGGAGGACTCCAGTGGAAGAGATGGCCGGAAGAACATGAGGGGTTTGTTTCAAGGTGTGTTTTAGGTCGCCAATGGCAGTGATGGTGAGAGGACGAGCAGAGTATTCTGACTCGTCCAAGTGCCGTTTTATACTCGGAACGACCAGACGAGCATCGTAACCATTGGGAACCTGACAGCTGTCGATGTCCCACCACACCAGCAAATCTTCCACGTCCAGCATCTGCTTGAAAAAGCAAATGTACAAAGATAACATGGGGTCAAATCTGGTATCGAGATGTATATTTTTTGAAAGGCAAACATAACTAGCAAGTGAGAAAGGGAAACTTGTGCACAAATATGGAGTAGTTAGACAATTGACAAATGTATTGATATTAATATTTAGAGGCAAGGACGCTTACAATCCGTTTATGGCGTCTACTCTCGAGATGCTTGGTGAAATCTTCAATGCTTTCGCCATGAAAGCTTTCGCCAAGTAAGCTTTTGTCTCCAAAGGCTTCGTGGATCTGACGGCATTCTATGCAGCACCAGGCAGATTCACCAGTTTCACAGTACCAGGCCGCAGGTGGCTGCGTGTACATCTCACTGCATGGCTCTGTTGGAAAAGAAAAAAAAAAAAAACTAGTTCAGAAACAGCCTAAGCCTATTTCAACAAACATTGTGAGAGAGGACAAACCTCTCAGTACGTATTCCAAGGACGTATAAAGGAAGACGGTGTATCCCTCTTTTCGTAGTAAGCCGGTCCAAAGCGGATAGTTAAACACACGGTCACCACCGCATATGAGCATTATAGTAGCCGGAGGTGGATTATCATCCGTCCAGTCGAGCAACCACATGGGAGCTGTTTCAGTAAAGGAAGCCAACTCAATAGCAAAACAAAAGCAGCAGAAGAAAAATAATCTAAAACCCTAATTACAAAGAAGATTAACCTTCTCTGCCGTGTTTAAGACGGACTCCGGAGGAAGAGATGGCCGGAAGAACATCAGGGGTTTGTTTCAAGATGGGTTCTAGGTCGCCAATGGCAGTGATTGTGAGAGGACCGCCAGAGAAGCCTGACTTCTCCAAGAGCCGTTTTATACTCGGAACGACCAGACCAGCATCAAGATCATCGGGAACCGGACAGTTTGAGATGCACCACCACACGAGCGTTTTACGAGAGGCAAGGATGCTTACACGCTCTGCATGATCTCTGCTTTTGAGATGCGCGGTTGAATCTTCAGAGCTTTCGCCATAAAAATTGCATACTTTGCAATACAACGGACTAAAGATTCTTTCATCAAAATTGTCCTCCTCCTGCTTGTGCAAAATCTCGCTCGTATTTATTGGATTCATGACGACTTTAAAACCTAAATAAAAAAAGTCAATCAGATCCAGAATTGGGAAAACAAATCGCAGATGAGCATCCTGAGAGAGAGATTATTGACACGCTTAAATCAAAACCACCGACCTCGTTTTACTATCGAATCTGAAACGCCTGAGAGAGCAAAGGAAAAATCGATGGAGGCGACGGCGAGAGAGGAATAACGTTTCGATCGAGTCTTTTAGGGCAAACAGATTACTTGTGGTTGGTCTATATTTATATTGGGCTCACACGCGTTATAAATATATTATAATAACAAAAATTAACATTCATTTATTTCTTTTTACTTTTTAATTACGAGTTTGTTACACATCTAGAGGGATTGCATTTTAATGGATTTGGAAATCCAAACCAAATCAAGTGTTATTGGTTCTATAATTTTGAAATTCATATTCATGTTATTCAATAGTAAGGATTCATATTCATGTTATTCAATAGTAAGGATTCTCATAAAGATTTGATTTTAATTTGAATTTGAATGGATTTACAAGTGTTTTTAAAAGTAAAATACAAATGAGCAAATATCGAGTGAAACCTAGTTATTTTGTTGGATTTGGATTTACAAATGTTTTTTTTTTCAAGATGAAACTACTACGTAGAATTAAAAAATAGAAAGACACATATCAATTAATGTGTAGAAGAAGAGACAATAAATAACTACACGTAACATTAAGCTACTACATGTTACAAGGCTAGTTTCTAAGTGGTTACATAACATCTACTTCATGCTGGACACGAGGCTAGCTAGTTTCTAAGTGGAGGTTCAAAACACTGCTCATAAGACCTCTCAGGTTTCATGTAATCAGTGTCTGCTAATGTACAAACAAAGATTGTGATTGTTCTGCACGATCGCTAAACTTAAAATAGATTTTTGAAATGGTAAACAAGATAGATAGAAAAAACCAATTTCATTATAAAAACTCATAGTCTAATCGAACACATATAATAACCAATCCAACAACATATAATAATAAATTCATCACCTAATGATGTTACGCTTAATCCAACCATAACACTCATCAATGGACATGCTAAGGAACATATCTTTCATCCCTAATTGGTGAATCACTTTAACCGCATCGTAACGAACATGTTTTTGATAGCTTCCCATAAGACATGCTAAGGAACACATCTTTCATCCTTAATTGGTGAATCACGTTGTTGAAATAATCTTTGGTATCTTCAAACCTCGATTCCTAATTTTTAAGTATGCTCCTCCTTTTTCTTATAAGATACAGACATAAATCGTACTTGCATGTGCTGGTTTACATAACTTTCTTCGAAAGTACTGTCGAACAGATACTTTTCCTGAAGAAACAAATTCTGATGAAGAAGAAGATTAAGATCTTGAAGAAGTTAATAACAATGATGAAAAAATTCTTGGAACTCAGGACCAAGAAAGAGAACGTGCCAATCAATTGAGAGCAATAATTGCAACAAATATGTGGACATATTATATACTTTAGGAGAATACTAGATGATTAGTGAAAGAAAAATAACGATTTTTTTTTTAATTTTCTTATAATACCAAAATTCTTGTAAATCTATTTGGTTGATTGACAATAATCCATTTATTTGATTTTGAAATCCATTTATTTGATTTTGAAATCCAATTATTTTAATTTTGAAATCGACTTCTGTGATTTTAAAATCAATGGATTCATTAGGATTTCTAAATCTGAGAAATCCATTAAAATACAATAACCAATAACCCCCACATAATCTATTAAAACAGAGTGCTATTTTGTGTCCAAACCGGAAAAAATGAAAAATTTTAAACTTTAGATTTTTGTGGATAACTATTAAAAATTAATTTATTAATTTAATTAATTTCATTATATATATATATTAATTTTAATTCGTAATTATAAAAATTCAGACTATGACAGGAATTAAATTTAAATTAAATGTAGTGATGATAATGATATCTCAATCCGTCATCTGAATGCAATTATGCAAAGCATAACACATACCCATATTCGCCAATCGCCACAACAAACTAACATGGTTCCATTTTACGCAATCACAAATTCTGCTTATTTTTCAAACATTCCACACAAATTTACGAGAAATATTTGTCATTCCACAATTTTTAATTATTATTTTTTGCCATATTGATTCTGAATTTACTTATGTATGATCATGCTCAAGTTGATTATGCAAGAAATCAAAAGATTTAAAGAACTACTCTTCTTTATTAGATTTAGAAACTCTCACAAAACTAAAACTCTCTCTTGAAGACTTATGGAACATCTCTCAATAGCTTCTTATTTTATAGGCATAAGCTTCTCCTTTTCCTATTAGGATTACAAATCATATTTCCTTATTTTGTAAGTCCTATTTTCCTTTTCTCTTAATCTCTAGAATCTTCTCTTCCTAGGATTATTTGGTCTTCAAATCTTGGAATTATCCAACATTCTCCCCTTTAATTCCAACATGAGCTTCGATTGCTTCTACTCCAATTAAGCTCCTCATTTCCTTGAATTTGATTCGGGCTAACGGCTTTGTAAGTATGTCTGCCTTTTGTTCTGTGCTGGGAACATGCTCCACCTCGATCTGATCATTCTCCACACATTCTCTAATAAAGTGATACTTTGAAAGTATGTGCTTGCTTCTTCCATGGAACACTGGGTTTTTGGTGAGAGCAATGGCCGACTTGTTGTCGATCCTCAATGTGACCTTCTCGTCTTTGTTAAGGAGTTCCCTCATTAACTCTTTAAGCCATATGGCTTGCTTCGCGGCTTCCGTAGCTGCCATGAATTCAGCTTCGCAAGAAAACAATGCGACGGTAGGCTGCTTTTGAGATGTCCAAGTGATTGGGGATGAACCGAGATAAAAGATGTGACCTGAAGTACTTCTTCCATCATCGGTATCAATATTGTGACTACTATCACTATATCCCATTACTTTGCTTGACCCGTCTCTCTTGAAAAACAAGCCTAAGTTGGTAGTTCCTCTAACATACCTCAAGACATGTTTAAGAGCTTGTCCGTGACATTCTCTCGGGCTTTGCATGTATCTACTCAAGACTCCAACAGCGTAACCCAAATCTGGTCTGGTGTGAAGTAGATACCTTAAGCATCCAATAGCTCTCCTATATTCTGTAGCATTAATCTCTGGCTCCTCCTCTGCTTTTGAGATTTTCGTGTTTGAATCCATTGGTATTTGAGTCAAGTTACACGAATCCATCTTATTATTAACAAGGATTCCTTGAGCATAGCCCTCTTGTTTAATTTGTATTCCTTCGGCTCCTTGTATCACTTCCATGCCAAGATAATATGTCAACCTTCCAAGATCTGACATCTCGAATTCTCTTGACATCTCTTTCTTGAACTGATCAATGACCTTCCTTGAAGTTTCAGGCTCTCCAAAGGTTTGTGTTGATGTAGAAGACCAATCCCAAGCTTTCTTTTCATCGAATATAACGTCTCTGCTTACAATCACCTTTCTCGTGTTTGGATCATAGAGACGATATGCTTTGGACCCTGGTTCTGTTCCCAGATGAATTACCCTCCTCGATCTATCATCTAGTTTCTTAAGGTGAGGTACCGTGTTCTTCACATAAGCAACACAACCAAAAATCCTTAAGTGTTCAATGTTAGGCTTCTTGGTTTTAAAGCATTCATACGGAGTCTGACCGGCTAATGCTTTTGTAGGAACACGATTGATGAGATATGTTGAATGTCGTACGGCTTCTCCCCACATATCATTCGGAATCTTCATGTCTTTAAGTAAGCTTCTCGTCATCTCCATCAAAGTTCTGTTCCTCCTTTCTACTACACCATTCTGTTGAGGTGTGTATGGTGCAGTAAGGTGTCGATTAACTCCGTTTTCTTCACAAAACGAGTTGAATTCAGCTGAGGTAAACTCTCCTCCTCTATCGGTGCGAAAGGTTTTGATCGAATTTCCTGTTTGCTTTTCGACAAATTCTTTGAACCTTTTGAACCGATCGAACACCTCACACTTCTCCTTCAATAACATTGTCCACATATATCTTGAGAAGTCGTCAATTAATACAAAAACATACCGATTGTTTGCTATGGTTGGTGGCGAGATAGGTCCGCATAAGTCTCCGTGAATTAGCTCCAATGTTTGAGCAGCACGGTACGTTGCTTTGATTGGGAATGAATTTCTCGTTTGTTTCCCTTTTAAACATGCGTCACATACGTTCTTCTCATGTAGGACTTGAGGCATGCCAATGACCATCTCCTTCTTCACCATGTTGTTAATAACATCAACACTTACATGTCCTAGCCGAGCGTGCCAGGTCAATGCTTCGTCGTTTTGTATTTGTAAACACTTCGGAAAACTGATTTCCATTGGTGTTTTGTAGAGGCGGTTTGGTGATCTTGCAACTCGTACAAACAATTTTCCTTGTGGGTTCCTTAAGGTAAGTGTATCTCCTTTCATGTTGATTTCACACCCATGTTCTGTTGCTTGTCCGAGGCTGATGATATTGTGTTTCAAATCTGGTATGTAGTAGATATCTTTTAGTGCTCTTCTCTCCCCTGTCTTGCCAATAAATACGATGGTACCCTTTCCCACAATATCAACATTTGAACCATCACCAAATTTGACCTTCCCTTGTATGTTTTCATCCAGACTTGAGAAAAACTCCTTGTTCCCTGTCATATGGTTGCTGGCTCCATTATCAAGATACCAAATACATTCGTTATTGGTATTATACTTATCTGGGAACACCTTGTCTTCGTTTAGGAGCACCACTTCATGAATATAAAGAGCATCTGCTTCTTGAGTCTCGTTTAAATTCATCTCTTGGTGTCCTGCTGGTCTTTCGGGGCATGTTGATACATAGTGACCAGGTTTGTCACATCTCCAACATATTATTTTGGACCGGTCTTTCTTTTGACGTTGGTCCGTATTTTCTCCTCCTTGGTCTCGGCTGTTGGACCTTCCTCGTCCCCTGCCTCTGCCGGAGCTATCATTGCCATGATTTCCTCTTCCATACCCTCCTCGGTCACCTCTTCCTCTTCCTCTGGCTCCTCCTCGGAAGATTCCGTAACCTCCACGGTATTGGTAGAATTGGAAAACATGAGTTTTCCTTGATCTTCACTAGGAGTTTCCCCTCCTACACGCTCTTCATACGCTTTGATTCTCCCAACGATGTCTTCAAATCCAGTTTTTTTAAGGTCTAGGACTTGTTCTAGGGAGGCAACAATTTGTATGAACTTGTTTCTTGGGAGTCCTGTTAAAAACTTCTTCATAAGTTTTGTTTCATCGATGGTTTCTCCAAGAGAGGCTGATTGAGACGCAAGGCCTGATATCTTGCCCGCAAAATCATCAACCGTATCGTTATCATTCATCTTAAGTCTATCTAGCTCTGCCATTAGAGTTTGTAATCTCGCTTCTTTCACTCGGTCTGCTCCCTGGTGACGAGATTTGATAGCTTCCCATATGCCTTTTGCGGAGTCCAGCTCTCCTATTTGTAATATAAGTGTCTCAGGGACAGATTGGAACAATAGTGCTGTCGCCACATCGTTCTTCTTTTGATCCGCGTTTCCTGGATCGATTGTGTCCCATACTTCACTTACTCGAAGAGTAATCTTCATCCTCATCGCCCAAACTGTGTAGTTTGTCGATGTCAGCATAGGGCAGTGGATAGATGGTGTTCCGAGGTCCTTTGTTCGCTGCGGTGGTGGATTGTCTCCCATGTTTGGCTACGTGAATCACAATACACGTCTGCGTTGATCGTGTCTTCGAATCGCAACGCTCTGATACCAATTCAAGTTGATTATGCAAGAAATCAAAAGATTTAAAGAACTACTCTTCTTTATTAGATTTAGAAACTCTCACAAAACTAAAACTCTCTCTTGAAGACTTATGGAACATCTCTCCATAGCTTCTTATTTTATAGGCATAAGCTTCTACTTTTCCTATTAGGATTACAAATCATATTTCCTTATTTTGTAAGTCCTATTTTCCTTTTCTCTTAATCTCTAGAATCTTCTCTTCCTAGGATTATTTGGTCTTCAAATCTTGGAATTATCCAACACATGCAATCCTTATGTTATCAATTGGGAAAAATGCTTAAAAAATTTCAGCCAAAAAAAGCTTCAATTACAAGATGAACACAAAAAAACCTTTGACTTTCGTTTACTCTCTATTTTAATCTTCGATTTTTGTTGACAAAGCCGATTTAGGCTCGCCGTGAACAATATTAACAGATCTATTTGACAGAGTTAAATCCTGTTAGACGGGGTTGATCAAAACGACACAGTTTTGTTTTAAATCGTGTTCTTCCCCAAATCAATTTTCTCTCACTCAATTTTTTTACCAAATTGATTTTTCTTGTTATTGTTCCGAGGAACACACCATAAATCAGCACACGGGATCCCAATCGATCTCCTCGACCGTCTTCTCATCATTACAACCCAACCTTACACAGAAGATGAGATCAGAAAGATTTTAGAGATCCGGTGCTAAGAGGAAGACGTCGACATGAACGAGGATCCCAAGCGATTCATCTAATCACTGCAGCTGCTCTGGCTTCCCTGAAACGTAAAGGGAAGGTCGTGGAGATTGAGGACATTGAGAGAGTTTATCAATTGTTTTTAGATGCCAAGAGATCGATGCAGTACTTGGTAGAGTATCTGCAAACATAGAGGAGGCTGTTGGAGAAGAAGAAGAAGAAGAAGCAGAACATGAAGCCATGCAAGTTTGAGATTTTACTTCATTCTATTTTGTAAATCGATTTATGGGCTTTTTTTTTTGTAACCACTCATGAGTTTTACAATATATTCCCTTAATTTCTTGATTGTTTCAAGATTTATCTGCTGGTCCAATGCTTGAGTCTGCCAATTACGTTGTGAAGAACTTTGCAGAGCATGCCTCAAATTTCATAATCTTGTTCAATCATCACTTATCATATTCTTTCGTACAACAAACCATCCTTAGATAACAGTAAATTTATATAATCAAAAATATTAGACCCTCGTTATACATTCACGTGATCATACATAGAAAGAGGAGTAACTATCAACGATAATCAAATCAAACAAAACCAAACCCAAGTTGACGTATACAAAGGAAAATAAATAAACAAAGGAAACGCAAAAACTCATGATGCGAGACTTTTCACGGCTGGAGCTTTACCATAAACGACGGGGACAGTAGCATAGCGTATCGAGAAACTCCGGAATCCAGCTCCATGAGTGATAGAAAATCGATTTGGTAAAAAAATTGAGTGAGAGATTTTGTGTTTCAAAACAAAACTGTGTCGTTTTGATTAACCCCGTCTAAGTGGATTTAACTCTGTCAAATAGATCTGTTAATCTTGTTCACGGCGAATCTAAATTGGCTTCGTCAACAAAAATCTAAGATTAAAATAAGGAGTCCACGAAAGTCGAAGATTTTTTGTGTCCATATCGTAGTTGAAATTTTTTTTGGCTGAAATGTGTGAATTCAAGATTTTTTAGACATTTTTCCTGTTATCAATTAGATCGGTCTTCTTCTTCTTATTCGAAAAGTCAAAAGTCATATATAGAAGATGTTTGGTTGAAAAGAGGAAAAGACCTCAAGTGGTCGGATCTGTCCAAAATAATTGTGAGTCACAAGAGGGAAAGATAAAAAAAAGGAAACGGATTTGAAGGAAACGGCTCAGAGAGATTTAAGACAGTCGCTGCATCTCTCTCTCTCTGTTTCATCAACACCGCTTGTCGTCTTCCTCTCTATCAAATACCAAAATCAAACATCATTGAATGCGAGACAGAGAGCCACAAACAAACCCCTAAAATAATCCAACTTTCTTTTCCCCAATTTCAATTTCATTTTCAGTTTATGGGTTTTAATCGATTTATGCTACTTTCTCCATATGATGTATGAATTCCGGTCTGAAAGTTTAGAGCTTTGTAACAACGCAAAGGCGAGTTCTTATTTCTCCGTTTGATTCTACTCGATTTTTTCTCTGTCACATAATCTTCTTCTCGGGGGTTTTGTGATGTATCTGGGAAGAATCAGTTTCCATTTGCAGATGCATACTGTTCACCTGTCAGGGCTCTGAGATTTGTCTTTTTGCATCTTTCTGGGAATATTTTTTTCTTTGTTTCTCAGATCCATTGACCTGATACACATACAAAAAGTTTAGGTCTTTTTTTAAGGTTTAATTCTTGTCCAGTTGTGTAAACTTCTGGGCACGATCTTCGAAGCAAAAACCATGAGAGGCTTCTTCTTCATCGTCTTCGTTACATGTCTGGCTTTCTTCCCTGATCCTCTACTTGCCGGTGTACCGTACAATGGGAGCATCGCTCGCGGGTTTGGAGGATCTCAGATGAATTACATCAACAACGACGACATCTTCCTCGAATCCAACAACAAAGACTTTGGTTTCGGTTTCCAAACCATACCAGCTTCCGTTACTCTGTTCACACTTAGCGTCGTCCACAAAAGCAGCACGAGACTGATCTGGTCGGCGAACAGGGCATCCCTTGCTTCCAATTCCGATAAGCTCCAATTCGAAGAAAACGGAAATGTAGTGCTGCGTAGAGAAAAGGGAGGATATGTCGTTTGGACATTGGATAATTCAGGCAAAAATGCTTCAAGAATCGAGCTTCGTGACTCGGGTAATCTCGTTGTTGTTTCGGGTGACGGAACTTCGATCTGGGAGAGTTTTGATCATCCCACATATACTTTGGTTACGAATCAGGCCTTCAGAGATGGCATGAAGCTCACTAGCGATCCTTCTTCTTTGAGCAACATGAGTTATGCGCTTGAGATCAAATCAGGAGATATGGTTTTGTCTGTGAACAGTTTGACCCCTCAAGTGTATTGGTCCATGGGAAATGACGGACGGAAGATCATTGACAGAGGTGGTGGCGTAGTGACCTCATCGTCTCTCTTTGGGAACTCGTGGTGCTTCTTTGATCAGAAACATGTTTTGCTATGGCAGCTTGTATTTTCGGACAATAAAGATGATAACGCGACTTGGATCGCTGTTCTGGGAGACAACAGTATCATCTCTTTTTCAAATCTTGGGAGTGGTGCGTTTGTGTCTGATTCTTCCACTAAAATCCCGAGCGAACAATGTGCGACGCCCGAGCCTTGCGGGCCTTACTACGTCTGCTCGGGTAGTAAAGTGTGCGGATGTGTGTCCGGGTTGTCACGGGCTCGGTCTGATAGCAAATCCGGAATCGCATCTCCTTGTAAGAAAAATGAAAATAAAGGAACATTGCATGTGCAGCTTGTAAATGCTGGAGACATGGTCGAATATTTCGCTCTCGGGTTTGCTCCTCCCTTCTCCAAGAAAACCAATCTTGATAGCTGTAAAGAGTTCTGCAACAACTGCTTATGCCTCGGTCTTTTCTTCCAGAACAGTTCTGGTAACTGTTTCTTGTTTGATTGGATTGGAAGCTTTAAAAACTCTGCAAATGGAGGCTCTGGTTTCGTGTCTTACATCAAGGTGGCCACTAACACTACAAGAAAAAACAGTTTTTGCGATCACTTTTTGTGACTATTTTTTTGGTCGCAAAAAAGTGGGACGAAAGTGTGACCACTTTGCGACGGATTTGCGACCACTGGTATTGCAGTGGCAAAAGAGTCCCAAATTACCGACTAAAAAAATTGGTCAGAAAAGAGTCGCTTATTTGCGACTGTTTAAGGACTTGCAAAAGTAGTCCCAAATTTGTGACTGATTTGCTTCGATTTAGCAACTCTAAACCCTAAATAATATTAAAAAATATTAAAAAATATTAAATAATATTAAAAAATATAAACTCTAAATTCTAAACCCTAAACCATCAAATAATATACAAAAATTCAAATAATAAAAAAAAATTCAAACTTATTCTTTTTAAAAATATAATCATTTATAAATCCTAAATTCTAAACCCTAAACCTCTAACCCTTAATCATAAACTCTAAATCTTAAATTGTAAAATATGTATTACACATAAACATAAATAATATACAAAAATACTTAATTGTAAATATTAAATTGTAAACTAGATCTTACACATAAACATCAAATAATATACAAAATATTCAACACTTAAATTTTTTAAAATATGATCATTTTATAAATCCTAAATTTTCAACCCTAAACCTCTAGCTCTTAAACATTAACTCTAAATCTTAGATTGTAAACTAGATTTTACACATAAACATCAAATAATATACAAAAAAATATAACACTTTCAAAAATTTCAATCTAACCATAACATCTATTAAGTGTTACATGTGTTTTATAAGAAATAATTTTGAAAGATAAAAATTCTCTCAAAATTTACTTATTTTAAGTTTTAACATATTTTTGAAATGCTAGATATACACAAAATCATTGTAAAATCATATTCAAATCTTATAGGTTCTTAAATTTTATGGTTTAGATTAAAGGTTTTTGATTGTCACAAATTGGTCTTAAATTTGGGACTCTTTAGCGACTCCACACGATTTTTTTTAATAGGAGTCACAAAGTAGTCTTAAATTTGCGACTAATTTGCGACCAAATGACAAAAAATAATAAAAATTTCTTATTGGTTACTTTATTGTGGCGCGGATTGAGATTCTACATCGTTGATTTGTTTAATCCAACGGTGAGGATTTAATCTGTTTTTTTTATTATTGATTTTATTACTTTTTTTTTCTCTTCCTTCTCTTTCTCTCTCCTTCCTACGACCTTCTTCTTCTTCTTCCTTTTTTAATCTAACCCCTTTTTTCCAGATCTGATGTTACGATTCGTTATCTGTCTTTTAATCTAACTCGTTTCTGTCTTTTTTCCAGAGTCGAATTTTAATCTAACTCGGTTCGGTTCTGTCTTTTTTTTTTCCCAGTTACGAATCTGGGTTCACCTCGTCGCGGAGATGCTCTCTGTACCTTGCAACGAGGCGGGGACGGTGGCGCCCGCGAGTCTGGCTGGAGGACCCCGCGAGTCTGGCCGGAGGAGCAGATCAGGCCGCCGGCGAGGCTTCTTCTTCTCCAGCCCCCGTTCGTGCCTCGCGTGGTGGTTGCTCCGAGGGTGGTTCGTGGTGGAGGAGCTGTGGTGGTTCGTGGTGGAGGAGTTGTGGTGGTTCGTGGTGGTCGATCTTCTTTTTTTTTTTTTTCCCTTTTTTCTTTATTTTCATTTTTGTAAATTAATTAAATTAATAAATTTAAATATTTTTTTTTGTTGATTTTTAATTACTTTTTTACAAGTAGTCGCAAATCAGTCTATAAATTAGGACTGATATTATAGTCACATATCAGTCCCAAATTTGCGACCGTTTTGCGACTACTTTATTTATCGACCAAATATTTGCGACCACTTTTGTTGGTCGCAAATGAGTCATTTGCGACCATTTTGAGACTCTTTTGGTGGTCGCAAAAACTGTGTTTTCTTGTAGTGTAATGCTGCGGGAGGTGGAGATAACGGAGAAGATGATGGGAAACATTTTCCGTATATAGTGATTATTGTCGTGGTGACGGTTTTTATCATCAGTGTTTTGATCTTTGTGGCGTTTCGGATTCATCGGAGAAAGAAAACACTTTTGGATACTCATCAAGATCAGAGTTCAGAGGAGGATAATTTCTTGGAGAATTTATCCGGTATGCCTATCCGGTTCGCTTACAAAGATCTTTAGTCAGCAACGAATAACTTCTCGGTGAAGTTAGGGCAGGGAGGGTTTGGATCAGTCTATGAAGGGACTCTACCTGATGGTTCTCGTGTAGCCGTGAAGAAACTTGAAGGAATTGGTCAAGGCAAGAAAGAATTCAGAGCCGAGGTTAGTATAATCGGAAGCATTCATCATCTGCATTTGGTGCGGCTCAGGGGATTCTGTGCGGAAGGGGCTCATAGGCTTCTCGCTTATGAGTTCTTATTAAAAAGGTTCGTTAGAGAGATGGATATTTAGGAGAAGAGACGGAGATGTTCTGTTAGATTGGGACACAAGATTCAACATCGCGCTTGGAACAGCTAAAGGTTTAGCGTATCTAGACTGCGACGCAAGAATTATCCATTGCGATATTAGACGATAACTTCAATGCCAAGGTATCGGATTTCGGACTCGCTAAGCTCATGACCCGCGAACAAAGCCATGTATTCACAACGATGCGCGGGACGAGAGGCTATTTGTGTGACATCCCAGGAATGAGTTTTATGGCCTATTTTTTCGATTAAAACCCTAAGGCGAGAACCATAAACCTTGCGACCAAAGAAACCCTAACCCTAGCTTTCCGAAGAAGAAAATCCTAGCTTACAAAGAAAGCAATGTTTCGAGCTCTCAGTTTCCGCGTTCAAACCTTTTGGGCCGCAGCCTCATGTTGGTCTACATAAGAGTTGAGCCAAAGAAAGAAGAAGTGTTGGGCCGAAAGAAGCATTAGACGAGGAGTTGGGCCTGTTTCGGAGTAAGGAAAGCCCACAAGCGAGAGAATGTGATTGAATCCCATTCTAAGAAGTATTCTAAGGTTTAGTAGCTTAATCTCGTGGCCCATTAGTAAAGAGAAGTGAAGCCCAATGAGTGAAGCTCATAATGATCATTAAGGGCAATTCCGAATTTCTGCGACTAGACTTAGGGTTCCCTCTCCACCTCTATATAAGTGAGAGCCACGACTTGGTGAAGATCAGAGAGATTTCTTGCGGCAAAGCCCTGCCGGAATCTTGCTGGAGCCACCACCGTTGAGCCACCTCGAAGGAGAACCCACTGCAGCCTCCTAGAAGGCATATCTGACCCGTTCTGGCATAGAAGAGAAACGGATGAGCAAATTGAATCGGATCGACATGAAAATTGGTGAACGTATTCCTGACACCCAGATCTGTTCATAGCAGAAAGCGGATCTAAATCGGATCCAAGTCTAAAAGTTATTGATGTTTTTCTGAGACCGATTCATGTAGTTATGATTTTCGGACAGTCATATTGAAAAGAGATTATCCGGCGAACCAGGAGGAACCAGGAAGCGATCTACATCCCTCTGGAAAGCCCCGAGGCTTATCTTTCTGGAAAGACCAAGTTTGATGTAAGTTATCGATGTATCTTCGTGGGAAAACGGAATTTTACGTTTTTGGCGGGAAAACGGAATTTTACGTTTTTGGTGGGAAAACGGAATTTTACGTTTTTGGTGGGAAAACGAGAATTTACGTTTTTGGCGGGAAAATGAGATTTTACGTTTTTGGCGGAAAAATGGAATTTTACGTTTTTGGTGGGAAAACGAGAATTTACGTTTTTGGCGGGAAAACGAGAATTTATAAAATGATTTTGGTTTACACATTTGATTTTGGTGTTGTTTAGGTTTTTATTTTAAAAAATTGGGTTAAAAACTTAGCCCTGTAAAAAATTTAATCCTGTAAATTCACCATTTTTAGCCCTATTATAAAATACAGGGTTTACGGTTTAATTTTTTATACATGGCCGACTAACCATGTGAGTTTAAACCCATATTTACATCCCTATTTGGGTATCTTATTATATAAAGCTGAATCTTTTGACGTGAGCGTGACACGTAAGTTAATTATAACTCACGAGATTGTCACATTTGTCACGGTTGTTAATTTAGATCTTGACATGTGTCAATTTAATTAACAAAGTAAAAAAAGAAATAAAGTAAATATTAAAAAATGTTTAACTTAAAACGTGTGCTACAGAGCAGACCAGGTTGTCTGGCTCCTAGGCAAAAGGTAATTTTAAAAAAAAGAAAAACAAGAATAAATAAAGAAAACTTATAATAAAAAAGAAAACTTAGAACTAAAGTAAATATTAAAAATGTTTAACTTAAAAAAAGACAATCTTAAAAAAAGGAAAAAAAAGATCTACACCTTAAAAAAGGAAACTTGTAAAATAACCACTTAAAAAAAACAACCATGACCAAAACAATAATAATCACGACCAAAAGAATTAAAAAAACGACCAAAACAAATAATAAGATCTACACCTTAAAAAAAGGAAACTTATAAAATAACCACCTAAAAAAACAACCACGACCAAAAGAATAATAATCACGACCAAAAGAATAAAATACGACCAAAACAATAATAAGTTTAAAATTATAATAAAAATGTTAAAAGGAAACACGAGCAAAAACAATAATAAGTTTAAAAATTATAATAAAATGTTAAAAGAAAACACAACCAAAAACAATAAAACACGATTTCAAAGATATGCCAAAACCGGATAAGAAGAAGAAAATGAATATTGTTGCTAAAGAAAATGAATAACACAATGCTAAATGACGAGAAAAGTTACAATGTTTTTAAACAAGAAGAACATTGCAGGTTGATAAAAACATTAAATGGCGAACATAAGAAAGTCTATGATGATGATATCGACTCAATCGACCATAATAAAGGGAAATTGTTTTTTCTCAATGGACCAGGTGGAACAGGAAAGACATACGTCTACAAGACCATTATCTCGAAGTTAAGACAGGGAAAAATTGTGCTACCAGTGGCTTCATCTGGAATTGCAGCTACACTTTTACCACATGGACGAACTGCACATTCCCGTTTCAAGATTCCGATAGATCTTCATCAAGACATCATGTGTAACATCAGTCGTAGTTCCATGCTCGCTGAATTACTTAAACAAACATATCTTATAATTTGGGATGAAGCATCAATGTGTCATCGATTTGCTTTTGAAGCTCTTGTTAAGAGTTTGCAAGATTTTCTCTCAATGACAGATCCAGATGCAGCAGCCAAAACCTTTGGTGGAAAAACAGTGCTTCTTGGAGGAGATTTTAGACAAATTCTTCCGGTCATACCGCAAGGCACCAGGCAAGAAACTGTTAAGGCAACAATCAACCGTTCATATTTATGGAACTATTGCTCTATATTCACTCTTGAGAGAAATATGAGGTTGCACCAAGCGGAAAAAGATTTTGCAAGATGGCTACTTTGTATTGGTGATGGCACAATACCTAAGCCTCCAAAACATAGAACCTCAAATGATGAAACATCCATGGTGCAAATAGACGAGGACTTGCTCTTGCAAAACGATGGAGATTCTGAAGAACGCATTGCGTGTAGGACCAAAATTTCGCACAATAGACAGGATAAGATTTAATCACGATTATATAAATAAACAGTAAGGAACAGACGATTCATAAAACGATTAAAGCATAAATAAATCTGAGGAGGCGAGATGAATCTCTTTCCTTAACTCAAAGAATCTCCCGTAGTGCGACGGGTTATAATAGATCCATGAGTCCCAGGATACGAACAAAGTAATCTGTATCATCTACACTTGATATCAGATCTGTCGAACATTATAACTACGATACTCTCGAATAGAAACTTACTCTAAGCAGTAGGGAATTGAGAGAACTCTTGCTAGAACTTTTAGGATGTGTTTTTTGTGTATCAGAGGATGATTTTTAAGGTGAAAATTGGCCAGTATATATAGGAGAGAGGCTAGGGTTTTTCCCAGACAGAAACAGAATATTCCTCAGAATATTCTAGGCGGCTGCGATTTTTAAGTCGGCCCGTCGAGTATCGATCGATACCTCTAAAAGTCCACGAGCCCATCAGGCCCAAGATGCGATCGACGCACGTGTGGTCTTTTCTTCTCTCATGTTATACGCGAGAAAACATTTATCAGCCAATGAAAACATTTCATTCGAATGAGCTTGACTCATTTCTTTTCATACTAACACAATTTTATCAAGCCCTCAAGTTTTGACAAAAAATTAGTTCCAACATTGCGAAGACTACATATCATGATTTCCATGTTTTATTTAAAGACAAGGATTATCTGATTGAATGTGCAATTCTTACTCCGAGAAACGAGACCGTAGATAAAGTGAATAACTACATGTTATCTTGCCTAGAAGGAGAAGCAAATGAATATTTGAGTTCTGATAGTATCGGTGATGACAAAGAAGAAGTGAAAAATTAACATATTCTTTACCCCACATAGTTTTTAAATTCTTTGAAGTTTTCAGGTATTCCTAACCACCAACTAACT
Source organism: Eutrema japonicum (assembly GCA_030161315.1). Classification (NCBI taxonomy): domain Eukaryota; kingdom Viridiplantae; phylum Streptophyta; class Magnoliopsida; order Brassicales; family Brassicaceae; genus Eutrema; species Eutrema japonicum. The sequence goes on from BSQW01000006.1 coordinate 10,283,388, forward strand.
CTGAAGATAAATGCGCCAATCATGTTACTAAGGAATTTAAATCAAAGAGAGGGGCTTTGCAATGGTACACGATTAATAGTAACTCGCCTGTGCACTAGGATTATCGAAGCGGAGATACTTAGTGGAGATCAAGTTGGGAAAGGGGTACTTATTCCTACGATAACTCTAACACCAACAGATGCAAGATGGCCTTTCAAACTAAGAAGACGTCAATTCCATGTGCGAGTTTGCTATGCAATGACTATCAACAAGAGCCAAGGTCAAAACTTGATAACAAATTTGGTTTATATTTGCCAAATCCAGTTTTTTCTCACGGGCAATTATATGTTGCATTATCAAGAGTGATAACAACCGCGGGACTCAAGATTCTTAATGTTGGAACTAAAAAATATGACAATGATGTTTTAGAAAACATTGTATATCAAGAAATTTTCAAGAACATATGATTTAAAAGACAAGCTAGATTCTACCCAGTGCGAGCGCACGAGAATTTTTGTTTTTTGTTTTTATCAAATTTTGTAATATTTTTTTTGTATTTAGATATAATTTGTTTTATAAATATAATTTTTCTAATAAGTGACAAAGATTTATTTTTGTGTTTAGATATAATTTTTTGTAGATTTAATTGTTTCTAGTATGAAATATGACCGTGATTATAAAAACATAATTCTAATCCGTCCGTTCATATTGATCCGAGAATGACCGCGATTATAAAAACATAATTCTAACCCGCCCGTTCATATTACCGTATAATATATAAATATTTACTAATTTCAAATATTTAAAATTTTAGACTGATTGATTATGGTAAAAATATAAAATAACATATCGTTTATCGTGTACGTCACTATGAGAATATTATTTAAATTTGAATATTTAAATTAAACCTAAATTAATATCAGGTTTATTATTTTTGTAAAGAAACAAAAATATTTTTAAAATATGAATCTGTACTTTTAAAATATTTTTTTTATTTTATATATGTAAATTAAAAATATTAAATCTGTAATTTAATAATATTTTTTATTTTATATATGTAAAATAAAAATATTGAATATGTATTAGTAACTGAATGTTGTCCATATGCATAATCAAATTTATGGTTGTGCAAATCTAATTAATAATATATTCTTTTTCAGTTTAAAAAATATTCAATTATAAATCTGATTGTATTAATAAGATTTAAATTTTGAAATAAACATATTTTGTTATTAATTCTGAATATTTTGCTTGTAACTGTTGATGGAATCTCAGAAAATCTACATTAAATTCAAAATTTAATAATATTTTTCAATTAAAATTGTTAATTTTGAGTCTGTATCATTCAAAAAAATATGATTATTAAAATATTTTGAATAATCTAAATTTAAAAATTCAAAATAACTAATATTATTTTCGTAACAAAATAATAATAAAAATTAAATTATTTTTGAAATATTTAATTTACATATTTTTGAAATAATCGATTTTATTTATAATTTTAAATATTTAATTTAATTTATGGCATAGTCTGAATTTTCTTAATTACAAATTAAAATTAATATATATATATAATCAGATTAATTAATTAATTAAATTACTCTTTAATTGAATTAAATAAATTTTTAATTGAACGAAATTATTCTGTTTGGAAACATGGATTGTTATCCACAAAAATCTAAAGTTTAAAATTTATCCAGGATAAGAATATATTTATTTTCATTTTTTCCTGTTTAGACACAAAATAGCACTCTATTTTAATAGATTAGATTTAAAGGATGAAAGTAAGTTTCATATATACATTCACAAAGCAAAGTGTTTAATTGTTAATATTATTAACTAACGTGTTCTTATTTTTTATAATTATCAAAACAAAGAAAACAAAAAAGACAATGGAATCTTCTGCCTGGTGTAGGAAATTGGAAAATAGACGGTGTCATGATGTTCACTTCATTTCGTAAGCATCAATTTTCATAAACATCTTCATCTTGTGTGCTTTCAAAGATAAAACAATATAATGAAATGATATGTTGTATTCGCATTAATATTCAAAACAATAATCTTTTGTATTTGCGTTCTTTTTCTTATTTAACTAAGGTACATTTTGAATACTGAAAGATATGATAGTCCAAGAAATTGCAAAGGCCATACATTTTAGAGTATGTGAGAGAAAGAAACACAGACCTGGAAAATCAACCCAACCATAGTTGTTCCAGTCTTCAGAAACCCTGGGGCTTTGAGACCCTTCTGTGTAAGCATATCATTCCTTTTGCACATATCAAAGATTTTGGCGGTAAATCGACGGACGACTGCGACATTTTTACGATTCACCACTAGAAATCAGAAAATTTTGAGAAACATCAGATGCTCACTCAACAATAGAGAGTCTTGGAGAAGTGATATTTCGAGAAGAGAAGAGACAACCCAAGTTTACAGAATAGTAATTTTTGATTTGACGATTTGCGAGAGGAAAGAAGCCAAGTAGAAGAAGAAAAACTCATTCTTCCTCGATTAAACACCTTTTGCCGAAACCACTTTGGTTCTTAAACATGGCTTACTTTATTTTTTCAGGCCCATCATATAATCGGCTTTATTGGATTTTAATATTCTTGGTTAGATCTAATTGGTCATTATCTTTATTTTTAAATAGATATTATAAAATTTTAAAATAATGTATTTTCGTATTTTTTATCCTATCATTTTAAATATAAAACATAAAATGATATCCTATTAAAAAAATTATTTCGTTATTAAAATTTATAATTTTCTGCATAAGTGATATATATTGTATACTTTTTAGAATATATGAAAAAAAAAACCGATCCATATCTAGTACTATATACATCGAGATACTATTAATTTTGACAAACTCAGCAAATTTAGGATGCTTAGTGACTGGCATAAAAGAAACTGAATTTTTCTGGATGTAAAATGTTAGAGATTCTGGCTGCATTTGCATCTAAATACTACCAAAATATCTTACTTCAGTTCAATTTAAAATATAAGTTATGTGATGTCGTGCTACTCGATTGCACTTTGAGGATTTATACCTTCTTTTTTTTTGTTAGATTAATTTGTTAATCGAATATATGATTTAGTATTCATTAATATGTTTCTGACATCCATCACTATATAGTCTATATTTACTCTCTATAATATTTTTAAAACGGCGGATGTCACTAAGCTAGTGGTGTTCACTGCTCGCCCTTTTCACTCGCAGGTAAATAGGAGTGATATGACTTTTTCTGGGGATTTCTTAGTACAAGACGTACGGGAAAAAAAATTAATAATAAATAAATATTAGAGAGTGAATTAGTTGTGAATTGTGCCATTTTAAATACAGTAAAATTATCTTTATATATCATCTAATCTTTTTTGGATTTTAATCCTGAAAAGTAATTTAGTTATTGTTCAAATAGCTTGTTCGCCTTCCTAATGGTCTGTCATCTATCAATCAAGATTCACTTGTACGAAAAATAGTTTTACGCATCAAGCGCATAATTAAACTTATCTTAAAAACAAATAATTAATAAAACATATAACAGTGAAAGTTCAATAGAAAAATACGCTGAATTTAACTATGTCGAAACTAACCAATTATCTATTGGCTCAGCTCTTTCTTTGAAAAATGATTTTTTGTGTTTAAATGTATTATAACTGCACATATTAGTTACTTTTTATGAAAAAACATGGTTTTTACTTCTTCAACTTTCATAGGGCTTTGTCTATGAAAAAATATATCTTTCGCTTATTTTTCATAAGGCATTGTCTTCGGAAAAGAACATGTTTTGAAATCTCATTTTGAAATTCTCGGAATCCCGTGTTTGATCCCACTGTGAAGATACCACTCTATTATGGTCCAGATCAAGAACGTGTATATACCAATTGTTGGTCCCAATCATAACCAAAGACGAATGTACGACTAGTGATTTTTTTACTCTTTTTAGTTTTCGTTCATTTTTGAGAAAACGATCTATTTCCCTCTGAGAAGTATCATATAATAACAAATCCCTCCAGAGTTTGAGCCTAAAACTATTTCTCCACATAATCAAAGTTCGAAACCTATTTCCCCATCGAATCACAGTTTAAAACCTATTTGACCCCGAAATCAAATTTAATCGGTTTATTATCGGTTTTGAGCGGTTTCTAACGTAAACCGTAAATCCAAAACCAAACCACTTAAACCGACACTGACACGATTCGACTAAGGACCGGCTTGCTCTAGTACGGTTGAGGTTGATAGATCCACGACTCCAAAGAGTTCTCGAGAAGAGATGCTAAGGCGTGGGAGAAATCCCGAAAATCCCTAAACCCAATTCCGACGAAGAACACTTGAAACGAGGGGGTGGCTGCGTTGTTGGGAGAATCCGGGGAAAAAGATGATAAGACGTGGGAGATGAAATCCCGAAAATCCTTATGCCCTTGTTGCCGAGAAGGATTCACACGAACGACGGATCGAAGGTTACGTCGAGTGTTGCGGAAAGACACTACGATAAACCGATAAATAATTCGATGAATAACCTTCAAAGAATTAGAGAGAAAGAGCATGAAAACTCTGAAAATACTTTGATAAAAATTGCTTAAGGTTTCGACAATGAGGGAGAAAGAGAATCAAAAGAAAAACAAAAGACAAGTCAAAGGTCTCCTCGAAAATGAGAGAGAGACCATCGAAAATTACAAAGAAATAAATGATAGTTTGAATAACTCTTGGGATTCCGCAAGAAAATCCCCGCGGAGAATTTCCCCCAGGAAAGTCCCTCGAAAAGTCCCTCGGGAATAAATCCCTTGGAATTTCCCTCGGAAAAATCCCCCCGCATAATTCTCAAGAAGTCGGACCGTTTAGCGGTGTAAGCCGGTTGCCTCGTTCAAAACTCTATATGGAAAACCCATTGGGACAAAACCGTATACAGGAAAAAGAGTACAAACGACTTACACAAACGGCCAAACCTCATAGAGAATTCGAAGACAATGAGGTGAGGACGGGTTGCGTAAGTTGGTCCTCCTCGATGCTTGCATCCGTGACTAAGCTCCAAACCGCTCCCGCTAGTTGACGTGCCTTACACCGTGTGATGGGTCCTTCGGGAATGACCATTGCGTCTTCTTGAACCTCACCCGAAGCCGTCACGTCCATGATCATATCATCCCCCTCCTCTTGAAAAGAATTTGCCCTCAAATCAATTTCATCTGCAACATAAGGAATAATATCAGCAACATTAAAACTTGAACTTATCGAATACTTACCTTGGAGATCGAGTTTGTAGGAGTTGTCGTTGATCTTTTCCACCACGGTGAACGTCCCATCGACTCTCGGCAAGAGTTTCGACTTTCTTTCCTCCGTGAACCGTTTTTTCCTTAGATAAATCCAAACAAGATCGTCGGGTTCGAAAACCTTCTTGTTTCGTCCTTTGTTTGCGTGCTTGCGGTATTGTTTCGTCTTGCGTTCGATATTTGCTTTCTCCTTCTCGTGCATCTGTTTGACCATCTCGGCCCGTTTCTTGTCGTCCATACTCACATGTTCACTCAAAGGTAAATGAGTTAAATCGAGAGGAGTAAGTGGATTAAAACCATAAACGAGTTCAAAAGGTGAAAACAAAGTCGTAGAATGTTGTGCATGATTATAAGAAAATTCTACATGAGGCAAACAATCTTCCCACGATCTAAGATTCTTTTTAATGACAGTCCGCAAAAGAGATCCTAAGGTCCTATTGACCACTTCGGTTTGTCCGTCAGTTTGCGGATGACAAGTCGTAGAGAAACAAAGTTTAGTTCCTAACTTAGCTCAAAGAGTCTTCCAAAAATAACTAAGGAACTTTGTATCTCTATCCGACACTATAGTCCTAGGCAATCCATGCATGAGAATAACTTCCCTAAAGAATAAATCGGCTATGTTCGATGCATCATCAGTTTTATGGCAAGGAATAAAATGCGCCATCTTAGAGAACCTATCGACTATCACAAATATCGAATCATTACCTTTCCTAGACTTAGGCAATCCTGAAACAAAATCCATAGAAATGTCGGTCCAAGGAGCACTAGGAATAGGTAAAGGAGTATACAGACCTTGGTTTTGGCGTTTAGATTTTGCATACTTACAAGTCGTGTACCGATTGCAAACACGTTCCACATCGCGTTTCATGTGTGGCCAAAAGAAATGGTCTTGTACGATATGAAGTTTTTTGGCAACGCCAAAATGTCCCATAAGTCCACCGCCATGTGCTTCCCTAATAAGCAAATCTCGCAAAGAAGAATTAGGAATACAAAGACGGTTCTCGTAAAACAAGAAACCGTCGCTTTGAAAGTACTTTCCAAATGCGAATTTAGAACAAGAGAGAAACACTTCCTGGAAATCGGAATCAGTTGCATAAGCGTCCTTGATCATCTCAAACCCAAGTATCTTAGCATCAAGTATCGAGATAAGAGTGTACATTCGAGACAACGCGTCGGCCATGACGTTTTCCTTACCTTGTTTGTATTGAATCACGTACGGAAACGTCTCGATGAATTCAACCCAACGTGCGTGCCTCTTATTCAACTTTTGCTGGCTCTTCAAGTGCTTGAGGGATTGATGATCTGTATGAATGATGAACTCCTTCGGACATAGGTAATGCTGCCACGTTTGGAGAGCTCGGACCAAGGCATAAAGTTCCTTGTCGTATGTCGGATAATTGAGCGTCGCTCCTCCAAGTTTCTCGCTAAAGAAAGCCACGGGTTTCTTCTCTTGCATAAGTACAACACCTATACCAATACCAGAAGCGTCACATTCAATCTCGAAAGCTTTCATAAAATCGGGTAAAACAAGTAAAGGGGTGTGAGTGAGTTTGTTTTTCAGCAGTTGGAACGCATCCTCTTGAGCTTGATCCCATCGAAATCCCACGTCCTTCTTGATAACCTCGGTAAGTGGTGCGGCAATCGTACTGAAATCACGAACGAATCGTCGATAAAATCCCGCCAAACCGTGAAAACTCCGGACCTCGCTAACGGTCTTAGGGCTCGGCCAATCGCGGATCGCCTTTATCTTGTTCTCATCCACCTGTATGCCCTAAGAACTAACCACAAAACCTAAAAAGACAACGTTATCTGAACAAAAAGAGCATTTCTTCAAATTTCCAAATAAACGTTCCTTCTTAAGCACGTCTAGCACTAATCTCAAGTGTTCCACATGTTCGTCTAGGTTCTTACTATAAATCAGAATATCGTCAAAGTAGACAACTACAAAGACGCCTATATACGACCTAAGAACATGGTTCATCAAACGCATAAATGTGCTAGGAGCATTCGTCAAACCAAACGGCATAACTAGCCACTCGTATAGACCGTGTTTGGTTTTAAAAGCGGTTTTCCACTCATCACCTTCTTTCATCCGGATTTGGTGATAACCACTCTTAAGATCAATCTTAGTAAATACGCTAGATCCATAAAGCTCATCTAACATATCGTCTAACCTCGGAATTGGATGACGATACTTTACCGTTATGTTGTTTATCGCGCGGCAATCGACACACATCCGCCAAGTACCGTCTTTCTCCGGCACAAGTAACACGGGCATGGCACATGGGCTCATACTTTCCCGTATATGTCCTTTAGACATCAGCTCATCTACTTGGCGTTGGAGTTCCTTAGTTTCCACGGGATCGGTTCGATACGCCGGCCGGTTCGGAAGAGTAGCGCCGGGAACAAAGTCAATTTGATGTTCGATTCCGCGGAGTGGCGGCAAACCACTTGGACCATCGTCCGGGAACACATCAGCATATCCCTGCAAAAGAGATGAAACACTACACGGAATATCCAGCTCGGGATTAGTCATACTCGAAAGAGCATCCCTAAAAACTAACAACACAAAAGATTGCCGAGAAACAAGAGCATGTTTTAGTTCACTCGGTTTAATAAACAAAGATTCATTCACGAGTGTTCTCTCACATGATTTAGAACCTACACTCTCGGTTTTAGCATAATTAGAAGACGAGGGATCACTTACCTTGCCTTTGCCGTGATTCGTTTCAAGCTTAAGTTAATCGAGATATACCTCGTGCGGCGATAGTGGAGCAAGAGTGATTTTTCGGCCGTGATGTTCAAAGGAATGCTTGTTCGTAAATCCGTCATGAACGGCTCTACGGTCATATTGCCACGGTCTTCCAAGTAGGATGTGACCAGCTTCCATAGGCAGAACATCGCACACTATTTCGTCCTCGTAGCGGCTGTTGGTCAAAGGAACCGAAACTTGTCGGGTAACTTGGAGCTGTCTTTGATTGTTCAACCATCTAAGGTTGTAAGGCCGTGGATGCTTCCTGGTCTCCATACCTAGCTTATCCACTAAATTAGTGCTAGCAACGTTAGTATAACTTCCACCGTCAATAATTAGACTACATACCTTGCTTTTGACCATGCAACGGGTATGGATGAGGTTTTTTCGTTGTTCGTTTTCAATGACCGGTTCCTGGGCAAGAAGAACACGTCTCGCCACTAAGAGTTCCCCGTTAACCGCATTCTCTTCATAATCGTCAAAGATTGGAGCGGTTTTCGTCTCTTCTTCATCGTCGGTCACGATGTCACCGTTTTCTAGCATCATCATTGCGCGGGGGTTCGGGCACTTGTTCGCGTACTGTCCTTTGCCTCTGCACTTAAAACATTCAATATCACGATTACGCATAGGATTTGAATCACCCTTACCCTTGTAGTCATGACCGGAAGATTGCGGTATGAAATCTGCCTTAGGCTTAAAATCGGTCCGTGGGGGATAAGTCGGCTTTTCTCCTTTGGTGAAAGCTCGGCTTTGAGCTTGATGCGTAAGGTTGTTGTGACACGCCTTTTCTCTTGAGTTGATGTTCCACTAAAACAGCCTTATGCAACATTTCCTTCAAAGTCGCATACGTTTGCATTTCCATACGGTCTTGTAAATCGCGGTTCATGCCGACTAAGAACCGTGCCATCGTGGCATCACTCGGCTCATCAACATCAGCATTTAGCATTAGCTTTTCCATCTCCTGGAAATAGTCCTACACATTTTTACTCCCTTGACCTAAACGTCTCAAACGTTGGTGAAGTTCCCGATGGTAGTGAAGCGGCACAAAGCGTCGTCGCATAAGCACGATCATTTCCGTCCATGTCTCCACGGGGTTCTCACCGTTGCGTCTCCTATTTGTCACAATTTGATCCCACCAGTCAATAGCGTATTCATGAAATTCAGTAGCGGCTAACCTGATTTTTTTGTGTTCGGTGAAGTTTTGACAATCGAAAACTAGTGCGATTTCTTTTCCCATTCGAGGAAGGCGTCCGAATCGTTCTTTTCGTAGAACAGGGAAATGCGAAGTTTCATTCCGCCAAGATCATCATTGTGACGCCTTTGAGGTCGCGGATGTCGGTTACGGTTTCCCTCGGATGAGTCTCCACGATCGTAAAAGGGATTGCCCTCCGGCTCATGTTGTTGCGATCAATTTCTCCTGGGTCTCGCCGGTGCGTGATAACTTCCTCGTCCCACGCTCTGCTCGGATCTCGCATCCTCAGCTATGTTGTCCCTTGGATCAACGCCTCGGTTTCTGTCTTCTCTTCTCGGCGTTTGGACTTCAAGCGCGGCCATACGATCTCTCATCTCGTTTAACAATTGAGTGATAGCGTCAACTTTTTGATTCATTGCGGCGTCTCGTTCACGCCTGGTCCGTGACGTTGCGGTCTCACTCTCCGCGGTGAAACTGAGCCGCCGCGGTGAAATTGAAATCGGCATCGCCGAGACGCTCTTCTCTTCCTCCTCTTCCTCACGCTTTTGTACTTCGACTGCATCGACGAGTTTCTCTTCTCTTCCTCCTCCTTCGTCTGGATCTGCTGGGTAAAGTTGGATAAGTTGTAAACGGATTAAGGAAAAAAAGAGAAATTAGATAGGGGAAGAAGAAGAAGAAGAAATGGTTAACGTTAAAACCGGTTGTATTCATGTTTAATTTTGGTTTATTTCAGTGTTTACGTGGTTAAAATTGGAATCGGGTTTAAGGGGTTGAAATTAGGTTAATTTTGGTTTTTGTTGGTATTAATTTGGTTAACAGTTAATTGGTATACAGTAAACCGATTTAAACTGTGGTCTGTGGGGTAATAGATTTCAAACTTTGATTTCGGAGGCAAATAAGTTTTAAATTTTGATTCGGTGGGGAAATAAGTTTCGAACTTTGATTAGGTGGAGAAATTGCACTAGGCTCAAACTCTGGGGGCATATGATATTATATGATACTTCTCATGGGGAAATATATCGTTTTCCCTTCATTTTTCAGTTCTTATTTAGAAACAATGATTGAAAAGTCCGAAAGGTTGTGGTCGAGTGGTAGTTTTACTTGGGTATAGTATGCTTTGCGCTTCTTACCCGGGTTCGATTCCCACCCGATACCAAAACCACTCATTCCAGTGATACCAGTGTTGGCGGCCCGTAAGGGCTTGTAAAAGGGTGGACGCGCCTCGAGGGTTTAGTCATGAAGCCTAGAAAGTCGATGGAAGCACTTTGATAAAAAAATAAAAATAAAAATAATGAAAAACGGAAACTCAAAGATTTTTCGAAGTTTGCTAATTTTCAAGAAAACATGCAAACCCTACTTCTTCTCTAATAAAAAAAAATTGTTAAGTAAATACAAGAAAATGAAATTATGACCGAGTCCAAAGACTCAGTCTATATGTCTCTCAGCTCGGATTAGGATATCTCTCGGTATTTTTTGTTTCAAGTTTTATATTAAAATTGTATGGTCAAGATCTTATTGAACGATGACATAATATAATAGTACAATCAAGCTTGCGATTATGACCAAGTCCAGAGACTCAGTCTATATGTCTCTCGGAGACTCAGATTACATCTCTCAGTATGTTTTGTTTCAATTTTTTTTATCAAGATTATATGGTCAAGATCTTTTTTTTTTTTTTTTATATGGTCAAGATCTTAATGAACGATGCTATAATAATATATTAGATTAGGCTCCGCATAGTACGCAGAAGAATTAAAAAATATTTAGATTTTAAGATTGATTACCCGCGTAATTATGATCTGTATAATTAGATTCTAAAATTAAGATCCAGTTAAGTTATCTACAATTTATGTTTTATGATTCACAATTAAGAAATTAGAAAAATTGATTCATATTATCCATAAATCTGATAAACAATCATTCTAAATAAATGATAAGATTCCAAAAATATAATTTCTATTATACGTTTGTTTCTGTTTTTTTCACTTACTTTACTTTTTCTATTTAGTAATTTCCATTTAGAAAAAAACATATTTCATTTTTTCCTTTTTGAAGTAAAATAATTAAGAATAAAAAATTTATATTATTATATTAACACAAGTCACGATCTAAATTAATGATAACATATGTCACAATCTAAATTAACGATAACACATATCATGATTTCATGAATTATAATTATCCTATATGTAATACTCACGTTGAGCGATTCAACTTTACATAAGAAGATAATTAGTAACAAACAAGAAACTAGAGAGAGAGAGAAAATAAAGTAATTGGGACTTAGCTTATATTCCATCCATCACCTCAAAAGTGCGGTTCGTTGGCCAACAAGATGTGATCTGGCTCCCACCAAAAAAAATAAAAGTACTGATTTTTAAGAAAATAAAAGAAAAAGAAAAAGTAAAAGGGTTCATTTTGTAATAAAGCAAAAGTTTTATGACGTTTGCCCCACATCCACATAAGCATAACCACGGTTACGGTTAATACGGTTAAGGTTATTTAACCACCGATTACGGTTATAATTTTTTTTAACCTTAACCTTAACCGTTTAATATACGGTTAAAACGGTTACAGTTAAATACGAGTCCGGTTAATACGGTTACGGTTAGATACGGTTACGGTTACCTGATGACAATAAATGGTTAATGTCATGATTCAAATGGTTGAAGATTTTACTTCCCAAGTTTTTTTAATATTCTTTTTCTAATTTTTTGTTGGTTTGTTTATATTTTTCCTATGTTTTTCTATGTATTTTTTCTTGTTTTGCTTAAATCTCTTATGGTTTTTTTTTTTTTCGACGAAATAAAATTCCATTAATAAGAAATATTTGAGGATACATAGTCCTTATGCAAAAGGGCAGTTAAACCTATTGGAAGATAAATACAACTTGAATAGAAAATTGAATCTTGAGGTAGGTTTTTTGCCAACCAATGAGCAGGTTCATTGTTTGTTCTTCTCACATTCTGAAATTTAACAAAGCTGAAATTCCTTCCCCACCTTGAAATCTCCTTGCATAGATTGTGAATCTCCCAGTTTTCTTCTTCTCCATTAAGGTTCCTTGTTAGAGTTTGTGAATCTCCTTCAAAAATAATTGATTAAAAACCTTGCATTCTAATATTTTGAATTGCCGCCAAAAGGGTTTTTCCTTCTGCATCTAATGCCGAATTAGCAGTGTCAAGTTTCACAGATCCCCAGTACTTAGCAATTCCAGAATGATCCCTAACAACCCATCCTCCTGTAGCTAAATCTCTTATGGTTATTGATGATTTTTTGGTAAGAACATGAGAGAAAAATGTAATGGAGAAGAAGATAATAAACTCTTTTATAGAAATAAAACAACAAATAATTGAGCATTTATTGCTTCTTAATTCATGTGCAATATTCAGAAAATCAAATATTGTGAAACAGAGGGAGTATATTTCTTCATAAAACTGTTTTGTTAAAAAAATATTTATATTTGTTAGAAAAATATTAATTAATCTAGCACGTTTAAGTTATTAATATTTCTATTTGTTAGATTTGCATTTGCTATTGGTAAATTGATTATATATAATTTTCTTTGAATTTTTAATTTTACAGAACTAATTATAATTATTAGTATATATAATTATATTTTTAAAACGGTTACGGTTAAAATTTTACGGTTTAACCTTATAGTTAACCAACGGTTTTGATACGGTTATAGTTAATTAACGGTTACGGTTGATAATTTTTTTAACCATAACTAATATATTTTTACGGTTACGGTTTTTAACCGTCTGACACGGTTACGGTCTGGTTACGGTTTGAAAACAGTACGGTTACGATCCGAAATACAGTTACGGTTCTATTTGGAATCCACCACCAATCTCTTCAATTCCCTGATTCCCAAATATTTTATATATTCTTTTCGCGACCCCAAAGTTTCTCTTTCTTCTATGGAAACCCCATAAATTCTTCTTCTAACTTATGCATTGATTTGGATATTTGTTTTTTTTGTTCGGAAACGATTTCTTTAAATAGATAAACCAAAAAATAATGTTCCTAAGTTGCTATATAATACTAAACTAGGATTTAACCCGCGCTAATTATAGCGCGGGGTAATTTTTTATAGAAATTATTTTGAAATTTAAGAAAATTGTTTTTACATGAATTTTACAATATGACTAACTAATGATTATTGATTATAGATAAAGTTGTCAATTTGTAATAATTTGTCTATTTAACCCGTTTTGCTGTGAATTAAAATATTATTCAGTCTAACTCGCAAAAATTTATAATCTTGAAAATATAACTCTAATATGCACAGTTAAGTGACTTTGTTTTTTGTGGTTAGTCTACGAACTCTTAAAAAAAAAGTTTTCTTGTGTATAACTTTTTATAAAATTAGTAAAATATTTTTCAACTTTTGTTTTAATATATATGCAAATAAAATATAATAAATTATAATAAAAAATATAGCAAGATTTTGAATAGATTTTGTTTTTGAATATTTATGAATTGATTATTATTTTAAAATATATAGTCTTAAAAATAATTAATAAATTAAATAATAATAACCTATTTAATGCAAAATATATACTTTCCATATTCTAATCAATAATTTTAAAAAACTATTATATCATTTCCTATTTTAATTAGTTTGGTTATTTGTAATGACATTTCATGTAATAACTTACAAAATAAAGTTCATTTTTAAAAATGTATTCTTAAATAATATTATAGAGATTGATCTCATGTCTTAACGTAGGCCCACATGCCCGCCCTTGCATGAAAAATATGACAAAATTTGAATGGCATGGCCAATTTTTTTCTTTCTATCCAACGCAATGATTACGGTACTTAATTTGGTTTAATCAAACTAAACTTGAGACTTTACGGAAAATTGTATCAACAAACAAAAAAAATGAAAAGAAGCTTTCTTTTTACAGGAAATAATAAATCAAGAAATAAGCATCATATTCATATGCATTTGTTAGAGTAAATTCCAGTTACCTTTAATTACTTGAATTCCAACTATTGCTAAACACATGGCATCCGATGCGAATCTATAATATGCCAGGCAAAAGCTACTATATATTATATATGTCCTGATTTTAATTTGACGTTATCTTAAAAGTGTAGCCTTAGATTTTTAAATCCTTTGACCCTGTGTTGGCATCTAGTTGTCGTAAGATAAGAGTATCTGAGACATACATATTGTCTAGACAATGTTTCTTGTAATTTATGTCTGTGTCAAGTTCTAGAAACAGAATTACGTGAAATTACTCCCCCCAAAAAAACATGTAGAATTATCCAAAGAGTCAAATTTCCAGGAATTATAACTCATCCAAACTGATCTAATATACCTGAATATAAAACGAATTAGATAAACAAACATCAAGAAGCTAGCAGAGTAACAAAAGAGAGAGAGATGTATGAGCAATATATCGAATACATAAATTACGAATAATAATGCGAAGAAATAACACAAAAATACGATTAAGAAGAAGAACGACGAAGTGGAGTCGAGATGATCTCTTTTCTTAATTCAAAATATCTCCCGCAGTGTAGCGGTTTTGTGAGATAATGAATCCCAGGATACAACCACTTGGAGACTATGATCGCATCACCCGATCATAGAATGTACGAACTTATTGTTCTACGCTATACTCTCGGACTTACTCTGAAAAAGAAGAAAGACGAGAGGGATTGAGGAGCTTTTGTGTTTCTTCTCTATGAGAAGTGAGTTGTGAGTGAGTGAGTGAAATGAGAAGGGGAGGCTCTCTTTTTATAGTCTCAGAAGACTTGGAGAGGAGGCCAACGCATTAAAGGCTGCGTTTATGGCTCTTTGACCAATCAGATCTCGCGGAGTAATGGTGGGCGAGATTCGTGCGAATTAATAGGGCGAGATTTGCGGAGGAAATCTTTGACCCATTTAATTCGAATCTGAGCCAAGATTGATTCGTTTTTGGGCCAAAAATGTTAACCAAAACACGGCCCAAAAAGAACATCTTTTTGTGGCCATTGGGCCACATTCACCAAGGCTCGAGACCCGAGCCCGAGCCCGGTCCGGCGGCGGCGGCGGCGCGCGCGTGGAGTCCCTTGGTTCCCTCTAAGTTTTTTGAACTTAGACTCATGTTTCCTCTTATTTATATTAGAGGTTTTTCTCATTGTTTTCCGATGTGAGAATTTGCAATTTTCATTTACTTAGCCATGGGCTATTTCTTTTCACATTTAACACAAATTAATAAGCCAATGGGCTTTATTAAGTTTTGGTCCAACAATCCCCCACATGAATAGAAATTACTCTAAATGCATGCAAACTGGACTGACTCGATAAACTAGACTTGACTAGACTTGACTAGACTAGACAGACTTTCGAGAGTATAGGCGAAAAATCACTGTGTGTGAGATGGTAGCGTGTTTCAGCCTTGAACCACTTCACTGTTAATATATGTTGGGTTTACTTCTCCAGGAGGTGAACATGATGTCTTGAACCACCAGGATTTTTATGTCGACCGAGACAACAGGTACAACCCAGTTTCATTTTCTCGTAGAACTAAGTTCTCTATTGCGTTCATTTTGGCCTTGAACTTTGCCTGGTTTGATCATGAGTGAACTTGGAGAATATAACCTTTTAGATTCTCCTAGAAACGGCCTCATTTCACACTCACTAGGTGATTTGCCAGTAGTCTTTGTTTTAAAAAGTATTTGTAATACTCCACTGATATATCAGAGCTATGGTCTTATCATTAAACGCTATGCGTATCCTTTTATACATACGTTAAGTAGATGTATATAAGCACTGTTTATCATCTTGGGAACTGAGTATAGACGAGAAGTCTGTCAGTGCTTGTATTAGATTTTGTTTGATTTAGTTGTCCCTTTGAACCTTACATCTTGGGATCCCCAGTCACGTAGGTGGGGTTTCCATCAAACATCATCGTTATGTTATAGGCTTTAAACCCATTCCCGTTGATGTTTTTTCAACTTGATCACGTGCTAAACCTTTAGTAAATGGATCCGCTAGGTTTTCAGCCGATTTGACATAATCTTTGGTGATTACGCCAGTTGTGATCAAGCTTCTAATGGTTTTATGTCGTCTTCTTATATGACGTGATTTACCATTATAGAGATTATTCAGTGCCCGGGCGATAGCCGATTGGCTATCACAGTGTACACGTAATGCCGGTACTGGTTTCTCCCACATTGGAATATCTTCCAAAAAATTTCGAAGCCATTCTGCTTCTTCTGCTGCTTTGTCTAGAGCAATGAATTCCGACTCCATGGTTGATCTTGCCAGTAGAGTTTGTTTGGAAGATTTCCATGATACTGCTGCACCTCCAAGGATGAAGACATATCCACTTGTGGATTTCGAGTTTTTGGAATCTGATATCCAGTTTGCGTCACTGTATCCTTCCAAAACTGCGGGTTCTTTCCCATAGTGCAGCCCATAACTTTTAGTGTATCGTACGTAGTTCAGTACTCTAGTTATGGCTTTCCAGTGTTTGTGACCTGGATTACTTGTGTAGCGACTTAGTACGTTTACCGCATGTGCTAGATCGGGTATAGTACAATTGGTTAAGTACATAAGACTACCAATCACCCGTGCATACTCTACTTGTGACACAACTTCACCTGAATTTTTAGTCAAGTGAAGTTGGGAGTCAACTGGAGTTTTTGCAGTCCCATTTGAATAGTTTTTAAACCGTTCAAGAATCTTTTCAGCATAGTGAGCTTGAGACAGAGTGATTCCGTCGGAAGTTCTTGTGATTTTAATCCCGAGAATGACATCTGCAAGACCCATGTCTTTCATGTCAAACTTTCCACTAAGCATTTTCTTAGTTTGTTGGATAATGTCATTATTGCTGCCAATAATTAACATGTCATCTACGTACAAGCATAGTAATATATACCCACTAGGAGTAGTTTTTATGTAGATGCATTTATCACATTTGTTGATGCTGAAGCCATTTGACATCATTGTGTTGTCAAATTTTTCATGCCATTGTTTTGGAGCTTGTTTAAGTCCGTATAATGACTTCACAAGTCTACAGACTTTGTGTTCTTGTCCCGGGACTACAAATCCTTCAGGTTGTTTCATATATATCTCCTCTTCTAATTCACCGTTTAGAAAAGCAGTTTTAACATCCATTTGATGGATTTCCAAATTTCTTAAAGCTGCAATGCCTATAAGCATTCGAATTGAAGTTATTCTCGTTACTGGAGAATAGGTGTCAAAGAAATCCTGACCTTCTTTTTGTCGGAATCCTTGCACCACAAGTCTGGCCTTGTACTTATCAATTGCGCCATCATTCTTCAATTTTGTTTTGAATATCCATTTACACCCTAGTGGTTTAAACCCTTCAGGTAAATCAATTATTTCATATGTATGATTTTGCTGAATGAAGTCGAACTCACTATTGACAGCTTCCTTCCAAAAAGGTGCGTCAGGTGTAGTCATAGCTTCAGTAAATGTTCTTGGTTCGTTCTCTGTGAGAAAGACCATCATGAAGTCAGGACCGAATGATTTTTCCTTACGAGCTCTTTAGCTTCGTCTAGGTTCATTTTCTTCGTCTGCTTCGTTTACTGAAATGGCGGAAGTGCTAGCCTCATTTGTAGAGGTAGCGTTTTTCTCTTCCCGAGTGCGTTTTAGATTTTGTTTATCCTTGCACGGAAAGATGTGTTCAAAGAAAGACGCGTTTCTTGATTCCATTATTGTATTTACATGGATATCCGGTATGTCTGATTTGTGAACCAGAAACCGGTAAGCACTACTGTTGTGTGCATATCCAATGAAGATACAATCAACGGTTTTAGGTCCAATTGAGACCTTTTTAGGAGGTGGTACTGCAACTTTTGCTAGGCACCCCCACACTTTCAGGTATTTGTACGAAGGCGTTACCTTTCCAGAGTTCGTATGGCGTGTTGCCAGTTACTTTGTGCGGTATTTTGTTGAGGATATAATTTGTGGCGAGAAGCGCTTCCCCCCATAGATTCCGGGGTAGCCCAGATTCCTGCAACATTGCATTCATCATTTCTTTCAGAGTTCGGTTTTTTCGTTCCGCAACTCCGTTAGATTCTGGTGAGTAGGGAGCAGTGGTCTGATGTATAATGCCTTTTTCTTGACAGAAAGCATTGAAAGGTCCATCATATTCACCTCCTCTATCACTTCTAACTATTTTAATAGTTTTCCCGAGTTGATTTTCAACTTCGATTTTATAGTCTTTGAATTTTTCCAAGACTTCATCTTTACTACGTAATAAGTATACATAGCAGTATTTTGTGCAATCATCTATGAAGGTTACAAAGTACTTTTTACCTACTCTAGTTTGAACGATTTTTAAGTCGCACAAATCTGTGTGTATTAAACCTAGAGGTTCGGTTGTTCGTTCGACACGAGGTGATGGAGTTTTCGTGAGTTTTGCTTGTACGCATGTCTCACATTTATTTTTTGCTTATTTTGCATTTCGGGATTAGATTCAAATTAATCAGTCTTTGGATAGATTTATAATTCACATGTCCTAACCGTTCATGCCAAATATCGAAAGACTCAACCAAGTAAGAAGATGCATTCTTATTAATTGAACTGGAAGGGGTTACATCATTTTTGAGGACTGTCATTACACACATTTTGATCAGATCCTCTTTAACAAAACCCTTCCCAAGAAAAACCCCATTTTTCCTTAGAATCAGCTGGCTAGCCTCAAAGCTTATTCCAAAACCATGCTTGTCCATCATGGTTCCAGAGATCAGGTTCTTCCTCATGTCTGGCACATGCTTCACGTTGGTCAAGGTGATTTCCTTGCCTGAAGTCATCTTCAAGACCACGTTGCCAATGCCTTCAATCTTGGATTGAGACACATTCCCCATTAACAGGCGAGCATCGTTCTTGCTCTTTTTGTAGGTGGAGAACTGGTCTCTGTCAATACAGATGTGAGTGGTTGCACCAGTGTCATACCACCACGTCTTGGGATTCCCCTCAGCCATGTTCACTTCTGTGACCACCGCACATAGGTCAGCTTCAGTGAGGTTAGCTTGAGCTTTGGAATCTCTCAGCTTGTTGCGGCATTCTGCAGCTCTGTGCCCCTTTTTGTTGCAGTAGGTGCAGTGCCCAACGAAGTTCTTCGTGGGAGCTTCCCTTTTAAAGGCAGTGGATGATGAAGGGGCAAACTTGTTGTGTCCATCTTTCTTGGGAACAAATTTCCCGTTGGCTTTGCCTTTACCTCTGTTCCTGTACTCAGCCACGTTAGCATTGTGGGAGCGAAGTGGCTCAGGTTTGGCAGCCGGCGCGGATTTTCCATTGCGCTTCAAAGACTCATTTTGCAGTCTGGATATCAGATTTGCCAAGGTCAAAGACTTTTGCTTGTGATCCAGATAGTTTTTGAAGTCTATCCAGCCAGGGAGAAGCTTGTCGACGAAGCAATTCACTGTGAAAGTTTCACAGATCTTCATTCCTTCCTCTGCTATCTCTTGACAGATCATTTGAAGTTCATGCACTTGTTCCATGATGGGCTTTGAGTCCACCATCTTGTATCTCTGAAACTTTGCCGCAACGAATCTCCCATATGATACATTGAACGATTTGTACTTCTTTTCCAAGGCATCCCATATTTCCTTAGAAGATTTGACCTTACTGTAAACGTTGTACAGTTGGTCGCCCAGACGGCTTTGTATGTAGCCTTTGCACAGGAAATCCCCGTGTTTCCATGCTTCAACACTTGCAAAAGCACGTTTGTCGGTATTTCCAGAAGGCAACACTGGTTTCTCCTCCGCGAGGTACCTATCAAGGTTCAACGTGCACAGAAAGAAGTGCATTCTTTGCTGCCACCGTTTGAAGTTGGAACCCTCAAACTTTTCCGGTGTGAGTCCAGCACTTACAGCGCTTGGCACCGATGGTAAAGTCGTTGGCAGAGACTCGAGTGGCAGACCGGTTCCAACTTGTTGGGGCGTCGACTCACTCGATTCATCATTTGATCCGTTGTTTGACTTGTCAACGTTGTTCGACATTTTTTTTTTCTGAAAAAGAAGAAAGACTGAAGTCAGATTCTTATAACAGATTTAGAACTAGCGATTAAACAATAAGTCGCTAAATGAAGCGTTCTGTGGAGATCGCTATAAAACGTTCCCATAAACGCTTTTGAGTTTTGAGGTTTGCTTGATTATCTCCCAACCCTCCAACGTATTTAACGTTGAGCAATAAATGGAGATTTGAGAATTTATTCTCATTAAGACAATTTCAAAGTGATTTATGATTTTTGTAAGATACAAAATCAAACACAATTGAATTTGCACTTAATTGCAAATTAACTCATGACTCATAAATTTGCTTTTTGAGTTTTGAGGGTTTTTTTTTTTTTTTTTCTCTCTCAAAACTCGAAATAAGCGTTTGCGGATATCACTAGAAAGCGTTCCGAAAATCACTTTTAAACGTTTAGGAAAGTTGTTATTAAACGTTCCCGTAAATCGTTTGAGATCTTTTTGATCTTATTGAAAACGTTTCGCGAAACTCGCCTAGAGGCCTTCGCGGAAATCGTTTGTAGATCTTGATGATCTTTTTTTTTTTCCGAAAAAACGTTTCGTGAAACTCGCCTAAAAGGCCTTCACGGAAATCGTTTATGGATTTTGTCGAACTCTTCGAAAAAACGTTTCGCGAAACTCGCCTAATGGCCTTCGCGGAAATCGTTTTTTTTTTTTCTTTATATCATTTAATTCGCTAGAAAACGTTCCATGTTTACGATATTATTGTAAAAAAATTTACAAAATCGTGGAAGAAAAAAAATTCGTAATTTTGAATCCGATTCATGCTATAGGCAGGAAGCGGATATTTTGAATTAAGACTGTATGAGCAATATATCGAATACATAAATTACGAATAATAATGCGAAGAAATAACACAAAAATACGATTAAGAAGAAGAACGACGAAGTGGAGTCGAGATGATCTCTTTCCTTAATTCAAAATATCTCCCGCAGTGTGGCGGTTTTGTGAGATAATGAATCCCAGGATACAACCACTTGGAGACTATGATCGCATCACCCGATCATAGAATGTACGAACTTATTGTTCTACGCTATACTCTCGGACTTACTCTGAAAAAGAAGAAAGACGAGAGGGATTGAGGAGCTTTTGTGTTTCTTTGACCCATTTAATTCGAATCTGAGCCAAGATTGATTCGTTTTTGGGCCAAAACGCGGCCCAAAAAGAACATCTTTTTGTGGACCAAGGACCAAGGACCAAGGACCAAGGACCAAGGACCAAGGACCAAGGACCAAGGACCAAGGACCAAGGACCAAGGACCAAGGACCAAGGACCAAGGACCAAGGACCAAGGACCAAGGACCAAGGACCAAGGACCAAGGACCAAGGACCAAGGACCAAGGACCAAGGACCAAGGACCAAGGACCAAGGACCAAGGACCAAGGACCAAGGCCCAAGGCCCGAGGCCCGAGCCCGGTCCGGCGACGGCGCGCGCGTGGAGTCCCTTGGTTCCCTCTAAGTTTTTTGAACTTAGACTCATGTTTCCTCTTATTTATATTAGAGGTTTTTCTCATTGCTTTCCGATGTGGGAATTTGCAATTTTCATTTACTTAGCCATGGGCTATTTCTTTTCACATTTAACACAACTTAATAAGC
Source organism: Eutrema japonicum (assembly GCA_030161315.1). Taxonomy (NCBI): domain Eukaryota; kingdom Viridiplantae; phylum Streptophyta; class Magnoliopsida; order Brassicales; family Brassicaceae; genus Eutrema; species Eutrema japonicum. The sequence continues at coordinate 10,305,178 of BSQW01000006.1, forward strand.
CAATGGGCTTTATTAAGTTTTGGTCCAACGAGAGAGAGAGAGAGAGAGAGAGAGAGAGAGAGAGAGACCATCTGTGTATTAACCATATGATTCCTCATGATATCAACTTGGCAGGGGGCCTTCAACGGTCACGATTTTCATCTTTGATCAGAAGATAAGATGGGAGAAAGTACCGAGGAAGAATCAGCGCGACCACGAGACACAATACTACTAAAACCACCACTGACTAGCATGAGTAAGCGATGCCTAAGATCTGTTCTTCACAAACTGTCATCATGAGAGTTTCAGACTTTAGAAGAAGCACTTTACTCACTAACAAGTTTTATGTTGTGAAAAGAAGAAGATTGATGAGAGTGTAAGTAAGAGAAAGCTTGCCTATGTTGTAAATGATGAACGACCTCTCTTTAAAATTTGGTATAGCCACGATTCCTTCAGGTTCCACCGTCAACAAAACATACAATCCGTCCTAAATCAGATTTATAAAAAAAGAGGACTCAAGGACTTGGTGTCGTGCTTCTTTCATAAGTTGTAGGAACTGATTGAAACATAATTGCAGATACCTTGTTATTAACATCTTCAAGACTTTCAGATTTGAAGATCAATTTCTCAGTGTTTAGTAATCTCCTCATACGGTTTAGCTTCAAACCCATTTCACCGTTCCTGAACAATTGCAGCGAGAATAGAGCCGGAATCTGTAACCGTAACAAAAAGATCAGATTTTCAACAATTACAAATAAACTTGGAAGCAAAAGTTCCCAAAAGCAAGAACTGTATGAGTAAAATATCGAATACATAAATTACGAATAATAATGCGAAGGAATAACACAAAAATACGATTAGGAAGAAGAATGACGAAGTGGAGTCGAGATGATCTCTTTCCTTAATTCAAAATATCTCCCGCAGTGTGGCGGTTTTGTGAGATAATTAATCCCATGATACAACTACTTGGAGACTATGATCGCATCATCCGATCATAGAATGTACGAACTTATTGTTCAACGCTATACTCTCAGACTTACTCTGAAAAAGAAGAAAAGACGAGAGGGATTGAGGAGCTTTTGTGTTTCTTCTCAGTGAGAAGTGAGTTGTGAGTGAGTGAGTGAAATGAGAAGGGAAGGCTCTCTTTTTATAGTCTCAGAAGACTTGGAGAGGCGGCCAACGCATTAAAGGCTGCGTTTATGGCTCTTTGACCAATCAGATCTCGTGGAGTAATGGTGGGCGAGATTCGTGCGAATTAATAAGGCTAGATTTGCGGAGAAAATCTTTGACCCATTTAATTTCGAATCTGAGCCAAGATTGATTCGTTTTTGGGCCAAAAACATTAACCAAAACGCGGCCCAAAAAACACATCTTTTTGTGGCCCTTGGGCCACAAGACCCGAGACCCGAGCCCAGTCCGGCGGCGGCGGCACGCGCGTGGAGTCCCTTGGTTCCCTCTAAGTTTTTTGAACTTAGACTCATGTTTCCTCTTATTTATATTAGAGGTTTTTCTCATTGCTTTCCGATGTGAGAATTTGCAATTTTTATTTACTTAGCCATGAGCTATTTCTTTTCACATTTAACACAACTTAATAAGCCAATGGGCTTTATTAAGTTTTGGTCCAACAATCCCCCACATGAATAGAAATTACTCTAAATGCATGCAAACTGGACTGACTCGATAAACTAGACTTGACTAAACTTGACTAGACTAGACAGATTTTCGAGAGTATAGGCGAAAAATCACTGTGTGTGAGATGGTAGCGTGTTTCAGCCTTGAACCACTTCATTGTTAATATCTGTCGGGTTTACTTCTCCAGGAGGTGAATATGATGTCTTGAACCACCCGGATTTTTATGTAGACCGAGACAACAGGTAAAACCCAATGTCATTTTCTCGTAGAACTAAGTTCTCTATTGCGTTCATTTTGGCCTTGAACTTTGCCTGGTTTGATCATGAGTGAACTTGGAGAATATAGCCTTTTAGATTCTACTAGAAACGGCCTCATTTTACACTCACTAGGTGATTTGCCAGTAGTCTTTGTTTTAAGAAGTATATGTAATACTCCACTGATATATCAGAGCTATGGTCTTATCATTAAACGCTATGAGTATCCTTTTATACATACATTAAGTAGATGTATGTAAGCACTGTTTATCATCTTGGGAATTGAGTAGAGACGAGAAGTCTTTCAGTGCTTGTATTGGATTTTTTTTGATTTAGTTGTCCCTTTGAACCTTACATCTTGGGATCCCCAGTCTCGTAGGTGGGGTTTCCATCAGACATTATCTTTAAGTAATAGGCTTTAAACCCATTCCCGTTGATGATTTTTCAACTTGATCACGTGCTAAACCTTTAGTAAATGGATCCGCTAGGTTTTCAGCCGATTTGACATAGTAAGTATACGTAGCAGTATTTTTCTAAGACTTCATCTTTACTACGTAGTAAGTATACGTAGCAGTATTTTGTGCAATCATCTATGAAGGTTACAAAATACTTTTTACCTCCTCTAGTTTGAACGATTTTTAAGTCGCACAAATCTGTGTGTATTAAACCTAGAGGTTCAGTTGTTCGTTCGACACGAGGTGATGAAGTTTTCGTGAGTTTTGCTTGTACGCATGTCTCACATTTATTTTTGCTTATTTTGCATTTCGGGATTAGATTCAAATTAATCAATCTTTGGATAGATTTATAATTCACATGTCCTAACCGTTCATGCCAAATATCGAAGGACTCAACCAAGTAAGAAGATGCATTCTTATTAATTGAACTGGAAGGGGTTACATTATTTTTGAGGACTGTCATTACACACATTTTGATCAGATCCTCCTTAACAAAACCCTTCCCAAGAAAAACCCCATTTTTCCTTAGAATCAGCTGGTTAGCCTCAAAGCTTATTCCAAAACCATGCTTATCCATCATGGTTCCAGAGATCAGGTTCTTCCTCATGTCTGGCACATGTTTCACGTTAGTCAAGGTGATTTCCTTGCCTGAAGTCATCTTCAAGACCATGTTGCCAATGCCTTCAATCTTGGATTGAGACATATTCCCCATTAGCAGGCGAGCATCGTTCTTGCTCTTTTTGTAGGTGGAGAACTGGTCTCTGTCAATACATATGTGAGTGGTTGCACCAGTGTCATACCACCACGTCTTGGGATTCCCCTCAGCCATGTTCACTTCTGTGACCATCGCACAGAGGTCAGCTTCAGTGAGGTTAGCTTGAGCTTTGGAATCTCTCAGCTTGCTGCGGCATTCTGCAGTTCTGTGCCCCTTTTTGTTGCAGTAGGTGCAGTGCCCAACGAAGTTTTTCGTGGAAGCTTCCCTCTTAAAGGCAGTGGATGATGAAGGGGCAAACTTGTTGTGTCCACCTTTCTTGGGAACAAATTTCCCGTTGGCTTTGCCTTTACCTCTGTTCCTGTACTCAGCCACGTTAGCATTGTGGGAGCGGAATGGCTCAGGTTTGGCAGCCGGCCGAATTTTCCATCGCGCTTCAAGGACTCATTTTGCAGCCTGGATATCAGATTTGCCAAGGTCAGAGACTTTTGCTTGTGATCCAGATAGTTTTTGAAGTCTATCCAGCCAGGGGGAAGCTTGTCGACGAAGCAATTCACTGTGAAAGTTTCACAGATCTTCATTCCTTCCTCTGCTATCTCTTGACAGATCATTTGAAGTTCATGCACTTGTTCCATGATGGGCTTTGAGTCCACCATCTTGTATCTCTGAAACTTTGCCGCAGCAAATTCCCAGAGGATACATTGAACGATTTGTACTTCTTTTCCAAGGCATCCCATATTTCCTTAGAAGATTTGACCTTACTATAAACGTTGTACAGTTGGTCGCCCAGACGGCTTTGTATGTAGCCTTTGCACAGGAAATCCCCGTGTTTCCATGCTTCAACACTTGCGAAAGCACGTTTGTCGGTATTTTCAGAAGGAAACACTGGTTTCTCCTCCGCGAGGTACCTATCAAGGTTCAACGTGCACAGAAAGAAGTGCATTCTTTTCTGCCACCGTTTGAAGTTGGAACCATCAAAATTTTCCGGTGTGAGTCCAGCACTTACAGCGCTTGGCACCGATGGTAAAGTCGTTGGCAGAGACTCGAGTGGCAGACCAGTTCCAACTTGTTGGGGCGTCGACTCACTCGATTCATCATTTGATCCGTTGTTTGACTTGTCAACGTTGTTCGACATTTTTTTTTTCTGAAAAAGAAGAAAACTGAAGTCAAATTCTTATTATAACAGATTGAGAACTAACGATTAAAGCAATAAGTCGCTTAATGAAGCGTTCTGTGGAGATTGCTATAAAACGTTCCCAGAAGCGCTTTTGAGTTTTGAGGTTTTACTTGATTATCTCCCAACACTCCAATGTATTCAACATTGAGTAATAAATGGAGATTTGAGAATTTATTCTCATTAAGACAATTTCAAAGTGATTTATGATTTTTGTAAGTTACAAAATCAAACACAATTGAATTTGCACTTAATTGCAAATTAACTCATGACTCATAAATTTGCTTTTTGAGTTTTGAGATTTTTTTTTTTTGTTTTCCTCTCAAAACTCGAAATAAGCGTTTGCGGATATCGCTAGAAAGCGTTCCGAAAATCACTTTTAAACGTTTAGGGAAGTTGTTATTAAACGTTCCCGTAAATCGTTTGAGATCGTTTTGATCTTATCGAAAACGTTTCGCGAAACTCGCCCAGAGGCTTTCGCGGAAATCGTTTGTAGATCTTGATGATCTTTTTTTTTTTCGAAAAAACGTTTCGTGAAACTCGCCTAAAAGGCCTTCACGGAAATCGTTTATACATGTTGTCGATCTCTTCGAAAAACGTTTCGCGAAACTCGCCTAATGGCCTTCGCGGAAATCGTTTTTTTTTTCTTTATATCATGGAATTCGCTAGAAAACGTTCCATGTTTACGATATTATTGTAAAAAAAAATTTACAAAATCGTGGAAGAAAAAAAAAATCGTAATTTTGTATCCGATTCATGCTATAGGCAGGAAGCGGATATTTTGAATTAATACTGTATGAGCAAAATATCGAATACATAAATTACGAATAATAATGCGAAGAAATAACACAAAAATACGATTAAGAAGAAGAACGACGAAGTGGAGTCGAGATGATCTCTTTCCTTAATTCAAAATATCTCCCGCAGTGTGGCGGTTTTGTGAGATAATGAATCCCAGGATACAACCACTTGGAGACTATGATCGCATCACCCGATCATAGAATGTACGAACTTATTGTTCTACGCTATACTCTCGGATTTACTCTGAAAAAGAAGAAAAGACGAGAGGGATTGAGGAGCTTTTGTGTTTCTTCTCTGTGAGAAGTGAGTTGTGAGTGAGTGAGTGAAATGAGAAGGGGAGGCTCTCTTTTTATAGTCTCAGAAGACTTGGAGAGGAGGCCAGCGCATTAAAGGCTGCGTTTATGGTTCTTTGACCAATCAGATCTCGCGGAGTAATGGTGGGCGAGATTCGTGCGAATTAATAGGGCGAGATTTGCGGAGAAAATCTTTGACCCATTTAATTTCGAATCTGAGCCAAGATTGATTCGTTTCTGGGCCAAAAACGTTAACCAAAACGCGGCCCAAAAAGAACATCTTTTTGTGGCCCTTGGGCCACATTCACCAAGACCCGAGACCTGAGCCCGGTCCGGTCCGGCGGCGGCGGCGCGCGCGTGGAGTCCCTTGGTTCCCTTATTTATATTAGAGGTTTTTCTCATTGTTTTCCGATGTGGGAATTTGCAATTTTTATTTACTTAGCCATGTGCTATTTCTTTTCACATTTAACACAACTTAATAAGCCAATGGGCTTTATTAAGTTTTGGTCCAACAAGAACAACAAGAACAAATTTGACATACAGAGGCTGGGTACGATATCTTGACTTCATACCAAGAATTTGATTTAAGCCCTTCTAATTTGTAAACTCGAGATCCAGATTGCAATGGCAGTGTCTCCTTCCATAGCTCCTCCCCAGCATATAAAGTTTTTCTAGAAAATAGCACTTGACAACATCATTTTCTATTATACCACCTATAAGGACATTGAACATTTTTGGGGCTAATCTGAGGTTTTTTAATGACACTAACAGGGTCTCGTGGCTGTAACAAGGCACAGCAATTATGAAGACGATAAGACAGAAGAGCAAAAAGCATTCTCTATCGCGTAAGTCAAGCATCCTACGAGCGATGCCTCCAATAACCACAAGTAACCCTGAATGAAGAATCAATTCAATTCGATCAGCTTCGTCTTCTGAAGCAATCTCTGCAACTTGTAAACAGGAAAATAAGGATTAAATCAACCACAAAATCAAATCGACTTACCCGCAATCAGATTATCGCCGGAGGTGATAGGTGCTCCTTGATACGATTCCGGCGACTTCGGAGGTTGATTCTAGACGACCATCACAAATCGTCGTCGGCGATCGGAGAGATGCTAGATTTCTTCAGCATTGGGCCTACACTAATTAATGGGCTAATATCTTAATTGGACAGCCCTAAGGCCCAACTGTAGTTACCATATAAAAGCTTGGACAAAACGAAGTAACAACAGATCCTGACCGTCCACGTGAGTTCGTACACGTGGTTAGATCTCCACGTCGTAATATCTACGTGGACGATTTCAAAAAAAAAAAATTGTCTTGTTTTGTGTGGGTCCTATTTTGGGCCCAAAGCATTCGACACTAACTCAGAAAGTCCAAAATGGTCAGGTAGACATGTGGGCCCATTATGAAACCAATTTGGCAATTTGCCCATGTTGCTTCCTCCATACTAAATAGTTAATTCTAATCAATAAATCACCTCCTTTTTTTTTTGGACAAAAAAATCACCTTTAACCAACAATTTTTTTTTGTATTTTAAAATGCATATATCTTGACGACAACAGAAAAAACATATATATCTTATCATTTCTATAGTTTAAGATTGTTTTCGTCAAAACAGTTTGTAGTTCACTTCGCAGATATATATGTATAAAGTATAAGGCTTGCTCAAATTCAAAATGAGTAGAAAAATAATGAAAGAGACATTAAATTAAGAAAAGATATTTGGTTTTGTTTTCTATTCTCGGCTTTATATATACTCATTCTGTTTCAAAAAGAATGTCCTTTTAGTTTCTTTTTTTTGTTACATAAAAAGTATCACTTTAGATTTTTAATGCAAATTTTGGCACAAAATACCTAATTTAACCTCAGTTTTAATGAATAATTCCAAAAATTATTATATATTTGAATGGTATAATTGAATTTTTAATATGTTTTATTAATTTGTGTGCAAAGTATCAAAATGACACTTATTATAAAACAGAGGGAGTAATTAAAAAAAAATTGGTGGATGGGGTAGTGGCAGATCACAAGTCGCCAAAGATGTGAGAATGGGATTGGGCATTATCCGAAAAAGTTGACCCGAAATTTCTGATTGATCACAACTGCTTTTGAATTTGTTTATTAAATCTAGTGGACACCACTAATTTAATTGATTTTCACTAGCTCCTCTTAAGTTGTGACCATCATTACAATAGTAAAAACAAATATCGTACACTAATTATTGTTATAGTAACATAGGTATATGATCTGGGACACCAAGTTCTCCACATTGATAGGAGCATTTAAATACAGCTTCATCGTATTAGTTTTCTATGGAATAAAATGTCAAGTCAAAGTCTAAGAGTTAAATAACCCTTTATAATTTGTTTTGTCAATATAGTAAAGGGAGGTATGTAGCCACTAGCTAGCGGTTATTCTCATGAACTTATAATATACTTTCGTTTATAGCTTAATAATGTTGTAAAACCATCAATTCTACTTAAATGAAATGATCCACTCTAATATGCTGTGTATTTGAGGAGGTCTTACTGTTTATGGTGGAACTTAAATTTTACTCACAAAAATGAAACACAAGCGGTACTTTATTTGTTTTGTTATTTTAATACAAAAAACGCATTACAATAAACTTTAACGTTGAATGGAGAACAAAGATGGTTCGTCTGTATCCTACATTGAACCGTGTTATTCCCGTCATTCCATTCAAAGCCTTAGTATTCTTCCCTGACTTAGTGACAAATAATTGGAGCTTTAATGGCCTGCCAAACACAAAAGATAACATTTTTAAATCTCTCATTTATTTTTAAATTATGGATCGTAATTAGTTTGGCACCACTTGTGTAATAAAATCTGTGTGTTCGACAAAGACAAGCATGTCTGTTTATATTTTTTATTTAGCTTTATTTCCTGTCTTGGTTTTACTTTAATAAAGAGTCGTCCATCTATAAATATTTTTCAATCCATATAATATGATAATTATGAATCGGTGCGGTGATACGCAAATTAAAAAGTAAAAGAAAAAACAATATTGTATGTTCATGTCAGAAAATCAATTGGTTTCGCGAAATATCATATACATTTTGGCTTGATTCATGTATCGAAGTTTTTCAAAGCCTTTTGGCCCTTTTCTTTCATCGAGAGTCATTTTTGTATTACCGACAGATTAGTCGGATCAAGAACCTAGATATATAACTATCATCAACAAAAAAACCTAGATAACTATAATTTTAGATGTAGGATATATTATAGATTATCAGGATATCATTTATAGCTTTCGAGAAAGAAAAACCATTATTTATATAGGTTATAATGTATGGACACATTTATGCATGCATTATTGATATCATTGTTACGTGTTATAGTTGAGGAAGAAAAAGATAGTATGATCACAAAAGTTACGTTCACACATTTCTACTTTAATTCATCACGAAGACACCGATCTTCCACTATTTTCATTATCTTCTTTCTCTCTTTTTCGTTTTTATGACCACAAAAGTTGCGCATTTTATTGCTTTTCCCCGTTATCTTCTCTGTACTTTTTCCCCCTCTGATTTCTTACATTCTTCTCAAGTACACCTGGAAATATCTATCTTCCGACTAGCAAATTTATGTTCTATGTTTTATATTCCTTCCGTTTCAAAAAAAATGTCATTCTAGCATTTTTTTTGTTACATAAAGAGTGTCACTTTGTATTTTCAATGCAATTGTTTTATTAAAAATCCAGTTTTAACCCTAGTGTTTTAATGTATTAATTCGAAAGAGAATGTTTTTAGTGTATTAATAAATAGTAAAATAGAATTTTTATTAGTTTTCTTAAAAATTGTCAGAATGACATTCTTTTTTAAACAGAGGAAGTATAATTTATCTTTTATCCAGAAAATCTCTGACCATACGGTTTATAGTTTTCTGTTTACGCATTTTATGGTTTAGGTTTTTCGCGTAGGAGGAAGAATTAAATAAATATCGTATATTACTGAGCAAATCAAAATTGCGAATCTATCATGCCCTGAGATTCTTGTGGACGAATGATCATCAAACGTTCAAAAAAGGAAAAAAGAAAAGGATTCGAATATTAGTAATTAATACTCCTTCACGAAGAATTAATACTTAATATATATTCTCTATATATTACAAAACAAAATGGGGAATATAAGAACTAATATTAATGGAAGGAGGCATATATAGAGATATATAGGCTTCGAATAGAGAAAGCGGATCAGACGATGCGGATCAAGCGGTTTAAGCAGATCAGGCGAATCAAGTGCGGATCAGGCGGAACAAGTGTGGATCAACCGGTTCAAAATATATGGTTGAATGGAAAAAACGTTACATAAAATATGTTTGAATTAAATATAAATGTAATAAATATTGTTATGGTTATAAATATGTATAATATATTATACATAAAATTACTTCAAATACAATACACCGGTAAGAAACAAAAAAAATTAAGATCATGTATTTTGATTTGTCCATAACATATTTGCAATATGTTCTCTGGTCGGTTATTTTGGGTTTTGAATAGTTCATATATAAACATTTAAAAACCATTCAGGAACCGAAAATAGAATTGGTTTAGGTACCTTCCGATTTGGTTCAATATGAATAGTTAATCCGAATAAAAAACAAAAATTTTGTTGGTTCGGTTACTCTTACCCGTGCTAATTGAAACTACTCGAAAAACCTAAAAAATGGTTCAGTTTAATAAAATTTGGTTACAATTTGAATTTTTTTAAAAAAAAATTATATATATAACTAAGGATTTTTGGATATTTCGCATATTTTGATATAAACATAATCAATTTATAATTGTAATTTTAGGTAGTTCGGTTATCTCAAGTAATAATCGGATTAGACGAGATAACTATCGAAGAAGATCCAATTAACGAATCAGATTTTGATAATTATAACAATTATTTTTTTCAGATTTTCTAAAACTAAAAAAAGAAAAAAAAAAACGAATCACAAGTTCCACTCCATAATGGAGGTGTATAAACTATAGAGAACATATCTTTATTTTTATTTGTAATTTGTTAAGAAATTGATCCACTCACGGATCATCTGCTCTTATTATTATTTTAATTTAAAAATATAGTACATTTTAAAAATTTGTTGATAGAGAATATATATGAGTGGCTCCCATTTTACGTATGGAACGTCTTTTAAACGTTATTCCATTCAGAACCTAAGCACAAAGATGCCACTGCATAACCTTATGGACCACCCCAAAATAAACCCAAAGCTGTAAAAGAAAAAGAAAACAAAACATTAATACAATAAAACTAGAATAAAAAAAATCATACAACTTTGTTCCACCTAGATGAACCTAATTTTCTATGGAAAAAGACATTGATCTTTGACAAAAAAAAAAGAAAAAGACATTGATTCTTTTTTTTTGCTAATGAATACATTGATTCTTTTGCAGACCCATTAGAATGCATGTACAAAAAGATGTGAAAATGGTTTCGATAAAATTACGGAAAAAGAGATCCTGACCGGTTTGTCAACATGTAATTCGGGGTATATATGAATGTTTTTAATTACTAAATTCAATATATACTTAATTAAGTTTTTTAAATACTAATTGTTATATACTCATTCTATTTTTCAAATATATATCGTTTAATAAAAAAATGTTTTACAACAATTTTCTATGTAAAATTTATGTTTAGATTCTAATTTATTTTATATAAGATGAATTTTAAAATTATAGATTTTAAGTAAATTAACAAATTCAACTAATAGAATGAAGATAGGTTTAGTATTGTAAATAACTAAAGTAAGTCAAAAACTTATTTAAAAATCAATATGTTGCATGACATACGATATTTGATGAAAAAGTTACCATATTATTCTTTGGAACATGTAAACAGAGAGAAGAAAGCAGCTGACTTATTATCAAAAAAATATTATGATTGTAATTCTTTATTTTCAACATTTGTTGTTCTACTAGTTTGGTTGGTTAATTCTTTTTATTATTATTATTATTTTTTTTTGATTAGACTCGGAAGTAATCCCATACCCTTAACGAGGCCAGACTAATTTCCCGAGTAGGAGTGACACAACCCACTTATGATGCTTCATTTGGCCAAAAGTTAGTGTGATAATTCCGCATCCGGGGGGATTTTACTAGTTTGGTTGGTTAACTATTTGTATTCTCTATGATTGTAATTTTTTATTTTCAAGATTTGTTGTTCTATCAGTTTGGTTGTTTAACTATTTGTATTCTCTATTTACTGCTTAATCATAATAAAGCTAGATGTTAAAAAAAGAAGATTAAAGTATGTGAAATTTTCAAAACAACTCTAATAAAAAAGGATGTAATTTTGTTTTTTTCAAAACTATTTACTCAAAACAATTCATAAAAAACGGATGTAAGTATTTTATTTTTTCTCTCAAAACTATATTTCTTATCTGATCGCTAAAACATAAGACTCTTTCTAATTATGGATGGAATGCAGAAACGATGCAATAAATTCACCAAAGGACCGAATAAATGGACTGACCGAGCCACGTGTCGACACCGGAGGGTATCGATCTCTTCGAGAGTTTTTTCGGTTGATGATATTATGTCGTGCAAGCGCACGATAAGACTCATCTTCTTCTTTTTTTCTTTTTTTCTTTTTTTATTTTTTCTTTTCTCCAGAGTTTTGTCGTTAAACTTTAAACTGATTATAATTAGAGAAATTGCATAAAATGGTAATAGAAGATTGAAGAATTAACTGACACATTATACAACTGTTTAATGGTAACTGTTCATGTCTAAAATACAATTATAACCCTATCAACTTGAAAAAATAACAAAAATTGTATGAAGATATTGGTCGTGAAGAAGATGTCGGCGGCGAAGAAGACGTCGGCGGCGAAAAAGATGTCGGCGGCGAAGAGGACAACGGTGGTGACGATATTGGTGAAGTAGACGCCGGCGAATAAAACGGTGACACTGATGAAGATGGTGGTCGTGAAGATGTTGGTCGCGAAGAAGACGTCGGTGGCGAAGAGGACAACGGCGGCGATGATGTTTGTGAAGTAGACGCCGGCGAATAAAACGGTGACACTGATGAAGATGGTGGTGGTGTAAAAATCGGCGGTGAAGTGGTGGTAGTGATTGCGGTGATGAAAACGCCGATCAAAAGAAATCGTCAGCGGTGGAAGAGACGAGAAGGTGTGGTGGTGAAGGAGAGGAGGTGAGTTATCGTTAAATTGTCTTGTTAACGATGTTATACGTTAATTTCGAGCATTGTTATACGTTAATTTTATTTCTTAATGATGTTATACGTTAATTTAGCTTGTTAACTTGACACGTTAACGATGTCATACGTTTACTTGGCTTGTTAACTTGATTCGTTAACGATGTTAACTTGATTCGTTAACGATGTTAGATATAAGAGTTATCTTGATAATCAAATAGTTATCTATAATTATGAGTTATCTTGATAATCAAATAGATATCTATAATCAAGCATGAGTTATCTTGATAATATGAGTTATCAATACGAGTTATCTTGATAATATGAATAATCGATATGAGTTATCTTGATAATCGAATATGAGTTATCGTGATAATAAATATGAGTTATCTTGATAATCGAATATGAGTTATCGTGATAATAAATATGAGTTATTGTGATAATTAAATAGATATGTATAAAACAGAATTATCACTGATATTGGGGTGAACAGTGTCACTGATATCGTGTGAACAATGTTACCGATCAACAATGATATCAATGGTTTTTATGTAATAAAAGGAAAAGAAAAAGACATTTTTGGATTTAAAATTTTTTCTCTCTGCTCATTACTTAATTTTAAATTATTCATTACTAGATAATTAATTAATGGATTATCTATTAATATTCACTAAATTCATCCTTATAATTATTTCTTTATTAATAATACATTGATTATTATTACTATATCTGTGACATGGTTATTATTCTAATTATGATTCACACAAATAAAGGAAAGAGAAAAAAAAAATCCTTTTTTATCATCTCTTTCCATGATGGGAACGCTTGACCTCTAAGTTTTTTTAATTATTTTTTGACTGTAAGTGTTCCAAAGGAACTCGAAAAACTTGGACCATCTGCACATATACCACTCTTCCCCAATTTCTAATCACAAATCTCCCTGTATTGGGAAAAGTCGATTTTGCCCTTAATGAATACTTTTAGAGGTTAAATAGAATTGATTTGGTAATTGGACAAAGGAATGCACGGGAGCTCAGTGGTTGCGAGCTCCTCGCGCGTCACCTGCGCTCGCGCGACCGGGGTTCGAACCCCCTCTACCTTGGTACAACTAGGTAATACCGGGTAATACTGAGGGTAATACTGAGGGTAATACTCGTGTGTAATACTCGGTAATACTGGGTATTACTCGGTAATACTGGGTATTACTCGGTAATACTGGGTATTACTCGGTAATACTGGGTATTACTCGGTAATACTGGGTAATACTAGAGTACAGTAATACTCGGTAATACTAGGAGATACTGGCGGTGATATTTCATTTAAAAAACTTAAGGGTATTTTCGTCGTTTCACTATTAGAGAGTGGTATTGTGATTAAGTGAGGGGTATTGTGATTAAAAGTTTCCACATAGTGGTATTATAGGTGAAAATCCGAAAAACTTCTCCTTCCATTTGATTTTCTGTGGTCGGAATGAAAAATATCTCTGTTTGATCGAGATATTACACAGAATTGCAATTCAAAAGTATTTTGTAACTCTTCATCTCTCTGCTTCTTGATTCAGGTTTGTTTAAATCTTCCTTCTCTGTTTTTACCCTTGAAAGGTTGGATCTTGGAGAGTTTGGATTTTCTTCTGTTTTATTAAAGCTCCAATCTTTTTATAAGTTTGATGAAGAGTTTATTGTTTGTATCAGTGAGCAATTGTAAGCTATTGGATCTATAAGACAAAAGAAAAACAGTTTCTTTCTTTCTCCTTTGATTTCTTCTTGTGGGTTAAGAGATTGTGAAGTCAATAAAGAATTGGTTGATATGTTGAGAACAGAGAGATGATGAGTTCTTCTTCTCCAACTCAACTTGCATCCTTAAGAGACATGGGAATCTATGAGCCATTTCAACAACTTGTCCCTTGGGGAAATGTTTTCAAATCCGATATCAGTGATCATAGTCCCAATACTGCTTCTTCCTCAATTATTCAAGTGGATGCCAGAATGGATGATCACAACAACATCAAGGTCTTTGATATTTCTCTCTAGATTTTTATTGATTTTGAAGGATGTTAGTTTGTTTAGCTAATGGTTTGAATTACGCGCAGGCGAATTACGCTTCTTCGCATAACCAGATCGAAGCAGAACCTTCTAGTAATGATCATCAGGATGATGATGGCAGGATCCATGATAAGGTTTAGACCAAACAAAGCTACTTAATTATGTTTCTATTGTGCATAGAAAGTACATAAAGATAGTATCTCTTAATGAAGAAAAAAATGGCGATTTTTATGATATTCTTTTCTTATATGCCAATAGACGAAACGGCGTTTAGCGCAGAACCGAGAAGCTGCTCGCAAGAGTCGTTTGAGAAAGAAGGTAAAGCCAATCCCTTTATTGAATCTCATATAACTAAGTTAGTTACTACTAAGAGAGTCTGTTTTGTTTCTTTAGGCTTATGTTCAACAGTTGGAAGAAAGTCGGTTAAAGTTATCGCAGTTAGAGCAAGAACTCGAAAAGGCTAAGCAGCAGGTGAGCTAGGTGAAAAAAGATTGTTTAAAGTGTTCTGCTTTTTGTATTTTTTTTATCGAAATCGATGCGTTGTTTTCATAATTGACTCAATACTATTTGTCTTTTTTAAAGGTATTATGTAGACGCAACTCGTCAGATTCTAGCTATTTAGGACAATCTGGGAGCATTAACACAGGGATTGCTGCATTTGAGATGGAATATTCACATTGGCTTGAAGAACAAAGCAGGGGAATTAGTGAAATCCGAGCAGCGCTTCAAGCTCATATAAGCGACATAGAACTCAGGATGCTTGTAGAGAGTTGCTTGAATCATTACGCGAATCTCTTTCGAATGAAATCTGATGCAGCGAAAGCTGATGTTTTCTACTTGATATCGGGCATGTGGCGAACTTCAACAGAAAGATTTTTCCAATGGATTGGAGGATTTCGTCCATCCGAGCTTTTAAACGTAAAACTCTCTACAATCTTTTAGAAAACACTATTGTCAAAATGTTAATGTTTTTTTCCCTTTCTTCGTTTGCAGGTTGTGATGCCGTATCTTCAGCCATTGACCGATCAGCAAATCTTGGAAGTGCGAAACCTCCTACAATCATCTCAACAAGCAGAGGATGCTCTCTCTCAAGGGATTGATAAACTTCAACAGAGTTTAGCAGAAAACACTGTGATTGATGCGGTTATCGAGTCCACGGATTACCCGCCTCCTCACATGGCTGCAGCAATAGAGAATCTCCAAGCATTAGAGGGATTTGTGAATCAAGTGAGTAAAAAAAAAGGAAGTCAAGTTTGTGCCTTTCTATGTCAAGATTCAAGAATCTATTTTTGATTAACAGGCGGATCATCTGAGGCAGCAAACTTTGCAGCAAATGGCAAAAATCTTGACGACGAGACAAGCGGCTCGAGGTTTGCTTGCTTTGGGAGAGTATCTTCATAGGCTTCGTGCTCTTAGCTCTCTATGGTCAGCTCGTCCACGAGAACCAACTTAAAGAAAAACAAGAAACAGAATCGAAGTTTAAAGCAGACTTTATGAAGTATCCAAACAAGAAGGTGTAAATTTTGTAATATATTAGATACAAAATAAGTCTCTGCTCATGAGTCTTGAGTATTATTTATATGTTTGAAATCTGAGCAATGTGATAATATCTATATATTTTAAAAGTAACGGGGGCTGTTAAAAACAAAACAAAAGTATTGTTCAGGGGTATGATTGTAATTTACGTTTGTTGCGCTTCAATCGTCCACAAAAATTCCCGGGAATTTGTAATTTTCTGAGGAAAATGATTCGAAGAAAAGAGTCTGGATTTTTCAGGTTAATAAGAATGGGAATTTTGATTTCTGGGTCTGCGAAATTCATCGGTTTCTGGGTGGGAAATTGAAGTTATGAGCAGCAACCTGCGAGCTATCTGTAGACCGCACACGGTGTTCTCTTCGATCGTGTGTTGTTGTAGTAGAAACCAAACCCGATCATTCGTTAGGGTTTCGATTCGAAACGTCGGCTATAGAGCTCGGGTTTCGAATCCTTTCCCGTCTTGGTCTAGGTCTAAAGATACGACCAATCTTTGGTTTCGTCGTGTGAGTCTGAGGAAGACTCTCGTCAGGGCCGCATCGAATTGGAGCCAAGAGAATTCTCCGTACGATACTCTCGGTAAACCTTCTTCTACCAATTTTGGGGATTTACAGTCTTTCCTTTGAAGAATTGAACAAGTCCTTTCTAAGATTTTTTTGGTACAGAGTTGGATCGAGATGCAGAGGAAGAGCAGATTAAGTTGGCATATAGACGATTAGCCAAGTTCTATCATCCTGATGGTACTTTTCTGGATCTTTCTTTAGAGCCACTTTGTTCACACCAAGGTGTAACTCTGTTTTTTTCTTTCTTTCTCTAGTTTATGATGGAAAGGGGACTCTTGAAGAAGGAGAGACAGCAGAAGGTAGGTTCATCAAGATTCAGGCTGCATACGAGCTGCTCATGGACACGGAGAAGAGACGACAATATGATATGGATAACCGAGTGAATCCAATGAAGGTAATCACAACTTGGAGTTTTCTTTTTTGGGCAAGGATGAGATGTTGGGTTTGTGTAGGCATCACAAGCTTGGATGGAATGGTTGATGAAAAAGCGTAAAGCATTCGATCAGAGAGGCGACATGGCGATTGCAGCTTGGGCTGAGCAACAACAGCTAGAGATAAACCTGCGTGCTCGTCGTCTTTCTCGTTCTAAGGTACCAATTACCAAGTCTTTTTGAGCTTGTTCTTCCAAAGTAGTAATTTTCTTTTGCTCTGGAAAGGTGGATCCTGAAGAAGAGAGAAAGATACTGGAGAAGGAGAAGAAAGCATCGAGAGAGTTATTTAACAGCACTCTAAAGCGACACACGCTGGTATTGAAGAAAAGAGATCTGATGCGAAAGAAAGTAGAGGAGGATAAGAAAAAGCTCATCACTCAGCTATTAGCAGCAGAAGGTCTTGAGCTCGATGCCGAAGAAGAAGAGGAAGAAGCAGCCAAATAAGATCCCCAAACTTTTTGGAAGCTTCATCTTCTATATCTACTTCAAGTAATTAAGCACTTTATCTCTCTTTTGGTAGTAACATATCATCATATTTAATAATCACCACAACTTCATTGACATGAGACATACTGAGAAACAGAAGATAGAAAGTACAAATTGCAATGACTAAAGCAAATCAAGTCACACAAGTCAGCTATGAATCCAATAACTTAAGAATATTTATAGTTATGAAAATGAATAATCTTAAATTATATTTCATAATTTGGGCAAATAGCATTCTTTGGGATTGGTGGGACTAATTACGCCATCTTTGGGAACGATTCGAAATGTCTGTCTATCCTCCTCACAGTACATCGCCGTCTGAGTTCTCATTCTCAACGCTCTTGATCGCGATTCGGCAGGTGAGCACCACCTAGCAGACGAAAACGAGACACGGAAAATAAATGGAAACTAGTGCATTCGCGAACAACCGATATTGACAGCAACTGATGACAAAGCCATGTTTCCGCGATTAATTCTCATGCGTCTACTTTTTGCGTTGTTTGCTGCTTTAAAAATAATCTTATCCAATCCTTTAATATAAGAAAATCTGACAAAAAAACGAAACACGTCTTCTGGTCATAAAGTTTGAGAGACTCCAATACAATAAAAGTCCGGGAAACATAGAATCGAAAATTGTATCACTGATCACCAGGAATTGTCTTGATAATGTCAGAATCACCTGAAACCGGTCAAAAGACAAAATCATTCATTAGTAATCATCGAAAAGAGCCAACAATATATACTAAAATAGGTGAGTATGACTTGTTCTTTTACCAGGATCAACGATGCTCAGACATGAAACACGGAAGTACTTTCCACAAGCCGTACCCAAATCAACGTTATCTGAAAAACACAGTCAAGCAAAAATTATACCTTGGAGATTCTGTTTCTCGATAATGGATTAAACAAGCTCTTTCGGGTAATATCAAAAGAGGTAAGATAAAGCTGTGGACAGTAAAAACGAGACTACCATCCTAGAGTATGGATTATAAAGATACAACAGCCAAGTTGAGAAACTGATGAATTATTGCAAGGATGTGACTTGTGTAATTTGTAATAAACACATTACAGAGACACCAATAGCAATTCAAGCGGATCGTGAGCTTGCAAAAGATCAACACTTTAAGTCCATAGAAGTAAGTTTTTAAACTATCATCTACTTTGGAAAATACATTCTCAGTACAAGAAAGGAGCTTACTTCCATTGTAGTGGTGGACACCAACTTTGGCGAGCATCGCGTAGTACTCAATCTCCGATCTTCTCAACGGTGGGCAATTGGAGGAGATGAGGATTAGTTTTCCTGCCAACATAAGCAAAACCAGAATAAACTTTTAACAAAACGTCTGTAAAAGAAAGCTAAAGCACTTTGCTATGCACACCAACTGTTCGACTAAATTACCTTTCGAGCCGCGGAGGGATTTGAGGACAGACTTGTAACCAAGAGTGTATTTACCACTCTTCATTACAAGAGCCAACCTGCTGTTGATACCCTCGTGAGACTTCTTCTGCAAATTAAGCATAAACCCAGAAGCATAATTTAGACTAAGTACATTGAGATCGAATACGATTGTGATGGAAAATAATAAAACTTTTATGAGAGAGAACGCGACGCACTGTTTTCTTGGCCTCCACCATTTTCGCCGGCGATGAAGCAGAGAAGATATCTGTGCGGCGGAGAGAGCTCGAGAGGAAGAGGAGCACGATGACCTAAAGGATAATGCGCCGCTTAGTGACCCTTTTATTCTCTTTTTCTAGGGTTTTACTATTTTGACTTGTATGAAATTCCAATTATACCCTTAACTTTCCAAACTAATTACTCGTTTTCTGATTTCTAAAGATTTTTTGGTCAGATGACATGGAAAATACTTTTTTTTTTGCTGGTGCAGTAACATAGAAACAAACGGTGTATTCCTTACGAACCCTAAATTCTTTGCCCTCCTTCTGAAGTCCCTTCAATATCAACATTTGTTCTTAATTGATTTTGAATTGATTGCATATAAACTAAGTTTTTTGGGTTAGTGGTAAAAGATGTTTATGTGGATTTCCTCCATTCGGTTTCGAGTCGTTTTGACCACCTACCCACACAATTTTTTAAACAATTGCGTGAACTCGATGTGAGACCTCATAGAGATTAGTTTGGGTCCAAAAGACTTGAAATCACTCCAGGATTTAACCAAAAAAAAATAAAATTGATTGCATATATAATTAGCTTTAAATTCACTCGCTATTTTCATCATTTATACACCTGGACATATGCAATCAATTAACAACAGATGTTGAGATTCTTATCTTTTTTATAAACGAATATTGAATCATCTCCATTTTTGATGTGAAATATTCTAACATGTTTTCTCAAAATAATATTCATTTCGGATCGAATTCCACTTTCTATCAAAATTGATATATCCATTTGAGTTCATTGACCTCTTATACTAAATAAAATAATGAGTTTTGATCTTAAAATCAATTAATAATAAACTGAGAGATTCATATTTTTCATAGATTACTATTGAATCATCTTCATTAACTGAGGTATATTTTATTATTGGCAAGCTAGAATGGATGTATATAGTACAAAATTTATTATTACTCATATAAAGGTGTATTTGCTTGTGCAAGTGACAAGAATACTATATAATGTTGTTATAATAGTAAGGAGTTCGTGAAGAGTAAGGAGTTATTTTATTTCTTCTCAATCTCGCTCATCCCACGTGCATACAACACTAAGGCAGATAAGTTAGCAAGAAGTGCTCGCGTCTACCCAGTGGATATTACTTATGTAAACTCGATACCTCCGGTTTGGATGTCCGAACCGTTCTATGTCTCTAGACTGTTGACAAAAAAAAAGTTATTATAATAATAATAAAATTAGATATATTTTAATGTTAAATTACAAAAATAAAATTTAGATTAAATATTTAATATTTTTTAATATACTAAACATGTAATATTGTTTCTATAATAATAATAATAAAAATGAAGATTTATGGATTCAATTCAAGGAGAGTTGTAGATGAGTATGGAACAAGATCAAGGAATATATTGGGGTCAAAGACAGATTGTTATGGCTTGAGGAGTTTTGGTTTGTAGGCTTAGTCTCAAGTTGGTGGATAGAGATCCAAGAGCAGATGAAGATGTTTACAGGTTCAAGCATAATCAGGTTGCAACCGGGGTTAGAAGAAAAGTTTTAGAGCTTTGTTGCTTGATGGTGGTGAAGACATATGGATATCAGTTGCAAGTGTTAGCAATTGAAGAGGGATACATGAAAGGATCAGAATGCAGAGGATAAAAAAAAAAGCTGCATTGGGAAAAAGAGAACAAGCAGAGTTCTGGTTTACCTATTTGCATCTTAGAGAGGTCTGGTGGATGAATCTTTGGTAGAGTTCACTTGCAGGAGTTCAAGTGAGTTGGAGGCACACATAAAGAAAGCTCATGAGTACAAGGTGAAGATTCAAGTTGATTTCTAAGGGAGAAGATGCTAGTGCCAAGGCTAGGTGGATTTTCATACATGTGATGTGATGCAGGATATGTTTACAGCAAGGAAGCGGCTTCAAGGGTTCTAGAGATGAAGTGCTAAAGGCTGTAACATGGTGTCTCGGGCATTTCACAAGGTTTTGGATGTGAGACAGGTTTACCAAACAGTTCGAGTCTGTTGGTTGGATGGTTCTGCTGATGCAGAAGGGGTTTGAACAGAAGGTTGAACAAATGTAGTTGTATCGATAATCTTCTTAGCTAGGTGGAGTTAGGAGGAGGGTTCTGAAGGCAATAGCAGCGGTGCAAAATGATGTTCAAAAAGGTGTTCAGGTTCAGTTGTGTCTTGGTAAGTCAGAGACGGTTTCAGGGAAATGAAGCATAAATGACTTAGAGATTTTCTGTAGATGATTCAAGAGGAATTGGTTTGTTAGCAAGGTTATGTAAAGCATGATGCATGAACATGGTTGTGTCAAAATTATGTTCAGCAGTATGGTTGGATGGCGTGTTCTGTTAGGAGTAACAACGGTACAAAAGGAGTTCAAGGCTGATATGTTTTGTCAGAGAAGGTGTTGAATCAGGGATTGTTTCAGGTTTGAAACATGTATGATTCAAGGTTAGCTACTTACAGTTCAAGGAGTGTTTGATTAAGCTCTGTGTACAGGAAAAGAATCAAAGAACACCAAAGTGAATCAAGTTGCATAAGGACAAGTTTACATGAAGATCAAAGTGCCAAGTCTAGAGCCATGAGTCAAAGGTTCAAAGGGAAATTCACAAGGAGATTTCAAGCTGGGATCAAGGTGGAGATTCTAGAAGAAGCAAACAGGAAGAAAGACAAAGTAACAAAGATTTGTGGAGAAGTCGAGAGCTGTCTGAATCTGAAGGTGGAGATTGTGAGAAATCAGAATTCAGTCAACTCACGACTTGGGCCAACAGTTGGGCTTAGTACAAGCCTTAGTGTCAAGTTGGGTCCATGTAAGTTTATACGGTTTCTTTGTTATAAATACAAGTGTTTAACAATAGGAATACCTAATTCAGACTCCAGGGATTCCGAGCGCTTTAGAGGCGGCTCGTAGAGCTAGAGAGAGAATATGAGTTTTCTCTGAGGAATCTAGTTCTGTTCTTTGTTATTTCTTGTTTGTTGGGTGTAAGAGAGATCATATATTGTGAACCACATCGGAGGTGTTTTTCGATTGTTCTTTATAGTGGATGTTGTGGATCCAGGATCCACTCCAGATGTAGCGGTTAAAGGCCGTGAACTGGGTGAACGATTCTCGTGTTCGTTAATTTATGTATCGAATATAAATTGAAACAAAGATGATTAAAGTTTAAATCCTAACATGTTCCAAGAGACAATACTTGGAGATATATTAAAGGCGTTAAAATCATTTTAACTTTTTCTTTAGAGGATATTAAAAAATAAAGAAAATGTGTTTTGAAACGCAATTTTGGAACAGTCTGCCACATTTCCACGTAGTTACTTAACTATTCTGTTTTATATTCTTCTCATGCCAACAGAATATTCCGACATGCAAGCATAACCATACAAATAACAAAATTTAAGTATATACACACTTGTACATGTATATACACGCATTGATGTGTGGCTTGTTTTAAGCTAAAGTGCATTTGGGCTTGAGTTTGGGCTAAATCCAACTAAAATCTTGTAGTTGGAGTAACTTTCTTCTCTATTCCCTATAGGAGCGACATTAGGAGAAGGGTCTGGTGCGACAATGTCCGAGGACGAGGACGATCTTCAGATGGATTTCTCGTCCGATAACTCCGGCGTTGATTTTAGCGGCGGGCACGATATGACGGGTTTTGGTCCATTGCTTCCGACTGAATCGGAAAGATCTCTTATGGAAAGAGTCAGACAAGAACTTAAACTCGAACTCAAACAGGTAAAAATAAATGTTATGAGTCACAACAATAATATGTTTATGATATATACTTTTGTTCTTGTATTGAATTTACTTTTTTTTTCCGAGAAGGGTTTTAAATCGAGAATTGAAGATGTAAGAGAATTGAAGATGTAAGAGAAGAGATAATGAGGAAAAGAAGGGCTGGGAAATTGCCTGGAGACACAACCACTGTCTTGAAAAATTGGTGGCAACAACATTGCAAGTGGCCTTACCCTACTGTGAGTATACTATCTTTTATACTCTTTTTTTACGAACCAACATACATATTTGGGTCCGATTCTTCGTTTGCGTTTGCGTTTACGCTTTCATGTAATAATATTCTCATTATTATAACATGAAACAACAAATGCGAAAATGTAAACGCAAAGAAATAACCGGGCTCATCAGTTTTGATTTACACTCAATGCATTTTTTTATAACCAACACTCAATACATACGTATTTATATACGTTTTAAAATTTTATTAATAATTATATAATTAGATCTACCTTAATGATCGCTTTATAGCCAGCTTTTTTAATCTGAATTCGAATGTTTTAGACAAGTGTGCTAACATAACGAAATCTACACATGTCTTCTTCTTCTTCTTTTTTTGTTGTTGTCTTTTTCCTTATTAAAATCTTTAAGTGCATCAACATAAATCATAGAAAATAAATAAATAGAACTATAATGTAATCAACAACAACAAAGTATATAATGTAAAAGAAGATGTGATTTCAACAGGAAGATGACAAGGCAAAATTGGTGGAGGAGACAGGATTACAGTTGAAGCAAATCAACAATTGGTTCATTAATCAACGCAAGAGGAATTGGCACAACAACTCTCACTCCCTCACTTCCTTGAAGTCCAAGCGCAAACACTAATATCTTCTTACTAATTAGTACTATATAATTGCCACTACATTTTCATACTAATTACATTGCTTTATCATGCATGATTTATATGTAATTCATGTTATTGATAATAACGAGGTGTGATCATTAATATCATATACTTACTTAGCTTATTAAATCCCCCAACCATTTTATGATTTTGTGCTTCGAGTGATTACTGTTTGTTAGATTGTAATTCTTTTTTGTTTTACTCTTTTTTATAGTGTATTCAAAAATATTGATTGGCAACTAGCCAGCATACTTTTGGTGCTGAAGCTTATTACATGCAACATGCTTCCTAGTCACCTTCGTCTTCAATGCACACAAATTATAACGTTAACAAATAACTTAATAGTGTTATATCTCATATTCTCATGTAACATGTAATAACTTTTAAATATGTAAAAAAAAGACCAAAACTAAGAGTTTATTCATTAGGTTAGACTACGCATGAAGCTGTAGAAAACCGTTCAACAAGAATGATCGAAAAAATGAATTATACTGGAAAAAGAGTTTTTATTCTTAAAAGTTGAGATCTTATAGTTATTAGATGAACGATTATTTCAAAAAGACATATTTGGTTTGAAACTTAAAGTAATCAAATTAATCCAACTAACAAAAAATAATATATATATATATATATATATATAAATATAAACTGTTCGGTTTTACAGTTTTTAACTAAACTAAACCGAAACTAAAAGTTTTTTAAAATTACTAACCATATAAATTTTTAGGTTTAGCCGAAACCAAACTGAATTATCTAATTACGGTTTGGTTTGGTTCGGTGTTTTCGGTTACTCGCAGTTAGTAGTTTTTTTGTTGTCAAACAAGTGACTCAAACAATAAAAAAAAAAGCCAAAAAATCAAATTGAATGTTCTGATATGCTTCCTTCACTTAAGGTTTCAACGTTTCTTCTTCTGCTTTCTTCTTCTCTTCTTCCTCTGTTTTCTTCTTCTCTTCTTCATCAGCCAAAATCCTCGCTCTCTCCTTTTCGTCCTCCAAAGACTTAACTAAACGTTTGAGGCAAATATCTGCATCTTCTTCATCCGATTTCGGCATCAAATTCTCAGCAACATCAGCCGGAGACATATCGGTTTCCTCCACCAATCTCTCAATTTCTCCATACAAATCATGTGACTCAATCTCCAAGTAGTTCTTGGCCAAAACCTTGAATGCTTCAAACCTGCAATAAGACATATCAATGTGTTTGTCCATTCTTCCTCTGCGTATCAATGCCGGATCAAGCTTATCTACGTAATTCGTTGTGAATATAATAATCTTCTCATCACTACAAGATGACCATAACCCATCAATGGCGTTTAATAGCCCTGACAATGTCACTTTGCAATAATTATCAGCCTCATTTTTCTCCTTCTTCTTCTTCTCCTTTCCCTCTTCTTTTTCTTCTTCCTCCCGTTTCTTCCGCTTCTGTCCCGTAAAATCAAGCGAGCAATCAATGTCTTCAATCACAACGATACACTTCCCTGCTGTATCCAACAACAATCTCTTCAACTCCGAGTTATCCTTCACGGTCGTTAACTCAAGATCATACACATCATACTCCAGGAAATTCGCTATCGCGGATATCATTGTGGATTTCCCTGTCCCGGGCGGTCCAAACAAGAGATAACCTCGCTTCCACGTCTTGCCAACCTTCTTGTAATAATCTTTCCATTTACTAAACCTAATCAAATCCTTCTTAATCTCCTCTTTCATCTTAGGATCCATAGCCAAAGTCTCGAACGTAGCCGGATGATTAAAAGGAACGTTTCCCCACTTACCTTCCTTAAAATATGAATAATCTCGACTCGAGTTATTAGTGTAAAGCTTCCGCTCTCTGTTCCTCAACTCAATCACTTTCCCTTCTCTCAAAACATGCTCTATATATCTCTCTACGATCATCCTTCTGTGTCGCATATGGAAAGTTAGAGTATAATATCTTCTCGGCCTCGCATTAGCCTTATTATCTCTGTTGCCCCCGCTCGAATACCATTTCACCTTCACACCTTCGAAAATATCTTCAGCTTCCTCGTGGTCGTCCATACTAAGCACCAACGATTTGCTGTTTTTAGACTCGTTAGCTTTCAATCTTTGAGTATGAGCGATCGAGGTCGCATATAGGTAATGGCGTATTGAGTCGTAGGTTTTGCTCCTCTGGATACCTTCTTCGGTGTATTCGTTGAACTTGATCGAGACCCATCCCATCATCTTGTAAACGAATTTCTCGATGTAAGCTTGTAGTTGGTATGGGACAACCTGTTTGTACATTGACCAGAAGAACATAAGACTCGCCATCGTTGTGCCAACGAATCCCCACATTGCTCCAGTCGTCGCTGCAATCATTGTGTTTGCTTCCCACGGAAAACTCTTTGCTTGCGTTTTCTTATTTATATCGACTTAGGAGTTAGAAAACTTAAAACTTCTATATATAGTTCCTTGTTTCCTTATTGCTAATTAGTTAAGTTATTTTAATGCTATTTGGTAAAATATTTTCCTTTCTTAACTGCATGTTACCATGCATCATTTTTTGGGGGTAATAATTGTATGTAAGCATGTGTTTTTTTGGTTTTAATGTAAGCATGTGTTCCTTATTAAATGGTAATTTTCCTTGTCGACAAAAAAAAAATAGTAATTTTCCTTTTCATTAATTGTATATAACTACGAGAAAGTTTTTAGACCGACTCGTCCATCCTTAATAAGCTAAGTTAATGTTTACAGAAAGCCCTTGAACCAAACATTTGCTTCAAGCTATGCAATATGGGCCAATTTCACGGATCATATATATGTTTACAAGGTTTTGCACCCACACTACGCGTAAATATTGTTTATGTCTTTAGCTTATGTGCTTTGATTCTGGATTTGTTAGCTTTGTTGTTTTGGATTCAAAGTTCAAACATTGATTTTAACCTTTTTTTTTTTTGTCAGATTTCCTTTATATTTTAGATTTTGTCAATAGTAACTTTATTTTATCAAAATTTAGAAAACTTGTAAAATACTTCTGAGTTTATTTTTATACCACGAATACGTGATGAATAGTGTACTATTGACCAAGGAAAAGTGAAGTAAGCTTCTGTGTCGAGGACACAGTCGTCAACACAGGATCTTCAGGAACTTGAGCAAGTTTCTGTGTCGAGAACACAACCGTCAACACAAGATCTTCAGGAACTTGAGCCAGCCACTGTGTCGAAGACACAGTCGTCAACACAGAACCTCCAGGACAAAAGCTCATGTGGATTAAATTCCTCTCTCTCCTCCAACAGCTCTATTACTTCTCCAACGGCTCTTTCTCAAATTAAAGTCAGTTTTATGATTGTAAGCTCTCTTTTGATTCTCTATAAAGAGAGATGTAACATGTATCAATAAACTAATCATTGGAGACTTATTCTCTCCATTATTTTCTCTACTCTTCTCTATTCTCTCTAATCTCTTATTTTCTTAAGCAATCCCTTCTCTATTCTCTTGATTCCGCAAGCTATACTCTTGAATTCTAACATGGTATCAGAGCAACGATCTTAATTCTTCTATTCTCTCTTTGATTTTCTCTTGTTCTACTTCAAAATCTTCAAAATTCTCATTCTCTTTCAAAATTCTCAGTTTCTTTCAAAAGGCCCACAAGGTGTTCGACGAAATTCCTAAACGAAATTTTAGTTTCTGTAAGGATGAGTTCTAGTGTTCTTGTCATTGATAACTCAAAACCCTTGGTTGTTCCTACTATTCTCAAGAGAAACAACTATCTCTTGTGGTCTAGAACCACTAAAACCGCCATTGGTGGTAGAAGACTTTGGCAACATGTCGAATCAAGCGAATGCCCAAAGAAGACCTTCAAGAAGAAGGGCAAAGACAAGGAGTCCTTGTCTAATGAAGAGCTAGAAGAAGCTCTACAAGAAGAGTTAGAGAAGTGGGAGGAAGATCAACAAGCCGTGCTTAGTCTCCTTCAATCTTCTCTAGACACGTCTATCTTGGAAGTTTACTCCTATTGTGAGAACCCAAAGGATCTATGGGAGACTCTCAAGGGTGTGTATGGAAATACATCAAATCTAAGCCGAATCTTTGAAATTAAGAAGTCTATCAATGACCTTCATCAAGATGGCAAGGAGTTCACCGACCACCTTGGGAAATTCCATACTCTACGGTCCGAGTTAGAGGTGCTTAGACCATTAACCCCGGATGTGAAGATCCTCAATGAGAGGCGTGAGCAAGACAAAGTCTTTGGCCTTCTCCTCACCTTGGATCCTATCTATAATGATCTCATCAAGCATATCCTTAGAGATGACAAGTTGCCAAACCTTGAAGAGGTGTGTGCACGATTCCAGAAGGAGCAAGGAAACATTGGTCTCTTTGGAGGTAAAACCGAGCTTGTGACAGCCAACAAAGGAGTCTACAAGCATGATAGGCATGACAAGAGGAGTTCAAAGTCTTGTGAGCATTGCAAGCTCCCCGGCCACTCTATGGATAAGTCTTGGACTCTTCATCCTCACTTAAAGCCCGAAGGATACAAGAGACCACCAAGAGCAAATATGACTCAAGGTGGTGAAGTTAAGCAAGCAAGTACATCCACACCTCAAGGAGGAGCAGCTCTGGCAGCCTCTGTGGACTATGTGCGGAAAAGTGACTTTGAAGCTTTCATCAAAGCATTCCAAACCCACAACTCCGGTATCACTTTCTATTCTCATAAACCCAGTAGTAAACTTGTTGTAGATTCGGGTGCTTCTCATCATATGATTAGTAATCCTAAGCTTTTAGACAAGATTGAACCAGCTATGGGCAGGGCAGAAATTGCTAATGGTGATGGAATTCCTATAGAAGGAAAAGGAAATTTAGAATTATTTAACAAGAAAAGTGAAGCGTTGTATGTTCCTAGGTTTAAATCCAACTTAATATCGGTTAAGAGAGCTACTAAAGACCTTAATTGCTATGCTATCTTTGGTCCTAATGATGTTCATTTTCAGGATATTGAAAGTGGAAAGTTACTTGGGAAAGGTGGATCCAAAGATGAACTTTATGTTCTCGAAGAGCCACCACAAAATTCGGATGATTTATCTTTTAATTCTTGTTATGTAGCTAATGTTGATGCAATTTGGCATGCTAGACTAGGCCATCCTCATGGAAGAGCACTTGAATTAATGTTGCCTAATATATCGTTTGATCACACTAGTTGTGAGGCATGTATTCTTGGCAAACATTGCAAAGTTGTGTTTCCTAAATCTTCTACTATCTATGAGCATTGTTTTGATTTGGTGCATTCGGATGTGTGGACCTCTCCTTGCATGTCTAGGGATAGAAACAAGTACTTTGTGACCTTTATAGATGAGAAATCAAAGTATACTTAGATGACATTACTACCATCTAAGGATAGAGTGTTTGAGGCATTCATCAACTTTTAAACCTGTGGGACTAACCAATACAATGCCAAGATAAAAGTGTTTAGGTCCGACAATGGAGGAGAATACACAAGCGCTAGATTCAAAGAGCACCTAGCTAAGCATGACATTCTACACCAAACAAGTTGCCCTCACACACCACAGGAAAATGGAGTGGCGGAGAGGAAGAATAGGCATCTTATGGAAGTGGCTAGATCAATGATGTTCCACACAAATGTGCCAAAGAGTCATTGGGGAGATGCGGTTCTAGCTTCATGCTACCTTATCAACCGAACTCCGACAAAAGTCCTAAAGGACATATCACCATTTGAGGTACTTAACAACTCTAAGCCATCTGTTGAACACTTACGCATCTTTGGTTGTGTGTGCTTTGTTTATGTACCAGGTGAACAAAAAACAAGTTAGAGGCCAAGAGCACCAAATGCATCTTCCTTGGATATTCAACCACTCAAAAGGGTTACAAGTGTTTTGATCCGATCAACAATCGACTTCTTGTGTCTAGAGATGTCAAGTTCATTGAAGGACAAGGATATTATGATAAGAAGGATTGGGAAGGTCTAAAAGATCCCTCGAGGTCACCGTCGGACCTAGCTACAAGTTTGAGGTTCTTACTTGATCATTTGGGAAATGATGAACCACCAAGGCAAAGAAATGCAAATGGGGATGAATCTAACAGTAACTCAAATGAAGAAGAATCAATCCCAACTATACCACAAGATCATGAGTATGATCAAGAGGGGGAGCCGTCCCAAGATCAGGCTCAAGAGCAAGGGGAGTTGGGTATGGAAGAAAATGTGCCTACACCACAAGAAGAAGTGGAAGAGGTTGTCGAAGAAGTGGTCGAAGAAGTGGCTCAACCACTTAGAAGAAGCACTAGGCCCACGTTTCCCTCCAAATGGGTGGATAATCGGGTATATTACAATAATAAAGCCGTGGCTCATCCAATTCAAGCTACTTGTTCTATTTCCCTTTTGACAATCGACCATCAAGCATTCCTTGGGAAGATTGAGCAAAATCGAGTTCCCAATACTTATGAAGAGGCTAAAGATGAGAAGGTTTGGGTTGATGCAATAGGAGATGAAAGAGGAGCTATGGAAAGGAACCACACTTGGGATGTTGCAGTTCTTCCAAAAGGAAAGAGAGCGGTTAGCTCTAAGTGGGTGTTCACTATCAAGTATAAAAGTAATGGTGACATAGAAAGGTACAAGGCAATACTGGTAGCAAGAGGTTTCACACAAACATATGGTGAAGATTACACGGATACCTTTGCTCTGGTGGCTAAGTTACCCACGGTGAGGGTAGTTTTATCTTTGGCTACTAACCTCTCTTGAAATCTATGGCAAATGGATGTCAAGAATGCATTCCTTCAAGGGGAACTTGAAGAAGAAGTTTACATGACTCCTCCACCCGGGCTTGAAGATCTTTGTAAACCCGGAGAAGTATTAAGGCTAAGGAAAGCCATTTATGGTTTGAAGCAATCACCAAGAGCATGGTACCACAAGTTTAGCTCTACACTCACCAATCACGGTTTTAGAAAATCTCATTCGGATCACACCTTGTTCACTCTAAAAAGTGATAAAGGCCTTGTTGTGGTTATTGTGTATGTGGATGACCTTATCATAACTGGTGATGATAAAGAGGGTATCCAATTCACCAAGGCCTTCCTCAACACCACATTTGATATCAAAAATCTTGGAGAGTTGAAATACTTCCTTGGGCTTGAAGTGTGTAGATCACCGAATGGCTTGTTCCTTTCTCAAAAGAAATACACACTTGATCTCTTGAGTGAAAGTGGAAAACTTGGCTCAAAACCAGCCAATACTGCACTTGAAGATGGCTACAAGGTCAATAGAAAGGGGGAGAAATCGGATGAGAAGTTTAAGGATGTCCCTCAATATAGAAGACTTGTGGTAAAATTGATATATCTCACCCTTACGAGGCCGGATATATGTTTTGCAGTCAACCAAGTGAGTCAACATATACAAGAACCCACGGTTTATCATTGGTCTATGGTGGAAAGGATACTTAGATATCTCAAAGAAAGCCCTGGCCAAGGTATATGGATGGGAAGGAATGGTAACACCGAGATTGTTGGGTATTGTGATGCGTATTGGGCTGGTGATAGAATAGATCGAAAGTCTACAACCGGTTATTGTACCTTCATTGGAGGAAATTTGGTGACTTGGAAGACAAAGAAGCAAAAGGTTGTATCTTGCTCAAGTGCGGAAGCGGAATACAGAGCGATGAGGAAGCTAACTAGTGAATTGACTTGGCTCAAAGCTCTTCTTAAAGACTTTGGTATTGAGCAAGAAGGATCGATCACCATGCATTGTGATAACCAAGCCGCGATCCACATTGCCACTAATGCGGTGTTCCATGAAAGAACCAAGCATATTGAGATTGATTGCCACAAGGTTCGTGAGAAGATTGAAGAAGGAGTTATCTTGCCATGTTACACAAGGAGTGAAGACCAATTGGCGGATATCTTCACAAAGGCCGCAAGTCTAAAAGTTTGCAACAACATCTATGGCAATCTAGGATTGGTGGACTTTACACACCCTTGATCTCAGGTTCCCTAATCCATGGACTTCACACTCTTTTTCCCTTAACATGGTTTTGTCCCAAGTGGTTTTCTATGTTAAGGTTTTTAATGAGGTGATGTTCTTGGGTTTCCAAGCTTAGCCTTTTTATTGTCTCTACGGCTAAACTTGAGGGGGAGTATTGACCAAGGAAAAGTGAAGTAAGCTTCTGTGTCGAGGACACAGTCGCCAACACATGATCTTCAGGAACTTGAGCAAGTCTCTGTGTCGAGGACACAGTCGTCAACACAAGATTTTCAGGAACTTGAGCCAGCCACTGTGTCGAAGACACAGTCGTCAACACAGAGCCTCCAGGACAAAAGCTCATGTGGATTAAATTCCTCTCTCTCCTCCAACAGCTCTATTACTTCTCCAACGGCTCTTTCTCAAATTAAAGTCAGTTTTATGATTGTAAGCTCTCTTTTGATTCTCTATAAAGAGAGATGTAACATGTATCAATAAACTAATCATTGGAGACTTATTCTCTCCATTATTCTCTCTACTCTTCTCTATTCTCTCTAATCTCTTATTCTCTTAAGCAATCCTTTCTCTATTCTCTTGATTCCACAAGCTATACTCTTGAATTCTAACATGTACACACATATATATATATATATATATATATATACTTTTTTTTAAATCAATAGATATAAATTCTGTCAAAACATATAAGTTTCCATCAACTTAAAAGTTATATCAAAGCCTGGACAAATTATCGGAACCAACTAACCCGAAATTTCTATTTTCACTTCGGGTCGGGTGGACCAAAATGCCGATCAGTTCTTTTTTAAAAATATTTCGAATATCTGAGCCGAACCGAAAACCAAAAAAATAATCGAAATATACAAAATTATCACTTATATTTAGACATGAAATCATTAAACATCAAAAATTACAATTATAAACCCGTGATATTAGTTATGTTTAAAATCGAAATAATTGAAACACCTAAAATAATTGAATACCTAAGAACCCTTAGTTATATTTGTCAAAATTAAATAATATTTTGTAAAATTAGACCAAATTTTATTAAGAAACAAAACAAAACAAACCGAAATACAACTGAATTACCCAAAAATATTTTTGGTTCTCCTTTACAATTATTCTCCAACAGATTTATTTCATTCGTAGATAATCGGCAACTTAAAAAAAATCTCCATGACACAGACATAAACTACTAAAACAAATTTGAAGAGACTTGTGTGTAGGCGGCGAATTAAAAGTTTCTGCTGGTGCAGTAACATACAGAAACACGCGGTGTAATTTGATTTAAAACATGTATTTCGTTCATTGTTTCAAGTTTCAACAATTTTTTGTTTGCTGGTGCAGTAAAATACGAACTCCAGTTGGTCGGATACAAAGTATGAATCAAATTCTGATGAAATCGGACCGAACTGATTAATCTGGGCACTGCGACAACAAGTACTTATCACTTTTCCACTAAAATCAGAATTTAATGAGGCTTTCCTCTTTAGAGCCCATTTTTTTCATCCAACTTCCAACCAAAGCCAAAATCAGCCAAAATCCCAACGTTTTCACTTTTTTTTTTTATATATATATATAAACTGGTGAGTTATCTTTAATATAAGTAGTAGCTTGAGTGTACATTTCTTAGTAACATCCAAAAATATTCCTTACGAACCCTAAATTCTTTACCCTTCTTCTGAAGTCCCTTCAATATCAACATTTGTTGTTAATTGATTTTGAATTGATTGCATATAAACTAAGTTTTTTTGGGCTGATGGTAAGAGATGTTTATGTGGATTTTCCCCACCCGACTTCGAGTCGTTTTGGCCACCTACCCACACGATTTCTTAAACAATTGCGTGAACCCGATGTGAAGCCTCATAGAAATTAGTTTGGGCCCAAAAGACTTGGGATCACTCCAGGATTTAACTAAAAATAAAAAAAACTGATTGCATATATAATTAGCTTTAAATTCACTCACTATTTTCATCATTTATATACCTGAACATATGCATTCAATTCAAAATCAATTAACAACAAATGTTGAGATTCTTATCTTTTTTATAAACGAATATTGAATCATCTCCATTTTTGATGTGAAATATTCTAACATGTTTTCTCAAAATAATATTCATTTCGGATCGAATTCCACTTTCTATCAAAATTGATATATCCATTTGAGTTCATTGACCTCATACTAAATAAAAATAATGAGTTTTGATAATCAATTAATAATAAACTGAGAGATTCATATTTTTCATAGATTAGTGTTGAATCATCTTCATTAACTGAGGTATATTTTATTATTGGCAAGCTAGAATGGATGTATATAATACAAAATTTATTATTACTCATATAAAGGTGTATTTGCTTGTGCAAGTGACAAGAAAACTAATGTTAAGGGTTTGAATGGAGGGGCGTGTGGAGAGCGCACTGAACACCGAATAGGACGAAACGTCTTTTACTTTCCATTCAGCAAAATTTATGTGTTACAATCAAAAGTAAAAAATAATAATAAACAATACAATGGTCCGCAAGTGGTTCTAATTTCTTTGAATTTTTTTTGAACCGCCAAATAAAATAAAACACATTCTAATAGGTGTGTTAGACCATCTCCATCAGTGAACTCCTATGAGGGGTTCTTAGCTATTTTTTAATAATAAATTCACCACCCTCAACACCTTCACCCCAACTCCACCATCCTCTCCTTGAATCGATTGTTCCCCACGCGCGGTCCACCGTACGTCACCTTCCCTCTCCTCGTCCTGTTCACTCCCATCTCCGCCATGTCGTAAGCGCTTAGCACCGCCAACGCGCCTCCGAGGCTGTGTCCCGTCACCGTTATGCTCAGATCCTCTTCCTCGTCGCCGTGCCTCTCCACCTGAAGGCCGTGTCTTTGTCGGTGTAGAGATCCAGAAACCCAGATTCGGCTTAGCCTCTCGATTTCTCCTTCGCTCTCTCTATTTCTCCGTCGACAGAACAACGATTTGGGGAGATGAAGCGAAATTGTTTTTGCCCAAAACCGAAACCAATGATATGAGGCCACGTGTGTTTAAGGAGCGGTTCTTAAACAAGATTTTTAAGGAGCGGTTCTTAGCAAAAATTTACATTTTCATTTATTTTAAATACCTTTAATACCTAAGAACCCCACTATCAACCCTGCGTTGGAGATGCTCTTACATCCGCAATACTTGCGGATCTGTCAAGCTTTTGTATATTTTAATTAAATAATAATATTATGTATAATTTGACATCATTATTTTTTTAAGATAAAATATTTATTAGTTAAATATTACATGTTTTTAAACAGCTATGTGTTTAATAATTTTTAATAAAATCAACTGTAAAATTTAAATAATTTTTATATTATATATGTGATCTATATAATTTAATTTTCTAGTATTTTTATAAAGTATTTTTTTTTAATAATTAAAATTTTTATATCGAGCTCTGTACATCTTTCAAACTCGAGATGATAATATTTAATATGGTCATGTCCCAATTTTGGTAGTATTTGTATCAAAAATACTATATAATGCTGTTATAATAGTAAAGAGTTCGTGAAGAGTAAGGAGTTGTTTTATTTTTTTCTCAATCTCGCTCATCCCACGCGCATACAACACAAAGGCAGACAAGTTAGCAAGAAGTGCTCGCGTCTACCCAGTGGATATTACTGATGTAAACTCGATACCTCCGGTTTGGATGTCCGAACCGTTCTAGGTCTCTAAGCTGTTGACAAAAAAAGAGTTATTATAATAATAATAAAATTAGATATATTTTAATGTTAAATTACAAAAATAAAATTTAGATTAAATATTTAATATTTTTTAATATACTAAACATGTAATATTGTTTCTATAATAATAATAATAAAAATGAATTAAATATAAACAATATTTTGTGCCGCTTATTATCTGTTTTTACCATTCAACCATATGTTTTGAACCGCCTGATCCGCTTGATCCGCATTTGTTCCGCCAGATCCGCCTAATCCGCACTTGATCCGTCTGATCTGCTTTAACCGCTTGATCCACACCGCATGATCCGCTTTCTCCATTCGGAGCCTAAATATGGGGGTTAACAAATCCTTCCCATGCAAGTACTTTACGAAGCAGTGTCGTCTCGAACTTTCTAGTGGGTTAAAGCATATAAAAAAATATGGTCCTTAAAATTATACAAAATAGTAAAATAATGTTAAAAATATTTAAAAATAACAAAAAATTAATAATATTACAAGGAAATACTATTTATGAAAAACAGATCTTCTAATTTAGTTAACAGCGAAGAAGAGGGATAGGAGAAGTATTTTTATTTTTTACAACAAAGGGAAAAACTATGTTTTTAATTATCTATAAAAAATTAAAAACTCAAAAAAAAAAAAAATTGCCAGTGAAAAAAAGAGAGTAAAATTGGGTGTTAACTTATGTTCGAACCCCACAAGTGAGAGAAATATTTTGTATGAAGAATGACTCAACCATCTAAGTTACAAACACACTAGCAAGTGTGGCCCAACTTTTTTTCTTATAATATGTGGCCTCAAACCAATGCTTCACATGATTTAAAGGAGGGACGGGCCTGTTACGAAGATATCGTAATCGATTCGAAACCACTTGAGGGCCTCAACGTACTCTCCATCATTCTTAAGGATGTCACCGACATTGTTGGCCCACCTTGCCTCTTCGCTATGGTTATCCAGTTCCATCACTGTCTCTCTTCGCCACAGCTACATCTATTCGATCCATCGATGGTTTTTCCGTTCCTCGATTCGTTGATTTTCTCTACTTTCCCCCAACGAAAGGGTTTTGTTTTATTTGGGCCTTGGGCCTCGGGTCCCTTAAACTTTGAGAAAGAAAGAAAAAAACCCTAAAGGGTCTCTCTATTTAACTTGTCATTTTGCGCCGAACAACCGCTCTTACTTTACCCCGAAAGACATCTTCCTGATAATCCGGCGATCTGTGAAAAATGGTTGAGGCGAAGAAAACAAAGAAGTCCCATGAGGGAATCAACAACAAATTAGCTCTGGTGATGAAGAGTGGCAAGTACACTCTAGGTTACAAATCTGTTCTCAAATCCCTTCGCATCTCCAAAGGTACAAAACAAACTTTCCTCATCAATTCGATCTATTTTGTGGTTCGTCTTCGTTGAGTTATGGATTTGGATTTGTTGTTTAGGTAAGCTGATACTCATGTCTAGCAATTGCCCACTGTTGAGAAGATCAGAGATCGAATACTACGCTATGTTTGCCAAAGTTAGAGTGCATCATTACAATGGAAACAATGTCGATTTGGGTACTGCATGTGGTAAATACTTCCGAGTTTCATGCCTCAGCATCGTTGATCCAGGTGATTCCGACATCATCAAGTCACTTCCTGGAGACCAGTGATTGTGATTTCGATCGATTGGCTATGATTTTCCCATGTTGTCTCTGCTTTATGCAATGTGTTCTTGAAAGATAATAATGTTTGGTTTCTAGCACTCTTTATGGTTAATTACATTTTCGTCTCTATTGATGGATCCAATTTACATGAAATAACGACTTATTCTTTTTATCCGAACGCTTGATAAATTCGTGACTGCTCGAATCAAGAAAATTCAAAAATCGTGGTTTTTTACAAATGAAAAACGAGAGCAACATACAATCTGTCTCATTGTAATATTATCACTTTTATGTTCTAACATTCGACAAAATAAATCTTCTTCTTTCTTCTTAACCTTTCTTCTTCCTCCAAACTTTCTGGTTCGGTTGCCTCTTCTGCTTCTTGATTGGAGCTACCGTCTTCTCCTATAATGGCATCGACATGTTTGATCTTGGGCAATCCAATGTCCACGAGTGGCTAACCGACTCATAAGCGTCATAAGTGTCCAATGTTCTGTGACTCAGTGATGATCGACTCTAAAATCTGAATTTGGGCCTTAGGTCGAGTTGCTTTTGGGTCTTGGGCCTTAAGCCCTGACAAAGAAAGAAACCCTAAACCTTCCTCCGTCTCACTATTTAAGCTCTCATTATGCGCCGCCCAACAACTTTTGCTTAACCCCGAAGACCTCTTCCTG
Source organism: Eutrema japonicum (assembly GCA_030161315.1). Lineage (NCBI taxonomy): Eukaryota > Viridiplantae > Streptophyta > Magnoliopsida > Brassicales > Brassicaceae > Eutrema > Eutrema japonicum. The sequence continues at coordinate 10,342,971 of BSQW01000006.1, forward strand.
ATAATCCAGCGATTTGTGACTCTTCCAGGCGTTAAAAAATGGTTGCGGCAAAGAAGATGAAGAAGTTCCATGAGAGAATCAACAACAGATTAACTCTGGTTATAAAGAGTGGAAAGTACACTCTAGGCTACAAATATGGTCGTGAATTAACTAGAGGTTTATACGTAAATTACAAAATAATGAAATAGAAGTGGAACACGAGAGTGTTGTCTTTAGATTATAGTATTATACTCTCTAAACCGGCATATATATATATATTTATATAATTCGGTCGGTCCAAATGTACTTCGTATATTTTTATATACAGTAAACTTCGTGTTGAGGATCTCTCTCTCCCTGTCTCTCACTCTCTCTCGGCGCGTAACAACAACAACAACCGATACAACACAAAACAGAACTCCACGTGTCACAGCCTGAGATTAGGTGGTCGTCATGTACATTTCTAACATAGTAACATCCAAAAATATTCCATACGAACCCTAAATTCTTTGCCCTCCTTCCGAAATCTCTTCTTCAAGGGGCAAATATATATATATATATATATTATATATATTTATATATAATAAGCTTTAATTTCATTCGCTATATTCATCATTTATATATCCGAATATATGCAATCAATTCAAAATCAATTAATTAAGAAGTGTTGAGATTCTTATCTTTTTTATAAACGAATATTAAATTATTTTGATGTGAAATATTCTAACATGTTTTCTCAAAATAATATTCATTTCAGATCGAATTCTACTTTCTATTAAATTTGAGATACCCATTTGAGTTCATTGACCTATTATACTAAATAAAAATCACGAGTTTTGATATTAAAATCAATTAATAATAAACTGAGATTTTCATATTTTCATAGATTAGTGTTGAATCATCTTCATTAACTGAGGTATATTTTATTAGTGACATGCTAGAATGGATGTATATAGTACAATGTTTATTATTAACTCATATAAACGTGTATTTGCTTGTGAAAATGTTAAATATGAAGGTTAGCAAAAAAATGGGAGTAAAAGCAGCAAAAAATTGTTAAAATTTGGAGTAAGCTAACACAGCGATTTTTGTTTATTATAAATAAAAGTGAGTTAAGACTGCGCTTATAAAATAAGATTATATAAAATCTTAAAGTATTATATAAAATGGGTATAAATGTAAGTGATGCACCTAGCCATATGGCACGATTCGTCCAAATTAAGAACAGAAATATCTATCCGCTCATCCATCCGTAACTCTCTTCTCTTTCTCCCTCTATCTCTTATTACCACATAAAACATAAAACTCTTATTGTAATATCCCAACCCGAAGTTCGGTATATTTTCGTTCAAAATTTCGGTTTAAATTGATTTAATTATCCTTCCGGAATATTCCAACAGAGATTTCCTTTTTATTTTATTCTCAACTAAAGTATCTCTTTTCCTTTTTAGATAAACTCAAATCTTCCTTTTATTTTATATTTCTTTTTTTTTATTGGGCAAGTAATTCTCTATAAATACTTGTCTAATCTCTTTAGAAAAACCCTAGCCACTTTCTCTTCTCTTTTCTCTCTCTCTCTCCCCGTGATTTCTCTCTCCTCACCGCCGCTCTCTCTCTCTCCTCGCCGCGATGACGACGCCGCCACCACCTCCTCGGTCGAGCTCCTCTTCCTCGAGTTTGGATGATAAAACTCTTCCTCCATCTTTCTCCTCTCTTCCATCGCCTCCTCCTATGCCAAGGTGAGGACTAGATGCCCTTCTCTTTCATTCAAGATCTCGATTTACTGTTTTTGATCAAGTCTTCTTTTAAACCTAGCTTTCCACTAAGCAAGCTATTTGATTTGTTTAGTGTTCTCTGTTGATTGCCAATTGACTATATTACATATATTCCACCATATATTATTAGATCTGTTATTAGGTCATGTTAGATCTGCTTCTAGGGTTTGTTGATGAATGATTGTTGCTTGATGGATAAGTTACTTTAATATGGACTAATGATTGATGGACTTTAATAATCTAGTGAATTGTTTGATATGAATTGAGATCTCCATTGTTACAACTTGGTTGAGTCCTGTTTGTGAGTCTCGAACTTAGTGGATGAGAATGATGAGATTGTAAACCGGAATTGTGTGGAGTCATCGTTTGTTGGAACTGGTGTGGTGTATACTTTGGCATTGGAACCTTCTGTCATGATTGTTCTAGTGGAGTGTATGCCTAGGCATCAGAACCATATTGTTTGCTAGGACCGGTGGGGTCGTACGCTTTGGCATTGGAACCTTCTGTGTGATTGTTCGGTGGAGTGTATACCTTGGCATTGGAACCAATTTCTTTGATGGGACTGGTGGAGTACATACCTTGGCATGCATAACTTTCTGTGTGATGGAACCGGTGGGGTCGTGTACTTTGGCATCGGCTCTCAGCGTCGTGAGAGTGGGACGGACTCTCGGCGTCTTCGGACCCTTCTGTTAGGATCAATCTTTGAAGTTACCATAATTGTTTGTGCTGGTTTTACGATTAGACTTTCATAATAGTATCTCACGTTATTGTCTGGAAGTGAACAGTGAGCCTCCCAAAGGTTCATCCTCACTGAGTAATCCCCATTACTCACCCCTCATCTTCCCTTCTATCTGTACAGGTTAGCGAGGATCGGCTAAGTCTATATTGTTGTTGTTACCTGGGCGTTTTCCTGGCGATCCTGTGTTGCTCACCATTGGACCCAAACTAGGCGACTATACCCACACGGGTTAGTCTGCCAACCTAACATGCCCGAATCCCCCGGTTTCTTCGGAGGCCCGGATAGGGGTGTTACACTTATTGCGTAGATTCATTTACACACACACCAACTTCTTATAGAGCGCGTCTTCTTATTTGTAGTGATCATTGGAGATGGGTCGGGTTAGGTTGGAGCTAACACTACAAGAAAACAGGCTGATTTCCTACGGAAAAAATGCCGTTGGAATTTTCCTACGGAATTCCAACCATTTTCCTAGGAAAAGTGAATTCGTAGGAAATCGGTTGAAAATTTCCTACGGATCCATGTCCGTCGGAAATCGGTAGTAAATTTTCTACGGATCCTTAAATTAATAATATTTATTTTGATCCGTCGAAAATCCGTAGGAAATTTACTACCGATTTCCTGCGGCTCCAATAATTTCCTACCGATTTCCGACGGTCCCTGAACTTTTCCTACCGATTTCCTACGACTTGGGGTTTAGGGTTGTTTTTTTGTGCGAAACTTAAAACAAACCGTCATAACCATCGTTTATACAAATTTTCTAACACATGAGACTTTAAATTCACATTTAAAAATAGTTTTTTCATATAGTAGAACATTTGATATTATGAAATATGTAAGTTGTAATATAAGTTAAGTGTTTGTTATGATAAAGTATAAGGAGAGTTGTGATAAAGTTAGATATTGGCTTTAAAACTCTATATGATCATACTTAAAATTGTATTATTGTTAAATTGGGTATGGAACCAACAAATTTTACAAATTGATACCATATACCATGGTCCGTAGGTAATCGGTAGAAAATTTCCTAACAAATGAGACTTTGAATTCACATTTAATTTTTTTTTTTCATTTTATGTTATGAAATAGTTTTTTAAAAGTTTGGTTTTGTATATATGTAACAGTTTGATAAAATCCATTAGTGGTATCTACGGAAATAGACAAATTAAAGACGAGCACTATCTATAAAAAGAAATAACAACAAATACTTATATTAATTTACATATAAAGATGAGCCAAATATTGATTCTATTTATATTAATTTCTTATGGATTTCTTATGGATATTAAATTAATAATATATATTTGTAGCCGTCGGAAATCCGTAGGAAATTTTCTACCGATTTCCGACGGCCCATGAAATTTTTCTACCGATTTCCGAAGGCAACGATAATTTTCCTACCGATTTCCTACGACTTAGGGTTTAGGGTTGTTTTTTATGCGTGACTTAAAACAAACCGTCATAACCCTCGTTTTTACAATTTTTCTAACACATGAGACTTTATATTCACATTTAAAAATAGTTTTTTCATATTGTAGACCATTTGATGTTATGAAATATGTAAGTTGTAATATAGGTTAAGTGTTTGTTATGATGAAGTATAAGCAGAGTTATGATAAAGTTAGATATTGGCTTTAAAACTCTATATAAGTGAAGTATATGATCATAATTAGAATTGTATAAGTGTTAAATTGGGTATGGAACCAACAAATTTTACAAATTGATACCCTATACCCTAGTCCGTAGGAAATCGGTAGGAAATTTCCTACGGATATTAAATTAATTATATTTTTATTTGGTCCGTAGGAAATTTCCTACCGGTTTCCTACAGACCAAAATTTTTTTGACCGAAACTTTTGGAATACGCAGCAAATTATGACGCTTATTAATTGGGAAAATTTCGGAAGCCACAGATTTCCTACCGATTTCTTACGGACCAATCAGAAGCCATGAATTTCTTACGGAAATGCCGTAGGAAATTCTTTTTTATAATTCATTCCCTTACTCCTTCTTCTTCCTCCTCTTTTTCCCTTCCTTCGAAGAACGTCTCTCTCCCTTCCTCATCCGACCAGACACGGCTCCGACCGCCTCTCTCCTCTCACCGCCTCTCTCCTCTCGCCGCTTCTCTCCTCTGCCGCCTCTCTCCTCCGCCGCCTCTCTCCTTCGACCACTTCTCTCCTCCGACTGCTTCTCTCTTCTGATGTGAGTTTTTTTTTTTTTTGAATCGATTTGAGTTTACTCTTGTTCTTTAGTTGGGTAGGTTGTTAGAAATTAAATTTTGTTGTTAGATGTTTTGGATTTTTTTAAAAAAATTGTTAGATGTTAAGGAAAGATAGAAATGATGTTGTTGGTTTGTTAGAAATTATATATTATAAAATAAGAATTAGGTTTTAGAATATGTTTTTTGAAATTTTTGTAGTTTAGAAATTTACAGCGATAACTTAGAAAATTTGAATTAGATTTTAGATTTTTTTTTGATATTTTTTGGAATTAATGAATTTTTTGTATTAATTTTTTTTTGTTTATTTTAAATCATATTTCCAGGATTTTGAGACCGCGGAGGCTGCTAGAAGAATGCAAATGAATCAAGAATTTTATGTTTAGTATTTCTAGGATTTTGAACAATTGTATTTTTAGTATTTTATAAAATAATTTTATTTTATGTTTTGTCCTTTGTTTAATAATAATAAACTTGTTGAAGAATTTATTTTTATCATTTTATTTTTATTTCTATTTCTATTTCATATTTATTATTTTCTATTTTTAAAATAATAATTACATTTACCGTAGGAAAACGGTAGGAAATCATTCCGTAGGAAATCGGTCAGAAAATATCCCGTAGAAAAACGGTAGGAAAATTACTGACGATTTACCAACGAAATACCGACGGACACACATTTCATACGGAAAATATCCCGTAGAAAATCGGTAGGAAATTTCCTACCGATTTCCGACGGAAACACATTTTCGACGATTTCAAACTGACGACAAAAATCGATAGGAAATCGGTCGGAAATAGCCATTTCCTACGGATTTTCCACCGATTTATCCGTAGGTTTTATGCTGTTTTCTTATAGTATAAAGCGGATAGAGAAGAGCACGAACCGAAAAATTACGTTCTCAAAACGTAAAAAATGTCTAATAAAAAAGGCCTATGAATTGTCAACACTTTGTGATATTGATCTTGCTCTCCTCATGTTCTCCCCCTCCGATCGCGCCTGTCTCTTTTCCGGTCAAGCAAGGTATTTCCATTTCTTCTTCTAGAACATTCCACGTACTTCTAGAATCATCTTGCTACGGTTCTTCAACTTATTAAAGTGTAATCACGTTTGCGTATACGCATATGTATACTGCCCCTATCATTTTACGCCATACTTTTTTGTTTTCTCTCTTTTTCTTTTTTGGGTAGTGGAAGCCACAGAATAGTGAATCTTTAACTTATTAGTACGTACTAGTAATATTGAGTTTTTTTGTTCTTATTTTATTCTACATCGCTTTTGTACTTTCGAATCTATTAGAAATGCAACCGAACATCGACACGTTTTTGCATGTATTACTGAAGCTTTAGTCAAAATTCGTTCTAAAAATAGATAATATTTTGGTTTAATGCACAAATAATAAGTTTAGGATGAAAAATTCTAGTAAAAAAGTCAAAAACTAAATATAATATGTCACTTAACTATATAACGAACGAAAGAATTACTTTAGTTTTAACTTAGAACTTTAGATTTTATCCTCTTGTATTAAGGTCACTAATCGCTTTTTATGTTTTTGAAAGTTACTAATTTGTTTATTTATAATAATAGTTATAATAATCTTTGTTTTTATAACAATTGTTATATCCTTTGACAAAAAAATAATGATAATAGTTATATCTTTCATAAGGTCATTATTTTTGTAACTAAAAATTGTTGTTGAGAAAACATGTAATATAATTTTACATAATTTTATAGCTAATATTATTTGAGATGAATAATAGATATAGAAAACACTATAAATATTTTTTTTGATTAAGATCACCTTTTTCATTAGACTGATTCTATATATATCCACGAAAGCCTATAAGAGAATCCGATTGAATATAGTTAGTTATTTACATAACATCTTTGTTTAGAGTGATCCGATTGAATATAGATATTTAGTACATACTCTCTCCATTTTTTTATATATTGTTTTAGAGTTGATTTTTTCTAAATTAAGTGTATTTTTAGTTTTTAATGTAACTTTTGCATAAAATATATATTATAATTTCAAATTAAAATAACAAAATATTTTAAATATTAGATAAATATTGTAAATACATTTGATTTGTGAAAATATAATAGATAAATTAATAAATTTCGTAATTTGTGTGATCAACTCTAAAATGAGATATAAAAAAAACGGAGAAAGTATTTGCTAATTTATTTCATGGTACAACGTATCGATTAGACCATCATTTTTGTTAATAAAAAAATGTTATAAAAAAATAAGTTTTTTTTTGTTTAAAAGGTTGAAAATATATGTTGTCGTCTTAGTTTAAAATTAAATCAACGTAAACAAAAATTAGAACACAACAAAATGAAGTTATTTTATATAGTTAGTTTGCCAATTTCGCTTTTGTTTTTGGTTTTTCAGCCGATTAACTCTTATGATAAACTCTAATACGAAGAAACACGTCATGTTTCGATGGGGCATGCAATGACCAGTGTGGGTCGCATCCAATCGAACTTATCATCATCATTTTCTTCTCCCTCAGAAATTAGATTTCGAAAAACAATTCTCTCATTAATCGTAAATAAAAAATATATAGTAACCTGATAAATACAAAACCTATGCTACTTGATACTGCATAGCTTTATGCCTTTATCTATCCTTCAGTCGCTCTCTTGTTCTCCGTCTTCAACGATACACATATTAAAATAAATACACACATGCATGGCGTTGTATCTCCATTATCTTAATTTTGAATTAATCTCAGGATTGAGGACGTTTTCGCGAGGTACATCAATCTTCTTGATCAAGAAAGAGAGAAGTATGTAGATTCCTTGCATTAATCTACTTGGTTTATTAAGTTATGTATTCACATGTTTTTTTTTTTGTATATTTCTACATTTTCAGCGCTATAGTTTTGCCCAATCAAAGTAAACGCCAGTGAGTATCTTGCTTCAATTAATCTAATAGTATATTATCTATAATTTTTCACTAAACTTCCTTATCTGTTTTGCAGAGGCATCCAAAACAAAGAGGTGAGACTTAACAATAAAAAAATAGTTTATTGGGTCCATAAGCTCTTTACAAGTATATGATCTATCTAATTACAACGTTCAATATTGAATCTAAGTATTTTATTTTACTTATTTATGTATATATATTAAAATCCTTCTTTCATTTGAAAAAGGTATATATATATATATATATATATATATTAAAAAATTATCAGCATTTTCCTTGTGACAGGATTTATTAAGGACTCTTGAACAACTCAAAACTGAGAACGACATGGTCCTCCAAATCAACGAACCTCGGTTTCTTTCTCCTTGTCCTTATAAATAAAACTACTTCATATGTCCATGATATAGTGATATGTATACATTTATGTTAATATGTTCTTAAAATCAAAATCTGCAAACTGATATTTTATTTCATGGCTTTGGAAAAGCCCTCATGAAGCTATCCACTCCGATGTCGAGGTGATTTTCCCAATTTTCTCGGTTTACTAAACTCTATATAAATAAAAAATTATGATTGAATTTATGTTCAATTATATTTGCAAATTTACGGGAGCTTGAGCAAGAAGTTTTTAGATTACAACAACAGCTTCAGATTTCAGAAGAGGAACTAAGGCATTTTCTTGAATTTTCTATTTTTTAAAATGATCAATTTATAGACGAGAAATAAATAAAACATGTTGCTTAAAGACTGATGATATTCTTGTGATAACCTAGGGAATTCGAACCAGATCCAGTGAGGTTTACATCAATAGACGAAATCGAAGCATGTGAAGCTCATCTACTCAATACTCTAACACGTGTCGTACAGAGAAGGGTAACACATGACCTACTACACTTCTGCTATTTAACGATCCATAATATTATAAGAGGAAAACATTAATAATTGATAATCGCAGGAACATTTGTTGAACAAATCCTGCGAAGCACCAAGCACCCAACAAACAATCCTTATAAGCGACGTCGTTGAGGGGTGGAGGCTTGAGGATGAGCCCAAACAAGCCCATATAATAGCTAATTAAGCCCATCAATCCAATCAGGTCTGTGTAGTTCAATCCAATTTGTTTATATATTTTATATTATTTTAAATTATAACTGAGATTTTTTTGTGTTGGTCCGCCAGTTATGATCTGATGTTGCAAGGGAGTAATTCAAGTTCAAACCAAAATTCAAAATGATGTTTGTTGAGTGAATCGCAACGTGTCAAATTCTACTCGTAAAGATGCATGTTGTTATCACTGACAACGTGATCGTCATCGCTCACGATATTGTCGATGCACTGAATTTGGAGTTGTATATGTTTCCATGTTTTTTTTTTTTTTTTGGCATGGGACCATTTTTATAGGTATTACTTTGTTGCAAAACTTAAATATTTTCATTATCTTAATGAATATCATGTTGTTGACAAAAATTAAACGGCGACCTATTTTCTGAGCAGCTTTTTTGTTTTTTGTTTTTTATTTTATTTTTTAATTGGCAAACAGTTAACTTTTAGGAATTACATCCAAAGAAAATAGAATAATAAGATAACATGTGTCTAAAAGTTCACCAAAAGATGGTTAAACACGGGATAGACGTAGTAAAACATTCGATTAGAGTGAAAATAAATAAAAAATTTGTAACTTTCAGATAAATGTACGATTAGAGTAAAAATAAATAAATAAAAATATGGACTGCTATATTTATAAAAAATATGTTAAATTTTCACCGATTTTTTCATCGATATATCTGTAGATAATATTATCGACTATTTTTATCTCCAATTTCTAACGGATTTAAAAGTTGGCCTATGAATCAATAATATAACATTAGATCAAAGATATGTTCAGAAAGCGATGAGGATAAACTTTAAAATAGAAAACAAATTTTATTTGAACGATTGTATAAGACAAGGTTACAATGTCATAATGTATTAACCAATAAAACAACACGAACAGTTGACATAAGAGATAACTAAGGACCATAGAAAAAAAGAAAAGGAAAAATCATGACCATGCACCATTAAACATAGAACCATAGAAAAAAAGAAAAGGAAAAATCATGACCATGCACCATTAAACATAGAACCCTTTCAATTATTCAAGGTTTGAGAATAGATCAACGACCTATAGATTAAAAAGAACAAATACTGAATTAGTAAGATCTGAATATTTATTCTTATCAAAATTCATAAAAAATTATTTTAAAACAAATTAAAGTTCATAAATTAATCAATAAATTAACTTTTTTTTTTGTGTGCGAACTATCACTAAATCAACTAAAACTTATAATTAACCAGTAAAAAAAAATATAATAAAGAATTACCATTTCTCGTTCGAAAAAACTTTCTCAAGTGAGGATCAATACAAAGACCGATGCTTTCGTACAATGGATCGTATATCTTATTTGTTTGCCTGAAAAAAATATGTATTTGTTGTGTTCCTAAGAATTTTTTTTTTTTAGATAACATATGATTATTTAGATTGAAAGACTCGCACACATAGAAAATTACATATTTATGTATAAAAAAGGTGTGGATAGTCATGAAAAGAGAAAAAACCTTTCTACAACAAGATTGACTGCAGTTAAATCAGAATTTCCGTTTGCTACAGTTGGACCAACATTTCCGTTTGTCGATATAATTCTCTGCATTATTTAATTAATTATTGTTATCTTTCTTTTCCATTAAGTTTTCTATTTTAAAGAATAATTTTTATTTGTGTTTCAAAAATTTGTACTCTGCGTTGAGTAAAAGATGATGATTCTTCATAATCAAACCGACTTTGGTAACTTCATCGCTTATATCCCAAAACTTCACTCTGTAAAGTTCATATAATCAATAAAATATTTTAGTGCATATGTAAAATTTGTAAAATATTGAATTGATAATATATATATATATAGTTTATTATTGTCGTATGAATTAATGATTTTCTATTTTTCTGTATCCAGTTCCCTACTTGTATGTTTTTAGTGAATATATTGTAATTGAATTGTTGATACAAATTAGAATGATAAAGATGTATAAATATCTTCTTCTTGTTGTTAATGGGCATTCCAATATGTAAAAGATAATTTGTTGATTGGATCTGACCTCAAATTTTCTATTTGAAGGTCATTAGTTATTAATGTTTAGTTATCTTTCTAGTAACATCGTAAGCAAAAGTTTCAAAACAATAATAATATAAATTTCATTCATTGCATGAAATAAATTATACATGTGGAGGTATGATTGAGTTTGTGTATGAACGTCTACAGGTCTGAGTGTTAAGGTTGGAGAACCTGAAATTCGATGAAGACATATGCATCGATATTTGCATACTGCCATGATGTCTATAGACATATAGTCCAAAAAGATTGATATTTGGAATTTAATTAAAACGCATAAATAAAATAAAAAAAATATTAAAAACATGAAAACTTAGTTTTTCTCTTGTGATAATCGAATAGGTCCCGATTTGGTAACGTGATAAAACTCGAGGACATTTGTGTTATGGTCTTGTGGGTATGGATGGAATGTTAAGTTGTGGAACATTACTAAAGGTAGGGATCATAATTAGTTTGATTTTGTAGAGGATATGTCGTGCACAAACCCAACATAATATTTCTAAAACATATATAGATTGAGAGAAACATATAGTGTTTGCATTATTTTGACTACTGTAAATCATTTAATTCTAATTTATTATTGTTTGGTACCAAATTAAATTAAAAAAAAATACAATTAAGAATCTTGAGTTTATAATTTTAATATTATTAATAGAAATCTTTGATTTGCTTCATTATATATGGGAAAGAGAGATGATATTACCTAGCTGAATTGTTAACCATCCGTAAACTTCGAGGTTCACTTGGCCAATTGGCTAAAACCGGTGGGGGCAGTTGTTGACCATACAAACTAACATAAGAAGTGTATGGGACATATCGATATGTCTGATACGGCAGATTGGTTTGTGACCTAGATTTTGATGAAAATAAGATTCTTATGAAAAGTTTAGATCAATGTTATATGTATGCATAGTTTTATGATTGAGTAGTAGTACCGATTTGAGATGATGAAATTATTGGGTGTTATTGGACTAGTCTGCTCGGAATTCACCACCATAATTTGATCCAAATTATAAGCATTACGGTATTGGTTGTTTAACATTGGTTCTCTAAACCATTAAAATAAAAGATGATAAGTAAATTTAGCTATTAAAATTAATATGAAATTTTCAATAATGTACCTAATCGAAAGAGTATGGCTGTAAGGATGATGTTGTTGTTGTTGCTGTTGCGTATAAACCTATATATTTATTTAAATATAATATGAATTTAAAGATATATTGGTTAAATAAAATCAGTTGTTCTTAACCAAAAAAAAGAGTCAATGTGACTTACTAGGTTTTGAGTTGTTGTTGTCATACTTGCGGTGGTAATAGCCATGACATTATTATTTGAGAAACGACACAAATGTTGAGGAAATAGTGAACCAAATGCATCAAAACTTTCTTGTTGTATCCTGCATCAATTAATAACTTTTTTTTAATTGAGTATCCGCAAAAATTATATTTTTTATATTATGATAAAATTTGTAATTAATATTAATTAATTTCATACAAAGGTACTTGAAGAAGTTGCTCTTGAAGCTGATTTGGAAATTCATGAGAACTAGTCATAGTTGGATGTAAAAATCCATTGCTTTCTTGCCCGACTTGCTGACCAATCTCTATTTGGTTCTGAAAAATCATTCAACAAAAATCATAAAATATAATATAATTAAAAAAAAATAAACCGCCTTCAAAATATTGTGTACCATTGTAAAAACACTCGATTCTTGAATGGAATTCAACATGGATTGACTGAAGAAATAATGTTCACTCTCGTTTAATAAATCTCTCCCTAACCAAGTCTCACGCGAATTGCCTAGTTGTTGTTGTTGGACTTGATGTTGGTGTTGTTGTTGCTGGTAACATAAAATACAAAAAAAATTGAATTATTAGCATATTATCACTGTACAAAAAAATTGAATTGCGTAGTTATGTTTAGATTTTCTAGTCTATGTTACACTAAGTGTAGTAATATACCATTTCAAGTGGATTTTATAGTAGTGTTGATGTCTCTTGATATGTGATTAGATTTTATTGTTGAAAGGGATTAAAAAATTACTTTCGTTTGTTGTAGAGACATAAATCAATTTAATAGAATTTTTATAAGTTTTTTTCAATTTTTACTATTAAGGAATTTTGCAGACTATCCAATATATCATTCATATCCAGGAATTTTGCAGACTATCAAATATATCATTCATATCCAGAAATTTTGCAAACTATCCAATATATCATTCATATCCATGAATTTTGCAGACTATATATCATTAATATCCAACACTTTGACCATGCATTAACAAATCACAATAAATATACAGATATAGAGAAAACTCAACCGTGAAAGACGAAAGAAGAAGTATACCATTGATGGATTACATGGCTCTTGCGATTCGGAAAACAATAAAAGACTCAACATCGCCGCTTCATCATCGAACATATCGCCATCAAAAGACATGTTTATCGATTATCCTGACTAGAAGAATGATATCCCTTAAATATTAAATGAGAGGACGAGAGAAAAAACCTAAATCCAAAATTCTGACGTGGCGCACTAAAAAAAATTTACGTTTTTTTAAAAAATTTCATCTAATAAAAAATATGGAAATGGTCTATAAGTTAAAGTATATTACAATTATACCACTAATATAATTGGTTATCTACTTTTTAAAGAAATTTTAATAGACCAAAAATAAAATTTAAATCATTGATTACATCGATTAAATCTTTAAAATAAATAAATACTCATTTACATAATATATTTTTCGATACGTTCATCTTCATATTTTTATTATAAATTTACATTTTGAGAAAAAAACCACATTAACTTTTTTGTAATTTTAATAAATATAGTATTTTTATAAAATAACGAAAAATAAACTTGTTACAATATCTTGTTAATACTTGCTAATAAAAAAATTCGATAATATGTAATGTTAGTGGTTTTTTTTTGCAATAGTATAATGTCGATTTGTACATCTAAAACAGTAAAAATATGAATAACCAGCCACATAAATTTAAAAAATATGTGAAATGAAAAATATAATTATCATATGTTGATTTAAATAGGCAGTCCAAAAATGGTGAAATTAATAATTACATTTGGACTTAAACAGGAAATTTTTGTTTTGCTGTCCAAAAATCCCTATTTTTTTTTTAACAAAAAAAGCACAATTATGATATATTTGTAACTAATACATTTGTAAGGTATCTAATTTTTCCTTATAAGATATGAAATAATGTGAGTTATGCGAGGAAAAAAATCTGGAGATAATTGTCTCATCCACTAACAAATTCCAAGTGTTTGAGATCTATTGCTTCTCCAGATTTTGTGGGTGTTACTCTTTAAAAAGATATTGTCACGTTAGTACATTACTACACGCTAATTTTATTTAAAATTAAATAGGTAAGTTTTAGAAATAAGGTAATTTTGAAAAATCTATTAATATTTTTTTGAATATATTCTTCTATTTAAATTGCATCAGGAAAAAAAATTTGAACCAATTGTTTTTTTTTAAATTGCCTGGCCCAATTATTTTTTAAGCCCATAAGCTGTGTAGCTCATAAAACAAAATACACACAAGTTGAAAATGAATTGAACCAATTAAGTAGTAACTGGGCTCTAACTAAAGAAGCTCAATTTAATTGAGAGGCTTAGTTTGCATTGAACTAGAGAGTACGTTGTAGAAACATACCCAATTATCAAAATTGATGATCGACGATGGTTTCACAGTTCTCAAACCCTAGATGCAATGAAGAGAGATATGGGATGAGAGTCGAGGAAGAGGAAATGACGGCTCGATCATGGAGGCTCCGATCCTTAGAACCACTTTTGGAGCAACCCCGAAGCAAACACCAGTCGAGAATTGTGGAGGCTGGATGCTCTGTTTCTGATGAGGCTGTCGATGAGAAAGAGGAGAGAGTCGCCTGATTTGAAGGTGTTGCGGTGGAGACGATGATTTCGTTCAGTCCAGAGGCAGTAGATCGCTGCTTGTCAGGCTGAAACACTTCAGGAATAACCCAAATAAAACACTGCAAGAGAACAAACTATCGCAGTAATATAGATGGGATCGAATCCACAAGGACCAAAGTTACACTACAAATCTCACATAGTGAAATAGAGCTACGACAAAAATAAGGTTTTGGTTGCAAGATAAAACTAAATAATTTTAACGATGAGAAAATCAATAAGGGAAAACGTTAGGCGAAGGGTTTTTCGCACAAATCTAGAGATCATGAACGAGACAATTATTCAGAGAATGATTAGCACAAGTCTCGAACTCAAACATAAATGTTTAATCAAGCCACTGTCGTGGTATTGATCACTAAATCTAACAACAAAAGATTATATTTGTCGTTTGAACTTAGAATTCTAGACCAACATTAACGAATTTGTTTGATATGTTCAAAAATCGCCTTAGCATAAGCTTTCGTTGGCTAAGGGCGATTCGCTCGCCTATGTTCTTTCAAGCAATCTACAACACTTTTGATGAGTAGATCAATTTAGCCTAACCAATGAACACAACGATAAGCGAAGACCACATAATATATATCTCTATCTATGTGTAATTCAATGATTCATAGATCCCCTTGAAACTCTAAACCTAACTATGAAACTACTCAAACATAAAATCAGAGAAATCACAAAAAGATGAAAAGGAAAACATAATTAAATTGACAAAAGTAATAAGAGGGTTCAAAAATCTTTTTCAAGTTTGTCAGAAGTGGTTCAGAGATCTTCTCCCAAGCATACAATTGAAAGAGATGAAAGATGTCTGAGAAAAATAAAGCGTAACCTAAAAAGTGGCTAAAAATAGGTATAAATAGGTGTCCAGTCGTTCAAGGTCGAAATTGGGTGAATCTGGACCGAAACAGGAAAAGTCGAATTTCCTTTTTACCTACGAGACTGGATCGGTTAATCCATGTTTTGAAACGGTCGTTTAGGTGCCCGCAGATGGGTCATCTCTGCGCTTGCTTCTTCTGCTCGCTAGGCTAGACCGTCTGCACGAAAATTGGCATAACTATTGATCGCACCGTTGGAATGGCCTCAAACCACATCCAAATGAAAGCTAATCCATTGATATATCTTGTATCAACATTTGAGCTCGATCCATCGGTGGAAAGTCCTTCAAAGAATGCCAAACGTCTGACACCTCTGCGTGATTCTGCATCTCCATATGCTCATTTGCACCCAAAATGGCTCATTCTCTCCCAAAGTGACCTAAAACCTGAAAAGACTCGATAAAAGACTAAAAGATTCTAGAAACAAACTTTAACTCGATAAAAGACACAAAACAAGAGTTAGAAACCGGTAAAAACATGGTTTATCACATGCGAGAAGTTCCTGTGAATGAGTTATTTTGCTCCCTGATCGAGATTGCAGATAGTCCAGAAGATCTTCCCAGCGCCGAAGTAGAGGTCAATTCACTCTCCTTACTATCACCTCCCAAACATTCCAAGTGTACTTGCATTAAAAAAATTAAGATGTGATTTTGTTTCATTTCATGCAGCACACAAAAGACACATGGGACTAGTTTGCAGACCCCAACTTAGAATCCTATCTCTAATTGGGCATCGATTCAGAATGAAGAGCCAAGTTAAGAACATATGCTTAGGAATTCCTCTAGAGAACCAAATTTGCTTCAACCAAGGAACATTTCTCCTCTGTTTTTCTAAAGCTTGTAGATCTTACCATTATCGTAAGATGCATATTTTTTTTATTATCTTCTGGCCTCCATTCATGCGTCTCAAAAAAAAATATTGTAAAAGTTATTTAGCTGCTAATTATATTGTAGAATATCATTACGATGACAAAAATTAAGAGTTTTAAGTTATTAACCCGTCGTCGAGTCACACGTGTTAAGGCGTCCATGAGCTGCTTCTCACAAGTTTCATACTCTTCCATTGTTGTAAACCTGATTGGATATGGTTCGTATTTTCTAATTGTATATTTGCATATAGCAATTTGTCAGTAACATTTACATACATTTTCATGTATCGTATCAAAAATTTTGTTTTTGTTAACAAAAGGAAGAAACAAGGACCTTAGTTCTTCCTCTGCCATATGAAGCTGTTGTTGTAACTTATAAACCTCTTGCTCAAGTTCCTTAGATTTTTGGATTGAAAAATACAACAAAATTAAATCGATGTTTTGGAGGGTACAGAAATTTACATAATAAATTTATTTTCAGTAGTTAAAGAAAAAACATAATTAGAAGAATCACCTCGACGTTGGAGTTGATAGCTGCAGGGCTTTTTAAAACCATCCGATAAGAAAAAAGAAAAAACAAAAAGAAAATCAACTTATGTATTCTTGAAAGAGATATTTTTATGTATTGTCATTTTGTCAAAACATATTTTGTGTTCTAACACTTTTCAAAATCTGTAAAAATAAGTAATATTTTATCTGTTGTAAAGACGATTTTGTCTATGCTTGTTAATAGTCCGTGTACTGTACACCGTTGATGCGTGCAATATTGTACATGGGTATGATTAGAAAGTCTAGGCATATACAATACATGAAATGTTTTTTATTTTTATAATTTTGTAAAATGTTAGAACACAAACTATGTTTTGATAAAGTGAGAATCCCTGATTGAAAAAATAATGTGACAAATTATTAAAACGAAAGATAAGAGAAAGAAGTTGAGACTTGGTGAGCTGAAGAGCAATATCATTTTCAGTCTTGAGTTGCTGCAAAGTCCGCAGTAGATACTGTCACGTGACAAGAATTTTTTTAGATTCAATAATATAAAATAAATCTTTTTCCTGCATTGGACCGGATCAAAGCTATGTAAATTTTTCAAGTTTCAACCCCATATCATAAAAGAAAACTTATTTCATATAAAATATATATTTTCTTCACTCTCTTAATTGAAAAAGTATATCACACACACACATTATGCTTAGTCTAATCTAATTACCTCTTTGCTCTGGAAATCTCTGCAAAAAAAAATAAAGGTGGTCAAAACATGAAAACCCCAATTAGATTATAATAGGAATAATAAGAGTAAGTTACGTAAAAGATGACAGATGAGAGAAAATGATTGAAAGAGTTTTTGTGTTTTTTTTGTTCATTCTTTTGGAGCATGATACATATATACGAGAATATGAGAATCTACATTCTTAAAATAATCCAATCACAGTTAATCCTAAAATATACACAATTTGAAGAGAAAGGTAATCAACGTGATTGGTGCTCATTCAACGGGATACGACATTTATGCCAATACCCTCCCTCAAGTTGGAGCATGTAAGTCTCTAATGCCCAACTTGCCTCGAAACTCGTCGAACTTGTGTTTTCCCAACGCTTTTGTCAAGATGTCAGCCAATTGGATTTTGGTGGAGACATGATTCGTCTTAAGCGTTCCATTCAAAATTTCATCTCGGACAAAGTGGCAATCAACTTCAATATGCTTTGTACGTTCGTGAAACACCGGGTTTGTGGCGATGTGGATCGCGGCTTTACTGTCACAATTCAATGTAATTGATTTTGGATGGTTGATTCCCAAATCTGTAAGCACTCTTTTCAACCAGATCAGTTCAGAGGTAACATAGGCCATTGCTCTGTATTCAATCTTTGCAGATGACCGACTAACCGTTTTCTGCTTCTTTGTTTTCCAAGCTATTGGTGAATCACCAAATTGCACAAAATACCCAGTGGTAGATTTCCTTGTTAATGGACAACTCGCCCAGTCAGAGTCACACCAACCTTGAAATTTCAAATCTGAATTTGATTTTAACAAAATACCTTGCCCCGGACAGCTTTTCAGATATCGAACAATCCTTAATGCCGCTTCCCAATGTTCATGTCTAGGAACTTGCATAAACTGTGCAATGACATGAACTGAGTATGAGAGTTCAGGACGTATTACCGCTAAGTATATGAGGCGGCCGATCAGACGACGGTAACGTTCAGGATCATCAAGGATTCGTGAAGTGGAGAGCGCCAATTTATGATTCTGCTCTAATGGAAAGCTTGCTGGTCTAGCATCATTCAGTCCCACTTCGTTGATGATGTCCAAAGTATACTTGCGCTGCCACAAGTAAA
This sequence comes from Eutrema japonicum, assembly GCA_030161315.1. NCBI lineage: Eukaryota > Viridiplantae > Streptophyta > Magnoliopsida > Brassicales > Brassicaceae > Eutrema > Eutrema japonicum. Next base: position 10,361,792 of record BSQW01000006.1, read on the forward strand.
ACCCACTCGAATTTCTAGCCACTTCAATCCCCAAAAAATATTTCAATTGGCTGAGATCTTTCATGTGAAAGCATGAAGATAAATATTCTTTGAAGAACTTCATAGATTCAACCGAGTTACTCGAGATAATGAGATCATCTACATAGATGAGAACATTCACGCGGATAGCTCCTTTCTCGTACGCAAACAAGGAATAATCTGAGAGAGATTGCTCAAAACCGTATTTCTTCAATGCATTACTCAACTTCGCAAACCAGCACCTTGGTGCTTGTTTAAGACCGTAAAGAGATTTTCTAAGGTTGCACACCTTAGACGAGTCGATAATCTTAAATCCAGGTGGTAGCTTCAAATAAACCTCTTCGTCGAGGTCCCCGTGCAGAAACGCGTTATGGACGTCCATTTGTTGGACATCCCAACCTTTAGCCGCAACTACTCCTAAAAATAGTCGGACAGTGTCCTTTTTTGCAACCGGCGCGAAGGTTTCCTCATAGTTTTCTCCCTCGGTTTGGTGGTTTCCCAGAACCACAAGCCTCGCTTTATATCTTTCGATGGTGCCATCGGCTTTGTGTTTGATCTTGTAAACCCACTTACAACCAAGCGCCTTCTTTCCAGCCGGTAAATCCACTATATCCCATGTGTGATTGAGTTCTAACGCCTTAATTTATGTTCCCATGGCACCTCTCCAATTCGAATTAGCAACGGCATAACGATAAGTCTTGGGTTCCACGATTTTTATAACTCGGATAAGATTGGGGAATCGAATTTGACCTTCGCTAGGGACAAGAGCAATCTGAGCAGCATTAGTGATGAAGTTCCGAAGCGTTACCGGTGGTTCTTTCTTTCGATGGCCACGACCCAGAATTTCCGGTGGAGTATCAGGAATCATAGCAGGATTTTCATCATCAGTTTCGATTTCCAGATTATCAATAGCAAGTTCGGTGGGTAACAAAGGAGACGGCGTTCCGGTATCGTCTGAAGCCGACGAAGACGACGAAAAAACAAAAGATGTCGTTGCTGGGTCTGATTCTATTTGTGGAAGTTGGGCCACAATTGGGCTTATTTGTCTTGTTTGATGTTGTAGCCCATCTTCGATAATTGGGCCATGAATTGGTGCCCACGAATTTATGTCCTCAAAGTAATCATCTTCTTTAGTCCTCTGTAATTCACGATCGTGAAAGGGAAAGTCAGTCTCGGAGAAGATCACGTCTCTAGAGACAAAAAATTCTTTCTTCTCAATATCGTACAACCGCCACCCTTTCTTTCCATTAGGATAGCCGTTCAGAATATGTCGATGTTTTCTTTCGACTCGACCATTCTGTTGAGGAGTGCCAACGCACGAAGTTTCGTATATGATTCCTTTAGTTCGAAAGTATTCTGAGAGACAGGTGAATTCCGTACCATTATCGCTTCGGATCGTTTTAACTTGTTTCTCAAATTGCCGTTCAACTAAACTGATGAAATTTTTCAATTGTGTGGGTGCTTCAGTCTTATCGGTAAGTAAGGACAACCACACTGCTCTTGAGAAATCATCAACAATCGTCAAAAAATACCGAGCACTCGAATGAGACGGTGTCCGATACGGTCCCCAAATATCACAATGTACCAACTGAAAAATCGAAGTCGTTTTATTCAAACTAACTGGGAAACAAGCTCGTGTTTGCTTAGCGCGGAGACATACATCACACGCTTTATTGAAAATTTCAGAAGAAATTGAAAACGATACATCCGGCAACAGACCAACTATTTTCGCAGAAGGATGACCCATACGGTTATGCCACAAGTCGTAGGTGTCTTCAACTCGTGTTGTCACCGCTCCCACTGTCTCTATACTGCGAAAATGGAAGGTCCCTCCCTCACGCTTACCCGCTCCAATCACCGTCCTCGAAGTACGGTCCTGGACAATAAGGAAGTGGTCAGCCATTTGCACTACACAATGATTTTCATCCATCAACTGTCCGAAAGAAATCAAATCCGACTGAAACCCCTCTACGTAGAAAACCGACTTCAAAATCAATCCAGAACCGAGATGAATCGTTCCTTCTTTTACTGAGATCTTTTCGTGACCATCAGCCAGTACGATTATCACAGGGGTGATGTTTCGTACATCCGTCAACAGCTCAAAATTTCCAGTCAAATGGTGCGAAGCACCTGTGTCCAATATCCAAAAAGGTAAAGGATTCGTACCAGTAAGAGTTTCGGTAGTGTTTTGCTTGCCACCGTTCAACAGATTGACCAATGCACGCCACTGGTCGTTCGACAATCCTGCAACTCCATCTCGATCACGATCGGTGACGACATAGTTAGCACGTTCAGTATTCTGTGGAGCGCTAACCGTCACTGCATTGGCATACATCGGCGAACCTCATCCACGTCCTGCTACCATCGAAGAGCTGCCTCCACGGCCACAATTTTGTGTAGATCTAGATCGAGGTCGATCTCCCCACAACTCCGGGTAACCGATCAGCGCATAGCAACTCTCCGAAGGATGACCTCCTCTGTTGCAATGCTTGCACACAATCCCTTTGTCTTTTTCATCCCGACGAGATGGTCGTGTCTGAACAGCAAAAGCATTTATCTCTTGTTGATCCTCATAGTGACCTTGTCTCCTCAGATCCTCCTCTTGGCGTACGATGTTGTAAACTTCCTCCAATGGCTGGATTGGTTGACGAGACACTAAACTAGACCGAACAGTTCTAAAAAAAGTGTCATCAAGTCCATATAGAAATTGATGAACCTTATCTTCTTCCCGGTCAAGTTCCTGCTTCGCTCCAACATCACACACACACTTGCCGCAGGTACAGGCTCGCAGAGGCCGGTACGATGTCAAACTATCCCAAATCTTGTTAAGTTTGCCAAAGTATGTCTCGATTGCCAATCCAAGTTGCTTGCAACATGCAAGCTCTGCTTTGAGTTGCTGGATTCGAGGGCCATTCGTCACAGAAAATCTTTTGCGCAGGTGTTCCCACAGATCTTGAGCGACATCTCGATGGGAGATGTTTGAGCGCAACGCTGGTTCGATCGTCATCTTCAGCCACGAGACCAACAGAGCATTGATGGTCCATCAATCCTCGAGATCCGGCGGGTCGTCACTTGGTCGGGGAATTGATCCGTCGAGAAATCCGAATTTCTTTCGGGAGCACATGGCTGTCTTCATACCGCAGGTCCACTCGTCGTAGTTGGTGCCTTTCAACAGTGGGTGAGAGATCACCGCACCGGGATTATCGACGGCGGTCAAGTCGTATGGAGAGATGGTCCTTCTTGTCTCCATGATCGTTGGATTCGTGTTCATGGTCGTGTTGGCCGCGTTTGTTTGTGATTCAGTCATTGTCGTGTTTCGATTTTGTTTTTCAGAATAAGAAAAAATTAGGCTCTGATACCATAAAAGATAACAGAGGAGAGAAGATGATTGAAAGAGTTTTTGTGTTTTTTTTGTTCATTTTTTTGGAGCATGATACATATATACGAAAATATGAGAATCTACATTCCTAAAATAATCCAATCACAGTTAATCCTAGAATATACACAATTTGAAGAGAAAGATAATCAACGTGATTGGTGCTCATTCAACGGGATACGACATTTATGCCAATATTACGTACGAGCGCTGGCTCTGATCGGGACATGGTAGAGCACTGGAAAAAAAAATCAAAGAAAAAAAAATTAAACAAACCAATTAAATAAGACAATAAACAGGAGAAATATTAGGAAAAGATTAATCAGAGGAGATTGCTCAGCTAACTTACTTCTCTAGTTCTTGGTCAGGAAGATTGATGAATCTTGTGAAAACGTCTTCGATCCTGACCAAAGTTGCACGATGATAAAACAATTATTTTAATATTTATTTGTTAATTAACCAAAACAAAACAAAAAGTGTGTAACAATAATAATAAGAAACCTTGTTTTTCCGGAAAAGAGACTAAGACGATCGGAAGGAGAGAACATGGGGAGAGCAATATCGATGTCGCAAAGAATGGACAATTCATAAGCTTTCTTTATCAAACCATTTCGTCGTTTCGAGAACGTAACTTGTCGATTCGTGTTGTTCTCTATTCGCTTTATCTCCAATTTCACTCGACCCATGTCTCTCTAAGCTAATCCGATCAATGCAACCAACAGTTTCAAAGATTATTCTCTTTATTTTGGGGAATGCAAAAGTCTTAGCATTGGAGGCAAAAGCGCGTATATGTATGAAAAATGTATGGACGAGAGAAAAGAGAAGCATGAAAGAAGGAGAGGTTAGGTATAAGAAAGAGATTCGGTTGAAAATGTATGGGAGAGATTGATTGGTTTTTCTTCTTTGAACGAATTAAGAATGATTGTATATTTTTTTGCCACGGAAAATTCATATATGAAATTGAATTAGGCATTAATTACACGTTTATTGCATGTTTTAATCATTTACACTTGAGTGTTTAGGAGTATAAATTATTATAGATGTCAGGCAAAGCCAAGCACACAAAATGGGACTAAAATACACCATGATATTGTATTTAGCAAACGTACGTTACAAATCTTACATTTATATTTTTTTTTCTTTAATTTGATGTTCTCATGTATCAACACAAATCGTGCGACGTAGATCTTGCTCTTACATAAACATCTACGGCTTCTCCTACTGTCATAAATATGTTTTCTTTTTTCATTTTCTCCTCCAATTTTGCTCTCTTCAATTTGTGAAGTACCCTCCATCTCGGACTAGCGATCACTAACTACACGCACAAACGTAAAATAATATTGTTACGTTTGAACAACCCAATAAACCCAAATATATTATTAGTGAACAAAAAACAACATTTGAGCACAGATTATCATCAATTCTATGCGGGAAAATAAAAATTTACCCTGATGTTATTAGAAGCCAGCTCTTGATGTAATTCTTCAAGTGCAACTACTCCTGATGTATCTACGCCCATCACGCCTTCACATTTATTTTGGGAAAAACAAAGAAGAGATACATCAGAAAGTTGAATATTTTGTTACATACTTGCATGTAATATTCAATAATCTTACTATACATAATTAAAATAACATTTTCTATTATTTTTCCCCCAACCTTGTTCTATTACTTAGTATCATATAAAATGTAGATCATACTTACAAGACATGTCAAGAATTACTACTTGAAGAACCTTTTCCTCTTTAACTTCTTGTTCATCTTCCTCCTCTTCTACTTCTCGAACTGAATTCAATATTCTGCATTACAAAATTGAAAAACAATCGTTAAAGTCTAGAGTTTCTTAAGAGTAATAAATGACAAATTAATAATTGGAACACAAAAAAAAAGAAGAGAACTTGATTAATGAAATAGAAACTAACCGGTCTCTAATAAAATTGGCATTGGCAAAGCATAGCAAAGGAGAGCTGATTCGAAGAGTCAATAATCCTTGAGTCTTAATAGCCATTGGGTACTGATTTATGTCACCAAAGATATCTGTTCTTGACAACCTCCCTAAAGCCTCAATATTTGGTCTTATCGAACTCAGCATTATTCTCGCAAACGATATCCCCACCTACATATATATACAAATATAATCAAACAAAACTTTATGCTATACCGATCAATTTGACCGTTAAAAATATTGGAACACAAGAAAAACTGATTAAGTGGATCAAAACTATAGGATTGGTCAAAAGGATAGATAAAAATACTTATCCTAAGTTCCTAACAATAGATGGTTTGCAACTTGCAAGGACTCAATTATAAGAATGGATGTCTCAGTCAAGTGTCAAAGGTACTTTGCCTTGTTCATCTACAACTTGACTTCATAAATTTTTTTTTAACCCACGAAACATGTGTTTTTGAACTTATATGTACTAAATATTACCACTTGAATGAAACGTTATATAACATTATTGCTGTTTTGTCTTTCAGGGTATGTGCACAGCAAATTTGGTCGGCCTAGTGGCTTCATTTATAACAAATATATTTGGTTATATATATATATATATATACGAGATGTTGACGCTTTTGGACCTATAGATATAACTACATGATTGGATATAGAGCTTATATAGTTGACTCAACCCCCAGGCACCAATCAATCAATCTGAATGGCAACGACAGTTTGATTCTAATGCGTGTAGTAAATAACTCGTCGGCATTTTTAAAATTCCGGATAAGATTTTGGTGGGTAAAATTAAATAAGCAAGAAACTTAATAAGAAAACCAAGAGATTATAGTCGATGGTTCTTTTTCGTTGGAAAAGTAGTTATGCTGGTCCAGATCAGAGATCAATTCTCAGCGGAAGCGGAATTATCACATTAGCTTTTGGTTAAGTGGGGCATTATAAATGGACTGTGTCACTCCCATCCGGAAGATTAAACTACTGTTTGGGTTTAGATTAATCCGGAGACCGAAAGGCGTCAAAAAAAAAAAACTTTAAAAGCAGTGAATTAAGGAAAAAGAAAGACTCACGGCAAGGAGAAGACCGATCTCGACAGAGGCAAAAAGGACGCCAAAGAAAGCGGCGAGGAGGACGATAAAATCGAGCTTATCGAGTTTCCAAATGTGAAAAGCGCCGGAAATATCGATAAGGCCAGGAAGCGCCGAGAGAATGATGGAGGCGAGAATTGCGGTCGGTGTAAAGTAAAGAAACCTTGTCAAAACCTCAAGAGAGATCGTCACTGTAATCGCCATTACAATGTTCGACACCACCGTCTCGCAGCCAGCACTAAAATTCACCGCCGTCCTCGAAAATGATCCTATTAGAAATTCCACATAAAAATGATCTTTCAAACTTCTGTAAACAATGACTATAACTTTGTCAAATTGGTTTTGAACTAAAATCTCTTGATTTCTCACATTTTACCGGTCAGTTTTGGTTGAACCGGATTTAATTGAAAAATAACATTTTACCGGTAGCTACATAGCAAGAAGTTAGAGAGCCAGCGATGTTGCTAAATCCCATTGCCATCATCTCTTTGTTTCCATCTAGACGATATCCTTTGATCGTCGCAAAAGATCTCCCCACTGCAATTGCTTCCTGTATTATTATTATTTAATCAATTTAGTTATCCAAATCAATCAATGGTTAAAAGTTGATTAACCATTACTAACCGTGAGAGCGATGATTGCAGAAATAAGACCAATTTTGGCGATTTGACCGAGATGTGGACTGTTAAATTGTAATTCGTTAACCGAAGGTCGGTTCAACCCTGGTTTAATGTGTTTAACAATCTTAACCCCTCGTGTCTCAGCCTTGGTTAAATACACGATTAGGGTTGCTAATATCACTGATATTAGCGGTGCGGTTGCCGGAATCCAGAACAATTTTTTGTTTCTTTTCCCCTGAATTTTTGAAAATCAATTACAAAAAAAGGTATTCTGATGTGGATAAATAAATGTAGTATATATGTGAAACGGTAATAAATTATAAATAGTAATTAATGTATAGAAAACTTTTGTTTACTTACGATAAATCTCGCTATGAGGATGAATATAAGGAATGAGCTACCGATGACAAAGTTCAGAGGTTGCCACTGCAAAAGTTATTAATAAATGAAAGAAATTTAATATTCAATTTTCAGACTTTAATTTTAATTGGGAAGAAAAATAATAATAATAACCGGTGCGTACCGGATGATGAAGCGAGTGGAAAACCGAAGATAAAACCGAAACCACATCGGTTTTGTTGGTAAAATGAGATAAACCAAATAAACCTTTGAGTTGTTGTAAACCAATGACAATGGCAGCACCAGCCATGAAGCCGACAAGTGCAGCATGTGACAGAAAATCCACCAGAAACCCTAACCTGATTTACATTATCATAACATTTATTTGTAATAGATGAATACACCTTTGTCGTCGTCGTCGATCCAAAATTATAATATTTTGAATATAGGAAATAATTATAACGAATCTCTATGCAAGATTTTGCCTCAAGAGTCCAAAGATGGTTTGAAACGCGCCAGCGAAAAACTTGACAGTGAAGACAATTTTCCGGTAAGCAATTGGGTCGGTGATCGGATCTTGAAGGTCACGAACCATAGACGAAAGCAGAAGTGAAACTACAGCCACAGGACCAATGGCTAACTCTCTCGAACTTCCCATCGTCGAATATATCAGAGGTGGTACCACACTTGTATCTGTTTTATTTATTTAATCAAAATTCACTGCAAAAATGTAAGGAACTATGCGAATTTAAGTTGGCAATTTGGACTTACATAGACCGAACTCTGGATCAAGTCCAGCCAAATTAGCATATCCTATACTCTGCAAATGAAATGGAAATTGTATCGAAAAAAACAACATTGATTATATCGATCGATTATATATAATTTGTGAGTTAAAATTACCTGAGGAATGCAAAGACTAGCGAGAGTAAGACCAGCCATTAAATCTTTCTTGAACATGTTGAGTTTGTATTCTCTTCCCCAAGTAAGTATAGGGAAAGCCGATTTAAGACAAGAGTAAACCGGATTTGATGGTTTCTTCTTCGTTTTGTTCCTCTTCTTGCACAACACATTTGTTCTTATGTACCCAATAAGCTCTTGCCACATGGTTGGTGGCTCCGGCGTATTTATCAGCCACCGTGACAACGGCTCTTCCACATGGCCGCCTTCCGCCTGGTGGCTCTGGTGGTTCTGCATCTCTATGCCCATTTGTGTTATCTTTGTAGGCTTTTGAAGTGTGTGATAGAGAACTAACTTTGGTTTCCCTACAGGTATATATATATATATATCCGTATTAAATTCTTAAAACTATAATAAAGTATATATTTTGAAACATTAGTCCTGATTTTTTAATATGCTTCATCTGCATTAATTAATTAGGGTGATTTTAGTTAATATACATTGTTGACCACAAAGTTAGGTGAATAGCAAAAATAGTTTAGAAATTAGAAAAGTAACAATTAGAAAAGAAAAATATATCATAATTATCTTTCTCAATTTAGAGTAACTACAAAAATGTTATTGCTCAGCGTTAGTATATACTGTCAACATTGTTCATCTGATCGTTAACACCATGTCCGATTCTGAGGGTGTGCAAATGCACATGGCCCACAATTTCTTTTTTAAAAAAAACCAAAAAATTTTATTTTTTTTAGGGCCAAATTTTTTTTGCAACAGGACCCATATTTTTATTGAGCCGACCCTGATTAACACTGTTCATATGATATATAGTATTGTTCATCCGATGATTAACTATTTGGTTAACATGATAACTAACATGGTATAACATTAAACCAATTAGCAAACATTGAAATTAATCAGTAACAAAGTTAGCTAATGGGTTATCGGTATAATTATGTATAACTTTGTTATCATAACAAAGTTAGTTAATCAATTACACAAATTTTTTATGATATGATAATTGGGTTAGCATAATAATTTTTATATGTTTATATTTCATATTTTCTATTATATGAAAACTGAGTTAGAATCATATTTTACATATTTTCTCAGTTACATATTTTTTCATGATAAATGACGATACTGTTCATCAACCGGTTTGAGGCTGTTCGTCCAAAGTCACATATACTATTCATCATCGTTATCATATCATAAAAATATAGAAATTAACCTAGTTATCGTATTAACACATTTATCATATTATGATTTAATTAAAAATAATAATAATTAAGAAGGATTGTTGTGTAAATTCCAACCTGAAAATACTATTCAAAAAGGTGTCAGAATCTCTACCTAATTTTGCTATTATTTATTGATATCTATTGATAATTCCTAATTAACAAAATACCCTATTTCTATATTATTATATTTATAAAATAACATATACGCAAAAACTGTAGAATATCGAATTCATAATATTTTTTAGTGAAACGATATCTTACCTCTCATCTTCAAAACACTTCTAAACTCACCAAACATTAGATTAAGATTCAAATCTTAATTTGACCAGACTCATAACTTAGCCACCATTTCACTCCCACAAAACTCGGGTCTTCGGCTAGTCACGCTATCATTTTTTTATTTAAGTGTCGGAAAATATTCGAGAGAAGAAATTTACTTTTGTCTTTTCGGATGTCGTCTTGACCTCAAGATCCTGAAGAAAGAATCCTTGTGCACGCCGAGCTTGGTTCGCCCCACCTCAGTAGATGAGTCATATATCCTATGCTTCTTGACAAATATGTATCCACCGACGTCTCTTATGACGAATAAAATCAATCGTATTGTGAATTTCCAAAATGTATCCATTCGTCTCGAGTAGTTATCAAAAACATTTTTTTTTTTTTTGGTGAATAGTTTTTGATTTAGCGAATATGTATAGTACGACATGAGAGTAAAAATCAAATTTTGTTATCCGACTATATTTCGTTTATAACATAATAAGAATGAACATACCAACAAGAGGGGATGTTGCAAAATACATGATAACTTTGTCGGAATATATCACGGTCGTACATAATGTCAAGAATATCAGGCATGTGGCTGTGAAAGATAAGTACTATCTTGTTGTGCCCATTTTTTGTCATCGCAAACACATTGATGATTTTATATAAAAAAAAAAACATTCAAGATTTTATATATGGGTGTACAATTAAAAACAAGAAAAGAAAATTATAGATATTATTAACTGAAGTTGATCGCCTACCGGCTAATTCTTCATAAAATCATCTAGAACCTCTGGTTCAGATATTTCAGGGGTAAAAGTGTGTGGCTGATACCATGGAAACAAAAAAAACAGCAGTATTATTACTGCTTTAAAAAAGACTAAATAACCAAAATTTATAAAATCAGGAATTATTTTATTTATTATCTATTGGCTATGATATATGAGACCACATGAATTCTCATAATTGTAGCATACCAAACTTGGATGGACGTCAGATTAGTTTCATATATATTTGACATTCAATTATCAGAATATACTTTCTGGTAAAAAAATAATAATAATAAATAAATCAGTCTATACTTTAAAGAAATTTTCAGAAATTAACAAACAAATCAATATCCAAATTGTTTACATTAGAACATAATCCTTTTTTTTATTTTGCTAACTTAGAACATACTCATTTGATAGTTATCATAGGAATTATCTGATCCAAAACGAATATTTTAAGTGGAGATGTCCGGGTTGCCAGATAAAACAAAAATGGTTTGATGGAGAAAGAAGGCACTATACCATAGTTTATTTTGAAGGAAAAAGAAATGCAAATGAAAATTTCGATTTGAATATATACATATATGGTTGTTCGTTTCTTTTGGGGTCTCTTTTTCCTTATCTTTATATGGAAGAATATGGAATTGAACGGAGGAGATGTAGTCTTTGGGCTTGTTCGGTCCACATTCTCTTTCCACTTTGGAATTTTTGATTACTATAATCAAAACCAATGGAATATATTCATCATACGGCCATGATCTAAGCATGGCTCGTATATGATTGTTTCTATATCTTTCCACTATGAACCACTCTTATTCACTTCTCCACTCTTTTTCATCCACCAGAATCCTCCAAAAACTAGCTATTGTAAGGTCATAGTCATAGACTCGTACGTAGAATTCTTTGGTCCAACGATCTCATCAATGCCAATTCTTTTTATGTGAAAGATTGCTAATCAATAAAGTTCCCATAAAGTTAACATATGAGAAATATTGTTTTTATTTTAACACGACGGCATCATATTTTTTCTTTTTCTTGCAACGGATGCATTGTGTTATTCATAAAAAAAAACTAGAATTATTTTCAAAATTGTATAATATTGGACTTTGCAACTGTTATGCAAATCTTGTAGTGTTACATAGAGAATGAAGCCAGTGAAATATTTATATGCATGGCGACAGCCAAACTGACAAGATTTACTAAATTCTAAGCATTTGACTTGACATGATTTTTTGTGTTTTCGTTGTTTATTTTGTTACCCATAATGATGAGTATTCAAAATATTCATAAAAATGCCATAAATTTTTCATTGACAAGGCCAATAACACGTCTTATAAAAAAGACAAAGAAAACACTTTACAACAAAATTTTGAGAATTATAAATTTACAACAAAATTTCAGCACTATTTCAAAAGTGAACATTGATAAGATATCTCAAGTTTTTTTTCTGTTCAGTTAGACTGTTAAAAGTTAGCTAATTTTCCGAACCAATTGCCACCTTTAAATCTTGTTTGGAGACGTTGTAAAGTTGATGAGTTATGTTGAGAGTTAATTTTTTCAAATAGGTGAAACTAAGGGTTGAAATGGTTCGGATGAGTACCCAACCCCATGAAGGTACGTTCCTATAAATATTCATTTATGTCATAGTATAATGCCATAATGGGAGAAAGCATCCGCAAAACAAAATCTAATAATTCATTAACATATTATATCTCCCATCGTTTGAGTATTATGATTTGAGCGTTAGATGGTTTTCAGAAAATATTTTCGGAAGACACCACACTGGTATTCTAATAACTCTCGACCGCTCATCATCTTGTGCATACTGACTATTCTCCAAATATCGAATCTCGTTTAAACGACTAAACATATATAAATCACAACCTCAGTCCATCCGAAATGGTATCATAAAATCTACACACACAAGTTGAATTTGTTTTTTCTTTTGGTTGAGTTAACCCAACTCCTTAATTCATATATGTACTGAAAATTTTTATAACTCGTTGGGAATAATATTAGAGTAGCTAAGCTGGTTTAGTTGATTGAGATGGTTTAATGTTGGTTTAATGTATTGGTTAAGTCTCCTTTAGCTTAATCTTGTTTATATGGAAACGATGGTACATTCATTTACAGTTTAATGAAAAATACACTTTAATCCTTAATAAATAAGCTATTTTAAAAATATTTAATGTACAATAGTTAGATTAATTTAACATGTGCTGCTCATATGTTTAAAAATTAATAAATTGATTATAAAAAAAAACATCTACAAAATTCATAAGTCGTCCTATAACAACTAAGATCCAACCTAAGTAACTAAATAGATATTGAAAAAACCTCATAGTTAGATAAGATTTTATTTCTTTCTTTTTTTTCTTAAACACAAACTATTAAGAACTGTTCTGAACCGAACCAATCTATCCACCGAGATAACCCATTATGACACCTTTATGATAAAGGCTTTATCTAAAAGGCATATCATACGTGTGGCCGCGTCCTACGCTTACGGGAGACCATCAACTGTGCCTTACAAACTTTATTTGTATAATATTGCTAATGAATATAAAATATGTAATTATTAGAATCTTAAGTTAATAAATTCTAACAACGTGTGATTAAAGGGTTGATTGGTTTAGATGCAATCGTCTGTAAACATAGTACTTGGCTACATGCAAACGATTTCGGTTTGCATCGTTGAATTTTAGTCATAAAAACATAGTACTTGGCTATGCAAATGATAAAATGCTTCAAAATCAAAAGTTCAATTTGTCAACGTTTGTGATGGTATAGACGGTTGTGAGAATTTTGGTTCTTACAAATTTATCCCTACTATACCATTTTGACAACGCTATAAAACGTTCTAAATCAAAAATAATCTCGTTTGCATTAGTTGGCGGTTGTACAAATTTATTCATATACTGCGTTTTTACGTGTTTTCATCGCTTGTTTTAAGATTTTTATCAAGTTAAATCATTTTTTAGAGTTATTAAGTCTTCTATCGAATTTTTAATTCATATTAAACTTTACTAATTCTAGACTTATTTATACCTTATTTAAACTATTTGTTAATATTATGTTTTATATTTCTACACGTTTCTAGCTTTTATTTTTTTTGGAGAGGCAAGTCTCTATTTCTACTGTGTTTTGAAGAAGATTTTTAAACCCATTTATATTTGTTTGCAATTTTATAATGTTTTTTCTCATATCTATTTGTTTGTTTACGATTATGTATGAGTAGTCATTTAGTTAGTTTTGAAGGTTTCAAAAGAATTTTATGAATTACTAGTCTACGATTGTTAGATAGAGAATTATCGATTGTTTTCATTTATTGTTTATCTTATTGTTGAAATTTGATTAGCCATGTAGTTTCTTATCATTTTAGGTTGTTTAACGCATCAAAAGCGTGATTATAATTTGAAAGAACATAGAGCAATAAGTCTTTAGCCAAAGAAATGTGATGTTAAAACGTTTTGTGAAGATATCAAACTTGAACTTAATACATGTGTAACTTTATGGATTTAAATGATAGCCTAGGATTTTAGGTTGTTAGACATAATAATTGATACTAAGAGAATAGATTTATTATAAAACAATGATTTTAATTCCAAAACGGAGCTTAATAATTATTCTATTCGTATATATCTCTGTAATTCTTGATTTTTTAGAAATTACTTTAATGCATGACGTTTTTAATCCATAATTTTTAATTGTTATTCATTTAGTTTCCTGCATTTGAAAACAAACAAACTCGTTAAAAATACGTAGAACCTATTTTGATAATTTACATTCAAAGTCTACATATTTGGTATCAACATCATCTTACAAACGCATTCGTTTTAGTCGTCATACTAGTCGTATAAAGTATTAACTAATGTTTTCTTTAAAGATATGTGCATATATGATATTAATTCATGTACGAAACATTTGTCTGGACAGTTGACTAATAATATGTTTTACCCTTTTTTGGGTGGCACCTGGAAATTTGAATATTTGAATATTTCTTATCTGTAGTTTATCACGAAGAAGAAAAATTGCAGTTATCAATTTATTCATATACTGCGTTTTTACCTGTTTTCATCGCTTGTTATAAGTTTTTTATCGATTCAAATCGTTTTTTAGAGTTTTTAAGTCTTCTATCAAAAAATTTCAAGCTTTAAATTTCTTTAGAGGATAAAACTAGTAATTTATATTAAACTTTACTGTTTTATCCTAGAATCTTTTCAGACTTAACATAATCCAATTCTAGACCTATTTATACCTTATTTAAACTACTTGTTAAGATTATGCTTTATTTTTCTACACGCTTCTAGCTTTTATTTTTGTGGAGAGACGAGTCTCTATTTCTACTGCATTTTGGAGAAGATTTTTAAATCCATTTATATTTGCTTGCAATTTTATTATGTTTTCTCATATTTGTTTGTTTACTTTGATTATGTATGAGTAGTCTTTCAGTTAGTTTTGAGGGTTTCAAAAGAATTTAATGAATTACTAGTCTAGGATTGTTAGATAGAGAATTAACGATTGTTTTTTATTTATTGTTCATCTTATTGTTGAAACTTGATTAATCATATAGTTTTTTTATCATTTTAGATTATTTAACGCATCAAAAACGTGATTATAATTTGAAATAACATAGATGAGCAATAAGTTCTTAGCAAAAAAAGGTGATGTTAAAACATTTTGTGAACATATCAAAATTATATGTGTAACTTTCTGAATTTAAACGATAGCATAGGATTTTAGGTTGTTAAACATAATAATTGATACTAAGAGAGTAGATTTATTATAAAACAATGATTTAAATTCTAAAATGGGGCTTAATAATTTTTCTATTCGTTTATATATCTCTGTAATTCTTGATTTTTTTGGAAATTACCTTAATGCATAACGTTTTAATTAATCCATAATTTTAAATTGTTATTAATTTATTTTCCTGCATTTGAAAACAAACAAACTCGTTAAAAAAATATGTATAACCTATTTTGATAAATTACATTCAAAGTCTACATATTTGATATCAACATCATCTTACAAACGCATTCGTTTTAGTCGTCATACTACTAGTCGTATAAAGTATTCACTAATGTTTTGTTTAAAGATAAAAGTCATATATGTATATGTGTGTAATCAGTTTCGTACATACTCATGCATAATATTATATTTTTGTCAAACATAATCGTAACTGATATATGACATTAATTCATATACGAAACATTTGTCTGGACAGTTGACTAATAATATATTTTACCCTTTTTTGGGTGGCACCTGGAAATTTAAATATTTAGGAGGCAATAAAATACCGATTTTTTTCGTTTCCTGGTCGGCAACAATTAGTTTATTAACAGTCATATCACCAAAATAATAGGTTTTAACATCCCATGGCCTTTTTTTAGTACATCGATTTCTCAATTTGACCCATCAGGCATATGCACAAGTTTAAGCTTGAGACAATGTAATAGACTCAAGTCTAAGCTTGGGAAGTTGTTATAGACCCAAAAAATTTGTTACCTATTTTATTTGTGTGTGTGGTGATGGATCTATTGTTGAAAAATTGTTATAGACCTAAAAAAAATTGGTAACGGATACAAATCGAAAGAGATCTTCTTATTTTTTTTTCCAAAAAGATAAAAAAAGCGTAAAATTCAAACTAAAAAAGAAAAACTAATAATAGTGTGTGGCTGGACATGAACCAACATGGAGAGCCAATAGCTCGTAGCCAGCAAAGCACTAGCGCGCGTGATGAACACGCAGTCAATGGCGAAAATGCACCGAGGAAGAACCTAGCCACATAAACAGTCCACATTCCAGTTTACTTGCGCGGGGCCCACTATCTTCTTAAAAAGTCAACTACTTCCCCCAAATAAAACGCTCCTTTCTTTTGACCTTTTCGCTTTCTCGAATTGGAGCCAGTGGCATTTTCGTAAAAACTAACTAACTTCGATCTTAACCACTTCGGTGTTTCCATAGCTTCTGTCATTATCACCTTGATTTATTTTATTTTTTTCCCCCTGGAAAAAATGAATTTCATTATCTCAGTTTTAAATTAAAACGATAATCACGACTTTTTTTTATCTCTGTTTATTTTATAAAACGAGATTCTTTTCAAAAACCCAGATCGATTTTTTTTCTTTCTCTTCATTTTTTGCGAAATACGTTTCTGTTCTTCTGCTAATTCCTTGTATTTTCCCATTCAAACAACCTCTCTTTTCTCTTTTCTGTATACTTGGGATTTTTTTCTAAATCTTATTGATATTTTGAGAGAAATTCAGTGAACCTGGACACGATTCGGGTATGCTGATTTACTGTTTTTTTTTATAGAAAAGAATAGTGAACAATCTAAAAAGGGAAGGTTGTAACTGTGTCTATCGTGTACTTTTCATCTAATTCTTAAACCTTTTCTTTTTCGCATAAAAAAATCATTAAATCACGTGAAAGATCTTTTGAGAGGAAAAGGCTACAAAAACGAGATCGAATTGCTTCTTCTTCTTTTCCAGGTAAAGTGGTTTCACCTTCCAACTATCAATGGTTATGCATCTACTTACTTTACCCACTAATTATTTTATATCTATTATTTTTATTTTAAAATTGCTCATTTATAGGAGGAATATACATGCGTATATGTTTAATTGTTAATCTTTAGTCCTAGTTTGATGATCAATTCCTTTTTCAATAGCTCTTTTGTGTGATGATCAGAACAATCACATAATATTATAGTTGACTATATACAATAATGCCTAGAACTAGGAAAGTGTTTATAGTATGGTCCTAGAGTGTTTCTTTATCAATTAACTCACCGTTTCAATCATGCATACTTACTTGTTGTATGGATCACAAAGTCATAAACACGTGGAATTCACTTTAGCTCCAATCCAACTACTTACAAATTCAATTTTTGGTTAACAGAATATAATAAAATTAGCGGAAGAAAAAAGAAACATAAAGTTGTTTTGAAAAAAATAAACTTTTCAGACTTTCTGATAGAAATTAGCTTGATGTTTAAAATAGTTTCATATAGAGTGAAAATGCCAATTACTTTGATTTTTTTTTTTTTGGGTGGAAAAATTAGAAGACAAGCCAATTTTTTTAAACAATTCAGCCACTGTCCATCACTTGCACACAAGTTTTTGTCCAGAAACTAACTTAATTAGTTTTCAAGTAGTTATTATTTAATGTATGTATGTATGTATGTATGTATATGTTTTCCTTAAAAAAGCCTAGCAAATAAACTAAATATTTACGAAATTGACATAACAGCTACACAGTTTGAGTTTGGACAAAATATGTTGAGTTCACATTAGAACCACCAAAATATAACTGATATGAGTTAGGTTTGTGTTATCGTTTTTCAGGTCTTCTTTCTAAATCTATGTTCAGTTAGGTTTGTTTTCTATGTTTTTTAGGTTTTGTTTCTAAAATTTATGTTCAAGCAAACGATGAGGAAATCCGGAAATCATATATTAATTAATCATATACTCTTTTCGAATAATTCGGTACTCGTTTACTCTTAGCTAAAATTAAATTTAGATAGAAAATTGAAAGGAAAATTAAAAAACAACCAACGTGGATGTTGGGCCAGTGGTAAAGGTTTAGGTATGTGCCGGACCAGCCTTGGTTTCGAACCACATTGGGAGGAGTCTATTCTCCGTGGGAGAATTTAACGGTTTGGGCCCATCCCATAAAATGTACGGCCTACGGTCTCGAACCCTACTATTCATCAAAAACAAAAAAACACCTTTCTGGTCAACAATCTAACCTGCTGGCAGATTGTTTGCAGTTTTGCGCACAAAAATTGCCACAAAACCATTGACTTAATTTATTTACATTTAATGTCCATCGACACAAATAAAAAATTTGCAATCTAATTTTGACTTTCCATCTTTCGTCATGCACTTGGTCTCTTAGCAATCCAGATTCATCAATTTATACGATGACACTCTCTAATCACACAATTAAATAAAAACAATCTCCTAAACTTTTCATTATAAATATACGCTTCATCAATGTTAACTCCAAAATCACACTAAACCAAATATCCCACTTTGTTCACTTTTCCTGCTATCTATCTTTCTCGTGGTTCGATCCCTGTTCCTCTGTTCACACAATTTTCAAACCGAACTTCAAAAATTGTAAACTCAATTAACCTAACTAGTCTCTTGTTATGTTTGCAGATACATAGCTATGTCGTCGAGAGCTCATCCTGTGGACGGAGATGTAAATCCGGCGACGGAAGGTGGAGATATTCCGATCAAATCGTCGTCCCACCGGCATAAAGTAGGGGTCCCACCGAAGCAAAACATGTTCCATGATTTCATGTACACTTTCAAAGAAACTTTCTTCCACGATGATCCTCTTCGACATTTTAAGGATCAGCCTAAGTCCAAGCAGTTCATGCTCGGTCTCCAATCTGTCTTCCCAGTTTTCGATTGGGGACGTAACTATAATCTCAAGAAGTTTCGTGGCGATCTAATTGCCGGTTTAACCATTGCTAGTCTATGTATTCCTCAGGTTGAAAAACTAATCTCAATTACTATGTTACTTGTATCACAAGATATCTATCCTTCCTTTGTTTCTTATGCATATTCTATGATGATTCCAGGATATTGGATACGCTAAGCTCGCGAATCTGGACCCTAAATATGGTTTATGTAAGTTTGATTTTGACTTAATTCTGATCAATCACACACTTGGCCTAGTTTGAAAAACAGGGGATAAGTAATAATTCGAATTTGGTTGAAAATGATTTTACAGATTCGAGTTTTGTTCCTCCATTGGTGTATGCTTGTATGGGAAGTTCTAGGGATATAGCAATTGGACCCGTTGCTGTGGTTTCTCTGCTGCTAGGTACTTTGCTTCGAGCTGAGATCGATCCAAAAAAAAACCCTGATGAATATCTCCGCCTTGCCTTCACCGCCACGTTTTTCGCCGGCGTCACCGAAGCAGCCCTCGGTTTCTTCAGGTAATTGATCTCTAATTCATCGACAATTCTTTTTTTTGTTTTTGTTTGATGATCGATAAGGTTCTCAAAGTTTTATGAATCTCAGATTAGGGTTCTTGATTGATTTCCTTTCCCACGCGGCTGTGGTTGGATTCATGGGTGGCGCAGCCATCACAATCGCTCTTCAGCAGCTCAAAGGGTTCCTCGGGATCAAAACATTCACCAAGAAAACCAATATCATCGCTGTTCTAGATTCCGTCTTCAGCTCAGCTCATCACGGCGTAAGAATCCTTCCTTTGCAAACAATCGGGTTCTTGCTTACTCCATTGTTTGCTAAATCATATCAATTTGGCTATGCAGTGGAATTGGCAGACGATACTCATTGGTGCATCTTTCTTGACCTTCCTTCTCACCTCTAAGTTCATTGTAAGAGATTATATCTATTATTTTGAAATATCAAATAGCCTATTCTTCTTGTTTTGATCTGATATCTGAAATCTCTTGGCCTGGTGATGGAACAGGGGAAAAAGAGCAAGAAACTATTCTGGGTTCCAGCGATCGCGCCATTGATATCCGTTATCATTTCCACCTTCTTTGTCTACATAACCCGAGCTGACAAACAAGGAGTCCAAATCGTAAGAACTCAATCAACCTATTCTAAGCAGTTACTTGCGCCACAAGTGATTTGACATTGTGTTAATCTCTTTCCCTTTTTGATGATTGAAGGTGAAACATCTTGACCAAGGCATCAACCCTTCCTCTTTTAGTCAAATATACTTCTCCGGCGATTACCTTGCTAAGGGAATTCGCATCGGTGTAGTTTGCGGCATGGTTGCCTTAACAGTAAGTTCCAAATCAACGACTCAGACTTTCAAATTCAAAACCAATTGGTTATAGGTACAACTTCCTCATCGAAACCCCGAATATTTCAAACTGTTTTCACAGGAAGCTGTAGCAATTGGAAGAACGTTTGCTGCAATGAAAGACTATCAAATCGACGGCAACAAAGAGATGGTAGCATTAGGTGTAATGAACGTTGTTGGATCGATGTCTTCTTGCTATGTAGCAACAGGATCTTTCTCAAGATCGGCTGTCAATTTCATGGCTGGGTGTCAAACGGCGGTTTCAAACATCATTATGTCAATCGTCGTTCTCTTGACATTGCTATTCCTTACTCCTCTCTTTAAGTACACTCCAAACGCGATCCTCGCAGCTATCATCATCAACGCCGTGATTCCTTTGATCGATATCAAAGCTGCGGTTTTGATCTATAAAGTTGATAAGCTCGATTTTATTGCTTGTATGGGAGCTTTCTTTGGCGTCATCTTTGTTTCCGTTGAGATCGGACTTCTCATCGCCGTACGTCTCAATAAAATTAAACCATATATAGTTAATCATGATGAATCTAATTCTCCTTCAATCTTAATTACTGATTTGTGTGTGTTTGTGGACAGGTCTCTATATCGTTTGCTAAGATTCTCTTGCAAGTAACAAGACCTAGAACCGCGGTTCTCGGAAATATTCCGAGAACTTCGGTTTACCGGAATATCCAACAGTATCCTGAAGCCACTATGGTTCCAGGGGTTCTTACGATTCGTGTTGACTCTGCGATTTACTTCTCCAACTCAAATTACGTCAGAGAAAGGTAAACCCTATACAACACTTTAACCTTAACCAAGAACTGTTCCGTGGTTTACAAGAAACATAATTTGGAATCTCTTAAAATTTGCAGGATCCAGAGATGGTTACTAGAAGAGGAAGAGAAGTTGAAAACAGCAAGCCTACCAAGGATTCAGTTTCTCATCATCGAAATGTCACGTAAGTTAAATTTTACTCCTAATCCCTTCTTAATTACTACTATCACTATTTTTGTTTTCTCTTATAAACAAAGATTAACGAACACGATTATCTTCAGCTGTTACTGACATCGATACAAGCGGTATCCACGCCTTAGAAGACTTATACAAGTCTCTCCGGAAAAGAGACATTCAGGTACATATATATAGACAATAACCTTAAGGATACCATATAAGTAAGCAATCGAAGTGACTTTAGTTATGTAACAAAATAAAAATTTGAATTTAGTTGAAGAAGATTACCTTTTTTTGTAGAGTTATGAAATTGACTCTGTTTTCTTTATCGTATATAAACAGCTGATTCTGGCGAATCCTGGACCGTTGGTGATAGGCAAGCTACACTTATCGCACTTTGCTGACATGTTAGGACACGACAAGATCTTTCTCACGGTTGCTGATGCCGTCGAATCTTGCTGTCCAAAACTCTCCGACGAAGTCTGAAAAAATTACAAGAAAGAAGAAGAAGATAATGACGAAGAAAAAAAAGATGCTGTGTGTTTAGAGTGTTGTACAGTAGAGCTAAGAAAGTGGCTTTAGCTTTCAATTGCATCTTTTGGTCCCTTTTCTTTATATGTTATACAAGAGGTCAAGTGTAAAGTTGACATCAAGGTCCCACCTTAGCGCCTTGTTCTTCCTTTTTTTTTTTGTAATACGTGAAGATTTACCGAATATCCATCAAAAAGACCATTTCAAATCGAAATTCTTAATATCATCAAATCAATTTAAAAACGCAAAATGTGTTAACAACAATGATCAAGGATGTCCAACGTGTGGAGATCTATATTTCTAGAATAAGTTGATTAAAACAAATGGGAATTCTGATACCACAAAAAATATGGTTTACATAAATATTTATATATATGATAATATCGTATCTCGTAATATAGTTGGAATCAAAAACGCATTGAATATCAATATATAAAATGATCCTATCCATATCCTTAGCTAGCACTAAGCAATCATTTTTCCAATAAGTCAGTTGGATTAGTTGGCGGATCAAGACATTGATATGTTAAAGAGCCTCCACACTGTAGATGATAAGATTCCTTCTTTTTCTACTAAGGGCGATGCACACATAAAACGCTGCGTTGTGATAAGTCATTTTTATTTATTTACTTATTGGGCTTTATCAAATGAAAGCCCAAATCATCTGAATCCACGAGACCCATTTCTTTGTGAAGAATCAAAAACGCTGCGTTTGGGGTCTCTCTCTCTCTCTGTTGCTGCCGCCTCCGGCGTTATCCGTAAGCGTTTAGGTTCGGTGCGTTTTCCGCCGTCAACGGAGCTTCTCCTCTCCTTCCGCTCCGTCGGTGTTCATCTTCTCCAACAAGCCACGCCTATCTTTACCCGAGGCATTAGAATCTCAAGGCCCGCCTCTAAGAATCTCTTCGTTCTCTTATTCTCTTCCTCTGCTAAAACCCCTCTTCTTAAACCACGAGCTGCATCATCAGGTTAAGAGCCAAAGAAACGATTCAGAAGGTTTCTTATCTACTCTATTGCTAATCGGAATTTTTTTTTTTTTTTCATTCTGATTGTTGCAGAGAAGAATTCTCTCGTTTTCAAGGGAGATGATCTACCGACAAGCTTGCCATTTCCCGGCGACGAAGAGAGAGATCTACCGACAAGCTTGTCCAAGACTGATCGTTTGGGCCTGGCCCTTATCTTCTCTCTCAAGCCCAAACCCAACAGCTTTGTAATTTGTTCATCCGATGATTAGGTAACCGCTCTCTTTTGAATCCTATGATTCTCCTCTCTTAAGATCAAAGGATATATTCCATTTTTTTCCTTAATTAATGACAAAAACATATATATAGTTTACATTTATGAAACTAAAATATATATAATCAAAGGATATGTTCCATTTATTCCTTAATGACAAAAACATATATATATATATATACTTTTAGGAAATTGTAAAATATACATATTTCCTTATTAATATACAAATGGGTGTATATATATATATACACACAATTGTCTAGACAAGAAAGACTAAACATAACCTAAAGTTTTTTCTTTTCTTTTTTTGTTAAAGGCGATCATCGATCAAAAGATTGAACAAAACTTTTGTGCTAAAAGAAGCAATATGAATAGCACGGGTAATTACATCCTAACCGGCTTCATTGTCCTCTTCATCATCATTTTGGCTTTTGTAGCGTGCTGGTTCAAAAAGATTCGAAACTACCTAAATGACAATTACAATTGTTGTCCCAATTGGTGTGTGTGACTACTTTGGTGGAACAAGGTTATTGAATATTTTATTTTATTTTATTTTTCTAGGTTTCAGAGTTACCGAAACAATGATTTTGAAGATTTAAAATAAGAGTAGTTATTTGCTGAATTTTGTATCAGGGTTTTTTTTAAATATTATTATTCAATGTAATGCTTTTTAATTTAATGCTATTATGATTAATGAAATAATATCTTGATTTTTTAATCTTCTTAAAATCAATGAAATAATATCTTGATTTTTTATTCTTCTTAAAATCAAAGTAGAACCCTAATTGAAAAGAAGAATAATAGGTTCACAAAATGAACTTGGCTTTTTTATATTTTCTCTCGAAAGATTTGGGCTCTTGATCAAGTATGATCTTGATGAATAACAAACACTATCCGAAACAGATATATATATATAGACATCAAAAATCATTACTTGGGGGAATTCTATATTTGCATAGAACTACAATATTAATACAATCAAATATGTCAGAAACAAAGACAACTTTGGTTACCCAATAACGAATTCATAAACTTCCTGTCAAAATCTTTGATCCAAATCAACAAAAAGAAAACTCTGATTACTACCTTTTCGCCAGCTATATCAATTTGCAAAACCTAATAACATAAAGTTGAAAATAAGAGATCGAATATAACTCCTGTTCCGTTCATAAACTCTCTTCCCTCTTGACTTCACCAGCTATTTCCATAAGCTCTCTTCCCTCTCGATTTCAAAACCTAACAACATAAAGTTGAAACAGTAGGTCGAATAACTCCTGTTTGATCTTTTTTTTTTATTTCTTCTTACGAGCATAACACATGTTAAATCTCAACATCCTTTCCTACACTGACCTTTGAGTTAACTACTTGCAAACTAACAACAATACGGGGTTACGTTAGCCTTGTCGATCCACGAAGGTCTCTTTGCTTTATAGTAGAAATGCGCAATCATTTGGACCAATTCATCCGCGGTGCGAAAGTCTGCATCAAGTTCAACACTGTATGATGATCCATACATCGCTCATATATATTGCAAAAAAGGAAAACAACATTTAGGAACAAATCCTATCACCTTTCTCCCTGTATAGAATCCGGTTTCCCCGTAAAAAGAGAATCTGTGGGCATTCCTTAGCTTTAAGAGCATATGCCAAATCTGTCTCGATGTTCAGATCAATCTTAACCGGCCTGTTTCATCAAAACAGAGGGTACGTTAACAACGTGCAAGTCTTAAGAGAGAACTAAACAAGGACTTGTCTGACATACCCGTGGAGGTAATCGATCTTTCGCACCCCAATAAACTTTGATTGCTTTCTCAAGCTCCTTCAATGTCTTCCAGTTATCACTAGCCCTGTAAACGCCAAGTGATTATTCCAACGCAAATAGATTTTGGTCATTCTCAGACTTGGAGCAAACAACCAAAGTTCAGCTATGGTTGGTGACAACGTTTGAAATGTATGATTCCTAAGATATGTTTTGTCCCCATAGCAGTTTGATGATCATGGACACTAATTCTAAAGGTTCGTTTTTTTTTTTTGGTTTGAATAGATTTCTCCTATGCACACAAGTGTTTGACAAAATTCGTCAATGAAAAAACAAGCCTTTACCTTTTGTATCGCTCGAGCGGGCTAGGATGAAAGGCGAAGCTTTCCCACTCCAAACAATTGATCTCTTTGACCCAATTGTCATCAATCTCTCCTTCCCAGTCGATCTCAGTCCCGTCTTCTCCGACCACGTTTTTGATGGGATGTGTATCGAAGTACTCCGAAGCTTTGATTCCCCATCCAACATCCGTATCTACTGGCCAATCTGGGTCTTCCTCTTCCACAACCATCTCTTCTTCTTCTTCCTCTTCACCTTCGCTTTCCCCGGCTCTGCCTTTGATGAAATTCGCCTTCTCCTTGTTCTGGGAAGCCGAGGGACTGTTTGTCTGCGATGGAAGTGTGTTGCCGTCAGCTGTTGGTGTAAACCCAATGATCACTACTGCATCTCCAAAAAGATTGTTGAAAAATATAGAGAAACAAGTGAAAACCATCTCCCGGTTCTGACAAGATTTCAAGATTCTGATTTGTATTCATGTTGAAAAATAAAGGAAAGGTTTTTATTTTGCAGAAATTTCAATAATCTATTTCACTGATATGAATGTGTTGAGATCAACTAAAGTTTAGACCTCGAGATTTCAATGAAACCAAATATCCTCCAGCAAATTATTCTATGCAAAAAGATCCAAGAATATTAAGGGGTTATTGGTTCTTGCATTTTAATGGATTTGGAAATCTAAACCAAATCAAGCGTTATTAGTTCTATAATTTTGAAATTCATATTCAAATCTTGTGTTATTGGTTCTACAATTTTAAAATTCATGTTAAAATCAAATGTTATTCAATAGTAATGATTTTTATAAGGATTTGATTTTAATTTGGATTTGAATGGATTTATATGTGTTTTTAAGAGTAAAATACAAATGAGCAAATATCAAGTGAAACCTTGTTATTTGGTTGGATTCAGATTTACAAGTGTTTTTTTTTTCAAGATGAAACTACTACGTAGAATTAAAAATAGAAAGACACATATCAATTTTTGAATGATTGGATCATTAACATTGTTAAGAGAATTAGTTCTCCGTCTTTTTATTAAAGGGAGTTTTTCCAAAATATTATTTGAACCACTGCAAAAAAAAAAAAGATGATTGTGTTTCATAATTTTACTCGACATTCATGGAAAACTCTTCACCATAATTTGTTTGCTTCTTTTCCGTTTTCATAAATCCACTTGTTCGAGCATCAGTAGTATCGCCCAATCCAATCACACTCCTACCTGACGCTACATTCTTTTCAAATATCACTATGAGATCATCAAACTCTTCAAAACTTTTATCACGAAATTTTTTATAGTTCGGATGTACTCCTAAAATACGATAAAAAAACCAACATAATGAAAAATCTTTGAATATATATCAAAGAAGCCATAAATCGTTTAAAAAAATAAAATTTACCTTTATGTAGTCAGTCCACACATCATCTACTCCACGAAATGAAAAAGAGTTGTTTAACCATCGATATGCCCCATTGAGAAACGTTGTTGAAAGAATCTTTTGTATCTTCATTCCCTATTTTTAAGTATGCTCCTCATTTTTCTTATAAGTCACAGACAAAAATCGTACTTGCATGTGCTGGTTTACATAACTTTCTTCGAAAGTACTGTCGAACATATAGTTTTCCTGAAGAAACAAATTCTGATGAAAAAGGAGATCTTGAAGAAGTTAATACAATGATGAATAAATTTTTGGAACTCAGGATCAAGAAAAAGAACATGTCAATCAATTGAGAGCAATATTATGTGGACATATTCTATACTTTAGGAGAATACTAGATTATTAGTGAAAGAAAAAATAACGAAATTTTTTGGTTTTTTTTTTTATAATACTAAAATTCTTGTAAATCTATTTGGTTGATTTACAATAATCTATTTATTTGATTTTGAAATCCAATTATTTAAGTTTGAAATCCAATTCTCTGATTTTAAAATCAATGGATTCATTAGAATTTTTAAATTTAAAAAATCCATTAAAATGCAATAACCAATAACCTCCACTAAGACGATCAAAGCTCACTTCCCACCCAGTCATTCTTGCGGAAATTTTATTAAATTTAAATGGTTCACTTTTCCCATTCGATCAATTTTATTTCTTAAATCTATAGATTCTGGATTTAGGAGCACATAATGAATTAGGAAATGTAAAAGTCCGATATGAAGAAAGGAACATAATATATGATATTGGGACGACGGAGCTGTTGATGTTTGCCATTTCCCGGCGATGAAGAGAGAGATCTACCGACAAGCTTTTCCTAGACTGATCGTTTGGGCCTGGCCCTTATCTTCTCTCAAGCCCAAACCCAACAGCTTTGTAATTTGTTCATCCGATGATTAAGTAACCGCCCTCTTTTAAATCATATGATACTCCTCTCTTAAAATCAAAAGATATATTCCATTTTTTCCCTTAATTAATGACAAAAACATATATACTGTATATAGTTTACATTTATGAAACTAAAATATATATAATCAAAGGATATGTTCCATTTATTCCTTAATGACAAAAACATTTATATATAGATTACTTTTATGAAACTATAAAATATACATATTTCTTTATTAATATACACACGGGTGTATATATATATACACAATTGTCTAGACGAAGAAAGACAAAACATAACCTAATTTTTTTAGAGGCATTCATCGATCAAAAGATTGAACACAACTTTTGTGTTCTAAAGAGCAATATGAATAGCACTGGGAATTATATCCTTACCGGCTTCATTGTCTTCTTCCTCATCATCTCGGCTTTTGTAGCATGCTGGTTCAAAAAGATTCGAAATTACCTAAACGACTGTTACGATTGTTGTCCCAATTGGTGTGTGTGACTACTTCGGTGGATCAAAGTTATTCTATGTTTTATTTTATTTTATTTTTCTAGGTTTCAGAATTACTGAAACAATGATTTTGAAGATTCAAAATAAGAGTCTAGTTATTTGCTGAATTTTGTATCAGGTTTTTTTATTATTATTCAATGTAATGATTATTTAATTTAATACTATTATGATTAATGAAATAATATCTTGACAAGATATTTTATTCTTCTTTAAATCAATGTAGAACCCTAATTGAAAAGAAGAGTAATAAGTTCACAAAATGAACTTGGCTTTTTTCATATTTTCTCTCGAAGATTTTGGCTCTTGACAAGTATGATCTTGATGAATAAAAAACACTATCCGAAACAGATATGTAGACATCAAAAATCATTACTTGGGGGAATTCTATATTTGCATAGAACTACAATCAAATATGTCAGAAACACAGACAACTTTGGTTACCCAATAACGAATTCATAAACTTCCTGTCAAAATCTTTCATCCAAATCAACAAAAAAAAAACTCTGATTTACAGAAAAGAAATATCTTGAATAAAGACATTGATATGTACATGAACCAGAAACAAAACCAGATTCATTTAAGAGTGGTTAAAGAGCCTTAACACTGTAGATGATAATAAGAGCATCCCCAATAGTGGAGACATTCATTGGGTGTCTTCAAAATAAAATATTAATTAATTTAATATTATTTAATTAAGAACAAAATTTAGACAAATAAAACAACTACACGTAAACAAAGTGTCTCAACAATGTGTATTGCTTGAGACAAAGTTCTTCATCTCTTTCCTTCTTTTTAATTTTTTCAATATTTTATTCCTTGAGACACGCAAAGGTGATGACCAATACGGGTGGTCTAAGGGCGATGCACAAATAAAACGGTGCGTTGTGACAAGTCATTTTTATTTATTTACTTATTGGGCTTTATCGGATGAAAGCCCAAATCATTTGAATCCACAAAACCCATTTCTTTGTGAAGAATCAAAAACGCTGCGTTTGGGGTTTATCTCTATCTCTCTCTCTCTGTTGCCGCCTCCGGCGTTATCCGTAAGCGTTTAGGTTCGGTGCGTTTTCCGCCGTCAATGGAGCTTCTCCTCTCCTTCCGCTCCGTCGGTGTTCATCTTCTCCGACAAGCCACGCCTATCTTTACCCGAGGCATTAGAATCTCAAGGCCCGCCTCTAAGAATCTCTTCGTTCTCTTATTCTCTTCCTCTGCTAAAACCCCTCTTCTTAAACCACGAGCTGCGTCATCAGGTTAAGAGCCAAAGAAATGATTCCGAAGGTTTCTTATCTACTCTATTATTGCTAATCGGGTATATTTTTTTTCATTCTGATTGTTGCAGAGAAGAATTCTCTCGTTTTCAAGGGAGATGAGCGTGTGGTGGGTCTTCTGGGCAAGGTAGATGACGCATACGATAACGTCGATCGGTTTCAAAGTTCAAGCACGATTGTGGCGATCGTGACGCCGATCGGTGGGCCACCTGGTGCGGTGGGAATCGTACGGTTATCGGGGCCTAAGGCTGTGGAAGTTGCACGACGAGTCTTTCGTTCTGCTAAGAAGAGGATGAAGAAGGCGAGCGATTCGGATTCATGGCGGCCCACGAGTCATTTCGTGGAATATGGAGTTGTTGTTGATTCAAAAGGAAATGTTGTTGACGAGGTAGAATCTGAAAAAAAAGTTCTCAAATTTTCAATTCCATTGAAGCTAATTCACACCTTTTCTATGGCTTATGCTTTAGATCACAACAATAGAATGTGTTTGACATTTCTACTGTTGTGCACGTTTTGTTAGAGATGGATTATAGATCTTCAACTGTGACTGCTTGTTAGGTTTTAGCCGTTCCCATGTTGGCTCCTCGGTCATATACTCGTGAAGATGTAGTTGAGCTACAATGTCACGGGAGCGAAGTTTGTCTGCGGCGCGTTTTGAGGACATGTGTTGAAGCTGGAGCAAGATTAGCAGAACCAGGTCAGGGACTCGTATTCCTTCATTACCTTTTGTGTCCATCCCTGTATTACAGATTTGGATATTGGGATCTTCGGTTAATGTTTTGACTCGTTAGTATAGATTCTGAATCCTTTTTCTTTTTTCTTTGTTTTGCTGGACTTGCGGTGCATTCAGGAGAGTTTACACTTCGTGCCTTTCTAAATGGTCGTTTAGACCTTACGCAAGCTGAAAATGTTGAAAAACTCATCTCGGCCAAGTCTTCTGCTGCTGCTGATACTGCTTTGGAAGGGATTCAGGCATACATTTTACCCTCATTGTGATAAATATATATATGATCACTGTTAAATAAGTACAAGTGTTCTCTACTCTTTTCTTTAGGGAGGGTTTTCATCTTTGGTCAAATCATTAAGAGCGCAATGCATTGAGCTCCTCACTGAAATCGAAGCTCGTTTAGATTTCGAGGACGAGATGCCGCCATTGGATACAGACTTGGTTATTAGCAAAATAAACAGCATGTCTGAAGACGTAGAAAGTGCATTAGATACAGCAAACTATGACAAGCTTCTTCGAAGCGGGTTGCAGGTATATTTTAAGAATAATTATCCTTCTTCTTGTTCATGATTGAAGCTTTTTAAGTGTATTGTATTTCATTTTTCATTTATCTTTCTTACTGGAACGATACAGATAGCTATTGTTGGGCGTCCGAACGTCGGGAAATCAAGTCTTTTAAATGCCTGGAGCAAAGTATGGAACAGAATGATCCTTATTCTCTTTTTTTTTCTGTAAAAACTTAAATGTTTGACACTATTTATTCAAATAGAGTCACATTTCCGCTGGTGATTTATTTTTAGCGTGCAGAGTGAGAGATCCATTGTTACAGAAGTTGCTGGAACTACTCGAGACGTAGTGGAAGCTAATGTTACACTCCGTGGCGTGCCTGTCACACTTCTCGACACTGCTGGTATCAGAGAAACCAGTGACATTGTCGAAAAAATAGGTCAGTTATATTATTCAACGATTTAAAATCGGAATCTTTGCCCAAGATCTTGAGAGAGAGTTTGAAAAACTTGCAGGAGTTGAGAGATCAGAAGCAGCTGCTAAGGTTGCTGATGTCATAATCATGGCGGTGAGTGCTCTCGAGGGCTGGACTAAAGAAGACACTGAGCTTCTACGTAAGATCCAATCGGACAAGGTAATTATTTGATATTCACACTGCTCTTATATATTCTGATTTTGGTAATTGAAATCTTCGTCATCTTCTTCCCACTGCTCTGTTATTCTGATTTTGGTAATTGAAACAGCCTATGATTCTGGTGATGAACAAAATCGACTGCACTCTTCCTGATTGCTTTGATCAACTAGAAGATGTGAAGAGGAAGAAAGAAAAAGTTTTCCATAAATCTGTCTTTACATCTGCTGTTACTGGTCAAGGAATTGAAGAGCTTGAAGAAGCAATATTGGAGATTATTGGTCTTGATCGTGTCCCCACTGGAGGACATCAATGGACCGTGAATCAGGTCTGTCTCAATTCTACCTTTAATTCTGTTTCTGTCCATTAACTTTTGAATGTTGCATTTATCCCCTCCCCCCCACCCCTTTTTGTGTTGTATCAGAGACAATGCGAACAGCTCGTGCACATGAAAGAAGCTCTCGTGAGGCTGAGAGAAGCAATCGAAGATGAGATTCCGATTGATTTCTGGACGATTGAGCTGAGAGAAGCTGCTTTGGCTCTTGCTCAGATCAGTGGCCAAGATGTCTCTGAAGAGGTCTTGTCCTCCATTTTTGCTAAGTTTTGTATCGGAAAATAAATGATTGCCAAACAAATCAAAATTATTCTTATTTACCACTTAGTTTCAACATAAATCTGAAGTTTTTTAAACTCAGGATCCGCACCAATAAAGAGAAAAGCAGATAGATTACAATACGGTCTTCTTAACGTAATAAACCTATGTTTCAAATGTCATGGAGTCCTTGTACATTATAATTGGGATCTATAAACTAAAAAAATAATAATAATAAAATGTGTGGACCAGATGTTGAAGCCCACTAGTAAAAGAGAAGATGGCCCACTTTTCAATTTCTGAAATTGATATTTGGAGTTGGGACCAATTTGTGTTTGGTTACTATAGAATAAAACATTTTTGTTGTTGTGTCTAGAAAACAAACGAATCACAAGTCCAAAAAAAAATATAAAAAAATTAGGGACGTGTCTTCACTTTTTTCAATCACTTGTGTCCACTTGTCCTCTCAATCATACAAAATCCTCTATTAGCACCAAACTTCCACGTCATTGTCATTTATCATTTTAACAAAATAATCTTTTAAATATACAAAATTTTTAATCAATTAATCATACTTACGTCCGTCTTAATAATATTGACGATATTAGACAAAATATGAAATATGAACCTTTTATTTATATCATAAAATATAACAAAAATTTAAACATTAATGATTATGCGCGGATCATATTCATATACGTTTTTGTATCACTATTCATTCGTGCAAGTTTTGAGCATGGCGTTTTGGATATATTTTTATTTCAATATCAATTTCAAACATGTGATTTACATTTCTACATTTTATTACACAAGTTAGAAACTTCAAAACTCTCATAATTAATAACTCTTTACACAAACCGAAAAATCTCAATGACAAATACTTTATCGTTATGAATATTAACTACAAGTTCATACTACAAACATAATATTGATACATGATTTGAACTTTTACATTGGGCGATATTTTTTTCTCATGTTTGATAGATTCATTATGGATAACCAACTAATGAGGCATTGAGAACCATCTGGAGAAAAACTTGTGTGCATTTTCTTTTCTGCAAAACTGCATTTAAAGAATCAATCAACATATTTAAGCCTAGAAGAGAAAGATTGATTATACGTTATTTTGTTCATAGTCAATTACACATATATAAGATAATATTGTATTTTGCCCATAACTCATTTTGACAAAATCTCAATTTTTCACTTAAAAAATAAAAATCTAAAAATTTTCGAGAACATAATCTACAACAAAATTAAAGACGAAGTGATCATTTAAACAAAAAAAATTCTTCCATAAAAATTCATACGTTTAATCAAAACCACCGACTCCATAGTTAAATTAGAGACGAATTGGATATATTTGGTTATGCAAAACACTTTGCATTTGTAAAAATTTTAAATGTCCAAGTTTTCCAATTTTAGAACGATCTATTTATGATGAGAGAAAAATACTTGAGCAAAACAAAATGAATCTACCAGATACGAGAAGCAAAGCGTAACAAAATATATACTAAATTGGAAATCTCTTCGTAAGTATGTGTTATGTATCTGTCTTAAATTTGCAAGATAAAGTTTATGTAGTCAAAAACGTTAGTTGAGATTCTATGATGCAATATAGTTTTAGAGAAATAAAAATGTGAAGTGCATACATTATTGGCGATAATAGAGTGTGGAAAAAAAAATTAATACGGATGAAAGACATAAAAAGGTTTTGTAGACTGAGAAATATTAGCTTGTCAAAATATTATGTGGAAAGTAATGACATGGTAAAAAGAAGTTAATGTGTATTAGTGTTTTGATTTTACTGGTTTTCATTTAATATTTTTTTATGATGTGTTATCTTTTAAAAGTACAAAATCTAATAAACTGTAACTATGTGATATTTTAGAATGCCAAAATAAGTTTAGATTATGAGCCCATTTTGTTAATCACATAGATATAGATATGAACCTTACTTATTTATTTATATAGATAATAATAGATCAAGGGCTTGTCATATAAAAAAAAGATATTAGATCAGGGCATTTTTAATAAAATTTTAAAACATAAAAAAAAAACAATTTGGGCGTGGACCTAGGGCAGTCGCTCCTTTTGCCATGGGTAAGAGCCGGGTCTGGTCATACTCGTATATATGTATATGCTTAGTATCACATCTATAAATAAAATCTTTATTTTCCATTTCTATTCATTCAATTGATCTCAAAGTTACTATCAAATGAATGCTAACGTCTTTGTGTGTTGTATTCAAATTTGAAAAATATCTGACATGTATAAACTATTGAAGCTAATTAATTTTGAATGTTGTTTCTTTTAATACCGTATGTGGTATCACATAAACCAAGTAATGGTGGATTTCTTGGTGGAAAGGATCATCATGGTTCGAATCCTCTTATATTGTTTCTGTTAAATATAACTCTTACACTACTATTTTTGCACACTAACTTATACGTAAGTTTGAAAACAATTCCTCATTGAAACTTCTCATCGTGACATTTGTAGAAAGGGTAAAAACAAATACACTTATACTGATCTTACTTCTTAAAATAGTCATTTAAAAAAATGAAAAATCTCTTCGAGGCTCACGACGTTGAGACCGACCATTTTGGTACAATGTGCCGCTCTGTTTTATCTCTAGTTTTCTATGTAAAGAGGTCACAATGAACCAATCAGCATAAGCTTTTGTTGTGATTTTCGATCACCAATTATTTATTTGAAGGGAACAAGAGCTTTTAAGGAGCATCTTCCCCATGACAAAAATATACTCTTATTTTTGTGGCATTAAATCATCGTTAATTAAATTGAAGGTAAACATTTATTAGAATGCTAAAATGTCTCATATTGGAAGTTGTAACATTTCTTAACAAGTACTCTTTCGGTTTTTTTTTAAGTGTCGTTTAAGATTTTTCCACACATATTAATAAAACAATACAATTCTTTGTTTTGCCCCTTATTAATGCACTATATAATGTGTTCACACTTATTAATGAACTGGAAAATAGGGATAAAAGTGGAAAATTTATTAAAAATCTACATTGAAAATGTAAAACGACACTTAAAATGAAACAAAATTAAAATCCTAAAACGATAATTAAAAAGAAACAGAGGGAGTATAATGTTTATGGGTCAATCCAGTCATACCTAATTGGTTTTGAGTTGGAATTCACAATTCTTAATATGTTATTATTAGAACCCATGGTTGACTCAACATAAGATTTCTCATAAAAACGATTTCTCACATTCTAACTGATTTGTATAAATGGTACGTCTTGTTGTGGTATTTCCGAGATGATTTTGCGTTGTCCCGCTTTCATCTCGAAGATGCCTATTAGTATGTTAAAGGGTCGATTTTGGTACACTACCCCTAGTATATAGCTTCCTCGATATACACCCATGACTTTTTTCCTCTTTTCTACACACCCCAAATAATTATGTACTTTAACAAACATCACAAACTATTTAATGTCATGGGTGTATATCGAGGAAGCTATATACCACGATTAAGCTAATACAACCTGACCCAGAATGAAATCCGACTCAAAACCCGAACCCACCCAACTTACTTAAAATCCAAAATCGATTTGGGGCTAAAACTAGGGTTCTTAGTTATAAAAAAATAGACATAAATTTCATCGCGTGTAGAGGGATTGCATCGTGGACAAGGTTTGCTTCAGTTCGAATGATAAAAATGTAATAAGTAATATTCTCTTGTAAATAATTGGTTTGCGTTTATTTGATTCTTAAGAATTTTGAGTAGTCTTCTCGTTTTTTCTTCTTCTTCTATTATAGTTGACAATATAAAAGTGGGTTTTGTCTATTATAGTTCTCGATCGATTTGATAAAACTACTTCCTTGTTTGTGTTAATCTCTAAAATGATCTCTATCTATTTACTTTTCTCTAACTAAGAACCCTAATTTTAGCCCCAAATCGATATTGGATTTTCTATAAGTTGGGTGAGTTTGGGGTTTGAGTCGGGTTTTGTTCTAGGTCAGGTTGAATTAGCTTAGTCGCGGTTAAAAAAACCACAATTTGCTGGTTTTCTAAACACAATCATGAAATTAATTCAGTATGTTTTAATGAAAAGATATTAAATAGTTTGTGATGTTTGTTAAAGAAGAAAATTGTTTTGGGTGTGTAGAAAATAGGTAAAACGTTCTAGGTGTATATCGAGGAAGCTATATACTAGGGGTAGTGTACCAAAGTCAACCCATATGTTAAAATGTCTTACATTGAAAGTTGAGATATTTTTTAACAAGTATACAAGGTATATATGTTAAATTATTTATAACCAATTGGTTTTGAGTTGGAAACGCATTATTCCTAATAATGCTCAAATTTGGTAAGAGATATGAAGCTTGTGAAGTGGGGAACGGAGAGAAGGCTCTATAAAATTGCAAAGGGCAAAGTGAATTAAACACTGTTGTCAAGAAGGTGGTCCATTTTTATATAGCTCAGACCCAGACGTTAGGAACCAAATAACAACATTTCCCTTTCATTTTTCTTTATTTTCAGCATTTTTTTTATATACATTTTTTATATTGTTACTTATGAAATTGAAATAAGTTTTTTTTTAATAATTATTATTGTTTCTTTTGGCTTTATTTTGAGGGAAGAAAATGACCGGGTGGAATGGACAATTAATTCTTGTGGCAACTATCGTTGATGTAGAAAGTTAATTATTGTTAATTTAGTGGGCCCATTTAGCCCAATGGACTCTTTCTCGAATGATTGTGAAATTTTAGATAATGAAAACAAAAACTGTAGTTTTAGACGCACCGCATGTGTAGAACAATATAAGGTTTCGGCGATTATAGATTGGTTTAGTTAGCAAATTCCTATATTTATTTCTATAACTTGCTTTAATGAAAAATCAATCACTTTCATCGGAAAATCAGATTCTTAACAAAATTACTTGTTAATGTATATTTATGGCTAATACTTTAATTTTGTTTTACAAAGTTTCACCTTACAATACAACTAATATCACTTTACCGTGGAGAAAATAACTTTTAACATTTAGACCCAAAAAAAATAAAAATAATAACTAACTTATTTCTACCCCGTCTACGGAGGAAATACAACATAGAAAGATTTATATTGTATTGTATATAAATAATTGCATCCAGAGTTATTATTTTGAAAATTTTTAACAATTTTGACATTTTTTTTTTGTTTATGTGAAAATGACGATTTTGTCCGTATTTTTATTGGTTCTTATAATGTACACAGTAGAGACGTGATGTACTATACAATGGTAAAATTGGAAAATAAATACATGTACAATACATAAAATGTTAGTTTTGCACAATTTTTCAAAAAATGTTAATTTTTTGAAAAAACTTTAAAAAATGACTATGAGTGCAAAAACATCTGGTGTGTACTACACGAAATAATTTTGGAATTTTTGTATGTAAAGTCACTTATTTAAAGTTTCTAAATTTTCTTAACATTTTTTGAAATTATTTAGGAAAATAATAATTATTTATTATTTATGATAATTTAACCTATATAAAATATGGCATGTATGCATATGGACGATAAATGGATAAAGAGATGGATGAATATTTTCGTCATTTATACGATAAAAAATGTAATTTATTAAAGAAAGTTGAAATAAATGACTATTTTTGCAATTATTTCAATATTTTTTTTGTTACACCACATAGTACAAACAGAATAAATGCCAAATGTTCTTGTTTGAAAAAAAAAAAAAAAAAATCTAGGATCTTGACGTGGTATTATTTTGAAACGAACATACAGTATTTTAGATCAGAGAAATCAACGGTCCAGATGTAGTCCTCAGTTTATGGTTCTTCTTTATCTTCACTGTCCCTTCTCCTTCCTCACTCCCTCCTCCTCCTACTCCTCCTCCTCCTCCTCCTCCTCTCTCTCTCTAGATTTGCTCTGTTCAGAGCCCAAAATAAAAAGAAAAAAGAGGAACAGAAACAGAGCAAACACACACACTAATACGATGTTGCTTGGAAAGAGACAACGACCACCGATCAACAGAACCACAAGTCTGTCGGAGATAAAGTTCGATCTCAACCTTCCCGGCGAATCAGAGGTATCAAATCAGCAGAATCCAAGCCAAAATCCCATGGTGGGCCCGTACGGTTCCAACGGTCAGATCATAGCAGCCGTCGATCAACACCGTGGGTTGTTAGATCAACGGTTCCTAGCTATGGTCTCACCGAGAGGTAACCTGAGGAGACACTCAGGCGATTTCTCCGACGCTGGACATTTCTTAAGATCTTGCTCCCTCTGCGAACGCTTACTTGTCCCCGGCCGCGACATCTATATGTATAGGTATATAAATAAAATCATCGGAAAACCAAAAAAAAACCCTGTAAACTCTTGAATCTTGATCGTTGAGAAATTCGTGAACCACTATAAATCGTGTGTGTTTTTGTTTTTATGTTTTAATCCTTTTTATGAGAGTCGGATTTGGAATACAAATCCTCACCAAAGCAAAGTAATTAGCTTTAAGAGATACTTTGTTGTATATGGCAGGGGAGATACGGCCTTTTGTAGCTCAGAGTGCAGGCAACAGCAAATGGCACAAGACGAGAGGAAAGAGAAAGGCAAATCGGCATCGGCGAAGGAATCGGCGGTGGCCGCCACCGCTAAACCCGGCAAAGGAGGGAGAGCTGCAGCCGCCGTGTAATCCCCATATTCACAACACACATTATATAGTTAAATATATAATGTGTGAGCTTGTTATGTGTTTTTATATGATTATGATGGGTAATATATATATTTATAATGCATTGAGCGTTAATTAACCGTGTTAATCACCCCTCGTGTATGCTGTGGTTGAATTAGATGTTCTTTCCGAGGGTTCAAGTTTTACAAGTTTTGATCTATTTGAAATAAAATCAAATGTATGTAAGATTTTTTTTTTTTTTTTTTTAATGAAGTACTTAATGAGAAAATTTAAGATTACAAGATTTGCAGCGAATTTATGTGGGTGAGGTTGCATTTCTGGAGATTGAATCGAAATTTTTAGAATCAACGATAAAAACAAATAGGATATTAGCATTACCAATTTTGTATCATATTTAACACACAAAAAATGGTATCATAAGCTGGATATCATCGGCGATAACGAAGAATATATATATAAGTATCATATATACATAATACACTCATTCAAAGTTAGAACACATTTATTTTGTTTAAACATCAAATCTGGAATTGCCCACATGGGAGTGGTCGAGTGGTAGTGGGGAGGTGGGATTGTTCCACTAACGGGGAATCTGGGTTCGATTCCCACTCTGTGCTGGTGCTCGAAACATTAATCACGACCATATGTGGAAGCTGGCACTGGGCTTCGGCCCAGTTGAAAACTCGTGAGGAGGCTTCTGGGCCAACTCACTCTACGCAATAGTCGGAAGGCGCGAAGTCTTACTGGTTTGGCATGTGGTATCCAGTCCATATCTCTCCGGTAGGATGTCGACCGGACAGCCTAGATTATCAAAAAAAAAAAAAAAAAAAAAAACATCAAACCTGGAATCAATATCGTTTATTCTATTGGAGGATTAATACCAAATTTTCAATTTAGGTCAACTGTAGTTGATGTACAAGTTTGTACTGGCGTAGCCTTTATGTACTTTCTATACACACATGTATACAAATATACGATATACAAATATACAATAATACATACATACGGTATTCGTCTTTGTGTATGACTATATTTTTTTTAATTACAAGTAAATCTATACTATTAAAATATGATTGGGAAAATTTCATAAAAATACTCCAATTTTATTCTGATAATACTTTTAATACCCAAATTATCATTGTATCCAGTAAAGTATCTAAACTATTTTTTTTGCTCATTTTAAATCTCCAACTATGAACCGTGTGTTCATTTTACAACATCTCCGTTAACAGATGTATACGGACCTATCCACAGTTTGAAATATAATTATATTTAATAATAAAATATTTTAAAAAGTTTTCAAAAAAAATCGAAAAAAATTCCGAACAAATCAAAAAAAATTCCAAAAAATAAAAAGTTAAGAAAAAGTAATTTTAATTTTTTTAAAAAAATTATATTTTTGATTTTGAATTTTTGAACTAAAATTTTATAAAAACGCAAAAATACAAAACTCCAAACAAATTCTCAAAAATTTATAAAACAAATCCATGAATAACACATCACAGTTAAAAAAAAAACATATGTTTAGTCCGCACAAGAGATTTCATCAAATAATCATATTAGTTAGATTATTAAATTTGTCATCAATAATAATCAGAACACAAATATAACAACAATGTAAAACATATGATCAACCAAAAATAATAATAACTAATAATATTTATTTGTAGAAACTAACGAAGACCACTAATATTTATTAAAGTTTTTTTTAATTGTGATGTGTTATTTATGGATTTTTGAATTTTTATATATTTTTGAGAATTTGTTTGGATTTTTGTATTTTTGTGTTTTTATAAATTTTTAGTTCAAAAATTCAAAAGCTAAAATATAATATATATTTATTTAAAATTAAAGTTTATTTTTTCTTAACTTTAGATTTGTTGGAATTTATTTCAATTTTTTGGATTTTTTCGATTTTTGATTTTTTGAAAATTTAAAGTAATTTTTTTCAATATTTTATTATTAAATATAATTATATTTCAAACCGTGTATAGGTCCGTATACATATTTTAACGGATATGTTGTAAAATGAACACATGGTTCACAGTTGGAGATTTAAAATGGGCAAAAAAATAATTTGGGTAATTTATTGGGTACAAAATAGTTTGGGTATTAAAAAGTTTATCGGAATAAAATTTGGGTATTTTTATGGAATTTTCCCAATATAATAACATTTTATTTTCAAACATGTATTAGTATTGATATTTTATAATTTATCAGGATTAATTAAACCTCTTGCCAAACACCAATTATTTTATACAAAAATCAGAAAATATAAAATATCGAAAAATATTAAACCATACTAAATTTAAGAGATTTTAAGTTAAAAAAATCAAACGAAATTATTTAAAATCCACTAGATGTCTGATTTTAATTTAAATCATAATAATATCAAATCATACTAGATTTTTGAGATTTTAAATTGTAAATATCAAATTTTATGCAATTTTTAAAAAAATTGATAGTTTAATCTTTATGTGATAATTGATCTGAAATATAACATACTAAATATGTTATAAATATGTCACATTTAATACACGCTGTTATACTATTAAAACAATTAAATATTTATATATATTCTAAGTGTATAAACTAATTATTGTCCCGCACACAGAACAAATTAAATACTAGATTTTACATACCACATATTAGAAATATGGTATAAACATCAAAACGCATATTACACAATAAATCAACAAAATATTATATTTTCACTGAACCTAATAATTATAAATTTAACATATTTGAATCAATAATATTTAAATTATATCTTATTTCTCATTTTATATTTTGTATATTTCAAAATCTATATATATAAAGTTAACTTTGCTCTTTTTTCATGAAAACACATCATCATCCACATGTATGCCACATCATTTTGATATTTAATTTCCATAATTTAATTAGTTAAATTTTTGATATACATATTAACTATATATTTTATTAAATTATACAATAAATTTGAAAGGTCATTTTCATATTTCTTTTATAAAAAAGGTCATTTTCATATTTATAACATAAAAAAAAAAAAAATTAACAAAATTTATTGAAAGAATAATAGATTTAAAATTTTGAGTTTTACTAATATATTACACACTGTATTATAGTTACAAAGTTAAAGTTTTATATCGAAAAGATGTTTTGCGAATGGATATTATTTGATCCAAACTAATAGTAGACAATATATACAATATTAATGTAACATATATCATCCACATGTATGCCACATCATTTTGATATTAATTAGTTAAAAATTTGATATACATATTAACTATATAATTTTTTAAATTATGCAAGGAATTTGAAAGGTCATTTTCATATTTATATCATGAAAATTTTCAAAAATCAACAACATTTATTGAAAGAATAATATATGTAAAATTTTAGTTTTACTAATATATTACACACTTTATTATAGTTACAAGGTTAAAGTTTTATATCGATAAGATGTTTAGTGAATGGATATTATTTGATCCAAACTAATAGTATACAATATATACAATATTAATTCAACATATCACAAATATATAGAGTTAAAAAAACAGAATATCTAATAAATAAAAAGTAATCTCATTATCGTTTAATAATGCATATTATAGTAACTTTGTTAAATAAATTATATATAAGAAAATCAATTTTAAAAAAAATAAGTCTATAATTTAAAATAATAAAAATGAAACGTTTTAGTATTTAGATATTTGGATAACATGATTTATTTGGTCTTTAAATATAGATAATATATGAAAGTTCCAAACAAACATGATTATTTGTAAATAATATAGAACTGATTGACCGTAAATATTGAAGTGATTGACTATCACTATCACTTACATTTTCATTTTAATGGAGGTGAAAATTAGAGAAACAATTATTTAAGTTTCAAATAAAATATTAAGTTTACAATCTACAAGCAATGGTTTGTTTTACTAAGGATGAATAAAAGAGTTTTCATAAATAAATTAAATAATTATAAAACTTAAAAAACAAAAATTCGCGGGTCACACACTTTTTTTTTATATAAAATTGAATCTCACCGGGCTTACCACTTATCAATAGCCTTATGTGTTAGCTAAATTTCCATTATTGATGCAATTAAATTCATTATTTTATC
Source organism: Eutrema japonicum (assembly GCA_030161315.1). Taxonomy (NCBI): domain Eukaryota; kingdom Viridiplantae; phylum Streptophyta; class Magnoliopsida; order Brassicales; family Brassicaceae; genus Eutrema; species Eutrema japonicum. The sequence goes on from BSQW01000006.1 coordinate 10,404,298, forward strand.
AAAATACATAATCTAACACATTGTCTTGAATAAGAAAATTATAAAACGGTTATATCTGAATTTGTGTGACATGCAATCCATGAATAGATTTAAAATCAACAAAAGTTGATCAATTGTTAATTCTATTATTGATGTAATGGGCTTATCCCTTATCAATAACTTTATGTGTTGGCTAAATTTCCATCTTTTTCTCCAGTTATATATGGAAATCGTTTTCAAACAAATAAAAAAAAATAGATTTATGAATCACAAACATATTGTAGACATAAATAAAGTTAAAATCATACATGAAACACTCCAAAACTAATAACTTCACATGAAACAAAATATAAAAAAATATTATGCAACTTTAAAATGTAAATATCTTCCTTTTAAAAAATCCAACTAATTGCATAAAATTGATCATCAAAGAAAAAAGAGGTAAAAATGAATACAATCTAATAAATAAACACATAGATGATCATAAATTAAATAAAAAAACAAAAAAATAAATACACATAGCTTAAGCTTATAGAGATAGTTAAATTAATTACGAGACCACATAAGATAAAATACCATTAGATTAAAAATTTGTTTACCACACCCGCGCGGATCACACCCTTTGTGATTGAAATTAAAAGTGAAATCTCACCGGCGATGAAGAAATATATCAGAGAAAACGAGGGTTTTAGAGGAGTGGGTAATCTTTTTTTAAAAGATAATCCTATTCACAATAAGTATATCTCTCTCTCTCTTGAAATTTTTAGATCGACGTTCGACCCCATATTTCTTATACTTTTCCAAATCGGCCCATATTATCTCAAAATATTATCTCAAATTTTCTCATTAACCCATATATCTACGATGACTTAGATAGTAAAGTTGTGATAGAAATTAAATCATTTTTCAAATAAAATTAGATTCATTTTGTAGTTAACAACACTGGATCATCGAAGATGAATAATAGTAAATTCTGAACATTTTATTAGTATTCAGATTTAGGTAAAAATAGATAAAAATACATGGACCTATTTCGAAGTATTTTTTTAATAAGTTTGTAGAATTCTAAATTCACAAACCTAATTTTCTTTTTATTAGTATTCGAAGTAACTTTCGGAGTATACAAAACTAACACAATTTCAAAGTATTTATTTTGTTAGCATTCACTTGAGTTAAAAAATATACAATTCCCTAAACTTTAAAATGATAAAAACTTAACTTTTAAAAACTAATTAATTGAATAAATAATCAACCAAAGAAAAAAAATCAAATTGTGGATCACCCGCTAAACAAATACATAAATAAACATAAATTTTAAAAAATGAAAAAAAAACTTAAGAATAATCAATCCATATTTCTTAAGCTAATAAAGATAAATCCATTAAAAATCATACTAAGAAATTAAAATAATATTATACCAAATTTGTTTTAAAAAAATTTGGGTTCACGTCCGCACGTAACGCGAATCATACATTAGTTTAATATATAAAAAAATTATTATGTGCTGATGCGGATAAGAAGAATCTAGTTTATATATAAATAGGCAAGGTTATTTCAATACGAAGTTGCTTGAGTCATGAGTCGATCTCATGCCTAATCAGCATGGGTCCCAGTATCCACCATTTGGAAGAATTATTAGATTCTTTTTTTTTTTTTGTATTTAAAGGTCGTTACAATTTTGACAGACTCCTGAATCCTAATGACATTTTTTTGTGTGTTTCCCATTTCTTTCAAAACTTTTGCAAAACACCAAATTTTGTTTTCAGTTCGTTTTTTTCTTTCTAACGAGATGATTAACGCTACCTTCCGACACTTTGTTGTATGCATACATCATACTCGATAAAAACACTAATAATATATAAAGCGATTTTAGTTTTTGCAGGGCAACAATATTAGACATAATACTAACACTTACATAATGTAAACTTTCATAAACACATAAAGTAAATATGCTAAGAATATATTGAAATCTATAGATTTTTTCTTTCGAATTTTCCGGATTTCATTTCATAATCGATCTTTGATGGTCCACAATACTTGATCTGCAAGATACACATTTTGTTCCTCCAAGTTATTTCCAATAAACAACAAACAAATTTAAGACTATATATGTGCATATATATAATACATTTTCAGAACAAATTCTCTATTTCTTTCATAGATTTTACCATGAGCAAATTCTTCATAGTGGTTGTATAAGGAGTAAAAACAGAACGTATTAACAAAATATATTGTTTGTATCACACATATAGATTGCTTTGTGAGTAAATTTTGTAGCAGCAAGTTGATATTAAACATTTTAACGTATTAAGTGAGCAATAGAATAGTACCACTTGGCCAAATTGGCATGTGTCCGCATCAAACTTGGCCAACTATCTGAATTCCAACGTCTCTTTGATCTCTCCAACCTATAGCATCCATGCTCCTTAATTATTGTTTTACGAAATAAAAGCTGAATAATTATGTTTTTTTTTAATTAAAAATCTAAACTAAAATATAAAGTAAAGATGGTTGGCATCTTTCTCGACCAAAGAAGATGGTAAGAAACTAAGAGTAACTGCATGCTCTCTATTTATTTATTTAGAATTAATCCATGAATGACCTAATAAATTAGTTAGCTGAGTACTTCGGAAAACGAAAGGAAAATGATTGGTTTATATATTGCATTCAAGCGAAAACTCATTGTCAAAATCACACGAACTATTATTATATATGAATGCTTTGGGAATTATTCACTTGATTCATGAAGATAGTTTTTCAATAGAAGTTATAATAAGTTTTGTTTTCTAGTAGTTAATTTGAGCTTGCAGTAGATAGAGATTAACAAGGATGCTGGTTTTCACAAAATGATCCTGTGTCTTCTACTAAAGAGAAGTATGAGCCAAAAACTCAAAATATATAGGCTATAAAATAAAATAGAGTATGTGGTGTTTGTTTTCTAGGAGGGCACAGGAAATGCGAAGTTGTCCCGTTACCCTTTGGTTCTACTTACAATTTTCTATATTCAAGAAAATTAGCCGAAGTGTGGGGGATAATTAATGGGGGTACACGTGCAAATATGCTCTCCATTAATTTTTTTGTTTGTTTGTCTAATCCAGTTGTATAATGGATGTTATGGATCCTTTTTACTTAATGCTTCTATAATATACTACAATTAAGTACACTTGAGAAAGGCTAGATTTGTATTTTATTTAATATCGTTACTCATTAGTGCTTATGAGTTAAGGGTATGACTAATGACCGTCTTTAAATTTTGATATTAGCTTAATCACATCTTAGCGCGGCCGTAAACTTCTTTCCGTTTGCATTAAGGCAACATTCTGAAACCACACACACGCATAGTCTTTCACCTTTATCCCAAACTTTGATTTTATTACTATTATATAATCTTTCATATTATTAATACAAATTTTAGTGGTGTTGGCCCATTTATATATTACGAATCGAATTGTTCCATCCAAATGAAGCAAAGACAAGTGGGAACAGCTTATGTCCGAGTCATGTAGTTTATTAATTGTTCGTTTCATTCTTGATTTGGACTTTAACAATAATCTCACGTATATATGTGTATTTATGAGTATACAACATACGCAATTGGTATCTCCATTATTTTGATTCTTTATTTTGATTCTTGATCTGATTTAGATATTATACTTTCATGCCTCCCCACTTGTTTAGGTATAGAGTCCTCGATCGCATTTTGTGTATAATAATTAAAAATGAACTATATTTAATTTTATAACCATGTACAAAGTATTAGGATAGTTATATAATATGTATGAGATAGTCGTGTAATCTTATTTGTAGTTTGTTATTACACAACAAAGCGTTGTTATAAAGGTAGGATGATTTCAATAATGCTTTCACAGTCGAATGATAACATGTTTTTATACGGTGCGATTTATTCATTCGATTCGTTCTATTGACTATAGTAGTGTTAATCTACCAGATCACATCGATTCCTCCATAAATTCTAGAAACGATTTTAACTATTTACTCATCAAATAGACTACTGTCACTAGTCACATCACATGACCAGAACCAACGTACACAGTGGAGAATAAAAACTATTTTGTATATATATATAAAGTTATAACATAAGACCATCCGCATTACAGACATAATGTCTGTGTCTTCCGCTTTTTAAAAAAAAAATTGAATTTTTTATGTCGCGACGAATCACGTCGCGAAACGTCATCAACCTTTTGGGAAGACTTGTGTCTTCCGGAAGACCCATGTCTAGGATGGTGATGCTCTAATGGTGATGAATGATCAAAATTATTAATGGTTAAGCAGAAAGGTTTTGGTTTGGTACGATAAAATAATTGATGTTCGCCACTAAATGTACATTGCATGAATAGTCATCAATGTCATCATCATGTGACTGAATAAGCCCAAGTGATTGTGGTCTAGTGGCGAGGAAACTTGGGAATGTGTGGACAACATTCCCCTCCTTCAGGGTTTGACTCTCTCTGGAAACATTATTACAATTATTTAGGAAGTCTGTCAGTTGGGCCTCAGTCCAATTGATTTACATGGTTGCTCATAATGCAGGCGGCTGGGTCATCCGTTGGCATTTAGTCGGGCAATATTAAACTTGGAGTCAGGCAGGATGATAATAAGCTCGAAAGAGTGATTCCAGTCCATTCTGTAGCACTTCGGTGTGTTCTTACCTGAAGCTGTTTCGGATAACCGATGTCGCATATCAAAAAAAAAAAATGTGACTGAATAAACTATGCTCAAACTTATTATTATGATGTTCATATTTTAACATTAATATCGCAGTATGTCGCCTTTTCCTTTCTCCCCTATATATTTCCAATGCATCATTCTTATTTTGAGTTTTTGCCTGCTGAAAAAGGGTATATGTTTTATTATAAAACCCGTATAAATAATCGATTTCTATTTATCCAAATGAACTAAAACTATTACAAACTCGAACTGATAGTGATAGTTAAAAAAAGATTTATTCTGGAAATCTCGAAGATTAAGAGAATGTATAATTTTAAATGCAGTGCAGAAGGCTAGATCTCTTTGTCTGAGACGAGCTTTAATATTGGCATGGTCGTGTGCTTACATCTACGTTTGTATTTGCGTTTCTATGTTTTAAATTTTGAATATTTAATCAATCCATATATATTCACAAAAGTTTATTCGAGATCTTGTAATATTTTTCACTATAATTATTATATTCTATTTGAATATATATCAAAACAAAAATTTAAAAAATATTTTTAGTAATTTTATAAAGAGTTAGACATAAAAAAAATGATTTTTTAAAAGTTTGTGAACTGACCACAAAAACCATAATCATTTATCGATGCATATTAAAGTTATGTTTTCAATATTATTGATTTTTGTGGGTTAGCCAGAATAATATTTTAGTTCATTGTAAAACAGGTTAATTAGACATGTTAGTCCGAATTGACAGTTCTACATATTATAAAATTCACATAAATTTTTTTTTTTTAAGTTTTAAAATATTTTTTTTTTTTAAATTATCCAGTGCTATATAGATAAACGGGTTGAATCCTAGTTGTAAGTATATAAAAGCAAACACGAACGCAATTAAAAAGGAACTAAGGATCCTCCGCATTGAATAAATATAGGATTTTTCGTGGTTCGGTTCGTTATCCGGTTATTATTATGTAACAAAAAAAACAAAAAAAACAAAAAATACATGCAAAAATTTGGTAAAAAAAGAAAAGGGTCTTTTTATTTCGTCAGAGCTGAAAATTGCTAGGGTTGTATTGTATGGGCCGAAAAGTAGTGATCCGCTTTGGCCCACAATACATAATAACTCAGACCTGTCAGTGGAACAAATGGGCCGAGAAGAGATCCAAGGAAGCATAATGGACTTTTTCATTTTAGTAAGTTTTGTTGTTATCTCAAATTATTATCGTGTTTTAGATGCTTTCTTTCTTTCTTCCCATGTAATGTTGAGCACCGACAGAAGTAAACCACTATCATCCAGCTGCGATCACGCAAACGCACCGCCTTTTTTTTTTTTTTGGGGGGGTCCACTCGTTTTCTTCCAATCATATACTGCCACGTTAACATATCATATTATCAAATTGACGATAATGCCCCTGATCGCATAGTAAATCTCACGCGCTTTCATCTCCCCTCCTAGATTCGCTCACTGTCTTAAATTTCCTTTCCCTTCTCACTTCGATCAAAATCCACCATACCTTCTCTCTCTCTATCTCTCTATTCGAAAATGGCGAAACTGGTGATGTTGATGGTTCTCTGTATTTTACCGGCGATAGCCATGGCTGCAAGGAGACCAAGTATTGGTAAGAATACTTTGGTGGTGCAAGGTTCCACTTACTGTGACATTTGCAAATTCGGCTTCGAGACTGTTGAATCCTCCTACTTCATCCCCGGTACCTCTCTCTCTCTCTCTCTTTTGCTTCTGGATAGATCTAAGGGATTTATAGATCTGAGGGCTTCGCTTAGTGTTGATGAATCTCGATTCTAATGGATTAGTAGTTATGTTAGATCTGAGAATCTCGATTCGGATGGATTAGTTTTTTTGCTTTTGTCCAAGATCTGGCTTTAGATTAACAAATGACACTGATGATTTGGTTTTTGCATAGTTGATGGATTCTTCAAGTCTGAGAATTGTTGTTTTTGTTGGCATTTAGGTGCGACGGTGAAGCTAGTGTGCAAAGACAGGAAGACAATGGAAGAGGTTTACACAGACGTGACAGTATCAGACAAAGAAGGGAAGTACAAGTTCATTGTCCACGAAGACCATAAAGACGAGATGTGCGATGTTTTGCTTGTGAAAAGCTCAGACGCAAGCTGCCCTAAAATCTCCCCAGGACGCGAGCAATCCCGTGTGATCTTAAACCATTACAATGGCATTGCCTCGCAGATCAGGTACGCCAACAACATGGGGTTCGAGAAAGAAGTTAGCGATGTGTTTTGCTCTGAGCTGATTAAGAAGTATCAGGTTGATGAAGATGATGTTTAGATTAGACACCATCTCCTCTAATCTATTTGGTTATAATATTGTGAGTTTCCGGGGTTATGAAATAAATTATATTTGTATTTGTTTTTAGAGATGATGATGACTCTGATGATCGGAACTTCTGTTTGTTGTAAGCTTCTTCAATGGCTGTGTCACTTCCCTTCTTGGGAATTGTCTTTTAAATTGATTTCTTCATTCTTCGTTTCTTTTAATCGGGATCTTGGCTTAGTGAGGTTTCATTAAACTCTTGCATATTATGGAGACTATGGTTCAAAACTTGAGGTGGTATGAAATTTCAAAACAAATCATACAAAATGGGTGGAATTTGAAATTAAAGATGGTGGAAAATTTCTCAAAATAAAATAAATTTTATCTCTTATTTTATGATTTTTTTTGTCAACAAGAAGAAAAAAAAGAGCTCGAATTGGTCTCCCCATGTAAACTCACTTCTGGTCCACTATGGTTATCAAACAAAATTCGTAATGGACTTCATATGGGCCTGGATATACTCCCATTTTAGAAGTAAAAAAACACCAAGAGGGGTTGTGTTAGGACTGGGGTTGGACAGCTGAGCAACTGTACAACACAAGGAGGACTTAAGGCGTGAAACCTAAAGAAATGCGTGGCGAAAGATTATTGGAGCTGGAGACACCAGCCGTATTGGAACAGAGGATCTCAATATCAAGGAAGCGAAGATTTAGAGATATCCTCAAGATTGGAAACAAAATATTCTCAATTGGATGAGTTGGATAATATAAATCCAGCGGAGGAGCCGCTAGGGTTTGATCATCGAAAAAAACAGAGGTTTTTGACAAGAACTAGCCGTCGAGGTTTTGGTGAGTGAAAAAAAAAAGATTGCATAGCTGTTGTTGTGTAGGTAAGTATTGGGTAGATTAAGAATTGGTCAGTGACGAACCAATGTATTGGTGTCGTGTAAACCCGATTAATCAACTTGTAAGAAGTCTGTTTAAACGATTTTTAATAAATCAAATAGAGTATTTGCAGAATCCTACCTATTGTGCTTGGCGATACCTGTTCCAAGTTTTACATGTTGGGAAAAAAAAAGAAGTAAGTTCTAATCAAAAAAATCACTTATGTAACTTGTATTTTTCCAGTTGTCGCACAACAGAGATATATTGATTTGGTAAGTTCTTTTTTTTTGTATAGATATCTATATATATATATATTGTTGAAACGGGTATGAGCACGTCTCCTACAAATCAATTTGTATCGGGGAGGTTCGGAGATTTTCTGTTAAGATAGAGCCGGTTGCGTTCCGGTCGGCAAATGAGGAGGAGGAGGTGATTTATAGCTGTGCCCGGAGGGCTGCCTACGTACCCCGGATAGGGGATCAAGCCATTCGTAGTTCGTTGCTGACGCGGGTAGGAGAGAACTGGAGAGCTGAGAGCTAGTCAGGTCGACTGTCAGGTCGGGTCGTCGGTCGACGGTCAACCGTCAGGTCGGGTCGTCGGTCGCTGGTCGACCGTCAGGTCGGGTCGCCAGGTCGGATCGTCGGTCGCCGGTTGACCGTCAGGTCGGGTCGTCGGTCGACCGTCAGGTCGGGTCGTCGGTCGCCCGTCAGGTCGGGTTGTCGGTCGACCGTCAGGTCGGGTCGTCGGTCGCCGGTCGACCGTCAGGTCGGGTCGTCGGTCGTCCGTCAGGTCGGGTCGTCGGTCGACCGTCAGGTCGGGTCGTCGGTCGACTGTCAAGAGAGCTGGGAGCTCATCAGAGCTGCGGAGAGCTGGGGAGAGCTGCCGAGAGCTGGAAGAGCTTGGAGAGAGCTCCGGTTTTTGAGGACGACGTGATGGTTGGTGAACAGTATCCGGCACGTCGTGAACAGTGCACGGCACGTCGTGAACAGTGCCGAGCAGGTCGGGAACAGTAACCGGCAGGTCGTGAACAGTACCCGGCACGTCGTGAACAGTACTGAGCAGGTCAGGAACAGTAACCAGCATGTCGTGAACAGTACCCGGCACGTCGTGAACAGTGCGGAGCATGTCGGGAACAGTAACCGGCATGTCGTGAACAGTACCCGGCACGTCGTGAACAGTGCGGAGCAGGTAGGGAACAGTACCCGGCACGTCGTAAACAGTGCGGAGCAGGTCGGGAACAGTAACCGGCATGTCGTGAACAGTACCCGGCACGTCGTGAACAGTGCGGAGCAGGTCGGGAACAGTAACCGGCATGTCGTGAACAGTACTGTATCTGCATAGTGGATGCTGGGCTTTTGGGGTTGGGCCTTTTGCTTTGGAATGGACTAAAAAATGGGGTGTGCTCATCACCACACCCACATATATATCTATAATATTATTTAAGAATATATTTTTTTAAAATGAATTTTGTTTTGTAAGTTATTACATTAAATGTCATTACAAATAACAAAAATAATTGAAATAGAAAATAATATAATAATATTTTAAAATTATTGATTAGAATATGAAAAATGTATATTTTGCATTAAAAATGTTATTTATTATTTAATTTATTAATTTTTTAAAAACTATATATTTTAAAATAATAATCAATTCATATATATTAAAAGAAAAAAATATATTCAAAATTTTGTTATATTTTTTAATATAATTTATTATATTTTATTTGAATATATATCAAAATAAAAATTGAAAAATATTTTACTAATTTTACAAAAAGTTAACACAAGAAAACTATTTTTTTTAAGAGTTCATAGATTAACCACAAAAACTAGAGTCATTTAACAATGCATATTAAAGTTATGTTTTCAAGATTATAAATTTTTGCGGGTTAGCCCGAATAATATTTTAGTTCAATGCAAAACGGGTTAAATAGAAAAATTATTATAAATTGACAATTTTATCTATAATCATTAGTTAGCTATATTGTAAATTTCAGATAAAATCAATTTTCTTAAATTTCAAAACAATTTAAAAAAATATATATTTTGCGCTATAATTAACACGGATTAAATCCTAGTATCTATATATATAAAGGAGAATGATTCAAAGTTAGTAACTCGCAATATCGCAACACGTGTCGAGTTAATTCATTAGATTTTGACATGTGTAAAAAAAATTATCAATTAGATTTTTTGACACATAATATTAACAATAAATGAAAAAATATAATATAAAATTAATCTGAAAAGTAAAGTTATCACAAAAAAAGAAAAATAAAAGTTGATTTTATATTAAGGAAATTTATCTTAAAGCTTTTTTATTTAATAATAAAGAAAAAATATATAATCTAGATTTAACCTTAAAAGTAAAGTTAACAAAAAAAGAAAGGAAAATAAAATTTGCATTTAGATTAAGGAAATTTATCTTAATTATTTTTTTTTTAAAGAAAACAAATTCATGTTTATAATAAATAAATTAAAAAATATATTGACATCCTAAAATGGAAAGTAAACAAAGAAAAATTAAACCAACAAATATCCTAAAAGCTAAATTTAAAAAAAAGATAAAATCTAAAGTTTTTAAAAAGGAGATACAAACTTTTCTATTTTGATTAAGGAAATTAAAAAAAGGAATACAATCCTATAAAGAAAATGAATTCTAATTCTTCAGCTCTATATAACCAATTTGCTAGTTTCTCAATTTTACGACAAAAAATTTCGTTATATACACCCGGTAAACATAAGCTACACCCGAGGTAATCTTATGTGTAATCGAAATTATGTTGTACGTTATCTAAAATAAAAACTAAATTATGATGTACGTTATCAAAATTATGTTAGAGGAAATTATGCTTCATTATATTAGGAAATTGTGCTTCGTTATGTACACTAATAGAAATCAAATAGATTAATTTGTATTAATCGCTTGATAACTGAAAATCAAAGTTAATTTAAAAAAAAATTGATTAATCAAAAAACTTAAAAAATTTGAAAAGTCAAAATTGAAAATTTAATATTAAAATATAAAGTTACTAAAAAAAATTTAAAAAGTTAAAAATTAAATTTATCCTTAAAGGTAAAATTAATTTAAAAAAACATTACTTAGTTTTTCCATTTAGATTAAGGAATTTTTATTATATAAAGTTGGATCCCTCAACGTGAACGTGACACGTAGGCAAAATTATAACTCACGAGATCGTGATATTTGTTACGGTTGTTAATTTAGATCTTGACATGTGTCAATTTAATTAAAAATGTAAAAATAAATTAAAATAAATATTTAAAAATAATAAACTAAAAAAAGCAGTGGTTAAACTAAAAAAAAAAAGAAAACAAAACAATCTATATACAAAAAGAAACTTAAAATCTTAATATAATCTCGAAAGAAAACATTAAAAAAGAAAAAAAGTACATAAAAAACATAAAAGGTAAACTAATAATAAGTACGACAATAAAAAAAGGAAACTAGCAAAAAAAAAGAACCACGAAAGTAAACCTAAAAAAAAAGAAAAAAGAACACAAAAAGAAAACTAATAATAAAATCAAAACAGAAAAAAGGAAACTAGCAAAAATTTTTTTTTTTTAAAATATCATCCATATATAAAAGAGAATGATTCAAAGTTAGTAACTCGCAAGATCGGGACACGTGTCGAGTTAAACGATCAGATTTTGACACGTGTTTAATAAATTTCTAACTATATTATGATAGGTATTTTAACACATAATAATCAATTATATTATGAAATTAAAAAACAATAATAAAAAAGAAAAAGGCAAAATCGATCAGATTTTGACACGTGTTTAATAAAACGAAAGTAAAATAATCAATTATATTTTAACACATAATAATAACAATAAAAGTAAAATTTATAATCGAATCCTAATCCTAAAAAGAAAAAGGAAAAAAAATTATAATCCATTCATAATCCTCAAAGTAAAAGGAAAAGAAAAATATTAGTTATGTTTAGATTAAAGAAATTATACAAAAATTATAAATAAAAGGAAATGTTTAAAAAAAAAGGAAAACATATATTACATATTAGAATAAGAAAATTAAAATATACATAACAATCCTAAAAAGAAAAAGAATAAAGGCCAAAAAAAAATTAAAAGGAAAAACCCTATTTCTATTTAGAATAAGGAAATTTATAATCGATTCACAATTCTCAAAGTAAAAGGAAAAGAAAAATAGTAGTTATGTTTAGATTAATGAAATTAAAAAAAATTATAAATAAAAGCAAATGTTTTTTTTAAAAAGAAAACCTATATTACATATTAGAATAAGAATATTAAACTATATATAACAATCCTAAAAAGGAAAATTATAAAGGCCAAAAAAATTTTAAAAACGAAAAACCATATTTCGGTTCAGAATAAAGAAATATTATTATATAAATCTTAATGTTTCAAAGTTGGAAAAATTTCAAATCGATTAATAAAAAAATTTGAAAAGGTAAATCAAACAATGATCAATTAAGAACTTATTCATAATCTTAAAAGGTAAAGTTACTAAAAAATTTTAAAAATAAATTTATCCTAAAAGGCAAAATAAATATAAAAAAGAAAAAAAATATTTAGTTTTTCCATTTAGATTAAAGAAATTAATCCTAAAAAGAATAGAATTCTAATTTTTTTTATCTCTATATAAACCACAATTTAATAATATGTCAATTGCACACCAAATAATTAAAAGTCTAATAATCGTATCCAAAGCAATTTACTGCATTTGCTTCACCAAATAATTTTTTTAAGGTATATATTTATTTCATCGGAAATTTTGTTTTTAAAATTTATGTATTATATATTTTCACGAATGATCTAATTTTATTTTATATTTTTTCGTTTTTAATTGTTTTTTCACGGGTTATAAAATATTAAAATCACAAACCCGCATATATGTGGGTATTTATCTAGTATATATATAAAGGAGAATGTACTTTCTTCTCGTGATGCCACATCATTTTCTCACACTTTAAAATTGTGACACATCATTCATTCATTTGTTAATTTTAAATTGCTAATATTAACAAATGAGTTAATGATATTAGATGTTCTCCCAAATGATTAAATGACTAACTACATGATGTTTTTGTGGAAATGATTTGACGATAATGTAACTATCCGAAATTTGGTATGTGATCATGAATATTCAGAAATTATAAACCTACAGAAATATTCAGATATTTACAAACCAAATTTGATTTTAAAGTTTTGATTAATATATTATTAGGATTTAACCCGCGCTAATTATAGCGCGGAGTTATTTTTTTAAAGAAATTGTTTTAAAATTTAAGAAAATTGCTATCTGAATTTTACAATATAGCTAACTAATAAGTATAGATAAAGCTGTCAAATTTGTCTATTTAACCCGTTTTGCACTAAACTAAAATATTATTCGGGCTAACCCGTAAAAACTTATAATCTTGAAAACATAACTCTAATATGCACTGTTAAATGACTCTAGTTTTTGTGGTTAGTCTACGAACTCTTAAAAAAGTAGATTTTTGTGTTTAATTTTTTATAAAATTAGTAAAATATTTTTCAACTTTTGTTTTGATATATATTCAAATAAAATGCAATAAATTATAGTGAATAATATAGCAAGATTTTGAATAGATTTTTATTTCTTTGAATATATATAAATTGATTATTATTTTAAAATATATAGTATTAAAATAATTAAAAATTAAATAAGAAATAACATCTTTAATGCAAAATATATACTTTCCATATTCTAATCAATGATTTTAAAAGACTATTATATCATTTTCTCTTTCAATTATTCTTTGTTATTTGTAATGACATTTCATGTAATAACTTACAAATCAACGTTCATTTTTAAAAATATATTCTTAAATAATATTATAGAGATGTAATTATTTTCTAAATATTGTATATATATAAATAAATTAAATAGATATAAAAATCATTAAACACTATAAATATTAAAATTTGATTTTTTATTTTATTTTGTAAAATATAAAATTTAATGAAAAGATTTAATTTGATCAAGTTTTCTTCTAATTATGTCAATAAACACAACATAAAATTGGATGTGAAACACGGATCAACCACTAGATGTTAGATGTGGAGAAAGGGAATATCAAATCAAAAAATATGAGATAATCAAAAGGGAATATCAAATCAAAATCACGAGATGTGGAGAAAGGCAGAAACTTGCCAAATGTCAATCCCAGTCGTCAGAAAAATTCCAATTCGTAAAAAAAAAAGAGAGTCAAATAAACCAGAACTTTTCATTTTCATTTTTCTTTCGAAATCGATCGCTAGAAAACGCCACACCTTCTTCAACAACCTCGCGTCGTGTTCCCATCAACAAAAAGACAAAAAAAAAAAAAAAGAGAGCTTTCTCTTCTTTGGGTCTATATAAAGCGTTAATATTTGGGTCTGAGGTTTTAGTTGGGCATTCTGAAATCTTTGTTCTATTGCTTGCTTCTCCATCCTCGGTTTCGTCGTCATACCCTTTCACAGGTAATTGACCTGCATTGGATTTTCAACTTCCCTTCTTAATCTCAGTTTCTTTCTTTCGATTTTTGGGTACATACGCAATCGATTTTGTTTATGCTATAGTGTATCTTGTGATTTGCGTTTTGGGTCTTGAATTTGAGATCTTTAGTTAAATCACTTAGCTTTAGTATTCTTGATTACTGTTAAGTTATAGACTTATGTTGATTCTTATTACGCATAGGAATTCTCGGAAATGGCTACGGTTGTGTCTCACCATGCGATCGGGTCTATTGTCTCTCATAGACCTTCCGATTTCAAAGCTTCTCAGTTTCTTAAGGAGCCTTTGAATGTACCGATGAAATTCAGACACAAAAGATTCAAGATCGAAGCAACTGCATCTCAGATTCCCGTTCTTGACACTGTCTTGTCTCCTTCCAAGAGCATCCCTCATGAATCCAAGAAAAAATCAAGTAAAGCTGCTTTCTTCTTGGTCTCATGAGTGTATGTATATTATGAGGAAAAGAGTGATGAAGAAACATTGAATCAAGTTTTTGTCTGAGACGAGTCTTTTTGTTTTCAACATATGTTTTTTTCAGATGAAGCATCTCTTATATTGATTAGGCATGGAGAGTCGTTATGGAACGAGAAGAATCTGTTCACGGGCTGTGTTGATGTGCCATTGACTGAGAAAGGTGTGGCAGAAGCTATTGAAGCCGGGAAGAGAATTAGCAACATACCTGTAGATTTGATCTTCACATCATCTCTAATCCGTGCTCAAATGACCGCAATGCTTGCTATGACTCAGCATCGCTGCAAGAAGGTTACAAAAAGATTGAAAAGATTATTGCTTTTTTTTTTCTCTCAAAAAATTCCTCTATTTGACTTGTGTCAATTCTCTAGGCTCCAATCATCTTGCACGATGAGAGCGAAAAGGCGCAAACTTGGAGTCATGTTTTCAGCGAAGAAACGAGAAAGCAATCTATCCCGGTTATAGCGGCTTGGCAGCTGAATGAGAGAATGTAAAAACAACAAATGCGGCTTCTCTTGTGTTTCTTTTGTACGAAAGATCATAAAAACTTATATACAGTTTCTGGCGTTTATTTGTCTTGAGTTAGGTATGGAGAGTTACAGGGTTTAAACAAGAAAGAAACAGCGGAAAGATATGGAACACAGCAAGTTCACGAATGGCGCAGGAGTTACCACATACCTCCTCCTAAAGGCGAGAGTTTGGAGATGTGCGCTGAGAGAGCTGTGGCTTATTTTGAAGACAATGTATGAATGAAAGATTCTTTTCATTTTTCTTTTCTTACTTACGTAATCGTTTTTATGCAGATCCTTAAAAACGTGTTAAATACAAATGCAGATTCAACCAGAGCTTGCATTTGGAAACAACGTAATGATTGCTGCTCACGGGAACTCTTTGCGATCTATCATTATGTATCTTGACAAATTAACTTCTCAGGAGGTAACAAACCAATCTGGTTCCAGTCCAGATTCAGTCTTTTTTTATCACTTGGTTTTGCGGATTTTCTAAGACTTTAAATCTGTTTTGCTTCTCTCAGGTTACAAGTCTAGAGCTATCTACGGGTTTACCGTTACTCTACATCTTCAAAGACAGAAAATTCATGAGACGAGGAAGCCCGGTCGGTCCTACAGAAGCCGGTGTCTATGCTTATACTAAGGTAAACCAAACCAAACCAATCGTTTGTCTGGTTTCTTTGTCTCCATGGTTATGACTTATGAGTTTGCTGACACAATCCTTCTTGGTTTCAGAGATTGGCACAATACAGACAGAAGCTTGATGAGACCCTCACCTAATGTGTTCCTGAAGTAAACCGAAAAATCGGTTCTTTTTTTGTCTTTCACTCTCTGAGTTCCTATGTAGTGAGAAAAGAATCATCAGGAACAGTTTTAAAATATGTATTGTATTAGATACAACACAAATCATGTTCATTACATGGTATTTCAATCCAAAAAGCCAATTCAAGAGGAAGTGTCTTTTTTATGTTTTCAGACTCAGACATTAACCATAAGAGGGAGCTCTGAATCTCCAACGGTTAGGAAATACTTTCCTTCTTCAACAACCATAACTCCGACGTCATTAGCCCTGCTCAGATGCTCGCATAGACCAATCTCAAACTCAATCTCCGCCTTCTCTCCATTACTTAGCACAATGCTCTTAAACCCGACGAGCTGTTTCTCTGCGCGTTTCCCGTCTTCTCCTCCTCCCTCGTGCCTCGCAAACATCAGCACGGGATGTTTTCCCGCCATCTCCCCTCGATTCTCAACCACAACACTCACCTTAGTCTTGGCTATATTGCAACCTCCTCTCCCCATTTCTGAAACCAGAGCGTATCGAACAGACTCCGAGTTGATTTGAGCTTTCGATTGGTTGAAACAGATATTGCTTTGAGCCAGGTTCTTGAACAGGTAAGAGTAAGTCGAGTAGCTGAGACCATGACCAAACTCAAACACTTTAGGGCCTTTATAGAATCTGTAAGTCCTTCCTGGATATCCAGTTGAGGACCGCATTCTCATGTCTGTCATCTTCACATTCACAAAGCTCTGAGGATACCAAGTCACAGGTAATCTCCCTCCTACACACACAAAATCTAAGTTTAGAAGAAGCAAAAATTAAAGCTTCTTCACTGATTGTTGAAGAAGAGAAGTCTTTACCGGGGTTGTGATCTCCGAATATGATTTCAGCAAGAGCAATCCCTCCGGCTTCTCCAGGATAACCCGCCCAAATAATGCTTCCAATTTTATCATTACTCGTTGCAAACGAGATGTCGACAGGACCGCCACAAATCAGAACAAGAACAACTGGTTTCTTTGCAGCTTTCGCAACGCTCATTATAAGCTCTTGTTGCTTTCCGGGAAGGCTAAGGTCCACACGGTCCATATCTTCTTTTTCTTGAGTCTGGTCTAGTCCCATGATCAAGACCACACGGTCAGCATTTCTCGCGATTGCAACCGCTTGATCAACCGCAGCGTTAGAGCAGGCCACGGAATCGCATCCTTTGTGATAAACAGCGTTTTTGACGTAACCGTGCAAGGCGTCAAGAGGAGTCACGGTTTTGCAAGGCGGTCCAGCGTAGTTACCGAGAAGCGTTTTAGCGGCGTAAGCGTTTGGACCGATCACAGCCAACGACGATGGAGAAACGCCGCTGCGTTTGGAGAAAGGAAGGAGTTTAAAAGCGTTTTTCAAGAGGACGATACCGTTACGAGCTGCTTCGAGTGCTAACGCTTGATGAGGCGGAGAACAAACGTCGTTAGGACTGATGTTTCCGTAAGTCAGTTTGATTGGATCGCCGTTAAAGAGACCGAGACGAATCCTAACGGAGAATAGATTGATTAGAGCTCTGTCAATGTCTGATTCCGACACTTTCTTCTGTTGAAGAGCTGATTTGGTGTGTTTCTGTAAGTATGATCCGCAGTTCACGTCCATGCCGGCTTTTAGGACGTCAGCGACGGCGTCTTCAGGGGATTTAGCGTAGCCTTGATCATCGTAGATGATTGAGACCGCGTCACAATCGGAAGTAATGTATCTGAAAAAGAAGAGACGATTTAGTTTAAATTTATATTTCAAGAAACGAGAAGAAGAGAGAGAGACGAACCCTTGGAAATGCCAGAGACCACGAGCGGTTCGAGTCAAGAGATTTGGGTCAGCACAAGAGGGAATGCCGTTGACTCGGTTATAAGCGCACATGATGCCACTGGCTCTACCTTCTTCTATGCATTTCTTGAACGGTGGTTGGTACGTTTCCGCCAGGTCAGCCAAGCTCACCTTTTTTTTTTTTTTAAGTCAAAGAATTATATCACTGAATAATCATAATTAACATGAGATTAAGAAAAAAAGAGAGACATATTTAACATTTTTTTTTTGTAAGAGTGTTGTGATGTTAATGTTATACCTATCCAACCTAGAATTAATAAAGTGGAATTTCAATATAATTTGTGCATTTGGAGATATAAAAAAAAATATTTTTTATGAAAGATAATGATTTTGAGTCGACTTTTACTATAAAATATTATACGAATAAGTTTATTTTTTATGAGAAGTCTACTTTAATTTGTGAGCTTGATTTCTTTTTTTACTAAATTCAAACAAAATTTGACTCTATTCCAACCAGTCTCCACGTCAGAATTTCAACATGAAGATTAATTATAGTATAATGATAATCTACGTACATATTCATATTCATGACAAGACATAAAGATTCATGACAAGCGGAAAGAGTGCAATCAACGAATATCTTAAAAACTATAAAAACGGCATTATGAAAAAATTCTACTTTGATGTCCCAAAGATGAGTCAAAAGATGGTAACCGTTGAAAAGTGATGAGAGAAATATAATTTACCTGCGCATTGAAAACGTAGCGAGTGATGCCTTTCCAACGGTCAAGATCATAAGCCGTGAAATGCTTGCAACAAGCGGAGGCTTGGAGGTGACCGGAGAGACTTTTCCGACCGTCGAAAGAATCACCTTGTAGTCCTCTGACGTAAGACACCGCGTAAGCTCCGGTAACCGTGGGATCCTCGCCGGGAGTCTCTTGGCCTCTTCCCCACCGTGGATCCCTAAATATGTTAATGTTCGGTGCCCAAAACGTCATGCCTTTCGCTTGCCCTGCGTTGTACACTCCTCTTGCTTCTTTTCCTATTACCTGAAACCTCAATTCAAAAACTTTCTTATTTTGCATAAAGAGAAATTGTCTAAACAAGTTTTAGTTCCAAATATAACACACACCAAAAAATACCACAGGTTTAACCTTTTAGCAATTGGTATTACATGATTTATATACTTTGACTAAAGTTGGAACCTTTCAAGAATGTGATAATTTTTGGAATTTAGTGGTAAGTTTGGAAAACAAAGCATGTGATATTTTTAAAAATGCGAAATTTTAAATTGATTAATTCAAACACAAGAAAAACGGTGAGAGAGAGAGAGAGAGAGAGATAGAGAACGGACTTGAGCAATGCGGAACCATTGATAGGAATCGAAGGAAGCGGCGGTTAAGATGACTTGAGGAAAGCTAGTGGCTGCTTTAACCGTGCCGTTAAACCGGATTCCAGGACCGACGCCGGCTACGCCGTGTAAAGCCTCCGACCACCACTCGTACGCCGGAACTCCCAGACGGGGTATCCCCGGAGCTGAATTCACTAGCTGAGAGATCTTCTCGTCTATGGTTAGCCTCGAGACGAGATCGCGCGCTCGCCGGATGATTGGGAGGTCAGTGCGGCAGAACTGGAAGAGTTTGGTGGTGGGATTCGAAGGGTCGCACGCGTGCGGCGGAGATGACGGAGGAGGATATGGATCGACGCCGTGAAGGAAGAGGAAGAGGAAGAGGAAGAGAATGAGAAGGAGAGGAGCCAATCTAGCCATGGCTTCGAAATGCGGAAAAAAAAACAGATGAGAGACTGATGGAGAGTGACAGAGTCTGCTTATTATTGTCTGAATTGAATTGACGTAAATACCCTTCAAATTCGCATCGCTGAGAGCCTGAGACGCTGACCTATAAAAAACAAATTATCTAAGAAAAATAAATACTATTGTTATGGGTTTAAGCCCAATAATGCTTTATCAAATGTTTGAATGTGGATCCTGTTTTTTGGTCATTGATTTAGAAATTTCGTAGTGCTAATGTTATCTACAGTCCATTAGGCCTTATTATAACATTTTGGTAAATCTTAAAACATTATATAAAATCTTAGTAGAGTTAGTAGAATTGGTAGAGAAATAACCACAAGATGTGGAAATGGATAACAATATATTCTATCACATTAAGTTGTCATTTCAAGCCATTTGTCCCGACGTGCTAATCACAATAAACCTAAGTGTGATATTTTTCATCTGGTCACGTAATTAGGGTTTGACTGGACAAAAATGTCGGTTTCAAACAATTAATAAAACGGAAAATCGCATTTTTAACCACCGGAGATGAAAAAGATAACATTTTAAACCTTGAAAGAATAACACTAACATTTTAAACTTTCAAGGTAACAAAACTAACACTTTAAATTCTCAATGTAGCAAATTTATTCATACCGTCAAAAATTTAAACGAAATAGTTAACCCCGTTAACGGAATAGTTAACCCGTTCAATTTTAATAAAAACATGGTAAAAAACAATTTTTTATATTTGAAATTGAAAAAAAAAATAGTTTTATCTTTTGTCTTCCCCGACAAAAACATAAAAAAAAAAAAAACCCAAAACAAAACTTAAGTTACAACAAGACGGGACAAAAACAAAGCCAAAAAAAAAAAAAAAATCCCCAAATCGATTTTGGGGATTTAGGGTTCTTAAGAGGGTGACAACCCAGAAAATCGAAGAAGAGAAGAAATCGAAGGGAGAATCGGATGCACTGGAGTCGAGGTCTAGGAGGCGCAATACAATGAATCAAGGGCAGAAACGGTTCGAGAAGAGACAAATTGTAAGTCTTTCACTTTTACAATTTGACGCGACATGGAAAGAACTCTGTTTCAGGTCGTGTATTTCAGTGAATTTGCGTTTCATGTCATGGGTATAAACTATGTTTCACACTAAAAATTATATTGGAAACAAAATGAAGTAGCAACAATCAAATCACGATAATGTTTCAGTGATAATGTTTTCTCAATTAGGGAAAAATTGCTAAGTAATATCGTAGTTGATATTTAGAAAAGCTATGTTGGGTTCATCCAATGTTTTGGGTTCTATGTAATTATTGGCAGATGGCTAGTTCATCTACGAGCTCATCCAACGATGACAAAGGTGTTGTGTGTGACTGTAATCGGCCAACAAAAATTTTAAAAGCTTGGACTGATGCAAATACTGGGCGTAGGTTCTACACGTGTAGAGGACGTAAAATGGATAGCGGATATGAATCTTGCAACTTTTTCCGTTGGTTTGATGAAGAGAAACCACACGGGTGGCAACATCTAGCATTGTTGGAGGCAAGAGATGTCATTCGAGAGCAAAGAGAAGAGATTAGGAATTTGAAGCAAGAGATGGCATTCAAGAATGCGATAAAAGCACAAGCTCCGAGTGCCCTATTGGATGAATTGAAGCAAACCCGTGAGGAATGTGAATCACTTAAGCGGGAAGTGCTGATCTTTAAAGAGAAGAGTACAGTACAATACCTAATGTCTTTGGAGTAGAATATCAAGTGTTGTTGACATTGAGTCTTTATGGTATTGTGTTCTACTATCTTAATTTTATAGACATATGTATCGTATCTCTTTTCTTTTTTTGACATTGTTCTTGTTATTTATAATTTTGTGATGGTTGATCTTTATCGAAAGAGTACATGTTCTTAGTTTTCATCCAAAAGTAAACACAAAGTCTAAGCCAAAAGTAAACATGTTCTTAATTTTCATCCTATGCGTTACACAATGCTTAAAACACAAAGTCTAAGCCAAAGCTTATGAAAACACAAAGTCTAAGCCAAAGCTTATGAAAACACAGAGTCTATAACCAAATATTAGATATAGAAATGAAAACACAAAGTGTTTATGGAAACACAAAGTCTAAGCCAAAGCTTAAGATACCAAAAAAACAGAAACACACTACTTTTGAGCATCATCTTGTGGTTGGTTTTCTGGAGGATGTGGGTTATTTTCAGACCTATCATAAATCCTGTCCCCAAAAACTTCAAATGGTCGATCGGTGTAAGGACTCCAAAATGTTCCAATGCCGCATGGAATGTTACCAGTTTTCGTAATCTTCAGTGGTCGCCCTCTTGAAGCTTTCTTGACATGTGGATTTACTTGATTTGAAGAAAGTGATGGTTGTGGAGCACTACAAGTCACTGGCGTTTGTGAGCTTGATTCACCTGCTTGTTGGGAGGTTGTAGCAGAACTTTTTTCCTTTCTAGATCTTTTTGCTTGCTGTGAGATGCGGGAATAAGTTCCTTAGGCAAATTCAAAAACAAACTGAGTGATAGATCATAGACTTGAAACTTACCGGCTGTGAGCTATTTCCAATGGCTGGAGTCCTGCTTCCTCTTGGCTTAGGTGGTGGCTTTGGATTACCCTAAAACAGAGAAGAAAACTAAGAAAAAACAATGAAACATAAAAACACAAAGACATGTTCCAAAAATGTACCTCACTTGGATGTTTACGAGGTCTACCACGTCTGTTTTTTGGTCCCTCAACAACCACTAATTCATTCTTGCAACTTGTCTTAATATGACCAGCTTGACGACAACGACTACAATGCGGAATCCTTCCATGTCTTGTTGCTTTCCCTGGATTTTGTAGATCTTCAAAAGGGTCCTTTCTCCCGTCTCTGGTTTTTGGTCGACCTCTTGGCTTGCGAACCTCAGGTATAGCTATTGGAGGCTTATGTGTCTTCTTCCACAGCTTGTCACCGTTGACAGGCTTGATGTTTTCTTCATATGTCTTTTTCAATACACGAGTGTAGTAATAATCAGCAACATAACGCACTGGATCATCTTGATTATCGTCAAGAACACACAAAGCATGCTTACATGGAATCCCTGTCATAAGCATTCAAAGCATTCTTGATTATCGTCAAGAATAAATATTTAATTCAATTGAAGCAGGCAATGAACATTTAATTCAATTGAAGCAGACACTAAACATTTAATTCAAAAGCAATATTGTTCTACATAACTACATACCTGTAAGATCCCATTTTCGACAAGCACATTGGTGAGTGGACAAATTCACTGTATATCCACAATCAAACTCATTCACCTCATACACACTCTTGCTGCTGCGTAATGTAGAACAATATTGCTTTTGTACTCTTGTTTTCTCCAACAAAGTCATGGTTATTGGTGTAACAATAGTGTCACACTTCTCTGCTTTTAGAGACCTTCTAGAAATTCTTCTCATAGCCTGTCTTCTTACATCCTCTAGCATGTTAAGCACAGGCTTTGATCTTGCCATCTTGACTATTAAAACTCTCTGATAAGTTGTTATGCACATCAGCACAATGTGAGTCCACACTGAAAAATGCCCGAGACCATCGATGTGGTTATGTATCTAACAAAGCCTGATAAGCAGCAAGATCATATGACTACAATGACTTTATCTTCTCCTCATATTCACATTCAAGGTAGCTGTACGCTACTCCTCAAAACAAAGCCTTGTACTCTGATCTTGAAAAACCTTTCTTCTTCCAATTAGCATATATATGCCTAGCACACATACGATGCTCTGCATGTGGAAGTTCAGCCTCTATGGCAAGCACTAAACCCTGCCATATTCAAAAAACACTGATAAGCAAAAGGAAGCAAAATACACTCATAAAACAGAGAACATTACCTTTTGCTTATCAGAAATGATTGTCAACTTGTCACCCGTCCCCAAGCCAAGGTCTAGCTTAAGCTTCTTCAAAAACCAACCCCAAGTGTCTTTGTTTTCTCCTCTAACTATTGCCCATGCAATAGGGTACATCCTATTATCAGCATCTCTACCAACAGCAGCAAGCAAATCTCCGTTCAACTCCCATTTGAGAAAGCATCCATCTAAACCAATGACCGGTCTATAACAACTCTTCCAAGTCTTACGAAATTCTTCAAAACAGATGTAGAAGCAATCAAACATGTCTACGTCATTCACATTGACAGTTGAGAGCTCAGTGGTGATACATGGATGCGTTCTTATGAGTTCAGCCTCATAGTCCCATAGTTTACCAAATTGCGTAGTCTGAGCTTCAAGGATATAGTCCAAAGCAATACGCCTTCCTCTATAATATTTTAACATGTGAGCCACAATGTTATACCTGACTTTTATTGCATCCTTGATTTCTGTTGCAGACAAGCTGATGTTTCTTCTGATCTCTTCTCTAAATAACCCACCAATGACACCTTGTTTCAACATTGAAACACGGCTTGATTTCCCATAATTGTGACGCATCTGACAAACTTTAACCATCCATTTGTTAATTGGCTTCTCATAGGAACAATAGACTCTGAACTTACATTTATCACCACAGCAAATAACGGCTATCATGTTTGCTTCTGACTTAGCCATCTTCACATCATATTGTGTCTTCAATGAATAACGCAATAACTGATCCTTAAACTCTAAGCTGATGTTAAACTTTTGAAATAACCATATGTACGGCTCTTTATCCAAATCGCCATGAAACTTGTCTTTCCCTCTTGCCTTTCTTTTTTTAGGATTTCCAATTAAACCAGTCTTCCCATTCCTCCTCGGATTCTACTGGTGTATCCGGATAATTTACATTATCCTCTATAACATTTTCTTCTTCACTTTCTTCTGCTTCTCTCGCAGCTGCATCTTTTTCATCAA
This sequence comes from Eutrema japonicum, assembly GCA_030161315.1. Classification (NCBI taxonomy): domain Eukaryota; kingdom Viridiplantae; phylum Streptophyta; class Magnoliopsida; order Brassicales; family Brassicaceae; genus Eutrema; species Eutrema japonicum. The sequence continues at coordinate 10,428,857 of BSQW01000006.1, forward strand.
AATTTGTATATGCTTCTTTATCTGGTTTTGCAGTCAAACCTTCCTCAAATAGTGATCTAAAACGATCATCATTACCACCATCACCAACATCTAAAACAACTTCATCTCCGTCATCAACCTGATTTTCATTCTCATTTCCATTAAAATCTGGAGCAACCACATTCTCTTCTCTCGCTTCAGCCAAATTCTCATCTAACCCAGCCTCAAACTCAGCCTCACCTTCGGCATCATATCCTTCATCAGCCTGGTCATCATCATGTCTTTCATCCTCAGATTGCTCAGCTTCTTCATCTTCTTTTGGCCTCTCGACATCATCACTATCTGAGTTGTACTCTCCATCCTCACCACATTGAAGATCTTCACGTTGACTACTTGAAATCTGATGAATGACTGCAACTTCACTTGCTTCTGAAATATCATGTTCCACATAAATGTCAAGCTCATGTGAACTTTTCCCTAACAATAGCAATGGAAACATATCTTCGTGAGTATCATCAAAGACATATTTAATTGTCTTCATCTCTTTCTGCCTCTTTGAACCATATGAACCTAATTGGTGCATGAAGCTTCGCTTGAAACTTGCAGAAGTCAGCAAACAACTTCCATGTAATCTCTGAGAGTTTCCAATTCACGATACTTAAACTCAACTCCCCATTGTAGATGTAATCTTCGCCTTCTTTATTCATAGTTCCACCATAGTGGATTGTGAGTTTTACCATTGAATTGTCACTGTAAGAAATTGTCAAATATCAGAAATCGCAAACCTATAAATCGAATCGAGTCGAGTTCATGTTTGAAATCGCAAGCCATAAATAAAAAATTGAAAATACCACAAATCGCAGACCCATAAATCGAGTATGGAATGTTCAAAATAGCAAACCCATAAATCAAAAATCAAAAATCGCATACCCTTAACATCGAAATCAAAAATCAGAACACAATCGAACATTGAGGAATAAATTGAACAACATAAGGATTTCATACCCCATTTTGACTCTAATGCATCCGATTCTCCCTTCGATTTCTTCTCTTCTTCGATTTTCTTGGTTGTCACCCTCTTAAGAACCCTAAATCCCCAAAATCGATTTGGGGATTTTTTTTTTTTTTTTTGGCTGTGTTTTTGTACCGTCTTGTTGTAACTTAAGTTTTGTTTTGGTTTTTTTTTTTATGTTTTTGTCGGGGAAAACAAAAGATAAAACTATATTTTTTTTTTTCAATTTCAAATATAAGAAATTGTTTTTTATCACGTTTTTATTAAAATTGAACGGGGTTAACTGTTCCGTTAACGCAGTTAACTATTCCGTTTAAATTTTTGACGGTGTGAATAAATTTGCCACATTGAGGATTTGAAGTGTTAGTTTCGTTACCTTGAAAATTTAAAGTGATAGTGTTACTCTCTCAAGATTTAAAGTGTTACATTTTTCATCCTTGGAAGTTAAAAATGCGATTTTCCCCTTAATAAAATCTTAGTTGATATATTTTTCTGTAGAAATTTATTTTCAATCAAAATCTTCACAAATTCAACATTTTTTTCAGAATAAAAGCTGGGTAAAATATGCACAGGTAGTCTTAAGAGAGTCGTATGTTAGTGTTTATTCTTTTGTGGTCTCTGATAAAATCAAAGATCAGCACCCACGTGGACCGAACCTAAGACCTTGTTAGACGACACGTGGCATGTCTGGCTGACGAGTGAGGATTGTGACGTCATACGCTTGCAACTAAATGCCGGTGATTTGACGAAATTGCCACCCTTAATAGTGAGTGATTGTGAGATGTCGGTAGAATCCTATTGCCACGTACCAAAGTGTGACACTAACAACAAACATTTTGAAAATCTTTTATTTATTAAAATGGTCTGCCGCTTCTCTCAATTTATAATATTAATAATTACAAATTGTACACATGTTTAAAAAATAATAATAATAATAACTGTTGAAGAATAGTGAATTACATTTGTTTCCTTAACTAAGAATAAATTGTTATAATAATATAAGGATGGGCAAGTAACATGGCATATCCCAAACTTGAACAAATTATAAACTAAAAAAAAATCTGAAATTTCCATTTACTAAGGAAAGAATGGGATATTATATACATACCGAAAAATGAAAGGAAACGCCAAAAATAAACGCACAAAGAAACAAGAATAGATAGATATTTTTGTTATTTTATTGAGAGTTTAATTTGACCATGTAACGACTGTTCCGGTAAACATGTGGGTCCCAAAGAGTTCCGACTTCAACGCAAAATGCCCGCGGCTTTTGAAATCCGCCAAGTTGGGTTGCACCGGCTCCAACCGGTCACACGTCTAATTATGGGACCCACAGAAACACTCTCAATTCTTCATTCCTCCACCGTTATATAAGTAGAGATCCTTCCCCACCGTTGTTTAATCACAACATTCTTACCGGAGAATCCTCTCTTCTTACCGGACCGGAAAGCTCATCTTTTGAACAGGTTTTTTTGTTCACCTCTTTTTCGCTCGTTATCACTACTGGTTCGGTTTCTAAATCTGTTTGTTCTCGATCGATTCTCACCAGGTTTTTAAAGATGGATATCTTTGACAACTCCGACCTCGAATACCTCGTCGACGAGTTTCACGGTGGCTCTGATTTCGAAGACGATGGAACGTTTGGAGAGGTCGATCACTCGAGTGGAACTGATTTCGAGCTGGTATTATAATGATACTACTTTGTCTAATTTAGGAATTATAAACGGATGTGATGATGACCTCTGTTTTGTTTATTCTTTAGACTCAGAGTAAGACGAAGACTGATACGTCAGCGTCGGAAGCTAGGAACGGAAAAGACATCCAAGGGATTCCTTGGGAGAGGCTAAATTACAGCAGAGATCATTACCGTCACAAGAGATTGCAACTGTATAAAAACTTCGAGAGCCTCTTTCGATCCAGGGAACAGCTTGATAAGGTTTGTCTCATGAAGATGTTATTGGCTGCTACTTTACACGAGCAATACTTGTTATAACACCTAGTGATATAGCGAAGAAGATCAGAGCTAATTTGTGGATGCAAAATCGAAATCTGTCTTGAGATTTCTGGTGTTTTTTGCTGACAGGAATGCTTCAAAGTAGAGAAAGGGACAACTTTTTACGACTTCCAGTTTAACACGAGGGTTGTCAAGTCCACAATTGCACATTTTCAGGTAGACAACTTGCCCAACAACGTCTGTTACCTAATAATGTCTTGAGTCATCTTGGTTACTCTGCTCGTGTGTTTAATTGACAATCGAGTCTGGAACTGCAAACAGTATTATACACGTTGCCCTCTTATCATTCATGAAATTAGAGAATTAGTAATATTAATGACATGCTGCTTTCAATCCCACTATTCGAGAAACCCCAAAATTTTAGTGAGACTATGAAATGGCAATTCAAAACTTATTTTGAAGATGTATTAACACAAAATTATTCAGTTGTTATTGTTTTGTTTTCTTGGTTGTGTTATGTTTTTGACCATAGAATCTTAGAGTTGCCTTTTCTTGTTTTCTTATGTTCACTGTTCCCACCTCAGCTCTGCAGCTGGGGTGTTGATTCACACAAAGTCCTTTTCTTTTGCAGATAATCTTGAAGGCTGCTTAATTTAACCTGCTCGTTCCTAACTTCTCGAAAATATAATAATTTAGGTTCGTTCGATGTTTACTCAAGTAGTCAGGTTCAATACTGTCTAATGTTCTAACTGATTCCAAAAAAATTGTCAAGATATGTGTCTAGGAGGATAGTCGAAGCAGAGTTGAGAAATCTAACTAGTCCAGGCAACTTGTTAACAACTTCTTCATACGCACAGAAAAATCATAGTCACCGAGTGTATTAGCTTCCCTGGATTTGCATTAGCGTCTCTCTGTGTCTTCGTTAGATCATTTGTGCTCATAATCGTCAAACAGAGGAGTTATAGATAGAAAGCAGCATTTGAAAGAACAGTTACTATATATGCTTTAACCTTTCTTAAGCAGGTTGTGGGAGAGCAGCTGGCGCCATAAGGAAAACCTTGGTTAATATGGTATGATAGGAAATGTTTGGAGGATTCTCTGACTTTGTCATCATCATTCTCTTTTACAGGGAATCTTTTGTTTGAGCTTGCATACCACATGATCTGCATCTTTTGTGTTGCCATGCTCTTGTGCTTAAAATTCTATTTTCTGACATTAGTCTTATTTTAGTTTGTTTCTGGCACCGTTGATTCATATGTCTTCTTGTACACGACTTAACTCTAAAAAAATTGAGATATTTTAGGTTTTGTATTTTGGCTTTACACCAACTTGTGTTGTGTCATCCACTTATTCGACCGTGAAGTTAACGTTTGATTACTGAAAGTGTCTCGTTGTTTCCTTCTTTGTTTGTGTCTTGTGTGAATCTTTATACTTTTATGTTCTCATGTTTCAGTTGAGAAACTTGCTATGTGCAACATCAAAGCACGATGTGTATTTCATGAACAACTACTCTCTCATGCATTGGTCATCTTTGCTGCAAAGGGGCAAAGAAGTACTTAACGTGGCAAAGCCCATTGTTCCTACAATGGTGAGCTTCCTTCTTATATTACTTGTTCTTCAACCTCAGAATTCAATTAAGTTAACATTGGTAATTCGAACTCGCAGAAGCAGCCTGGATTGTTGTCACATTCTCTATCAAGAGTTCGGATAAGCACAATGGCAGTTAAAAACGACTTGATAGTCGCGGGAGGGTTCCAAGGAGAGCTTATCTGTAAGGTAATATAACACACTTTTCGTTTTCTACAATTGTCTAATATTTGTCAATTTGGATTCTCACTCGCTTGTGATCTTTCGATTCCAGAAAATCAACGAACCTGGGATTGCTTTCTGCACAAAACTAACATCAGCCGAGAACGACATCACCAATTCGGTTGACATATACAGCACACCGAGGTAATTAAGCCCTGCAACTAAACAGAACATACATACATACATCTGTTGCAACTCAAATCCTTCCTCCTTCAATCCATGTAGTGGATCGTTAAGGGTTATGACCGCAAACAATGACTGTACGGTCCGGCTATTTGATGCTACAAACTTCGCTTTCATCAACAGTTTCGCCTTTGACTGGTCCGTAAATGTAAGCGAACCACCATCTCTTGAGAATCTACATTGTCATATGCTCTGTTTTTCAGAGTGTTGAGATGTTTGATTATTTTTGGTAGAACGTCTCGGCCAGTCCAGACGGGAAGTTGGTGGCGGTTCTTGGCGACAGTCCCGAGTGCATAATAGCCGATGCCGGATCTGGAAAAACCATCCACGGACTCGAAGGCCATCTGGACTACTCGTTTTCATCAGCATGGCATCCAAACGGTCAAATCTTAGCCACGGGGAACCAAGACACAACCTGCAGGTTATGGGACGTAAGGAACTTGTCTCAGTCACTAAAAGTGTTGAAAGGAAACATGGGAGCCATCAGAGCCTTGAGCTTCACGTCTGATGGACGGTTCCTAGCCATGGCTGAGCCAGCAGACTTTGTACACGTGTTCGACACAGAGGCAGATTACAGTCAGTGTCAAGAGATTGATCTGTTTGGAGAGATAGCGGGAATCTCGTTTAGCCCTGACACCGAGGCACTATTCGTGGGAGTGGCTGATCGTACGTACGGGAGTTTGTTGGAGTTTAGCAGGAAGCGAAACCACTTGTATTTGGATTCCATTTTCTAATACTCTTTAGAAGCCAAAGAGGATCTCATATTTACACTTATCCTTTTGGAGCTATATATATATATATATATATGTTGGAACTAATTTTTTGTCAAAGCCTGAGGGTTTGATAAAATTGTGTTAGTGTGAAAAGAAATGAGTTAAGCTCTTTCTAATGAAATGTTTTCATTAACCGAGAAATGTTTTCTCGTGTATATATGTTGGAATGGTTGTGTCTTAAATGAACAACATGAGAGAAGAAAAGCCATACGTGCGACGTTCGCATCTTGGGCCTTGATTGGGCCCGTGGACTTTTTGAGGTATCGATCGATACCCCTTAGTATCGATCGATACCCAGCGGGCCGACTTAAAAATCGCAGCCGCCTAGGTTATTCTAGAAATATTCCTTTTCTGTCATGGAAAAACCCTAGCCTCTCTCCTATATATACAACACGATTTTCACCTAAAAGATCATCCTCTGATACACAAAAAAACACTTACTAAAAGTTCTAGCAATCGTTTCTTCAATTCCCTACTGCTTAGAGTAAGTTTTAATTTCGAGAGTATCGTAGAATAATGGTCGATAGACATGAATCATGGTGTTGATGATTCAGTTAAACTTTGGTTGTATCCTGGGACTCATGGATCTATAAAACCCCGTCACACTACGGGAGATTCTTAGAGTTAAGGAAAGAGATTTATCTCGCCTCCTCAGATCTTATATTGCTTTATCGTTTATAAATCGTCTGTTCCTTAAACTGTTTATTTACATATTATTGTGATTAAATCTTTCCTGTCTGTAGTGTAAATTTTGGTCCTACAATCTTAACTCTAAGAAGATCCAATTTCTGTTTTAATACTTCAATTGGATCTTTAATCACGAGTAAATAAACGTTTTCAAACGGTTTTTTAAACGATTCTTCTACTGCTGATGATACTCAAACGTTGTCAAAAAAGCTTTTAGCAAATTGAAACGTGTAGTAGAGGCAATCTTCATCTCTCTCTATTTTTTAAGAAGATGTTCTTCTGCTAGTGATACTCAAACGTTAATCAAACAGCTGTTTAGCAACTTGAAACGTATAGTAAAAGCAGATCTGCTTAAACATCTTCTAAAAAAACCGTCTTTAATTGCGATTAAAGAACGGTATAATCAACGAACACACATCTGTTCTTGATAGGTTCGATTCAGATCGAGGCCTTGTGAGTATCGATCGACACCCTATGGTATCAGTCGATATTGGACTAAATTGTATCGGTCGACACTTAAGTGTATCGATCGATACCATGCAAACAGTGTATCGGTCGGCACCTCAGTGTATCGATCGATACTTTGCATCGACCAAGTTGGTCTATGTCGATCGATACTGTGTATAAGACACAGGTATCGATCGACACTGGTGCTATGATCGATCCTGTGAAATTCACTTGCATCGGTCGACACCCAGGGTATATCGATCGACACTGAGCGTGTATCGATCGATACCAGGTTGCTTCGAATGACACAGTATGTGCATCGAGCATCAATAGGAACCCAGGGTGTATCGATCGACACTCATTGTGTATCGATCGACACCAAGATGCTTCGATTAACACAGTATGTGCATCGAGCATCGATCGACACTGTGGTTTATCGATCGATCCTGTGTAAAAATTCACTTGCATCGATCGACACACAGGGTGCATCGATCGACACTATATGTGTATCGATCGACACAAGCTTAGCATCGATCGACACCGAGGTGTATCAATCGATATAAGCTGAGCATCGATCGACACCGAGGTGTATCGATAGATCTTATGCAAAACTCACGTGCATCGATCATCACCAAGGGTATATCGATCGACACTGAGGGCATCGATCGACACCATATGGGTGTATCGATAGACATTGTGTGTGTATCGATCGATACCAAGGAGTATGGATCGACACCAATGCGATTCAGTTCGATATCAGTCTTAGAATTGCGATTCTTGAGTTTATATATCGGTACTAACTGAAAGTTGTGTTCTCATTAGCTTAAAATGACAAACAACAACTCTGGAACTATGGAGAAAACCAGTGACAAAGTGGATCAAACGACTACGAGTCTGATCAAAACAGTGAAAGCTCAAGCGAACTTGACAGAAGCTGACATGTGTGTTGTGGTCACTGAGGCCAATGTTGCAGAGAGCCATCCAAAGACTTGGTGGTTCGACAGTGGTGCAACCAGACACATCTGTATGGATCGCGAGATGTTCTCGACATACACAAAGAACAAGAGTGGTGATAAACTCTTGATGGGAAATTCCGCCTCGTCGACAGTTGATGGTCACGGGAAGGTTATTCTGAAGCTCACCTCTGGACAGGAACTGGTTCTCACGAACGTCGTCCATGTACCAGATATGCGCAAGAATCTGATCTCTGGATCGCTTATCAGTAAGCATGGATTCTCTGTGAAGCTAGAAGGTGATAAACTAATCCTAACGAAAAATGGGATGTATTTGGGTAAGGGTTCTGTATGTGATAATCTGTGTAAGATATCTGTTGAGAAAGTAATCCTAAAGGATAATGTAACCGAGGCATCCACCTCGTAGAACCCTAAGATTAATGATAAGAAACCATTTGCTTATCTCGCTAAGTCTTTTAATATTTGGCATGAACGATTAGGACATTTTAATTTCAAATCTATGAGTAGATTAATGAACATGAACATGATTCCTAAATGCAAATTAAGCAAAGACAAATGTGAGGTTTGTGTCCAAGCCAAACTCACTAAAACGCCATCACCCAGCGTTCAAAGAACAACAGAACCTCTAGGTTTAATTCACACAGAGTTATGTGATTTGAAATATATTCAAACCAGAGGAGGCAATAAATATTTCATGGCATTCATAGACGATTGCACGAGATATTGATACATCTTTCTACTGCGGAGTAAAGATAAAGCCTTGGACAAAATTTAAAATTGAAGTTCAATTAAATATTGGAGGCTGATTTAATCGAATAATTAAATCATTGAACTTTTGAGGTATCGATCGATACTCATTGGTATCGACCGATACTCAACAGGCCTCTTGCGATTCTTGATATGAGTTCAAGAATACTAATACAATTCGATATTGTATTAAGTTTATTAAATTCTAGAAATTGAATTTAATTTTACCCTTTAACTTAAGAGTTGGGTATTGGTTAGTATATTAATTTGGTTTGATTCTCTTGAACAAAATCAAATTTCAATATGACTAACAACACCGATGTGATCATTGTTAGATCTGGTGGTGTAAAAAATAATGGAATGGTTGAAGCCAATTTAGTCGAGATAGACATGTGTAATGTCATCCTCGGAGTCAATATGGTTAAGCATAACCCAAATGAGTGGTGGTATTATACCAATGTAATAGCTCATATATGCGTTGATATGGGAATGTTTCCCTCCTACCATAAATAATGACAAGAATTTATTCATAGTGCTGAAGTTGACTTTTCAAAGAAGCTCACTCTCACTAATGTAAACCATGTGCTAAAGATGCATAAAAATCTTATTTAGGGCACAATGCTAATTAAGCATGTATTGACAAAGAATGTTGTCTATATTAAGGACGGACTGGTCCAAATTAACGTTGAGACAGTCGGACTTAAAATCAATGTAACCAATGGTGTTGACATTAAATGAGAAAGAATCATTTGCTTATGGTACAGAATCTCTTAGTATTTGATCTGAATGTTTCAGTCACATTATATTCGAATCTATGCGTAGATTGAATGAGATCCTGAAATAAAAAACAAGCAAAGATGAGTGTGAGGTTTGCGTTCTAACCAAACTCACTAAAACACCACAATCGAGCGAACCTCTTGGTTTGACTTATACAAAAGGTGGTGAAAAATATTTTGTGACTTTCGTTGAGGATTGTACGAAATATAGTTATGTCTATTTGCTAAGAAGCAAATACGAGACCTTGGAAAACTCAAGGAGTTTAAACTTGAGGTTGAAAACCAACTCGAAAGAACTATCAACATAGTTTGAAGTGATAGAGGACATGAGCATAGTATTATCCATCAAACGATTGATCCATATTCACTGGAATCTAATGGAGTCTCATAACAAATTACCGAATTATTTGATGAACTCATTATTCCTAAAAAATCTGGGTTAGTCCAGAAATGTGGGGGGAAGCATTGCTTACCACAAGTTATATCCTAAATACTACACAAAGTCACTGGAAATGTTTCATGCAAACTTTGGAAAAGTAATGTGTTTTTATACAAATACATGAAAGTGTGGGGGTGCCTAGCAACCACCTAAGAAGCTGACAATCGGACCAAAAACGGTGGATTGTATCTTCATTGAATATGCACACAATGTAGTGCTGATTGCTTTATGGTGTAAATGAGATATACCAGACATCCAAGTAAAGGATAAGCTCTAAGCGAGCTATTGATCTCTTGGGCTCTTACGCTTTTAGAGGTATCGATCGATACCCATGAGTATCGATCGATGCTTGACGGGCATTGGACCTAGATCGAGCAATTCTGGTACTTCTGTAAAGAAGCAGAAGAGGCTAAAGTTGAAATTAGTCGTATGCTGATTGGAATTACAGCAATATGAGATCTTGTAATCCATCAAATGGATGTAAAATCTGCCTTTCTAAACGACCATTTAGAAGAGGAGATTTACATGAAACAACCCGAGGGTTATGTCACTCCTGAACAAGGAAAGAAAATAAGTAGACTTGCAAAGTCCTTATACGAGCTTAAGTTAGCTCCTAAGCAATAGCTTGGAAAGTTTGACAACAAAGTGATGTCAAATAGCTTCAAAATCACTTAAGGTGATATACATCAAAAGTACTCCACATGGATACGTTTTGTTATGTTTATAAGATGACACGTTCATCATGGAAGCAAGAAGGACATAATCCAACACACTAAGAAAGTGTTTAGTGGGAAGTTTGATAGACATAAGATTAGTGGATAATCTTGTCTCAAGATCCTAGAATGGTTTGAGAACTACTCAAACAAGATTGCAATAAATCCAATTGTGATAAAGTTGTATCACAAGTGATGTATGCAAGAATTATCGGAAGTCTAACGTACTTAATGAATCGTACTAGATCCGATCTAGCGTATTCAAGTCGCTACATGAGTAATCCAGATCATACTCTGTGGAAAACCATAACTAGAATGTTGAATTATCCATCGTTATATGTCGTCTCGTTTTACATCAAATTCTGGGGGTTCAAGACATTATGTTCACCTCTTGGTCTCGTAAACCTGACAGATATTATAAGTGGATAATATTTTGGTGATGCAGCAGTATCCTAAAAATCTTCCAAACAAGCACTCTTGGCCTAATTAACCAAGGAGTCAAAGTTTATAGCTTTAGATAAAGCTGCAGAGGAAGCAAAATCGCTTCGAAATTCTCTGGAAGATATCCCGATGTGGGAGAAAAATCAGTGCCATCGTTATGTGTACACTGTGAGAGCTAGTGAGCTATCTCTCAGGCACTGAGTAAGTTATAAAATGGCAAATCTCGAGAATGATATAAGACCATTTAGACAACTGATCTCACAACGGCTGATAACTTAGCGGATCTGTTTCCCAAAAAGTTAGCCCCGAGATCAAGTTTGTTAAATCATCAAAAGGAACGGGTTTAAAGCCTATAGAAAAAGATGACGTTTGACAGATACCCAACCTATGTGACTGGAGATCCCAAGATCTAGGTTCAAAGGGAAACAAAATTAAACTGATTCGAGTTGAGCACTGTGAGACTATGTCTCTGCCCAGTTCCTAGGATAATAAAACAGTGCTACCTGTGGATAGTGAGGATAAGCGTTTGCTTTTAATGATTGCATAGCTGTGTAGATAGTGGAGTGTGACAGGACACTTCTGAAAACAAGCTAATAAAATATCACCTTGTGAAGTGTGAAATGGGGCCGTTTCTAGGAGAATGAAGGATAAGGCTATATTCTCCAAATTCACTCACGAATACCAGGAATGTTCAAGGCCAAAATGAACCCAATAGAGAACAAAGTTCTACGAGAAAATGTCGCTGTGCGATATCTGTTGTATCAGTTTACATCAAAATCCGGGTGGTTCAAGACATCATGTTCACCTCCTGGCCGAGTAAACGCAACTGATATTAAAATTGTTTGGTTCAAAGCTGAAAAACGCTACCATTCAGTGACAGTTACATTTTCGTATACTCTCGAAAGTCTGTCTACGTCTAGATGAGTCTAGTCAAGTATGTCTAGAAAAGTCTAGTCTGTACAATTTTCATATGTTCTAGAGTCATTTCTATTCATGTGGGGGATTGTTGGAACTAATTTTTTGTCAAAGCCTGAGGGTTTGATAAAATTGTGTTAGTGTGAAAAGAAATGAGTTAAGCTCTTTCTAATGAAATGTTTTCATTAACCGAGAAATGTTTTCTCGTGTATATATGTTGGAATGGTTGTGTCTTAAATGAACAACATGAGAGAAGAAAAGCCATACGTGCGACGTTCGCATCTTGGGCCTTGATTGGGCCCGTGGACTTTTTGAGGTATCGATCGATACCCCTTAGTATCGATCGATACCCAGCGGGCCGACTTAAAAATCGCAGCCGCCTAGGTTATTCTAGAAATATTCCTTTTCTGTCATGGAAAAACCCTAGCCTCTCTCCTATATATACAACACGATTTTCACCTAAAAGATCATCCTCTGATACACAAAAAACACTTACTAAAAGTTCTAGCAATCGTTTCTTCAATTCCCTACTGCTTAGAGTAAGTTTTAATTTCGAGAGTATCGTAGAATAATGGTCGATAGACATGAATCATGGTGTTGATGATTCAGTTAAACTTTGGTTGTATCCTGGGACTCATGGATCTATAAAACCCCGTCACACTACGGGAGATTCTTAGAGTTAAGGAAAGAGATTTATCTCGCCTCCTCAGATCTTATATTGCTTTATCGTTTATAAATCGTCTGTTCCTTAAACTGTTTATTTACATATTATTATGATTAAATCTTTCCTGTCTGTAGTGTAAATTTTGGTCCTACAATATAATGTGGTAATAAACTGATAGTGCTCAAGATTGTAAGGATTTTAGAGCATCATCTGAAACCAACTTAAACAACAACAATTATCAATCTAGCATTTGGATTTGTGTTATTCAAACATGAATTTTAAAAAGTTTTTTCAAATTTTTGTAAATGAATTTTACAAATCTATTGTTATTGGAAATATTTTAAAGAGTGGGTTTTAGAAGATTTTTACTGATTTAGAGATGTTTTGGTAGAATTTCTTAGTTACAAAAATAAAAATCCAAATTTCATGGTTTTATGTGAGATTTCATAGTTATTTAAAAACAAATTATAACAATTATTTTAATTCACTCAAATCATTTTAAAACTCACTAAAACTTAAATCTTTCCAAATTCTCGTAAATATTAAATTGAGTACACCCCCAAAGATTGTTAGGTGATTTGATGGTGGAGCTTTTTTCTTCAGATGAGGAAAAAAGATAATTAAGGATGTGTCATGTGTGTGTGAGCCACTGAATCAAATGTAAAAGCTTTACGAAACATTCCTTCGTATTTACACCTAATGAATCTCCTTCTCAAATTAATAGTCCTGGATTCTATTTCTTCGATAACTTTTTCTTTTTCATTCAGAATCAGAAGTGTTACATATTAAAACTTACTTACAATTTCTAAGGAACTTTCTACCCATAATGCCCAGGAACAACTCTGAGGTATTTGTTTTCATCGAATATACATAGTGTTGTGGTGTTACAATTCAAATTGAGAACTATGTGTATTTGAAAACAACAATGTAATAGAATCCAATTTTTATGTACTAGTTTTGGATCACCAGTTATAAAACAAAACTTGTACTAATAGTTAAGAGTATATATATATATATATAAAAGGTGAAATGGACCATATGTGACGTTTATTCACGCGAAAACGATAAAACCAAGGGAAGAGAAAAGGTATTGAACAAAATCTGACGGCGACAATTCACCTAAAGTTGACATGCTATTCATCTTCCTCATAAAACGACATCCAACTGCTCTGAAAACGACGACACCCTCATTTTTGCAAAATCTTTCATTCATTCAAAACTTAAATTTCTTTCCTTTTCAATCTGTATCCCGAAATTAATCACAGTTTCTTAATGACTAAAAAACTTAATCCGAAAGTAATCAGAAACACCTATTATCTTTAACCATATTATCAAGATTAATTTTTATCTGTTAGAATAATTTCAGAAAAAATTGCATCTAGTGTCATTTAATCAAAACATATTTTGTGTTCTTTAACACTTTCCAAATTTTGAAAAAATAAATAACATTTCAAGACGATTTTATTCCTACTTATTATTGATTCGTGTATTGTAAACCGTTGTATTGTATATGGGTACGATTAGAAAGTCAACGCGTGTACGGTACAATAAATGTTACTTATTTTTTACTCACTCCGTTTCATATTATTTATCGTTTTAGAATTTAAATTTTGTTTTATATTACTTGTCATTTTATGTTTTCAATGCAAATATTTAATAATATTTCCACTTTTATCTCTACTCTTTTAACTTATTAATTAGTGTGATCATAATATATAATACATTAATGAGAGGTAAAACAGAAAAATAAATTGTTTTACTAATTTACGTAAAACAATATAGAACGACAAGTAATATGAAACAGAAAGAGTAGTTTTTATAAAGTGTTAGTACACAAATTATGTTTTCAGATCGTGAATCCCATAATTTTACTTTAATTGAATTGATAAATATGAATCAAACAAAATTTCAAATTTATTATGATGGAGTTGATTTGTATTATATTGTTTTATCTATTGAAGAAAAAAAAAGATATTTGAGAGAGAGAGAGAGAGAGAGAGACATAAGTGGAGTGAGGTTGGTTACAGTTCACGGTGACCACACAGCTAGTTAGATGACAGTTCAATATGGGCCATTGATCTCGAACACGTGGCGAAGTTTGAACGGTCGTTGGATTTCAAAAAGTCTCAAAACGGAAACCGCGTGAAGGGCTAAAAAGGAACGTTTTAAAAATAGAAACTTTTCAAAGTAACGCGCAATCCATAACGTTGATCCTATTGGATACCATATTCCTTTATCCCTTCTTTTCTTCTTCTTTGATCTTTTAAAGCTATTCCGTGTATTAGGTGTTACATTTTTTCTTTTTAATGAATAATTTAGTACAAATATACTATCATATTACATTGGATTTTAAAATGTTAGTGAGAAGTGATGCCAGACAACTAATGCCTTTGGAAATACTTTTTTTTAATTTATAGATCCAATTGAGGATTTCAACGATTAGAAAAAAAAGTAATAAACGGTTAGAGAATAGTTTAATAACATAAAAAGCAGCGGTTAACAAAACTAATATTAAAAATTGAATATAACGTTTTTGGTAACATTTTTATACGGATTTTTTGAATAATTAATATAATATATTTTATACTAAAAGATAGTCTGGTAACATATGTTTTCTAATTTTCGTATCATAAAAGTAAACAAATTATTACGTATTCTGAGATTCAACAGTTAAACTTTTCGTATTGGGGGTTTAGTGTTGAGGTAAATATGAAGGTGAACGAGGAGGGAGCATTGTATTCAAGGGATGGTAAATCCTCCAATATTCCAAGTAACAGCTTTTCGCTTCGTTAATCTTACGACTTGGCACGTTTCATGATATATACAACATGCATACACCATATATGAGACATGCGTAAAAGAAACAAAAATATCGTAGAAATTACCTATAAAAAACACAGTAGAGATAACTAAGGCTTATATGAGAAGTCCAGTTATCTGTATTATGAATAAAAGCCATTGAAAATAATAAAATTAAAACAATCCAAATGTGAGAGCTCTTGAAACATGAAAAAAAATTAAAAATATAATTAATATGCCGTCAAAAGAAAGGAAGAATCTGTCATATTTTTTTGTTTTGTTTTAAACAGCTAATTAGAGGGTGCATTATGCAGTTGACAATATCATTTCCTCATGACATGCTCCGCTAATTATTCCATGTGAAAACTTTGTGTACAGCCAAATAAAACAAGTACTTGTGTACAAAAGCCATTTTCAGATCTTTTTATAACGGAATCTTGCTATTTCAGTATACGAAAAGTCATGTATATATATACAACCCCTATATGCAAAGCTGAAATCTTGATAATATTTAAGCGCACACACACACACAATTTGATATAAAAATATATATATATATAGTCTAGTTACTTTGACTTTATGTATCAAAGATTAAATCGTTTGTAGTGATTGATAATTTAGTTATAGATTGTTAGATCAATACTATATATATTGACACGTTACTCATCCTTTTTTCCAAAATTATCAATTATTTTGAACCAATATTGTTATGGATTTTTGTTATTGATTAACATACCAAGAGGCTACATGTTTATACAAGTTCTAAAACCTAATTATATACTTAATAATAGTCTCAATTGCCTTTAATTACAAACATATCTTAACCGATTAAACTATTTTGTTATATGCATGCCAAGAGTCTACATATATGCGTTTCCCACATGCGTCCCCCCTTACTTCGCCTCGCGTATTCCATGCTCCTCTGCTGAGTATTGACTGTTTTGTTATATACAAACAAAATAACTTTTTGAAATTTTAATCTACACGCCACTAGCTAGTTTCTCGTATTTATATACAAGTGGTCTCTATCTTATATACAAGTGGTAAAAAGAATAAAACAAAATTCAAAGGAGGAAATATCACTATGCAGTTTTGTAGATTAATAATGAATGGGATGAATTTATTCAGTTATTTTTCATATCTCATTCATCTTTATTCCATCAATTCTTTTTTTTTTATCATTATTTTGGGCCACAACAAATTGGTCTAATAGCCAAATACCCCTACACATAGAAGACATATAAAATCGAACTCAACTCAACACCGATAAAATAGCAGCAAAAGTATGATAACCACTTATCCACTTGCTATTTCTTCATCACTTCTATTTTATGTTTATTATATTTAACGTCTTATTTTTTATAAAAAAGTTAATTATTTGTTCATGGTAAATTTTTGGATTTTCCATTACTAATAATAAGATAATAATAAGTAAAACTCGTTTACGAAAAAAAGAGAGATAATTTTTTAACAAAAAAGGTAGGTAAAACTCTGTATTAGGTGTTTTACAAAGTTTTTTTTAATTTAAACTGTTCATGCATTTTATCAAACATCGTTTATCAAGATATATTATTAACAAATTAATAATTTTAATTTATAATTATATTAATATCATTAATCTATTTTATTTATAAATTATTTTTTAAAGCTATATATCTCGCACCACTTTTTACATTTTCACCATTCACACATTTGAACCGCACCGTATGTTGTTTTTTTCACCATTCATATATTGTCATGCACCGCTTGTTCCGCAGTAACCGCACTTGTTCCGCATGATGCGTTTCTTCCAACCGCACCGCACTAAAACCGCACCGCACCTCCTAAACCGCTTGTTCCGCACCGCTCAAACCGCTATCACCATTCGAAGCCATAGTGTTATAAATTTATAATGAGTACTATGTTTGTATTATGCCTTGTCTCCATGATAATTGATGTTGCGTTTTTTTGTCAAAAATATTTGAATCATATCCGTGCAGGCAGTGCCATCTTAATTATAGCTGGATGGACAATGCGACCGCACCAGAACCCATGATATTTGTAGTCTAATTTTTATTTTTTTAAGTTTTAATATAGATTTTTTTTTAATATATGCAAAACAAAATCAATTTTAACAACCAAAAAAAAAAAATTATTTTTATAATCAAAATTTCAAACAAATCTAATATATGTTAAAAATATTATGTTAAAAGAAAACATTCAAAAACAGAATTTTTTTATTTTTTATTTGTTTATAGATCCGAATTTTATCTTTAGTTCCAGGACCCCAAAAAATCTTAAGGCGATTCTGTATGCATGTAATCGAATTTGAACTCAAAATTTCTACATAAATACATTCAGAAACTTAACCATGGACAATTGCACAAGCTCATCGGAATCTTTTTGTGGTCGGGGATTTGTATTTAAAGTTAGACCTTTGATAATTAAAATCGTTCGAGTTATTTGGAAAACACGGCTAGAAATAAAATACACCACCAGATGTGATGGCGAAAGGATCGGACTTAAGCAAAAAAAAATGGAGGAATCTAATATAAAAATGGTGATATAAAATGGTAATGATAATGGTGGAGTTCTCATCCAATCCATCTCTAACCCTCTAGAGACTTCTTATTATTTTTGTAACAATTTATCTCGACTAAAGTCTAAACTACCCATTATAATAATCATGATTAATACTTGCGACTAAACAACAACTTCAAATATTAAATAGTGATGTAAATCTATGTCACTGTTAATGTTGTGCGGGAATTCCTTTTGGTGATCTTCGAACGACTTGAGAAAAGCTGTTAATGGTAGTGTCAATGTTTCATCAAAAAATCTCTTCCTCATTGTGTTGTAGGTTTGGGAAAGATCATTGTCTTCTCTTTGTTGTTTAATTTCCGTTTCTTCTTCGAAATGTAATCCTTTCCAGTGATCAATATAATAGTTACTCAGACGAAAAAAAAAAAAAAAAATCTATGTCACTATCGGAGTCTTGGGATATTTTTTCTTAATTCCATACATGGCGTTGAATTTTGAAGCATATTCGTTTGGCTAATAATTCATTAGAAAATTCAATGTCAATGAAAGAACTCACGTCCGTAGATTAATGAACTCAATCTTATAGGTTAGTGATTTACATTCATAATCTACGAAATTACTGTTTATATAGAATATTGCTTAAATTCTCAAATGGTTGATTCCGAGCGAAGATTAATTTTTGTTACTAAACAATGTCTCTCTTTATCTCCGGTCTCCACTAACAAGAATGTAATAAAATAGAAAAGGGTGAGGAGAAAGTAGGTGACCCATTAATAAGAATATCACAACTGTTTTTGGAAGCAGCCCTGTGCCGTCACGCACCATCTTATTCTTATCTCTTCCTTATCATTATTACCAACTATTTTTTTATTATAAAATCACCACTACTATCTCTTATATTCACAAAATGATTATATACCGTTGAAAAAAATTTCAAATTTATATATTATATAGTTACAAGGCATATCATTTTCTTAAACTTTATTTACAAGACATATCACGTTCATTTATTGGTCGAAAAATATATAAGATATGATAAGTTATTATTTTGCTCGAAAAATATATAAGGTTATGGTAAGTTATTATTATTTTTTCCATTATGCATGCTTGTTACCATGGATACCATAATTATTTTTTATTAAATATAATATATAATCATAATTACAAATTAATTTTATTTTTATTTTAGTTTTTATGACTAGAAAATGATTTGTCAAAGCTTATAATTCTTCCATATCTGGAGCCAAACTATGTTATATAGTCAAGTCCTTACGTCTTAAACACCACTCAATCTTTAATTAGTATAAATTAACTAAACATTTAGTTGCCATAGTATACAAAATTCTTATCAAAATCTTTTTGTTTTAATTTGTTTTTTCAAGTTTCTATTGTCTGCCTCTACGTACCTTTAGCGAGCATCTACGGATCAATCATATACAGGTAGACAAAACCAAAATATAATTCATATATAGCATCGCATATCTGAGAAAAAAATAAGAAAATAAACGAGTCGTTGAAACTTCGATATTTAATAATAGTTGTATCTTTTCTAATTATGTCTTATGAAATTTACTTAACGATAGAAATCAATTATTATTTTTGTTTTATAAAAAACTTGTAATTACAATTTATTGAAAGATTTTAATTTTCGTATAATACTTTTCTTTTATTAAACTTTGATGTAATACAAAGATTGAGATATTACAAAGTGTTTAAAACTTAAAGCTTTGAAAATCTTTTAGAGAGAAGCTAGAGCGGTTTTAGTGAGAGAAAGAGTGATTGATCGCTCGTGCTTTGTTTGATGATGGTTGGTCTTCTTTTATAGAAGAATGAAGCAAATAGTGTCTTGGTACGTGTCGTCTGATGAATGGTGCCGACACTTGATGTTGCGTGCGTAGATACGTGTCTTCAAGTTAACGGTGCCGACACTTTGAGCGCGTGTCGTTGGTGAATAGTGAACAGTGAATAGTGAACAGTGCCGTTGTGGGCCCTCTTCGTTGATAAGTGTCTTCCTTTATCAGATGGCTGTTGAATAGATATACTCTTTATTTTATTTTATGAGTATAAACAAGTAAGTAAGCAAAAGTTCAAAATAAAATACAGAGTCTACTAGAATATACAAAAGTGAAAAGTTATACTACCATTATTAGTTTTTTTTTTTTTTTACGGGTCCTGTGCTAACGGACCGCCAAAGGGATCATCTTCTTGCATATTGTCATCCTCGTCGGAGGACTCCATCTGTTGAGAGATTGTAGCGAGTAACTGTTTGAGGGTATCTTTTGATAGCTTATTTTTTTGTTGGTTCTTGAGCCAGAGGAACTGGCAGATCGAGTTGGACTTTCTGGGATTATTATTGGTTGACTTGGTTTTTCTTGTGGTATAGTAACTTTTGGGAGTTGGCTAGGTAAAAAAAGAGGTATTGATTTGGATATGGTTTGAACTGTGTTTTGCAGTTCTTGGGTAAGGTGAAAATATTTTTGAATATTGGCTAGAGAACATCGATCGAGGTTATATTTATCCCACCATTTGACTCGGTATTCTCTAATTAGGGAGTATGGCATATTTTCGAGTGCGAGGGTAAGGTTGAAATGCCAAGAGCATATCCATGGTATTCCCATGTCTATGTGGAAAGAGATAATGGTCAAAGGACCAACATGATGATGAGGGGTTTTTTTGGTATTGTAGGGTAGTGAGGTTTTGGTAATTTCCTGAGGATAAATTTGAGTAGAGGGGCCAAACCAGTACCACCACTCGGCGAACCAGCCGGGTAAATTCTTGGGACACTTAGTATCAAAGGAAATAAACCATGAATGGTCAAATGACCTGAGATAAAAAGTGCGAAAGAAAGCATTTGTATAGTCGACATAAGTGTATCCTTGAATATGGTATCCCGGGGTAGAGAATGGTTTTGTTGTGTGGTGATGGATAAATCCGAGGTCTTGGATAGTGAAAATACGATGTATTTTGCAGGTTGAATAGGATATGAGGTTAGGATTGGTTTTGTCTGGTTAATGAGTAATTTCTGCAGATTTAGAGTCTACTAGAATATACTCATAGAAGGTTCTATTTTTGGTGATATTATCTGTAGAATAGGATATGAGGTTGAATAGGATATGAGGTTAGGATATAGGCTATCTGGGTAGAATACGCGGTTGGTATAGGTAGTAAGTTCTTTGAGTTTAATCGGTTTGAGGAATTGGGTGGTCATGAGGTGTTGTTTGTTTGGTTTAAGGTAATAGGTTGATTTGGTAGGTGGCTCGTTTGGGTATTTGTGGTTGGAGTAACCGCTTTTGAGTAGGAGAGAGGTGGAAATTCGGCGAGTGCCGAGAAGGGATTTGGAGTAGTTAAAGGTTTTCCTTGTAGATGGGGTTGGTTTTTGATATAGTCCGATGCTGTCATCGGTCTCTTGTTTTTTGAATCACTCATCTTGAATATCTTGTTGAATATCTGTGTTTTTTCCCTGTAAATATTCTCTTGTTAGAAAATCTGGTAAAGAATTGCTTTCTCCTTTAATATATTGAATATCAAAATCGAAGACTGATAAAATGGCTTGCCATCTGGCAAATATTTGTTTTGAAACTAAATTTTTGACATCTTTTTGTAATATTTCTTTTGCCGATTTACAATCGACTCGTAATAAAAACCTTTTATTTATTAAATCATCTTGGAATTTTGAAATGCAATTTACTATAGAAAGAACTTCTTTCTTAACGGTTGAATATTTCTGTTGAGGTCCTAACCAGATACCCGAGTGGAACCTAACTATGGACTCTTGGTTAGATCCTGAGAGTTTTTGTTTTAGGATTCCTCCGTAACCTATTTCCGAAGCGTCGGTTTCAACTATCATATCTGCTTCTGGATTTGGTATTGCTAAACATGGTAGGGTTTTGACTTTCTGTTTAACTTGTTGGACTAGACGGGTATGTTGGCTGGTCCAGGGTTTGGGATTTTTTTGGAGTCTTTGAAATAAGGGTTGGATGGTTTGTCTAAGGTTTGGTAGGAAGTCGGAGACATAGTTCAGGCATCCTAAAAACCTTTGTAATTGTGTTTTTTCTCTTAATTCGTCAGGAAATTTCTCTGCGAATTCTATTGATCTTGATATAGGTGTAATTGTTCCTTGATACATATTATGTCCTAGGAATCTTATTTTTGTTTGGAATAAGGACATCTTTTTGCTGATAATACCAGACCATGTTTTTTTACTATTGTTGTGAAAGTGTTTAAATGGCTAATGTGTTGGTCTATAGAGGTTGAGTAGACAAGTACATCATCAATATATACTATCATGAATTTTGAGTAATCATTGAATATGTCATTCATTATGTGTTAAAATTCGGATGGTGCATTCTTAAGCCCGAATGGCATTACATTCCATTCGTAATGTCCGAAAGGTACTATAAATGCTGTTTTATATTTATATTTTTCTGTAATTTGAATTTGCCAAAATCCGTTTTTTAAATCAAATTTAGAATATATCTTTGCATCATATAGTCGTTTTAATAAATCTCCTTTATTAGGTATTGGATATCTAATCCATTGTAAAACATCATTTAGGGGTTTGTAATTGATTACTAGTCGTGGTACTCTTCGTTCCTTTTCAGCTTGATTATTTACATAAAAGGCTGAACAGCTCCAAGGGGATTTAGATGGTCTAATCAATTTTTTGTTTAAGAGTTCTTTAATTTCTTTATTACAATGTTCCATTAATTCTTTGTTCATTTGAATAGGTCTTGCTTTTGTTGGTATATTTCTTTCATTAAACTCTTTAATGTAGGGTAGCTCAACGGTATGCTGTTTTCTTTCCCAAAACGCATTTGGTAAATCAGAGCATACTTGATTTAGTAGATTATTTTCTATTGTTTTTATTTTACTGATTACATAGGGTGTTTTAAATTGTTCTTCTATTTTTTTATAAGATATTTCTTCTTGCAAATGTTGGATATGATTTTGTTTTCCTTTTATTAGATTGATTGTTTTTTCTATGGAATTTTGCTGTAGGTGTAAGATTTCTTTAGTTTTAATTGGTGATAGGAATTTAAATGCTAATTTAGTTCCTACTACTTTTGTGATAATACCTTCTTGGGTTACTTTGAATGGGTAGATTTGTGTAAAAAATGGTGTTCCTAAAATTACTTCTTGTGTTAGATTTTTTACTAGTATGAATTGATTTTTGAAACAATATCCTTGATTACATATTTTTGCGCAAGGTAATTTATATTGTACTTTTAGATTACTACCGTTAGCTCCACTTAATCGTTCGGTAGTTTTTTCATAGTATTTGGTTGGTATAATACCTTCGCGGATACAATTGTAATCTGCTCCAGTATCCATTAATGCTATTATATTTATTTTAAAATCATGACCTATGTGTAATGAAATAGTGGTATACCATTTTTGATAATTTATTTTATTAATTATTTGAATATAGTCTTCATTATCTTGGTCATTGTTATTATTTTCTGTGTCTTGATTGCTTGAGGATGCCTTAGTATTATCTTTAGATTCTATCAATGCTAATCGTGCATCTATTTGCAATTGTTTTAGATGTTGCTGATTAATTGTTAGTTGTAATTCTTTAATTTGAGATTTGATTTGTTTAACTTCATTTTGTAATTCTCCCGTTGTTACCTGTTTGAATAGACTTTGGGTTGGATATTTCTCAAATATTTTATTTAGACTAAATGGTTGTGGCGAAGATAATTGATTTTCTTGGTTTATTAATTCTTTTAATTTTAACAAATATTGTTTTTTGATGTCGGGATCATCAATTTTATCTATTATATCTAGTAGGAATTGTTTATCGTTATCTTTGGTTATTACGTTGATTAATTTACAATTGCATAAATTATCTGATAATTCTTGTGATTCGGTAGAGGAATTACTTGAATTTTCTATATCATTTATTGAATGTTCGCTACTACTTTCTTCTTCTAATTCGGAATCAGATATTAATAATTTAGTTAGTTTTTCTTGAATATATGGTTGATCTTGAAATATTTCATTTATTTTTTTCTTCATCTTACATTCGGTTGACCTATGTCCGGGTCGTTTGCAGTTCCAGCAGACGATTTTTTGTTTGTTAAATGGTTTAGATTTATTATTATTCTTTGAATAATAATTATTGGTTGGTTTTTTGAAATTTTTATATTTTTGGTAAGGTTTATTATAATTATTATTACTATGTCTATGCATTCTTTTTGTTTATATTTTATTTGTTTAATTCTTGATGGTGGATTAGGTCTATTATAACCGTATTGCTCACAGAATGAGCCCATGGTTAATCGAAATTTAAACTTATCATTTCGTTTGATATCTTTTTGTTCTTGACATATTGCTAATCCTTCCTTTTTAATAAATGCAATTAATTGACCGTATGTAATCGTGCTCCAATTAATAGGTTGTCCTCCAGAATAATCTTTTAATTTATTGATTATTCTTTCTCCTAAGAAAGATGGTAATCCTGAGATAAATCGTTCTTTCCAAAATGGTTGATTACAATCTCTTCTTTGGAATATGTTTGTAATAAAAATATCTTTATACCATTTGAAGTCGCCTAAAGTTGGGCATCTTAAATTTGTTAGTATAATTTTTTTACTTTCTAATTCTTCATTTGGATTTCCTCCAAAATGCATTGTTAAAGTGTAAATTAACACTTCTACAGCATTTTGATGTTCTATTTCTTCGTAGAGACCTTCGTCATCTTCTACTCGTTTGATTTCAACGTGGTTAATAATTGAATCTTGTGTGATTGTATCTAAAGAATTATCCCACCAATATTTTAATGCTCCGTTAAATCCAGATATTAATAATACACATGCTTGCTTATCAGTATTATTTCTGGCTTTATATGCTATGGCGGCCATTCCGATTTCTTGAAATAAATTCATTGTTTCGTATTCTGAACGTCCATCTATATTCCATTCATATATACCTTCACCGGTATATACATTATTAGAGAACTTATGATGTTCTTCGAATAGTAAGTCTGGTGGAGTATGTCGTGGATAATAGGGTTTATTAGATTTTAATATTTTATTATTTCTTATTCTATTTACTTCTTGAATATCATCTTCTGATTGCGTAATAGATTCATTATCGTTTTCGTCTATATTATTTATTCTTTTTTCTTTATCTAGTTTATCTAGTCTGTTGGAAATTGATTTTAATATTTCATTCGTTGGGAATTTAATTTCTCTAGTTATTGGTTTAAAGATTGGTGATGTTACGGATGAAAATGGGTGTTGGGTGAAAGATTTATCTTGACTGGGTATTATTTCATTATTACTTATTTTATTATTTATATGATCAATTTGCTTAGATATAGTATGTAATAATTGATTTTGATAATTATTTTGTTCGTAAACTGATTTGATATCTTGCATAATTACTGGGTCAGTGTTAATTTTATTAGCTCCGGTTTTAAAAGGTCTGGCTATTATTTGTCGGTCATGCATGCCAATTTTAAGATCTTTTAATGGTGGATGGATTGATTTTACTTTATTTCCATCTGTTTGTTCCCATATTTAACTTAGTGATGAACTTGTATTAATTGTTTTAAATGGGTAATTAATGTTATTTGCTAAAGAGTATGTTTCAAACCATACGAAGAATGGTATATTTAATTGTTTTAGTTTCATACAATTATACCATTTTTCTCTATAATCTGTTGTTTCTTGTTTAGTGAATGTTTGAAAATACCAATTTCGTTTCTCATTGTTTTATTTTGAATAAAAATCTTCTTTAATATATTGTTTATCGATTTCATATTCTTTTGTAATTACATTGATTTCTCGAAAATCTGATTGAGTAGGTGATGTTGGGTATATATTAGGTGCGGCTATTGGTGCTTTGAATTTTATTGAATTATCTTGTTTTTCGTTTTGATTTATACTTTCTGTTTCTGAGTCCGTACTATGTTGTTCGGATCGGAATTCAGAACAAGAATGTCTTGAAGGATATGAGCTAGATGCTCTTGAATAATATGAACTAATTCTTGGTGGAAGCGGATCTCTGAATGATCCAAATTGTAATAATATTTTCCCGTCTCTTTGTTCAGTAATTTTTGTAATATTTTTTTATTCGAAATTTCTTATTGGTTGCGTAATTTCAATTTTCCATTGATCTGGTATAGTTATTTCATTCCATTTTAATTGTTTAGGTGTATAAGTAGCACTTGGTGTATCTTTGCTATGTACTGTTAATATGGTGGTTTCTCCCTTATTATCTTGTAATAAACATCTAGGATTAAATTCGGATGATGAAAGTTTGAAATAGATTCGATACATTAGTAGATATCCATGTCGTTCATTTTGAAATTTTATTTCTGGTAAATGAACGTTTAATACTAGAGTATTGAGTATGGTTGGATCTTGTAAACTTACTTGGAAATTCGGTGCGCAATTGAAATAAATAGCTCCATTATGTAAATTGGATTGTATTGCTCCTAATAGTGAGTCTTCAAATTTTAAAAGGGTATTATCCCTTAATAGCATTAGTATAGGTGAATCAATACCTGTTCTTGAGAGGGGTTTTATTGCTATTTGTATTAATCCGAAATGGATATAATTAAGTTTCTTTTGTCTGTATTTTTCTAAAGAAACGTCCGATAATAATTTGATTTCTTCAAATTCATTTTGAAGAGATAATGTTTGTTCATGATCTTTTATTGCATATGCTGTTTTAAAGTCAAAAGTACCAATTTGGTATATATTTTCAGGATTAACCTTTGGTAGTTTATTATTGGCTAATTCATTGAAAGAAGTTATTTTTGACATTACTTCTCTTGAATTAATTGTTAAGCTAAACGCAGAATTTGCCTGTTTTTGTTTAAAAAAATTTCTAATCGAGGATGCCATAATTTTAATCTAGGGATAAACACATGCTAAAAAGATACTAACCCGATTCTAGGTTGACACGGCTGCGGCTTACCAACGGACTCACTGCCTTTTCACGGCTTGCTGCCTGGAACACTTACAAGGATTGTGTTTCGTAGAAAGAGGAGGGGATCCGCTTAGATGGGTTTAAACTAGTTTAAACTTACGAAAACTTTTGATTTGAAAACCTTTAAGAAAAACTTTGCAAGATTTTGCAGATTTTAATTAAAGTCGTTTTGGCCTGATACCATAAAAACTTAGTTTTCTTTATTATTTTTGTTTTATAAAAAACTTGTAATTACAATTTATTGAAAGATTTTAATTTTCGTAAGGGTGAGGAGAAAGTAGGTGACCCATTAATAAGAATATCACAACTGTTTTTGGAAGCAGCCCTGTGCCGTCACGCACCATCTTATTCTTATCTCTTCCTTATCATTATTACCAACTATTTTTTTATTATAAAATCACCACTACTATCTCTTATATTCACAAAATGATTATATACCGTTGAAAAAAAATTCAAATTTATATATTATATAGTTACAAGGCATATCATTTTCTTAAACTTTATTTACAAGACATATCACGTTAATTTATTGGTCGAAAAATATATAAGATATGATAAGTTATTATTTTGCTCGAAAAATATATAAGGTTATGGTAAGTTATTATTATTTTTTCCATTATGCATGCTTGTTACCATGGATACCATAATTATTTTTTATTAAATATAATATATAATCATAATTACAAATTAATTTTATTTTTATTTTAGTTTTTATGACTAGAAAATGATTTGTCAAAGCTTATAATTCTTCCATATCTGGAGCCAAACTATGTTATATAGTCAAGTCCTTACGTCTTAAACACCACTCAATCTTTAATTAGTATAAATTAACTAAACATTTAGTTGCCATAGTATACAAAATTCTTATCAAAATCTTTTTGTTTTAATTTGTTTTTTCAAGTTTCTATTGTCTGCCTCTACGTACCTTTAGCGAGCATCTACGGATCAATCATATACAGGTAGACAAAACCAAAATATAATTCATATATAGCATCGCATATCTGAGAAAAAAATAAGAAAATAAACGAGTCGTTGAAACTTCGATATTTAATAATAGTTGTATCTTTTCTAATTATGTCTTATGAAATTTACTTAACGATAGAAATCAATTATTACTTGTAAAATTAAATGATTATAGCAAACATACTGCAATTTCTACAAAACCAGATAATTTTAGACTTAAATAATAAAATGTTACTTTAAAAAAAATTGTAGTGGAAAAGGAGAATATATGTGAAATATGTGCTGATCTAAAGATAGAATAAAAAAAAATGTGCTATATATTTAAAGACTCTTTTTCATTTTTGGTTGGACAATTAAAGATTCTCTTGTTTTTTTTTGGTAATAAAAACTGAAAAACATGAAAAATAAATACAAAGAAATCAAATGTTTTAGAACGTTTATAGCATTTCTGAAATATTTTTCAACTCATTATATGTTAGTATGCAAAATTATTTAGATTTACAGATCACTCTTAACAGTGTAAAATAAGCAGTGTGAACACAAGCCGAGAGCGGTCAACAAAATCAGGTGTGACTATTGACTCCACAAATCACAAACGATATGAAGACACGTGTGTTGAACGTACGACACCTGACAGTCACTTCTCTGTATATGTTACACGCGTCTTTCATTCATTGGCCGTATGTTATTTCTCTACCTGCTCGCATGTTAGTAAAAAACAGTTTTACCTCGCTCAGGTTTATAAATTTATTTATCAGCAGCAATTCAGAAATATCTTTGATCTCATTTTCAAGATAACTGAAATTCTATAAATCATTAAAAACTAAAATAAAAATGTTCAATTGTTTGTGAAAAGAAAGAAGTATATAAATTAGACTGATCCGTGATCGTTGGTATTTTTGTTTGTTTTTTCCGCCAATAGCATTTTAAATTTTAATTAGATAAATATTTTACTGTATATGACAATCTTATTTTTTATTTTTTTTATATGCGTAAACAAAGTAATTTAATACGAAAAATTATACTAGTCTTGTGGATCTATCGTGTGAACATATAAATTATATTCTTTTTTTCTGTTCTAATCTATAGTGAACATGATGTATAAGTGTACAATGTCAAAATTTGATATACACCTATCAATTCTGAATAAACAGCCATTTAGTTAAAATACATGTTTTTTTAGAAAAACGTTACTTTGCCAATTGTTCTTTGTTGTAAAAACTCGACGGTTTGACACTACAGATAGCCCTGGACATAATATCTGAATCCAAAAAATTAATTGAAATCGATTCGAAAAAGTTGGTTCGGATTCGGATCTATGAAAATATTCGATTAGATTTTTAGGCTGGATAATTTTGGATATCGATTCGGTTCAGATAATAACCGATACCCAAAATAAAATCCGAAAAAATGATCACATAAAACTCTTAGATCCCAGAAGTTGTCTTTTGAATTTCCCAATTTAGTGCTATACAATTTTTCCCTTTTTCTAAAGGACTAAAAGAGTAAGGACTAAACCCTAACTTCGTTTTTTTCGATTAAAACTGCTATACAAGAGGTTGTCTCTTGGATGCTATGTTTGGTTTTGTCAACAATCATTTCCTCGATTGGTTTTTTTTTGGCATCTCCTCGTTTTTTTTAATCTCTCTAGTAGAGAGAGCAGATAACTTCACCGAGAAGTTTTCGGTTGATTAATTTAAGTTATACTTTCTCCTTTATAAGTAGTTTTAGAAATTTTGTTTTGTTTCACAATATAAGTTGTAGTTTTCGGTTGATTAATTTAAGTTATACTTTCTCCTTTATAAATAGTTTTAGAAATTTTGTTTTGTTTCACAATATAAGTTGTTTTCATGTTTTTATGTAACTTTTATTTTTATCGAATAATGTGTGGCCAATAATATTATGCAGTTTTTTTTTATGATTGGCTGAATTATTTTTAATTTATATATTAAATTAATTTTTTTTGGTAAAAGATGAATTTCTTAATAGTTGTGTTTTTAACCAAAACTACTTATAAAAAGAAATTGAGGAAGTATATTTTACTTAGTAATTTTTTGGAAAGAAACAAAAATTGCTCAATAGAGAGGGCAGATAACTTCAACAAGAGGTTTTCTGTTGATTAATTTATATATATTACTCACTAATTTTTTCGAAAGAAACAAAAAAAATTGCATAAAAAATGGAAAATATCGTAGTAAGAAAAACGCAAAATATGAATAAAAAATGGAAAATAGTGTGAAGAGATAACCCCCACTATATAAACGAGAGCCAATCTGATGAGGTTAGAGCATCATCGGTGAGGCTGAGAGTAAATTCACTACAAAATTTAAAAAAAAACTGAGTGTCCTCCCAAAAACAAAAAAAAATTGTAATTGTTTCTCTGGTTTGATCTTGAATTTTCGATTTTCTTTTGCAATCCTGTTTTCCCTCGCCACTTCGATCCCTTTCTGTTAATCATCTGTCGGAACAAAATAAAAAAATCGGTTTCTGGGTTTTGTTGTTATGTTTGAATGGTTTTGATTGGGTATTCATACAGAAATTCAAGCTTATGAAATTGTATTTTTTTGCTTTGTTTTTAGTTGAAATCCAGGTATTTCCAGAACGAGAGATTTTTTCCTAACTTGTTCTGAATTTTATCTGTTTTTTTTTTTCATAGATTTAGTCGAGGGTGATTTTTTTGTTCCCTCCTTTTGGATCTACACAAAGGTTGCTTATTTCAAACCTTTTTGATCCATCTTATTTTTTTTTTTGTTTTCTTGAATTTTCTCGGAAAGCCCTGTTCTTTACTTTTGATAAGAATCAGGTGAGTTTTTCGGATTTAATTTTCTTTGTGATGGAAGCTGCTATGGATTTGTACAGTAGCAGAACGATTCAACAGTCAGATTCCTTTGGTGGTGGTGAACTCATGGAAGCGCTTGCACCTTTTATCAATAGCGTTTCCGATTCTCCTTCTTCGGCGTCTGCGTTCGCGTTTTCTCTTCCTCCTCCTCCTACTCTCTCTACCTTCCCCGGATATTACCCGGATGTTGACTTTTCAACGTTCACGACCCAACCGTTTTCGTACGGGTCGGATCTCCAGCAAACCGGGTCATTAATCGGGCTGAATAACCTATCTTCTTCCCAAATTCAGCAGATCCAATCTCAGATCCATGTTCTTCCTCCCACGCATCACCAGAGCCTCAACTCTTTCTCGAATCTTCTGAGCCCAAAGCCGTTACTGATGAAGCAATCTGGAGTCGCCGGATCTTGTTTCGCGTACGGTTCAGGTGTTCCGCCGAAGCCGACCAAGTTATACAGAGGTGTGAGGCAGCGTCACTGGGGAAAATGGGTGGCTGAGATCCGTTTGCCGAGGAACCGGACTCGTCTCTGGCTCGGGACTTTCGACACGGCGGAGGAAGCAGCGTTGGCCTACGATACGGCGGCGTATAAGCTGCGCGGCGATTTCGCCCGGCTTAACTTCCCTAACCTACGTCACAACGGATCCCACATCGGAGGCGAATTCGGCGAGTACAAACCTCTTCACTCCACAGTCGACGCCAAGCTCGAAGCAATTTGCAAGAGTATGACGGAGACGCAGAAACAGGAGAAATCGACGAAAGCATCGAAGAAACGTGCCTCGACGGTGACGCAGAAGAAAACTGAGACGCCAGATAAATCGGAGAAAGTGAAGACGGAGGAGAAATCGAATTCAATCGCTGGATCTCCATCGGTGACGGAGGTCGTTGAGTCCGCCGGATCTTCATCACCGCTGTCGGATCTGACATTCGCAGACACGGAGGAGCAGCCGCAGTGGAACGAGACCTTCTCGTTGGAGAAGTATCCGTCGTATGAGATCGATTGGGATTCGATTCTGCCTTGATCGTGTAATTTGGATGGGAGATTAGGGGTAAAATAGACAATTTATGAGCCGCCTGCAATGGAGTTTTTGGAAATTGCAGCGAGAGGCTACTAGAGTAAATTTCATATGTTAATATTTTGTTTGTAATCTAATCTCTGTGTCGGTCCAGCTTGCTGTTTTTTGTCTTGCTCGACCATGCCACAGATTTTCAGTTTATGTAATTTATTTCCTTCTATGTATTATTTTTAATAAAATCGTTCCTTTGTCATTTTTTTACCTATAATTGGCTAATTTACAAAGGGGTCAAGCTAAACCATGAAATGTTTAAAAGATAAAATCAATGTCACATACGACAAACCGATTCTTCAAACTAATATAACTACATGGGTTTTTTTTTTTTTGACATGTCTGAAGTGAAAAGTAACATGCTTTTCACCTAAATTAACGTTAAAACGACTTTTGTGTGTGTGTTAATCCATTCATTACAATTCCAAATGAAGCACTTCTATCGAGTCTCGTTTCTTGTTTCCCATCTCCTAATGGATTCTCCAAGCAAAGCACCGTGTAAATTAAAAAGCAACGGAATTAATATTTTGAGATACCTGGTCTGGTCCGGTTCTTCATGAATTTAACGTACCGTAGGTTTGATTATTTTAGCCAGCATAGAATATCAAACCGACGAACCTAGATATTCTCTCTGTTTCATATTTGTTGTCGTTCTAGATTATTTTACGTAGATTAAAAAACAATTCAATTTTCTGTTTTATTTCTCATTAATGTATTATATACTATAATTATACTAATTAATAAACTAAAAGAATATGGATAAAATTAGAAATATTATCAAACATTTGCATTGAAATTCTAAAACGACAACTAATATGAAACAAAATTTAAGCTCTAAAACCACAATTAATATGAAACGGAGAGAGTATAAAATAATTTATAATATATAACGTGTGTATACAAAAAAAACATAACAGAACTGTAGAATATTTACCAAGATCCATTAGAAGTGTTAAATACCGTCTGTCTATATTCGAATAAAAATATAACAGAACTGTAGAATAGCAAAATACTGTATTTTGAAGAATTAACACAATGAAGTATTCCGATTTTCGACACAATAAAATAGGTGGCAAAACGATTTTGTTCTCATGGTAGATTTTTTTTTTTTTTTGATAAATCCTATCGGCTGATTCGGTCAGCTTCGGTAGGAATGCACCGAGGTGCTACAGAGTGTACTATTCCCTAGGTTCAACGGACACCATGAACTTCGAGTTGAGTTCGGGTCAACGAGCCATGAGATCCAATGAGCCACCATTCCGCCTGTTCCGAGTTTGGAATGCATTCCGACTAATGTCAGGGAGTAGCCGAATTGCCTGTTACCGGACTACTAGGTAAACTACTTGGACCTTCGGCCCAGACCTATACTTCCCATCATAGATGTGTTTTGTTTCCATGACGGATCGAATCTTAGTGAAGTGGGTAACACCCCCCACATGATTCTTCTTACCACTGGACCACAACATGCATATTTTTCTTGCCAGTTGTTTATATGCGGAATTGAATATACGAATGTTGTAACGCATTTAAAAGAATCCACTTAACGTACAATTCATATCCCCTAAACACGTTTCTTTATTACGTATCTCGTACTCACATTTTTGGGACACGTTCTCGATCGTATATATTTTCT
This sequence comes from Eutrema japonicum, assembly GCA_030161315.1. Lineage (NCBI taxonomy): Eukaryota > Viridiplantae > Streptophyta > Magnoliopsida > Brassicales > Brassicaceae > Eutrema > Eutrema japonicum. Next base: position 10,462,129 of record BSQW01000006.1, read on the forward strand.
TGTCCGTTACAATTCACAGATGGTGGTGAAGCTTCGCGTGTTAGTTGATGTGGCCGGCCATGCCGCTTTTCAGCATCTTCTATCACTTATTCAAACTTAATACAAAGATTTTGGATTTTGCAATCAAAAGAATCAAGAAAACCAATAATTTGATGGCACTATAGATGTAGTGAAGTAGAAAAGGACAAAAGTCGGCAGAAAAAATCTTCTCCACACATTTTTAGAAAAGTAGATATGGATTTTTCGCCAATGGGTGACTCGAAGAAATAGAAGGAAAAGGCCAAAAAAAAAGAGCAATGGATGTAATTAGGTACCCGAATTCGGTAAGTTCAGGTATTTCGGTTCGGTTATTTCGGTTTTTTAGGTAATTTAGTTTTTTTTTGCAGAAAACAATTGAATAAAATATTAGTTCGGTTCGGTTCTCGGGTCATTCGGTTATTTTGTTTTTTGCCAAAATAACCAAATTCGGTTATTTTGTTTTTTGCCAAAAATAACCGAATTCGGTTCGGTTGGCAAATTCAATTTAAAAGGAAAATTTCAGTTATTTTATGTTATTTTTGGTTATTCTCAAATTCAGATTTAAGTTTTTTTTTATAAAAAAAAATTTCGGTTAACCAAACCGAATGAAATTCGAAATGTTGTCGATCGGTTCTCTATAGATAACCGAAGCATAACCATACTGACCAAAACTCAGTTCGGTTCGATTCGGTTAGTTCGGTGCGGTTAAAATTCTCAGGCCTAGAAGTAATAGAGAGCACTAAGTTTTTAGACTAATATGTACTATCCAATATTCAAAATTATTTTATACATAATTCATAAAAGCATAAATTTTTGATAAGCTATAATTTAAAATCTAAAAATTTAATAAATTTATATAAAAGTGAAACATATTCTATTAGTAGATGATTTCGAACAGTATACTTTGTAAATTATTTTGAAGACAAAATAAAATGAACAACTACTAGAAAAGTACCAACTTATATAAAAAAATAAAACTGTATTTAAATACTGGTTAAATTATTTTAAATATTTTCTTTCTTAATAATCTAATAAAGTATATTAATTTTTTTGGCAGTGAATTTACTTTTATTTTTTAAGAATATTGTTTACAAAACTATATTACAATACTATGTTTTTTAAAAGCTGGTCTAAAAATACCATTTTGAAAAGAAAAAAATAATCTCAAATCGTTTATGCGATGGCACGTCAACCAAATTTTCTTGTTTGTTCATGTTTTTTCTTGTTTTCTTCTAAAAATTCGTACCTATCTCTAACATTTCAAATAATCCACAGAGGAATCAAAATTTGTATGCATTAGTATATTACAAGTAGTAAAGAGAGGAGAATTCCAAATTACGCAAAGGAAGCATAAAGATGGAAAGTTTGAAAGGCACACAACACCAAAGGAGCCCACCAGAGATTATGTTCACACTCCATTTCTCTTCTCTTTCACATGCATTTTTCAACCATATTTGTATAAAAGTTGTTGTCATTTAAATACATTGCATTGGATTCGCTGACACCATTATTATCCATTGATGAGTGATGTTGAATAAAAACTACTTATCAATCTTAGTAGTTGTATCCATTCTTGCTACCTATTCTAAAAAATCCAACGATCACAATGAACGGCTCCACTTGCACCACGCTGAAGATTTCTCTATAAATTTATTTTAATTAATCTGCAGAAATTGCGTCTTCTTAGAATCAAAACCCAAACCTCGTGGTGTAAAAGCATTAATGAACCCTTTAATCAACCACTTGACTAAGGAGACTTCCACTATCCGTCCTTAGTTAGTTTAGATTTAAACTTAGAAGAACAATTCAAGGATTTTGTTGACAACTTAAATTGAAAACATTTGACAATTACAAATTTATAGATCCCGAGGTTAATCTTGTTGAATCTAATACAAGACACTCACATTAAATAAGAGAAACATGGCCAACTATAGACATTTTAAAGTGGTAATGTTGAGTTAAAAAAAAAAAAAAAAGAGCACTAGTTTCTGCAACTCTATTCAAAATTAAAGAACCTTACAACACTTCTAAAATCCAAGCTTCTTGAGCTACTCCTTGTTGTTACCGATCAATGGGTTTTTATAACTCAGCCGAATTTACCGATTTCCATCTTTTTCTTTATCGCCCGTTGTCCATGATATATAAATGAATCAATGATTCCGGATACCGTGAAAATGCCTAATATTATGCAAACGATAAACAAAAAATTGTTAGATTTAATGATTATTACATCTACAAAAAGAAAGTAAATTGACTGGAGAAGAGAGAGAGAGAGATCATCACACCTCCTACTATAGCGCAAACATTGGTGAGGAAGTGCAAGAACTCCACATGCTGCTCCGTAAAAATCACCTGCAACAATCAAAAGTAACAATGTTAGAAATGAGGATAAATTAGTAACACATATACGTAGTCACCAGTATCCATTCCGAGAGATACCTTAATTGGAGAAAGATCATAGAAAAAGAAAACACCAGGCAGTGACTGCATGTGTCCTGCTTCCGTTTTCTCGAAATGTTCAGTCACAGAGAACTGCCAAGCACACCAGAAACCCCAATTCTTAGATATGTTACAAGTAGGTCAAAGCGGTTTTAAGAGAAAGTTACAGCCAAGTCAGAGGCTCTGGTCTGAGAGGTAGTTTTATTCACCTGGTTTGACTGAATAATATGCTCTTTAACATCTGTGTATTCGGTCGGTACAACCTGCAATCTCATATTAAAGAAACAGAAACATCAATCAAATGTATGATCATCGTAACAGATTCCTTCTATCTTCTTCCCTCTAAAACATGAATGTTAGACAGTTATTATATCCGTTTCATGTCTTATTTGAGCGAAACATCCTCATAACTCTCTTCCCACTACCTATATGTAAAACCGAGCTTAAAATACAGAGGACATCACAATATTGTCCCAAACAACAAGATGTGGAAATGGCTGTCTAGAGGCAAACCTTGATAAAATATTGGTACATGCCATTAAGTGTCTCTTGAGTCCACTGCACACTGAGAAACCAAGAATAAAGGTCAGGAAGATAAGATGACTTGGATTACCGAGTAATCGCACGAGACATAAAAGTGGTTACCCATCTAAAGGATTCACTACACCAGGGAAATAGTCCCCGAAGGCCACCCTGTTAACCTTGTGGCTTATCTGTGCAAGAAGATACAATGGGTCAAGACTTATTGTGGGCATATCATAGTACAAAGTTATAAACTATAAGAGACATAAACGGAAATGGTTCTTCGCTTACATTGTAACTGTCTCCCTGGAACACTAACAGATCTTGTAAATGAAATCCTGATTGACGGAAGGTTTTCCCAGGAACAAAATGAAAACTTCCAGCCACTTTATTAACTTCCAAGAAACCATAAATATTACAACCTTCACCTTCCTCGTCCTTAACCCTTTGAACAAAACCTTCTCTTTTACACTGAGACAAAACGAGTAAATATCACACAACTGGATGGACTAGACTCGCACTATATACAGGCCACGGAAACAACTGAGATTGAGCTAGTTCAGCAAACAAGATCAGCAAAACTATACATTATGAAAGCCACGTTACCATACCTGGTCAATGATCTCAGGGTCTGACAGGGCCCAACCTTTCTTCCGATAAGCTTCACGAACTTCCTCACATGAATTACAACACTCTTCATCTGACTGCAAAGTATTAAGAAACAGAAATTAGATTCCCAAAAGCAAGAGAGGTAAGAAAACATTTCACCACATATAATAAAATCAAAATGAAATGTTAGTATAGAATCAATTGTTGATGGCTCTCTATTGCAAGTGTAAGATTACACGTAAGAGTACGTTCTTCCTTGACCTTTGGAAAAAAGGCTTACCGCTTCGGCTCCATAACAGGAACCACAGTATGTTTCATTATGCTCTAGCCTGCCACCATGTCTTTGTAATGGATTTTCAATCTGTGGGAAACGAGAACATCACAGAATAAGAAATGCAGAGGAGAAAACACATTTTCAATCCTTGAGACTTGTACTGATTTGAAAGGCAGCAAACCTTTGTATGACCGATCCCATCTTGTCTTGTCTCAATAACATTGCCATAAGAGTCTAACCTTCTTTTAGCTATATCATGCCTCTGCAGTTGACGAACAAACGCATCATGACTTTGTAAAACGTAATGGCAAGACTAGACGGTAGACACATACCACATCGAGGTGTTGCTCTCCGCTGATATCCATGGAATCAAGGCTAATAATCGAACAAGCAAGAGCAGGGAAAGTAACATCGAACTGCAAGTGATAAAAAAAAATAGTAAGTTTTTTAATAAAGAAGATCTCAAGTTAAGCAACAAGGAACAGATTGTTTTTACATTGATGCGTAGCTTCTCTCCTCTTGACGTATCAACACGAAGCTGAGTATCAGTAACAGGATGAAGATAAAGTCCTAAGAAAAATCCGAACTTTGTTCATGGGTTATTGTAACAAAAAACTAAGCCTCCAATTTTGGATAGAAAGCTAGGAAAAGAAACAGATCGTCAGGAATTGAGTGCTTACGAAGCTCGGAGAGGAAGAGAATGAGCATGACGATGGAAGAGAATAGTGTGATGAGTCCGCCGGAAAGTGTACGGCTATAAAAATCATCGTTGATTTTAGGGTAAGCATCCAAATTTCTCAATCTGTTCATCACGCACAAACGAGGGTTTTCCTCCTTTGACTACAATTTGATCGATTTCACACCTCCAATTTCCGGCGAGAAGGAAATGATTAACGGCTAATCATATCAGACATCGGTTTGACCTCTACCTCTTTGTTTTCTCTGAGTTTCTCTTCTTCCAAACTCTACACTTTTGGATACGGCGTCAAATATGGTATGTCGTATGTCGTATCGTATCGTATTCGTATGTATGCTTTTCGGGAAAATGATCATTTAATTCCGAACTATTTGTAATTGCCACATTAAATTTTCGACTATCTCATGCGCAAAATAATCGTATTTAACTTCGCAAAATTGTGATAAAAATAGTTAATTTGAACGTTGAAATTACGAGACGTTAAATCTATTTTATGTCGTTGGAAAAATACGCTCATTTAATGCTCCAACTATTTGCAATCGGCACATTAAATCCATGCGTAGGATAATTCCTAACTATCGCATGCGTAGGATAATTCCTAACTCATACTTGACTTTTGCAAAATCGTGATAAAAATAGTCAACTATTAACCTTTAGAAGTGTTGATCTTCGCCATTGCTCAACCGAATCAAGCGAACCGAATCGAACCAAAACTAAAATTTTTGGTTTTTGCTCGGTTATCTTTCAAAATTGGGATCAATTATCGATTCAGTTTTCTACCGACCCGATCAGTTTTGTAAAGAATTATTATGCGCATACAATAATTGAAGATTTAATATGCCGATTACAAATAGTTGGAGAATTAAATGATCATTTCCTCGATGCTTTTTAAATATAATTCTGAAATATTAAGAGGCGTTATATGTGTTCTTCAAAGCATCATTGATCTCATAATAAAAAAGGTGATGATCGCTCTAGATTGTAGGGATGCTTTTGAGTCGATAGCAAAACCGGAAGAATGGCCTAGATACCATACTCTAACGAAGCTAATAGGGGATCTCAGACATAATTTTGACATGTGCATTTTTGACCTTGAAACGACGAGATCGAACCACATAGCTAGTGAAATCTCAAAAAGTGTCACCAGAGACCGAAGATTTCAATCCTACCTCTCTATAGGTGGACCTGTTTGGTTACATAATCGCCTCCAACAAGATGCGATATTGAGTTAGAATTTCATTCCTAGCAAGTCCGTTATTGCATCTTTGAGTTTTTAGTGTTGGGTTCTGATGTTCTTTGGTCTTGGGTTCTTTTGGTCCCTGTTTTGGTGTTCGTTTTTTTCGGTGTGTATTCTTTGATTCCACATTTTATTTATCCAGACGATTAAAAAAAAAAAATATACTTCTGAAATTAGAAAATGGGCTCATATCTTATTAGATCGTAACCCAATTTACGCCTATCAATATTTTCTGAAGGCCCATCTTTCTTTTTACAAATCTTACGCGTGGATATTCTTACTTATTCGGTTTATGTGATCTCATGTTTTGGACCCACTGACTTATTGAGAGCCCACATTTCACATTTTCCAAACATTTACAACAAATTACTAATTTTTTCATTTTACATGTGATTTCAGAATTGTTAGGTGAAGAATAACATGGCAAAATCTCAACTATGTAGTTGGGAATGAATTTTTTTATGTTTTTTTTTTGTATAATTCATTATTAAGACTATTATTATTAGTGTATTAGAGAGTAGATAACAACATTTTATCAACAAAAAGATTAGATTGAAATATCACATATTCACATATGTATATCAAAAGCTTTCAAAAATGGTTTTTACACATCAATTTTACAATCAAAAGGAAGAGCCGGTGGTCCTGTTTCCGGCGAGTGATTGCTGTGGTGGAGGCGGTTCCCGATGCTGTGTAAATCCCGCACGGCGCTAGGGTTTCCCGAGGCTACTTCCGGTGGCGCTAGGGTTCTTCCGCGACACCCGGTTAACTACGGATTTCCCTCGGTTTAGGGTTTACTCTTTTCAATTCCATTTGTAATCGGTTAAGTCTCCGAACCAGGCCTTCGGATTTTTTTGGTTCGGTCTGATGTAATTAACTCTGGTTTAATATAAGTTTTATTTTTTTTTATTTTTTTAAAAAAGGAATAATAATAAGCATGAGTCCTATAGTCCTATATTAAGAAGAATACTGACGCATGCGAAATATGATATCCCTTTCATAATTTATCAATTCTCTCATATTTTACAACTGTATTAGGGCTGGCATTTGATCTTCAACCCATGTCTAATCTTTCAATTTCCCAAATTAAAATCATAATTCTTCTGAATTTTTATCTCATTAAATGGATCGCTTTCGTTGAGTAAGCAATAATCGCTCGATGCATTTTGTTGACGGAGGAGGGAACGAGAAGACATGACATCATTGTTGGTACCAGATCTCGTAGGTCGAGATCTGGCCCATTAAGGGCCCGATAACAATTAAACAATCTCTAAACCTATAAAGATGGTCCACTCATCGGCCCGCGAGCTATCCACGCCCGACCTAGAATAAGTCAAATGTCCGGCTCGCGAGGAAGAAGTCAAGGGTAGTTCCTCGATCCACGGGATACGCGACGTGCGCGATATCCGGAGAAAGACGACCCGACGACGACTATAAGAAAAGATCGAGACTTAGGTTTAGAGGGACAATTCCTTTCTAGCAAAAAAATACCGAATATTTGTAAAATCTCCTCGAAATTCCTCTACTTGTAAACATTCCTTATTGATTCAATACAAAATCTAATTCGTCAAGTTTATATCCAAATTACATCTTTGATTCATAGATAAAAACTAACCCATCAAAAGTTCTTCCCTAAAAATCCTTACAAAAATTAGGTGTGCGATTCCGCATCCACAATCATCCTAGTTCCATTAATAAAAAAAGTTCGACTCTCGACAAACAAATATGTGAGTTGTGACTGTGAACATCTCTTTTTTCCCCAACTTTTGGATTTTGGTTTTTTTTTTATTAGTTTATGTGAGTATCTTCTCTCGACTCTCGACAAGCACATAAATAAGCATTTTGGCTTTTTTTCTTCTTCTTAGTTTATGTGACCATTTTCTCTCTCGACAACTAAATATGTGAGCATCTTCTCTCGACTCTCGACAAACAAATCTCAGCTTAGAACGTTTAGCTTGCTTTCCGAGTTTGCTCTATCGATTTGAAATTGTAGGGATAACGATCTATTTCCCTATGAAAAGTTTCATATAATAATAGATCTCCACAAAATTTGACCCTAGTGCTATTATTTCACCATTTGAAAGTTTAAAGCCTATTTCCCCATGAAATCAAAGATCGAAACTTATTTCTCCATGGATATCGATTTTATCGGTTTGATGTCGGTTTTGAGCGGTTTATAACCTAAACCAAATTTAAACCGATTAAACCTAATTTTAGTAGAATTAAAATCAAATTTGACCCGACCCGACCCGACCCGATTTGTATTCTTCTTCTTCACCTGTAATCAGGGATCTCGAAGGAGACATCGACATGAGACTGAGCGGCTAGGTTGTAGACTTCGTCTGGCTTGATCACGTCGAGCCAACGGCGGAGCGATGAGGCGTCGGAGAGATCGGCGTAGTGGAGCTTCATCAGAGCCTTGTCGACGTTGTGTGGATCGATGTAGATATGGTTGATTCGCTGGGTGTTGAAATTCGATGATCGGCGGATTAGGCCGTGAACTTCGTAGCCTTTTCCGAGGAGGAACTCCATCAGGTAAGATCCGTCATGGCTGGTAAGATCCGGTAACCAGTGCTATCTTCCTTGGCTGCGACGGCATTTCCACGGCGGTGGAATCAGCGTTAGGAGTGGTTACGGAATCATATCGGGATCAGTTGTTTTCTGACGCCATTGATGGGCACACGTCCACTCTATGTTGAATTGGGCTCTGAGTTTTTTTTTTTTTTGGGGTTAAATAGGACAGTGAGAATCCGAATTGGGAAATTTTATTAATCTGAAAGAGAGGATTTTATTGTAATTGAGAATCTGAATCCAATTATTATTGTAACTGAGAATCCGAATCCAATTATTATTGTTGGAGGTGGGCCTAGCACCCCCAATTAGTTAGGTCAATCTTAGGAAAGGCCTTTCTTCAGCTTGGTCGCCGGTCTGAAAGCACCGACCTGCAAGGCTCCTCTTCGGCTCGGTCGCCGACCTGAAAACGACGCACCTCGGGCCCGGGCTGACACTTCACCAAGGCAGGAATGTCAGAAGAGCAGAAGGCAAGTGGGAGTTGGTCGAACAGTGTATTGTCTGAGCAGGAGTATGGGCTGACCTCGACATCTCACCAACCTTGCAGACTTGACGAAGGAGAGGGAGACACGTGGAGGAGAGTTGGTTAAACAGTGCACTGCTCTGCAACACGCCACGCCGAGCTCATCATGACCTCTCTCCCCGAAAGCCGGAACACGCCTCCTAGTCCACCTTACCCGCGAAAGAGGCCGAAGACGCCACGTGGCCCCGAGATCCCGGGGAGCAGGAAGCCAAACCCGACTATATATACCCCTCAATGTCATTAATGACAGGGACTTTTGATTTCGACCATTTTGACCTAGGACAAGTGACCCGATCTCTCTCTCTCTCTCTTTGTAACAAGGCAACGGCCCCCGACCTACTCATCTTTCTCCTGGCCTGCTTTAATAGTGGTTAAATTGCTCTAATTAACGAAAATCTCACCTCTCGTTCCGTAATCAATCTCTTAAACATATTTAGTGATCCCCGGGATCAACAATTGGCGCTAGAAGGAGGGGCAAGAGATTCTTCTATACGCAAGGAGCAGTTCAACCACCACCGCAACCGCAGCAACGATGGCAATTCCGCCCCCAAGAGTGTTGTCAGACCAGGAAACCCCGGCCCAAACAACGGCCCAGGCCCCGACAACGGCCCCGCCGACGACTCAAACGACGGCGACCATCCCGCCGTCAGCCCAAGCAGCTGCCAACCAGACGATTCCTCGAGAGCAGTTCTTCAGGGCCCCGCCCCCGGCTTCGGCACCCGCTCATCCCGACGGCTCCGCCCCCCGCAACGCGTTTCGAGCGTCGGAAGATCAGCCCACGCTGTCCGCCGTGATGCAGACCCTGCTCGCCAGAATAGACGAGCTGACGCGAGCCACCGACCAACGGTTCGCCACGCTAGGGGCCTCCCGTGACCGGTCGGACAATTCCGGGTCCCCCGACGTCCATCTCAGAGAGCCGGCCTCTCAGGAAGAAACCCCCCGCATCCGGACAAGCCGACCTGGCGACTCACCGTCAGGATCCGAAGGCCCGGGCGGACGCTTCGCCCCGGCCGTAGGAAGCCACCCGGGCGACGAAGCCCACCATCTCCGATCCAGCGCGGATCGCTCAAGGGACGCCGAGTTCGAAGCTATGAAGGAGACTATCCGCGCGATGTCCTCCAAAATCCATCAGGCCACCAGCGCGGCTCCTGAAATAGATCGCGTCCTCAGAGAGACGCAAAACACGCCGTTCACCCGCCGGATCGCCTCCGTCCCGCTCCAGCACCTCGGGAAGCTCAAACTCCAGCCCTACGCGGGCACCACCGACCCGGCCCAGTATCTTACGACGTTCACCATCGCCATGGGCCGCGCCCACTTCTCACCAGATGAGCGCGAAGCCGCCCACTGCCAGCTCTTCGTAGAGAACCTCCCGGCTCTCACGTGGTTCTCTCGGCTGAAGACGCACTCCATAGACAGCTTCAGAGACCTGTCGACCACCTTCCTCGAGCACTACTCCATCTATATCCGGCAGTCCGCATCCAGCGCGGACCTCTGGGCGATGAACCAAGGAGCAAAGGAGTCGCTCAGGTCCTTCATAGAGCGCTTCAAGGCCACGGTCTCCCAAAGCAACGTGACAGACGAGTCAGCGCTCCCCGCTCTAAGAAAGGGACTGCGGGCCGATTCGGCCTTCAAGGACGATATGAAGCTCAACAGGCCGCGCTCGCTGGAAGACGCCTTGCACCGCGCTGGACTCTTCGTCGAGCTCGAGGAGGAGAAGGCGGCTGAGTCGAGAAACAGCGCCTCTCACAAGGCCCCGGTCGCGAAGGAGCGGCCCCAGGAAAGATATCAGGAGCCTCGTCAACACTACGATGACGAGTACCAGCGCAGCAAGGGAAAGAAGGCCGCTGCATTCCTTGTTAACGGACCGCCCTCCGGCCTCCGTCTGCACGATCCCGTACTTCCCCCCAGCCCCGCGCCAGGGTTGCCTTGGAACAAGTACGTACGGGATCCCCACCAGCAGGATCGGCGTCCCGACGAGCCGAGCGATAGGGAGTCCCGACCAGACGAGCCGTACGACAGGTCGGCCTTCTGCGACTTCCACCGGCGAAAGGGGCACCCGACCTCTCACTTCCGCGCCCTCCAAGAGGTCCTGCTGAACCAATTTCAACGGGGAGAAATCAGCGTACCAGAGCGGCTGCGTCCGCATGCCCGGGACGGCGATCGAGCGCAACCCCGCGACAACTGAGGTCGCGAGGATAACCGGGCTAGGCCTTATAACCGTGCCCAAAACGACGACCGACGGCGACGATCTCCTTCGCGAGACCGGGAAACGGGCAGATCGCCTCCCCCGGCCCGGACTCTGATAGGGATGATCATGGGAGGCCTCCTCTCGTGCAATGACTCAGTGCGGTCCATCAAGCGTCATGAGAGGAAGACCGACGCCTCGCTGAAGTGGCACTCCGGGCCGGAGATCGACGCTCAGGACACGAGCAAGAGGGGGATATGTTTCACCGAGGCCGACGCGGCCGGGGTCCACCAGCCCCACAACGACCCCCTCGTCGTACAAGTCCGCGTAGCCGACTGCGACGTTAACCGAGTCCTCGTCGATACGGGCATCTCGGTCGACCTCATCTTCAAGGATACCCTGGCCAGGATGAATCTAAACGGGGTCGAAATCAAGCCGCACTCCATCCCGCTAACCGGCTTCGCCGGGGACACCGTCAACGGAATCGGCACCATCGAATTGCCGGTCTACGTAGGTCGGGTGACGAAAATCGTCAAGTTCGTGGTCTTCGATACCACCCCGATCTACAATATCATCCTTGGAACCCCTTGGCTGCACTCGATGAAGGCGGTCACGTCAACGTACCACCAGTGCCTCAAGTTCCCCAACCAGGCCGGCACGTATACTCTTAGGAGTAACCAAAGGGTCTCTCGTGCCTGCTTCGCCATCGAGCATAAGCTGCGCCGCGCCGCGCCGGCCTGCTTGGCCATCAACGCGCTTCAGCCCGGCGAGCCCGACGCCCAGGATCTCCCAGGGCGGGACCTTGTCGCCCAGGTCAACATCGATCCGCGCGACCCCGTCCGCTGCGTTGGCATCGGCACCGATCTCGACGAGAGCATCAAGCGAGAGCTGGTCGAGTTTCTAGGGCAGAACGTCTCCACCTTCGCCTGGTCAACCGGCGACATGCCCAGCATTGACCCAAACACGTGCAGCCACGAGCTCAACGTGGACCCGACCTGCAGACCGGTCAAGCAAAAGCGGCGAATGCTGGGTCCGGAGCGCGCCCAGGCAGTCAATGACGAGGTCGAAAGGCTCACCGCGGCCGGTTCGATCACCGATGTCAAATACCCGGACTGGTTGGCCAACCCGGTGGTGGTCAAGAAGAAGAGCGGGAAATGGAGAGTCTGCGTGGATTTCACCGACCTCAATAAGGCATGCCCAAAGGACAGCTTTCCCCTCCCTCGAATCGACCAAGTCGTCGAAGCCACCGCGGGGAACGAGCTACTCTCCTTCATGGATGCCTTCTCGGGGTATAACCAGATCCCCATGCACCCCGATGATCAGGAGAAAACCGCGTTCATCACGGACCGAGGCATTTACTGCTACAAGGTAATGCCCTTCGGATTCAAGAACGCCGGGGCCACCTACCAACGGCTCGTCAACCGGATGTTCGCCGACCAAATAGGCCGCACTATGGAAGTATATATAGATGACATGCTGGTGAAGTCTCTGGTGGCGGCCGACCACGTCACTCATCTCCGGTCCTGCTTCCGGACGTTGAACGAATACAACATGAAGCTGAACCCGGCCAAGTGTTCCTTCGGCGTCACATCGGGCGAATTCCTCGGGTACATCATCACCCGACGCGGGATCGAGGCCGACCCCAAGCAGATCCGAGACATCATCGAGCTCAAATCCCCGGAGAGCACGCGTCAAGTACAACGACTCACCGGGAGAATCGCCGCGCTGAACCGATTCATCTCCCGCTCTACCGACAAGTGCCTCCCGTTCTACCAGCTGCTCCGGGCTAACAAGCGGTTCGAATGGGACGACAAATGCGAGGATGCCCTCCGACAGCTGAAGGAGTACATATCCACTCCTCCCGTCCTGTCCAAGCCAGAGGAAGGCGAAATCCTCTACCTCTATATCGCCATCTCCGCGTCAGCGGTCAGCGGAGTGCTGATACGGGAAGACCGGGGTGACCAAAGACCCATCTCCTACATCAGCAAATCCCTTGACGACGCGGAGAGCAGGTACCCGACTCTGGAGAAGCTCGCCTTGGCGGTGGTCGTCGCAGCTAGAAAGCTCCGGCCTTACTTTCAATCCCATGCGATTGCCGTCCTAAGCACCTACCCCCTCAGAACCATCCTCCACAGCCCGAGCCGATCGGGCCGGATAATGAAGTGGGCTGTTGAGCTGAGCGAGTATGAAATCGAGTACCGAGGTCGGACCGCGATCAAATCTCAGGTCCTGGCTGATTTCCTAGTTGAGTTGGCACCCGAGCTGGCAGTCAGCGAAGTGCCCGAAGTGTGGACTTTGCATGTCGACGGATCGGCTTCCAAGCACGGGTCCGGCGTTGGCATATGCCTCGAGTCCCCGACCAAGGAGATCCTCGAGCAGTCTTTCCGTCTGGCCTTCCCGGCATCAAACAACGAGGCAGAGTACGAAGCTCTGATTGCCGGCCTGCGCCTAGCAAAAGAGGTCGGCGCGAAGAAAATCCGAGCTTACTGCGACTCCCAGCTCGTCGCCAATCAATTCAGCGGGGAATACGAGGCCAAGAATGATCGCATGGACGCTTACCTCAAGGTGACCCAAGGCTTAGCCGCAGCCTTTTCCGAGTTCACCCTGACGAAGATCCCCCGGGGCGACAATACTTCCGCAGACGCCCTCGCCACATTGGCCTCCACCTCGGCCCCAGCCCAACGACGGGTGATCCCGGTCGAGAGTATCGACTCCCCCAGCATCGACCTGCCTAAAGGGGTTTACTTGACCAACCCACAGGCCGCGGACCCCGACGAAGGCGCCCCACCTCCCGAAGATCTACCACCACCTCCGGCCGAGCCCGAACTGCCAGACTGGCGAGTCGACCTACTCCTATACATCGCAGATGGCATTCAACCCCCAGATCGGTGGGCCGCCCGACGGCTAAGGAAGAAGTGTGCCCGATACACGATGCTGGACGACAATCTGTTCCGGTGGAGTGCCTCGGGAACCTTGCTCGGCTGCCTCCACGGGCAAGAAACCGTCGACGTAATGAAAGAAATGCACGAAGGCGCCGACGGAAACCACTCCAGTGGCCGGGCTCTCGCCCTGAGAATACGGAACCAGGGACACTACTGGCCAACGATGCTGCAGGACTGCGAAAGATTCGCAGCCCCGTGCGAGAAGTGCCAGCGTCACGGCCCGCGCATTTATTGTCCTACCGAGCTCCTCACCACTGCGGTTGCGCCCTACCCATTCATGCTATGGGCCATGGACATAGTCGGGCTGCTTCCCCGATCCCGCCAAAAGCGCTTCCTCTTGGTCATGACCGACTACTTCACCAAATGGGTCGAAGCCGAAGCTTACGCCAAGATCACGGCAGAGGACGTCCGAAAATTCGTCTGGAAATTCATCATCTGCCGGCACGGGCTGCCCTACGAGATCGTAACCGACAACGGTGCCCAGTTCACGTCGGCCCTCTTCGAAGACTTCTGCGCGAAGTGGAAGATCAGGCTGAGTAAGTCCACCCCGAGATATCCACAAGGAAATGGGCAGGCCGAGGCCACCAACAAAACCATCCTCGACGGCCTCAAAAAACGACTATACGACAAGAAGGGGTCCTGGGCCGACGAGCTCGATGGATTCCTCTGGTCCCATCGCACAACGCCGAAGACATCGACAGGACGCACACCGTTCAGCCTCTCTCACGGAATGGAAGCAATGGCCCCCTCCGAGGTCGGGCTCCCCACTCCTCGCCGCGCTATGCTCACCTAGCAGCCCGCCCTGAACGACACCGTCCTACTGAGCGAGCTGGATTTTCTCGAAGAACAGCGGGACCGTTCCCTCCTCCGAATCCAGAACTACCAGCAGCTCGCCTCCAAATACTACAACAAGAGGGCTCGAGGCAGGTTCTTTACCGAAGGCGACCTGGTCCTCCGCAAAGTCTTCGAAAACACCGCCGAGCTAAACGCAGGCAAGCTCGGTGCACATTGGGAGGGCCCTTACCTTATCTCCAAGGTTGTGAAACCCGGCGTCTACGAGCTAGTCACGATGAACGGCGACGCAATCCCGCGCTCATGGAATTCGATCAACCTCAAACGATTCCACTATTAAGCCCCCGGGCTCCATTCCGCTCTCCGCCTTTGTAAACAAACGAACTACGACTGGCTTGATCCCTTCTACTAAAGGGTACGTAGGCAACCCCTAACCAGGGCTCAGCTATTAATCTAATAAAACCATTTCGACATAGGAACACGGTCCCCGACCTGTGCACAGAAAGCCGAGCTCCGACGCTCGCACTACAAAAAAAAAAAACCGACAAAGCCGAGCTCCAAACGCTCGCACCTCTACAAAAAAAAAAAAAAAAAAAAAGCCGATCTCCGACGCTCGCACTACAAAAAAAAAAAAAAAGCCAAGCTCCAAACGCTCGCACCTCTACAAAAAGAGAAAGCCGAGCTCCAAACGCTCGCACCTATACAAAAAAAAAAGAAGCCGAGCTCCAAATGCTCGCACTACAAAAAAAAAAGAGAAAGCCGAGCTCCAAACGCTCGCACCTCTACAAAAAAAATAGCCGAGCTCCAAATGCTTGAACTACAAAAAAAGAAGAAGAGAAAGCCGAGCTCCAAACGCTCGCACCTCTACAAAAAAAAAGCAGAGCTCCAAATGCTCGCACTACAAAAAAAAAAAGAGAAAGCCGAGCTCCAAACGCTCGCACCTCTACAAAAAAAAAAAAAAAAAAAAAAAAAAGCCGAGCTCCAAATGCTCGCACTACAAAAAAAAGGGGACCGAGCTCCGGTGCTCGCTCTCCCCGGCACACAAGTTATAAATGCCAAAGCCGAGCTTCAATGCTCGCACTCCCATAGTACACAAGCAATAAGTACTAAAGCCGGGCCCCAGGGCTCGCACCTCTACTAGACACACAAGCATTAAGTGTCTCTAAGCCGGGCTCGCTACCCGCACCAAAAAAACAAGGTACACAAGCAATAAGTACCTTAAGCCGAGATCACCTCGCACCCACTAAAAATATTAAAGATACACACGCAATAAGTATCTCAAGCCGAGTCGTACCTCGCACCCAATACAAGAGCACGGTCCACGACCTGCATACATGACAGGGTACGGTCTACGACCTACTCTACCGATCAAAAAAGCCTCGAAACGGCACTTACAAAAAGAAAGAGAGGGCCAACGGCCTCGATTATCACAAAAGGGCCAACGGCCTCGTTATTATAAAAAGGGCCCACGGCCTAGTCATTACAAAAGCCTCGAAACGGCACTTACAAAAAGAAAGAGAGGGCCAACGGCCTCGATTATCACAAAAGGGCCAACGGCCTCGTTATTATAAAAAGGGCCCACGGCCTAGTCTTTACAAAAGCCTCGAAACGGCACTTACAAAAAGAAAGAGAGGGCCAACGGCCTCGATTATCACGAAAGGGCCAACGGCCTCGTTATTATAAAAAGGGCCCACGGCCTAGTCATTACAAAAGCCTCGAAACGACACTTACAAAAAAAGGGAGAGAAAGGGCCAACGGCCTTGTTGTCATAAAAAGATGGGCCAACGGCCTGGTCCTTACATAAACGGCCTACGGCCCGGTCTTTACAAAAGAGAGAAGAAAACAAAAAGGAAAAACTACAAAAAAAAAAGGAGAGAAGTTTTTACAAGGCCGCATCGGCCGGTCGGTCATCGCCCCCGTCAGCACGGGTACCATCTAAATCGCCCGGGCACACCATCCTCTCATTGGTGCCATGCTCACCAAGGAAGGGCTGCTCGGACCTCTCTTCCTCAACCACGGCCTCACCGGATGGCGCGTCGGTGCCGGCCTCACCGGATGGCGCGTCGGTGCCGGTCTCACCGGATGGCGCGTCGGTGCCGGCCTCATCAGCACACGGGGCCGAGTCCTGTGCTGGCAGATCTGCTTGGACGATCTCAGCAGCCGAGGGAGCGTCCTCAGTCAGATCCACATAGGGCGCCTCCGAAGGAGCGACGGGCATGAGCCGCTCGAGCTGGACGCCATGAGCGCGATCCAGAGGAATGTCCAGATCCTCCGGGGTCAAGTCCGGAAAGTCCATTCCGTCCAGCACGGCACCGAATGCCGCCTCATCCTCGTCCAGCTTCTGGTACCGGTACCAC
This sequence comes from Eutrema japonicum, assembly GCA_030161315.1. Lineage (NCBI taxonomy): Eukaryota > Viridiplantae > Streptophyta > Magnoliopsida > Brassicales > Brassicaceae > Eutrema > Eutrema japonicum. Next base: position 10,479,295 of record BSQW01000006.1, read on the forward strand.
GGCACCGACACCCCATCCTCGGCCTCCATCCTCTTGAGGCAGGCCCTTACGCCAATCACCTGGTTGTACATAAGGTGAGGCTCTAAGGCCCGGCGGCGCCCGTCCAGATGAGCGCGGATCTTCTCCATCTTCGCGGACCACTTCCGGTTCCGCGCTTCCCACCGGGCTGTCACCCGGTCGCTCTCCGCGGCCACGGCCGACTTCGTCCGGCCTATGGCGCCCTCCAGCCCCTTCACCCTGGATCGGAGCGTCTCCCTCTCCCCCTTCAGGAGCCCGACCTCCTCCTCCAGAGCAGCCGACCGAGCCCTCTCGGCGGCAGATCGGGCCCTCTCATCCACCAGTTCGCCCTGAAGACTGCCCACCTCTATAGCCCGGGATCGCACCCGCGCCGCCTCCTCTTCCAGCGCCGCAGACCGGGCCTTCTCCTCCCTTAAGTCCTTCTCCAGCCCGCGAGTAAGAGCGGACTGGATCTGCGCGCCGGCCTCCTGGCGCCCCTGCAGGAAGCTGAGCGACGCGTCCTTCTCGGCGAGTCGCTTCTCATAGGCCTCCGCTAGAAAGGCGGTAAGGGCCATCGTCTGCAACAAACCAGCTGTTAGCAAAAACGTACAAACGAATCCTGATAGAAACAAGATCAGCAGCGAAAGCTTACCCGAGCTGCGGATCGCGCCACCTGGCGGAAGGTATCGGACTCCGCCATCTCCAGCGGGACAAAGTGCGGGTGCTTCTGCCCGAACATCATGGCCTGCGCCAGCTCGGCGCACTTGTCCTGATCGACGATGATCTGGCTGCTTCCGTCCTCGTGGGTAAAGGAGAAGCTATAATCCCGAGGCCCATCGTCGGAACCTCCCGAGGCGCCGCCTCCATCAGCGCTGCGGTCCTCGGCCTCCTGCACAGCAGCAGGATCCTCCACGACGACGATCGCCTCGCCGCCCTCAGTCGCCCGCACTGCGACCTCTTCGCCCCCCTTGGTCCGGGTCTCCACGACACCCCCTGCCGGCACCTCGGCCGCAGACACCCCGGGCTCGACCCCGGTCAGTTCCGATCGGACTCCATCCCGACCCGCGGCTGAGGAGCCGCCCACCTCGGCCCTCTTCTTCTTCTTGCCGGCCTTACCACCGGCAACCTCAGCCGCCCTCTTCTTCGAAGGAGCCGCCTCGGAGGACTCCCCCCCAACCCGTGGTGCCGGGTCTCGCCGGACCGGCACCTCGGGTATCGGCGGCGGCGGCGCCACAAACGAGTCCGCATACAGCGGACTGGCAAACCTTGCTCTACCTGCAAAGGAGAACCGTCAGTTCGGCAAAAAAAAAAAAAAAAAAAAAAAAAAATTAGCGACCTCCGGCCATTGCTGCTGCTATTCTCGCCGAAGTGAATGACCTCCACTCTCTTCTACGCACTGACCTGAGCACGGCAACGATACCCGCGTAGTCCGGCAGCTTGAACCTAGAAGAGTGAGGACCTGAAAGCAAAGCAAACAGCATCAGTCAGACAAAACCGAAGAAGAGAAGTCAGCTCGACCTGCAAATCCCTACCCGGGGAAAAGTTCCAATCCCGGGTGTATCTCGCCGACGGGTCGAGCCCAACCACGTCAGTAGCCCGGATGTAGAAGTAGCTGCGAGACCAGTCCTCGACCTTCGACAGCTTGCTCGCCTTAGACCCCGAGCTGGGTGCCTCCAGGACGTTCGCCGCGGGCTTGAAAGCGGCATAGAAGGTCCCAGGAATCCCAGGGTTTGCCTTATGCTGGGTGAGCGCCTCGAACATAGGCACCGTCACCTCCACATCGCATTCGTGCCCCTAGGTCAGCAGCACGATCATCCCATGGATCGTGGACGGGCAGACCTGCGAGAAGGCCAAGCCCCGCGCCCGGCAATACTGGACGAACAGCTCGGGGAGAGGAAGGCGCAAGCCGCACTTCTGGAAGAACGACTCATACAGGCAGACGAAGCCCGGCCGAGGAGTCCACGGGCGCTCCTCCGCCCTGGGTAGCCTGAGCTCGACGCCAGCAGGAAAGTCGCACAAATTCCTCAGGAGAGTCACCGATTCCGCTGTGCTCCAGGTCGGTGACCCTCCCTGCTCGTAAGGAACCAGGGGAGACCTCACCCTGGCCACTCGAATTCCGCCTCCGTGGCCGCCCTGACGACCACCGCGGTCGCCCAGATGCCCGGTTCTACCCCCAGCTTGGCCAACGCCGCGACCGCCAGAGGAAGATCTAACCACCGTCTTCTTCCGGAGATGGGTCCCCGGGAGTAGCGGGGAGGCCCCCGAAGTCGAAGGAGCAGACTGTTCCCCACTGTCTGCGCCTCGACACGGAGAGGAGGCACGTCCGGAACCATCGGAGGAAGAACTCGGAGAATCGCTACCGCCACCACGGGACGCCGATTCTTCGCTCGACTCAGCCCTAATACCGTCTAACATCGGCGCCATTGCACGGAGAGGAGGAAATCGAAAAATACAGAAAGAAAGCAAGAAGGGAAAGGAGGAAATCGGAGAGAAGAGGTTACCTTAGGGTTATGCGCAGAAGGTTTTAACAGGAGGAAGAAAGGGGGGTTAAATAGAAGAAGGGAGACAGTGAAGCGACGCCTGGACACGTGTCAAAAGAAGCACGGCAGCCCAGAAACCTAATGATGACGACTCATCGTGCTCCCACGCCAAAAAGCAGGCGACGCCTCGATAAACGCGAAGCGTCTATCACACGCCGCGCGTGGGCGTCCCACGCGAAAAAGAGGCGACCTTTCGCTCTCTCACGTGATGGGTACGCGCCAACCATCTACGGATTTTCGGGAAGATCAACACGTGCGAGCACGGAGAGACCGTCCTAAGACGCGCCGAACTAGCATCAGATCAACTTCGGCATGCTCGCTTTGCCTCGCGATACCGAACTGGGGGAGGGCCTATTGTTGGAGGTGGGCCTAGCACCCCCAATTAGTTAGGCCCATCTTAGGAAAGGCCCCTCTTCTGCTCGGTCACCGGCCTGAAAGCACCGACCTGCAAGGCTCCTCTTCGGCTCGGTCGCCGACCTGAAAGCGACGCACCTCGCGCCCGGGCTGACACTTCACCAAGGCAGGAATGTCAGAAGTGCATAAGGCAAGTGGGAGTTAGTCGAACAGTGTATTGTCTGAGCAGGAGTATGGGCTGACCTCGACATCTCACCAACCTTGCAGACTTGACGAAGGAGAGGGAGACACGTGGAGGAGAGTTGGTTAAACAGTGCACTGCTCTGCAACACGCCACGCCGAGCTCATCATGACCTCTCTCCCCGAAAGCCGGAACACGCCTCCTAGGCCACCTTACCCGCGAAAGAGGCCGAAGACGCCACGTGGCCCCGAGATCCCGGGGAGCAGGAAGCCAACCCCGACTATATATATACCCCTCAATGTCATTAATGACAGGGACTTTTGATTTCGGCCATTTTGACCTAGGACAAGTGACCCGATCTCTCTCTCTCTCTTTGTAACAAGGCAACGGTTTAGAACGCCGAACTGGACGTCCTTCGGAACCAGTTCGTAATTCTAAATTGTTCATTTTTCTCACCATCAATAAAAAGAAACACGGCCCCTGGCCTACTCATCTTTCTCCCGGCCTGCTTTAATAGTGGTTAAATTGCTCTAATTAACGAAAATCTCACATCTCGTTCCGTAATCAATCTCTTAAACATATTTAGTGATCCCCGGGATCAACAATTATCTTCCGATTGCCATATCGACGAACACCCAAAACCCATTCTCCATTTTCTGTTCATCGCCGGTGAAAAAAAAAAGAGAAATTAGAAATCTCAGAAATTCTAAACCAAAAATTAAGAAATTATCTGAGAGCAGCGAGGATTTTCGTGATGGAAAAAGGTGAATAAAACAAAAAGAAGATGAAATTGGATTTGATCTCAATGTGTGGAAGAAGAATGGAAATTATAATATTCGTTAAAATCTGGGAAACGAATTGTGGGAGAAAGAGAAGGATTTTTTTTTTTTTTGGGTAAATCGGGTTGCAATTGGGTTAAATTTTGGTTTTCTTTGGTGTTTAATTGGTTAAGTGTTGATTGGTATACACTAAACCGAGATAAATTGTGATCCGTGTGTAATCTGGTTTTGAACTTTCATTTCGTGAGAAAATAAGTTTCGAATTTTAATTTAATAGAAAAATAAGATTTAAACTTTCAAATGGTGAAAAAATAGCAATATGGTCAAACTTTGTGAATATCTGTTATTATATAAAATACTTGGGCAATTATCCAAAATAGCATATTTTAAAATATTTGTACCAAACTTAACATCATTAATTAAAATTGATAATAATAACATAAATTTAATATTAAAATGACTTAAAATTATTTTATAATAGAAAATAGTGAATCCAAACATAATATTTTAATTTTATGTAAATATATGTATTTTCACATAATTATTTATATTATTTTCGAAATTTTAAATTTGGTGTGCTATATTTAAAACAAAATTAATAATTTTTGTGCTATTATAAAATATTTCTCTACATTATTACTTGCACACAAATAAAAAATATTATTAGTAGAGCAAACAAGTCGCTGTGGGTCCCAAGTCTTTTTCCATCGGTTCGTCTTTCCTTATTAAGGTATTTCAAGTAAAAATATCTTGCTTTTTGCTTTGTTTTTTTTTTTTTGGTTTTTTTTGAAAAACCATTGGTTTAATCACATCATAGTATTTATGTTTGGTACTATGATGTGATTAAATCTTGCTCTTTTTTTTTGTTGGTTTTTTTGGAAAAACCATTGATTAAATCTTGCTTTTGTTTGGTTTAATCAAAAATTAACTATTGGAAAACATGAGACACATAAAACTCCAATCTATGTAAAAAGAGTAAAAATTGTGTGAGCTATCACATCATAGTATTTATGTTTGGTACAAATGATGTGAATTCACGCATTTCAAAAGTTAAGTTATTAATTCTGTACTAATATAGAAAACTAGAGCCCAAACAAACAAAAGAATGCACTAATATATGGACTTTTTCATAAAGTAACTTACTCAAGTAAATGTTGAAGATTTTGAGAGACTTTGGTACTAAGGATCAAAACTTAGTTGGGTATGACCAAGAGCTTAGTGTGTACCGTAAAATGGACAAATGTATCCACTAGCTAATCAATCGACCATTTCAAAAGGTTATTCATATATACTACTAATTAATTATAATATTTTATCAATAATCAATCTATTATATAAAAAATGACTAAGTCTCACAAGAGACTGACAGGTCAACTCTCTCTCTTATGATAGTAAAAATTAAAAAAAAAAAAAAAATTAAAAACAATACAATACTCATATTGTTAATCATTGCGTTAGACGATGGTTGGACGTAACTTCGTTGACTACGTAACTAAAGCATGATTGATATGTGCACATTTGCATGCATTAAAGAAACAATTTATGTATATATTTTGTATCTTTTTGTCCGTTTAATCAAAGATCATTTGTATTTGTGTTCAAGAGGATAGTTACCTGACTCACTTCCAATTTTTGATTATGATGAATCTGGATAAATTTGGTGAGTGAGCCTCACAAGGGGATAACACATCATCACTTCTTTCCATGACACATCAGCTTCCAAAATTAATAAAAAAAAAAAATTTTAATTTTGACATATTTTCCAAAAAATTAAAAATTTGAAGTTTTGTTTTTGTTAACAGAACTTAAATTTCTGCATAGTCACAATATTTTTGAACTCTTGTACAAATTCATTTTGTTGATCAATTAATATAACATTTCAACCAAAAAAAAAATTAATTAAGCAAGTTACACAAACTTTGTTCAAAAAAAAGAATTACATAAACTATATAGACGACATAGTAGGATTTAATGATAATGACAGAGATAAGCAAGTTTAACTTGGCTGATAAATTAGATAGAGTGGATTGATCGGGTTATGATTGATGAATGTTTTTTGATAATTTTTTTGTGAGACTTCGAAAACTTATTAAAATAGAATGAGGACGAAGACAGAAGACAGAAAAATTAAGAACGGAAGGCATACGAATCAAATCGAAGAAAGATGAAGATAAAAACAACTTTATAATTGTCAAATGACATTAATATTTCTTATTTCCGATAAATCAGGTAGCTTTTCAATATAATTCAGTTCAAATAAATTTTTTTTAATTGGTTTGAGAATTATTAGTTTAACTCAGAGAAATCTATCTGTTTTTCAAACCATTTTTCTAAATTCAAAACCATAAATGGGACTGGTTGATTTGCGGTGCTACTTAATTTACGAAAGTTTTAAACATATTTTGAAGAAAGGTTTGTTGTTCCAACTAGAAGGGTGAAAGGAGGTAGGATTGCGAGAATTATAAACTTACACTACAAGAAAACAGCGTTTTCGCGACAACAATTTGCGACTACAGACACATTCGTAAATTTTTACGACTACTTAGCGACTATGTTGCGACTAGTTTACGACTTCACAAATACAGTCGCACCATAGTCGGTCATTTGCGACCAAACGTATTAGTCGCATATTGGTCGCTATTTTACGACCAATCGACGACTACCGTCGAGTCGAAAAACTTTAGTCACAAAATAGTCGCTATTTTGCGACTAAATTGCGACTTTTAAGGTGGGTCGCAAAACAGTCGTTTATTGGTCGTAAAATAACAGCATTTAACACGTTTATTCTTGGCGTACCTACTTGTATCTACTTTTTGCGACGACCACTCGTAGTCGGACACCAGTCGCTATATAGTCGCTATGTAGTCGCAAATCAGTCGGAAAATGTCTATAAAAAAAACTTGAGACCATCGTTTCCTCATTCTCACAATCTCCTCATTCTCATAAACGAAAAAATTGAATTTTAGAAGAGAAACCGTTTTTTTGTTTTTTAATGTCGGGAAATTACAATTATAGTAATTTTCGGGAGTGGATGTATAAGCGAATCGATGAAGAGACGGGAAATTTCTCGGTAGAGTTCACCACGGGAGTGGATCAATTCATGGCATTTGCAAATAGCCAGTCTCTAGCGCAGAACAATGGCGGTAAGTTTTACTGTCCTTGTAGTGTTTGCAAGAACGACAAATTTCTCCCGGGGCCTAGAATTTAGAATCATCTGTATAGTAGAAGATTTATGCCAGATTATTATGTTTGGTATAAGCATGGAGAAGAAATCTCTATGGATTTAGGTCCGAGTTATGTTGATCCTACGCATTTAAGTGGGAGTAGTGAATTGGGTAATGTAGTAGAAGATAGATATGTGGATATGGTGAATGATGCATTTCGTGATAACGTGAGTTTTGATAACTATCATCAACGTGGTACTAGTTATCAGAATGTAGAAGAACCGGTACGTAACCATCCAAAGAAATTCTACGACTTGTTAGAAGGAGCGAATACTCCATTATATGATGGTTGTCGTGAAGGTCACTCGCAGTTATCCTTAGCCGCTCGAGTCATGCAAGATAAGGCAGAATATAATATGAGTGAAAAGTTAGTGGATTCGGCTTGCGGAATCTTGACAGACTATTTACCAGAAGGAAACCAGGCAACCGGTTCACATTACGAGACAGAAAAATTGATGCGCAATTTAGGTCTCCCATATCATACAATTGATGTTTGTATTAACAATTGTATGATCTTTTGGAAAGAAGACGAGAAGGAAGCTAAATGTCTGTTTTGTGGTAAACAAAGATGGAAGCCTCAGAACGACCGACGTATAACCAAAGTACCATACAGTCGTATGTGGTATCTACCTATTGCTGACAGATTCAAGAGAATGTATCAAAGCGAGAAAACTGCAGCGGCAATGAGATGGCATGCCGAGCACCAAGCAAAGGAGGGAGAAATGGGTCATCCTTCTGATGCGGCGGAGTGGAGATATTTTCAAGGTCTATATCCCGGGTTTGCTGAAGAACCTCGTAACGTTTATCTTGGATTATGTACGGATGGGTTCAATCCATTTGGCATGTCTCGTAATCATTTGTTGTGGCCTGTGATCTTGACTCCATATAATTTACTCCATATATGTGCATGAATACAGAGTATTTATTTCTGACTATTTTGAATTCTGGGCCAAATCATCCACGAGCTAGTCTCGATATCTTCCTCCAACCTCTTATTGAGGAGTTAAAAGAGTTGTGGTCTAATGGCGTCGATGCATACGATGTGTCCTTGAATCAAAATTTCAATCTAAAAGCAGTGCTAATGTGGACGATAAGCGACTTTCCGGCGTATAGCATGTTATCCGGATGGACAACCTATGGTAAATTGTCTTGTCCAATTTGCATGGAAGGTACAAAGTCTTTTTATCTACCTAAGGGAAGGAAGACGTGTTGGTTTGATTGTCACCGAAGATTTCTTCCTCATGGTCATCCAATGAGGAGGAATAAAAAAGACTTCCTTAAGGGAAAAGACGCGTCGAGAGAGTATCCACCTCAGTCTTTGACCGGTGAGCAAGTTTATTGCGAGCGACTGGCTGGTGTAAAACCATCAAAAACAAAGGACGTCGATGGAAACGGGCACGAGAAGAAGAAGTCGGGCTATGGAAAGCAACATAACTGGCACAAGGAAAGCATATTGTGGGAGCTACCATACTGGAGGGAACTCAATCTCAGACATTGTCTTGATGTGATGCATATAGAGAAGAATTTTTTTGACAACATCATGAATACTTTTATGAGTGTGAAGGGTAAATGGAAAGACAACATCATCTCAAGATTGGATATTGAACAATTTTGTTATCGGCCACACTTACATATTGATAGTGAGGGTAAAGCTCCTTTCACATCCTTCACATTGACATAGGAAGCTAGAAAAAGTTTACTGGAATGTGTGAAACATGCGGTTAAGTTCCCAGATGGTTATTCGTCAGACTTAGCTACTTGTGTTGATATGGACAACCAAAAGTTTTCAGGCATGAAGAGTCATGACTGCCATGTTTTTATGGAGCGGTTACTTCCATTTATCTTTGCAGATCTCCTAGATCGGAATGTCCACCTTGCGTTATCAGGAACTTATTATGACAATTTTTAAAAAATAATATGATTATTGTAATTTATATATTTACTTCATGCAATTTTCACGTATATTGTAGGGGTTGGAGAATTTTTCCGTGACTTATGTTCAAGAACTTTGCATAAGAGTCGCCTTCAAATTCTAAAACAGAACATCATTTTAATCCTATGCAATTTGGAAAAGATCTTCCCACCTTCATTTTTCGATGTGATGGAACACCTGCCTATACATCTCCCATACGAAGTTGAATTAGGAGGCCTTGTCCAGTATAGGTGGATATATCCTTTTGAAAGGTTTTTCAAAAAGTTGAAAGGGAAAGCAAAGAACAAAAGGTATGCGGCATGATCAATTGTTGAATCATATATCAATGACGAGATTGCTTATTTCTCAGATTTGCTGGGAATATACAAACGAAATCAAGGTAAATGCTACAATCAATCATGTCATGTCCACTTTGCCATTTAACGTTTTGTATACACATGCTATATATGTATTATAATGTGAATTACTTTTTATCTCATTTGATCAGGTTAACAAGATTCGATGAAGGTAAAGTCCCCATATATCATGTCCCTGGAGTACCTTCTATATTTACTCAAGTAGGTCGTCCAAGTGGAGAAATGCATGAAATATGGCTCTCAGAGAGAGACTATCAATGCGCACATGCATATTTTTTACGAAATTGTGACTATTTTCAGCCAATTGAGAGGTATATAAGTTGGCATCTCTCCCAGATTGCGTTTTAATATATATAATCTTTGTTTAATTTCTCATATAATTTGTGTTGGTCTTGTGTAGAATGTTCGAGGAATTTATTTCTGCAAAATATCCAGGACTTTCCGAAAAAGAACTCTTTGCGAAAAGAACTGACGAATATCATTTATGGGTGAAAGAATATGTATGTCTAAAAAATATTCATAACTTTGCGTAAATTTATACTTATATATATTTACACTATTTTTTATATATATGCAGGTTACTTACTAGAACGCCACGAATCCATTTCCTACTTGGGTTCAAGAGATAGTGCATGGACCTTTGAATAAGGTCAAAACCTGGCCAATGTATTTTACAAGAGGCTATTTGTTTCATACGCAGAATCACGGCGCTGGACGAAAGACATGTAACTATGGGGTATGTGTTAAAGGTCAAAATTACACGGATGCATCTGATGAAGCGGATTTCTACGGGATCTTAACTGATATCATAGAGCTCGAGTACGAGGGGATGGTCAATTTGAGAATCACACTTTTTAAGTGTAATTGGTATGACCCTGTTATCGGTAGAGGCACTCGAAGGAGCAATGGTGGTGTTGTAGACATTCTTTCATCGAGAAAATATAATAAATACGAACCATTTATTCTAGGTACGCACTTATTAATGTCGATATCATATATATATATACCATGATGTATAACTTATATATACATTTTTATATTGCAAACAGCCTCCCAAGCGGATCAAGTTTGTTATATTCCGTACCCATACACAAAGAAACCGAAGCAGTTGTGGCTCAATGTTCTAAAAGTGAATCCGAGGGGTAACATTTCAGGGGAATATGAAAAAAAGAACCGACTCTTTTGCAAACAGAAAATGATGATGCTGTATTGATGACTACAATTGAAGATCTGGTACTCGACAATTTCGTACAAGGAGACCAAATAAACCTCGATTACGAAGTCGGAGATTCAGAACCAGAAGATGAATTTCGGTGTAATTTGTCGTCTTCTGATGAAGAATCAGATGACGAAGAACCCTTCTAATTCACTATGTTACTTATGTCACAATTTTGTTGTAATTTGTCTTTTACATTATTTCGGTGTAATTTGTCTTTTCCATTATTAATCAGTATTTATTTCCCGTTTTGAGTTAAAAAAAAAAATTCCTCACCAGGACTTGAACCCATGTGAAGAGAAACAAATATAAGATCTTTACCAATAAGCCATATTGTTTAATTGGTATTTAACACACCAAATAATTATTATGTCTACCTTGCTTTATTCAGAATAAAAAAAATGTCCCACCATGGACTCAAACCCATAACTGAAGGGAGATAGAGGAGAACTTTACCACTAAGCCATAGTGTTTAATCGTTCTAACTCACAGCAAATAAATATTAAGTCTATCTGCTTCATTCAGATTAAAAAAAAACTTACGAAAACCCTAAGTCTTAGCCTTCATTCAGTCTTCTTCGTCTCCGATTACAGATCGAAATCCCTTTTGCTCTCATCTTCGCCTTCGATCCCACCTTCCGTTCTTCTTCTTCGATCCCACGATGCCGGAAACTAAGAACGGTAAAAGACGGAAGAAATTCGTTCCAAACGTTTCTCAGAGAGCCGGAGGGTCTTCGTCGCGAACAACAAACCCTCTACCGCCGCAGTACACCTTCACGCCGACGGCCCAATTTCTTCAGCATCTGTCGTCACCACCTCTGAACCCCGTGCATGCCCAACCTTCTACGACAACACCAAATGTCCGGGATTTTCCTCCGCCTACCCAGCTTTTCCAGAACATCACGCCGGCGAATCCACCACAAAACAATCCATCTCAAGGTCAGACTACTCGACGAGAAAGCTCTCATCCTCAAGATCAGACGACTCCAAGACAAAGCTCTTCGAGTCCTTCGGTGCACAACTCTGAGGGTAATAGTAATCACTCGTCTCACGCTCACATCTCCAACGACTTCGAAGCTAATCCGATTGACGACAATGCACATATTGAGGCCGATCTCCAGGAAGAGCAACGTATGGTGCTTGAGGCGCTGCTTAGGGTGCCTAACCGACATGAGTACACGACTCTGCTGTCTCCAACACGCCCTCTGCCGACAAACACCACTTGGTATGTTTCTATCAATTCATGTCTGAATATCGATTTCCTATCAAGAGGCTGGTTTACAATTTTTGACTAGAATTGTTTTTCTGTTTGGAATTGATGATGTATGATTTGCGTGTGTGGAATTGATGATGTTTATGTGTGTGGATATGGTCTATTTCCTGTCAAGAGGCTAGTTTACAATTTCCTGTCATGACGAAGAAGTCTGTTTTCCGAAAACCAATGTGTTAATTTGTGTCTCTATGAACTTTAAATCCCCATGGAATTGATGATGTATGATTTGTGTCTCTACGCACATCTGATATGATTTTTGTGTTTGGAATGGTTTTTGTGTTTGGAATGGATAGAAACTGTCTGTATTGCTTAGTTTCTCTCTGTCTTGATTGTTCTGTTGAGTTTCGTGTAAAGCTGTTGTGAGAGTTGCCGCCATGTGGCAGACAGAGGCCTTCTTGTTCTTGTTAACAAATGCAGAAAACTGGTGTAACAAATGCAGAGGCCTTCTTGTTATTATCAATTCGTTTCTAGTGTAAGTGCTTCTTTGGTCTAATCAGGCATATTATGCTTCTGTCTGGTTTGATTTTTGTTTGGTAGACTAAGCTAACAGTTTGCTATTTATGTATTTTCTGATATGTGATTTGTTTGGTAGACTAAAATCATGTCTTTTCTGAATGTCTATCTGATTTTTATGTTCTTGTTGATGCACTTATTTTTCTCTGTCTAGGTTTGGCCGTGACAAGGGAAAGCTGACAAGGAAGATCACCAAGATTTTCACAAACAAGTTTGATGGTCCACACTACAGTTGGACTGTTGTGCCTCGCGATAGACAGGAAATATACTTCGTCGAGTTCGCGGTAACACTACAAGAAAACACCCTTTTTGCAACGAACGATATCGTTGTAAAATCGTTGCAAAAGAAGGTTTGCATCGAATTTGCGACGAAAAAGAGATCGTCGTTAACTGATCGTCGCAAACCACAAATAGTCGTAAATTCGTCGGGAACGTACGAGGGAAAAAAATTCGTCGGTAAATTCCCGTCGTAAAATCGTCGTAAATATTACATTGAAATTACGACGAATATAAATACGTCGTAAAAACGATGGAAATTCGAAGGGAAATATATCATTGTTAATTCGATGCTAATCAATCGTCATAAAATCGTTGCTAATCAATCGTCGTAAAATCGTTGCTAAATAATCGTCGCAAAATCGTTGCTAATAAAGCGTCGTAAAATCGTTGTAAATTAGCCACGATTTTATGACGATTAATTTAGCAACGAATCAACGAGGATTATTGTTTACCATCGAATTAACGACGATTCTATATATTATTTTTAAAATTTTATTAATTTCGAAATTATAAAATAAATTTTTTTAAAATAATATATAATAATATTTTATTAAAAAAACAAATATTATAATCCGTTACAAAAAAAAAAACCATAATTAGAATTCGAAATCCTAAATCTAAATAACTATATCGTAATCGTCGAGATTCACATCATCTTCGGGACGTCTCGACGAACCGGATGGGCCTGCCGCTGCCGTTGCCGCTGCATCTGCCTCTGCTCGGAGTCTTCGCTTTTCTTGTAGCATGCCCTACATTGTCGGGTTCCCTGTTGCCAAGATGTCGAAGAGTTCATCATTCTGCTTAGCATCCAGTTCAACCCGCTGCTGAAGACTCGCAATCTTCGCCTGATATGCCTGAGACTCGGTCTCAACCCGCTCCTGAAGACTCGTAATCGTGGCACGTAACACGACTGGATCATCTTCTGGCGATCGTCGTCGCGGAACATATGAAGAAGCAGCCGAGACATCTCGAATAGATCCCATCCCGACAACCTTCCCCTTTCGCTTAGGGGCAACCTATATTTAAATTTACAATTAGAAATTTTTAAAAAATCAAAAACTAAAAATTAATAAGTACTAACTATTCTATATACCTGCTCGAAGATCCGGTCAATATTGGGTGTGGTCAACCCTCCAGACATGACCGACGAACCACCTGGAGATAGCTGTTGAGAGAGCTGTGTCTCTCGTTCGGTGACTTTGGAAGTCACCTCATTGAAGATGTGCTCGGCAGTCTCGGAAACAAAGGAACCATCCTTCTTCCGGTGCGTCCGCTCAAAAACCTTGGTCATCGGAGGGAGTACACCTCCGTCTTCGGCGGCCTAAAGAAAAAAACTATGTTATTGACGAAGTAAATTAAATAAATTAATTAATTTAAATAAATTTAATTACCATATGTAGACGAACACCCGCAAAAGGTGTTTGCCCAGCTGTATGAGGCAGAGCCTTGAGTTTCCCGTCCGAATCAACGGTGTTGCGGGAAGCCGAACACTTCTCAGCAGTTATGATGGATTTCGGATCCATCCAATACCGCACCAAGCCGTCCCAAACGGCTTTATCCATGTGCAGGGGCTTTGCTAAATCCCCAGAAATCTTCCATGCTTTCTTCCACTCACCAACGACGCCTTGGATACGAAACTTCACTCTCTCGAAAAATAAAGTTTCAACCTCGTCATGAATCGAAAGATCCCAGTGATATTTTTGCTGCATGAGAAACAAAAATAATTACATATTTTATAAAATTAAATTAAATATATATTTAAATATAATTAAAATAATTATGGGAGAAAAAAATATTTTTTCCATACGTACCGCAAACATCTTGAACCATGTCTCCTTGACGTGTGAAGGAAGCTGAGTAAAATTGGTATGAGGCTCGATAAAATAGGATTTGATGATGTCGTAAACGGTGCGTCCAACTTTGGATTTAACTCCAAACCTGAAACAAAAAATCGTAAAATTTTGAATTGTTAGAAATAAATATAAATATATAATAATAAATGTAAAAAATATATATTTATATATATTACCATTCCGACCCGTCAGTATGATCCGGATCTAATTTTTGAAGCCTATGACGCCCCGGCTGTGCAAGCAAATCAAGAGCCGTCATGTGTGCATACGGGGCCGGGGCATGGCCTCCAGGTTGCTGAATCTGAGGTGGTTGTGGAGGCGGCGGAGGTTGCGTCACCGGGACGAAATCCGTCTCTGTAGCCTCAGAAGACGGAGGCAACCCGGTACCCGAAGCATCACCAATATCTCTCAAAAACTGAGCGTAATGTGCACGACGCTGGCCCATCTGCATAAAAATGAAAAAAAATTACTATCTATAAACATCCGGGCAGTCTGCTATTTTTTCTAATTTGATACCGTTTCTACCGACCTAAATTGTTTCATTTTTATCTATACTAATTAATTAAAAATATTAAAAAAAAATTTACCTTTTTCGCATGGAATTCGCAAGGAAGTTATGATCAGTTTTTTTTTTGATTTGTTTGTAAATGAATTCGCAAGGAACTCGCGTGTATATATAAGATTACTTGTCGTCGCTATATCGAGGCAATCAAACCGTAGCTAATTCGTCGCTAACTTTGCAACGATTTTGTGACATTCATACACGCGGGAGTTTAATTGACCGACACGCGGTATATTTTATGACAAATCGTTGCTAAATCGTCGCAACGTTGCATCGATTTTGTGACATTCATAGTTTGCGACGATTTAGCCACGATTATTATCAATTCGTTGCTAAATCGTCGCCAATTTGCATCGAATTAGTGAGGACATTTGTAAAATCGGTTTTTGGGTTTAGGGTATAGGTACAAAATTGTAACGTCGCTTGCAACATTCCATAAACAACTTGACATGTTTATTGTAAATCCAAATTCATAAAATTATCAATAAGTTCATCGAGATTGAAAAATAAGTAAAACATATAGTTTGCCTATATGTTAGAGATTATTAATACAATGATTCAGTTTGTGGATATTACTGTGATTGACCGAGTTTTCATTTTCGGACAATTCTCTAAAGTCACGATCAATTTCATTGAAAGATGCATAATACAATGAGATGGTAATATGTTAGGGTTTAGGGTTTAGGGCAAAGGGTTTAGGGTTTAGGGTTTATGACAAATCGTTGCTAAATCGTCGCAACTTGCATCGATTTTGTGACATTCATAGTTTGCGATGATTTAGCCACGATTATTATCAATTTGTTGGTAAATCGTCGCCAATTTGCATCGAATTAGTGAGGATATTTGAAAAATCTGTTTTAGGGTTTAGGGCATAGGTACAAAATTATAACGTCGATTGCAACATTCCAGAAACAACTTTACATGTTTACCGTAAATCCAAATTCATGAAATTATCAATAAGTTCATCGAGATTGAAAAATAAGTAAAACATATAGTTTGCGTATATGTTAGATTATTAATCCAATGATTCAGTTTGTGGATATTACTGTGATTGACCGAGTTTTCATTTTCGGACAATTCTCTAAAGTCACAATCAATTTCATTGAAAGATGCATAATACAATGAGATGGTAATATGTTAGAATTTAGGGTTTAGGGCAAAAGGTTTAGGGTTTATGACAAATCGTTGCTAAATCGTCGCAACTTTGCATCGATTTTGTGACATTCATAGTTTGCGACGATTTAGCCACGATTATTATCAATTCGTTGCTAAATCGTCGCCAATTTGCATCGAATTAGTGAGGATATTTGTAAAATCTGTTTTAGGGTTTAGGGTATAGGTACAAAATTGTAACGTCGATTGCAACATTCCAGAAAAACTTTACATGTTTACCGTAAACCCAATTCATGAAATTATCAATAAGTTCATCGAGATTGAAAAATAAGTAAAACATATAGTTTGCGGTGGATATGCGGTATCCCCATACTCGACCTATATCATTAATTAATTTAATTAGAAAAGTAATCAAAGTATGTATTAGGTTAATTGTCCAAGTTTGCGACGATTTAGCCACTATTATTATCAATTCGTTGCTAAATCGTCGCCAATTTGCATCGAATTAGTGAGGATATTTGTAAAATCTGTTTTAGGGTTTAGGGTATAGGTACAAAATTGTAACGTCGATTGCAACATTCCAGAAAAACTTTACATGTTTACCGTAAACCCAATTCATGAAATTATCAATAAGTTCATCGAGATTGAAAAATAAGTAAAACATATAGTTTGCGGTGGATATGCGGTATCCCCATACTCGACCTATATCATTAATTAATTTAATTAGAAAAGTAATCAAAGTATGTATTAGGTTAATTGTCCAAGTTAGTAATTAATCAGATCACTTAAAATTTTACGTACTTGCGTCTTCAACCACGGGGCAAAATGTTGATCTTTACGCTTGTTGATTTCATCGTCTGAGATTCCTTCAATGACTTCTCGGATTTGTCTAACAAATTCACTGCATACAAAAGTATTTGTAATTGGTATAAAGCTACCATATATATAATTTAGCCATATATATAAGACGTATGTTTATACACTTACGTCTCAAATTGACTAACTTCTTCGCAATTTAAGAGGATATCCGTTTGTGCACTATGATGGTCTTTTTCATTGGCAAACCAAACTGACTTCACTCTTCCACATAATCGACCGATTGAAGAAAAGATATCTGGGACACCTTCATTAGCATATGTTCGGCCTACACCTCCATCATCATATCGCCGTGCTGCCATTTTCCGTGTGCGAACCTTCGAGCCAAAATAGTACCCCGTGAAGTGAGAAGTTTCTTCTGTTAAACTTCCTGCTACTATTGAGCCTTCAACTTTGGATAGATTTGTAGCCTTCCGCTTCAAATGTTCCATGAATCGCTCGAATGGGTACATCCATCGATACTGCACATGTCCCCCAAGTTCTGCTTCGTGAGGTAGATGAATAGGTAGATGTTCCATAACATCAAAAAAGGCTGGGGGAAATATTTTCTCCATGTTGCACAACAAAATAGGAATACTAGCATCAAGTTGTGCAATAACATCTTCTGACAAAGTACGGGTACAAAGATCCCGAAAAAACCCTCCAATGCCTGCAATTGCTTCGTGTACATTTCCTGGTAGAAGTTCAGCAAATGCAAAAGGAAGTAGTCGTTGCATAAAGACGTGACAGTCATGACTCTTCATCCCGGAAAACTTTTGGCCATTCTCAACACATTTAGCTAAATTAGATACGTACCCGTCCGGGAACTTCACATCAGATGTCGCCCATTTGAACAAAGCTGACTTTTCTTCCGCACCCACTCAAAATATGGGGACATGTGCTTTCCCATTGCTTGTAATATGTAACTCATTCCGACAACAAAGATCAGGCAAGTCTAACGTTGACTTACCGCTGTCTTTAGTCCTTCCACGCACGTTTAACAATGTATGCATGATGTTATCAAAAAAGTTTTTTTCAATGTGCATGACATCCAAATTGTGTCTAAGCAAATGATCCTTCCAATACGGAAGCTTCCAGAATATGATTTTCTTATGCCAATTGTGATACTCCCCATATCTATCCGGCATATTAGCTGGAGTGTGCCAATTTCCACCACGATTGACTGTTTCCAATGCACCATAATGATCAATTTATGCTTCTAGATCTTCCCCGGAAATATAAACAGGAGGAGGAACACGAACAGTTTTGTTCTTTCTAAACAACCGCTTATTTCTTCGATATGCATGATGAATCGGTAGAAATCGGCGGTGACAATCAAACCAACTTGTTTTCCGACCATGTTTCAATTGAAACGCATCTGTACGATTGAGACAATATGGACAAGACAATCGCCCATGCGTAGTCCAACCTGATAACATCACGTACGCAGGGAAGTCGCTTATTGTCCACATAAGCACCGCACGCATTGTAAAATTTTTTTTCCTTGCAAAATCATATGTCCGAACCACGGTATACCACAACTGCTCCAATTCCTGTATCAGAGGCTGAAAAAACACATCAACGGAACGCTTCGGATGCTTCGGACCTGGTATTAAAATACTCATGAATAAAAATTCCCTTTGCATGCACATATCTGGGGGTAGGTTGTAAGGCGTTAGGATTATTGGCCATAAAGAATATTGCCTACCAGACATACCAAATGGACTAAATCCATATGTGCAAAGACCAAGATACACATTACGTTTCTCTCTAGCAAAGTCTGGATGTACCGTCTTAAAGTGTTTCCACGCTTTTGCATCTGAAGGATGAGTAACCTCCTCATCTGTTTGCAAATGATCTGCATGCCATCTCATCGATGCAGCTGTCCTCTCAGACTGATACATTCTTTTTAATCTATCAGTTATAGGAAGGTACCACATCCGCTGGAACGGTACCTTACTCCGACCAGTACCTTGCGGCTTATATCTTGGCTTATGGCAAAATCGAAATTCCAGCAACTTATCATCATCTTTCCAAAAAAGCATGCAATTGTCAACACAGACATCTATCATCTCAGAAGGCAACCCAAGACTATAAACCAGCTTATGTATCTCATAGTAAGTTTCAGCAGCTAAATTGTCCTCTGGAAAATACTCTTTAATCAAATCAGCCCAATCATCCATGCAAACCTCAGCTAAGTTATGATCAGTTTTAATAGTCATCATCCTAGCCGCCAACGACAATTTAGAATGTCCTTCTCTACATCCATCGTAGAGTGGCTGATTTGCAGCATCTAGCATATCATAAAAAAATTTTGCATCTATATCGGGTTCCTCATCATGACGATCATGTGCAAATGTACTTACGGTTTCATGAAATGCATCCGTAACCATGTCATGAATCCTATCATTATCTTCACCATGCTGCTCCGCATGATCATCAAATTGATTAAAATTATTTGACTCATCAAAATTCGATGCTTGATAATTGCTACTACTACTAGCTGCATTTCCCCCATGACCCTCTCCATGATAATACCATATATAGTAATGAGGCATAAACCCTCTATTTAATATATGCCACCACACCTTCGAGATAATGATAAATTTCCTATTCAAGCATCTGGCACAAGGACAATACATCTTACCACTGATAATCGTATTATGTATACTTCCTGCCTGATGCATGAATCCCTCCACCCCATCACTGAATTCCTTTGTTAGCGATCCCTCTGAATCAAGACGATTATACATCCATCTTCTAATTTCGTATATTGACATTTTTGTTGGTAAGAAAGAAGTAAATGTTTTTGAATATGAAATTTTTATTATGAAGTTGGCCACTATATATAGATTTTTATTTTCATTACCATCGAATTACCTACGATTTTACATCGATTTCACATCGATTTTACAACGAATCTAAAAATGTTTACATCGACTTTACAACGACATTAAACATGTTTACCTAACCGAACACCGTGAACTTAAAACATGCTCACCTAACTGATTAATCGTTGGGAAATCGATGTAAAGTTCAACTTATAATAATCATTGCTAATTCGTGGGTAATTTTACGACGATATTACAACGTTTTATATAAACCTCGGTAAATCGTCGCTAAGTTACAACGATTTTACGACGATTTTGATAATCTTCGTAATGTCGTCGGTCATCGTTGTAAAATCGTCGCTAATTACCGACGATTTTACAACGAAAATTTTCATCCCAATTTTGCAACGATTTTACGACGTCTTTAAGAATCGTCGTAAAGTCGTCACAAAAACGATTTCAATTTGAAACGAAATAAAATCGTCGCAAAAATTCGTTGCAAAATGCCTGTTTTCTTGTAGTGTAAGCATTTCTCTCCTCCAAGCTTCATATATGTCTTTCTTTCTATTCTGTCCAGTAACACCATCTACTTGTCTTGTAGAAAACCCACACATGGGATCCCTTAATCTCAGGGGTTGTTCAACAACATTTCGAGAGGATTTGTCAAAGGCGATTGAAGGATATGGTAAGCACCGCGAGGACTTCTCGAAAGCGACCACCTTGGATTAACCCAACACTGTGGACAACAATGACAGAGAAATGGGACACTGACGAAGCTAAAGAGAGGTCTCAAACCACATCCGCAGCTCGGAAATCTGACCGTAAAGGCCTTGGAGTGCACAAACACTTATCAGGCCAAAAGTCATATCACCAAATCCAAAAAAATGGTAAGTGTAATTTCTATACCTAATACTTCTGCAACTTTCTATTATGTAACAAATTTATATGTTACATTTTCAGGAAGACGAATTGGGCAGACCGGTTAGTATCGGTGAGGTTTTTGTGAAAACTCACACAAAATCTGATGGTACGTTTGTTGATCTGAAGGCTGAGAGGATCGCGCAGAATTATGAGAAGAACTTGCAAGCTAAGATGCAAGAGATCGGGCCTGAAATTTCATACGGCAGGTCGCAACAGCGAGAGCTAACCACAGAGGAATACAACGATATCTTTCTTCAGGTAAATACGAAATCTATGTTATCTTTTGGTTTTCTATCATATGGTTTTATAAATCTTGGTTTTATTTATGCAGTCAACGTTCACGGATGACAGAGGCAGACCATATGGAATAGGAAGCCTCGCAGAGTCTCATGTTGGTGGAAAACGCAAGTTCGAAGTAACCTCTTCATCGTTTCAATCCCTGGAAGATAAGTTGGAAGAAGTTCAACGCCATATAGAAGAACAAGCAGCTTCTAACGCTCGGCGTGAGGCAGAGCTTATCAAACTTGCAAATGACCAACAAAGCAAGCTTACCAAACTTGGAGCTGACCAGAAGCATTATTCAATGGTGGAAAGGTATCTTCGTGAAACCGATCCAAATTTTCTAGACTTCATGGCTTCTCAATCTGATCGACAGCATGATTCTACACCCTAGGCTGTCATTTGATTTCATGTTTTGAACATTGGACCTTTCTTTGTATTGGTTTGTATTTGATATGCTAAAACAATATAAAATATATATGTTTCTTTCACTACAAGAAAACCTGGATATTGCGACTACGACTTACGACTACGATTGTAGTCGTAAAGAAATAGCGACTACATAACGACTATATGGCGACTGCAAGATATATTACGACTTAGTTACGACTACACAATAGTTGCTCCGCTTTTAGTCGTACCTTAGTCGTAAAATTGCGACAAAATAGCGACATTATACGGCGAGTAGTAAATATAGTCGTAATGTAGTCGTTAAAAACCGGTATAGGCCACGTGCTTCTCGTTTTGATGTCGGTGGACCTAACTAAGTTAAAGTTTTTACAGCAGTCGGAAATTAGTCGTTAAAAAATAATGTAGTCGTAAAAAAGTCGCAAAAATAGTCGCAAAAATCTCTATAAATATATTCGAACGACATTAGTTTCTTTCATTCACATTCCATTGGTGGTGAGAAACACGAAATTGAGGAGAAAAAAAAAGTTTGTTACTAAAAAAATGTCGGGAAATTACAATTATAGTAATTTTCGGGAGTGGATGTATAAAAGGTTCGATGAAGCGACGGGAAATTTCTCGGTAGAGTTCATAGCGGGGGTGGATCAATTCATGACATTTGTAAATGGCCAGCCCCTAACGCAGAGCAATCGCGGTAAGTTTTACTGCCCTTGTATTGATTGCGAGAACAATAATTTCTTGTCGGGTACAAGAATTTGGAAACATCTTTATAGTAAAGGATTTATGCCAGATTATTATGTTTGGTATAAGCATGGAGAAGAACTCGATATGGATTTAGGAACGAGTTCTGTAGATCCGACGTGGGTAAGTGGTAGTGAAGAAGTGGGTAATGTAGAAGGAGGTAGATATGTTGATATGGTGAATGATGCATTTCGTGAGAACGTGAGTTTTGATTACTCTCATGAGGATGGTAGTTATCACAGTGTAGAAGAACCGGTATGCAATCATTCCAAAAAGTTCTATGAGTTGTTAGAAGGAGCCAAAAATCCATTATACGATGGTTGTCGTGAAGGTCACTCGCAGTTATCCTTTGCTGCTGAGCTCATGCAACATAAGGCAGATCATAATATGAGTGAGAGGTTAGTGGATTCGATGTGCGGAATGTTTAATAACTACTTACCAGAAGGAAACCAGGCAACGAGTTCAAATTACGAGACGGAAAAATTGATGAACAATTTAGGCCTCCCATGTCATGCAATTGATGTTTGCGTTAACAATTGTATGATCTTCTGGAAAGAAGACGAAAGGTTAGATAAGTGTCGGTTTTGTAATTCAGAAAGATGGATGCCAAACGAGCAACACCGTAGGACCAAGGTACCATATAGTCGTATGTGGTATATGCCTATTGCTGACAGATTAAAGAGAATGTATCAGAGCGAGAAGACTGCAGCGGCAATGAGATGGCATGCCGAGCACCAGCCGAATGAAGGAGAAATGAGTCATCCGTCTGATGCGACGGAGTGGAAAAATTTTCAATATCTACATCCCCGGTTTGCCGAAGAACCCCGTAACGTTTATCTTGGGTTATGTACAGATGGGTTCAATCCATTTGGCATGTCAAAAAATCATTCACTGTGGCCCGTGATCTTGACTCCATATAATTTACCCCCTGGTATGTGCATGAATACGGAGTACTTGTTTCTTACCCGAGGGGAAATATATCAGGTGAATATAGCAACACAGAACCGATTCTATTGCAACAAGAAAATGATGACCCCGTAATGATAATTACAATTGAAGATCTTGAGGTCGACAATTTGGTACAAAGTGTTAACCCAATAAATCTCGATTGGGATGTCGGAGATGCAGAACGAGAAGATGAATTCGAAGCTCATTTATTGGATTATGATGATGATGTAGCGGAAGAAGAAGCTTGCTAATTTCCTTATATAAGTTTGTAACAAAATGCTACTAAATATATCAAAATCGTCATGATCTTATATAATAATTTTTTTTTTGTTTATTATGTTCTTCTTATATAAGTTTTTTTTAATTATGTTTTTTTCCTATATAAGTTTTTTATATACTAATATTTGTTATATAAGTTTTTTTATATATAAGTTTTTTTTGTCTAATTTTGTCTAATTTTTGTCTAATTTTGTCTAAAACCCACGAATCCCCAAATTTTGTCCCCATAAACACAAATCCCGTCTAAAAACCCTAATTGCTCTATCAATCCTCAATCGATTGCGATTTCTCCCCAAACCCTAATCCCCAACAAAACTCGTTCAATCCTCAATCGATTCAGTATCCCTCGCAATCGATCTCTCCCCGAAAACCTGGCAATCGATTTCTCCCCAAAAACCTCGCAATCGATCTCTCCGAAATTTCTCTGATGCCTGTAGGAGGAACAGGGGGGGCCAAGGTTCGAGCTCCGATACAACAGAGAAGACACAACCAGAAGTCGCCACTATCATCCCGATACAACTTCACCCCAGCCCCGCCGCAACTTCAAAGGAAGAAGAGCAAAGTATCTTCGGAGCAGAACTTCTCTCCGCCGCAACCCTCTCCATCGACGAAGCATTTCAAAGACTACCCTCCGCCGACCCAGTTGTTCCAGACGACGTTACCGCGGGAATCCCACAGCTCTCAAAGTCAACCGCTGATGACTCCGCTTCAAAGCTCCCAACCTCAACCGGAGACTCCTCGACGAAAGAGCAACTCGAATCCTGAAGATGCGGTGTCTCCACGACGAGGGTCCCCTACTCCTCCGCTGCAGAACTCTTCTGGTCACAGCAATCACTTCTCCAACAGAGTGGACAATGTCGAAGCATATAGAGATGACTCCGACGATGAGGTGATCGATGACACTGCCCAGTTTGACCCGGATCTCGAAGACAGCAGACTCGAAGCCCTTAATGCTCTGCTAAGCGTCCCAAACCGGCACAAGATTAGGGGTATTACGACGCTTTCACCCATCGAACCTCAGCCTGCCAAAACTACATGGTGAGTTTCTCTTGTTCATTAGGTTTTTTGTTGCGGAAGTGGACTAATTTGCGTGAGTTATTATGTTTATTGCGTGATGTTCATTGCTTAAACGTATTTCATTTTGATATACATGACAAGTGTGATTAGGTTAGTGTTTTCTTGTTAGGTTAGTATATGTGATGATTCTCTTGTTAGGTTAGTAATGTTTGCTTATCTGTGATGATGATGAGATTGTGTAACTTGTGTTTTTTGATCACTAACTTTATTGATTTTCATTTCTATGTCTAGGTTTGGTCGTGACTCCTCAAAGCTCACAAGGAAGATCACAAGGATCTTCACAAGCAAGTTCAATGGACCATATTACACATGGTTTTGTGTGCCTCGCAATAGACAGGAAAGATATTTCCTTGAATTCGCGGTAAGTAGGATTCTATCTCGTATCTTGCATTATTTTCTTTATATAATGTACTTTACTAACACATGTTGCTTATTCTTCTGTTGTAGAAAACACATCATTGGGATCTCGTTTTCTCAGGGCTAGTTCAACAACATTTTGAAAGCATTTGTCAAACCAGAATGAAGGATATGGTCAGCACCTGTAGGAGAACACGAGTGAGACCAAAGTGGATCAATTCAACTCTGTGGACAGTAATGTGCACATACTGGGACACATCAGAAGCTCAGAAGAGGAGTCAGACCGCATCGCAAGCTCGAAAATCTGACCGGAAAGGCCTGGGCGAGCACAAGCACTTCACAGGCCAAAAGTCATATGCTCAAGTCCAACAGGAAATGGTAAGTTAACTTTCAATATCTAATGCTTCTGTTTGTGAGGTTATTCTTCAAGTTTCAGGTTTATTTCATAATTTTCTTAATGTTTCAGGAAGTGGAAGTAGGGAGGCCAGTTAGTGTTGGTGAGGTTTTTATCAGAATTCACACAAGACCGGATGGTACGTTAGTTGATCGGAAGGCAGCAAAGGTTGCGAAAACCTATGAGCAGAATGTGAAAGCTAAGCTCTCTGAGTTTCAGTCTGAAGATGGTAATCGAGAGCTTACCACAGAGGAGGACAACGAGATCTTTCTTCAGGTGAAACATTTCATGCTCTGTTTTCTTTACTTGTGATATATTTCCCATATATGTTAACCTTCAGTTTTTTTTTTTACTTTTGCAGTCAACAGAAAAAGATTCAAGAGGAACACCATATGGAGTAGGAAGTCTCGCCAATGCTCTTGTGACTGGAAAGCAGAACCAAGCTGCAAGTTCTTCTTCCTTTCAATCGTTTCAAGATCAACTTGTGGCAACTCAGAAACTGCTAGAAGAACAAGCCGCCAAGAACGCTCGACTAGAGGCTGATCAACAAACCAAGTTTAAGCAGTTTTCGATGATGGAAAAGTTCCTCAAACTCAATCCAAGGTATGTTGACTTCTTGTCTAATGAAGCTGCTGCTACACATACTGATCAAGCAACAACAGAGGTGTTTGGTACCTCTGATCCTTAGGTTGTTTTCTATTTGGTACCCTTAGATTTTTTGCAACATGAACTTGTTAAATGTTGGTTTTTGTCAAAACTCCTTAGTATAGGAGTTTTCTTTTGTAAATGTACTACTTCAACATTTTGTATTGTAAATGTTTAAGCTTAATAAGTACTTCTAATTTGTTTTCGTTTACAAACAAATTCATTTACACAAACAGGATTTCAAATCAAAGGAATTAGCATTGAAACAATTACACATTCTGATTTCATATTTACAAACGTAGTCGCAAATTGGTAGTAAAAAGTTCAAAAAACAGTCGGCATGTAGTCGCAAAATGGTCGTGAACATTTTAACATTTCGTATACTGTACCACATTTTCGTCGTTATTTAGTCGTTAAATAGTTAATTATATTGTCGGTAAATAGTCGTAACATTTACCGACTAAATTACGTCTGTGTATTTTACTACTATATTACGACTAACTTACGTCTAAATAATTTACGACTATATTACGACGAATTTACGACTACACTAATCAGTCGTAAATGAGTCGTAAAATTACGACTAGTTAACGACTATATGTTTTTACGACGAGAAATTTCCTACAATTACATTTAGTCGCAAAATGGTCGTAAAAATGGAGTTTACGACTACTTTGCGACTGTTATTGTAGTCGCAATAACCAGGTTTTCTTGTAGTGTTTATTAATGTAAGTTTCTTTCATTTTAAATTTCTAGTATTCTTTGTATTAGTCTGTATATGATTTCCAAATTGCTAGGTAATACAAATTGGGTACAGTATTACCATTTTGAATTTCGTTGATAAAATCAATCGCTAGGTAGTCGCAATTCAGTCGCTAAGTAGTCGCAAATCAGTCGCAAATCAGACGTAAAAAGATAACCAAATCTCTATTCCGTGAAGATATTAGTCGCAAATCAGTCGCTAAATTAGACGCTTATTAGTCGGAAAATAGTCGCCACATTTCACGACTCTTTAACGACTACACCAAACGACTTCCACACGACACAATAAATAGTCGTACGTTAGTCGCATGTTAGTCGTTAATGTAGTCGGTACATGGTCGCATATTTTACGACTGATGTGCGACTGCTGTGCGACTTCTTACTGTCATCGTAACAAAGTCGCAAAATAGTCGTAAATTAGCGACTAATTATCGACTACGTGTTTTTGCGACTAGACATTTACGACTACACTATGTGGTTGTAATGTAGTCGGCAAAGCAGTTTAAGCGACTACATTACGACTGATTATGTAGTCGCTAAAACACTGTTTTCTTGTAGTGTTAAGATGGCAAGAGAACTTATATACAAATCAAAACATAACCGTTCTTATGAAAGAGCGAGAGTTACGTCTTTATGATAAAGGAGACCAACGGAGAAATCGAGAGAACATTAATATTATAAATAAATTTAACTTCTGCATACATGTATCAAAAATCAGTGTGCCCGAGAAACATATTAAAAATGTTACCATTTTGTTCATATACGAGTATTCACGACGAGACTAACTGGAGTTTGACAAAAAGAAAGCACCATAATTTTGATAGATAAAATTTTGAGGATAGCGGATGAGTGTAGTAAATTATTCTCAATTCTCATTTGATATTGTAGTAGTTCTCACCTATGTTTTCAGTTCTATAAACCAATAGACTTAAAATTAAACGTTATATCAACGACAAATTTGTGAAAAGACAAATACATGAGTGATCATAGGGATTTGGGTACTACTAAGCAACTTAATATTCAGAGAAAATAACAAATTTTCTTACCAAAATTCAATTCTATGTAACGGAAATGATTAAAATATGTTACTATTAACTAATATGTCAGACTATATATATTTTAATAAAGAAATCTGCGTATACAATGATAAACTGTGTTTTTACCGGTTTCTAACATTTGTTTTTGTGTCTTTTATTGAGTCAAAGTGTCTTTTTAGTGTCTTTTAGTCCTTTATCGAGTCTTTTCAGGTTTTATGTGACTTTGTGAGAAAATGAGCCGTTTTGGGTGAAAATGAGCATATGAAGCTGCATAATCATACAGAGCCGTCAGAAGTTTATCATTCGTTGAAGGACTTACCACCGATGGATCGAGCTCAAATTTTGATACACGATAGCCAAATGGATCAGCTTTCATTTGGAAGTGGTTTGAGGTCATTCCAACGGTGCGATCAAAAGTTACGCTAGTTTTTGTGAAGACGGTCCAACATAAACCGACCGGTTTAGTGATGCGAAAAAATAAAAGGAAATTTCGGTTTTCACTTATTCTGAACCGGTTTCGCCCAGGACTTAGGAAAAACGTGTTTAGGGTTATTTATTCTATTTTTCAGCCATTGTTTAGGCTAAGCTTTATTTTATTCATCAGAGAACTTCTGGGTTTGTTCTTGGGAGATTTGAGGGAGACGAATCTCAACTTCATACTGGAAAAGATTTCTCGACCCTTTTGGATTTATTTCTATTTGATTATGAATTTCTTTTCATCTCTCTGTGTTTTCTCTGCAACCATGTATGAGTAATCACTTTGTTAGGTTTTTAAGGTTTCAAGGGATTCTCCATGAATCACTGAAACAGATCTGTTTGATTAGGGAATTACATAGAGTTCTTCATCTATTGTTGAGTTTAAGGCTTAGACTAGATTGATCACCTAGTTTATGATCTTAGGATTAATCTATTCATCAAAAGTGCTTTAGATTTCCTGAAAGAACTTAGATGAGCAAATTGTCCTTAGCCAACGAAAGCTGATGCTAAGGCGATTTGTGAACTAATCAAACCTGAACTTGAATGCTTGCCTAGAATTTTAAGGTCAGACGACAGTTTAGATTCTTAGGTTGATAGGCATAGTAGTTAGTACACGACAGTGGGCTAGCTATACATTCATGTTTGAGTTTGAGAACGGTTCTTAATTCATTCCCTAATTGATAGTATGTTTAGTGAATCTGGATTTCCTACGAATTACCTAAAGGCCTAGCGCTTTCTTTTATTGAATTTATATCGTTTAGTTCATCATTCTTAGTTTTAGAAGTTACAACCAACAAACAAACATCATTCGTCTTAGATTTACTTTCCTTCTGCATTCTCGTAGCGTTACACTTGGTCTCTGTAGATTCGATCCTAAAGTACTACATCGATATACTGTTATGATTGCAGTAGTGTGCACTTTAGTTATTAATTGACTGTGTGAAGCACACATAAATCATACAACTCCATGTAACGGGAATGATTAAAATTTGTTACTATTAACTAATTTGGCACACCAAAAATATATTTTAATTAAAAAAATCCGTGTATACGCGGATATTCATCTAGTATTATATAATTTATAGGTAAGTTAATCTTTTTTTTGGGCCTCCCGCAAAAGGAAACTCAAAGTACAATTACCGATCAGATATTCTCATTTAAATAAGCAAAGCCAAAACTATACTTAATCCGTTCGTGACAAATCTTGGGTACCTATACATTTACAACAAAAAGTATTTTGCAAATGATAAAAGGATCCAAATCCAGAGCCCACCCTAATCTTCATAAGACGCTTCCATAACTAATTTTCCAAGTTGTGGAAATCTATGTCCCAAAACATTCGACCTTTGATATATAAGATGTTTATTGACTTACGAAACCCACAAAAAAAAACTTGAAATGAAAAGCAACCAGATCAATTTGAGAACATGTAACATATATTCTACTAGGTTATATATTTTACTAAGTTTAATCTCCATGATAATATTGTCATTGTGTCACCATATTTTTTTAAAAAAATCCATGTGCAATCATTGTGTCGTTATATTTTACAACTTATATGGTGACAAAGATATTTCAAAAATAATAACCACTATATCGTGATCAATTTATCCTTAATATATTTAACAAAACAAAAGAAAAATATCTTGTTAACGATAAAGCTAACTTTATTGGACCTTAAATCTAAAGACTCAGGTCCAGACAAAAGGTGTCACAAAAACTAACTTTGACTATTTAAAGTTTCAACAACCAATTTTTATTTTATTTTTCTGTTTGTGTTTACATGTAAAAATCAATTCACAAAAAAAAATCACATTTATAAATATAAAAAATCATTATGTGTTGTAGAATAGTGTAAGAAAATAGTATAAACATAGAGCCGCATATAAACGGAGGGACGTTCTCCTATTATATGCGTCCATTTTTTTTTTTGACAACTATATGCGTCTAACGTTTATGTTTAGTATTAAGATAAAAATCAAATTATAAAAATTATGATTTTATTTATAAAAATATACATTCAACATAAAAAAAAAGTTGTCAAATTTTTATCTCGATACTAAACATAAACGTTAGACGCATATAGTTGTCAAAAAAGGAAAAAATTTGACGCATTGTTCGTCTAAATTAACCGTGTTCACCATGAAGAGCTCTCTCCTTTAGCATTGATGAATCATCGAAATGAGGGAACACAAAAAATTAAACCGTGTGTTAGTGTTGATTTATGTCTCTCTGTCTATTTAAATTAAGAAACAAAGCAACAACGATGTTTAGAAGTCAGGAAGAATAGTACTGAAGAAAAACTGTCATATTAAAAGGAGCTTGAACACAATTCTATTTCTTCTGAATTTTCGAAGATGTTTTTTTCGCAGAGATTTACGGTTTTACACTAGAACCTGAATACAGTAAATCGTTTGTCAATTTTTTTTGTTTACGTACAAAAAATCTTGAGATAAATGATCGGTGAGATCTTATATTCAAACATTACTCAAGCTAGGCTAAGTTCATCTTAAGACGTTTTAAACATTACAGTTTTCTTATAAATATGTGTGTGTCTCTAGGTACATTTTGATCGTTGTCTAGGTTCATTTTGATCGTTGTCTAGGTTCATTTTGACCGTTGTCTAGGTTCATTTTGATCGTTGTCTAGGTTCATTTTGACCTTATCTATACTATTAAAACATGGTAACATTTTGTAGACAAACAGATTTTAATCTAATCCCATTCCGGATATCTACTATCCCTACTTTTTATCCCTGTTTCGAAACAAGTTTTTTTTTAAAATTCGAACATATCCAAATTTGATACTAAAAAGATTTGATGCAATATTTAAACTTCTATTTAGATAAACATCATAAAACTTCTCCAGTACTCTTCATTCATCTATATAAAGAGACTTTTGCGGTCATTGATACACACTTTTTAAGGTTTATGTAGAAATTTTAGTTTTATTCTTCTACCTTCGTATTATGAAATTTTTGTTAATTATGATGTGTATTGACAAAAAAAAATTCTTTCTTGCAGGACTTCAATGGATTAGCACCAACCAAAGCTGAAGACGGGGAGTTTCTTCACATTTCGAAATTAGGAAAAATATTTAGATTGAGGTAAAATCATAAATTTCTTTTCAAGCTTTTTGTTTGTCTTGAATGTTTTTCTAACATTTCTAACAATTTACTTTCGACTTCGACTTCTGAGGCTTCGTCAATATAAAAATTCTTGGGTAATACAAATAAGTTTCTTCTGGATTTCAGATTTGTGTTTTTCACATTTGCTGTGAATGTTGTTTTTTCTTTCTGAATTATGTTTAATTGTCTTTCTAATATGTTTCTTCTTCCACATCTTTTTCTTAGATGAGGTCATTGATAGAGAAGAGTTTCGAGCACAAGAAGAAACATAATTGAACTATTCTTTTGTATTCATTCCGGTTTAGTTTGCCTTCGAGCACTAGAAATCTTTTTGTATACAAAAGCTTCATTAATTGTATGTTTCTATAAAAATTGTTGTAAGATCTATGATTGTAATTTCAATTTACATTTGTCTTTTGTAATATAAAGTTGTTATAATTTTAGTCTATTCCCATCCAGGATAACTATTATTCCCTTCTTTTTATTCCTGTTGCCAAATATATATTTTGGTTAAATTTAAAAATTAATTATATTTGGAAAATCTTACCAAATCTTTTATTATTTACTATTTTCGAAATTATAGCAAAATCTTACCAAATCTTTAATTATTTGCTATTTACGAAAATATATATAATATCTTTACAAAAATATTCCTTAGTTTCGATTTTTTTTGGATTTAAAAATAATTCCGAAAATTCAAATTTTAATTTAGATTAGTTTCGATTTAATTAAATATATGTTATATTAATTATTTTAAAGAATTAATAGTTTGTTACATACAAACCAAATTAATATAGAAAGGCAAATATATAATATTATTTACACTTCATTAGATACAAATTGACATAATTTAATAAATTACATATACATGTTATATATAAGTATACACTGCATAATTTATACAACTTTTCATTTATATGTTTTAACAATAACAGTTTCATCGATTTATAAAATTGTATAACAGTTTCATCAATTTATTTTTGACTCTCATAATATTTCTCATAATTAAGTTTTGATGGCAAAGATATATTAATATTTCGATATAAAATCAAACATTTAAATTACTATTTTATCATATCAATTTTTGTTAACTTCTCAACAAATACATTTTTTACATGATCAATGATTTATATAAATATTGTAAACAGTCGTAGTTCATACTCAGTGATATTTTTCCATATATTATAAAAATCAAAATATAAATGAAACATAAAAAAGTCAAATTTATGCCTTCAAAGTTTAGTAATTTTTGCATTAACTCTTAAAAAAAAAAAAGAGCTTGCATTAAATTTTGAAATATTTATTGGATATTTCCCGAGTTTGCATCAACATCTAAATAAAAAATATTTAGAAGTAATAACAAAATATGTTTATTTCTAAATCTAAATCTTATTAATGCACTCAAAATTTACCCTATGATTGTATATATTCTTTAAGTAATTATCTAATATATTTGAAATTCACAATCGTACTGAAAAGGTAAATCATGTATTCTAAATTTTAAAATATAATAATTGTTGATTTCCTTAAAAATAGTATTACCTTTAACAAAAGAGCATATTCTTTAAAAAAAAAAACAACCAAAACAGAATATCTGCTTATTTTTTACGTGATACGTTTGCTATTTATTTGGGATATGTTTCCATATAATTCAAAATATACGAGATATCTAATTAATTACACCGAAAAATATTCATAGAAAACAATAAAATCGACAATCATCTAGAAACGTATTGAGTACTCATCCATTCACTATATGAAGAAGACATCTCGACATACTCCATCATCTCAAACATATGAACGTTTCTAAGTTTTTTTTATTTTATTTGCTTTGTTTCTATACAGTTTCTATCTTCTGTTTGTGTGTTTTCGTCATCCGATCTACCAATATTTGAGTTGAAATTTTGAACGGTTCTAATGTATCACAAAACGGGTAAAGGTCTAAGCGATTAGTTTGAGTTTCATTTTTTTTTTTGCTGATGTGTCTCTTCCACAATTATTCTCAGCTGGACGTTCCTCGATCTGATAGAGATGAGATTGGTAAGGAATATAACTTTAGATTGTTAACGTACTTTAAGATTGTAGAGAATTTGACTTTAAAATAATGTGTAGCAATTTAAAAGAAAAAATTAAGGTTTTATTTTGTTGGTTTTAAAAAATTAACCATCGGAGGAACAAAAAAAACTAAGTTAGGATATGTGAATTTTTTGAAGAATTTTACGGGTTTTAAAAGTGTTAAACATTGACTGGGTCAATTAGAACTTTAACGAAAATTTAAAATAAAGTAATAGTTTATAAAGTTTCACAATTAAAGTAAAATAAGTATTCAAAGTCACAAGAAAAAGCAGTAAAGATAGCGAGAAATGAACGATTTAGATATAAGAGAGAGATGGATGACAAAGTTGAGTTGAGATTTTGAACGATTCAAATGTATAATAACAATACGGATAAAAGTCTAAGCGAAAAGTTTGAGCTTGATTCAAAAATGTTTTGATGATGTGTCATTACCACAATTATTCTCAGCTGGATGTTCCTCGATCTGATAGAGAGGTGATTAATATGGACCTTTATTTTATATTATTAATGTATTTCAAAAAAAATATTGAAGATAATCTGACTTTAAATTAATAGGTAGCGATTTAAAAGAAAAAAATAAGGTTATATTTTTTTGGTTCTTTAAAAATTAACCATGGTAGGAACAAAAAGACAAAGTTAAACTGTGTGAATTTTTAGAAAAAATTAATGGGTTTTAAATGTGTTAAACATTAACTGGATTAATTAGAACTTTAACGATAATTTAAAATAAAGTAAGAGTTTATAAAATCTCACAATTAAAGTAAAATAAAAGTATTCAAAGTCTCACATTTAAAAAGCAGTAAAGATAGCAAGAAATGAACGATTTAGATATGAGATTACGAATGAAAAAACCCAATAAGATTGAGTTTAAACCCGAGTATAAAAGGGAGAGGGATGACAAAAATTGAGTTGAGATTTTGAAATATTCGAATGTATAATCAAAATACGGATAAAAGTTTAAGCGATAATTTTGAGCTTGATTCAAAAATATTTTGCTGATGTGTCATTCTCACAATTATTCTCAGTTGGATGTTCCTCGATATGATAGAGAGGTGATTAGTATGAACTTTAATTTTAGGTTATTAATATATTTGAAACAAAATGTTGTAGATAATTTGACTTTAAGTTAATAGGCAGCGATTTGAAAGAAAAAAATAAGGTTTATTTTGTTGGTTTTTTAAAAATTAACCATGGTAGGAACAAAAAGACAAAGTTAAACTGTGTGAATTTTTAGTAGAACTTTAAAGATTTTATAAGTGTTAAACTTTGATTGGATTAATTAAATCTTTAAAAATTATAAAATAAATAAAAATTTCTAAAATCTCGCACTTAAAATAAAACAAAACTTGAAAGCCAGAGACAGAAAAACAGTAAAATATATGATATGGCTAGAAAAGAACGATTTAGATATGAAATTATAAATGATGAACTGATAAGATAGAGTTTGAGTAGAAAACCGAGTATAAGCAAAAGACGGATGACAATAGTTGAGTTGATATTTGAACGGTTCTAATATATAATCACAATACAGTTAAAATAAAATAAAAGTTTTCAATTGTTCACGTAGAAAAACAGAAAAATGAACGATTTAGACAAGAAATTATAAATGAAAAAACCGATAAGATTGAGTTTGAGTAGAAACCCGATTATAAGCAAGAGACGAATGACAATAGTTGAGTTGACATTTTGAACGGTTCTAATGTATATTAATCACAATACAGTTAAAATAAAGTAAAAGTTTTTAAAGTCTCACATAGAAAAACAGTAAAGATAGCAAAATTGATCCCCCTTTAGACATGAAATTACAAATGAAAAACTGATAAAATTGAGTTTGAGTAGAAAACCGAGTATAAGCAAGAGACAGATGACAATAGTTGAGTTGAGAACATCTAATTTTATAACATAACATATTAAAAATGTTACCTACAAAAAAAATTAGATATCTAAACACCAATATTATCCGTAACCTCTAAACCCGTTACAATAAGTAAACAACTTATGAAAACTAAACTCAAAAAGGATTTTTTATGTCTAATCAGGAATTGTTGTGTTTCATATTACGAAAAATTATAGATACAAAAACAAAGTATTGTTAAACCCAAAATAAATATGTCTCATATTACAACCCGTTCGTCCGCAACACTAATTATACTAAACACAATAAAGACAATATATATTACAAAATTTCATAAACCAAATAAATAAAAAATTCCCGTGCAGAAGCACGGGTCATAATCTAGTTAATAATATTATATATGCGGATTGAACTAGAGTGATAACAAATCAACAACCATATCACAAACCAGTAGATTATATGTCCTGACATAATATGTATTTTTATATGTTCACATTATTTTGAAATATAATTTTCGTTCTTTTTATCATTATTTTAATATATAAAAGCTCGATGATGAGATGAGATGAGATTACGTTGGGGGCAGGACCGCAGGTTGTATTAATGCAATGAATTTAAGAGTAGTTGTGGCAGATCTTGTCACACGTTCTTCCATGGAGAGATCCATACATAATGCATTATCTAGTAGTGGCTGAGTAGAAATGTCTTACTCATGAGTTATGACAATGGTTTATTACAGTGTTAACTCAATTACGTTCATGGAGTTAATATGACAGTTACATCGTAATAAAGGTAAGAAAATTACTCCATAAAGTTAGTTGTGTAAATGTATTAAACGCTACTTCCTCTGTTTCTTTTTAATTGTCGTTTTAGGATTTTAATTTTGTTTTATTTTAAGTGTTGTTTTACATTTTCAATGCAGATTCTTAATAAATTTTTCACTTTTATCCCTATTTTCCAACTCATTAATGAGTGTGAACACATTATATAGTACATTAATAAAGGGCAAAACAAAAAATTGTATTATTTTATTAATATGTATGAAAAAACCTTAAACGACACTTAAAAAGAAACGGATGGAATATTTTATATACTCCTGTTTGAATTATGCATTCAAATTAAGACATCATTTAACACTGTTAGTTTATATTTAATATCACTAGATAAGTTTACGAGTTACACACATGCCTTTTAACTATTTTCTTAGTAGTGGATTTCCAAATGGGTATAATTTTTTAAAGATCGAAGTCAAACAATGAATCATTCCATATACATACGAATTCTCACTATTATTTCGTATTTTTGCCATTGTAGACATGTTGAGTATTGACAGAAAAAAATACTTTATTTTTTTACATGGCCATCAAAGTAGTTGACGTTTTGGTATAAAATTCACCAATTTATAAAAAAGTATATATACTTTCGCAATATATCGTAAGCTTGAAAAAAAACATCTGTTTAGATCATGGACCAGGATACCGTTATTGAAAATTTCGGTACAAAGTGTAAAGTCAAGATAAACAAACGAAGATCGTTGATTGATTAATATTCCATCTCTTTCACAAACACTGCTATTTTAATATATTATATATATATTAAAAAATTATTAAAAATATCATGTTACCCCTTATTAATATACTTTTTTTTTGTCAACTACTCATTTTATTAAATCAAGTTTGACCGAGAAGATTATTATCCCTTACCGGCTCCGTCTGACTTACATGAGAAAATAAAAAACCTCGTGTTTGAGTTCTTTTTACAAGAGAATCGGCACGAACATTCGATACTCGTGGAATAAATGATAAGTTGAAGTTGATAAATAACGCTATAAGAACATAAAAGGAGTCTAGTTTCGAAATAAACGCCGGCCAGTCTATCGGGTTCTCGATCATCTTCACCAAATCTGAATAGTCCGTTTCAAAATACATCGATAATATATGTTTTTTCTTTAGACATAGCATAGCCCAAAGGAGTCCATCTATCTCAGCACGTAATGCCGAGAGGCTTCTGCGGCATCCTTCCAATCCGAAGATCTCTCGTCCCATGTGATCCCTATGACTCTACCTTAGACCACTAACAAGGCCATGATCAATCCATGAAGCATCGATCTGACATGTTGGGGTTCGAGGGGGCAAAGGGGAGACTCTCGATTCATCTTGTCCTTGTAGGCTTTCTATCTCTTCTTCGCATTCATGTTGGTTTGCGATCCTCCAACTTTCCGCTTCCACAATAGCGAACTGGAAAGTATCATCCGGAGAAATTTATTTTCCGTTGAACACTCTGTCGTTCCTTGCTTTCCATATGTACCATATGATTTTTTTTTCTTTAATTAATACAGTAAAACACTATTCCATTTGTTTCATAAAGAGTGTCATTTTGACACATTTCACACATATTAAGAAAACTATTAAAAAATTTATATTACTCCCTCCGTTTTTTATATATCGCTTTAGAGTTGATTTTTTTTTTTTCAAATTAAGTGTCATTTTCAGTTTTCAAATTAAATTTTGCAGAAAATACCTATTATAACCTCAAGTTAAAGAAACAATGAAAATAGAGATTGGTAATTAAAACTGTAAATACATTTGATTTGTCAGGGTATAATAGATAAATTAATAGATTTCTTAATTTGTGTGTTCAACTCTAAAATAACATATAAAAAAATGGAGAGAGTACTATTTATTAATACACTAAACAATTGTTTTCTCTCTAATTAATACACTAAAACAATAAAGTTAAAACTGAATTTTTGTTCAAAATTATGCATTGAAAACATAAAACGACACTGTTTGTGAAATAAAAATAAAATCTTAAAACAACATTTTTTGTGAAACGGAAAAAATAATATTAAAGCTAGATTTTTATTTAAAATTATGCATTAAAAACATAAAATAATACTATTTTAAAATGATATTCTTTATAAAACAGAAGGATTAAGTGCAATATTTGTCAAGATTATTTTCGTTTTTAAAGAAACAAGAAACAATGAGGAAGGGAAAAAAATAAAATAAAAGAGAGAGAGAGAATCAGTGACGAACCCAATTTACATTGGCACGGAAAAAATGTTAAGCAATCGCCAAAAACACATCTTTCTTGGATAAGAGAAACAAAAGGTACGGTTCAACTTCCAACATTTATCTATTGTCTCTTTTTTTCCTATTTTGTCTTTGTTGATTTATTTTGTAATCACAAGCAACTTGACACTATCTTAAATTTAAGCCAATATATATTTCTTTTCTTTTTTTTGACCAAAGATTTCCAATATATAATTTCCGCCTATTTGTTAAAAAAACTGTTTTTCTATTTATACATTTATCTTGCTCTAAGACAACTATGAGAGAGTGAACCCGTGGAATTTAAAACAAGAGATTCTTTCAACTAGAGAATAATCCATCGAATTTTAAACCAGAGGTTTGTTGAAACTAAATCTATAATTTTCTAAGCCAATGGTATAAGATGTGTACTATGAAAATCACGAAATCGTGTCTATACCTATTTTTTTTTAAAAATATTCCATTTTAAAACAGGAGGAAAGCTAATATTTTTTTTTGTAATATCAATTCTTATATCCAATATGCTTGATAGAAGTTTCCCCTCAATAATAATAATAAAAAATTCCCCACCATTTTAGACTTTTAGTACTAGTATTTTACTATGTCGATATCAATAATTTGTAGAAAGTGAATATATTGGATAAATTGTGGGAATTCTTGGTTGTTTAGTCATTTTTTAAAAAAATTATATAGTTTTTATTATTTTTTAACTTAATTAGAAAATTAATACTTTTTATATTGTACATGAATTAATTTTCTAGTAGAACCCATATATAATACTGTGCGAATCAATCGTAAATAGTATACAGACCAATAGAAAGTAAAGACAAAATCGTCATTTAATATAAAAGAAGACAAAAACATAAGTCAATTTTGAAAAAGTGAATGTGTATACAATTATCTCAAAATTGTGTTATGTTTTAGATTTTAGAGGTTTTACTACTTTGATTTGATCCGGCGAAATAGTATTATATATTAAAAATTTTGATAAATGGATTATTCGGCAACTATATTCATAGGAGTTTAGTCAGACATTATAAAGTTCGATAACTTCTAATTATAATGATAATAATAATTTATAAGAAGTTGATATCGATTATTCTAATTTAAATCCCGGGGACAAGTGGACAACTCAGCCGTGACAAAGACTAAACAATATATTTAGAAAATATCTTAATCATTGGCTTATTGTGTATCATTATTGGCTACTTTATTAATTATAGTTTTTTATTAGAAACGCACAGCTAAGCTAATACTATTTTAAAATAAAATCTGGGAATGTGATTTTTATATATCAACGCCAAGTCGCCAGTTGAAATTGTGGTTTAGTTAGACTTTTGTTTTGGGGCAAATGGTTTAGTTATACTTTTTGATGGTAAGTTTAAGAGAACTGTGAAAAAGATAATAATTACTTAGGCTTTGGAGTGTAGAATGGAGTATTAACGAAGTACGTATATGTTGTCGTAATACCCCAATGTATTGATTCTTTTGACAGATATGCTTAGTAAACGAAAAATCGTATAGATAAAGTCGTGTTGATGATCGTGAAAGTCGCATTGATAGCTATGGGATTCAATAAGTTCCAGGTAAAGGGAGCATATGCGGCACATCTGGCATTGACTCAACCACTGTTAGGAATCTTATCTTCCCCCACAACCGTCGTATTGGCTCTCACAACC
This sequence comes from Eutrema japonicum, assembly GCA_030161315.1. Lineage (NCBI taxonomy): Eukaryota > Viridiplantae > Streptophyta > Magnoliopsida > Brassicales > Brassicaceae > Eutrema > Eutrema japonicum. Next base: position 10,519,268 of record BSQW01000006.1, read on the forward strand.
CTCATATTGACCGTCATGACGATTAAACGATAAGCTCATTGTAAGCACGAATGAACAGAATCGCAACGTATGAGATGTGAGAAAGTAACCAGAGCTTATGAAAGATGTAGAGAAGTCTGAAAACTAGAGAGAGTTTAGAGATTCATAGAGAGAGAAACTAGAGAGAGGTTTTAAGGGGAATTATGAGATGATATTTCACAAGGGGGTACACACATATTTATAGTGGAGGTTTAGTGCGCTGACATAAGCGCTTACCTCAGCGATGACATCATCGCTTACATCACTGATATTCTACATTATTTAGGTGATTACATCATCGCTTACATCACACATATAATTGCGATTACATCATCGCTTACATCACACATATTATACATTATTTAGGCGATTACATCATCGCTTACATCACACATAATTATACATAATTAGGTTATTAAGAAGAGTCTTAATGATCTATTTCGAACTCGTTGATATGTTCGTCGCAGCAGCCGTAATAGTCATCTGGACACTTGAATTTGATTTCTGGTTCAGCGAAATCTTCTAGTGGCTCGTCTTTGTTTAAACCGAACCTTTTCCCGATCTCGTCAATATTCATCGAATCGTCTGGAGACTGTGCATTTTGGAAATGCTCTGGCGGATCCGTCGTTGGCGGTGGCTCCGGTGTCGTTTTCTGTTGGATTAGCTTCGGAGCTGGTTTGCTTTCGAAGAACTGCAGATCTTCGTCTAGACTCATCTGATAGTCAATCGGATAGTAGCTCCAATTCAGGTTGAATGGAATGGGGAACGTCTGTGTAACACTATTGAGGCGAAACGCATGTTTCTAGAATTCTTCAAACCCTTTGTTCTCATAGATATTGAAGTCCGGTCGAATGCCTCGGTTGTAGTCGTCGTGGTGGATTAGCGATGGTAACGCATGCATTTTGTTGCTTTTGATGTTGACTTGAATGGGGCGGTGGAAAAAGTATATCGTGTGAGGATTAAAGAAAGGGTTGAGGCACCCTTGTCCTTTTAGCTTCTTGAACGATATGTTCACCGTCTTTGCTGACCTTCTTAGCTTACCACTCCAAGCGCTTAATGGCGCGAACCAAGCTAAAAACGTAGAGAGGCAGTTCCTTTGACCTTGTCGCGAGTTGACAAATTGGTAAAGCCAATGTATGTCGAAGGTGATGCCAATGGTGTATACAGAACATATATACCAAAGGAAACAGAGAACTTCTTCTGGCATATCAGTGCTCTCGATTCTGTAGAGATGAGCGAACGGGTGGTCTGGATGGATTCCTAATGGCGCGATGTGTTGACATCTGACACCGTACTTTGATAGGATAACCGATTGGTACCGGAAAATCCTTTCTTTGAGATGTTCGTGAATGATCTTCATGTTGACAAGCTGATGAGCATCTTCAGGCATGTTGGCACCGAAATCGTAGTATTCTTTTTCGGTTGGGGATGAGCTCGCCATCATCTGAATCTCTTTCAGAGGGTTTCTACTGAGCATGTCGGCAAGAATGTTCTTTGTGCCCTTTAAATAGATGGAGATGAAGTCGTATTTTGAAAACCATTCGCTCCATCGTAGTAAATGTTGATGCGGGACCATCTTTTGCTTGAATTGTAGCATCTTCTGGAAGGATGACATATCCATTTCAATGCGAAATTTGTGTCCAATCAATTGGAACTCAAATTTTTCAATGGCCCTTTTTACAGCTAAGATTTCTTTGAATGTGGAGTGATAGTGGAGTTCGGAATCTTCAAAGCGTCCGCTTTTGTATCCACATATTTGACGTCTCCCATCTATCTCTTCGAGTAGAACCGAGCCCCAATACTTATCACTTGCACTGTTTGGAGAACACGCGTGCCATCGCAGGGGAATCTTTAAAGGTGGCAACCCTTTAATCTTTAACTTTAGCTTTTTGACAGCCTCTGTTTGTCTGTTAGTCCATCAAGGAGGATTTTTGGACACCATATTTTGTAGTGGACGCGTCAGCTGCGAAAGTTGCGGGATAAAATCGCTTAGGTAATTGATTACCCCAAGGAACTGTTGGACCTGTCTTTTTGAGAGGTCGCTGTCTGGAAACTCAAGAAGCGTCGTGGCTAGATGGGCCTGAGGGGCGAATTATCCATTTGCAATATGCATCCCAAGGAATTCGATGTTGGGCTGGGCTATGATCATTTTTCGGGCCGATAGCATTATTCCATGATCCTTCACGATGATCTGAAACTTTTGTAGAGTTCGAACATGATCTTCGTGGCTTGACGAGAATAAGAGAATATCGTCTATGTATATCAGGGCTGTATGGAGCAGTGGCTTGAAGATTTTTAACATGGCCTGTTGGAATAGCGACGGCGCCGTTTTGAGGCCGAACGGTAAGACATTCCATTGAAGATGTCGGTTGGGCAAACATAAAGTTGTCTTGTACCTTTCCTCTGGTGCAATACCGATTTGCCAGAAACCGGATTTTAGATCGAACTTTGAGAATAGGGTCGCACCTTGAAGATGTTGAAATAGTGCCCTTTTGTTTGGCAACGGGAACTTGACATCTTGGAGGTATTGGTTCAGCGGTTTATAGTAAATGACTAGCCTTAATTTTCCTATTGCCTGCTCAGCTCTGTTGTTGACATAAAATGCCTTGCACGCCCACGGAGAAATGGTTGATGAGACTACCTTTTGATTGACCAGCTGGTCACATTCTTCGTTTGCTTGTTTAAGCAATACGAGTGGCATTCCTGCGTGACTTGCCTTTGTTGGAGTTGTGTGGATATTTTCTTTGAACGGTAATGATACGAAGAATTCTTCGTTTAACCACAGTGGGTTTTTGCATATACGAAGGAACTCTGTATGAGAGTTTGCACATGAACTTGCAGTGATTTCTTCTTTGATTTTGTCGAATTCGGGGGACTGAAGTTCTTCAATAGCGAACAATCGGGGTATCGTTGTGAAGGCTTTGAAATAAGATTTCCATCTTATTCCTCATGGTTCGATCGAGATGTCGAAATTCCTTTTTAGCGCGTGATACGAATCCCATCCTAGAATTATGTCCTTTCCAGGAGCGGAGGAGCCTAGGACTTCTGTAGTTATCTGACATCCCGGAAAGAGTTCTATGGTGATTGGCTTCGATTTGAGCTTGATCGATAATGATCCTGAATTTGCTACCCTGAACTCTTGCTGGTACGGGTGCCACATGGATGAGGAAAGCACCTTGGGATTCATTATCGTTATGTGGGCTCCCGTGTCTATGAATGTAATAGCATAGACCGATTCTTCGTTCTTTGCGGGATCAAAGATCGTCACCGGTAGGTGAGGAGATTGTATCTCTTCTTGATGAGGCGTACGAGCAATATTGAAACAACATTCTTCCTCATCATTGGATTCTGAGGCATCAGAATCTGAGTAGCCACAGATGGCATCTTTTTCGTCGCTGTCGTAAGACAACACCGATTCGAGATCATGATTGTCAAGATCAATATCTTTGGCAAGATCGGATATGGAGCTGATGAGATATTGTCGTTTCTTTTTCGAACTGTTCGGACAGTTTTTGGCGAAATGCCCTTCTTTGTGGCACAAAAAGCACTTTGTTTCCTTCTTGAAAGATTGCTTCCTTCTGAAAAACCGTTTGCGCCCGAATTTCCTGAAGCGGGATATATTTGATTTTTGGGAACGGCGAGCTTCGCTCTTTTCTTTACACGAACAACGTTTCTTGGATTTAGAACACTTGATCGACAAATCTGGTCTTGCGCAAACTTTGGATAAATTTTTTGAATTATCCATAAATTCCGTCCAGAACTCCTTTTGTTTGCAGAGTTTGTCCAACGTTCTGAAGACGTATTGTTGGATTTGTCCGATAGAGATCTCTTCTACCGATTGGCCTTGTTCTCTGATGTTGAGTTTTGTTTGTTGGCTCAGATAATCATCAATAGATGATAGGTAGACTTGCTTTAGGCTCGGGTTATTGAGACCGTTTAGCGTATAATATCTCCGTGTTTGTCGCTCGAAATGTTTCGCAAGATCTCTTTTCTTTAGCGAACAACATTTCGCTGCGAAGAATTCCTCTTGTAATTGATCCTTGAGGTGGCTTGGGGTGCCAATGAATTCCCGATGAATTTCCCCGAGAAGCAATGGTATGGTGGTTTGATAGACTTGCTGCTGTCTGTATTCGCCAAGCGAATTCCACCATTCTTTGAGTGCACCCGAAAATCGTGTCGGGAACTGTTGTATGACGAGGAATGAGGATGATGTGATAGCTTCGGAGTTCATCCATGCGTGAAATTCGTCTAAACGATCATTCCATTTTTCGAAGGGAATGTCGTCGAACATAAATGTCACGACTTTTGAGGCGAACTGTTTTGTTGGCCTTTGTTTTTCTTGGATGGGTGTTCCATTCATCTCGTCGTTGTCAGAGAACACTTCATCTATGTCTGGTTCTGTTTTTGATGGCTCTCCAATAGCGAACTGTTTTCGTAATGATTCTTCTTCAGAGTCAGTTCTGTAAGAAAAGCTTGAGTCTGAGAAGCTGATAACCAACGGTGTTGGATAAGGGGAGTCAGCCGGGGTTTTTTGCGACTGAGCGTACTCCGACTCTTTTGGTTTTTTGTCTTGTTCCGCTAGGTGATTTAGCAAACTAGACATCGTAAATTCCGCAAATTCGATTATGCCTATCTCCTTTCCTTTTCTTTTATCATGATCAGGAGAGTCTTGACTAGAATGAGAGGAGGCATATATGTGAGTTTTTGTTGGATTGACGCGGAATTCTGATTCTTTTTGTCTTCTCGCCCTTTCTCGTACGGGCCATGGTCTGAACTCGCTTGCAGGAGTTATACCATACCGCGATGTGAACGCTTCGTCAGACGATAAGAAACCAGGAACTGGGTGTCTTGTCTTTTGATATTGTTCTCCTGAAAGAAATCCCTGAGAGTATGATCCTGGGTGTATGGGCATCGTTGATGACATGCTCCCGAGATGTGGAAGGTATGCATTGGAGGAACTCTGCTGTCGTTGGACCATACTTTCGAGGCATCGTTGGAGGTCTTTTAGTTGAAACCTGAGATTAGTCATCTCAGCTTCTTTGCCTTGAAATTGAGAGGTGTTGACCATCATATGTTGGGCCATCGACATCATCTCTTGATGGAGGGTGTTTAGCCGACTATGGATTTCTGAGATCGAGTTTTGAAGAACGCTCAATCTTTTGGTATATCCATCCGCAAACTGATCGATTTTTTGATTAATCGTAATAAGCAGTCGGTTTTGTGCCTTGGCATTTTCCGTTTTCCAATTGAGAACCTTTTCTCCTTGACTTAATTGATTTGGTCCTGAGGGACTGATCTCTTTTGAAAGTACCTTTGGAGAGTGGGATATGTTGTCAGTGATGAAGTCCTCTGGTGGAGGAAAGCTATCTTCTTCTATTACCATGATCTCTGGCACGGAGGACTCCTTTTTATCAGAGTATTGATGATTTGGTATTGGTATCATAAATATAATTTGGGACTGTCCATTTTCAACAATTGTACGAATATCGCCATACAACAAAAATTGTACATCTTCGACTCCAATGTGCATCTCTATCTTTTGTATCATACGCCTTAGGCTATCCTCCATTAGTAGCAGGAAAAACGGAAATACAATTCCAAATTCATTTGTCGAAATTGAGAACTTTTAACTCAATTCGTCACCTCGTCAATCTCCTTTGACTTTCTCGGAACTTTTTACCATTTAGTTTATTAGAAGGAGATTTTCACCTCTACAATCACTATAAGCAACAAAAAAACAGTAATAAATTTTACATTAACATTTGCAAGCACCCAAAAAAAAAATGTTCTATATTTAATATTTTCCATATAGTATAAGATATGATTCTAGATCGGTCTCAGCTATTGTGAGGAATATATTTAGTATTTGAAGATTTTAACTGTATCATATTAGTTGTTAATCTGGGCATACACAGATCTAAAGAATATAACACATGAACCCAATTATTCATGTGCATAATTTAGTGACTCACTGATAGCAGGTCCGACCTAGAGGCTAGGCAGGCAAAGCTATGGTCTTGGACTACCTTTTTTTTTGTTTTTGATGGACCACAAAATTGATGTTTTTATTTTTTATAAGGCCACCAAGTTTTTTTTATACTTTTTTTTATATCAAATTATTTTATTTCTTTTTTTTTCAATCATTTTCAAATTAAATTAGAATTATGCCTTAAAACTTTTATTTTATACATTTTACAAATGATTACATTTTTTTTCTTAATCTTGGACCACCATTTTTATTGGATCGGACCTGACTGATAGCTGTCACATAGAAAACAGACTATGCATGTTTGCTCTCTTTTTCTTTTCTTATGTATTTCCTTAATTATATATTTCTTTCTTTCTTCCTTTTTTGTCACCATCCAAAGCATCTATGTATGAATATCGAGTCTTTCACAATTTTTTTTTTTACTTATTTCATTTCTCATTCGGGTCATTCTTATTGTTAATTCAATGTATCTTATTTGCTATATCTAGCGTCCCATCCATATCGGGATGAATTAGATCTTTCACGAAAACTTTCATAAAAAACCACGTCATCGAATGATTATTGAGCCGAAACCAAGAAGTTAGTATTACAAAAATATCTCTGTAATATTATTTAAGAAAATATTTTTGAAAATATACTTTGTTTTATAAATTATTACATAAAATATCATTACAAATAATAAAAAATAATTGAAATAGGAAAGTATATAATTATATTTTATAATTAGTGATAAGAATATATAAATTATTTATTTTGCATTAAAGATGTTATCTACAATATATTTTCAAATATTAATCAATTCATATATATTCAAAAAATATCTATTCGAAATCTTGATATATTTTCACTAAAATTTATTATATTTTATTTGTATTTATATCAAAATAAAAAATTTAAAATATTTTACTAATTTTATAAGAAGTTAAGTCATGGCTCAACACTTTCGAATAGTACCGATTAGGTTTCGAACTAGAGTTATTAAATGGTGCATAATAGATTTATGTTTTCAAAATTATAGGTTTTATGGGTTAGCCCGAATAATATTTTAGTCTACTGCAAAACGAGTTAAATAGATAAATTTTTCCGTTTGACAACTCTATCTATAATCATGAATTGGATATATTATAAAATTCAAATATAATAAAATTTTCTTAAATTTTAAAATAATTTATTTTTAAAAATTACTTTGCGCTAATTATAGCACGGGTTAAATCCTAATATTGCTTATATTAATACAAAATATACTTCTTCTTTCATACAAAATGTGTTGTTTATTAGTTAAAGTTAGGTGAAACACATTTTTTTGGGAGATTTGATGTATCTGGGTCTGGTCCTATTTATTTGGTCACTTATAAAAATATAAATTGACAGTCGTAGTAAAAAAATGTGTATAAGTAGAAGCTACCATAAAATTAAGTGGCAAATAGAGTTGATCCCAATAATTGGAGGAAATTGTACTTAGTTTATTCTTTCCAAGTCGGGTCACCAATGATGGGGTCTCGATAAGTAATTTAAATGGTAAATCTAAGTGAAGAAGACACACACACTCACACTCAACGGCTTTACACGTATCTAGTCATGTCTTCTCGTGGAATGGAAGCATGTTGGTTGTCCCACTTGAAGTCCAAATATATCTAACATATTAACAAGAAAGGATTATTGTAAAATAACAATAGTATACATATAACCCTTTTATATGTTTATTTTACAAAAATTCAACCACTTCAAGTGGATTCCAACTCCTCATTCAACCTAAGTAGTGTTACTTTATAGCGGCTTTCCTTTTCATCACCTACCATTCGAAAAATAACTCACCTAAGTAGTGTTACTTTATAGCGGCTTTCCTTTTCATCACCTACCATTCGAAAAATAACTCACTATTCTATACTCCCTCCTTTTTATAAGAAGTTTTATAAATTTTGTTTTGTTTCACAATATAAATTGTTTTTATGTTTCTATACAACTTTTACATTTATTGAATACTGTGTGGCCAATAATATTCTGCAGTTTTTTTTATGATTGGCTGGATTATTTTTAATGTATATATTAACTGATATTTTTTTTGTAAAATATGAGTTTTTTAATTATCCGTGCTTTTAGCTAAAACTACTTATAAAAAGAAACGGAGGGAGTATATATATACACACAATAAATACCTGTTTCTTTAAATAATGAAAAGTCCTTTAAAGGAGAAAATAAAAGAGACCTCACTTTAATAAGATTCCTCCTCCTTCTTCTGCCTTTTTTTGTTTTCTTCTTCAAGACGGAAAAAAACATCTCTATAATATTATTTAAGAAGACAATTTTAAAAATAAATTTTGTTTTGTAATTTATTACATGAAATGACATTACAAATAACAAAAAATAATTGAAATAGGAAAAGATATAATAACATTTTAAAATTATTGATTATAATATGGAAAATATATATTTTGTATTAAAAATGTTATTTAATATTTAATTTCTTAATTTTTTTAATACTATATATTTTAAAATAATAATCAATTCATATATATTCAAAATATATATATTTAAAATTTGCTATATTTTTAACTATAATTTATTATATTTCAGATAAAATCAATTTTCTTAAATTTCAAAACAATTTCTTTAAAAAAATTATATGCGCTATAATTAGCGTAGATTAAATCCTAGTATATACTCACAATTGATAACATATCTTAGACGACATATTAATTTGTAATATTAATCGAAACGTTATACACCAATATTCACAGTTTCATCACACCAACTTATATAACCATGCCAATGGGTCATAAAATATAGAATGTAATTTGAATATGGTATCTTTATATATGTATGATATTTTTTTGATAGTATGATAACATATGGCAACATGAAAAAATCAAGCTGTCTTTTCAAAAAAAATTAGGATTTAACCCGCACTAATTATAGTGCAGAGTAATTTTTTTTTAAAAAAATTGTTTTAAAATTTAAGAAAATTACTTTTATGTGAATTTTACAATATATCTAAATAATGATTATAGATAAAGCTGTCAATTTGTAATAATTTATCTATTTAACCCGTTTTGCAGTGAATAAAATATTATTCGGACTAACCCGCAAAAACTTATAATCTTAAAAACATAACTCTAATATGCACCGTTAAATTACTCTAGTTTTTGTGTTAGTCTACGAACTCTTAAAAAAAAGTTTTCTTGTATCTAACTTTTTATAAAATTAGTAAAATATTTTCCAACTTTTGTTTTGATATATATTCAAATAAAATATAATAAAATATAGTAAAAAAATATAGCAATATTTTGAATAAGTTTTTTTTTGAATATATATGAATTGATTATTATTTTAAAATATATAGTATTAAAAATAATCAAAAAATGAAATAATAAATATTATCTTTAGTGAAAAATATATACTTTCCATATTATAATCAATAATTTTAAAAGACTATTATATCATTTCCTATTTCAATTATTTTTTGTTATTTGTAATGGTATTTCATGTAATAATTTACAAAACAAAGTTTATTTTTAAAAATGTCTTCTTAAATAAAATTATAGAGATAAGTCGAATACATATTAACAAAAAAATAAAAAGAGAGGATAAATCAACTGAGAAGTATTTTTCAATAAGCGCATGCACTTGAATCTTATTGTTTCCCACTTGTTGAGATTTCTTCCATGACTTAGCAGTATAAGGTCAAGATCTATCATCTATGTCAATTCTTTGATTATCTATTATGAAAAGTGTATTTTCTTTATTATAGATTAATCGATATAGTTATGATGTTTTTTTTTTTTGGCCAAAAGTGATAATGGTTATTACATACACAATATTTAAATTTATTAGTGTTGCTTAGAAGCTTGTGACTTCAGTTGTCTCAGATATCTGGAGACGATTAGTTTATTACAAAAGTTACTATTAAACAAAATTTGTCTTAGTAATTTACATGTTCTTGATCTGCATGCAACTTGTAATTAATGTTTTCATATCCCTGGTGGCCATAATAACTATTGGTTAAATGTAAAGAGAAATCTTTATTTATTACTTCTTATCACGTTGTCAAGATCGCGCGAGTAACATGTAAAATGCTATGCAGATTTCATCTAAAAGTTATGGATAAAGCCTACCGACCCATCCTAGCTATCAAAATCTATCATGAATCCATCTTTAGATATTATTTACAATATCTATATAATATATATAACCGACTTCAGTTTAACCTTTGAAATGTTGTGTTTATTTTAATTGATATGGATTTTGTGTCAAAATTCGAAACAATCTATAACTCGCTATATAAATGTTGAAGTAGCTTGTTCTAAGAAAACTAATATATAGTCTTAATCAACATGAAAATATTATCAAAAAATGATTTCTTTAGATTAGATTACTTATAAAAAAATGATTTCTTTAGATTAGAGATCATAACATGTTAAATTAATATATTTATACGTCTCTTTTCTACAACATTGTTGATCCGTAAATCACACAAAAGAGTAAAACAGTACTTTAATCGGAATCTCGTTTATTGATCAAGAGTCGGCGTTACAACAGAGTTTAGTAAGATTGCAAAGATGGAGAACTTGAGATCGGTAAGTAGCTCTCTCGTATTCTCTCTGGTCTCTGCGGAAGTTATGGATGCCTAGATGAATGAGCCTTCTCCTCTATTTATATTGTTTTGAGGCGGTTTGAAGGGAGAATATTTCATTTTCCGAGTTCGATTAGGAGAAGGAAATATTCCGGTTTAATCTCTGAGATAAGGATTTCTTCCTGATATCTCGAAGATTCGATCGAGGGGAATATTTTCTTTTTCCGAGATTGACGGGAAAAGGGAGATACTTCGATTATTATCTGTCGTAACGGACTGGGCTCGCGCTGGGCCTAGATCGGTAGCCGAGATGGGCTTTCAGCGAGATTCCGAGTTCGGCCCAATGTTTTTTGGGTTGATTTGTCCTTGATTCGAACCATCGTATTGATTGAACCGGTCTCGGTTCAAACCGAGTTAAACCAGGGGGTGCTAATCCCCCATCTAACAATTGGTCCCCTCCTTAGTTCGGCGAGGGAGTTTATGAGTTCGGTGAATTTATAAGGAGTATTCTACGATCTGATCAGATTCCCTTTTACGTTCGGTATCTTGACCTTTCGCAGGTTAAGATCGGAATTCACACGGTCGAATCAATTTACGAACTTTCGAGTTCGGTGAATCTTTGAGTTGATTCGTAATCATTCTTCTCCTTGGGAAAAGGCGAGATGATTCATTTTCCCAAACTTTTGCGGAATTCGAGGAGTCGATTCGTTTTCCTAAACTTTTCGCGGAATTCGAGGAGTCGTCATGATTGAGATTTCCTTTATAAATATCGGGCGAACCTCCTTCCGTTTTTCACTTCTGTTTATTTCCTTCAAAAGGTATTCTTCTTTCTCTCTCTAGCGCTCTCCCTTCTCTCTAGAATTTATTTATTTTCCGTTCTTCGGTCATCTCCTCCGCCGTGATTTCTCTGATTTGCAAGAAGATTTTTGAGTTATTCATCTTGTTCTTCATCAATTTCTTCCTTTAGATCGATATGGATTCGCGGGCTTCTTCTTCTTCTGTAAATGACCAAACTCTACCATCAACATTCTCCGATCTTGAGACGTCTGTTAGTAGCTCCGATTCGAGTTCGGCCCGTTCAGACGATATTCAGCAGGAGCCGATTAGGCGTAACTCTGAACGTACTGCTGCTGGGCCGAGTAATCCAAGGGTTGTTGTCGAAGTCCCTCATCTTATTGACGAGGACGAGCCTGAAGAGGAAGTTGCCGACTTAGATGATCAGATTCGGGCAGATCGGGAATTTGCAGCTCGACTCGCGGAGGGTGATGATGCTGCTTGTCCGGATTACCGCGCTGCTTCGTCGGCGGTTCGTCAAGATACAGGAGATGATGTTCCCATGCCGGCTGTCGGACGGGTGGTTGAGAAACCCGCGAACATCGGACTGTCTCGCTCGACTGCGGAGACGGTCCAAGTTACCTTGGAAAGGTGTTGTGCTCCGAACGACTTGCTCTTCAAGATCCCGAAGGCTGCCGATCGTCCGTGGGACGCTCCTCCTGGCTATATATGTGTCTATGAGGAGTACTTCAGAAGCTGCAGACTTCAATTTCCTATCCCGGGGCATTTTACAGGTACTGCAAGAGGCGACACATCGCGATTTCCCAACTCATGTCGGCCACGGTAATAAATATCATGGGTCTCCTTACTCTTGGTGAAGAATGCGGCATTCCCATCATGGCCAAGGTCTTCGAAAGGCTGTTTCGGGTGAATTTATCGAAGGCTAGGCCTTGTTACCGGGAATAAGCCGAGCAAGGTTAACAACTGGAATGCCCGGTACTTCTTTGTGAAGATTGATGAATCTTCCGTTGTGCATCTGGACGGGAGTTACCGAACTGAGTGGAGGACCCCTATCGGTAGATATTGGTTCTCGATTTCTATTTACTGCTTTATTTTGCCTAAGTTATATTTTTTCTTTTTCTTTTCAGATCGTCACACACCGGGTTTCCTTATCACCACACCGGGATTCACTTTCGTCCACGCGAAGCAGTTAAGTGCGGCTGGGAAAGTTCGGTGGCCTGAAGCCTACCAAGAGAAGCTCGATTTAAAAGCGAAAAGAGCTCTTAAAGGTAGATTTCGGTAAATTTTTCTTCGCAGTCCGGCAATCTCCTTTTCTTTCCTTTATCTGTGTTGTTCTTTCTCTCCACATCAAACCCCTCTCGTCGCCGAAAAATGAAACTCGACGATATCCCTGACCTTTCTACCGAGATGGATGGCGATGAAATGGACGCGGATATTCCTTCGGTAGCCGAACAAGCGAATCCCGAAGCTCCGGCTAACGATGAAGAGATCGGCCAAGGAGAGGTTCCTGCTGGGGAACGGGTTCCTACTGAGGAACACACTTCTCTCCCGGCTGAAAAGAAGAGAAGAAAAAGGCCAAAAGGGGGACTCGGCAGGCAGCTGGCCCAACTGCTGGAGTCGGTACCGAGCGTACTGAAGGTGGCGAAGGGGATACTGAGCCTCAACGGGCTGAAGAAGATACGGTGGTCCTATCGGATGATTCTCTTATACCGAAGAGGCATCGGGAGTCAGATCCAGCGGACGACGAGTGGGACTACGCCGAATCATATCGGCGCTTGAGCTTTGGCCCAGACTTCCTTCCTCCGGTTGATTGCCTACATAAATCCGAGGCTTTCAAAAAACTAGCGCGGACCACTGCCGAGGTAAACACTCCTTTTTGAGTTCGTCGCTCCCTCTTTTGAGTCCTTGTTTCTAACATTTTGTTATTTCGACAGATGGTTGCCCAGACGAATGAGATCGTCGGGTCTTACTACCGTGAGCTCGTAGCCTCCCGTCGTAAGGCCTTTGAAGCGAGCGTTCACGTGTAGAACTTCGCAAAGAGCTGCGTGTGTCTGAGGACAGGGTAGAGGTTGTCGATCGCGCGGTGGCTGAGCTGACTAGGGAGCTGGCCGTACTGAAGAGATCCAACGCCGAGCTGGAGTTGGAAAAGGACGCGCTCTCGATGAAGCTATTCGCGGAGACTTCACGATTGAGGGCCGGCCGTTATCAGCAAATCTCGAAGAGGAAGGTGGTCACAGAAAAGTGTCATGTTCAGCCTCAAAAGGTCAATGATCATTTGTTGGCGGTCGATCAGGCAAAGAAGCCGTTCCTTGCTATCAACCAAATCCAGGGAATCCTTGGTTTTTGCGATAGCCTCAAGAAGAAGCACGGTATCATCGTCCCGCCGTCCCGCATCGAGAAGCTCGAGAAGCTTAAGGCCAAAAAGTCGGCGGAATATGCTGCGATTGATCTCTGCGAGCTGGCTGACGCGGACCTGATCGTCTCGCCGTTCATCGATCCAGTACATCCGGAGGTTTCGTCCTCGATGGGTAATGAGGTCCCACCGGGCCTTGATGAGTTCGGATCCAACCAGGCCTCGATGTCGGCGAATCGCGCTGACGCGATGCGGAAGAAAAAGGTCTAAGTTGTCTTTTTTTTTTGTAATATGTTTAGTTTTCTTTTGCCCGAATGGGCTTCTAACTTGACCTCTTGGACCGGAGGGTTTTTAAAGTCCGGTATCCATTTTGTAATTCGCCCGAGGGGTTTTTAAATGAATTCTGGTTTTTATTAATTTGCGGATTTGAATGTTATACTTAGTCGTTTCCTAAGTCGTTTTTATTGTCAAATTTTGATATATTTGAAGTCGTACATTATACGAACTTCTCAAACTTGTCGTACACAATGGCGTTGTAAACAGTACGGTCTTAGTCGGGTGAGGAGGACGAGTTTGACTGAACATGTTCGAGGTCGGCAATCCATATTGTAGATCAACTTATTGATTTTGCGATTGTTGAGAAACCGGCTTACTGGTTTTGCGATTGTTAAGAAATCGGCTTACTAATTTTGCGATTGTTGAGAAATCGGCTTAATTTTGTGAGGAAAGACGTTTGGCTTGACCTTGGAGTTTGATTTAAGATTACGTGACTTAATATGCTCTAGATTTTTCTCACATTGAATCCGAGCGTGCGAGACGGACTCGGCTTATTTGGCTTGGATAATCTGAGAAGTTAATGCGAGACTGGTCTCGGCTTTGAATGTGGAAAGTGTGTTATCCATTGCACCATAAGGATGCGTGCAAGCTTAGCTCGGCTTATTCGATCGTCTGGCCAGGACGTCGATGTGAAAACCGTTGTGGTTGAAAATTCGAACTGTTGGAGTTTCGGCAAACGTAAAGTTTGACTTGGGTATACGAACTGTTTGAGTTCGGCAAATCATAAAGTTTGGCTTAGAAATACGAACTGTTGGAGTTCGGCAAACGTAAGGTTTGACTTAGAAATACGAACTGTTGGAGTTCGGCAAACGTAAGGTTTGACTTTGAAATACGAACTGTTGGAGTTCGGCAAACGTAAAGTTTGATTTAGAAATACGAACTGTTGGAGTTCGGCAAACGTAAGGTTTGACTTTGAAATACGAACTGTTGGAGTTCGGCAAACGTAAGGTTTGACTTTGAAATACGAACTGTTGGAGTTCGGCAAACGTAAGGTTTGACTTTGAAATACGAACTGTTGGAGTTCGGCAAAGGTAAAGTTTGATTTAGAAATACGAACTGTTGAAGTTCGGCAAACGTAAAGTTTGGCTTAGAAATACGAACTGTTGGAGTTCGGCAAACGTAGGGTTTGACTTTGACATACGAACTGTTGGAGTTCGGCAAACGTAAGGTTTGACTTTGAAATACGAACTGTTGGAGTTCGGCAAACGTAAAGTTTGATTTAGAAATACGAACTGTTGGAGTTCGGCAAACGTAAAGTTTGGCTTAGAAATACGAACTGTTGGAGTTCGGTAAAATGCCTGTGCATAGGAATTTTTATTAATGTTATAGCTGCGCCTGTGAGGGCTGCCTACGTAACTTCGAAAGAAGGATCAAGCCATTCGTAGTTCATGTTACATTTTGGAATCGAGCCTAAGTGTATTAGCTCAGTGATATTTTTTATTTATTATTTTTTTTTTTTTTGACCGAGAGCTGGCGTAGATGTAGTAGCGCTTGAGGTTCATCGAATTCCATGAACGGGGAATAGGAGTTCCGTCTAGCTTCATGAGCTCGTAGACGCCTGGTTTGACTACCTTCATGACTTGGTAAGGTCCTTCCCAGTTTGTGCCGAGTTTGCCGGCATTCTTTTCTTCAGTGCCTTCGAAGACTTTTCTCAGAACAAGGTCGCTGCCAGTAAAATGACGTCCGCGGACCTTCTTGTTGTAGTAGCGCGCTGCCAAGTTCTGATAATTCTGAATTCGAAGTAAGGCTTGATCGCGTTGTTCCTCGAGATTTTTGAGGTTGTCAAGCATGATTTCATCGTTAAGATCCGGGTTTTGCACGAGCATTGTTCGACGGATAGTCGGGATGGTGAGTTCGGCGGGGCATAGGGCTTCCACACCATAGGCCATGTAGAAAAGGGATTGTCTCGTTGACGACCTCGGGGTCGTTCGATATGACCATAAGACTCCGTCAAGTTTATCAGACGAGGTCCCTTTCGGAGTATCCAATCGTTTCTTGAGGCCAGCGATGATCATCTTTTTTGTTGCTTCAGCTTAACCGTTGCTTGGCGGGTATCTCGGTGTAGAGAAACTTAGCCGGATTTTCCACTTGGTGCAGAAATCGTTGAATAGCGTTGATATGAAATGGGGCCCGTTATCAGTGATAATCTCGTATGGAACTCCGTGTCGGCAGATGATGAATTTCCAGACGAACTTCTGAACGTCGGAAGCGAGGACGACGGGATATGCCTCGGCTTCTACCCACTTGGTAAAGTAATCTATCATGACGAGGATGAACTTTTTCTGCGTGGTGGATCGTGTGAAAGGGCCGATGATGTCCATCCCCCAACGCATGAATGAATACGGAGCTGTCGAGGTGGTTAGCAACTCGGTAGGAAGGTGTATCATTGGGCCGTGTCTTTGTCATTTGTCGCACTTTGCGACGTACTTCTCGCAGTCTGCTTGCATGCTTGGCCAATAATAGCTTGCTCGTTTGATTTTCAGGGCTAGAGATCGGCCACCTGAGTGATTACCGCCATCGCCTTCGTGTATTTTCTTCATGACTTCTTGGATCTCATCGCCTGAGATGCATTTGAGGAGGATTACTACCGCACTCCAACAAAATAGTCCGTCTTTGACGAGTATGTAGCGAGCAGAACGTATTTTGAGTCGTCGAGCGGCCCATCTGTCCGCCGGGATGTCTCCATCGATGATGTACATTTTTATCTCTAGCGTCCAATCGGCGGGTGCCTGCTCGTCAGACTGTTCGAGGTTTACCGGCTCGTGAAGGCCGTCCGTTTGTTCTTCCGCTTCGTTGTCTGATTGGGCCGACTCGTCGACTTGCGGCATATCATTGTTGCCTTCGGCGATAGTAGCATGTTCGGGCTCGGTGTCCTGACCAGACTCGACGGTCAGGATCCGTCTTTGTCGACGTAAGATGGGTTCGGTCGCAGGATTTTCCTCGTAATCCCGTCTACGAGTGGTGATAATACATTGCTCCGTGCTTCCGATACTTGGCTCTGATATACTTTCGACCGGGATTGTTCGCCTGAGCTGAGGGTCCGAGCTTGAAGCTAGAGCGGCGAGTGCGTCGGCTGGAGCGTTTTCTCCACTTGGTATCTTGGTTAGTTCGAACGAATCGAATTCTGCAGCGAGTTGCTTGACGAGCTTGAGATACGCATCCATTCGATCATTTTTGGCATCGTACTCCCCGCTAAATTGACTTGCGACGAGCTGCGAGTCGCAGTAGGCATGTATGCGTGTTGCGCCGATGGCTTTGGCCAAACGTAGTCCGGCGATTAACGCTTCGTATTCTGCCGCGTTGTTTAATGCGTTGAACGCCAGGCAGAAGGATTGCTCTAAGATTTCTCTCGTTGGGGATTTGAGGCGAATCCCTATTCCAGAGCCTCGATGAGATGAAGATCCGTCGACGTGAAGGATCCATTGTTCGGCGGTTATGACATCGGTGTTGATGTATTCCGGAGATAACTGGATGAGGAAATCGGCAAGGACTTGCGACTTGATACTCGTTCGGCTCTTGTAATCGATGTCGTACTCGCTGAGTTCGATAGCCCATTTAGCCAATCGATCAAACTGGCTCGGACTATGTAGGATCGTCCGGAGTGGCTGATTGGTTAAGACGGTGACTGAGTGTGACTGAAAATAGGGGCGTAACTTCCGAGCTGAAATAACAACGGCGAGAGCCAATTTTTCGAGAGTCGGATATCGCCCTTCAGCTCCATCGAGTGATTTGCTAATATAGAAGATCGGTTTTTGTTCGCCCCGGCCTTCCCGAACAAGGACCCCGCTGACCGCCGAGGTCGAGATTGCGATGTAGAGATAGAGAGTCTCGCCATCTTCGGGTTTTGCCAAAACTGGTGGGGTTGACAAGTACTCCTTGAGCTGCTTGAATGCTTCTTCGCAATTGTCATCCCACTCGAGATCTTTATTACCGCGTAACAGTTGGTAGAAAAGGAGACACTTGTCGGTAGATCCGGAGATGAACCGATTGAGTGCAGCAATACGTCTCGTGAGCCTTTGCACTTCCCTTCTCGTCGTCGGAGATGGTAGGTCAAGAATTGCCGAGATATGTTTAGGATTGGTTTCGATTCCCCTTTGAGTCACGATATACCCGATGAACTCTCCCGAGGTCACGCCGAACGTGCATTTGGTCGGGTTAAGCTTCATGCCGTATTCGTTTAGGATGTCGAAGCAGGTGTTGAGGTGTCCGGTGTGATCCTTAGCGATTAGCGGTTTGACGAGCGTATCGTCGATGTAGACTTCCATTGTTTTGCCGAGCTGGCTGGCGAACATCCGATTAACGAGTCGTTGATAGCTTGCACCGGCGTTTTTTAGGCCGAAGGGCATGACCTTGTAGCAATAGATACCACGGTCGGTAATGAAGGAGGTCTTCTCGCGATCGTCCGGATGCATGAGTATCTGATTGTAGCCAGAGAAGGCGTCCATGAACGAGAGGAGTTCGTTCCCAGCGGTGGCTTCGACGACGCATATCCTCCATTTTCCGTTCTTCTTCTTGACAACGACTGGGTTTGCCAACCAGTCCGGATACCGTACTTCTATAATCGATCCCGCACTAAGTAATCTTTCGACTTCATCGTTAACAGCCCGAGCCTTCTCGGGACCGAGCTTGCGTCGTTTTTGCTTGATCGGCTTGAAGGTGGAATCAATATTGAGCTCGTGGCTCGTTATCTTCGGATTGATTCCGGGCATGTCTGTGATTGACCAGGCGAAGGTCGAAACGTTCCTTTTGAGGAGTCGGATCAAGTCTGTCTTGATGTCTTCATCGAGCTCGGTTCCGATCCCCACGCATCTCTCTGGATTGAAGTCGTCGATATTGACTTGGACGATTGTTTCGCGCCGCGGAAGGTCGGGGTCATTCGGAATTTTTTTCTTTTTGATGATGTAAGTTCGGGGCGCGGTCCTTAGTTTGCATTCGTTGATGAAACACGTTCGAGACATCACCTGGTCGCCTCTAAGGGTGAAGACTCCGAAGGTGTTGGAAACTTGACGCACTGGTGATATGTTGACACGATGGCTTTCATCGAAAATATCCACGGTGTGCCGAGTATCACATTGTAGATTGCAGGTTTGTTCAATACCAGGAACTTGACCATCCGACATATCCCTCCGGTATACATGGGGAGCTTGACCGTTCCGGCGGTCATGGTTTGCTTACTTGAGAAACCGGTGAGTGGTTCGATGTTCGGTCTGATTTGATTGTCGAAAAAGTCCATGTTCTTCAGCGTATCTTTGAAAATCACATTAACCGAGCTCCCAGTGTCGATTAAGATTCGTCCGACTATAACATCACCGATGAGTGCTTCGACGACCAACGGATCGTTATGCGGCATATGGAGTCCTTCTGTGTCGGCCTCAGAGAAGGTGATAGGCATTCCGCATGGTGTAGTCTGGTGTGTATGTTTTGCAGCCACTGCTTCCTTACTGTACGTCTTTAGAGCTCGGACGGAATAGTTGCATGTTTCCAATGCACCAATGATCATGTTGACACGCTTCCGAACCTGCGGAGGTTGTTGAGCCTCCACATTTTCCTCCCGATCTCGTTTCGGTTGTTCGTCGTCGGTTTTATCTTTAGGCTGCTCGGTAGCCTTGCTTGGTTTGAAGTTACGTCTTCTTCCGTTATCGTTACGGCGAGGTCTATTCGAAGGTTGGAAGGCTCCTTCGACTGGAACTTCCCCCTTTTTGTACTTCATCATCAAGAATTCCTGTAAGTGTCGGCACTCCTCAGTTGAATGATTTCTAAATCGGTTATGGAAATTGCAGTATGGTGCGGATTCGGTATCAGGCTCCTTTGGTTCGTCCGATCGAACCCAAGTGTTTGACCAGGACTGCTGAGTTTGGACCGTATTGACGGGTTGCTTTGGAAGAACGTACTGTTTATCCTTAGCAGCGGGCTGTTTCGTGAGTGCGTACCGCCTATCTTTCTCGGATCTTTCCTCTTCCTCCATGATGAAGATGTGCGCCCTGTGTAAAATGTCTTCCAACGTCTTTGGATTGTTGCGTTTGAGCTCCTTGTGGAAGTCTGATTCGTACCAGGTCGCTTTATAAAGAGCCTCGATCGCAGCTTCATCGTCGATCGTACAGTGGGATACGACCGCTTTGAAACGTTCCATGAAATTGCGTAGGGGCTCGTCCTGCTTCTGTTCGAGGGCCCAGAGTTCGGCGTTCTTTGTTTTCTGCTTGATAAACATGGTGAAGCGTTTGAGGAACTTGGTAGTGAGCTCGTTGTAGCTGTTGACTGAGTTTGGCTCGAGCGTTGAAAACCAATCGAGCGCGGCTCCGGATAGGTTCTCTACAAACAACTGGCACATGGCTGCATATTTTTCGTTTTCAGATCCGAAACGAAAACGATTCATCGTGATGACAAAAGAGGTCAGGAAATGCTTAGGATCGGTAAACCCATTGTATGGCGTGATCTTGACCCTTTCCAATCGCCGGACTGGAGTGTTGATGGTTCGGTCCGTGAATGGGGTCCTCTGCGACTCCTGAATCACTCGGTCGATCTATGGCGCTAAGCTCGTCGCCTGGTGGACTTTAGATCGCATGTCTTGTAATTGGGCCTGGACCCTCGCGAATTCCAGGTTCATGGCGGCTTGATCCGAGATGGGGATTTCTGAATCGGCTGCGGATCTCCTCACTACAAGAAAACAGTCGATTTGCAATGGAATTTGCGATGGATATAATCCGTCGCAAATTTGCGACGGATTTGCGAGGGATTTGCGACGGATTTGCGAGTGACTAACTTGTCGTCGCAAATCCGTCTCTATTTTGCGAGGGAAAAAGTCGTCGCAAATTGCGACGATTTTGCAACAAATTTGCGACGAACGTGCGAGGGAATATCTAGGGTCGCAAATCCCTCGCAAATTTGCGAGGGCCAAACGGGCGTCGCAAATGCGTTGCAAAATTGCGACGAATTTGCGAGGGATTAGCGAGGACTACAGTGGTCGTCGCAACTCCGTCGCAAAATTGCGACGGTAAATGTCCCTCGCAAAATTGCGACGGATTTGCAACGGATTTTTGCAAGGGATTTGCGATGGAAGTAGTTAGGTGGAGTTAGGTGAGGTAGGTGGAACACGTTTAAAAGAAAAATTAATTTCCATCGCAAAGTTGTTGCAAATCCCTTGCAAATCCTTTTCCGTAGCAAATCCATTGCAAATTTCCGTAGCAAATCCGTCTCAAATCCGTCGCAATTTATTTTGAAATCCTATAAATACAGATCACGTTGAGAGCTTTCATAACACAAAAAAAAAAATTCGAAAAAAAAAAAAAAAAAAAAAAAAAAATTTTTGATATATATATTTTGAGTGGTGAATGTTTAAAAAATGTCTTCGGGGCACGAAATATACGCATTACGATCATGGATGTACAATCAAAGAGATCCAGAGACGGGTGAAGTGACGAAAGAGTATCGGGACGGGTTGCGAGCATTCATGTACCAGGCGACAAGCCAACCATGTGCGACTCGTGACGGTAAAATTTTCTGTCCATGTAGAAAGTGCAAGAACACCCAATATGTGGATATTGATACTGTGAAGAGGCATCTATATAATAGAGGATTTAAGCCAAACTATTATATCTGGTTTTCGCATGGGGAAGGTTGTAGTGTTGATGCTGGAAGTAGTAGTACGAGTCATGGCGTTGATCAACCTAGTTATAATTATGGGAATGATCATTTATTCGGAAATATTGATGAAGGGTATCAACAGGGAAATAGGTTTCATGATATGGTTACAGATGCATTTCATGAAAGTACAACTGCATTTGCTGATGATAATACTAGGGAAGAACCCAACATAGAAGCAAAGCGTTTTTATGATATGTTAGACGCTGCGAAGCAGCCCATTTACGATGGATGTAGAGAAGGGCAGTCTAAACTATCATTGGCATCTAGGATGATGACAATTAAAAGTGATCATAACCTAAATGAGATTTGCATGGATTCATGGGCTGAGCTAATTAAAGAGTATTTGCCACAAGATAATATTTCCGCTGAGAGTTACTATGAAATACAGAGGTTGGTTGCGAGTCTTGGGTTACCATCAGAAATGATTGACGTATGCATAGACAATTGCATGATTTTCTGGAAAGATGATGATAAGTTGCAGGAATGTCGATTTTGTGGGAAGCCGAGATATCAACCAACTACTGGAAGGACCCGCGTTGCATACCAACGTATGTGGTACTTGCCAATCACCGATAGGTTGAAACGGTTATACCAATCAGAAAGGACATCGGCGGCAATGAGATGGCATGCACAACATACCACGGAGGATGGGGAGGTTACGCATCCGTCAGATGCAAAGGCGTGGAAACACTTTCAGACTGTACATTCAGACTTTGCTAACGAGAGCAGGAATGTCTATCTTGGCTTATGCACCGATGGGTTTAGTCCATTTGGTATGTCCGGGAGACAATATTCTCTATGGCCTGTCATTTTGACGCCATACAATCTTCCTCCAGAAATGTGCATGCAACGGGAATTTTTGTTCATGAGTATTCTAGTACCCGGTCCTAAGCATCCGAAGCGATCCCTTGATGTATTCCTCCAACCTTTGATTCATGAGTTGAAACAGTTGTGGTATACAGGTGTTCGCACATTCGATTATTCGCAGCAAAGGAACTTCAAGATGCGTGCTGTGCTATTGTGGACCATTAGTGACTTCCCGGCGTATGGAATGTTATCGGGGTGGACTACGCATGGAAGGTTATCGTGTCCATATTGCCTTGATCGGTCAGAGGCCTTCCAGTTGAAGCATGGAAGGAAACCATGTTGGTTTGACTGTCATCGTCGGTTTCTTCCCATGCATCATCCGCATCGCAAGAACAAGAAGTTGTTTAGGAAGAACAAGGTCGTGCGTGTTCCCCCCCCCCGTCTATCTTTCAGGGAATGATTTGTTAGAGCAGATTGATTATTACGGTGCTCAAGAAACATGTAAACGTGGGGGCAATTGGCACACTAAGGCAAACATGCCTGACGGATATAACGTTTCTCACAATTGGCACAAACAAAGTATTTTTTGGGAACTGCCATATTGGAAGGATCTTCTATTACGGCATAATCTTGATGTGATGCACATCGAAAAAAATTTCTTCGATAACATCATGAATACGATTTTGAATGTCAAGGGAAAGACTAAAGACAAAATGAAATCAAGGTTGGACATGGCCGAAATATGTGTAAGAAGCGAGTTGCATATTACACAAAACGGAAAAATGCCGATTCCAACTTTTCGATTGTCTACGGATGCGAAACGAGCGTTGTTTGACTGGGTTGGTTCAGAAGTAAAGTTCCCTGATGGATATGTGTCCAAATTCACAATTAGATGCATAGAGCAAGGCAATAAATTTTCCGGTATGAAGAGCCACGATTGCCATGTATTCATGCAGCGATTACTACCATTTGCATTACTCGAGCTCTTACCGACAGCTGTTCACGAAGCAATTGCGGGTAAACAAGTATTAATTTAAATATGTATTTATAATATAATTTTCTTATTTAATTACTGATATATATATTATTTGTAGGCATTGGAGCATTTTTCAGGGATCTATGCACTCGAACACTGACTGAGGATGGCATAGCGCAATTACTCAATAATATACCTGTTTTGCTGTGTAATTTAGAAAAAATATTTCCACCTTCATTTTTTGACGTAATGGAACATCTCCCAATCCACCTACCACATGAAGCAGCTCTTGGGGGGCCCGTGCAATTCCGATGGATGTACCCGTTCGAGCGATTCATGGGACATTTGAAAGGAAAGGCCAAAAATCTTGCAAGAGTGGAGGGTTCCATCGTTGCAGGTAGTTTGACCGAGGAAACATCTCACTTCACGTCATACTACTTTAGCCCAACCGTCAAAACGAAAAAAACCGCTCCTAGAAGATATGACGATGGTGGGGTTGCACCTAAGTATAACGTTGATGTCCCGGATATCTTCGCCCAAATAGGGAGACTTGCTGGAAAGTTGAAAGAAGTTTGGTGGGAAGACCATGAACATTGTCGTGCAGCTCACAATTATATATTGCGAAATTGTGATTATGTTCAACCGTTTGAGAGGTAATAATTAATTAGCTGCACTTAGATTACTTACATTTATATATCTCACTCGTTGTTTAATTAGTTTTATAAAAAATTATTGCAGCGTTTTCGACATCCAGATCCGAGAAGCCTATCCCGGTTTACTTGAAAAAGACTATGAGAAGTACAAAGAACGTGACTTTGCTGGATGGTTAAAATACTATGTACGTAAGATATATATATACATATATATATATAAGTTATCTATCATTTCACGAATATTTTTAATATAATTTGTTAAAATTAATTAATTGTTATTCAAATTATGT
This sequence comes from Eutrema japonicum, assembly GCA_030161315.1. Classification (NCBI taxonomy): domain Eukaryota; kingdom Viridiplantae; phylum Streptophyta; class Magnoliopsida; order Brassicales; family Brassicaceae; genus Eutrema; species Eutrema japonicum. The sequence continues at coordinate 10,543,696 of BSQW01000006.1, forward strand.
ATATGTAGGTAATGAATGGATGTGCAAACCAGCCCTTGCCACTATGGTTGCACGAGGTTGTTCAAGAACCAATTGCGAAGATCACTACTGCCCCCAATGTACTTCACTCGCGGATACACATTTCATACATATAAGCATGGCTCTCGAAGGTCAACCGCAAATTATGGAATCCATGTGCCAGGTGAAAACGACTACTACGGCGTATTGCAAGAAATTATAGAAGTCACATATCCTGGAATTATCGGTTTGAAATGCATTTTATTTAAATGCGATTGGTACGATCCAACAGTCGGTCGAGGGGTCCGCACAAACAACATAGGGGCGATCGATGTCAATGCAAACCGACGTTTTTCCAAGTTCGAACCCTTCATCCTAGCATTGCAAGCAGAACAAGTGTGTTTCATTCCATATCCTCGGATTAAGCAAAGACGTGAGACATGGTTATCGGTGATAAAAGTGAACCCAAGAGGCCGTATAATTGGGTTAGGCATCGAAGATGCTCTGCAAAATGAAAGAGTCGGAGAAGTCTCCATCGCAGTCGAAACATCAGAAGATATCATACATATCGATCCACAAAACAGAGAAGTTGAAGACATCGTGGATGATTCAAGCGAAGATGCAGCCGCATCTGACGAGTTCGAGGAGAACGATAGCGGAGAAAACAATGATGAGCATAGTGAACACTCTAATATGTCTGAAAATGAATCTGAAAACGATTCGGAATAATGTGTTAAATGTACTATAATGTAATTTTTAAAATAAAAATATGTATATGTTGTAAATCCGTAAAAAAAATAAAAACTTTATTATGATGATAATACATATACCATAAACCATAAATCTTATAAAAATAAAACATTATTATGTACTATTAAACGTATACCCTAAACCCTAAACATTAAAAAAAAAAAATCACGAATTAGCAACGGATTTGCGATGGATCCGTCGCAAATCCGTTGCAAATAAAGACCCCATCGCAAATCCATTGCAAATTTGCAATGGAATTGCGATGGATCCGTCGCAAATCCGTTGCAAAAAAAGGATCCATCGCAAATCCGTTGCAAATTTGCAATGGAATTGCAAGGGATTCATTCCTTATTTCCGGAGAAGATAAAAACGTGATAAGCGTCTAACGGTTTTAAAAGTGAATCTCAAAAAATTATATTTCTAAAGTTATTTAATCATGTGCATTCAAAAATTGTGAAAATTTGGAAATGTCCCCGTATGATATATAAAACGTCATATATCCGTATATGTTGTTTATAAATATATATATATATATATATATAAGTTCAACATTCCTCGTACCCTCAAATTCATTATATTTGTGAAAAAAATATGCTTATGATCATGACTCTTATGAGATTATAAACCGTAAACTTTATTATGTACTATTAAACGTATACCATAAACCCTAAACATTAAAAAAAAAAACTCACTAATTTGCAACGGATTTGCGATGGATCCGTCGCAAATCCGTTGCAAATTAGTGATCCATCGCAAATCCGTTGCAAAATGTTTTTTGGAAATTTGGTACGAAAATTGAATTTTTTCAGCGCATGTTGGGCCAAAATTTAACCGCGAATTTTGCGATGGATTTGCGATGGATCCGTCGCAAATCCGTTGCAATTTTTGGATCCATCGCAAATCCATTGCAAATCCATCGCTTTTTAGTTTATAAACCGACTGTTTATCTTCTTCTTCCTTTCTCCCTTCTCAATCCCTTCAATCTCCCATTGCAAATCCGTCGATTCCTGCGATCCCACTTCTCCTCCTCCGGCGATCGGTTCCTCTTCCTCCGGCGAACGGTTCCTCTTCCTCCGGCGATCAGTTTCTCTTCCCTTCCTCTCTACTCTCCTCCGCGACCTCCTCCCTTCACCTCGCGAGCGAGCTCTTTCTTCTCCTCCTCCGCCGGCGAGCACTCCTCTCCCTCCGGCGACCTCCTCTCCCTCCGGCGACCTCCTCTCCCTCCGGCGAGTCCCCTCCTCTCCCCTCTCCCTCCGGCGACCTCTTCTTCTCCTGGGCGAAGGTAAGTTGATTTTTTAATTTCATTTTTTATTTCATTTTTTATTTCAAAATTATATGTTGTTACCTTAGAAAAAAAAATTATTGGATTTGTGAACTTTGTTTGATTTGTTAGATTTGTGAACTTTGTTAGATTTGTGAAAAAAAAATTAGATTTGTTAGATTTGGATTTGTATTTAATTTAGATTTTTAGATTTTTAGAATTGTTAGATTTTGTTAGATTATTTAGTTTCTTAGATTTGTTAGATTATTTAGTTTTTTAGTTTTTTAGTTTTTTAGATTTGTTAAAAAATTATATTTATTATATTTGTATTTATTAGGATGAATTTAGATTGTTAGATTTAGATATGTTATATATTAGGTTGTTAAATTTGTATTTTAATTAGTATGAATTTACATTAGATAATTTTATAATTATTATGACATTATATAAAATTATTAGTTTGATTGTAATTTTTTTGTATTTTCTAAATTATAATATAATTATATGAATTAATTATTAAATTTTTTTTTGTAGATGTCGGGATTTCGAGGTAACGACTATACTCGATTTCTTTCGATGGGTTCCACAAGTACTCCTCCTGTTATACAGATGGATTTTGCGACTACTGCTGTTCCTGAGACCGTGGAGCCTGCCCCAGCACCGGAGGATCCCGCACCGTCTAACCCCGCGGCTGACTCCATCCCCATTGATATTGTGATAGAGCAGATTCTTGAGAGTCCTGGTCATGATAGTCTACCACGACTCGATCCAGGCCGTCCTCCAGGAACGTTATGGTAAAATTTATATTTTCTAAGTTATTTATGTTTTTGTTTACAATTATCATAATTTTATTTTTAAAATTTACTATATTTTCTAATTTCAGGTTTGATGATGACGGAGTTGTGGCTGCTCAGATCCGTTCGATCTTTGAAACGGATTTCAAAGAACCGCATGCCAATTACTCGCAAACACCGGAATATATCATTGAACGTTGGTATAAAACGTTTGCTGTAAGTTTTCTAAATTTTATTAAATTTATTTTTATTATTAATAATAATATTTTTTATGCATTTAACTTCTTATTTTTTTTGTTATAGCAATCGTTTCATTGGGATTTTACAATTAACGGCGAGGTCCGTAAAAAATTTGAAAAGAAGTTGAAGGCTCGTATGTGCGGTCAGGTTGGGCGTTGGAAAGAAAAGTGGAAGATTAAAGGCGATGAGTCGAAGCCTAAGTGGATGGATCCGACTGTTTGGAACGGTCTTGTTCGATATTGGATGGATCCAAAGAGCAAGAAGAAGAGTGACGATAGTCGCAAGGCCCGATACTCTGATCCTGATGGTTACGGGCCTTCTAAGCATCGTTCAGGACAAACCTCGTTTAAAGCACGGGGCCGAAACATAGTAAGTTTTTTTTAAAAAAAAAATCTTACATACGTAATTTAATTTAATGTTATGAATTTATGAATTTTTTTTAGGCCGCAAAGACCGGATCATCAGTTCCGGATTTGTTAGCGGTTCTCGAGGAGACAAAACGGAAACCGGATGGCTCTTTTATCGATGGACGCTCGGAGAAGATCTACCACGATGTCACTTCGCGGCTCGAACTGTTATCTCAGACCGTCGATAGTGATGATCCCGAGAGCACAGCATCTTGCGCCCTTACTCCTTTCGTGAAGAACCAAATTTTTACCGAGGTACGTATTTAAAAATTAAATTGTTGTATTGTATTTAAATATTTCTAATTATAATGTTTATTTTTTTGTCTTTCATAGGTTGCTCCCCGCAAAAAAGGAAGAATTTACGGTGTCGGTTCGCTTCAACCGCAAATTGAAGCTTCTTCTACATCGGCATCGCGTCCATCCCATGACGATTTACACCGGATCATAACGAGTCAGGCCGAGATGCTATCGAGTCAGGCCGAGATGCTAACGAATCAGGCCGAGAAGATTAATTCCTATGATGCTTTCATGGATTACTTTGCTGAGAAGGATCCGGCTTTTGCAAGACTTCGCGAAGCACGTAACTCTTCGGGATCGGGATCCGGAACCGGTACCGAAACCGGAACCGGAACCGGAAGCGGAACCGGAACCGGAACCGGATCCGGAACCGGAACCGGATCCGGAACCGGAACCGGAACCGGAACCGGATTGTAAACATTTTATTTTGTTTTTTTTTAAAAACAATTATGCACTTTTTGTAATAACTAAATTATATAATTATGTTTTTAAATTTAATATGTTAATTATTTTAATTATTATTCAATTTTTAAATTAAATTTTTAATTTACAAAATTCAATTTTCCTTGCATTTCCATTGCAATTTTGCGAGGGATTCGCGAGGGAAAGTTGCCTTCGCAAATTTGCGAGGGAATTATCTCGTCGCAAATTTGCGACGGATTTGCGAGGGAAAGTTGCCTTTGCAAATTTGCGAGGGAATTATCTCGTCGCAAATTTGCGACGGATTTGCGAGGGAAAACTGCCTTTGCAAATTTGCGAGGGAATTATCTCGTCGCAATATTGCGACGGATTTGCGAGGGAAAGTATCCGTCGCAACTTTGCGACAGACTTGCGAGGGAAAGTATCCGTCGCAAATTTGCGAGGGATTATTTATCATCGCAAATTTGCGACGGATTTGCAACGGATATTCGCCGTTGCAAATTTGCGAGGGAAAATGGTTCGTCGCAAATTTGCGACGGATTTGCGAGGGAAACTGTTTTGCGACGACTGATTTGCGACGGAAATCGTGTCGTCGCAATTCCGTCGCAAAACGTGATTTGCGACGGATTTGCTATGGATTTGTCCATCGCAAATCCGTTGTTTTCTTGTAGTGCCTAGTTGGTAGATCGGTCACACACGGGAGTTGAGCGTCGGTCAGGTCGGGCAAGAGGTTCCGGCGTAGTGCGTTTTCGCTGGCGGGGGTGATCAGGTTTGGATCGAGGGTACCGATCTGGTTTCGGTGTTCAAAGTGGGATGCTATTAGCGAAACGATCCGCTCTTCGTTCTTTTTGTTGATTTCTGCGAACTGTGCTGGCATGGCTTCCCTAAAGATGGTCGGGTCCGTGAATGCCGGGGTAGCTGGAGGCGGTGGAAGAGTTCTCGGGGAATTGATCTGAGTATCAATTCCTGTAAGTAAGGTCGGAGGGGGTCCTCCTCCGGTTGTTGGTAACTCGGTGTCGGTTGGATTGCGTTCGTTAGTCCGAGGGTTTTGATCGTTGTTTTCTGAGCCGTTGATGTTGACTACGGAATTGTCGATTGGAAGAACCCGACCATCTTTATGAATGAATGTGTAATTTCTCGGCAGCTACCCCGGCATACTTGTATGTATACACATAAATGAAAAACGAAATTATGGGAAAGAGAAAAGGAAAGTATAAGTTGAAAACCCACACAAATTTAGATACGACAAAAGTCGTCCAAACTAATATTAATTTAGTTGGGAATTCATAGCTTCGTCAATTTTCCTTTGTTTTTCTTCTCAGTTCTCACATCTGAATCCCAATAGTCCAAACCAATTAATGAACTTGAAGTTTCTATATATGGATAAAGTTGTTAATGATATGGTCACCCTAAGGTTTCCTTTATTCTTTCACTGATTCATACTTTTTTTAGGGAGTTAAGCCATCAAATGTAATCTATAAAAAATACGCATTCTGCTTTTTTAGGTTTAAGTTAATAATCCAACAAATTTTACCGTAAAATCTATAATCCTTTACAGGAGAATGCTTCGTCTTTGTAAACTTATTGTTGTTAAGGAAATAAATACAATCATAAATTTTACCGTAAAATCTATAATCCTTTACAGGAGAATGCTTCGTCTTTGTAAACTTATTGTTGTTAAGGAAATAAATACAATCATATCTCCTATGATTGCTCATTTCCATATATCTCTCTCAATCATATCAATTATATTAATTCATTTAATCTCTGTAATTATGCCATGTGATTATGTTGTAGATTTGTATATAAGTTGTACACTACCATTCAATAATAATACACAATTTTAAACACTTATATGGTATCAGAGCCATTAAAGGCAATTTTTTCTTTCTTTCATTTTCTTTCTTCGCTAACTCTTCTTTTCTTTCATTCTCTCATGGCTACCTCCACCAGCAACGAGACTGTGCTTGTCAACAACTCATACACTACAAGAAAACTGTATATTTCCAACAAAAATTTACGACCGTTTTAAATCGATGTAACTTTACATCGACATTACGACGACTTTACGACGAAATATGTGTTCGATGTAAAATCGTCGTAAATATGTGTCGTCGTAATATCGATATAAATTTACGACTAGTTTACGACGACATTACGACGATAACATAAATCGTCGTAATGTCGTCGTAAATTTACATCGATATTACGACGAATATGTCTTCTGTATATTACGTTGATATTACGACGATTTGACGTCACATGTTCCCAGTTAGGTAGACCACGTTTTTTAATAGGTCCACCTACTAAATTTACATCGTAAAATTCGTTGTAAATCCGTTGGAAAATCGTTGGTAATTCTGAATAAATTTCTATAAATACAGCCTAACTTCAAACGAAAGAATCAAAAAAAAAAAACAAACATAATAAAAAAAAATATATATATATATATATAAATGTCTATATACGAACTACGAAAATGGATGTATACGCAAAAGGATTCAGAGGGAGATTTGACGGAAGAATTCAAAGAAGGGCTTGAAATATTCATGTATCAGGCCGGAAATATGCAAACAACCCTGGAAAGTGGTAAGATGTTATGTCCTTGTCGTAAATGCAAGAATACGAGATATATGTTTATTGAGACGGTGTGGAATCATTTACTAAATAGAGGGTTTATGCCGCAATATTATGTTTGGTATCAACATGGAGAGGGTTTTGAAAGAACTCAAGCAACGGATAGTAGTAGTAATTATCAAGGTCAAGTAGAATCAAATTATCAAGGTAGTTATGATCATGGTCAACATCAATTTGATCAGGGTGCAGATCATGATAGGATGCATGCCATGGTTAATGATGCATTTCATGAAACAAATGCTGATAATAGTACTGTTGAGGAACCAGACGTAGATGCGAAGCGATTTTATGATATGTTAGACGCTGCAACCCAGCCACTCCACGATGGATGTAGAGAATGTCAGTCTAAATTGTCGTTAGCTGCTAGGATGATGACAATTAAAACTGATCATAACTTAGCTGAGGTTTGCATGGATGATTGGGCTGATCTTATTAAAGAGTATTTGCCAGAGGATAATTTGGCTGCCGAAACATACTATGAGATACAGAAATTGGTGTTTAGTCTTGGGTTGCCTTCTGAGATGATAGATGTATGTGTTGACAATTGTATGCTTTTTTGGAAAGATGACGATAAGTTGCAGGAATGTCGATTTTGCCAAAAACCGAGATTTATGCCCCAAACAACTGGGCGTACTAAGATACCATACCAACGGATGTGGTATCTTCCTATAACTGATAGGTTGAAACGATTGTATCAATCTGAAAGGACAGCTGCATCGATGAGGTGGCATGCAGAACATTCACAGAGAGAAGGAGAAGTGACTCACCCGTCAGATGCAAAAGCTTGGAAACACTTTAACACGGTACACTCTGATTTTGTTAACTCTAAGCGAAATGTGTATCTTGGTCTTTGCACTGATGGATTTAGTCCATTCGGTATGTCTGGTAGGCAATATTCTTTGTGGCCAGTTATCTTAACTCCTTATAACCTTCCCCCAGATATGTGCATGCAAAGGGAATTTCTTTTCCTGAATATTTTAGTCCCTGGTCCCAATCATCCGAAGCGGTCCCTTGATGTGTTTTTGCTGCCTCTCATTCATGAGTTGAAACAGTTGTGGTATACAGGAGTGCGGACATATGATTGTTCGAGGAAAAATATTTTACGATGCGTGCGGTGCTTATGTGGACAATAAGCGACTTCCCTGCATACGGAATGCTATCAGGTTGGACGATGCATGGGAGGTTATCTTGTCCTTATTTCCTCGATCGGACAGATGCGTTTCAACTGAAACATGGTCGAAAAACATGCTGGTTTGATTGTCACCGCCGGTTTTTACCAATCAATCATCCATATAGGAGAAACATGCGGTTGTTTAGGAAGAACAAAATCGTGCGTGTCCCCCCCACCAGTGTATCTATCTGGGGAAGATCTAGAAGCGCAAATAGATCATTTTGGGGGACTAGAAACTGTGAATCGTTGGGGAAATTGGCACACTCCAGCTAATATGCCTGATGGATACGGGGTTAATCACAATTGGCACAAGAAAATCTTTTTTTGGGATCTTCCGTACTGGAAAAATCATCTACTGAGACACAATCTTGATGTCATGCACATTGAGAAAAACGTTTTTGATAACATCATGCATACAGTGTTAAACGTGAAAGGAAGAACCAAAGACAGCGGAAAGTCAAGGTTGGACTTGCCAGATATTTGCAACAGAAATGAGTTGCATATAATGAGCAATGGAAAATCACCAGTTCCTATATTTCGGTTGGGTGCAGAACAAAAGGCATCGTTGTTCAATTGGGTTTCATCTGACGTGAAGTTTCCTGATGGGTATGTATCCAATCTTGCTAAATCTGTTGAGAAAGGAGAAAAGTTTTCAGGGATGAAGAGTCATGACTGCCACGTGTTTATGCAACGTTTACTTCCTTTCGCATTTGCCGAACTCCTTCCAGAAAATGTTCATGAAGCAATTGGGGGGTAAGATACTTCATCACATATAAAATTATTGAGATTAATTATATATATATATGTTACAATGTATATAATTTCGTCTTTTCAGGCATCAGAGCGTTTTTCCGGGATCTTAGTACACGGACGTTGTCAGAAGATGTAATTGCACAACTGGCTGCTAATATTCCAATCTTGTTGTGCCATTTGGAGAAGATATTTCCCCCTGCATTTTTTGATGTTATGGAACATCTTCCCATTCATCTCCCCCACGAAGCAGAACTAGGAGGCCCTGTTCAGTTTAGGTGGATGTACCCATTCGAGCGCTTCATGAAACATTTAAAGGGAAAGGCAAAAAATCTAGCAAGGGTTGAAGGATCAATTGTTGCGGGAAGTTTGACAGAAGAAACTTCACACTTCACTTCATATTATTTCGCTCCAAAAGTCCGCACACGCAAACGGGCTCCCCGACGATACGATGATGGCGGTGTGGGACGAATTTATGCAGTAGAGGGTGTCCCAGATATATTCTCACCAATTGGTCGTCTTAGTGGAAAATTGAAGGAAGTTTGGTGGGATAACGAGCATGACAGGCACATCGCACATACGTACATCCTCCTAAACTGTGATGAAGTGAGTCTTTACGAAAGGTAATAACAAAACTATTTAATTAATCAGTCATTAATAATTAATTAATATAATTATAATTTAATGTGTTAATTTTATGTCTATATATGTATTTTGCAGCTTATTTGTTACCCAGGTACGAGAATGCATTGAAGGGGTTTCAGATGATGAAATAAACGACCGTAAAGATCGTCACTTTGTTGAGTGGTTGAAGACGCAAGTAAGTTAATATAGTTATAAATATTTCATTTAATTATATCGGCTTTCAATCTAACTTTTACACTTATCATAGGTTGATCATGGCGATCCCGCATATCCATTTTGGTTTCATGAGTTACTCCTAGGCCCCATCGGGAAGATAACGACCGCACTCATGTATTTTACCCGTGGTTATGTGTTTCATACATACAAGTATGGCGTTCGTCGGGCAACTACCAACTACGGAGTATGTGTTAGGGGTGAAATAGATTTTTATAGGGTTTTGCAGGAAATAATTGAAGTGGAGTACCCCCGACTGGTTAGGTTGAAATGCGTTCTCTTCAAATGTGATTGGTTCGATCCAACAGTCGGTCGAGGGGAGCGAATTAACAAATTTGGTGTGGTTGACGTCAACAATCCACGATGTTACAACAAGTTTGAGCCATTCATCCTAGCATCACAAGCAGAACAAGTAACGTTCGTTCCATATCCGCGAGTTCGAACATCTGGGATCTCATGGTTATCGGTTATTAAAATAGCTCCAAGGGGTAAAATTGTTGGTGTTGATGATCTTCCAATGCAACAAGATTCTTGCCTTGATATTACAGAACCAGAGATTACGGAGAACGTTCTTTTAATTGATCCACGAAACAGGCAACTTGAATATCTACCTGACGACACAGAAGAAGAAGGCGATTCCGACGAGTTTGAAGAAACTGACGATGATGATGAACCCAATCAAGATGATGAGCCCAACGAAGATGATGATTCTGATTGAAAGCTTATATATATATATATATATATATATATATATATATATATATATATATATATATATATATATATATATATGTAATTTTCTGTTTGTTAAATGTTTAGTTTTTGTTGTAAAATTATATATTAAACTAATAAAAAATCGACGAAACATTGATGAATTAACAGTTTTTGTGAATGAAACACGTAGATTAGGGTTAGTTTAACTTTATTACATAATACTAAACCATAAATATACAGTTATTTAATGTAAATCTGTTGATACTTAACGATGATTTTACAACGAAATTACGACGCCTAGGACCACATTCGTCGTAATATCGTCGTAATGTCATCTTGGGTTTAGGAGCATAACGTTGTATTCACACTTCTGATGATCTGGCCAACAAAGAATTCTGGGGGTCGAGTTTTCTATATTCATAAAGACCAACCACCATAAGTAAAGGATACATAGAATCTTTACTTGAAAACAAGATCCTACATGATTATTTGTTGGCCAGATCATCAAGAAGTGGGAACACAATGATCAGCGTAAAAACTCAAGGAAAAGTGGGTATGTATATATTTAATGTGTATTTTTTGTTTGAGTTAGCATTGAAGGTGTGGAATGTATTTATAGAAATGTTTTAGAAATTACCAACGGATTTGCAACGAAAATTTACAACGGTTTTACATCGAATAGCATTACAACGATTTTACATCGAATATTCGACGAAATTACGTCGACAAAATGCGATGTAAATAATTAGGTGACCTATAAAAAACCGTGTTTTACCTAAATCTCAGAGTCGACGTGAAATCGTCGTGATACCGATGTCACTCATTTCGTCGTAACATCGTCATTATTTTACGACGCGTTAACGACGATTTAGGTTTAATTTACATGTTTGGTTTATCAACGTATATCATGGTTTAATTTACATGTATGTTTTATTACAACAAAATTACGATAGATTCGTCGTAAACTCGTTGTAATTTTACAACGATGTTACGGCGATTTAGTCGTAATTTCGTCGTAATTTCTAAAATTTGGGGTTTAGGGTTTGATTTACATGTTTGGTTTTTTTATCTTATATCTTGTTTTACGTAAGTTCTAATCATAGTATAAACAAGTTTATGTTTTTACAAAATCATTTACATTATTTAAGTCATGCATGTTACGAATATACTTATATATAAGAACGAGTGCTATACATTATTATGTAAGATATGGAAATCGACGACGATATAGATTCAATCGTCGTTATTGAATATATTGTTAAATATTTGAAGTATTAGATGCATAAATATACTTCGTTCTTACGTCCAGGATATGTGTATTGTGATTTAGGGTTTAGGGTATAGATTTATTTTATTACAACGAAATTACGACGGATTCGTCGTAAAAGCGTTGTAAGTTTACAACGATTTTACGACGAATCCATCGTAATTTCGTTGTAATACCTAAAATATAGGGTTTAGGGTTTGATTTACATGTTTGGTTTTTTATCTTATATCTTGTTTTACGTAAGTTCTAATCATAGTATAAACAAGTTTATGTTTTTACAAAATCATTTACATTATTTAAGTCATGCATGTTACGAATATACTTATATATAAGAACGAATGCTATACATTATTATGTAAGACATGGAAATCGACGACGATATAGATTCAATCGTCGTTATTGAATCTATTGTTAAATATTAGAAGTATTAGATGCACAAATATACTTCGTTCTTACGTCCAGGATATGTGTATTGTGATTTAGGGTTTAGGGTATAGACTTATTTTATTACAACGATTTTACGACGCATCCGTCGTAATTTCGTTGTAATACCCAAAATATTTAATTTACCGCGTGGGGGGAAATTTCGATAGGTTGAATTTTCGGTTCCAGTATATTATCGTTTTTTGTATTTTTAAATTATATTATCGTTGTAAGGATTTTGAATTGTTAGTTAAGATTGTAATATTTATTAGTTAGGATTGAAATTATTAGTTAGGAATGGAATTATATTATACTAAAATTGAGTTATTTTTATATATTTTTAAGATATGGCGCCACGTAAGGCACACTATCGGCAGTTTCTCGAGACGGGACCGAATGAAAATTCGCAACTCCCGTCATCTTCTGCGACACAGTCCGCTGTTCCGGATTCTTTTTCCGGACCAGCGCCGCCTCCATAAGCAGATGCTCGACCGCCGTTGTTGTATGCGAGATTGACGGTCGAAGATATTTTGCAGTCGTCGGGGCATGATTCTTTAGACCGGTTAGATCAACGACGGCTCCCGAATACTTTTTGGTACGTAACTACAAATTTTTTTTTAATAACATTATGAATTTGTTTGTTTTTACTAATAATTTTTGTTTTATTTCTCAGGTTTAAGGAAGATAACAAAGTTGGACGGAGTGTGGCTGACACCATTAAAGCCTATTTCATGGAGCCTCACCGCAATTGGTCTTCGGTTCCGGAAGACATTGTCGAGACATGGTTTAAATGTTTCGCGGTAATTTTTTTTTTTTAATTCATTATTATTTAGGAGAATTCTTTATCTTTAATATATCGTTTCTAATTTTGTTTTTTTTTTGTATAGCAAAAATGGTATTGGGACGTTGCGATCAACGAGACGGTGAAGGCGGAATTCAAATAGAAGGGAAAATTGCGGCTCAACAATACCGTCTCCGATTGGAAGAGGAAGTGGGAGGTTAAAGGCAATCATGGGAAGCTAAGTGTTCGGCTTCTCGAAACACTATGGGTCCACACGGTCTTCCAGCGCTTATGCCTCATACGTCGGGTCAAACATCTTTTGCGGGAAGACGCCTTCAAATGGTAATAATTTTTTCGCTTATAATTTTATTTATGTAATTTTAATTTGTTATTAATTTATATTATCCATCAACGGTTTGATTTCTTTTTGAATGTCTTTTTGTTAGGCAAATGGAGGCGAACTTCCTCCAATGACCCGAGTTTTTGCGGAAACTCACAAGAAGAAAGACGGATTTTTTGTAGATCCTCGAGCTGAGGCGATCTACAATGACGCGCATGCAAGGATCGACGAGCGTCAAACTCAGCTTTCTCAGCAGCTATCACCTGGCGGTAGTTCGGTCCAATCCACTGCGACTTTGACGGTTGCCCAGATGGACGACATTTACGCAGAGGTAATTTAACGTTTTTTTTTTACAAAAGTTAATGTTTCTTTATACAATTTATTAAATTTTACGTTTCTTTTTTAAAGGTTGCCCCGAAGTAAAAGGTCAGAGTTTTAGGGATGAGATCGATCGTAGATAGTGCCGCCGCGTCGTCCCGTCGTCAGCTTTTCGATGATACGGTTATTTTGCGGACGGAGTTAAACACCGCCAACTCCGAGATCAACACTTTGCGGGCGAAGCAGGTGGTATACGATGAGAAGATCCAAGTATACGATAAAACAATCAAAGGATACAACACTCTCTTCGATATTATTGCCCTGACTAACCCGACTTTGGCGGCTGCACTAAGGCAGCAGGAAGGATCGACATCGGGCCAGCCGAGTGATCCGCTCGCGCAAGAACGAGCGAATATAGAACAGAATGGATCGGACGACGAGTTTTTTGATAATTTACGTTTTTCAACTGGGCAATAGTTTGGATTAATAATTTTATTTTGTATTTTAAATTTTATTTTATATTTTGAATTTATTTATAAAATTTTAATTTATAAATAATTTTTTTTTTTAATTTTATTTAATTTATATAAAAATTATATTTAATTTACGACGAATTTACATAGAATATTTTACATCGATTTTACATCGTTCAATAATTTACATCGATTTTACATCAATAGTTTTACATCGATTTTACTCGTTCAAAAATTTACAACGAATTTACAGCTACATATTATGACGAATTTACAACGGATTATCAAAACAGAAATTGTATAATTCGATGTAAATTCGATGTAATGTTTCATCCTATTACGACGACTTTACGACGGATTGTCGAAAAAAATTTGTATAATTCAATGTAAAATCGATGTAATTTTTCATCGTGATATCGATGTAAAATCGATGTAATGTATTCGTCGTAAAATCGTTGTATATTTACATCGATTTTACGACGAATAATATACGATGATTTTACGACGATTTTTAGTCCTCCTTAATGGTACGACCAATTTACGACGATTTCCGATTAACGACGGTCATATTATGACGAATTGTTAATCGTCGCTAATCCGTCGTAAAAGATGTTTTACGACCAATTTACGACGATTATGTTAGTTGTAAAAGGGCAGTTTTCTTGTAGTGAGATACCATTCTCAATATCAACATGATGAACGTGTCTCGCCTTACTCCTACAAACTATCTTATGTGGAGTAGGTAAGTTCACGCCTTGCTTGATGGCTATGAACTAGCCGGCTTTCTCGATGAAACCATGCTGGTTCCATCCAAAACCATCATCGTTGATGATACTGCTGAAGCCAATCCAGATTTCAACATCCGGAAAAGGCAGGACAAACTCATCTACAACGCTCTTCGGTGCCATTTCCGTTACCGTCCAACCTCTACTCTCTCGTGTTTCGACCGCTGCTGAACTCTGGTCTACTCTGGCCGACACCTACGCTAAACCAAGCATAGGTCTCTCCAAACAACTCAAGCTACAACTAAAGCACTCACTATAAGAAATCAGAGTTTTTATAGCAGGACAGTATAGCGTTTTTTCGATTATGCTATGGTTGACATACCTCTGGTTTTTACATAGCGTTTGTATATTTGTAAACGCTATGATAGAGTCGTAGATATTAATTAAAAACAAAATCAGGCGTCTCGTTTTAATATTGTGCCGGTTATGTTTAATTGCAAAACCATAATTGAAACGTTATGGAAGTGTTAGGCGGTATTTACTCCCGCAACACTTAGACAAAATTTTCCCCCAAAAATTTTCAGTCCTAATTTCTTGTTCTTCCCTCTTCCCTATTTGGCTCCAATTTGCTCGATTCTCACAATCTCCGCCTTTTCCCACTCTCTCCCACATAAATTCATGTTTCAATACCTAAGCTCCTACCAGATTTTGCTCCAATTTCTCACAATCTCGATTTTATCACTGTCTCCGACAAAGCTAACTCGTTCGAACCCAAACCACCGCAACTGAGCCGCAATCCATCTTACCCTTTTGCCTTTTCGAATATTTGAAACACTAAACCCAATAATTTGTCAGCTATCTGAATCACTAAGGAAAATGGTGTGTTCCCTATGGAGGCATGCGGCGGAGGAGCTTTGTAGGTGAAGAATCCGAAATCAGGCGGAGGATTGGAGTCCAAATCAAACAGACAAAAGAGAAATCCCGGCGGAATCTCCCGGATTAGGCGGCATTGAGGTAACGAACGAGAATCACAGACTTTGGGTCTCTCTTTATCGAGACGAGATCGAAGAAGACATGTTCAGCATTAGCGGAAACATACCATCTCGCCTGCCACGAAAGAGGACAAAAACTTTGCAGAAATAACTCGATGTAATTCACCAGGTGTTCAACGAATTGCCTAGCACAATTTCCAGATTATTGTTTAGCCTCTTGGCAATTCATTGATTAAAATGTCTGTGATGTAGGTTCTTTTCCATGGATTGTCTTGTGAAATGCTGATTGCTTCAGAGTATCCAATTCTGCTGCTAAGGTCTGCACATTGGCTTTGATCAAGTCACTTACTTGCTCGATTAGGCTTGGATCAACCTACCCTTTTTACGAATGCGATTGTTGGAAAGATTTGTTGGAATTTTACATGTTTTTTGTAGTGTTAAGTTTCTAAGAATTTCACGAGAGATTGCATCTTTGCCTGTGTATGAATAGGTGACTGCCAAGTAAGTTAAAGTTCTCAATGAACAAAAGTGTTGATTATGAACACTCTTATTCGAAGCTTTTTTCTCTCTCCGTCTTCCATCATTATCAACAATGAGGCCTGGATTTGTTTTCCTTTTTGTTTCTGGTTGATGATGTAATGAAATCTTTCACCCATTCTCCAGTTTATAATATCTGAACTAAGATTTGTGACAAAGATGTGATATTCATGTGTTGTTGTTTACAGGAATGCGGGAAGAGAAAGACTAGAGAAGATGATCAAGATGAAGTATCAAGAGGGACAACACGAGTTCACAAGTTTATGAAAGATTTTGCAGAGATGCCATTTTATGTATACAAGTGTCTAGCTTTGGTTTAGATCAATATGGGAAATTGAGACAAGAGGAAGCTTTGGAAAATCAAAAATTACTCTTCTCTTGGTTTTAAATGATCCTCTTGATTTTTGAACATTTCCAATCTCTGTGTTGTCCTGCTATGAATGTTAACTGTCTCTCCGATGCTATGATGAATATGTGGATTTTGAAGATCGCGATCCACCAAGAGAATCTCAAGACTGAAATGTATGAGACTTTTTGTATATATTCTGAGAATTTTCCCAAAAGAAAGAAGAAAATGAAATTTTGGAAGAGAAACCACAAAATGAGCACAATCTGCAGTTTTGTTGATAATTCTGAAAACTCAATAGATTATACAACTAATGACATGCCAAATTAATAGTTAGATGGTTTTTTGAATAGAAACCACAAACAAATCAATAGTTTGGTATCACACAATTTTTGTTAGATAGTTATCGTTTTTAAAAGTTTATTAAATTCTAAAATTATATATTATTAGGAAAATGTAAATCACAAAAAATGTAAACTCTAAACCCCAAACACAAACCCTAAACCCCAAACACAAATCATAAACCCTAAACTTCTAACTCTTGATCATAAATTCTAAATTTTAAATTGTAAAACTCTTAAAAATAAACATCAAATAATATACAAAAAATAATCCAACAATTATAACAAATTTCAGAATTGATAATACAAAACAAAACAAATAAATTCTTGAATTTGATTTAGTGTATAAGGCTTAAGATTTGATTTAGTGTATAATGCTTAAGGTTTAGGGCATTGGAGTATAGAGTTTACTGTGTGAAATATAATTTTTTGTAATTTTCCAATTAACAATAGAATATACAATAAATTTTTACTTCATATGTATAACATAATATTTATATAAAATAATTTTTTAAGACAAAACTTAAAAAGAATTAAGTGTTGAGTATTTGATTTAGGGTTTAGGGTATAGGTTATGTTGATTTAGGATTTATGTTATATTGATTTATGGTTTAGGTTATGTTGTCAATTAACAAATGAAAATGATTGCCAATGATTGGAACTGATTGCAAAATCATTGCAAAAATGATTACAAACATATATACAAACCTTACAAACTAATGATAAGTTAGTAAGAGTTTAGGCCATAGAGTTTGAGGTTTAGGGCATAGGGTTTGAGGTTTAGGGTATAAGAGTTCTGATATTTTTTTCTTGTTCTATTAACAATAGAAATATAATTTTAAGTATTAATGAGTGTTTGATCTAGTATATATGGATTCACACTTGTAAGATATTTTTTTATATTTCTCAATTAAAAAAAAGAAAATATAATAAATAATTGTTCCATACTAAAACGTAATATAGAACAGAAAAAACACTAAAAATTTCAGACCCGCGACACTTAGACAAAAATTTCCCTCTTCCCTCTTCCCTCTTTGGCTCCAATTTGCTCGATTCTCACAATCTTCGCCTTTTCCCGCTCTCTCCCACATAAATTCCAGTTTCAATACCTAAGTTCCTTCTAGATTTTACTCCAATTTTTCACAATCTCGATTTTATCACTGTCTCCGACAAAGCTAACTCGTTCGAACCCAAACCACCGCAACTGAGCCGCAATCCATCTTACCCTTTTGCCTTTCCGAATATCTGAAACACTAACCCCAGTAATTTGTCAGCTAGCTGAATCACTAAGCGAAGGCGAACTCGAGTTTTTATCTTTTGTTTTTTTGTTTCTGATAAACAAATCGTTTTTTATCTCTTCACTTGTAGTGATTAGGGTTATTGCATGTTGAATTGATTCGTCTCGGTCGTGTTTACTCTTTTGCAGGAAGATTTCGATTCATATCTTGTTTAACTGCTTCCCTTAAAAGTACTAGTGTTGTGATTTTCTGGGTTTTTTCTTTCACTTTGGATTTTGCTTAAATGTTTATGTGAGTTCAATCGAATTATACCATTGCTTTGTTTTTATTTTATAGCTCGATTTAAGCGAAAGGAAAGACACTTTATCAGGTAAAATCACTTAAACTTGATTCTTCTATCAGAACTCGTTGTGTGTTGTTGTTGTGGCTTAAAGTGACTGTCTCTGGTAATTACTTGTATGCACATTTGGTCGGAGCTGTTGTAACATGGATAAAGCTTGGGTCTGGTTAACAAGGTATTAACTTGACTGTCTTTACACATCTTTATTGATTTCATATCATGAATTGTGATTTTGAATTTTTATTTTTCATTTTCTATCAACTTACAGGAATAGCCTTTAGTATGAGAAAGGAGCAACTGAGTTTGTGTATGATTCAGCAAGACGTTTGTGTAATCCAGCTGAAATGTTCTGTCCTTGCCTTGATTGCCGCAATGTCTGCCATCAACCAACTAAGACAGTTTTCGAGCATCTAGTGATTAGAGGGATGGATCAGAAGTACAAGAGGTGTAAATATTGGAGTAAACATGGGATTACAAGGGATGATAAGAAAACTGATGTTCACACGTCTGAATATGAGGCTTATGAGTTGATTAGGACATTTGTTATGGCGAGTGAAGGCAATTAACCATCTAAGAAGCAGAATGCAGAAGGGTTTGAGGGCATTGACAATCGAGAAGAAGCTGAGTTTAGGAAGAAGTTCGACTGATGATGTTGTTGTTGGTGAAGGAGAATACTGCTCTAGTGAACCAACATATAAGATTGGTCAAATTCCCCTGGGTCCTAATGCGGCTGCTGTAATTGTGAAATCTGTATCAGTCCCAGAAGCATATGTCTAGAGACCTACTACAACCATTGGCTCACTTGCTCAGGCTGTAGGATTTAAAATTGCATGGCCATGTGAGAAGATAATATTAGACGATGATATTAACTACTCACAACATGCTAACACTGTCGGCTCCGAGGTAAATTGAAAGTGATTTTGTGTTCCTCTCAAATTCACATTAAGTAGATTACTAATAGATTGTGTTTATATTTGGCATGATTCATTAGGCTACAAATGCAATCAAGAGGAAGAGTTCATATCTTTGATTACTGGAAAGGAGAAGATGAATTGATTGCTGAGGGTATATTGTTGTCAACTGAACCTTCCGAATTGGTCAACGATATTCCGCTTGGACCGAATGCTGCAGTTGTTAAGATTGAGGTTGTTGTTAAAACTGCTGCTTTTCTATGGAGACCTAGGACTGGAATGTCAAAGATGGGCGATGCACTACATGAGACCATTTCATGGCCTATTGATAGATTACGACTACCTCATCAACCTACAGTTGATGAAACAACCAAGAAATCCACTCAGGTAAATTTCAAAAACTAGTTTCTTAATACACTTGGATAATAGTTAGTGTAGTCAGATTTTTAGATAAGACTGAGAATAGATATTTGTTGTCTTGGTTTGTTGATATTGCCGTGATGTTATTGTGATGAATGTGTTTATCATTTTTGGTTTTAGAGTGGTAGTCCCAGCACTGATAGTAGCGGCAAAGGTGCTAAACAGAAGTGCACTCTCTTGGACTGTGATAACTCTGGACAGACAGTTGCAGTAGGTCGTGTGTTTTCAACTGATCTAGCAGACAAGGCTCATTTCATCCCTTTAGGTAGCAATGCTTCTAAGGTTTGGGTAGAGGTTTCCAAGGTTGATGGTGCACGAGTGTGGAGACCAAACTCTGAAGTTGAATTCATAGCTGGTTCAGTAGGATCCACAATTGTTTGGCCTAATGAAAAGATTGTTTTCATCTGAGACAATTGTGAAACATTTGAGTTTTATGTTGTACTTTGAACTACTTCTCTTTGTGTCTGTAATATGTTGAACCAATGTTTCTTTCTTTGTTACACTTAATGTAGTGGAATCTATGTTTGATATTATAATAATGTTTCTAAATCCATAATCGTATATATATATATATATATATATATATATATATATTTATAGTAACAAATTCATATTAAAACAATACTAAGAAACAATTACAATAACTTGCTATAGTTATATTAAAAATAACAATTCCCAAGCGCTGTTAATAATGTAAATAATAGCAAAAAGAACACGCTATTAAATACTATTTAGTTGCATAATAAAATGCGCTATAGTATATGACAATACGATAGCACTGCAAAAAACCGTTATCTAAAGTGTCTGACCTATTATGACGGACGATGATACAACGCTTGTTAAAACGCTTGTTAAAACGCTATGGTATCGTTAGATAGCGTTATTCAGCCGCTAAGAAAAGCCTTTTTCTTATAGTGGCTGGACAAAAGGCACCAATACAATCCATAAATACTTTCATGGCCTCATTGCCCGTTTTGATCAGCTGGCCCTTCTTGACAAAGCCATAGGGCATGAAGACCAAATTGACTATGTTCTTGAAGGATTACCTAAAGACTACAAGTCTGTGGTAGATCAAATCAAAAGACGTGACGTTCCTCCCTCTCTCACTGAACTGTATGAGAAACTCCTTAACCAAGAAGCCAAAATCCTCCATTCTGCTCCTCTTCTGTCTCTTCCTGCATCTGCCAATTTCGTCAACAATCACAGCAACAATCGCCCAAACCAGCGGTTCAACAACAAGATTAACCATCCATGGCAGCCTCACAACAATCAAAAACATGAGCAGCATCAATACAAACCTTACCTTGGAAAGTGTCAATTATGTGGGGTTCAAGGCCATAGTGCAAGAAGGTGTCCACAACTGTCCAGTGTTCCACAAATCTCTCAAATTCATGCAGGCTCCAACAGCCCCTCACCGTGGCAGTCGAGAGCAAATATTGCTACCCCCTCTCAAAATGCGACTCCTTGGCTCCTTGATTCTGGTGCAACCCACCACATCACAACATACCTCCATAATCTTTCACTCCACCAGCCTTACAATGGAGGAGATGAAGTCATCCTTGGTGATAATTCTGGTCTTCCCATCTCCCACATCGGTTCTACTTCTCTTTTCTCTTTTATTAAACCTCTTGGTCTACAACAAGTGCTTTATGTGCCTAATATACAGCGCAATCTCATTTCTGTATATCGATTATGTAACACTAATAAGTGTCAGTCGAATTCTTCTCTGCCCATTTTCAGGTGAAGGATCTTCGCACGGGTGTCCTATTACTCCAAGGAAAGACTAAATATCAGCTGTATGAGTGGCCAATCACACCATCTACCATCACCTCCTTCTTTGCCTCTCCATCCACCAAAAACACTTTCTCCTCTTGGCACTCTCGCTTTGGCCACCCTGCATCTCATATTTTAAAATCTGTTATTTCATAAATTTTGCTTCCGCTCTCTAATTCTTCATCAGAAATGATGCCCTGTCTTGATTGCAATCTTAATAAAAGTCACAAACTTCCCTTTTCACAAACTTCTCTCACTTCTATTCGCCCACTTGAATATATCTTCACCGATGTTTGGACTTCCCTACTTCACTCTGTCGACAATTACAAGTATTATCTTGTGTTAGTTGATCATTACTCCCGATACACATGGCTATATCCTCTTAAACAGAAATCTCAAGTTCGAGAAAATTTTCCAATATTCAAATCTCTGGTCGAGAACAAATTTCAAGCAAAAATTGGTACTCTATATTCAGACAATGGAGGTGAATTCATTGGGCTAAAGATGTACCTGTCAGCATGTGGCATTTCTCACCTCACATCACTACCCCATACTCCGGAACACAATGGAGTCTCCGAAAGAAAACATCGCCATATTGTAGAGACGGGCTTGACGTTACTCTCTCAAGCATCAATGCCGCGACGCTACTGGACCTATGCTTTCGCAACTGCGGTTTATTTAATAAAATGTATGTCCACTCCTGTGCTCTCCATGGATTCTCCTTTCCACATGATATTTGGAAATCATCCCAACTACAACAAGCTGCGAGTTTTTGGATGCCAGTGTTTCCCATGGTTACGTCCATACACCGCCAACAAGCTTGATAGTCGTTCCTCCCGATGTGTCTTCCTTGGATATTCGCTCACACAAAGCGCATATCTCTGTCCCGATCCAGAATCCTCTCGCATCTATACATCACGCCATGTTCAGTTCAATGAGAACATCTTCCCATTTGCTTCCACTCATACACATCAAACCCACTCTTCATATACTACTTCAAACGATTGGATACCCTCCGTGTCACTCGTTCATACAGCTGATCGTCTACACCTGTGTCGAGACCCTCACCACTCTCAACTGCTCACACACCTCATCTTGAGGCTCCTTCATCATCAACTATTCATGCACCTCACATCGAGGCTCCTTTGTCATCAGCCGCTCATACACCTCACATCGAGGCTCTTTCGTCATCAGCCGTTCATACACCTCACATCGAGGCTCCTTCGTCATCAGCCGTTCACGCACTTCATATCGAGGCTCCTTCATCATCCACCGCATCACCAACCGCCGCTCATCGGTCTGCCATCCTTCATCCACCGTTAAAAGCTCTATTTTTTGCTCCTCCGCTGCAAGCTCCAACACCGCCGGCACACTTCACCTCCGCTCCTCTCGCACCGTCGTCTGCTCCACTCCCTCACGATTTGCCTTTTTCTATGCAATCAACTCCAGTGTCGCTTTCATCAGCTCAACCTCCGATAGCTCCGCAAGCTCCGCCACGACAAGCTCCGGCGACCATGACTCCATCGACACAATCGGCGCCTCAGTTGATCATTGTCGACGTTATCTTCGACGATGAAAATCTCTCCCCTAACCAATCGGATCCACCCATCTCTAATCCAAAATCCAAAAGCCTTACACAAAATATAACCCAAGCCCAAATACAAAATTTCCCAAATCAAGCCCAACAAGGCCCACACTCACCCTCTCTTTCCCACACGCAAATCTCTGTTACGACAAATACCCTTTCTCTTCCTATCGCCGCTGAAAATCACCTTCCCATGACCACCAGAGGCAAAAAAAAAATTATTAAACCCAACAAAAAGTTCATTAACGTGATTTCTGTCCAAAATAGATACCCACCAGAACCAACCACAGTGATTCAAGCAATGAAGGATCCATATTGGCGCTACGCGTTGTCCGATGAGTATAACGCTCAAATCAGAAATCGGACATGGGATCTCGAACCACCATCTCCAAATAAACACGTCGTCGGCAAGAAAGGGGTATTCAAACTGAAATACAAACCAGATGGATCCATTGAGCGCTACAAAGCAAGGCTAGTTGCCAAAGGATATCATCAACAGCAAGGTATCGATTACTCTGAAACATTTAGTCCCGTCATTAAATCTACCACGATACGACTGGTGCTCGATGTCGCAGTGAATCATGATTGGCCACTTCTTCAATTAGACGTCAATAACGCCTTTCTTCAAGGTACTCTTGACGAAGAAGTTTTTATGACTCAACCACTCGGTTTTGTTGATGCTGATCGTCCTAATTATGTTTGTCGGTTAAACAAAAAAATATACGGTCTCAAGCAAGCACCGAGAGCCTGGTACCTTGAGTTGAAGAACTATCTCGTCTCCGTTGGATTTTACAACTCCATTGCCGATACTTCTCTTTTCATTCTACATCGAGGAGAGCATTTTATTTACCTTTTGGTATATGTCGATCACATATTGGTAACAGGCAACTGTTCTACGCTCATTCAAAAATCCTAGACAACCTTGCGAATCAATTCTCGATCAAAGACTATGCACCTCTCAGCTACTTCCTCGGTATTGAAGTAACAAGGACGCCCAATGGACTTCATCTGATGCAACGGAGATACACTTATGATATTCTCACACAGAACAACATGATGAATGTTAAACCTGTCTCTACACCGATGGCATCTTCTCCGAAGCTTTCACTACATTCTGATACGCCTCTCTCCGATGCTACGAAGTATCGAACACTTGTTGGAAGCTTGCAATACTTAGCCTTCACGAGACCGGATATAGCCTTTGCCGTAAACCGCTTGTCTCAGTTTATGCACCGCCCCACTGAAGATCATTGGCAAGCAGCCAAACGTGTCTTACGATATCTCGCTGGCACACCAACACATGGATTATTCCTTCGGAAACATCGGACACTCATGCTGCATGTTTACTCTGACGCTGATTGGGCAGGAGACTCTGATAATTTTCTGTCAACAAATGCTTACATTGTCTACTTTGGTAACACTCCCATCTCTTGGTCTTTAAAGATACAACGTGGTGTCGCTTGTTCCTCGATCGAAGCTGAGTACCGCTCTGTTGCAAATACGGCATCTGAAGTTCGAAGGGTGTGTTCTCTCCTCTCTGAACTTGGTATTACACTACCCTCTACTCCTACCATCTATTGCGATAATGTCGGTGCCACCTACCTATGTACAAATCCAGTATTTCATTACCGTATGAAACATATAGCTTTAGACTACCACTTCATACGAGAACATGTTCAATCCGGGATACTTCGGGTGACCCATGTTTCAACTAAGGATCAATTGGTTGATGCTCTAACGAAACCACTCCCTCGGGCTTCATTCATTGATCTATGTTCCAAGATTGGAGTCGTCGAAACCCCTCCATCTTGCGTAGGTGTGTTAAGGAAATGAATACAATCATATCTCCTATGATTGCTCAATCCCACATATCTCTCTCAATCATATCAATTACATTAATTCATTCAATCCTTGTAATTATGCAATGTGATTATGTTGTAGACTTGTATATAAGTTGTACACTACCATTCAATAATAATACACAATTTCAAACACTTATAATTGTTTCTATCTGCTTTTCATATCAAATTTTATTTTCTTTCAATTAGTTATATAACCAAAATAAATCAAATGTTAGTTGTCAGATCTGTCCCTTCTTTAAAGCATATGAAACATGCGTTTTATGCCATAGATAAATAAGAAGAAATGGGCAACACTCTAGAATGCCTTGTGTAGCTAAGAGCATCTCCAACGGAGGTTTATAAGTGGGGTTCTTAGAGTTATTAGGGAAAAAATAAATGAAAAATGGTTTTATTGTTTAGAACCGATCCTTAGATAAGAGTTTTTAGGATCGGTTCTTAGAGACACCTGTTACCTTCTCATTGGCAAAAAAAAAAAAAAAAATTTAAATCAACAATTGTCATAAAAAAATTTCTGCGACGTTCTCTCTTCTTCGTTTGTGTGCGAAATCTTCTGCGATTTTGGGTTTTTTTTTATTCGTGCTGTGGTTATGGAGATTGAGTCCGCCACGAGGCTCATTCAAGCGGGCCTTTTTCTCGTTCATCAATCGCGACCTATTCCCAGTAATGACTACTCTTATGTTTTTTTTTTGGGTCTGATTTCTTCGCTTTCATTTCCGATCCGTTTTCGTTTCTGATAGTCTATTTGCATGGAGAGATTGACTGCTGTAGAATTAGGAAATTAAGCTTGAGCTATCCTTAGCTAGATCTATTGTATGGACGTGTGACGTGCGGATGTGAATCAATATCTAGTGATTTCTTTTCCTTCAGGCTTAGCCTTCGAAACGCTTGCTGGAGTGATTTCATTAGCACCTTCAGAGATTGATCAATCATTGGTAAGTGAGATCTTTGGTGCACTATATTACTGTTTTCCTGAGAATATATTCTAATGAGACATTATTCATGTTTGTCATCTTGTAGATCCAGTAATTAGAGGGCACACATTATTTGCAGCTTCAGAATCCACATGATTGATGGTATGCAATAACCACATTTCTCTGTGTCATGCATTCTGTCAGATGTGTTGATAATTCTGCTCTGCTTGTGTTTGTGTTTAGGTTTTCTGAAGCTCTGTTTTCAAACGCTTAAGAAACTGTTGAATAAGGAAGTGAATGTTTGCCCTAATAGAATTTTGTCCTCCATATGATGAATTAGTTTTCGTGAATACATATTCATTCAAACTCCACACTTCAGTTCTGTCATGTTTTCACATTATGGCATATGACTAGAGTTCATGAAACCCCTTGTCTATCTTGATTTTTATTCTTTGCTGTATTGTATGTCAATAAAATGTTTTTGCAGGATATGGATCCATTGACTTCAACGATTGAATACCAGTGTACCACAGCAGGTTTATTTATTATCTTAGAAGATGATCAAAGAAAGTTACATTCTTCGATAGAAGCTGATTCTTTGTTACCTCTTTTCTGTTTAATTACTAACTAATATTTTCGTGCGCAGAAAAGTTAGTGGATGAAGGGAAGACGTTTGATGTTGTTCTTGCCTTAGAGGTATCTTTTGTTGGTCCATAATATACTTCAACATGTGCCTTCCTCTTTGTAAAACTTCTGTGATATATGTACCGTTCCATTTCTAGTTTCTAATATCATTTTCATGGTTCTGTTAGTTCTGTATAATGAAGGTCATCGAGCATGTAGCAAACCCTGCAGAATTCTGCAAGTCGTTGTCAGCATTGACCATCCCCAACGGAGCCACAATACCCTGAAGAATATCCAGAAGAAGAAGGGAAAGGGTGTTGCTTAGAATTTGTTCTTCTTTGCTTTAAGCTTTTTTGTGTATCTTGAAACATGTTTTGAGTTTTTAATTTCATATGTCTGAGAATCTATGTTTTTGGATTAGCTTTCTATGGAATTTCATAAATCTTTTTCATATTTTAAAAAAAGTAATTATCAAAATATTAATTATTTATTTTTAAGAATTCCTAATGAAGTTCAACCATTGGAGGAGCAAAAAATTAAGGGTTCCTAAAGAGGTTCTAAACTTTCAATTAATCAAAATTTATTAATAAAAAATAAGTAAGAACCCATGAGAGGTTCTTACCATTGGAGATAGTCTAAGATAGTAAAATATTGAAAGTTGGCATTCACATCCCTGGATCAAGTACTTTTGAATGCCTTATTTTATTTTATTTTGTTTCTAAAAGCAATTTCTATTAAGACCATATTTTTTTGTATGCTTTAAGCCACATACATATATAGGACGGCACTGCTATTTTATTTATCATAGTCATGTTTTTTTCTTATGTACTCACGGTCAGCTGTTTTTTTTTTTATTGATCGGTTGATATAAGTTTTTTAAAAAATAAATTTCTCTGTTTCAAAATAATGTGTGTTTAAAGTTTTTTACACAGATTTAAAAACATTTTTTAAAAAAATATTTATAATCTACCTAAACATAATTAAACCAATGATAAAACAAACTGTATAATACATTAGTCATAAAAATAAAATAAAATAAAAAATTTATAGTTGAAAATATCATATAATTTTAGACAATTTTTTTTTCTTTCATAAAACATCAATTAATTAAAAATAAGATACAAAATTATATGATTTAACCTGCACGTATACTAAAACTTACTTTTCAATAAAATATGTTTTTGCTGAAATATTTTCAAAAAATTATGATCATCAAAGTATAACAGATCCAATATAAATTTTTGGGTATATATAAAAATAGACTTATTTGTATGAGATGATGCTTAATCTGACTTTTCTTATAATTTTGTCACTTTCATTTTTTATTTTTTTTAATGTAAAATGATGATTCTGTCCTCCTCTCTAATTGGTTCACGTACTCTACACAAAAAATGTGTCGTACTGTACATCACACATGTACATCAAATTAAGTGTAATGTTTGCCAATGTTTTTTAAAAGTAATTAAGAAAGTGTCAAATTTTGTAAAGCTCTCATAAAAAAAAAATATATATATATATATATAAAAGCTTACATGATAAGTGTTTTGTTTTAAAAACAATCTCAAAAAATAATGGCACGTAATTCTCCTCAGTGGTGGTGAGAAAAGAATAACAGAGTTCCAAGATAATATTTGTGATTTGAAGTTGTTGGGTTTGCGGTAGTGTATCCTTCTGACTGCCCATGATCGTAGTATTTCCTTCTTTTTAGTATTTAAATAAGGTAAATTGTTGTTTTTACCCTAAAATTTCGTTTTTATGACAAAAATACAACGTCATTTCAATTAAATGTTGTGCTACACTTTTGAGGTGGAAAATTACAGTTACCCCCTTATGACCAAACAAAAAACGCGAAACCGCTATTATCATTTTAACCTTCGCGACATGTCAGACTTCTATAGAGATCTGACTTTTTAACTCTAATAGAAGTCTGATTGATTTCTCTTACCAGACTTCTCTTAGACGTATTCGAGAAGTCTGATATAGATTCAAATAGTAATTTTTAATTTAAAAATTAAAAAAAAAAATTTGTTAAAATTTTTTTCTACAATAATTAAATATAGACGATTTTGATGTATATAAATTAATATTTCATAAAATTGAATCAAATTAAACAAGGTTAGTTAATTATGCATATACCTCAATAAATATCATACTTCTCGAAGAAGTCTGATACAGATTTAATTAGTAAATTTAAATTTAAAATTTGTAAAAAATTATTTTGTATACATAAATTAAATATAGACGATTTCGAAGTATTAAAATTAAATTTCGTAAAATTGAATCAAATTAAAAACATGTAAAGCAAAGTAGGTTGTAAACCTCAAAACATGTTTTGTAATGGAAACATTTACATATAACTTTAGGGTTAGATTCATGGTTTACCAAATTTACATTTGAAATTTTAAATTTGCACATATGTGTTGTAATATGATGGTATTTAAGTAGTAATTATCAAGTTTAGGGTTTATCAGACTGCCATTTCAGTCTGATCATGTCCATGTTTATCAAACTTCTTGATGGAAACATGTGAATTAACCTGAAATCAGTTACCCTACTTGTGATTTTACCACATATATAAACTAAAGTTACCAACCGTAATCTGTAAAAGTCATTATCGACTATCTCTCTCTAAAACAGGAAGAATTTCTCTCTCTCTAAACTCTCTCAAACATCTCTCCGGAAACTCTTGTTGCCACCCCCACCGCCACCGCCGTCGTCAGCTTCTTCAGTCTAGTAATTACCTCTCCTTTTTCGTGTCACCTTACCAGTCCCTCCATATATCTATCTTCATCTTTTCATCACAACTCCATTTTCTTATAGGTCGAATCGCCACCGCCACCGCCGCCGCCGCCGCCCTCGCCGTCGTCAACTTCGTCTTTGCAACTAAGTTAAGCTTCCTAGAAAAAAGTTTTTCGCCTTGTACTCTACTTTTTCTGCAAAAGTTTTAGATCTATACGAAATAAGACCATTTTTCCATGTTCTTTGTCTACATCTAAACAAACAGATGGGTTTTTAATTAATTCCGTTTTAGATCTACAAGATAGAAGTCCATTTTTCTATGTCAAAGAAAAGTTCTAGGTCTGGTATGTATTTTGATGCTTGGTTGTATTCAGTCCAAATTTTTCTTGAAAATTACTATATTAGAAGTCTGAAAGTGAATTAGACTCGATACGAAGTCTGATACTTGACCTGATCTGAATTAGACTCAATTAGATGTCTGAAATTATACTTTCATTTAATTAGACTCTGTTAGAAGTCTGGAATTTGACATGATGGAATTTTGCCGCCCAGAAAAAGCGGGAATTTTGCCGCCCAAAATTTCCAGACTTCTCGCTCAATTATCTCATCACTATCAGACTGCTAAAAGAGTCTGATATCAGACCGCGTTAAGAAGTCTGACATCAGATTGCGAAAGCGGTATTTTTATGTGGTAAACCCGTTTTTTTAACCGCCGCTTAGGACACATATAAAAGGGTTTTTTATCACCTCATTTTTACAGTTACCGAAACAAATAACAAACAAAAAAAACACTGATTCTCGTTGTCGCTGCCGTAATTCGTCGCTTACATCATCTCATGTGCCTTATACGGTAAGATTCTTCTACTCCTCTCTTCGCCGCAAACCATCACCTTCTCGATACTGATTTCTAGAACTCAGCGTTGAACTCTTGTCTTTTTTCATTTCCAGATCTTGATTCTCTCTCCTCGCCGTTGTCACCGCTCTTTCAAGTCTTCCATAGAGGGTAACAGATTCAAATTGAGCAATAATGTTTAGATCTTTGGGTTTGAGTTGTATTGTGTTATGTGGATTTTTGGGATTCGTCAGATTACTTCATGAATAGCCTTCGTAGTTAACTCTGACTATATTTCGTCAGACTGCAAATAGAGTCTGAATTTGAGTAGTCAGACTGCATATGACGTCTGACTTTAAGTTTTCAGACTGCTAATGGAGTATGGTTGTGGTTGATGCATGTTTTAGACATAATGGCAGAACGTGAATTCCCTCCAAGGATGTTCACAACCGGGTATGAGCCTCAACCAGACAAAGGGTGTCAGACTTCTATTTCTATCTTTTGTAATGAATTTCTGTTATTAGACTTATATTGCAGTTTGGAAAGGGTGTGATTTTCTTAAGAATTATTTAGACTTGACGAGATGCAGCAAACACATAAGTACTACAAATTAAGTTTAAGCCAACAACAACAACCAACGATTAACAAAACAAGTTCTTAGACTTAGACAACTTAAAAAACGACTTGTAAACGAAATATTGTACTTGAAAGACACCAACAGAATCCTCTCAGGCTTTCTTCAGACTTCTCTATCAGACTTCTAAATTGCATTCGTCAGTACATCAGACTTCCACCAGATCTAATCCTTCTCAGGTTTGGTTACATGTCTCCACCGAAAAAGACAGCAGCTTCTCATATACAGTAGATAGATGAAAACAACTATAAAATATGTGAGTGTAAGGTGATTTAGCTTACACAATTTGGTTTTTTTGTGGCCTGGTTGTTTGCAATTAGAAAAAGTATATTGCTTGGGAAGCTTCCGTGGTTTATTGTCCTTTGTCTTGGCAATTTCTAGCCAAGTTTGCCACCTCGACTTCTGAGGTCTTCCAGGAGGACGAGGATTATGCGGGGGAGGGACACGTACGGTGTCACTGTCATGAGCTTTCATAGTACAGGTCTTCGGAAGGATGTTCATTGCGTATGCCTGAAACAGATAGTCCCTACCGTATGATGGGCATGACAGCGTATATGGTTGTAGCTCAAGTTCTGGTGGAGCGCAGATTGCATGTGAGCAAGGTATCTTTTTGTAATCCCATACACCACATTCACACGTTCGGTTGTGCAAGTCTGATTCTATTAGCTACATTGCCAGAATTATTTAAAAAATTATTTTAAAATAATTACCAAACATAAGCATGTAAAACTAACACAGGAGGAACATATACAACTAACACACATATAAAAAAAAAAAAAAATCAACGAAATTCATCACAAATATACAAAAAAAACGGTTTAGATTTTTTTTTCAATCCAGACTGCCACAGAAGTCTGACAAACAGTACGTCAGACCTCTATGGCAGTCTGAAAAAGAGGGTATTTTTGCAATTATAATGTTACAAAGCAGACTGCGGATGCCGTCTGACGAAAAGTTATGAAAGCAGACTTCTATCGCAGTCTGACAAAAATGGTATTTTTGCAATTAATCCAAACTTTGACTTTTTTGTCAGACTGCATTAGATGTCTGAGAAAAAAAAAGGTATTTCTGCAATTGACAAAATTTTGACTTTTTGTCATACTTCACGGAGAAGTCTGACGTTTGTCAGACTTCTCCTGCAGTCTGAAAAAATTATGGGGTAGTTTTGCAATTGACCGAAGTTTGACTTTCGTTCCCAGACTTCCAGGGCAGTCTGAAGAAATCCTTCAGACTGCGATAGAAGTCTGACATAAATTGGTGTATTTTTTGCGTTGACCAAAATCTTCGATATCAGACTTCTTTACCAGTTTGAAAATTTTTCCCTCCTATTCAGACTGCCAAATAAGTCTGATACTTTTTCTCCCATTTTGGTCAACTTTTGAAAAATTTCGGTCAATTACTACCACACCCTGTTTTTTTTTTCAGACTTCTGATTCCGTCTTAAAAAACAGTCAACTTCCGGTCAAAGTCGCTCATTTTTCCTTCATACTGGATATGAAGTCTGAATAAAAAGTCAAGTTTTTGGTCAATTTCAAAACTACCATATGCCTCGATTAGAGGATTTTTCTTGATTTTTTTGTTTTCAAATGAAATTACCAGGCTTCAATTTTAATCTGAGTATTTAAAAGTCCATTGCAAAACTACCCTCTCGTTGACCATGTGGGTTTCATCAGACTTCTAAAGCAGTCTGAGTATACAACTCAGATCTGAAAATCGACGATATGCAAAAATTCGTACCTATATCCGTTTAGAGTTTGTTTTCACCCTTGTCGAGCATCCAGAATGTCTAATATCACTGAAATCTCGCAAGTCAAATCGTGTATTGCCGTTTTTATGCCATAAAAATGATTTCGGTAAGTTTGAATCGGAAAATCGAGGGGAAATGGGAGATATCGGAGAGGAGGAATCGCAAAAAGGAAGTCTGAGCTCTATTCTTGGGCTTTAATGGCGAAAAAATGGGTTAGTTACTGCATTAACTCGTCGACAATGGTGGTTGTCGTGGAGGTTGAGAATTGATGACAATGGTATTTCCGTAATTAAGTTAGATTTGAAATTTTTTTTTGTCTTTTGAAAAAAAATTTAGACTCTAACAGCAGTCTGAGGAATGGCATTTGATTGAATACCCAGATTCTTAAAGGGTAATTCGTGGGATTCTGAAAAAAAAAGAGAGGAATGGGGCATTTTTAACTTTGACTTCAAATTGTAGGGTATTTTTGCAAAAAAACCTTTAAATAACCAGACAAGAAGAGCTTTTCCTTCACTGCAAAACAGTACTTGAACTCTTTAATACTTATCTTTGTTAAAAGCTATTTATATTAAAAAAATTATCCAAAAAAAACATTAATTTTCAAAATTTGGAAATTAAAATCACGAACTATTGTGTGGATAGTTTAAATCATAATATTTGCCTGACTTCAAATTTAAATCATGAACTTTCGTTGATTCGGCCAAAAAAAGACATGATGTTAAATCCGTAAACGGAATTAGAAAACCGTTTAAAACCACCGTTAATTGATATAACATTGTTTTGCTCATTCTTCTTAAAATGGGAAAATTATCTAAAAAATGCATCAACTTTCAAATTTTGGTCATTAAAAGCACGAACTATTGGGTGGATAGTTTAAATCATCATATTTGGTTGATTTCAAATTTAAATCATGAACTTTTGTTGACTCGGTCAAAAAAGTACATGACGTAAAATCCATAAACGGAATGAGAAAACGGGGTTTAAAAACCGTTGAAACCAATAGTTAATTTATACGACGTCGTTTTGCTCCTTAAAACCAAATAGTTCGTGCTTTTAATAATTTTAATTATTGTATAGTTTATTTATTTTAATTAATACATAAAAAAAGACCAAGATACGATGAATACTCTCGATTTCAAGAATCAAAGTTTCATAAAAAACTAGATTTTCAGAGATTTCTCGAGGAGGAAGAAGAAGAAGAAGAGCACAATCAAAAGCGGTGGTGGATTTCGAAATCAAATTGGGGATTTAGGGCACATGTAACGACGAGAACGACGACGATGACGCCGGAGGAGGGAAGACGGAGAAACCGAAGGATCGAGATGAGATTGGCCGAGCATCGATGGGTTTGTTCGGTCAGAGAAGAGGAGAAGAAAGAGTTTTTTTGGTGTATTTTTGTATTTATTAATTAAAATAAATAAACTAATAATAATTAAAATTATTAAAGCTCATGGTTTTCTAACTCCGTTTACTCATTCCGTTTACGGATTTAACGTCATGTCTTTTTTGACCGAGTCAACTAAAGTTCATGATTTAAATTTGAAGGCAACCAAATATGATGATTCTAACTATCCACGCAATAGTTCGTGATTTTAATGGCCAAAATTTGAAAGTTGATGCTTTTTAAGACAATTTTCCCATTTTCTAACTCTGTTTACTCATTCCGTTTACGGATTTAACGTCATGTTTTTTTTGCCGAGTCAACGAAAGTTCATGATTTAAATTTGAAGTCAACCAAATATGATGATTTAAACTATTCACGCAATAGTTCGTACTTTTAATGGCCGAAATTTGAAAGTTGATGCTTTTTAGACAATTTTTCCTATTTATATTTAATACTTTTTCGATCATTCTTATACATAAACTTTTTTTGTAACAATACTTATACATAAACTTAATTAGTACTTATATGCTTATGGATTTATGTGATTTTAAACCATCCCTACTTTGCTTAATTACTTTTATAAAGATTTGATGTGGACATCGACCCAACCAGCCGGTCCGAGGAGAACTCAAGTCTCGAAGATTTTTCATCCGGCCCATCCGAAGTCGAGCGATGCCTTGTTGAAGTTGTACCGGTGAAACCATGTCATAAAACCAACGAGGGATCACATATTCGTCGACCAACTGACCCAGGAGAAGACTTTGGCCGAGTCCCTCAGTCACCGGTTCAAACTAAAACCAGATTTACTCAAAGATTAGCCTTCTCGGCTAAGATCTTAACCGCACTGCTCGCCTACCCGCCCGATAAGGAGAATCGGCCCAAAATAATGTATTTGACCTCACCAACACTCGACCCAGCCCATGAGAGAAGATGATCCACTTGAAGACCCATTGGACCATCATTACCCATGAAGATCCGACATGGATTGACCCGAATGATCGCAACGACTTTAAACGGTTCATTTCTCGGCCAAATAAGGAAAGTCTCCTTTGACTATATTTGTGCGAATCTCAACACTTTATTTGGAAACCATGAGACATTTTCAAACATCCATGAGTTCTTCCACACGAGTCTTGTTGCACTTTACCTCACTTGATCATGTGGATCCACTCTAGACTGCCCTTGCCATATTTGGATCTAAGGAGCTTTAAATCACAACGACTATATTCTTTTTATTGCTGATGCGTTTTAGAGACACTCCCAATGTACCTGGACATCCCAAGATATCACAATTACTTGCCCAAATTCTTAAGACTCATGAAGGCACCAAGAGTTGCTTTATTTGGCCCGATTTGTCCATTTAATTCCAATGGCTCTATTCTCATTCATTGTTACGATTTGTTTACTTATTTTAGTTTATTACCGTTGTACTAGAGCCTCTATATAAGCTCACTTTCGTTTTCATTGTAAAGCAATTAAAACATTTGTTTTTCTTTTACAAAAGTGAGTGTTTTTGTGTTTTGATCATTAGAGTATTGTATGTGATTTCTTTACTCTCTTGTTCGTATGGAATAACAACTTATGAGATTCAAGTTGTTCTTTCATGTGTTGATTTGTGTGATTCATTCAAGAACAATCCTATTTCCATCTTCACCAACGTCCCATTTTCCATTTCAAGCCGAGAACTTTGAAATCTTTTGATATATAAGAGAGGTGGATTTCGATCTTGTATCAAAAAATTTTGATTTCTCCAAAAAATCCAATAAATTCTCACACAAAATAAGCGAATAACATTTGGCTCATTATTTTTATGGATGATTTTGCTGAAAAATCATAAAATATACTGATTTATATGACCATTTATTTACTACTCTTTTTTTTTGAAAAACAATATTTACTACTAGTAATTAACATGTACTAAGATACATGTAAAAATTATTTACTACTAGTAAAAATTATCTTCTTATCATTATTTTTTTGGTTTGGATATTGTGTAATAATGATAATAAACTAATTGAAGCATATTCTTTCTTTGTGATTTTATTCGTGTCACAAGCGTTATTATTTTAATCAACTAGGAAAAAAATGAATATAACCTTAATTATTTGAATTTTTTTTGTTGTTAACCAATAATCTTGAACCAAAATCCAATCTAATTTTTGAAATCTACGAAAATCGAATATTCTTACCATTTAAGAAGTGTATAATGGCTAGTTGAAATTTCAATGGATGACTTAAACCTAACTCTTTCCAATTCAGAATATATCATTTAATTATTCACTAAACCACTATGAATTAGTTTATGTTTGAGATAAATACAATCTTTCCTATTATGTGTTGTAACATGTTGTTTATGGGTTTTTTTGTAGGCAGTCCCCTAGGTTAAATTGGGCTTTGTTTGGGTAGGTTCAAGCACTCTAGACTTTTTGCACTGGACTTTGGAATCTGCAGAATCAAGAGACCTGACTAAGACCACCTACCTCCAGGTTCCCCGTATCTGACAGTGCAGACCACGCTGTCAGGCACAAAAAGACTGGGGACTGAGTGGTCAGGAAGAGTAAGCGGTTACTCTTTCCTTATCTCGTTCGAAGATCAGTAATATGGAGAGGTCGAGTTCGGGAAAGGGTAATCCACACATGTACTATGAGCAAGGAACACGCCGGACCGGACAACCTCGACAGCCCGATCCCTCGTATCAAGGGATTCAAGCCATGTACGCAAATCATTTAGGCGGTAATAGTTGTTTCAATACTTGTATTTTCCCTCCAATTGACAATCAAAATATGTTCAAACTTACATTCATGCTTATGGCAACCTATGGATCATGCAATTAATTCATTTTATTCACATTTGATAGGTGAAAGTGACAACACTCTGAGCATAGGGAAGAGCAACAGTATGGGCCGCGCCTAATCCGCTGCTTCCAAGGTCGTACATTGAGAGAGATAACGACGCAGCAAGTCTTGGTCGAGTTGCAGGCGCAAACTTCCAAAGAAAGTAGGTGAGAAGTCATATGCATTCTGGGTACAAGACTCATTCAACAGATCCGATATCCGACCCAATAATCCAACAGTCCATGATCCAATCCGGCATACTAACCCGGATCAGATAAGACTGTATAAATATCACCCCTTCTCCAATGAGAAGGGGGTTCACACTTTTCTCATATTTCCATATAGGCTATTGTGAGATTCGTGTTCTTATTACTTCAAAACATTTAGCTTTCCTTCTTTCCGAGATTCTACGTCTCACTTCCAAACACTTTCTTAATTGCAAGCTTCAAGGTTGCTCCTAAACCGTTGAGATCCATAACCAAAACTCTTGTTTTTTCTCTTTTACCGCAAAAAGCCTACCTTGCAAAGCCCATTGCGGATCCACTATTCCTTAAGGACCCAATAGGCACCTTCCTTCACCGGTTTTTCGATCACTCTTTTCGTTCTTCGATTCACCACTATGTGATCTTCCTTTATACATTTTCTGATTTGGGCGTCGGAGAACCATCGGGAAACACTCTTCCATCGTGCTTTCCGGATCTTCACGTCTCTACCTATTTTGTAGGAGACTTACCCCTAACAGAGAAAAATCCCAATTTTACAACTTTCGAGACACTAATAAATATTGTAACGGCCTCGATATATAAAGTATTGATATAACATTTTTTAATAACTAATATCGAAAACATCATCTCATATTCAGTGATTAAACGGTCTAAGAGTATGGTGGTGTTGAATTTTTTTCAATTGTTGTAAGAGTGCAATTGGTGTTGAAATTACTTGTTGAATTTGATGTGGTAAATTTGGTGTTGTAGTTCTTCAACAGCGTGAATTTTTCAGTGAGTGGAGAAGACTTGCCACGTGTTGCGTTTGTATTGATCAAAAAAAATTATTCGATAATGATATATGGATTGGGACACGTGTTGTGTTCTCATTGACCATTAAGATTCTTGATATTTTTTTTCATCCGAATAATTTAAGATCAATTATTTCATAGTAAATTATATTTACATATATATTTATACCAAAATTCATCATTTTTCATATTCTATAAATAGAGACTTGTTTCATTTGATTTGGACACAGAAAAAATCCCATCTTTTTTTACTATACTTTTTCAATTAGCATCCAATAACCTTTTGTTTTTAGTTTTAAACATCATTTTAGTGAAATGGATCCCAACAAATACACTTTTAACACCAAAAATTCTTCATATTACCTATTTAACTACTCAAATCCTAATAATTATCAATTTCAAAATCAATCTTCCAACCAATCCCAAAATATACCAAATTATTGTATTGTATTTTAAGTTTTTCGTCATTGTATTTGTTTTCATAATGAGTATCTCTATTTCTCATCTTTATTAATTGTAATTTTTAATTAATATATAAAAAACAAAAAACAAAAATTATTATACAAAAATATTAAACTCTTAATTATTTTAATTTAATTTCAATAGATAATTGTTATTAATAATATGTGATCACAACAAATAAAAAAATAAAAGAAAATAAATAAAAAATGGTGGGGTAATGTGTTGAATTTTATTAAACAAAATCATTGTAAAGTGTAAAAATTCAGTGGGTGTTGAATTATTAGGTGGAAGAAAGAAAATAATATTGAGTGTTAAAAGGTAAAAAGTAGGGTGTTGTAAAAAAAAATCAATGTACATAGTCTAAGTTAGACAATTTTTTGTTGTTGAATTAGTATATGCTGACTGCTGAGCAACAAGAAGTGAAAAAGGAAGATCAAATGCGAATAAGCAGATATTATAATAATATTTTGTTAATTTCTAGATCGTTACACGAAATTTACAAGTTTCGGGTCGATGTAGAAAAAATATAAATACGTAAGGCTGAAACACCCTCTAGGCATATACTAATTTAATTTTCTTAAAATGGTGTTTACATATACTACTGCTAAATAACTCCTCAAAATTTGGAAATAAACTCAGGTGTTATTTATGTTGTATGTGTTCACTTTTTTTCCACTGTCTTCCTCTTCCACTCTACCAAACGCTTCAGAAACTCATTAACCTGTACATTAAAATGTTTTCTAGTTTAATAAATTATTTAATAGTCATAAATTTGCAATAAATTTTTAAAATGATTATAAAAGGGTAAGATTTAATTACCTGTGAAGGGTCTTGAAGAGAATAGGAGGCATTGGTTTCCTTTGGAACTTTTGAGACAAGAATTCCAAAACCTTGTCCCCTTTCACGTAAAACCTATCGAATTATATGGTTACTTTACTACGTCAATATTACTTGAACTCGATCTATAATAAAAAAGTAGATTTGTTATAAACTGTTAAAAAATAAAAATAGTAATTGTCACAATACCTTAAACGCATCTTCGTCGGTACGGTCATCTCCAATGTACACCGGTACAACATCTTCCGAATTTTCAAATCCTATTTTAGTCAGATTAAAGATATAAGAATTAACAGATTTAACAAATATTTTCCAAATAATAAATATATATATATATATATGGGTTCTCTCACCTAATGACTTTAGCAAAAAATTGAGAGCTTGGCCCTTGTCCCATTTGATCGTGGGGCGGATTTCAAGCACCTGGTTTTACAAATAAATAGATTAATACTTTCTTAAAGATTAATATATAATTAGCCTTCTAATGACTAGTAAAAAGAGAGGTGAGAGGAAGATTAATTTTACCTTTCTACCTTGGGTTAGTTTCAGCTTTGGATAGTCAATTAGAACTGATTTTACTTGTTCGGCTAATGCAGCCCATCTCTGTTTGAAACAAAAATGTAAATAATTATAAGACACTTTAAGTGTTGTTGCTGAAAAATATCAGTATATAAGACACAATAATCATCGTTATAAAATACCGAATATCATCTTTAAAAATTTAGGTTACATTACCAGAAAACAATTTCTTTAAAAAAATAAGTCTATTTTATAAGTACTTTGGGTTAAAAACAAAAAGTTCTTGGGACCATTTTTTTTTTTTCAAAGAAGAGAAAGTTTTATTTTCATCATCATTTTTGTTATTACTTTCTCATCAACACGTCGAAAATGTACGGACAGACAAAACTTGTTGTTCTCCACCATAGCCCCAGGGATCCATTTTGTCTTTTCCTCTAAAATCTGAACCACCTGAAAATATATATATATATATATATATATATATATATATATATACAAAGTTAAATATATTTACTGTTTTAACTCGGTGTAATTCGATTAATTATGTAAGAAAAAAAAAAATCAAAATGCACCTTCTTGATCATCGGTACAAATTCACTAGCAGGTTGAAACAACGCTCCTTGATTACTCTGTGATCATATTACACACCAAAAAAAAAAATCTATTTGAAATCAGATTTAAAAAAAAATCAATTTTTGTTAATCGATTTTTCTGCATTGTTTCCTCACCTCGCCGTAATTACTTTCGTTTGTCGGACCTTCAATGTCCATGCCGTGGCTTCCAGCGTAGTAAATCTCGTTGAGTTTGACAAAACTACGAACCTGAAAACAACAAATCATATTTTTAGAGCTCTTAACTTTTAAAAAAACAAATCATATTCTTATCACATAATTAGCATCAATAGTAAATATTTGGTAAAAACTAAAATGTAATGTACCTTATCTATGGATCTTCCGGTGACTATAGCAGTCGGGAAGTTTAACGCCACGTCTTTTACAACTTCTCGCATCTGTAAAACAAAAATATACATTATTACTAAATTCAAAAACAAATACTAATTAATTAATCCCAAAAAAATATTTTAAGCTATGGTACAAAATAAAATAAAAACCTCATGTGTTATGTAAGCTTTGTCGGGATCTTCAACTATGGGAGAAAGAGTCCCATCGTAATCAAGAAACATAACAATCTGTTTCCCTTTTACGGCATTCACAATCTCATCAAACCTATTTAAAGCCGAAGGAAATCGAACCTAAAAACACAAGATCATGATCAGATTCCAAAATCCGGAAATGGGTAATTGCAGATGATAAGATAAAAATAATTAACGTACGATCCAAGAAGTTTGATCGTCGTTATCTGAGACAGACTCATGAGAAGAGGATCTGAGACGTGTAGGGGAAGAATCACGCATGGAATCGACCCAAGATGCAATCTTTCCAGCACCAAGATTGTTCTTGCTGTTGTTGTCGGCTGCTTCGAGAAGTTTCAAGAACTTTCGACGAGGGAAGGTAAAGTAAGTGGGAGGTGAAGAGAACAAAGCCGACTTAGAGACAGACACAGTGATGGTTTTCAAACCCAAGATGGGTTTTCTGTCGGAGACGATGACATTCTGGTTCGTCATTTTTTCTCACAATCAGAACAGAGAGAGAGAGAGAGAGAGAGAGAGAGAGAGAGAGAGAGAGAGAGAGAGAGAGTGTGTGATAGAGTGAGGAGGAGGAAATGGGGAAGGAGGAGAAGAGGAATTTATAGAAGGAGAGAGAGGTGCGAGAAGAAGGAAGAGAGAAAAGAAATTGGAAAAAACTCCATCTATCATTGGTGGCTCCCTCTGTACCTTTTTGGCCACATTATGCCCCTCTCTTTCTTTATTTTTTTCAGCCTTTTAATTCTCTTTTAAATTTTCTTTCGCATATTTAAATTGTTACTTATTTCAATTTTCATTACAAAGTTAAAATGCTAAAAATAGTTATTTCTTTTTGTATGAAAAAAACGATTTTACCCATGTTAGAACATATGCATTGGGTGTCTCAACGAGACATCCTCCATTAAACAAATCACAAAAAAAATAAAAAATAAAACAAGAGAGAGGGTTGTGGGTGTCTTTATAATCATGCGAGCTATTTTTAAAAAAAATTGACACCCACATTCATACATGGCACTTTATTATTGGTCCAAAATTTTTTTAAAACAAAAAATTAATTATTTAATTAAAAAAAAAAATTTAAGGTGAGACACCCTGTCTCACCAATGCAGATGCTCTTATTGCTATATCGTGTACCGTATATCTACATCGTGTACCGTACACGTCGTACTTTGAACAGTAAAATAAGTGTTATATTTTACTAAAGTTTTAAAAAATGCTAACTTGCTAATAAAAGTTGAAATAAGTGACATCATATGCAAAAGTCCCAATTTTCTTTCCTTTGGATCCTTGAAATTTCTAAATTTTCGATTAAAAAAGGTTTTTAAAAGCATATTTTTTAGATATTACGTGAGTAAATTTTTGTTGTTGTTATTTTAGAAATGTGAATGAAATCTTTTAAAAATTATATATATATATATATATATATGGTTTCATTTACTTTGAGTTTCTTAAACGTGTGAAAATTTAAGACAAAAATTTTTACTTTCTAGAGCCGAATTTTAATTGCAATTAAACTAATAAAACGAATGTGAATTACTAATCTAATTTCTACGTTTAGCCAAAATAGGTTAGCCGGTGGAACTCCAAAAAAAAGAAGACCATTAATTCGCTTCCTATTTATGGATTTTAATATCTGGATTTTGGATTAGAAAACGTCTAAACTTTTATAATTGGTCTGTAGTATTAGATCGCTTTTTGATATGAGCTTTTGATGGCTTACAAAAGTGACCGCTTTTATTTAAGAATTCAGATTGTTGTTTAATCATGCGAGCTATGTTACGAATGGTTATTTGCTGATTACTTTTTTAATTGTTGTTATATTTGAGTGTGGTTTTAATTGAAAAGAGAGAGAGAGAGAGAGAGTACTAATTTAGCTTACTAGCTAGTCAGCTAAAGTATAAAGTTGTGAATGTGTTAGGTCACTTAGGTGCAATGGTCAGGCTTCTGTGGTAAAGAATTTGTTGCAATGGTCGCCTTTTTTTTCTTCTCGAAATTGGAATGGTCGTCTTAAAATGTTATTTTTTATTATTAATTGAATATATCACGTATTTTTTGTGTTTTGAATATTAATTGAATATGATATTGAATATTATTAATTGAATATATCAAGGTTATTTCCTAAGCAAGAGAATGGAAATTTTCACAGTTTGCAATCCAGTTTAAATCGTTCCCTCGAAGGGCTACAAATCTCGCAATATCGCCACATGATTTGATATGCTGTCATTCGGACGCAGCATGGACGGAGAACACGAAAATTGTAGATTTTGTATGATAATGAAGATTCAGAACTATGTCGAAAGCACGCTGCTGCAATTTTTTGTGTTATCACCCCTAATGATAGAGGCGTTGGCTATTCAGGCCTCATTGACTCATGCCTTGGAGAAGAGATACACCAAGTTTTGTTTAAAGTATGATGCTCAGGATCTTTTCCGAGCTTTAAACTTTCGAAAACAGATCAAGGAGCTCACTACAAGAAAATACAGTTTTTGTGACCAATTTTTGTGATTTTTTTTGTCGCAAAAAGTGGGACGAAAGTATGACTAATTTGCGACCACTTTGCGACTACTCGCAATGCAGTGGCAAAACAGTCGCAAATTAACGACTAAACAGAGGAATCACAAAAAGGTCTCAAATTTGCGACTGTTTAAGGACTTGCAAAAGTAGACCCAAATTTGTGACTGATTTGCTTCGGTTTAGCAACTCCACTCGATTTTTTAAAAATAAATATCAAATAATATACAAAAAAATATAAACCCAAAATTCTAAACCCTAAACCATCAAATAATATACAAAACATCAAATAAATAAACATCAAATAATATACAAAAAAATTCAAAACTTACAATTTTAAAAATATAATTATTTTATAAATCCTAAATTATAAACCCTAAACCTCTAACCCTTAATCATAAACTCTAAATCTTAAATTGTAAAATATATTTTTGAACATCTATATACCCAAAAACATTGTAAAGTGATATTCAAACCTTATATATGTTCTTAAAGTTTAGGGTTTAGGATAACATGTACACTAATTTGTAAACCCAGTTTTTGTGACTAATTTGAGACTAATTATTAATAGTAGTCACAAAATAGTCCCAAATTTGGGACTAATTTGCAACTCCACTTGATTTTTTTTAATAGAAATCAATAAATTATAAACTCAAACCACAAACCCTTAACCATAAACCCTAAACCTCTAACCATTAATCATAAACTTGATCTAAATCTTAAATTGTAAACAAAATTTTACACAT
Organism: Eutrema japonicum; assembly: GCA_030161315.1. Classification (NCBI taxonomy): domain Eukaryota; kingdom Viridiplantae; phylum Streptophyta; class Magnoliopsida; order Brassicales; family Brassicaceae; genus Eutrema; species Eutrema japonicum. The sequence continues at coordinate 10,587,603 of BSQW01000006.1, forward strand.
AAACATCAAATAATATACAAAAAAATTCAACACTTACAATTTTTTTTAATATGATCATTTTATAAATCTTAAATTCTAAACCCTAAACCTCTAAACCTTAATCATAAACTCTAAATCTTAAATTGTAAACTAGATCATACATATAAACATAAAAAAATAAACAAAAAAATATAACACTAAAAAAATTTCAATATCATCATAACTTCTACTAAGTGTTACATGTGTTTTATAAGGAATGATTTTGAAAGATAAAAATTATCTCAAAATTTATTTATTTTTAAGTTTTAACATATTTTTGAACTGCCATATACACAAAATCATTGTAAAGTCATATTCAAACTTTCTAGGTTCTTAAAGTTTAGGGTTTAGGGTAAAAAAAAATTATTGTCACAAAATAGTCACAAATTTGCGACCGTTTAGCAACCCAGTCGGTTTTTTTAATAGTAGTCACAAAAGAGTCACAAATTTGTGACTAATTTGTGACCAAATGACAAAAATAATGAAAGCTTCTCATTGGCTAGTTACTTGTGACGAGGATTGAGATCCTCCACCGTTGATTGGTTTAATCTAACGGTGGAGAATTTATACTGCTTTATTTATTATTATTTTAATTGATTTTTCTCCTTCCTTTTCTTTTGTCTCTCTCCTTCCTTTTCTTCGACGGTCTCCTGGAGAAAGAGAAATTTGTTGTACAGATCCTAGGTCAGTCTCGTCACGTTCTCTTCACTCACCGGTAAGTTCCAACCTCCACCGCCGGTGTCTTTCCCGTTTTTTTTTGTTATTTTTGATATTTAAACGCTTGTTCGTTATAGTGTGTTGAAGGTATGAGCAGATCCGTATTTCTGCGGCGCCGCAGGAGCAGATCCGCCGGCGAGGCTTCGGAATTTGTCGCCGAGACAAGGGCGTCGGAATTTGTAGCCGTGAAGCTTCATTTCGGAGGAGGATGAGGAGGCGGCGGCTTCATCTCGGAGAAGGAGGAGGAGGCATCAGCTTCATCTCGGAGGAGGAGGCATCAACTTCATCTCGGAGAAGGAGGAGGCGGCGGCTTCATCTCGGAGAAGAGGAGGAGACTCGCCGTGAAGCTTCATCTCGGAAAGAGGAGGAGGCGGCGGCGATTTCAACCTCTTTCTTTTTTTTTCTTTTTTTTTAAGAAGTAGTCACACAATCAGTCTCTAATTTAGGACTGATGTTATACTCATATATCAGTTCCAAATTTGCGACCGTTTTGCGACCATTTTATTTAGCGACCAGATATTTGTGACTACTGTTTTTGGTCCCAAAATGGTCGCAAATGAGTCATTTGCGACCATTTTGGGACACTTTTGGTGGTCGCAAAAACTGTGTTTTTTGTAGTGGCTCCACGGAAACCAAGAGGTTATAGTGGGGTGGTTCCCATTCGGAGTGAGTTTCGGCCCTGTTGGTCCAGGCCGGGGATCGAATCCCTCCGGATGCATAATCATCACACTAACTCTTGGCCAAATGGGATATCATAAGTGGGCTGTGTCACTCCCACTCGAGAGATTAGTCTGGGTCCATTAAGAACCTGTGATTACTTCCGAGTTTAATCAAAAAAAAAAAAGGAGCTCCACGGACTCATCTCCGACATCTACTCCCTTTTATCTCAATTTCTTGCCATTTCCTTTGTTTCTATTTTGCGTCTAGCCAACTGTTCGGTTGATGTGTCGGCAAAACAATATCTTCGAGATCTATCTGCATCTATCTCGCTTATGTAACCTTAAACTTTATTAATGAAGTTGTTGATAAAAAAGAAAAGAATATGAACTCTTAAGGTAGAAAATGGTACGTAGTAGGATTAATAATGAATCTAATGACTGGAAATAGCCTGAAATGTTTTATATTATGGAATCATTTAACCTCGAGCTTCCAAGATTATTCGAAATTCGTAGAATACAAATCAACTATTAATAAATTAAGGAATTTGATCAAAAACCATATCTCTGCATGATCTCGGGAAAATTATATATTCGGTTCCTATATATTCGTAAGATTAGGAATCAAGAAAAGGTTAAACTTCACCGAAATCCATATCAGCATATTCAAAGACTTTTTCTAGATTTAACCGCTCGGTGCCCACTTCAAAATGTAAATATATACATACACCTGTCCTCATATATATGCATATACAATAATATAGTGTTCGTTCTATCTCAAAATCAATAAAATTGAGGACATAATTCATAGATCTATGTTGCACAAAAAAAAATATAGTCATAGATCTATGAACTTTTCTTTATTCTTTATTCTTCTTTTAAAAAAAACGATGGAAGATTTAAGAGATTGAAGTTCATAAGAGAAAATGAAATCAGAATATTTATCTATTAATATTTTTATAGGGATACTATATCGAATTCTTAGTGCCCATTAAGTATAATATTGCTTACGACAATTCTTATGGTTCATACAGTAGTATGAAAAGTAGTTAGTTTGACCCCCAAAAAAGTATGAAAGTAGATAGTATGGATTTATATATGTGTTGATTTATATAGTTCGAGTAATACAAGGATATGGCTATGACGAATTAAGTTATAAATATTGTGTTCTGGTGTAATTATCACATTATTTAACAAGCTATAACCATAGCACACAGATTCATTGGTTTACCAAACTATAGGAAATGGAAATTCTTGTTTTGGGGAATCTTTAAACAGCTTTAAGATTATACCTAAAACAGACCTAACAAAAATCCGGAAAGCAAAAAGAAATGGAGCAAATATATACTAGAATGGTGATCGCCCACAGGAACAAAAACGAGTGCACCCAAATGAGCCAAATCTATCTAACATTTTGTGGTATTCAATCGAAACTAGTAGCTATATACTCTTTAGTCTTGTCATGTAATAAAAATCGCATATTAACCGTACGTGTATCACTTAATTTTCTCTGTTAATTATTTTATTTGTATTTACTAGAATGGTGATCGCCCGCAGAAACAAAAACGAGTGCACCCAAATGGACCAAATCTATCTAACATTTTGTGGTATTCAATAGAAACTAGTAGCTATAGACTCTTTAGTTTTGTCATGTAGTAAAAATCGCATATCAACCGTACGTGTATCACTTAATTTTCTCTGTTGATTATTTTTCATTGCAAATGCATCGTATTATACGTACGGCTTCACCCATATTATATATAGAATTAATATCCACGACGGTTTGTTATATTTCTTTTTTAACTCTCATAATTAAATTACGTCTAATTGATGTTTGAATATAATTTCCTAACTAAAGACGACCACATGGGTCAACATTCTTGACTTTCGTTACTTGAGAATCCACAAAGGCCACGAAACTAGAAACCCTTTAGATTTCTTGTTCCAACGAGGACAATCACTTTTTGTATTTATTGTTATTTTTAATTTATTAAATTAAGCTCCATTAGCACATTTTATATATTCATTTTATCTTGGTTAATTTAACACAGTCATAAACACATGAGTGGAAGTTTCAAATCTTTTTTTTGTGCTGTTAATTAAGACGTTGTGCGGTTGTGGTTTGATTTTTGTTTAATTTCTTAAAATTTGGCGGCGGTTAGAGAAAAGCTAAATTCGGCAAGGTTGGGTTCATGAACTAATCACCATAACCCAAAAGTTCATTGTAAATAGTCCCATATGCCAAACTATATTCTCCGACACGGTGTAGTTTTTGATTTATGTGTGTCACCTTTCAAATAGACCATTATTGTATAGTTCCATATTTTGTCTGTGTAAGAGAAAAAAGTACGCTTTTAAAACCAATGTAAGCTGAACTAATTAATACTAATCAATAAACATTGCCAAATTGCTAACTAGATTACTTAATCGCGTAAATAAGTTACGACTTTTTTGTTGTTCTCTACAACGTTATAATGTAAAATTTGAACCACGATTCTTTTGGTGAAAATGAGGGATGTTTGTATTGATTGGATCCATACCATTGTACTGTGAGTTACAATTAGAAGCATGATTTCAATATATAATGTAACTGCATGTATTGTCTATGGCAAACTTCTAAAATGAACTGATGAACTTACAAATTGAATTTTAATAAACATGTATAAAATATTGTGGATTCTTCCCAACTGTTACGAGCTATTTCGGGACCCTCAAGTTTCTCGGAGCTTCACGGGATTATCGCGGATATCTCATCTACCTTATCTTTATTTGATGTTGTTTCCTTTTCGTTTATTCCTTGTGAAGCAAATGGGGTGGCGGACCATTTAGCTAAAGAGACCCTTCGCTTGTATGTTCTAAACTCGGTTTAAGGTTATGAAGATTATGTGTTTCAAAAAAAAAAATTGAACATGTATAAATAAGTACTCTAGAAGCTAAAAAAACAAATTAAACAGAAAATTGGTAAAAAGAAAAAAGGTTGTGTGCAAGATATTGAACCAGCATATATATCAGAACTTACACGTTCATACAAATGGGACCTATAAAATGTGTGAACAAAAGAAGAAGAGGAGAGCTATAAAATGTATTAGAAGTATTTGTCGATTACAGTAAGAACTCTATAATTAATAATATCGAGATTATAATATTTTATTAAGTTATAGAATTATTAATTTAAAGATTTTTTTTTAAGTCCATAATCTTTTAAAATATTATTTTATTTAAAATAAGAAATAATTTGTTTTCACATTCTTATATATTGATTAAACTAAAACATTTGGTTTTTCTCTACTTCTTTCAGTTTACTAAGATACTGAGGTTTTGGTTAAACGTTTATTTTTCGTTTAAGTGTTCTAGAGTGTGAATGCATTTTTGAAGCAATAAAAAAAAATTATAGATGAGATTCATTTGAAAAAAATAGTAACACTAGAATATTGTTTTAGTTGTGTTTCTACATTACTTATTAATTTATGATATTAGTGGAACTACATATTTACATAAAATATTCTAAAATTTATTACTTTATTATCTTATTAAATTGTGTTATATTTTAATCGGCTAACTCGAAACCGGAAAAAATTTATTAATTGATTGTGTTTATTAATCTATAGAATTTATAAACTATAAGTTTTATTTGGAATCATATGAACACAGAAGACTAACCAGGTTTACCGTTTACGAGCATGGTTTGACAACTAATAGAGGTTACAACTTCAAGCATGCATGCATGTGAGTTTATCAAACGTTTAAATCGTTTCAAAAATTAGGGTTTCCATCAGACATAAAAAAAAAAAAAAAGACTTGGTAACCATTTGCGAAAAAATATATAATAATTTTGAGGTGTAAGTTGATTAAATTAGGGATTATTACTGAGATTTATATTTTGAATCAGGGTCCCCATTCCACAAAGAGGACTTGGAATAACTTTCCCATTTAGGAAGACTTTTGTCTTTAAATAAAATTTGCTCGCATGATCTTTTCTCTTCTAGAACTCATCCTAATTTTCTTTTTCTTACTCATGTATACATTTGATATTTCCGAATTTACTATATGTTTTCCTTTATGACTAGTATTTAATAATAACTAGGTTTTTAAATATTCCATAGAATAAATATTTCGAATAATAATGGTGTACTATTACGGAGCAGAAGATGAAACGAATTAATAAAGAAAATACATCAAAATTTGGTGTTTGGGTAAAAAGTTACTAAATACTTTTTCTTTCGTTTTTTTTTCATTTTCTTATGAAACAAAATATATTACTTATTGTCAATTGGTTTTGAGTTGTAAACCCATGAAATTTAACATAGTATCAGAGTCCGAACACATGCTACCTAATCTGAACCGAAATCGATCCGACCCATAGAAAAAGGTCCGATCGATCTAATCTGAAATTAATCTTATCACTACAAGAAAACAGCGTTTTAACGACTACATGTGGCGACTAAAACATTAGTCGTTACGAATTGTGACTAATTAACAACTATTTTCTGACTATTTGGCGACTAGTAAGGTTTAGTCGTAATGTTGTCGCTGTTTTACGACCAAACAGAATAGTCGCTATAGTAGTCGCTATTTTACGACTATTGTACGACTATTTTAAGTTCAGTCGCCAAATTACGACTACGGTTACGACTAATATTACGACGGGACTTAGTAGTCGCAGAATATTCGCCAAATTAGCGATTAATATGCGACTAATTGGGCGGGTCGCATAGCAGTCGGTAAACAGTCGTGCAAAACCGGTGAAAAACACGTGTTAGTTGTTGTTTGGGTTGGTGCACCGGCTTTATGTGACTACAATATGTAGTCGCCTTTCAGACGCCTTGTAGTCGCTATGTAGTCGGCAAAATCGTCTATATAAACAAAATTTACCCCATTTCTTCTCCTCATTCGATCTTAAACACAAAACAAACATATTTATTCTCCTCATTCGATTTTAAACACAAAATCAAACATATTTCTTCTGCTCATTCGACTTATTAGTTATAAAATGTCAGGAAATTACAATTATAGTAATTTCCGGGAGTGGATGTATAATAGGTTCGATGAAGAGACGGGAAATTTCTCGGAACAGTTCAGAACGGGGGTGGAGCAATTCATGACATTTGCAAATAGCCAGCCTCTAACACAGAGTAATGGCGGTAAGTTTTTCTGTCCTTGTAGTGTTTGCAAGAACGAGAAATTTATCCCGGGGACAAGAATTTGGAATCATATTTATAGCAAAGGATTTATGCCAGATTATTATGTTTGGTATAAGCATGGGGAAGAATTCAATATGGCGGATTTAGGATCGAGTTATGTTGATACGACGTATATAGGTGGGAGTGAAGAAGTGGGTAATGTAGTAGAAGATAGATATGTGGATATGGTGAATGATGCATTTCGTGATAACGTGAGTTTTGATAACTATCATCAAGGTGGTACTAGTTATCAGAATGTAGAAGAACTGGTACGTAACCATTAAAAAAATTCTACGACTTGTTAGAAGGTGCAAATAATCCACTATACGATGGTTGTCGTGAAGGTCACTCGCAGTTATCCTTAGCTGCTCGAGTCATGCAAAATAAGGCAGAATATAATATGAGTGAAAAGTTAGTGGATTCGGTTTGCGGAATCTTGACAGACTATTTACCAGAAGGAAACAAGTCAACTGGTTCACATTACGAGACAGAAAAATTGATGCGCAATTTAGGTCTCCCATATCATACAATTGATGTTTGTATTAACAATTGTATGATCTTCTGGAAAGAAGACGAGAAGGAAGATAAATGTCTGTTTTGTGGAAAACAAAGATGGAAGCCTAAGAACGACCGGCGTAGAACCAACGTACCATACAGTCGTATGTGGTATCTACCTATTGCTGACAGATTAAAGAGAATGTATCAAAGCGAGAAGACTGCAACGGCAATGAGATGGCATGCCGAGCACCAAACAAAGGAGGGAGAAATGGGTCATTCTTCTGATGCGGAGGAGTGGAGATATTTTCAAGATCAACATCCCCGGTTTGCTGAAGAACCGCGTAACGTTTATCTTGGATTATGTACCGATGGGTTCAATCCCTTTGGCATGTCTCGTAATCATTCGTTGTGGCATGTGATCTTGACGCCATATAATTTACCCCCGGGTATGTGCATGAATACATAGTATTTATTTCTTACAATTCTGAATTCTGGGCCAAATCATCCGCGAGCTAGTCTCGATATCTTCCTCCGACCTCTTATTGAGGAGTTAAAAGAGTTGTGGTCTAATGGCGTCGATGCATACGATGTGTCCTTGAATCAAAATTTTAATCTAAAAGCAGTGCTGATGTGGACGATAAGCGACTTTCCGGCATATAGCATGTTATCCGGATGGACAACTCATGGTAAATTGTCTTGTCCAGTTTGCATGGAAGATACAAAGTCTTTTTATCTACCTAATGGAAGGAAGACGTGTTGGTTTGATTGTCACCGAAGATTTCTTCCTCTTGGTCATCCACTGAGGAGGAATAAAAAAGACTTCCTAAAGGAAAAAGACGCTTCGAGAGAGTATTCACCTCCGTCTTTGACCGGTGAGCAAGTTTATTTCGAGCAGTTAGCTGGTGTAAATCCATCGAAAACAAAGGATGTTGGTGGAAACGGTCACGAAAATAAGAATCCGGGCTATGGGAAGCACCATAACTGGCACAAGGAAAGCATATTTTGGGAGCTGCCGTACTGGAGGGACCTCAACCTCCGTCATTGTCTTGATGTGATGCATATAGAGAAGAATGTTTTTGACAACATCATGAATACTCTAATGAGTGTGAAGGGTAAATCGAAAGACAACATCATGTCAAGATTGGATATAGAACGATTTTGTTCTCGGCCACACTTACATATTGATAGTGAGGGTAAAGCTCCTTTCCCATCCTTCACATTGACAGAAGAAGCCAGAAAAAGTTTACTGGAATGTGTGAAACATGCGGTTAAGTTCCCAGATGGATATTCGTCAGACTTAGCTAGTTGTGTTGATATGGACAACCAAAAGTTTTCAGGCATGAAGAGTCATGACTGCCATGTTTTTATGGAGCGGTTACTTCCATTTATCTTTGCAGATCTCCTAGACCGGAATGTCCACCTTGCGTTATCAGGTACTAGTTACGACTATTTTTGTAAATATGATTATAGTATTGTATATATATAGTAACCTCATGAAATTTTCACGTATATTGTAGGGGTTGGAGCATTTTTCCGAGACTTATGTTCGAGAACTTTGCATGAAAGTCGCGTTCAAATTTTGAAACAGAACATAGTTTTAATCCTATGCAATTTGGAAAAGATATTTCCACCTTCATTTTTCGATGTGATGGAGCACCTGCCTATACATCTCCCATACGAAGTTGAATTAGGAGGCCCTGTCCAGTATAGGTGGATGTATCCTTTTGAAAGGTTTTTCAAAAAGTTGAAAGGGAAAGCAAAGAACAAAAGATATGTGGCAGGATCGATTTTTGAATCATATATCAATGACGAGATTGCTTATTTCTCAGAGCACTACTTTGCTGCGAATATACAAATGAAATCAAGGTAAATGCTAAAATCAATCACATCATGTCCACTTTGGCATTTAATTTGTATAGACGTCCTATGTATTTTAATGTGAATTACTTTTCTACTAATTTGGTCAGGTTAACAAGATTCGATGAAGGTGAAGTCCATGTATATCATGTCCCTGGAGTACCTTCTATATTTACTCAAGTAGGCCGTCCAAGTGGAGAAATGCATGAAATATGGCTCTCAGAGAGAGAGACTATCAATGTGCACATGCATATGTTTTACGAAATTATGACTATTTTCAGCCAATTGAGAGGTATATAAGTAGGCATCTCTCTCAGATTACGTTTTACTATATATAATCCTTGTTTAATTTCTCATATTTGTGTTGGTCTTGTGTAGAATGTTCGAGGAATTTATTTCTGCAAAATATCCAGGACTTTCCGAAAAAGAACTCTCTACGAAAAGAGCTGACGAATATCATTTATGGGTGAAAGAATATATATGTCTAAAAAACATTCATAACTATGCATATATTTATACTTAAATATATTTATGCTATTTTTATATATATGCAGGTTTCTTACTGGAACCCCACGAATCCATTTCCTACTTGGGTTCAAGAGATAGTCCATGGACCTTTGAATAAGGTCAAAACATGGCCAATGTATTTTACAAGAGGCTATTTGTTTCATACGCAAAATCACGGCGCTGGACGAAAGACATGTAACTATGGGGTCTGTGTTAAAGGTCAAAATTACACTGATGCATATGATGAAGTGGATTTCTACGGGACCTTAAATGATATCATAGAACTCGAGTACGATGGGATGGTCAATTTGAGAATCACACTTTTTTAAGTGTAATTGGTATGACCCTGTTATCGGTAGAGGTACTCGGAGGAGCAATGGTGGTGTTGTAGACGTTCTTTCATCGAGAAAATACAATAAATACGAACCATTTATTCTAGGTACGTACTTATTAATGTCGATATCGTATATATACTGATGTATAACTTATTTATACATTTTTATATTGCAAACAGCCTCACAAGCGGATCAAGTTTGTTATATTCCGTACCCATACACAAAGAAACCGAAGCAGTTGTGGCTCAATGTTCTAAAAGTGAATCCGAGGGGAAACATTTCAGGGGAATATGAACAAAAGGAACCGACTCTTTTGCAAACAGAAAATGATGATGTTGTATTGATGACTACAATTGAAGATCTCGTACTTGACAATTTCGTACAAGGAGACCAAATAAACCTCGATTACGATATCGGAGATGCAGAACCAAAAGATGAATTTCAGTGTAATTTGTCGTATTCTGATGAAGAATCAGATGACGAAGAACCCTACTAAATAACTATGTTACTAATGTCACAATTTCGGTGTAATTTGTCTTTTATATTATTTATCGTATAATAATATAAATAACTCGACCAGATGAATTTCAGTGTAATTTATCGTCTTGCGATCTTTACGACTAGGCCATAGTATTTAATCGGTATTTATCACACACACACATTTATAACTCGACCAGATGTATTCAGGATAAAAAAAAAACTGTCCACAACCGGATTCGAACCCGGGTTCGGGTGAACATGTTTGTGATATTTTCCGCTAGGCCATAGTCTTTAATTGGTATTTATCACACACACACATTTATAACTCGACCAGATGTATTCAGGGAAAAAAACAAAATCTGTCATTCACAGGACTCGTACCCGGGTGTAGAGAAACATGTGTGCATCTTTACCATTAGGCCATAGTCTTTAATCGGTTTATAACACACATACAAATTATTAAGTTGACCTGATTTATTCAGATTAAACAAAAAAACCTACGAAAGCCCTAAATCCCTGAGTCCTTCTTCGCGAACCCTTCGATTTCATCTTCTTCTCCTTTGATTTCATCTTCTTCTCCTTCGATTTCTCCTCTCGAATCTCTTCTACTTCTTTTCTTGCCATTCTCTGACGATGCCAGAAGCTAAGAAGGGTAAGAATCAGAAGAGAAAACACGCTCCCAATCTTTCTCAGAGACGCGGAGGTTACAATCCCTCTCCGACAATGTCGCAAACACCGAGATCTCTTCCGCCGCAGTACAACATCACGCCGGCTGCCCAAGTTCCTCCGACTCAGGCGACACCACCTCAAGTCGCCGTCGACAATCAACCGTCAACCTCAGCACCAGATTTCCGGAGCTTTCCACCGCCACAACAACTTTTTAACAGTGAAGAACGTCGTGCGCCTGAATCGGATCCACTGGAGGCTCCACCGTCACCACATCAGAACTCTCAGGCTCAGAGTCATCCATCTTCTCACGGACACAATTTCGAAGATGAATCTCCAGTGTTGCCGGATCTCCAGGAAGACACGCTAAGGGCTCTCAATGCACTGCTTATGGTGCCAGACCGGGATAAGTTTACAACTGTCCTCTCTCCCACACCGACGCCGAACTCGAGCTGGTATGACCTTGCCCTTGTATAATGTGATTCTGTGTGTTTTGTGTTAGAATGTGTTTTTTGTTTGAATGTGATTCTGCATTGAATCGTGTCTGTGTGTATAATGTGTTTATGGATTTGATTAGAATGTGTTTACTGGATTTGATTAGAATTGTGTTTGTGTTTGATTAGAATTTTGTTTGTGTCTGAGTCTTAGCGTAGACACAGTTTGATGTGTTTAGAAATGTGTTAATCTAGCTTAGTTTATAATGTGTTTGAATGTGTTTCATGTCTGGTTTCATGTGTTTATTAGTGTTAGTTCTCTGAAGTCTTAGGTCTTAGGTCTTCTGGTTTTAGGTCTTAGGTCTTAGGTCTTCTGGTTTTAGGTCTTGGGTCTTAGCTCTTCTGGTTTTAGGTCTCAGGTCTTAGTTCTCTGAAATGTGTTTCATGTCTGTGTTTTAATGTGTTTGTGTATGTATTGTGTCTGTCTTTGATTCGAATTGTCTTTGTGTTTGAATGTGTTTGATGGATTTGATTAGAACGTGTTTGCTTTGTTTAGAATTGTGTCTGGTTTCATGTGTTTGATTAGAATTGTTTCATGTCTGGTTTCATGTGTCTATTAGTGTTAGTTATCTGGAGTCTTAGGTCTTAGGTCTTCTGGTTTTAGGTCTTAGGTCTTAGTTCTCTGAAATGTGTTTCATGTCTGTGTTTGAATGTGTTTGTGTCTGTATTGTGTCTGTCTTTGGTTTTATGTCTTAGGTCTTCTGGTTTCATGTGTTTTGAAGTCTTAAGTTAAATAAACGTTTGCTTTATTTCATGTGTGTTTTTGCAGGTTTAATCGCGACATGGGATCGAAACTGGTTAGGAAAATCACTAAAGTGTTTACCAACAAATTCGATGGTCCCTACTATAGCTGGACATGTGTGCCTCGGGAGAGACAAGAACGATACTTCCTCGAGTTCGCGGTAAAGTTTTCTGTTCTATAGCAGTGTGATGTTTTCTGTCATATAGGTTTACTTCTGATGTTTTCACTAACATTCTGTTGTCTTTTTATCGTAGAAAACCCACACCTGGGATCCCTTGATAACAGGGACAGTTAAAGAGTATTTTGATGAAATCTGTCAACGCCGGATGAAGGACATGGTTAGCAGTGCGAGGACTAGTCGAGAGCGACCTAATTGGATCGGTGACACGCTCTGGAATACGATGACTCAGTAAGCAAAGCTGAGGAGTCTCACCTATTCCAATGCTCGTCTGTCTGACCGTCAAGGTCTCGGTCCTCACATCCACTTGTCAGGGCCGAAGTCATATCAACAAATTCAACATGAAATGGTAAGTAACTTTTACTTTTTCTTACTCCTTAACAACTTAAAAAAATTTCATAACCGTTGTTTATTTTGTAACATTGCAGGAAGCGGAATTGGGACGATCGGTTAGTCTTGGTGAGGTTTTCATCAAGACACATACAAAACCAGATGGTACCTATGTCGACAAGAAGGCGGAGAAAATCGCTTAAAGATATCAGGAGAAGCTACAACAGAAGTTGTCTGACCTCGTGACAGAGGCTTCAGATGTTTCAGACGGTGCTTCTCGACCTCGAAAGCTAACAACAGATGACTATACTAGCATATTTCTTGAGGTAAGTAACATTTTCAGTCCACATTTATATTGTCTTGGCTTTTGTCTACTTTAATTACATTTTTCTCTTACTTTTTCACAGTCCACTGACTTGGATTCGCGAGGAACTCCTTATGGAGTTGGAAGCCTGAAGGAGACTCTTATCAATGGCAAGCGCAAGCAACCGGGAGCCTCTTCCTCGTTTGTTGCACTGCAAGAGCAACTGAAGGAAGCTCAACGGAAAATCGAGGAGAAGGCTGCCTATAATGAACGACGTGATGCTGAGATTGCTGCCCGTGAAGCACAGCACTCCCGAGCTGCGGCTGAGCAAAAGGACAAGTTCGAGCACTTCTCCTTGGTGGAAATGTACTTGCGCCAAACTGATCCGAGGTTTCTCGACTTCTTGTCTGCTAATTCACCTCCAGCAACAACCAATATGCTTCCATCAACAGATCAACCATCTACTTCTTAGGTTACCTCTGTTTTTTATCACTTGTGTTACCTATGTTTTTTTAGAACTTGTGTTGTGAACTTGTTATGGAGTTTGAATACATTGGTTAATATTTGTAATCAAATGGTATTTTCAATGAAATTTCGGTTGTTTAATAATTTAAGTTTGTAACACAGGTTTACATTTGAGAAACAAACAAATACCAATCGTTCATACCAAATTCTAATATTGACATAAAAATAGTCAGTAAACAGTCGCATAGTAGTCGCCAAATAGTCACTAAACAGTCGCATAGTAGTCGCCGTATATTTACATCATCGAAGCTTATGTTCCGATTAGTCACCGAATAGTCGTCAAATTAGTCATACAATAGTCGGTAAATGGTCACTACATTTTACGACTATATTTGGTGACTACAATTATCCGACTACATCTTTACCCTTCCTATAGTCGTTTACTAGGCGCCTAATTTATGCGACTATTTTACGACTATTACAATGTGCGACTATGTTACGACTATTACAATGTGCGACTATTTTACGACTATTACACTATTCATGGTCGTAGTCGGAAAGTAGTCGCCAAATGGCGACTATTTATACGACTACGTTCTTTAGCGACTAAAGATTACCGACTCCGTTCTTTAGTCGCAAGTTAGTCGTACCATCGCTTTTAGCGACTATTTTACGACTCTTTCTACAGTCGCCAAATCGATGTTTTCTTGTAGTGACCTTACTGGTTCTAATGGACTTGAAATCTATGAAATCCCTTATGCAGACACGGTGGCTCAAGCTCTTAGTAACAACAAGTGGTATTTACCGAGAGGCAGACATCCCTTGGTTGTACTCTTACGAGCTTGACTCCCTTACCCTCCCATATATATCCTCTTCGGATTTAGTCGACATATTTTTGCGGAAAGTAAGCTCTTGATCGGCTCCAGCATCTCGTTTCGACACAAAAATGACTTTGCATTTTTTTTAATTGTATACCGTATATCACATATGTGTTGCCAAAGTAAGAAAAAAAATATATATATATATACCAGTAGTATTTCTTCTTTACTCTCTCTCTTCTCAATGCCTTGCTCGAGCTTCGAACTAGTACCGGTAGTATTTTTTAAAATATATGTTAGGATTTAAACTTTAATACTATCCCAAATCTATCTTTGATTTACGAATTTAAGAACACAAAAATTGTTCATCCAGTTCACGGCCTCTAACCGCTATGTATAGGGTAGATCTGGAATTCACAATATCCATTATAAAGAATCGGAAAACACCTTTGATATGATTTACAAAAAAAGATCATTCATGTTTTACGAACAACCTCTAAGATATTTAGAATTCTCGAGATTCAAGATTAGATATTCTTTGAATTATACACATGGATTTATAATCAATAACTACTAAAAAATTTCTAAGACCTAATTACTAATTCAAATCGTGTGGTGACTGAAATATGTTAACTCAACATATCGAATTATTCATCGGTCTGTGCTCACAAATTTTTTTTTTTTTTTAAACCGATCAAAATATTTATTTGATTCCCCGGTATGGGATCGGGATATATAATAAGTATGTTAAAGTAGATTTGGACCGTCGATCAAGGACGTTGTCGCCGGGTAGAGAGCATCTCAATCGTTGATGTCTCCTCATTAAATATCAAACCACCAATAAAAAAATTCAAAAAAAAGCCGTACTTATTGTTCTTTATTAATTAAATAAGGAGTATCATATACCGGCGACGGCAATAAAGGCCCCACATGCCGGTAATTTAAAATATCATTTCGCCTTTGGGTTTTTCCTTATTTAAACTCGAAAATCTCTCAACTAATATCAGAAGAGAACACACAAAAAAACAAAGTGAGAGAACTCTCTAACCAATCCCGAAGGTTTTAAAAGGGTATTTTGGTCAATCCAAAGAAAAGAGAATCATGGACGCTTTTGATGCGATTCCTGATCCTGTGGTCATCGACATTTTAAACAAAGTCGGTGACGTCAAAACGCTGATACGATGTCGTTCCGTCTCGAAACGATTCAACTCGCTGGCCACTCAGTCCGACTCGCTCCTTCTCCAACTGGATCAGATCCTCGGCACCACCGACTCGGACTCCGAGATTGATTCTCCGATCTCTAGCTTCTTCCGATCGCTCTTCAAATCTATCCACGGTTTCCTCCCTATCTTCTCCAGACCTGCTAACCCGGCCGAAATCCTGACCCGTTCCCCGAAAACTCCGGCCCAGATTCTCACCGGATTTAACCGGATCCGGAATCTGGAGGTGGAGTTATACGGCGGCGATGTCAAGCTCGAGAAAGGCGCTGCTGTTAAGTGGAAAGCGGAGTTCGGGGAAACTCTCAAGAGCTGCGTCATCGTCGCTTTCCGTTCCGCGACGGTCAATACTTCAGCTACGGAATCCCCCATCGACGGTGGTGTGGAGTCAGACTCGGAGTTCGTCTGTGGATTGAAGACGCGCGTGGTGTGGACGATCAGCGCGTTGATGGCGGCTTCGACGCGCCATTACCTGATGAAAGATTTGGTGAAGGAGCACAAGGAGATGGAGAAGTTGACCGTGCGTGACAGAGAAGGGGAAGGTACCGTGGTGATGGACGCGGCGGGGATGAAAGAATACAGAGAGACGGAGGCGCGTGTGGACGAAAAAGGATTAGACCGCGTGCGGGAACGCACGGTGGTTCCCAGCGTGAGGATGAATATGAGACACGCGCCGTCGCTGAAGCTGAAGAGCGGGATTTGTCTCGAAGCAGCGACGCTCGTGATCGTAAGACCGAGTGGTGTGGCTTCCGATGACAATGATGCTGAGCTGGCGACGGAGGCGTTCGCCGCAGATGGCGGCGAGTGTATGTACGGAGAAGCCGTTACGGCGTTGCTCAAGCGTAGGAGGAATGTGTTAGAGATGAATTCTTTCTAAACTTGTTCAAAAAGGCCTAATGGGCTTTTTGGGCTTTCGTTTGTTCGGCCTTTTTATGTACATACACACCGTACAAAGCCATCTGTACTAATGGCGTACGACTTTCGTCAAATTCGAATATGATTGTCACATTAAATGCGTCAAATAGTTTAATTAAGTTGGATACTATATGGAATCCAACAAATCACGAGGATTAATATATGCAATCATCAAAGCAAGCAATTAATAATTACGCAAATTGCAACGAGAGTCGAGCGAGATTCAATTGTCTATTGGATCCGGGTTTAAGCCCATTAAGGCCGGTTCGACTTTTCAATATCCTTGTCTAACTTTCTTGAACAATTAAGCAGCCACATCGCTTGTTTTTTTGGTGTCTTACAGTGTCTAACAAATAAAATAATGAAAACAATTGAAAAGGAAAGAGAGAGAGGATGAAACGGAAGACATTTAAAAAAAAACTTGAGACACCTTTCTGTGACGTGTCTTTTTTTTATTTGTTGATTATAGGATATTAGATTATTTTATTAAGAGAGATAATAAAACATATTTTTATTTTGAAGACACCCATAATCGATGTGGCTGCTCATTATGAACACATCGTTTATTATAGCCATTGGGTGGTATCATCACTATCATGATCAAAAAGGATCTTATTTGATTAGGTCACCAATACAATTCTTAAGATTGTTATAAATTTGCAAAAGGCGATAGAGTGGGGATCGAAAGAAATTAAGGGTGTTAGGTCTTCCTAGCTTACATTTAAATGACAGTATTGGTGCTTCAAATTAAACAAAGTCTATTAACACAGAACATTATCATCTCACATATAAAACTTTGATTAGAGAATTAATCTCAACCATAGCCTATAGGTATGAATGATGCTATACAATCCAAAACTTTGATTGCAAGTTAAGAGTGTTAAGCAATACAATTTTCATATTTATTAGGCTTTCTTTTGTCGCATTTTATCATAGAGCTTGTCTCAATTAAGCTTACGTTTACGACATACTTAGACAATCTATCTTTAATCAAAAATATGTTTCATTGTGGTTTGAGAAAGAGAAAAAAAGACTTAAGTTCGTGAAAAAGGAGTAAAATATGAATTGCCTAACTTTTTCGAATGGGGCTGTTAGTGCCAAAGGCCTACCCACATGAATTCTCAATATTGTCGCTCTCAGGAGTACAACTAAATCAAACACTATCTTCATCTACATATATATATATTTTTTTTGTAAAATAATAGGAAAAACAATATCTTCCTTTATATAATTTATTTATAAAGGATTGCTACTTAACTATTCAATAATTTTTTTCTCTAGTGCTAAAGGCCTACCTCTATGTTGATGCAACTTAATTATCATGATAAAACATACCTAACTTTTCTTTTCATCATTTGATTTATTTGATAGTTTGGGGCCTGTTAGTTTATATTTATTTGATTTTTTTGCCAAGTGCATATAATATCATTCCAACAAATTCTACACTGTACTACTTTAAAGAGATGAACGCAATTAGCGCATCACTGATAAAAACTTTAAGTGTGAATCGAGAAATGCCTATTTACCCGTTCATGTGAATTAGAGCGACAAAAATCGAGTTTTATAAGCTCAATTCGGTGACGGCCAAATATTCAATTTGCAAAAGATGTAGTTATAGATAACACGTTATTCCTGCTGTTTAACAATAAATATCGTTTAAAGATTTTTTTTATTACATATATTAAGAAAACATATTAGGCACTCTATTATACTTCTAAAAAACAAGTTAACTAGATATATAATACCAATTTTTTTTTTAAAGTATAATACCAAAATTTACATTAAAAGTAACGACACTTTATTTGAAACGGAAAAAGTAGAAATTAAAAAAGAATGTAAGCAATTTGAAAACCATTTACAAGAATTTGCACAAATAGTTAAATTTCATCAAGTTCTTACACAATATTTCTCTTACCAAAGGTCCAAAACATCTATTTTATATATGCATGTTTTAATTCGGCTAGGAATCTATACCAATGGCGGCCATAATTTGTTTTTACCAGAGACCAGAGTCAATATTAATATATAGTATATATATAATAAAATTGAATGAATTAAAATATTATTGTTGAAACTGAATTTTTAAAATAATTTTATACTATTATTAGTTTTAAATATAAAATTGAACTAAAACTAATGTATTATTGCTATAAATCCCATAAATTGTAGTTTTAAAAATGAAAATACATATATGTAGTTCTAGAAATACTTAATTTTTATGTAAAATATACGAATAATCCCATATTATTCTTTTTTTTTTGTTGTTTCTAAAATATTAGTGAGAAAAAACTGTATTATAATTTGTTTTCTTCTTAGAATATTTCCCCATCGAAACAATAAGGCTGTTATGCTAATGCTTTTTGAGTAGTTAGGTTTGACACAGCACCCAAAGTATATGAGTTTATTAAAAAAAAATCATTCAAAAGAATAAAAAAAAAAATTCATTTCTTTTGAGACTTTTATGAAAATTGTTGCTTCTTTCTTTGAAAATTCTTAAAACCAGAAAAGACTTAGTTTTGATTTGATTTTATTCCTTTTTTTAATCTCAAATATATAGTTTATTGTCCACATTAATTAAAGATTAATAAAAAGGCAAAATCTATCCTATAAAAAGCAAGAACTTTACATAATACACGAAAATCTAATATATATAGGAAAAAAAGGAAGAAGGAATATTAATAGTATAGATCAGTGACGGAGCTATGTGAGGAGGATGGGGGTCAATTGACCCTTGTGAATTTTATAAAATTTTGCTTGCATGTGTATTTAAATAGTAGTATGTGGATTATTTGGATTTTATGTGCTTATCTTTTGCTCTACATGCATCTCACTAAATTAGTATGGTTTTCTTATCTTTCCTTTTAGTCTTCACAAAGCCTTAGCAATGGTTTTTTCTGATTATTCCATTTTATTAACACATTTGATTTGAGCGAGTAATTTTGAGGTTGGGAAACAGAGTTGTTCAAATAGAGATAAAACAAAGAAGTTAGAAAAACACACCAAGCTAAACCGGAAACAATAACCGAAATCTTAACCAATCCGGATGTGGAGAGTTTTAGAGTTTTAGCGCGGAGTAATTTTTTTAAAGAAATTATTTTGAAATTTAAGAAAGTTGCTTTTATCTGAATTTTAAAATATAGCTAACTAATGATTATATATAAAGCAGTCAATTTGTGAAACATATATCAAGATTTTGAATAGATTTTTTTCTTTGAATTGATTATTATTTTAAAATATATAATATTAAAAATATTTAAGAAATTAAAATAACCTATTTAATGCAAAATATATATTTTCAAATTTTAATCAATAATTTTAAAAGACTATTATATCCTTTCCTATTTCAATCATTCTTTGATATTTGTAATGACATTTCATGTAATAACTTACAAAACAAAGTTCATTTTTTAAAATATCTTCTTAAATACTCACTCCGTTCCACAAAGAAGAATTTTTAGAGTTTTCACACATATTAAGAAAATAATTAATACGTAATCATAAATGCATCAATTTTTGTTACTGAACAATTTTTCATATCTCTAAACCAATAGTAGTTCAATAAATTTAATTAATTTTCTTAAACTTTTCAAATTATCATCATTAATTGATAAAATTTGCATAGAAAAGCTAAAAAATCATCTTTGTGAAACAATTTTTTTCTCTAAAAAATCCATCTTTGTGGAACGGAAGGAATAATATTGTAGAGATAATTTATTAATATTTTATTTCATGAACTTCCGTGAATTAACTACTTCAAAATACTAGAACATCCATGAATATTTAACCACTTCAAAAAACTATTCGTGTAATAAATATTTGACCAATTTTTATATCATCATGTTGTTCTGAAATAATGACCAATTTTTATATCAATTTTTTTGTTACATTACTTCAAAAGATTTAATGGGGATGGAGGATTGAATATTAAGAATATCAATTTAAAAAAATATATCAAAGTAAAATAAGATTTTTTTTTCTATTTTCAACACAGAACATCTACAAAAATGATCGACTTTTTTTGCTTACATCTATTGTATTTAATTCTTATTATAATTAATAAAATTGAAATAAAATATTTTTATTAACTTTTAAGTTAATCAAAATAATACATTAGATTTTAAAACAAATTTCTATATATGATTTATCTAAGATATTTTAGTCATTTTAGAATAAAAAGTTATTTTTCAAACTTTCTAAAACATGGGCTAGTTTTCAAAATATATAAAATTTTTGGAATATTAAACCAAATTTCCCAAAATTAAATCTACAAAAACAAACTATATCTAAACACAAAAATAAATCTTTCATTTATTATAAAAATTATATCAATAAAAACAAATTATATCTAAATACAAAAAAAATATATTACAAAATTTGATAAACAAAAAAAAATCTTCTGCAGACGCACGAATTAGAATATATTTGACGATTAAAGTAAGAGTAGTTTCATGAAAAATGCTGGAACTATTATGAAATTGAAATTAAAGCTGGAACCAGAGCTACATCCAAAATGCTGGAACTATTATACATGTGAATATTCAGTTAAAAAAGATAAAGATATAGAGCCGTCCATGATTTTTTTGAAGCCGCAAACTAGAGAAAAAAATATGGCCGGTTTAGATTTAGTTAAGTTTCCTTATTTTTGTTTTCTTTCAATAGATTTAGTGAGGGTTATTGGTTCTTGTATTTTAATGGATTTAGAAACCCTTCTCAGATTAGGAAATCTTAATGAATCCATTGATTTTAAAATCAGACAAGTGTATTTCAAAATTAAATATGTGGATTTCAAAATCAAATAAACGGAATATTGTAAATCAACCAAATGGATTTACAATATTTTTTAGTCTTATAATAAAATCAAAATAAAATAAATAAAAAACAAAAAGTTTTTCCTTCTTTTTCTTTCACTAATCATCTATTATTCTCCTAAAGTATAGAATTTGTCTACATATTTGTTACAATTATTGCTCTCAATTGATTGATATGTTCTCTTTCTTGATTCTGGGTTCCAAGAATATCTTCATCATTGTTATTAACTTCTTCCAGATCTTCTTCTTCTTCTTCTTCAAAAATTGTTTCTTCAGGAAAACTATGTGGGGTTATTGGTTCTTGCATTTTAATGGATTTCTCGGATTTAGAAATCCTAATGAATCCATTGATTTTAAAATCAGAGAAGTGGATTTCAAAGTTAAATAATTGGATTTCAAAATCAAATAAATGGATTATTGTAAATCAACCAAATAGATTTACAAGAATTTTAGTATTATAAAATAAAAATAAAAAAAAACAAACCAAAAAAAAATTCTGTTCTTTTTCTTTCAATAATCATCTAGTATTTTCCTAAAGTATAGAATATGTTCACATATTTGTTGAAATTATTGCTCTCAATTGATTGACATGTTCTCTTTCTTGATCATGGGTTTCAAGAATTTCTTCATCATTGTTATTAACTTCTTCAAGATATTCTTCTTCTTCTTCATCAGAATTTGTTTCTTCTGGAAAACTATTAGGAAGAAGGATGCAACCATTTCTTCAAGGATAATATATCTTGTATCACATAAACTTGTCTTCTCTCGGATGAGATTGCATAACAATTAAAAAAATATTTGGATACATCCGATATAGCTCTCGAAAATGAAGAGGATATTCCTTTAGCACATTTTCTATATAGTCCTGGCCAGCTCTTGTGATTGCACGTCGAATAGGACATTCAATTTGCAATTTCTTATTATCTATTGTTGTATTGATTATTTTATGTGTTCGATTAGACTATGGGTTCTTATAATGAAATTGGCTTTTTCTATCTATCTTTTTTACCATTTCAAAAATCTATTTTAAGTTTAGCGATCGTGCAGAACAATCACAATCTTTGTTTTTACATTAGCAGACACTGATTACATGAAACCTGAGAGGTCTCACAGGCAATATTTTGAACTTCCACTTAGAAACTAGCTAGCCTCGTGTCCAGCATGTAGTAGATGTTACGTATCCACTTAGAAACTAGCCTTGTAACATGTAGTAGCTTAATGTTACGTGTAGTTATTTCTTGTCTTTTCTGCTACACATTAATTGATAGGTGTCTTTCTACTTTTAATTTTACATAGTAGTTTCACCTTAAAAAAAAAACTTGTAAATCCAAATACAACCAAATAACAAAGTTTTACTCGATATTTGCTCCTTTGTAATTTACTCTTAAAAACACTTGTAAATCCATTCAAATACAAATTAAAATCAAATCCTTATGAAAATCCTTAGTATTGAATTACACTTGATTTTAATATGGATTTTAAAATCATAGAACCAATAACACAAGATTTGAATATGGATTTCAAAATTATAGAACCAATAACACTTGATTTGGTTTGGATTTCCAAATCCATTAAAATGCAAGAACCAATAACCCCCCCCCCCCATATATGTTCGACAGTTATAAGGAAAATGAGGCGCATACTTAAAAATTAGGAATCGAGATTTGAAGATACCAAAAATTCTTTCAACAACATTTTTGAAGGAGGCGTGTCGATGGTTGAACAACTCTTTTCATTTTGTGGAGTAGAATCTTGACCAGAAAACTCTTGTACATGATATCGAACGCCACGATATGGAACTAAAAAGTTTCGACGATTTGCAAATTCACAATCGACTACATAAAATTATTCTGAAATTAAATAATAAAATAGTTACTTATCTATATTAAAAATTCAATAATTTACAAAACAAAATATGTATACGTACCTTTGAAACTGGTAATCGATTAGTATTCCCTGTTAAAGCATCAATTAATATTTTTGAGTCATGAGTTCCTACTGTTTCTCTTCGTTGTACAAAACATATGGATTTGTGTATATGAAGACTAATAGATACTATGACTTGATAAATTGTGGCTTTTTGTACAAGAAAGTAATAAACTTCAAACGAGACCATCAACAAGAATGTCTTTTTTTCACTAATTTGAATTGTATTATAAAAGCTCAAAAGAGCATAAGATTTAGAGGCCAAAGCCTAAACACAAAGGAAAGAAAAAACAGAGCACTACGACTCATTACAGAGCCCAAGCAAAAGCTCAAAACAGAGCACCACTACGAACAGAGCAACAAGAAAGTTTATGTATTTGTTTTGTCCCTCTATTATTGTTTTTGTACGTTTTTCTCTTTACCTATTTTTTCTTTTTCTAAAAATTCAATAATACAAATCCAACTAAATAATAATGTTCCACTCGATATTTTCTATTTTGTATTTTACTCTCAAAAATATTTGTTAATCTATTCAAATACAAATTAAAATCAAATCCTTATGCAAATCCTTACTATTGAATAACACTTGATTTTAACATAAATTTTTAAATCATAGAACCAATAACACAAGATTTGAATATAGATCTTAAAATCATAGAACTAATAACATTGGATTTGGTTTGGATTTTCAAATTCATTAAAATATACAAACCAATAACACCCTCTTAGTTAAGATTTCCTTATTTTCGTTTTCTTAATTTATTGAAAGAAAAAGATCCAATAAAGTAAGTTTTTTAGAAAAAAAATTGGTGGCCGAAATATGTTAATAAATTTATCGGCCACAAGCCCATCTTTGCTCAGCTTGGCTCAAGGGCCGGCTCTGGGAAGATATTTGTTGTGTGAGAAGCATGGCATTAAATCAAAATATTGTGTTTGGAGCTGAAGTTTAGGAAACTAAGAAATCATTTTCTCGTTTTTTTATCTATGAAAGCTGGAAAGTAATGAAGAACAAGACCAAAAGAAAAAGGAAAATCTTCTATGCAAGAATTGAAACTTGTCTAGATTATGCAACAAATGCCGACCGTAATTGCAATGAGAGAAGCACCTAAACATATAGAGAAAAAAGCAGAAGATAATGTGCGACATTTGGTGAGGTTTCAGATAAAGGATTAAAGTGCTATCTAAGAGTCTTGTGGAAATTTTAGTGAGATATTTGCACATGATGTCACTTTATTTAAGTTTCATTTGCATTCTATCACTTTTGAAAAGTGCTAAAAATAGTTGTCACTTTTGTGTGAAAAAAGGATTTTACCCATGTTATTGTTATATCGTGTACCGTACACGGTCGTGCACGCAGTACTGTATAGGGATATAATTGGGTTGAACAGTGAAATAAGTGTTAGATTTTGAAATACTTTTCAAAAGTGCTAGAATGCAAATGAAACTTAAATAAAGTGACACCCCATGCAAAAGCCCCAATTTTAGTGGAGGCTTTTGCATGAGTGGTCACTTATCTTAACTTTCGTTAGCATGTTAACATTTTTGAAAACTTTAGTAGAAAGTAGCACTTTTTACTACTGTTCAACCCAAAAGTGCCACTGAACAGTACGGCGTGTACGATAATAGACGGTACATGATGTAACAATAAGAGGCGTGTACGATAATGGACGGAACACTATTTTTAAAAAGTGTTATTTTCTACTACACTTTCAAAAAGTGCTAATATGTTAATAAAGTTGGAATAAGTGATATCGAGTTCAAATATCTCATTTTAGTGTGAGAAACATGATATAATTGCATGTATTGTCACTTAATTTAAGTTTCATTAGTTTTTATCACTTTTTGAAAATGTAGTAGAAAGTAGTACTTTTTGAGTGAAAAATCGATTTTACCCCTCTTATTGTTACATTGTGTACCGTCTATTATCGTACACGATGTACTGTACATAGGTAAATTTGGGTTGAACAGTAGAAAAGTGCTACTTTCTACTATACTTTCAAAAAATGACAAAAACTAATGAATCTTCAAATAAGTAACAATTCTTACAAAATCCTCAAAAACTAATGTGTTCTAACACTTTCCAAATTCTGAAAAAAATAACTAACACTTTATCTTATGAAAAAACAATTTTGCCCATGTTTGTTATTGGTCCGTTAACTGTATACGGTTGATTCGCGTATTACTCGGTACGACTGGAAAGTCAACGCGTGAATAGTATACAAAGTGTTACTTATTTTCAAGTTTTTGTAAAATGCTAATATACAAAGGGGCTTTTTCATGGGTGGTCACTTATTTTAAATTTCATTAGCATATTAGCACTTTTTGAAAGTGTAGTAGAAAGTAGCACTTTTTGCTACTGTTCAACCCAAAAGTGTTACTGAACAGTATGGCGTGTACGATAATGGACAGTACACGATGTAGCAATAAGAGGTGTGTACGATAATGGACGGAACACGATTTTTAAAAAGTGCTACTTTCTAATACATTTTCAAAAAGTGCTAATATGTTAATAAAAATTAAAATAAATAATATCTAATGCAAATATCTCATATACAAATAATGTTTTCATAAAGTGAGTGTACACGCAAGAATCCTTAATTATAATCTCTATACAAATTTCCTTGACTTTACTTGATGTTTAGTTGATGAATATTTTTCTCCGCAATGATCATTTTCTATTGTGAAATAATAATATCAAATAATTCATGTCCCATGTCGAAATACTTTTACTATACACTATTCCAATTCTTCATCACATCGGTCATTCTCATATTACATCATTCACATCCCTAAAAAGAGTTTGCACTCCTGGATTTCATTGTCATTTGGTGCTATTGTTTGGTGATCTAGTTAGAAGGTAGTTAAATTGGGAGATGGAAAATGAAATTTGGTGAGTGTGTGGTTGAAGATAACAACAACAAAGGGAAATGTGACCACACAGCTTGTGAATACCATTGGATTTAGAAACAAGCCTCGTGCCCTTCCAATCTTTTCCTTTTTTTCCTCTTTATACCATTGTCTTTCTTTTTTCCATTCATAAAATAATATTATTAGTTTATATTGAATTTGCAAAAGTAAAGCCCACGAAACCTTTCCAACTTTAATCAATTGGGGCATTCGACTATAACCCATCATCACCCTTGTCACATTCACATGTCATTCTTTCTTTTAGTAATGTGAATAAACTATTTTTCACTATGAATATACTTGTACACAAGCAAAATGTTGATATAAAATCACCACACAAAAAACCCTCTGAAATTTGATTGTGGATCGAATTATCGATATATGTAAGAGCTATCACCAATGCAGCATTTATTTTTGGTAATTGAGTTTATAGAGGTAAGTAAAATCTAGGCTGATACCTATCTCTTACATGAGTTCTAGGGTGACCAAATATTGATATCACATTTGGTACAAAAAGTCCTTGAATTCACCATATCAATACAAACCATCAGTATGATGATATTGGCATAAATCTCAAAGTAAAATGATAAACAAATGTATGAAGAAGAAGTGGTGATGACCATTGAATGTTGAAAGTGAATGATTCAGTCAAGAAGCTTCTTGTTTACGATGGAATAAAGTTTTATTGAACCCACTTCACTCCTTTGACCCCCATCACTTCTTCTTCTTCTTCTCTTCTTCTTCATCATATTTATCCATCAAATTTACAACATTTTTAATATCAACATTTTACAAAGACAGTTGGTATTGCACCACCGATTTTTTTCATTTTTTTTTTTTTGGGAAAAAGGGCTTCAATGAAAAAGAAAGTTTTTTCCCTCTCAAAAGCAAAAAGCATGTAAAAGCTGTCTGCACAGGAATTTCAAAGCCTAAAATTGGAAGAAAAAAAAAATTAAAAAGAAGAAGAATTTTATAAATCTATAGACATAAAAAGCTGAACCCTTCCATTGAGAGATCGATCCAAAAACCAAACCCCAAAAAAACAAAACAAAAGCAGAGAAGAAAAAGCGATGATCAAAGGAAGAGATGGGAACAGAGGATCTACTTCTGGTTACTCTGCAGATTTGTTGGTTTGTTTCCCTTCAAGAGCCCACTTAGCTCTTACTCCTAAGCCCATTTGTAGCCCGTCCCGTCCCTCTGACTCCACCAACCGTCGTCCCCACCACCGTCGCCAGCTCAGTAAACTCTCCGGCGGCGGCGGAGGAGGACACGGGAGTCCTGTTTTGTGGGCTAAACAAGCAAGCAGTAAGAATATGGGCGGTGATGAAATAGCTGAACCCACTTCGCCTAAAGTGACTTGCGCCGGTCAGATCAAAGTCCGGCCGAGCAAATGCGGCGGGAAAGGAAAGAATTGGCAATCGGTGATGGAGGAGATCGAGAGGATACATAGCAACAAATCGCAGAGCAAGTTTTTTGGAATGAAGAAAGATGTAATGGGTTTCCTGACTTGTCTCAGGAATATCAGATTCGATTTCAGGTGTTTCGGTGATTTCCGACATGCAGATGTCACTAGCGACGACGATGAGGAAGATGATGATGATGATGAGGATGGAGAAGAAGGCGAAGAAGAGGAAGAAGAGGAGAATTCGAAGACAGTTTTCTCTAAATGGTTTATGGTTTTACAAGAAGAACAGAGCAACAACGACGACGACGACAAGAACATCGTTGATGAAAAACGCGATCTTGAGAACTCAGACGCAGAACCGGCGGTTCCGCCTCCAAACGCGCTTTTGCTGATGAGGTGTAGATCGGCTCCAGCGAAGAGTTGGCTAGAAGAGAGAATGCAAGCAAAAACAGAGCAAGTTAACAGAGAAGAACAACAAGAAGAGGAGGAGGAAGAAGAAGAAACAGAGGATCAAGAGATGAGTATGGAGAAGAAGAAGAAAAAGAAGGATTTGAGATCACTTATGGAGGAAGAGAAGATGGAATTAGTGTTGATGAGATACGATACTGAGTATTACAGACTCTCTTCAGACATCGCTAAGGAAACTTGGGTTGTCGGCGGAATTCAAGATCCTCTGTCTCGAAGTCGAAGCTGGAAATGCTGATTTTACAGGTCTTCCGTTACTCACCATTAATCCCCGTATTTTAAAAGTGTTTTTTTCACTATCATTTTGATTATCTGTTAATTAATTTTTGATACTGTTTTTTTTTTTTTTTTTGGTTTCTTGAGTTTCCATGATTCCTCTGTTTCGTATCTCAAAGGTTTTCCTTCTTTGTTTTCGTGTGTTTCCTCACAACGTTTGTAATGTAATGCAAATATGTACATGGCTTTTCATTTTTTTTTAAAAATATGCTTAATAGATCATACAATATGTTGTGTGTATTTTATGTTTTTTTCTTCTGTATTTTATGTTTGATCATACAATATGTTGTGTGTATATTTGTAAACAATTCAGGAATTTAATAAACAAATCTGCTTAATAGATCTTTTTTTTTTGGAATTTTATGTTTGATCGCATATGTTTGTGTGTATATCTGTTGTTAGCAATTCAGGAGTTTAACAAATGGACCCTACTATTGGTAATCATATGATTAAATTCAAATGGAAACAAACATCTCAATTTACACCATCCATTTATAATGGACAATAACTCCATCTCTCTGCTTGTATGAAATAATAACTACTGGTTTCGGATTGAGAAATAAAAACAGATTGAAGGTTACATACCTTGAACATAGCGATCAATAACACACAAATCCATCTCCACCACTCCCTGCTACCAATCAATCTCCACCTCCTTCAATTTGTTCCAGCTACTAGTTTCTCTGCTAAAGGAACTTGGGAACAATTCAGAAATCCATCTCCACCAGTCTCTTAAGCAAAAATGATATGGTTTAAAGAGGATGTTTTGCGATACTCCTTCAATCTTTGGCTTTCAATCATTTATCGGCTTCCAACAAGGGATCAATTAAGAGCTTGGGTAATGTCGGTACTTTCAGACTGTGTTTTTGGCACTAACGGATCAGAGTCACACATCCACCTCTTTTTTCAATGTGAGTATACTTGTTCCTTGTGGATCACTCTCGCATCAAGGATTTTGCCAAATCCTCCTCTAGACATGCACATTATCTCATAATGGATCCATAATCGTCTTCCATCTACGAATGCTTCTCAAACTTTGGTTAAGCTCCTCCTCCAAGTTCTCATTTACTGGATTTGGAGAGAACACAATGTTCGAATCTTTCACTCAACCGCTTCATCAACAATATCTATCAACGCAACAATCGATCATACCTATAAACACAAGCCCAGTTACAAGCCTAGCATGATGTAGAAAGATTATGTGTTTAGGGTTTTGCAAGTAGAGTAGTATAGAAATGTCTCTTATGAGAACTCTCATTGTAACTTTGAGGGTTGCAATTTGTGCAACTCTCTTCTTCTGATTTTATGAAATCAATCTTAACCTATTTGTGTTCTTAGTGACAACCTAAATCCTTTTCATCCTTTTTTACTTTCGTGTTACAATAAAGCTCCTCAATGAGCTATTTGATTTTATTTTGCTTAGTTTTATCATTAGAGCTCTTTTGAGCATAAACATCTACTTGTTTTGAAACTACTCACAATATCATGAGGAAAGGATACTTCATCTGCAAAATACATTGAGAATATTATCCCTCTAGAAGCAAACTAATGTTCAAAAATCTGAAACAGACGTTCATCGGAACCTCTCCAGCACATCTTGTCCATCGGTTCTTGTCCACCACTAGTCCACAATATTTTGTCCACCGGGATTAATCCACGCTATCTAGTCCACACTAGTTTGTCCACAATATTATTATTACTTTATCAAGTGGCATCTCTGCAAATTTCAGCAACTTGTGACCCCGTGCTCCCCCTCCCGATACTTCTCCCGCTAACTTGGTAGACATGAAGCAATTAATCTAAAAACAAAAACAAAATACCCAATTTTTGGTTGAAATCAGAAAACACTCATATGAATTTACACGACTCTTTGTCTATCTTTAAAGTCCACGTCTTATATCTACGCTCTCGTATTTACGCTCTCGTATCTACGCTTTCGTATATACGCTCTCGTATCCACGATCCACGATATCGTATCCACGCTCTTGTATCCACGCCCTCGTATCCACTCCCTGGTATCCACGCCCTTGTATCTATTGGGCCATATATGGGCCATATATGGGCCTTCTATCGTGTTTGTAATTACGTTTAGGTTAAACCTCGTGTAACATGTTTATAAGGCATTGCCTCTATACCGTAATATACAAGAACTCTTTCTACAACCTCTAAAGGCTTATTGACATGGTATCAGAGATTCAATCCAACTACAAAAGGATTTGAAACTCTCGATCTTGTTACTTCGTTTCCGCAACTACAAAGATCTTCTCTATTCTCTTTTAATTTTCTCTTTCGATCTAAATTTTATCAAACTTTCTTTGAGAATCTCTCTTCTTCACGATGGCTGACACTACCGCCGCCTTGGTCTCATCAACAACGCCAACGCGCGTTGAGACTCGACGTACAATATCTTCGTATGATATAACTTCTGGAGACAATCCCGGCACGCTGATCTCTAAGCCGATGTTACGAGAACCTAACTACGATGAATGGTCTACCAATCTTTGCTTGGCACTCAAAGCAAGGAAAAAGTGTGGCTTTGTCTACGGCTCAATCCAACAACCCGATGAAACCGATCCCGACTTTGAAGACTGGACCGCTAATAACGCGCTCATAATCTCATGGATGAAATTGACAATCGACGAGGCTGTCTCTGATTCCATTATGCATATCGCGGATTGCAATGAATTGTGGGTTCATCTTCAAAAACGATTTGGTGTGAAAACGGCTAGAGGGTGCAGAGATTGAAAGCTGAATTGGCAAATTGTCGTCAGAAAGGAACTGCTATTGAGAAATACTACGGAAATCTGACAAAACTGTGGAGAACTTTGTTCGATTATCAGAAAGCTAAAAAAATGGAGGAAGTTCGCAAAGAACGAGAAGAGGATAAGCTACATCAGTTTCTCATGGGCTTAAATGAGACTGTGTATGGTGCTGTTAAGTCCTCGCTTCTCTCTCGTGTCCCACTACCATCACTAGAAGAAGCTTACAATACGTTAATCCAAGACAAAGAATCAAAACATCTTGGCCGTATGAACGAAGAACAAACCAACGACGTCAGTTTTGTGGTACAAACTACTCAGAAACCGCGCAACTACGCCGAGATCAAGGGATCCAATGACAACCGCGTGTGTACACACTGTGGTAGGGCCGGCCACCTCTCCGAAAATTGTTTTCGTCTGATCGGGTACCCACCTTGGTTTGATGAAAGCAAACGAAATCGGTTTGGTAGAAACCCGTCGCGAGGAAACTCGTCTTATGGAGGAGCAGGCCGTGGTTCAACCACTTCAGCCATGAATCCGGCGAAAACTCCACAAAACAGTACTGGTCGAGGCTCAGTTCAAGCAAACTCTGTGTCCGCAGCATCTCACTTTTCCTCTAGATCGATTCACCACACAGCTTTAACTTCGGATGATCGAGTAGGGATAAGTGGTCTTAGCGATGCACAGTGGAAGACGTTTGTTCATCTTCTTGATGAGCGCAAACCAACTCATGTTGATCGTCTCTCCGGTAAGCATTTTCTTGAATCTTGGATCATTGATACAGGGGCTTCGAATCATATGACCGAAACCCTTGAATTTATGTTTGATATATGCGACATGACACCGATTTTTATTAAGCTCCATGATGGCCGATTTACTACTTCTACAAAATACGGCCGCGTTCAGTTGGGCTCTTCTCTTAGTCTACGTGATGTGTACTTTGTCGATGGGCTTCAATGTCACCTTGTGTCGGTTTCTCAGTTGACTAGAGATCGACGTTGTGTTTTCCAAATTACTGACAAACTTTGTGTCATTCAGGATCGCATCACAACGATGCTGATTGGAGTGGGTGAGCAGTAAAATGGGCTTTATTTATTTCGTGGAATGGAGGTGGCCGCACCAATGCGAGGATCTGATTCATCACCGATACATGTGTGGCATAAACGTCTTGGACATCCTTCCTCGAAAGCTTTAAAGATGTTGCAGTTTTCTGATTTTAGTACTAGTGATTTTGATTCAAAGGCGTGTGAAATTTGTATCCGCGCTAAACAGACAAGGGATCCTTTTCCATTGAGTAGCAATAAGACGAGCTTTGCATTTGAATTGGTTCATGTTGATCTTTGGGGTCCGTATAGAACTTTTGCACTTTGTGGATCTCGATATTTCTTAACGTTAGTTGATGATTACTCTCGCACTGTGTGGATCTATCTTTTGAAATCAAAACAAGAAGCTCCTACTCATCTCCAAAATTTTATTCATCTGGTTGAAAGGCAGTTCACGTGTAAAATCAAAACAATTCGAAGTGATAACGGCTCAGAATTCTTAGTTCTATCGAGTTTTTTTGCTAAGCAATGGATTGTTCATGAAACATCTTGCGTTGGGACACCTCAACAGAATGGATGAGTTGAACGTAAGCACCGTCACATCTTTAATGTCGCAAGGGCTCTACGTTTTCAGGCTGGTCTACCAATCGAATTTTGGGGTTATTGTGCCCTCACGGCTGCGTATCTTATCAATCGCACTCCAACGGCTCTGTTAAAAGGGAAGACACCTTTAGAGCTGATTTACAAGCGTCCTCCTCCGATGAATCACATAAAAGTTTTTGGATGTGTCTGTTTTGTACATAACCAAAAGCATGGAGGTGACAAATTTGAAAGCCGTAGCAATAAATCCATCTTTCTCGGATATCCTTTTGCCAAGAAAGGATGGCGTGTTTATAACATTGACACCGGTGTAGTCTCTATTTCCAGAGATGTCATCTTCCTGGAAACTGAGTTTCATTTTCCTATCTCGGCATCTTCATCTTCCTTCTCGCCTGAGCCTGCTACTCCTCACGCCATTGATGATGATGATGCAGATTTTGCTTCGCCAAACTCGTCTTCTCTGCCTGATCTTACCTCTTCTCAGGCCGATGATGTAACTCCCGACGAGATCTCCGTCGTTGGTGACGACGCCGTTGCTGAGAATTCGAATGCTGAAATCCTCTTCGACAACCATGAGCCTGAGCATACAGATTTCTCTGCAGCAGAATATGTACCTCTCGAACCCAGTATCTCGGATACTTTAATTCTTTATGCTCCAGTTGTTGACGACGAACCAGAGCAGCTTGGTCGCGGTTATCGCAAGAAACAACGGTTTGTCAAGCTTGCAGATTTTGTTGCAAATCTGCTTCACGAACCGTCTCTTAGTGCGACCCCTTACCCATTGGATGATTACATCTCGAGCTCGCATTTCTCAAATCATTATCAGCTCTATATCATGGCTATGACAACAGCCATTGAACCTCGAAGCTATAAGGAAGCTATTCAAGATGAAAAATGGAGATTTGCGGTTGAAGATGAAATTTTTTCTCTTGATGATTTGGGAACTTGGACAGTTGAAACTTTGCCTCCCGGCAAGACTGCACTTGGCTGTAAATGGGTATTTCAGATTAAGTTAAAATCCGATGGTTCTGTGGAACGTTACAAGGCTCGTCTCGTTGTTCTTGGAAATAATCAAACTGAGGGCATCAACTATGATGAAACCTTTGCACCTGTTGCTAAGATGGTAACAGTTCGGACTTTTCCCCAACAGGCCGTGTCTCTCGATTGGGAAGTGCATCAAATGGATGTCAACAACGCCTTCTTACATGGTGATATTAACGAAGAAGTCTATATGCAATTTCCTCCTGGTTTTCGGACGGACGATAAAACCAAGGTTTGTCGATTACGCAAGTCTCTTTACGGATTAAAGCAAGCTCCCGGATGTTGGTATGCAAAACTTGCATCCGCCTTAATTGATTACGGTTTTGAGCAGAACTTGTCCGACTATTCTCTATTCACGTTTGAGAAGGAAACTGTTCGTATCCACGTTCTTGTTTACGTTGACGATCTGATAATAACAGGTAGCTCAGTGGATGTCATTGCTGGATTTAAACAGTATTTGAGTTCTTGTTTCCACATGAAAGATCTTGGAATTCTGCGCTATTTCTTGGGTATTGAAGTTGCTTGAAGCCCTACCGGTATGTATTTGTGTCAACGCAAATACTCTCTTGAAATCATTACTGAAACTGGGCTTCTCGGTGTGAAACATGTCTCTCATCCTCTCGAACAGAACCATAAACTTGCTCTGGCGAAAGGCGATGATCTTCCTGACCCGAGTCGCTACCGCAGGCTTGTTGGTCGTCTTATCTACCTCGGAACGACACGTCCCGAACTCTCTTATGTGATTCATATACTATCTCAGTTTATGAATAAGCCAAAATCAGATCATTGGGACGCTGCACTTCGCGTTGTAAGATACTTAAAACAGTGTCCGGACAGGGTATTCTACTTCGCTCGAATACGACACTTGTTTTATCAGCTTGGTGTGATTCAGACTGGGCGTCATGTCCTATTACTCGTCGTTCCTTAACGGGTTAGTTTATCCAACTTGGCGACTCTCCTATCTCCTGGAAGACACGAAAACATGATGTTGTCTCTCGTTCTTTGGCTGATGCCGAGTATCGCGCTATGGCTGACACGGTTCAAGAGATCATTTGGTTGCGTCAGCTACTTCCCGCTCTTGGTATTTCGTGTGACTACCCAATTCCAATACATTCGGATAGTCAATCGGAAATTAAGCTTGCCGCCAATCCTGTCTATCACGCTCGGACGAAACATGTTGGCTTGGATTGTCATTTCATACGGGATGAGATAGTTCGTGGCGTCATCACTACCATACACGTCTCGACAAAGGCGCAGCTCGCTGAAATTATGACGAAATCACTTGGTCGGAAGGAGTTTGAAGTTTTTCTTCTCAAGTTGGGTGTCCATAAGGGGGGGGGGGGGGGGTATTGGGCCATATATGGGCCTTCTATCATGTTTGTAATTACGTTTAGGTTAAACCTCGTGTAACATGTTTATAAGGCATTGCCTCTATACCGTAATATACAAGAACTCTTTCTACAACCTCTAAAGGCTTCTTGACAGTATCCACGCTCTCGTATCCACACTCTCGTATCCACGCTGTCGTATCCATGCTCTCGTATCCGACCAATTTGAAGCTAGATCGGAGTTGTCCTCTCGGCCATAACCGGAGGATTCGCGGTAAGAGAAAGAAAACTACCACCGCCACGACGCCCTCGTATGTAAACGTGAGATTATTTTATTTAATTATATTACATCAATATTATAAGAAAATATTAACCTCTGAATACGTGAAAATAGAATTATATATAGTTGTAAAAAGATAACATAAATGAATTATTCTTATAATTGTTTTCATAATTTGTTCTAAAAATTAAAAATTTCAAACGACAAAAAAATGAATTATTTTTTATTTTACTTTACTTTAAAAAATAACTAAAAAGATATATGAATTTTTCAAAAAGCTTATATATATATTATAATTAATTAATAATTAAATTATATGTGACCCCGGTAAAAATTATTTCTAGTTCCGCCACTGTTTGCACCCATAAATCTATTGGAAAATTAGACGAACAATTTTACAAAAATATGTTATTGGAGAATAATCTATAACATTTTTTGATGATAAATTTGAAGTAGTAGTGAAATATTTCCGATCACTTTATTGCACATGGTTGGTTTTAAAACCTCTAGATCACACATAGGTTTTTGAGTAAATGCCCTTTTCAACTAGAACCAGCTTTAAAAAGAGAAATTATTTAAGATATTTCCCTTATGATATGAGGTTTTAGTATATCAGTTTGATACAAAATTTTGATGGTAAGAACACAAAAAAAGCCCCACTAAAATAAGAATATTATCAAATAAAATGAGACCTAATTTAGCAAAACAAGGCAAACAAACAAGCAGACACAATCGAATCATTAAAAAAATCTCTGAAAACTATACAATACGGCTTACTCAAACCCAAATCTCCTCGACTCCTCCCATTTCAATTTACCACAACTAAATCCGAGCCGATTCCTTTAAACCGGACATCTCCACCGGTCTGTTTCCTAAACCGGACATTTGCCTCAGCCAAGGCTCTTCTAGTCTCCTCGTCTCCAGGTGTCTCCATCATCAACAACTCATAATCTTGAATCGCGTGTTGCCATTTCTCCAGCTAAGAATAAACCAAACAAACATTAAATCCCAATACCATTTTCATATCGAAAATTCAGTCATAGTTTGTGCCGGTGTATACCGGTTCTTAAATTGAGATTTTGAATACCTTGGCATTAGAATCCGCCCTGCGCCGCCTCGCCTTCCGGTACGAAGGCTGGAGATTGAGAGCCAATGTGCAATCTTCTACGGCTTTCTCGAACAGACCAAGCTTGAATCTAGAGGCAGCTCTGTTACAGAGCAAGAGGGCATTATAGTAGCCCTGGGCATCAGTACTCGTTACCCGCCCGACCCGCTCGACCCGTCCCGTACTTGGCCCGTAAAACCGGGTACCCGACTCGTCCAAGCCAAGTATCAAGACGAGTTAACCAACTACTTGCAAGTAACGGGACAAGTCCAAGGCAAAAAAATTTTTTGACTACTTGTCCCGTTACCCGGCTTGTTCCCGTTACCCGGCTTGTTCCCGTTACCCGGTTTCATCATTTTTCATCATTTAGGAAAGCTTTCCTAAATACGTTATATATGTTCCTAAATACGATTCATTTTCAAGAAAGGATCAGTTTTCATCATTTGTTCATTTAGGAAGTCTTTCCGAAATATGTTATATATGTTCCTAAATACGTTTCATTTTCAAGAAAGGATCAGTTTTCATCATTTTTCATCATTTAGGAAAGCTTTCCTAAATACGTTATATATGTTCCTAAATACGATTCATTTTCAAGAAAGGATCAGTTTTCATCATTTAGGAAAGCTTTCCTAAATACGTTATATATGTTCCTAAATACGATTCATTTTCAAGAAAGGATCAGTTTTCATCATTTGTTCATTTAGGAAGTCTTTTCGAAATATGTTATATATGTTCCTAAATACGTTTCATTTTCAAGAAAGGATCAGTTTTCATCATTTTTCATCATTTAGGAAAGCTTTCCTAAATACGTTATATATGTTCCTAAATACGATTCATTTTCAAGAAATGATCAGTTTTCATCATTTGTTCATTTAGGAAGTCTTTCCGAAATATGTTATATATGTTCCTAAATACGTTTCATTTTCAAGAAAGGATCAGTTTTCATCATTTTTCATCATTTAGGAAAGCTTTCCTAAATACGTTATATATGTTCCTAAATACGATTCATTTTCAAGAAAGGATCAGTTTTCATCATTTGTTCATTTAGGAAGTCTTTTCGAAATATGTTATATATGTTCCTAAATACGTTTCATTTTCAAGAAAGGATCAGTTTTCATCATTTTTCATCATTTAGGAAAGCTTTCCTAAATACGTTATATATGTTCCTAAATACGATTCATTTTCAAGAAATGATCAGTTTTCATCATTTGTTCATTTAGGAAGTCTTTCCGAAATATGTTATATATGTTCCTAAATACGTTTCATTTTCAAGAAAGGATCAGTTTTCATCATTTTTCATCATTTAGGAAAGCTTTCCTAAATACGTTATATATGTTCCTAAATACGATTCATTTTCAAGAAATGATCAGTTTTCATCATTTGTTCATTTAGGAAGTCTTTTCGAAATATGTTATATATGTTCCTAAATACGTTTCATTTTCAAGAAAGGATCAGTTTTCATCATTTTTCATCATTTAGGAAAGCTTTCCTAAATACGTTATATATGTTCCTAAATACGATTCATTTTCAAGAAATGATCAGTTTTCATCATTTGTTCATTTAGGAAGTCTTTCCGAAATATGTTATATATGTTCCTAAATACGTTTCATTTTCAAGAAAGGATCAGTTTTCATCATTTTTCATCATTTAGGAAAGCTTTCCTAAATACGTTATATATGTTCCTAAATACGATTCATTTTCAAGAAAGGATCAGTTTTCATCATTTGTTCATTTAGGAAGTCTTTCCGAAATATGTTATATATGTTCCTAAATACGTTTCATTTTCAAGAAAGGATCAGTTTTCATCATTTAGGAAAGCTTTCCTAAATACGTTATATATGTTCCTAAATACGATTCATTTTCAAGAAATGATCAGTTTTCATCATTTGTTCATTTAGGAAGTCTTTTCGAAATATGTTATATATGTTCCTAAATACGTTTCATTTTCAAGAAATGATCAGTTTTCATCATTTTTCATCATTTAGGAATCATTTAGGAAAGATTCCCTAAAAGACTCGTTCACGGCCGTCGCCGGGAGACTTCTTAAAAGATAATCACTAAACACTAAACTATGAAAAGTAAATGTCAGATATTACACTTAGTTGTTGTAATTACTTGTTGAGCGGGGACCCGTACTTGCAAGTACGGGTACGGGTCAAGGTACCCGCAAGTATCAAAAATCTGGGCGGGTACCTTGATTCAGCGGGTACCCGTTTTAGCGGGTCCAAGTACGGGTCAATATTTTCATTACCCGTACGGGGCGGGTCAAGTAGCAAGTCGGCCAAAATAAGCGGGTACCCGCCCCGTGCCCAGGCCTACATTATAGGGATCGTTCTCGAGTCCTTCCGTGTAAACCACGCAAGCCACTTCGAATTTCGAAGCACTGAAGAGCAAATTTCCGCTGAGTCTCGCTGCAGAAACCGCTCTCGCCTTTCTACCCACCGCGTTTACTTCTTCGTTGCTCGGATCCAGTCTTGCCGCTTGCCTTGACGCCGTTACTGCATCTTCAAATCTGTCCATGAAAGAAGACAACACAGAGTCTCCTCCCGTTTTAGAAGTTGAAAACCATCAAGAGACAAAACGGCAAGTGTTTTGTAGACTAAACGGCGCGTTGTTCTCTTTGTAAGAAAAAAAGAAAAGAAATATACCGAAAGGCATCCGGTGATAGTACAATTCTGACCTTCCTGCTGCAATGTAAACCTGAGCTCCGACCATTAAGTGGTAAGAAGTGATGGAAAGACCAAAAATCTTTATGAAACAATCGATATCGAAGTGTTTTGTTCCTTTCTGGTACACGCTGTTGGCTTCCTCGTGTCGTTGTAGATGCAATAAGGCTTCGGTTTGGAGCGCATAGACCTTATGAGATTGAAATTTATGGATTTAGTTAGGCAAAACAAGACACAACTGGTTGAAAACATCTTATGGCTCCTTGTTAGTACATAAAAACATTAAGTTATGGTCTGAATGCAAGAAAGGAAAGCTAACCCGAGGGGAAGAATCGGCTCCATATGATATCGCAAAACAAGTCTCCTTCAATACAACGTTCCATTCCTTTGATCTTCGAGCTTCATCGCACCTCCTTAAGCATTTTATAACATCTTCAACTTGTTCTATATGTTTTGTCTCTGTATATTTTCCAGCTTGCTTATAGTGACACAAAGCTTTTTCAACCTCACCCAATCTGTTAAAAAATAATAATTATTTAGGACCATATAAATTAATAAGGTTAGAACTAAACGCAGGCCGGCCATGAGCCCAAACAAAGCAAGCATGGATTTGCGGTCCTCATTTTCAAAAAAAAAAATTGGCTTTTAAATTTCAAAAAATCTCTTTAGTTTAGCTGTAAAATTATAAAAGTTTTTTCAGAAAGTCACAAGTTCAAAACTTAATAGGTTAAAACGGCCCAAATTTTTTTTTAGCTTGCAAACTTCTAAAACTCAGGGCCAGCACGCTCTGACTAAACGTACCAATTGCAATTGGGGAATTAAGAAAAGAAAACACAGAGGAAGCTAAGACTCTACCTGAGTTGGAGGGAAGCGAGTCTCTGATGAGCTCTCTCGTAAGTTGGGTTTAGTCTTAACGCTTCCTCGCAAGCATCTGAAGCTTCAAGAAGGCGACCGAGACTGATCAAAGCAGCGGATTTGTTAGACCAATACGTCGGCGTTTTAGGGTCAGCTGAAATGGCTCTGTCGTAAAACACAAGAGCTTCTCCAAACCTCCCACGACAATACTCTTCGTTTCCCATTCTCTTCAGAGCCTCCGGATCGAGTCTGTAGTTTACCGTTTTGCCCTCCCACCGACTTGTCGTTTGTGACATGTCAGCGGCAGGCTTTGGTCTCACGATGATGTTTCCCATCACGCCGTTAACTGAAAACCTCTTGCTCTCTGTTCTCGACGACGCCGCCGACGAAATCGATTTTCTGGCTGAGTCTGATGATTTTCTCGGGTCACTTTCGTCGGATTTCGTCTTTTGTTGGGGTTTCTGTGGATCTGGTTTCTTTGGTTGAGAAGAAGAATCGGTTGATTTTCTCGGGAGGATTTTAGGGTTTGTAATGGTGGTTGACTTGGGAGGCAAGTAATCATTTGCCTTGTGATCTTTTTCCGGTAAAGATTGTTTTCGCCGGCGAGGGCTCCAGCTCTGGAAAATGCACCCAAGGAGACTCTCACAACCCAGACCCGTTGAGATTTTCTTCGATTTCGCCATTCTAAGAAGAATAAAAACTTGAAATCTTTGCAGAAGATAAAGCACTGTGAAGAGTTCGATGAAACAGAGGAGTAAGAAGTTTTCTGAAGTTTTCTGAGTTGAAGATGAAAGCTGTTTAATGTATTTATACAAGTCTAACAAAAGAGTTACTGTTGAGTACTTTACAAGATACCGACTTTTTTTTTATTTGTCTGCCTTTTCCTCTAACACAAAAATCTTGCTTTTGTTTTCTAAAATCCAAAAATTAGATTTTAATTTGATTTAATGGGGTCGATTCTTTAAGACATTCTTGATTCTAATTGTGTATTGAAATAATCATAAGGATAATATTATTGGGCTTTTAGCACACAAAATATACATATATATTGGGCTGACCCCATCGTTGATTGTTTATTGTCTTAATTGATAAAGACGAAAAATGCAGTATTGTTCAAATATATTTTGAGCCTAGTGAAAGATTTAGCCGCAGATCTTTTTTTTGTTTTTTTGTCAACTCCTTAAGATTAGTTTATATTGTTTTTTTGTTATCATTATTTGTCGACATTTACGGTAATGATTAATAAAATGAAAATTCCAACACAAACGATAACGATAGAAGCATAAAACTCGGTCTATGTTATAGCCCAACTAAAGATTTCGAGTTTTATTTTTTTCCCTTTCTACAAAAACAAAAAAAAACTCGAAACCATTAGTTGGAAAAATGAGCAAATGCAATAACAAGTGATTTATACTAAAGTCAACAATTCTGTTAGTAGTTGTTCGTGCCACATACTTAATAGTTTTGTGATTGTTTCGTTTTGGATTAATCATTTTTTGGATTAATCTGTCTCATTCATATTCCTAATTTTAAACTAATCTTAAGGAGTTGACAAAAAAAAAAAAAACTAATCTTAAGGTCTATGCATATCAAAATTTATAGTTTTAGTTTTTGTTAGTTAAGGACTCCGATTAAGGAGATTAAAGTATCATACAATGTAAAACATATGCGAAACATTATACTATTAAGTTTTTTTGTCGTCATGCTATTAAGTTAAATTTAGATAAAATGCTTAAATGCAGTTAGTATGATTAATGATATATATATATATATATATCCACTGATTTTTCTGTGTGCTTAACATGCATTGTAATTTTGACTAGAGAAGTACGTAATAATTGTGATATTTGATGGAAGTAAGATTTGTCTCTGTATAACTTACGATAATGGCATTAGCCTGTATTACACTAACAAAAAAGTTAAGAACCAAAGGGTCAATGTTTAGTGCTTTATAAAAGTAATTAATGGAATAATTAAGTTTATCCTCTTAAACGCGGACGACGCGTTCACAATAATATAGTGGGTGATATATATTCGTTCCGTTCTTTTATAAATTATGTTTTAAGAAAAAATATTTGTTTTTATAATGATTTTAACTTTCAATACAAAATTAATTAGTTTTTAATTGTTTTTGAATATTGTTTACCAATCACTTTATTATGCATATTGTTTTATCATTGGTTGAATTGTATTTAAATATATAATAAATGATGTTTAGATTATAGCAAAAAACAAAAATTAAAAAAAAATTATTAACTTGTGTGTAAAAATCTTAAATACAGTATCATTTATAAAAGTTACAATAATAAACTGACAACAACCAACAAACTGTTTGCTTGTTTTTTTTTTTTTCCCAAACTATGTTAAAGTCACTCATTCGGAGGAGACCCCTCCTAACGGGAATCGAACCCAGTACCGATAGAAGAGACACATACCCACTTTTTCTTAACCGCTAGACCAACTCAACGTTTGCTTGATTTAAACTGTTTGCAAGCTGTAATACTTCAATTTTGTTTAAACAATACTAACAAATTCAATTAAAGTGATTGATGAACAAATTCTGCTGAAATTCCGCTTAAACCGTTAAATATTATTAACGGGAACTTCCTTTTCTTAACTGCGACTTGTACGTGCATGATTTAGGAGTGATAATTTATTTTGATAATGATGTAACAAATTTTTGTTTTAACGGATTTTTCATTTTTAACACGATGTGAGTGATACGGTGCCGCTGTGTGCGTTCGTGGGAGTCGGTGCCGGCTTTGTCCGGGACCTTCTGTCTCATACGGCAGCTTTCTTTGTTTCTTTGTTTGTTGTATGTTTTTGATTTGGCTTTGACCGCTTTTTCTTCAATTTTGTCCTCCCACCAACAAGGTTACCTCCAACTTTTTTTAGATTTGACTAAAATTTCATCTCTAAAGAAAAGC
Source organism: Eutrema japonicum (assembly GCA_030161315.1). NCBI lineage: Eukaryota > Viridiplantae > Streptophyta > Magnoliopsida > Brassicales > Brassicaceae > Eutrema > Eutrema japonicum. Next base: position 10,630,371 of record BSQW01000006.1, read on the forward strand.
TAGTGCAAAAATTAAAGCTCCTTGTGTATTACTCCTTCCGTTTCTTTTTATAAATAGTTTTAGAGATTTTGTTTTGTTTCACAATATAAGTTGTTTTCATGTTTCTATGCAACTTTTACCTTTATCGAATACTGTGTGGCCAATAATATTCTGCAGTTTTTTTATGATTGGTTGGATTAATTTTAATTTATATATTAAATGATATTTTTTGGTAAAAGATGAGTTTCTTAAAATTTTATCACTACAAGAAAACTGCCTTTTTACAACAAACACAATCGTCGTAAATCGGTCGTAAAACTTGATTTACGACGGATTAGCGACGATTAACAATTCGTCGTAATTTGATCGTCGTTAATCGCAAATCGTCGTAAATTGGTCGTAATATTAAGGAGGACAAAAAATCGTCGTAGAATCGATGTAATATATTCGTCGTAAAATCGTTGTATATTTACATCGAATGTACGACGAATATGTTACATCGATTTTACGACGAATATGTTACATCGATTTTACATCGAGATCACGATAAAAATTTACATCGATTTTACATCGAATTATACAATTTTTTTTTCGACAAATCGTCGTAAATGCGTCGTAATATGATTAAACATTACATCGAATTTACAACGAATTATAAAAGTTCTGTTTTTAAGAATTCGTCGTAAATTCGTCGTAATAGGTAGATGTAAATACGCTGGTAAATCGATGTAAAATATTCGATGTAAATTCGTCGTAACTATTGAACGATGTAAAATCGATGTAAAAATATTGATGTAAAATCGATGTAAATTATGGAATGATGTAAAATCGATGTAAAATATTCGATGTAAATTCGTCGTAATTTAAATTATTTTATATATTAAATAAAATTAAAAAATTAAAAAATTATATTTAAAAAATTAAATTTAAAAATTAAATTTTATAAATAAATTCAAAATATAAAATAAAATTTAAAATACAAAATAAATTTTTTATTACAAACTAATTCCTATGCGAAAAACGTAAATTATCAAAAAGTTCGTCGTCTGATCCATTCTGCTCCATATTCGCTCGTTCTTGCGCGAGCGGATCAGTTGGCTGGCCCGATGTCGATCCTCCCTGCTGCCTTAGTGCAGCCGCCAAATCCGGGTTACTCAGGGCAATAATATCGAAGAGAGTGTTGTATCCTTGGATTGTTTTATTGTATCCTAGGATCGTTTGATCGTATCCTTGGATCTTCTCATCGTATATCACCTGCTTCTCCCGCAAATTGTTGATCTCGGAGTTGGCGTTGTTTAACTCCGTCCGCAAAATAACCGGATCGTCGAAAAGCTGAAGACGGGACGACGCGACGGCACTATCTGCGATCGATCCCATCCCTAAAACTCTGCCCTTTTTCTTCGGGGCAACCTTTTAAAAAAGAAACGAAAAATTTAATAAATTGTATAAAAAACAATAACATTTGTAAAAAAAAAAAGAGAGTTAAATTACCTCTGCGTATATGTCGTCCATTTGGGCAACCGTCAAAGTCGCTGTGGATTGGACCGAACTACCGCCAGGTGATAGCTGCTGAGAAAGCTGAGTTTGACGCTCGCCGATCCTCGCATGCGCGTCATTGTAGATTGCCTCAGCTCGAGGATCTACAAAAGATCCGTCTTTCTTCTTGTGAGTTTCCGCAAAAACTCGGGTCATCGGAGGAAGTTCGCCTCCATTTGCCTAACAAAAAAGACAATAAAAAAGAAATCAAACCGTTGATGGATAATATAAATTAATAACAAATTAAAATTACATAAATAAAATTATAAGGGAAAAAATTATTACCATTTGAAGGCGTCTTCCCGCAAAAGATGTTTGACCCGACGTATGAGGCATAAGCGCTGGAAGACCGTCTGGACCCATAGTGTTTCGAGAAGCCGAACACTTAGCGGCCACTTGCTGCGCATGTGGATCTCTCCAGTATGCCGTCAATCCGTTCCAAACATCGGAAGACATGTATGGCGGCTTTCCCTGATCGCCTTTAACCTCCCACTTCCTCTTCCAATCGGAAATGGTATTGTTGAGCCGCAATTTTCTCTTCTTTTTGAGTTCCGCCTTCACCGTCTCGTTGATCGTAACGTCCCAATGCCATTTTTGCTATAAAAAAAAATATATAATTAGAAACGATATATTAAAGATAAAGAATTCTCCAAAATAATATTGAATTAAAAAAAAAAAAATTTACCGCGAAACATTTAAACCATGTCTCGACAACGTCTTCCGGAACCGAAGACCAATTGCGGTGAGGCTCCATGAAATATGCTTTAATGGTGTCAGCCACACTCCGTCCAACTTTGTTATCTTCCTTAAACCTGAGAAATAAAACAAAAATTATTAGTAAAAAAAAAATTCATAATGTAATAAAAAAAAAAAAATTTGACGTACGTACCAAAAAGTATTCGGGATCCGTCGCGGATCTAACCGGTCTAAAGAATCATGCCCCGGCGACTGCAAAATATCTTCGACCGTCAATCCTGCATACAACAGGAGCGGTCGAGCAACTGCATCTGGAGGCGGCGCTGGTCCGGAAAAAGAATCCGGTACAGCGGACTGTGTCGCAGAAGATGACGGGAGTTGCTGATTTTCACTAGGTCCCGTCTCGATAAACTGTCGATAGTGTGACTTACGTGGCGCCATATCTAAAAAATATTTAAAAATAACTCAATTTTAGTATTATATAATTCCATTCCTAACTAATAATTCCAATCCTAACTAATAAATATTACAATCCTAACTAACAATTCAAAAATCTTAAAACGATAATATAATTTATAAAAAAAAAAAAAATGTTACCTTTTGTTTTAGAGAGAGGGCAGAGATTTGAGAGAGAGAGTTGAGAGATTTTCTAGAGAGAGAGAGATTTGAGAGTTGTGAGGGAGGGAAAAAATTCGTTAGCGTATATATAGATTTGAATGTCGTCGTAAAATCGTTGGTACATTACGACGATTGTACGACGAATTCGTCGTAAAATCGTCGTAAACCAGTAACCAAAAATTCAACCAATCACAAATTTCCCTCCACGCGGTAAAATTAAATGTTGAGGTATTACAACGATTTTACGACGGATTTGTCGTAAAGTCGTTGTAAGTTTACGACGATTTTACGACGAATTCGTCGTACAATCGTCGTAATACCTAAAATCTATACCCTAAACCCTAAATCACAATGCACATATCGAGGACGTAAGAACGAAGTATATTTGTGCATCTAATACTTCTAATATTTAACAATAGATTCAGTAACGACGATTGAATCTATATAGTCGTCGATTTCCTTATTTTACATAATAATGTATAACATTCGTTCTTATAAGTATATTCGTAACATGCATGACTTAAATAATGTAAATGATTTTCTAAAACATAAAATTGTTTACACTATGATTAGACCTTACGTAAAACAATATATAAGATAAAAAAAAATTAAACAAAAACTAAACAAGTTCATCACACCCTAAACCCTATATTTTAGGTATTACAACGATTTTACGACGGATTCGTCGTAAAGTCGTTGTAAGTTTACGACGATTTTACGACGAATTCGTCGTAAAATCGTCGTAATACCTAAAATCTATACCCTAAACCCTAAATCACAATGCACATATCGAGGACGTAAGAACGAAGTATATTTGTGCATCTAATACTTCTAATATTTAACAATAGATTCTATAACGACGATTGAATCTATATAGTCGTCGATTTCCTTATTTTACATAATAATGTATAACATTCGTTCTTATAAGTATATTCGTAACATGCATGACTTAAATAATGTAAATGATTTTCTAAAACATAAAATTGCTTACACTATGATTAGACCTTACGTAAAACAATATATAAGATAAAAAAAAATTAAACAAAAACTAAACAAGTTCATCACACCCTAAACCCTATATTTTAGGTATTACAACGATTTTACGACGGATTCGTCGTAAAATCGTTGTAATGCTAATCGATGTAAAATCGTTGGTAATGTCTAAATCGTCGTAAACCAGTCGTAAATGACTGAAATCGGCAGAGTTTGGTGAAACACGGGTTTTTATAGGTAACCTAACTATTTACATCGCATTTTGTCGACGTAATTTCGTGGCATATTCGATGTAAAATCGTTGTAATGCTATTCGATGTAAATTCGTTGTAAAATTTCGTTGCAAATCCGTTGGTAATTTCTACAAAATTTCTATAAATACCTTCCACACCTTCAATGCAAACTCAAAAAAAAAAATTCATATCCACTTTTCTTTAAGTTTTTACGTTGATCATTGTATACCTGCTTGCCTGATGATCTGGCCAATAAATAATCCTGTAGGATCTTGTTTTCAAGTAAAGACAGTCTTCAACTACCATAGGTGAAAGATTCATAGAATTGGACATCTATATAAATCCTTCGTAATATAAGGATGTCCAATTCTATGTATCTTTCACTTATGGTGGTTGGTCTTTATGAATATAGAAAACTTGATTCCCAGAATTCTTTGTTGGCCAGATCATTAGAAGCAGGTAAACAACTTTCAACTCCTAAACCCAAAATGACATTACGACGATATTACGACGGATTCGTCGTAAAATAGTTGTAATTATAAACGATGTAAAATCGTTGTAATGCTAATCGATGTAAAATCGTTGTAATGCTAATCGATGTAAAATAGTTGTAATTATAAACGATGTAAAATCGTTGTAATGCTAATCGATGTAAAATCGTTGTAATGCTAATCGATGTAAAATCGTTGTAATGCTAATCGTTGTAATGCTAATCGATGTAAAATCGTTGTAATGATAATCGATGTAAATCCGTTGGTATAATAAAGTTATAAATTTGTTGTTATAAAATAAATCTATACCCTAAACCCTAAATCTTGATCCTTCCTTGATCGTCTCTGGTACCCGAGAAATCGCCGAAATAGTGAAGTGGTGTCTGTGTTTTGGTGCGGTCTGGATGAATTGTTTTGGCATCAGGCAATTCTTGGGGAAAATCATGAATTTAATCGCCGAATACGTCGTAATTTCGTTTAATATATAATTTTACAAGAAAAACTTAAACATCTAACAAACCGAAAATTACCTATATATATATAAGCTTTCAATCAGAATCATCATCTTCGTTGGGTTCATCATCTTGATTGGGTTCATCATCTTCAGGTCCATCATCATCGTCAGTTTCTTCAAACTCGTCGGAATCGCCTTCTTCTTCTGTGTCGTCAGGTAGATATTCAAGTTGCCTGTTTCGTGGATCAATTAATAGAACGTTCTCCGTAATCTCTGGTTCTGTAATATCAAGACAAGAATCTTGTTGCATTGGAAGATCATCAACACCAACAATTTTACCCCTTGGAGCTATTTTAATAACCGATAACCATGAGATCCCAGATGTTCTTCGAACTCGGGGATATGGAACGAACGTTACTTGTTCTGCTTGTGATGCTAGGATGAAAGGCTCAAACTTGTTGTAACGTCGTGCTTTGTTGACGTCAACCACACCAAATTTGTTAATTCGCACCCCTCGACCGACTGTTGGATCGAACCAATCACATTTGAAGAGAACGCATTTCAACCTAACCAGTCCGGGGTACTCCACTTCAATTATTTCTTGCAAAACCCCATAAAAATTTATTTCACCCCTAACACATACTCCGTAGTTGGTAGTTGCTCGACGAACGCCATACTTGTATGTATGAAACACATATCCACGGGTAAAATACATGGGTGCGGTCGTTATCTTCCCGATGGGGACTAGGAGTAACTCATGAAACCAAAATGGATATGCGGGATCGCCATGATCAACCTATGATAAATGTAAAAGTTAGATTGAAAGCCGATATAATTAAATGAAATATTTATAACTATATTAACTTACTTGCGTCTTCAACCACTCAACAAAGTGACGATCTTTACGGTCGTTTATTTCATCATCTGAAACCCCTTCAATGCATTCTCGTACCTGGGTATCAAATAAGCTGCAAAATACATATATAGACATAAAAATTAACACATTTATTTATAATTATATTAATTATTAATTATTAATGACTGATTAATAAAATAGTTTGGTTATTATACCTTTCGAAAGGACTCACTTCATCACAGTTTAGGAGGATGTACGTATGTGCGCTGTGCCTGTCATGCTCGTTATCCCACCAAACTTCCTTCAATTTTCCACTAAGACGACCAATTGGTGAGAATATATCTGGGACACCCTCTACTGCATAAATTCGTCCCACACCGCCATCATCGTATCGTCGGGGAGCCCGTTTGCGTGTACGGACTTTTGGAGCGAAATAATATGAAGTGAAGTGTGAAGTTTCTTCTGTCAAACTTCCCGCAACAATTGATCCTTCAATCCTTGCTAGATTTTTTGCCTTTCCCTTTAAATGTTTCATGAAGCGCTCGAATGGGTACATCCACCTAAACTGAACAGGGCCTCCTAGTTCTGCTTCGTGGGGGAGATGAATGGGAAGATGTTCCATAACATCAAAAAACGCAGGGGGGAATATCTTCTCCAAATTGCACAACAAGATTGGAATATTAGCAGCTAGTTGTGCAATTACATCTTCTGACAACGTCCGTGTACTAAGATCCCGGAAAAACGCTCTGATGCCTGCAAAGACAAAATTATATACATTGTAACATATATATATATATATATATATATATATAATTAATCTCAATAATTTTATATGTGATGAAGTATCTTACCTCCAATTGCTTCATGAACATTTTCTGGAAGGAGTTCGGCAAATGCGAAAGGAAGTAAACGTTGCATAAACACGTGGCAGTCATGACTCTTCATCCCTGAAAACTTTTCTCCTTTCTCAACAGATTTAGCAAGATTGGATACATACCCATCAGGAAACTTCACGTCAGATGAAACCCAATTGAACAACGATGCCTTTTGTTCTGCACCCAACCGAAATATAGGAACTGGTGATTTTCCATTGCTCATTATATGCAACTCATTTCTGTTGCAAATATCTGGCAAGTCCAACCTTGACTTTCCGCTGTCTTTGGTTCTTCCTTTCACGTTTAACACTGTATGCATGATGTTATCAAAAAAGTTTTTCTCAATGTGCATGACATCAAGATTGTGTCTCAGTATATGATTTTTCGAGTACGGAAGATCCCAAAAAATGCTTTTCTTGTGCCAATTGTGATTAACCCCGTATCCATCAGGCATATTAGCTGGAGTGTGCCAATTTCCCCCACGATTCACAGTTTCTAGTCCCCCAAAATGATCTATTTGCGCTTCTAGATCTTCCCCAGATAGATACACTGGTGGGGGGACACGCACGATTTTGTTCTTCCTAAACAACCGCCTGTTTCTCCTATATGGATGATTGATTGGTAAAAATCTGCGGTGACAATCAAACCAGCATGTTTTTCGACCATGTTTCAGTTGAAACGCATATGTCCGATCGAGGCAATAAGGACAAGATAACCTCCCATGCGTCGTCCAACCTGATAGCATTCCGTATGCAGGGAAGTCGCTTATTGTCCACATAAGCACCGCACGCATCGTAAAATTTTTTTTCCTCGAACAATCATATGTCCGCACTCCTGTATACCACAACTGTTTCAACTCATGAATGAGAGGCTGCAAAAATACATCAAGGGACCGCTTCGGATGATTGGGACCAGGGACTAAAATATTCAGGAAAAGAAATTCCCTTTGCATGCACATATCTGGGGGAAGGTTATAAGGAGTTACGATAACTGGCCACAAAGAATATTGCCTACCAGACATACCGAATGGACTAAATCCATCAGTGCAAAGACCAAGATACACATTTCGCTTAGAGTTAGCAAAATCAGGGTGTACCGTGTTAAAGTGTTTCCAAGCTTTTGCATCTGACGGGTGAGTCACTTCTCATTCTCTCTGTGAATGTTCTGCATGCCACCTCATCGATGCAGCTGTCCTTTCAGATTGATACAATCATTTCAACCTATCAGTTATAGGAAGATACCACATCCGTTGGTATGGTATCTTTTTACGCCCAGTTGTTTGGGGCCTAAATCTCGGTTTTTGGCAAAATCGACATTCCTGCAGCTTATCATCATCTTTCCAAAAAAGCATACAATTGTCAACACATACATCTATCATCTCAGAAGGCAACCCAAGACTAAACACCAACTTCTGTATCTCATAGTATGTTTCGGCAGCCAAATTATCCTCTGGCAAATACTCTTTAATAAGATCAGCCCAATCATCCATGCAAACCTCAGCTAAGTTATGATCAGTTTTAATTGTCATCATCCTAGCAGCTAACGACAATTTAGACTGACCTTCTCTACATCCATCGTAGAGTGGCTGGTTTGCAGCGTCTAGCATATCATAAAATCGCTTCGCATCTACGTTGGGTTCCTCAACAGTACTATTATCAGCATTTGTTTCATGAAATGCATCATTAACCATGGCATGCATCCTATCATGATCTGCACCCTGATCAAATTGATGTTGACCATGATCATAACTACCTTGATAATTTGATTCTACTTGACCTTGATAATTACTACTACTATCCGTTGCTTGAGTTCTTTCAAAACCCTCTCCATGTTGATACCAAACATAATATTGCGGCATAAACCCTCTATTTAGTAAATGCTTCCACACCGTCTCAATAAACATATATCTCGTATTCTTGCATTTACGACAAGGACAGAACATCTTACCACTTTCCAGGGTTGTTTGCATATTCCCGGCCTGATACATGAATATTTCAAGCCCTTCTTTGAATTCTTCCGTCAAATCTCCCTCTGAATCCTTTTGCGTATACATCCATTTTCGTAGTTCGTATATAGACATTTATATATATGTTTTTTTTTTTTTTTTTTTTTTTTTTGATTCTTTAGTTTGAAGTTACGCTGTATTTATAGAAATTTTTTCAAAATTACCAACGATTTTCCAACGCATTTACGACGAATTTTACGATGTAAATTCGATGTAAATTTAGTAGGTGGACCTATTAAAAAACGTGGTCTACCTAACCGCGAACAGTGACGTATAATCGTTGTAATATCAACGTAATATACAGAAGAAATATTCGTCGTAATTTCGTCGTACAATTACATCGATATTACGACGATTTATGTTCTCGTCGTAATGTCGTCGTAAATTAGTCGTAAATTTACATCGAAATTACGACGACACATATTTACGACGATTTTACATCGAACACATATTTCGTCGTAAATTCGTCGTAAGGTCGACGTAAAGTTACATCGATTTAAAACGGTCGCAAAATTTCGTTGGAATTAGACAGTTTTCTTGTAGTGTATGCTTTTAGCTAAAACTACTTATAAAAAGAAACGGAGAGAGTAGTATTTACATTTTGTTTGAAAATCCTAAAATATTTCAATATCCATAATTAGAAGTTTTCAGATAAGATACATTGTCAGCAAATTAGTATGTTATAGTTTCGTTTGTTGGTTCTTTTTATAAAGATAAAAAAGCGCCATATATTTATTTTAGTATTCTTGTTTTTATTTTTTTCTAAAAATGGATGTGCTGTTGCATTTTTGTCTGCCGACAACTTAGAAAACTCGTGCTACATGATGAGAAAGTTAGTATAGAACAAAAAATTAAGGGTAAAGTTATATGAACAAAGTTATAATAAACCCAAAACAAGCCACGTAAATAGATTCTCTTAAATCTCTCTTTTTCATAATATTTCAACCAAAATGCCGGAAAGTAGTCAAAAACCAACGCCTATATAATTTATAAACGAAATATAATCATTTTATTTTCAAGATATATCTTTTTTATAAGTAGACATGACCACGGTTACAATTAATCCGCTTAATATATTTAACCACTAGTTACGGTTAATTTTTTTTTTAATCTTAACTTTAACAATTTATTATACAGTTAAAACGGTTATGGTTAAATACGGATCCGCTTAATACAGCTATGGTTTTTGATGACAACAAACGGTTAATATCACAATTTATAATTATATATTTTTTATAAAGTAGAATAATAAAAAATAAAAATTATCTATTTTGATAATGACCACTATGTTTTATCATCTCAAAACCCGTTTGGATTTTTTTTATTTAGTTTCATTATGAGATTTTGCTCTATTAGTTTTTTTGTATATATGTGAACTTTAAATTTGAAAAAACAAATTTCTCCAAATATTTTGTTTGCCTCCAAAATTTTGTTGTAGTAGATAATTCAACATATATCTTTTACCATCAATAGCTTATCTTCCATTTTCTTATTTTCTTAGTTGAGCTTATCTTCAATTTTCTTAAATTTTTTGAATTTAAAATATATCTTATTAAGTTAGACTAGTTATTTGACTTAGGCATTGATTGGTATAACTGATAGTAGAGCAATAGCATTAAGCAGCAGAAGCAGTATGCTGCTGAAGGTATATGTTCTGATTAATGTATACATTTGAAGTGATTAGCAGAGCTGTAAAAGATTATATATAAAATTATTTAATATAGTTATCCGTAAGCACTATATCTATAGTTATATTTATAATATAATTTTTAATAATTTTTCATATTTCAATTGTATTTATTATATTATATATATTTTAAAAAATTTGAAAATTAAAAAAATATATAATAATTGTAAATATTAGTTTTAAAAGTATAAAATTTACACTTTAATATAAACATAAGTTTTTGATATTAATTAACAAAATAAATTAGTTATATAAAATTATTTTAATTTTTTTAATATATTATAGGTTAATGCTTTACAAAAAGCTTCATATGAAAGCATAGAGGGAGGAGCATTTGCAGAACATCTGCAGCTTGTAAATGCTTTCCTAAATGCTTTGCTGATATTGGTTGATAAAATGTTTAATGGTTTTTTAAATGCTCTACCAATCAAGACCTTAGTTGCAAGTTTTTTTTTTTAGTCGGTTGGCAAATTTCATTCCACCTCGTCCACGACTCCACAATTTATTTTTTCTTTCTTTAATTTTATTTATTTCATTATAAAACTGTTTTATTAAAATGTTTTTTTATATTTGTTAGAGAAAATACTAATTAGTTTAGCACGTTTAAGCTTTCATTAATATATTTATTTTTTAGATTTGCATTTCCTATTGGTAAATTGATTATACATAATTTTTCTATGTCATTTTAAGTTTACAGAACTAATTATAATTATTAGTATATATAATTTTATTTTTAAAACAGTTACGATTAATATTTTAAGGTTTTAACATTGTGGTTAACAAACCATTTTGATACGGTTAATTAACAATTATAGTTAATAATTTTTTAACTATAACTAATATATTTTTATTGTTGACGATTACGATTTTAACCATCTTACACGGTTAGCAATCTCAATATTTGTTTTTTCTCACTCAAGTATATTATATATAGTGTGAGTTATATTTTGTATAGCTAGTAATAGTATGCACTAAAGACGAAAATAAGAAGATCGATATCTATATATCTAAAGGAAGATATATAATAAAGTGCTTAACCAAAAAAAGAAGAATATATAGTAAGTAAAGTCACTCGATAAACCTCTACTGTACTCAAAGTGCATAAGTTATTTTATATGCAACCCCATGATCATTACAAGTTTTATTATTGAGATTGGTTTGTTAGAGTGTTAGTTACACACCAATATACTTGTATATAAACTAATCTAACAAACCAATCTCACTAATAACTTTGATAAGGAATACATCTACGATTTCTTAATCCGATTAGTTATCATAGTTTCAGGTAATAAAATCTTCTTTTCAAGTTTTTTTTTTAAATTCCTCTTAAAAGTATTACACATGGTTTTTTCTTCGTATCATGGATTTGTACACTAAAATACCAAATCATGGTAAGTAATGTTAAAGATGGCAAACATTATGATTAGATCTATGGCGTGTGGACCTTTGTAAACGAAAAAAATAATATATGGAAAAGAAAAAAATTAATACCAAAGGTGGCTTTGGGTTAAAGATTTAAAATGTGAATTATCCCAAATATTTTAATTGGATATCATTTCTTACTCATACATGCATTGGAGAAGCTAATAATAAAAAAAGAGATGTGATATATAATTCATTTTGGATGGAATGATATAAGGTTTTATTAACGCTGAAAAAAGGTTTTAGTTTTTTTTTGTTAGTGAAAAAGTAAAACATTGAGTAGATAGATAATCATGATTTATAAGTCGTCGTCATGTTGATCAATTCGTTTTTTTATTTGACATTTTTTTTTATATACTACTCCGAATTTTAAATGATGGATCTTGAGAATTGATTTGCTATTTGGTGTGAAATTTCCAAATATAACAATAAGATAAAGTATTGATTTGAGGGGAAAATATATGAAAGATAAAGGCACATGATCCAAAGGCACATTGGGACTACAATATATGCTTGACTTAGAAGGGAAAAAGAATAAAAGAGGAAGACTTACTCTTTTTGGATATTTCTTCACTCAGGGATTTAGCTCTAATCTCAAACTCTTATGTAAACACAAGCCGTTGCTTATTCACGAATTTCAATCGTTGGAACTTGGAATAGAAGACTTGTTCAAACACCAACAAGTGGTAGATTAGGCCCATGTTCGGTCCTTATGAAAAAAAACCAATTTTTCGATTTAGGGTCCACATAAGCCCAAAATTAATCCGCAAGCAATGTATGAAGAGATTGATACCATAAACTGTATCATAGCTTTTCGTACAAAAAAAAAAGAAAAAAGAACCGGTTTTTATGTCCAGCCGGTATCATATCGGATTTCATTTAAAATCTTAAAACGACCTGAATCAAAAAAATTTTGGATCTTATCCTTTCCAATTTCATATACCCAAAAACCAAAAAACCGATCTGAACCCGAACCGTGGACACAAATGCCCATACATTATAGCTTATGGGAAGAAAAACATAAATGATTGTAAAAAATTGCGGGTATCACAAAATTCGTCTTGTTATCAAATTACAAATCGAACGGTGTAAACAAAAAAATAGAATGATTTCCTTTTTAACGAAAACTAAAATTTAACCCGCACTAATTATAGCGTGGAGAAATTTTTTTAAAAAAAAATTATTTTGAAATTTAAGAAAATTATTTTTATCTGAATTTTACAATACAACTAATTAATGATTATAGATTAAGCTATCAATTTGTAATAATTTATCTATTTAACCCGTTTTGCAGTGAACTAAAATATTATTCGGATCTAACTCATAAAAACTTATAATCTTAAAAACATAACTCTAATATGCACCGTTAAATAACTCTAGTTTTTGTGGTTAGTCTACGAACTCTTAAAAATAGTTTTCTTGTGTCTAACTTTTTATAAAATTAGTAAAATATTTTTCAACTTTTGTTTTGATATATCTTATTATATAAAGTTGGATCCCTCGACGTGAGTGTGACACGTAAGATCATTTTCAATCACGAGATTGTGACATTTGTCACGGTTGTTAATTTAGATATTGACATGTGTCAATTTAATTAAAAAAGTAAAAATGAATTAAAGTAAATATTAAAAAATATTATATTGACAAATGTTAAAATAAAAAAGGTAATTTAAAAAAAACAAGAATAAGTAAGGAAAACTTACAATAAAGAAAAGTGACAAAAGTAAACTTATAAGTTTATACCACGACCCAACTTAAAAAAGGAAAAGTAAATATTAAAAAATGTTAAACTAAAAAAAAACAATTAAAAAAAACAAGAATAAGTAAAGAAAACTTACAATAAAGAAAAATGACAAAAAACCTATAAGTTTATACCACGACCAAACTTAAAAAAGGAAAATTATAAATATACTATAAACTTAAAAGAAAAATTATTAATATATGACCAAATTTAAAAGTTTATAATCATTTCCATTATGACAAAAGAAAACTTAAAAAGGAAAATTATTAATATACAACCACGATCAAACTCTATATAATAATCTACATATTTTAATTTGAAAATGTGTGACTTTTAAAACATAACAAATCGATCAAAACTATCTTATAAACTGAAAAAATAAATTTTATTATTCCGTTTAGCTAAAAGATAAACCACATAATATTTTATTAATGTTGAATATGTGTTATTAATTATTTACAAAAGATAAATATATAATTTTACACATTAAAATTAAAAATCCAATAATCGTATCCAAGAGTATTTACAGCATATGTTTCACCAAAAGTTTTACTCAAAGATTTATTTCATAAGTTTTTGAAATTAATCATAAAGTTTTTTAAAATACCTGATTTCTTATATGTTTATATTTCATATAAAACATCTAAACATGTCAAATTTTATTTATTATATGATTTCTTATATATTTAGACTTCATATAAGAAAATATAAACATGTCAAATTTTATTTATTATATAAATCAGAATGTTTCAAAGTTAGTAATTCGAATGATTGCGACACGTGTTAAGTCAAACGATCAGATTTTGACACATGTTTAATAAATTTCTATTTATATTTCGACACGTGTTTAATAAATTTCCAATTATATTTTGACACGTGTTTGATAAAATTCCAATTATATTTTAACACATAATATTAACAATAAAAATAAAATTTTAGGAATCTTAAAAGGTATTAGAAAAAATAGACAAAACTATAATCTTAAAACGTATTAGAAAAAAATAATAATTATGTTTATATTAAATAAATAAAACAAAAACTATAAATGAAAACCAACTTTTTTATTTTTGTTTTAAAAAAAGGAAAAACTATATTTCAGATTATAATAAAGAAATTAAAAAATAGAAAACAATCATAAAAAAAATGAACAAAAACCAAATTTTTTTTTTTAAAAATAAATAATATTTTACTCAAATCAATTAATAACCGATTTATAATATTAAAATCGATTAATAAAAAAACTCAAAAAATCTGAAAATTTAATAACCGATTTATAATATTAAAAGGTAAAGTTATTAAAAAAAAAAAAAAATTTATCCTAAAATGAAAAATTAATATAAAAAGAAAAAAACATTATTTAGTTTTTCCATTTAAATTAAGGATATTAATCATAAAAAAAAAAAATTATAATTTTTTACCTTTATATAAACTATAATTTGGTAGTGTGTCAATTACACACCAAAAAATTTAAAGTCCAATAAACGTATCTAAAGCTATTTAGTGCATCTATTCATCAAATTTTTCTTTAAATGTATATATCTATTTCATCGTAAACTTTGTTTCTAAATTTATGTATTATATATTTTTCACGGGTGATCTAATTTTGTTTTCTATTTTTTTAATTTTTAATTTTTTTTAACGTGTTATAAAATATTAAATTACAAACCCGCATATATACTAGTACTTAACTAGTATTCAAATAAAATATAATAAATTATAGTTAAGAAAATTTTGAATATATTTTTCTTTCTTTAAATATATATGAATTGATTATTATTTTAAAATATATATTATTAAAATAATTAAATAATAAATAATTTATTTAATATAAAATATATTTTTATATTTTAATCAATAATTAAAAAAAATATTATATTATTTCATATTTTAATTATTTTTTAATATTTTTAATGACATTTTATATAATAAAATACGAATTAAAATTTATTTTTAAAAATGTCTTCTTCGTTAATATTATAGAGATATAAACACGATCGAGTCTCGTACACACGTCAGCAATGAGATCCCTTTCACGATCACCGGGAAATTTCATTACATTCTTTGACCATTCTCACGCGCCACCGTTAGCGACCACGTACTGTGATTGGCTGACACTTCCCACCGTCAACATTGATGATTCACATCCCAAGCTATGACGAAGACTCAAAGAAAATAAAAACCGATCAAAACCCCTCAAAAGACGAAACTTTTTTTTGAGAATTCGGGAAAAAAATGAAGGCGGAGACGGTGACGCTGATTTTGGTGAATCTTGCGGGAATAATGGAGAGAGCCGACGAATCTCTGCTTCCAGGTGTATACAAAGAGGTCGGTGCGGCTCTTCACACGGATCCAACCGGGCTCGGGTCGTTGACGCTGTTGCGATCCATGGTTCAAGCCGTTTGCTATCCATTAGCAGCTTACATGGCCATTCGACATAACCGAGCTCACGTTATTGCTCTCGGTGCATTTCTCTGGTCCGCTGCTACTTTCCTCGTCGCTTTCTCTTCCACTTTCTTCCAGGTTTTGTGTTTTTTTTTCGTTTCCCGATTCCGGAAGACAATTGGCGTATTGGGTTTTAAGTTTTGTGTTAGTGATACATAATCTCTTTGATTCTTGCTCTGATCGTTGTGAAATTTCTGATCCTAACCCTCCATTGAGCAGATAGCAGCATCGAGAGCTCTGAATGGAATTGGCCTTGCCCTTGTGGCTCCAGCAATTCAATCTCTTGTTGCTGACTCAACGGACGATGCTAACCGTGGCACTGCTTTTGGATGGCTGCAACTAACAGCAAACCTCGGTTCGATCTTAGGCGGGCTTTGCTCTGTTTTGATAGCTCCATTCACTTTCATGGGCATACCTGGTTGGAGAGTTGCCTTCCATATCGTAGGTGTGATCAGTGTTATAGTTGGTATGTTAGTCCGAGTTTTCGCCAATGACCCACACTTTGTGAAGGATGGTGTCAGTGTTCTCAACCAACGAGGTTCGAGAAAACCTTTTTGCTCAGAGGTTAAGGATTTGGTCCGGGAAGCTGATTCTGTCATAAAGATTCGGTCTTTTCAGATCATTGTGGCTCAGGGAGTGACAGGGTCGTTTCCTTGGTCTGCTCTTTCTTTTGCGCCCATGTGGTTGGAACTCATCGGTTTCTCACACGGGAAAACTGCATTATTGATGGGTCTTTTCGTGGCTGCATCTTCTCTTGGAGGCTTATTTGGAGGCAAAATGGGAGATTTTCTATCTACTCGTCTTCCTAATTCCGGAAGAATAATTCTCGCACAGATCAGTTCAGCATCAGCGATCCCGCTCGCTGCAATACTCTTGTTGGTTTTACCAGATGACCCATCTACAGCTGCAATCCATGGTTTGATCTTAGTTCTATTGGGACTGTTTGTTTCTTGGAATGCTCCTGCTACCAACAAGTAAAGTCTCTCTTTTTCACTACGCCTATTTACTTCTAACCCTCTGTCGGTAACTGTTTTTGCTGTCCTTGGTGAAACAAACGCAGCCCGATCTTTGCAGAGATTGTTCCAGAGAAATCAAGAACGAGTGTCTACGCACTGGACAAATCGTTTGAGTCAATCTTGTCATCGTTTGCTCCTCCTATTGTTGGGATCCTGGCGCAGCATGTTTATGGATATAAGCCAATCCCTGAAGGATCATCAAGGTCAGCAGAGATAGCCACAGATAGAGAGAATGCAGCCTCGCTGGCAAAAGCTCTTTATACATCTATAGGAATCCCAATGGCGGCTTGCTGCTTCATCTATTCCTTTCTCTACCGTACCTATCCTCTAGATAGAGATCGTGCTCGGATGGAAGCTTTTATAGATTCCGAGATGCGTGAGCTGCTTCCGGAAAGTTCAAATAGAGACATCGAGTTTTCACTAGAAGATCCTTTTGCAAACCAGGTTAAAACCAATTTACAAGCTAGTAGATAAGAAAATTTGCTAAAAGCTTTACAAGATAGGTTACACTGTATGTTCCATCGAGTTGTTATAATGTTTCATAACTTTATACCAAATTTTCAACAACAGACAAATTGTGTATATTTTCAAGAATCCAAGCTTTTCATAAGAGGGTGAGCTTATCTGCTGGGTTTTGTGGCGGAGAGCATTATAAATAGCCCGTTTCTCACACGAGTGAAGCCAACGAGTCCACAGGCTCTGCAGAGATCTTCAAGCTCACGTTCACTCAAAAAGATGTGAGCACCTGAATATCTCATTATTTCCTACCATTTGCATCATCAGAATGCATAATCAGCCACAGACCACACCACGAGCAAACGAGAAGTAAATGCAAGACAGCAATTGAATGTATTTAAGACTTAGAAGTAACATATATATACACACCTGACGAAGATTCTTCAAGAACGGGATAAAACTGAAAGGGCCATCATAGATGAATGTGGTGGCAACAAATACTCCTCCAGGTTTCAGAACACGGCTTATCTCCGCAACCTAAAAGATCCAAAGAGAACATAAACATTATATGTGGTTTTTTTGCTAAATATTGAATTAAGAAAAACGGTTTACGGCTGATGATGGCGAAGGCCAGCAATGCAAGGCAGCACCAGCATGGACAGCGTCAACTGAACCCGAAAGAAAAGGAAGTCTAGCTATGTCTGCTCGGACCAGAACAACTTTCCTGGAAAAAGCGACAGCGGAGTCAAAAACAACACATTTGGTTACCCAAGATCTTAGACAATAATGGAAGAAAAAGGTGAGAGTGCAAACTCTTTGTTAGTAAAGTTTTCATTTTGATTTAAGAATTCGTAGCACTGTCGCAACATATTTTCCGAGTAATCAAGGGCGACCACCAGAGAAAACAGCTCGCTTCTAGCAAATAATCTCGAGAACATCCCACTTCCGCAACTGGCGTCAATGATATTGCCTCCCAAAACAGGCTTCAGGTAGTCTTTAGCCATTTCAAACTGTGGAACACAATGCTAACAGTGTCACAACTCGCTCTGGCTATAGATGGCTAAATGAAAAACATATAACATAGAGTAATTGCAGCGAACGAAGAAGCATTTAAAGAAGGAGAGAGAAGTTTTTCCATCTTACCTCTTTCTCTGGTCCTGGAAAACCAACCCATATGAAATTCTGACGCCAACCCCTCTCGTAAAGGAACGAGACTAATGGAGTCCTATAAATCAACAACGCCAAAGAATCTCGGTTGGAATACAATTTGGATAGAGCATAACATTGAATAGGAGCCCATTAAGGCATATCACCCACCTGAATAACTCGGTTGAAAGTGGCATTGATTCACTGTATTGCTTGCTTCCACTAGCCACAGCCAAATCAAGATGCGTCTCATTACCCGAGTAACTCCTTTTACAGGTATTGCATTGTAATTGAGTACCAGAGGCAGTAGATTCCCTGTAGCCAATAAAACACAAAACTTTTTTAACAAGAAAATTGAGCAATCACTTAATCTCCCAATCCCTAAATTTCTGGATAAACGATAATATCAGTGAACAGTGAGACTCACACTAATCCATTAGGTTGACGAATCCATGCTAAGGAGTTATAACAGATGGGACAAGCTAGAATGTTCTTCTCTTCCCTGTTTTTCTCTTTCTCGATAACAGAATCAACCTGCACGCCAATAAAATCGCATCATCTGAGAATCGAGATCATCAAACAAGTCCCACTCACGCGTTTCGGAAAGAGTTTACAGCAAAGTCCCAAAAAACAAAACATTTTAATTCTGATTCCGTCTGGAGTATCATCACAAGTCGAATTGATTCCTACAAATGCGCAGAGAGAGAGAGTTGGAGAGTGGGAGCAGAAAGCGTACACTCGACTTCGTCTGGACGGAGACGGGAGCAGAAGAGGCGTGAGCTGATCTGGAAACGAAAACAACGCGTCTTTGACCTGCGTACTTGACGGAAAGCACCCGCGAGATTGATAAGCCAATCGGGAGAAGCGCCGGTGAAAATCGACCGGAGATAACCGTCATCGGCATTTTCCAGGCCTCTGTGGCTGCGTATTGAGCACGAAGAAGCTTCTTCGCGAAATCACACAAAATTCGTGATGGAATTTGAAACAAATTTATATTCTTTAAATTATCGAATTTTGTGGCCTTTGGTTATAAATTATAAAATCACGGCCCTTGAAGTCCAACAGTCTCAATAAAATTGGTTTAGGCCCTTTTATCGCAAAAAGTCTTGGGCTTTGCAAAAGGCTTATTATTTATATCTGACTAGGCTGTGCGCGCTGACGTTGTAAATAATTATTTTAAATAGTTTTTATTGTCTATAATTTTATTTTTTGAATCTGATTGTTAATTGAATTGTTTCTATCAGTTTAAAATATGTGTATTTTTTATTTTTTGGTTTATTTTCTTAATTTCTTAAATTTATGATTTTATATGTATTTGTTTAGTGGATAGTACACACTTTCACTTATATTTTTTATTTTGTTAGTCAATTTCATGCAATTAGTTGGGTTTTTTTAAGGGAATATCTTCACAATTTAAAGTTTTCTTTGCATAATTTTTGTTTTTTCTTTTGTTTCATCTAAAACATATTTGTTGAAACCCTTATAGAATACGTTTCCCTTTAATATTAAGGATTAAGGAATTTGAGCTATTTTAAAAAATTTAGTTTTAAGATAATTTTATGTTTTTTTTTAAAATATGTTGGATGTATAGATATTATGTGCGGACGTGGTCCACATTTTTTTTAATTTTGTTTTGATTGTGTAATAGTATTTTATTTTCTTGATTTTGGAGTTAATGGAACTGTTTCTAACAGTTAACAGTTTAATATTGGATGGTTCCGTATTTTATTTTATTTTTTATTTTTATATTATTTTTAATCGTGTTTTTTTAACATCATTCTTTTTAATAGTGTTTCATGTTGGATTCTAATTAGGCATGTCAAGCGGATCAAACTTGCCCCGCTAGATCCACCCCGCGCGGGTTAAATTTTTTGTTCGACCCGCCCCGTTAAACTCATTAACACAAATTTCTCGACATGCACCTGCCCCGCTTGAATTTGCGGGTACTCGTGGGTAACCCACAAATATATAGGTAATAATAAAAAAATTTAAAATTTCTCGACTCGTACCCGATCGTTGGCAGGTTAAACAGAACGGGACCCGCAGATAATGATTCAAATTGACAACACCGATTTATGTATATTTTGGAATTTTTGTTTTATGTTTGGGATTTTTTTGGAATCTTTTGTTTTATGTGTGTGTTTGGACCTACGGATAATGACTCAAATTGACAGCACCGATTTATGTATATTTTGTTTTATGTTTTATGTTTGGGATTTTTTTTGAGATTTTTTATTTTATGTTTGTATATTTTTTTGGTTTTAATGTTTGTTATTTAGATGGAGGGTGAGGTGATATCATAAGAAGAGAGCAAAATTAACTTTTTACCTTGTAGTCATCTCTAATAGTATGCATTGGTTTTTAAGAATCCGTATGTCTTGGCGATTTAATTTTGGTTACGATTAATCAGGATGAGAGATTGCGGATAATCATTCAGTTTAATGTATGAAAAATTGAGAGGATAAAATCACGGCTTTTGAATTTGAAATTTACCTTCTTAATCAAATTGTATTTTGTGTGTGTGCTAGTAAAAGTGGGAGCACGTGATCACTGCTTAAAAAAACGTTGGTAAAAAGTCTTTAATAGTTTTGAATTTTTGATGGCTTCACATGGTGTTGTGTCAGAGAAAAGAATATGATTGACGTTAATTATAGTGCTTTGTTATTATTATTATTATTATTTTATCTCAAACATATTTCTTTTTTTATCTCCGGTAATGTTTAGGTACGGACAAAATATTCAGAATCGAAAAACTAAACCGAAGTAAAATATATCGAGCCGAACTAAATATTTATAAATATTCGAATGGTTTTTTTTATAAAATATTTCGGATATCTGAACCGAACCAAAACACAAACGGATATCCAAAATATACGAAATACAATTATATATCTAAAAATATTATATATCTTTAGTTTTAAAATAACCAAAATACTAAAAATCACAATTATAAATCGAATACATTAGTTATGTTTAGACCGAAATAAACAAAATACTCAAAATATTCAAAAATCTTTAGGTATATTTGTCAAAATTAAATATTTTTTGTAAACTTTAACCAAATCATATTTAAATTAAACAATTTTTTTAGTTTTTTCGAGAATTGGGATAAACTCTGGATACCCGAAACCTAACCTGAACCGGGGCGGAATCGAACCGATCCTGATCCAAAAAAAAAATACGCGAATATGTCATAGACTTCTAAAATTTGAATACTCGAAATCTAAAAAAATCGATCAGAATCTGAACGGATATCCGAATGCCGAAGTCTAACCATGTCTAATCCTGCCCATACCCTCGATAAATATTTGAATATTTCTGCTAAATGCGAAAAATCATAATAGTAATAATTATTCTAATTAGAAAAATGGATGTATGATTTTGAGGTTTGATGAAGTTTTTACCACTTTTTCGTATGCCTCACACGTGGTAAATCGCGACTAGGCGTGGGCATTCGGGTACCCGTTCGGGTTCGGGTCGGTTCTTTCGGGTATCGGGTCTTTCATGTATTGGGTTGAAAGACCCATTCGGGTATTTATAAAATTCGGTTCGGGTTCGGATTCGGTTCGGGTATTTTCGGGTCGGTTCCGGATACCCGAAATATAGGAAAAAACTAAAAAAATAGTAAATTTGATTAAAATTTGGTTAAATTTTGACAAATATAATTAAGAATTTTCAAAAAATTTATTATTTTAGATATTTCGGTTATTTCGGTCTAACAATAATTGATATTTTTGGGTTTTATAATTATAATTTTGGGTAATTGGGTTATATCAAGTCTAAATATAATTAATATTTTAGGTATATAATTATATTTCGGGTATTTCGGTTACCCATTCGGTTCTCGGTTCGGTTCGGGTTCGGTTTCGGTTCTTCAGGTATCCGAGTCTAAGATCCGTTCGGGTATTTTGTCGGTTCCGGATTCGGTTCGATTCCCTTTTTTCGGATCGGATTCGGTTCGGTTCTTCGGTTCCGGGTATTTTGCCCAGCCCTAATCGCGACTCTTAAAGAGACGAGAAGCTTTGCAGTCTAACCGTGAGGTGAGACGGTGAGAGGTGTAGAAAGAGAGAAAGGGCAAAAGCGTCAATAAACACGATCGGATAACCACTGGTGTAGAGAGTAAAAGAGAAGGTGAAGAGTCTTGAAAACTGAGAAAGAGAGTAAAGAGTATATTCTCTTCTTCGATTTTGTTTCTGATAGAGAAGGGGATTGTTATGGAGAGAAACACACCGGTGAGAAAGCTGCACACTTCAACCGCAGATCTGCTTACATGGTCGGAGGTTCCACCGCCGGATTCTCCTTCCTCCGCTTCTCGCTCTGCCCTTCGTTCCCACCAGGTACACGGTTCCGCTTCATGGAAATTCAGTTTTCTCTCACTTGATTTGAGCAATTTCGTAAACCCTTACCACTTTTTCTTCTTCTCTCTTGTTTCAAATTTGTGATGTAGCCATCGGATGGAATTAGCAAAGTGGTGTTTGGAGGTCAAGTGACGGATGAAGAAGTTGAGAGCTTGAACAGAAGGTGAAAACTTACCTCTTCTATCGCAGTTTCATTCTCCATGGTTTCTCTTTTGATTCCTTTGAATTCCAAGTTTCCAATTTTGTCTTAATAAATACGGCTCATTAGACCCAATCATTAGAATTTTTTGGTTTCTGCTACGCTGAATTGAATTCATCTCTGACATTTCGGCGATAAAATATGGATAATTACTCTGTTTGTGTCGTTTTTCATTGGAGAATTAGTCCTCAAAAACTAGCAGCCATAGATCAGAGAAATCTTGGGGTGTGCCTTGTTTTAAGGGTTCTTGATGATGCATTGTGTAGCTTGTGAAAATGTTAACCCATGATTCATCAGGAAACCTTGCTCAGAACATAAAATGAAGGAGATAACTGGCAGTGGGATCTTTTCTCGTAATGAAGAAGATGATGCATCAGAGCTCTCTACTGCCCAAAGTGGCCGGATATATCAGGTTTCAACTTTTTAAGTTCATGTTTAAATTGTTCTGCAATGTATTAGTCATAATCCTAAACCACTTTATCAACCTTCAGCAAACACTTAGTGGTATAAGCCATATATCATTTGGTGAAGAGGCGAACTTATCTCCTAAAAAGCCGACTACTTTACCTGAGTTTACGAAACAGCGAGAGCTCAGCGGGACAATGGAGAACGAATCAGCTTCAAATCTAAAGAAGCAGCTCTCTGATGCTAAATACAAAGAGATCAGTGGACAGAACATCTTTGCACAACCACCTGAGATAAAACCTCGATCTGGAACAACGAGAGCTCTGGCATTAAAGGACAATTTTAACCTCGGAGCTGAATCTTCAATCGTAAGACCTTTCCGTGTGTTTTTTGTCATCTTTAAGCACTCATACTCCATGTAGTCTAATCTGAGAACGTGTTCTGCAGTCTGCTGAAGAAGACTCCTCCGTGAAGACAGCAAAGAAGATTTATGACAAGAAATTCGCAGAACTTTCGGGGAACGACGTATTCAAGGGGGATGCCACATCATCTTCTGTTGAAAAGCATCTGAGTCAAGCGAAGCTGAAGGAGATAGGAGGAAACAATATATTCGCAGATGGGAAGGTAGAGTCCAGAGACTATCTAGGCGGTGTCCGTAAACCGCCAGGTGGTGAGACAAGCATCGCCCTCGTTTAAAAGTTTTAAACTCTCTTTTCCGGTAAGATCTTTAAAACCGCGATTGATCGGTGTCTGTTTTTGTGGTGTCCCATACAGTTCAGCTCAGAGTGTGATTGTATTATGCAGTTTCGTTGGTGACTTGGTTATGGTGATAATTATTAATATTATCCAGTTGTGTTTTTATCCGTTAGGGCCTTCTAAGGTATCTTCTTTAATAGTTAACAAGTTCGAGCGTAAACTGTTCGGAGAATATCAGTACTGCTACGGGACAGAGGATGTTGCTTGGGGCAAAAGCTATTGTTTTATTTTTCCGGGTCTGCCCAAAACCAGGGAAACAATGTAATTTGATAAGTAATAAATGATGTTTTAGAGGTTTTTTTTGTTCTCAAATAAAAAAACCTCTAAAACATTACTTAATATAGAACCGAGGGAGTAGTTTCCAGCAAGATGAGGTTTATTTTATCTTTAAATATGACATAAAAGTTATGAGTCTGTCTCAAGTATTGATATTGCAATTTGAAGTAAGCATACACACGTGATTGACAACTCAAAACAAATATTTAAAAACCAAAACTTGATGGCAACAAGGTTTTTCTCAAGCCTGTTCATATGATACTTAATAATATGATACTTGGTAATATGATATTAAAATGATATTAAACAAAACTTGACGACAACAAAGTTTTTCTAAAGCCTGTTCATATGATACTTAACTAGGATTCAACCCGTGTTAGCTATATAGCGCGAAATAATTTCTTTAAAAAACTTATTTTGAAATTTAAGAAAAAATAAATTTATCTGAATTTTCTAATATGTCTAACCAATAATTATATATATAACTGTCAATATGGACTAACAAATCTACTTAACCCGTTTTACAATGAACTAAAATATTATTCGGACTAACCCGCAAAAACCTATAATCTTGAAAACATAACTCTAATATGTACCCCTTAATGACTATGGTTTTTGTGGTCAATCAACAAATTCTTAAAAAATTAATTTTTTCGTGTCTAACTCTTTACAAAATTAATAAAATATTTTTTTAAACTTTTGTTTTAATAGATATTCAAATAAAATATAATAATCATACTAAAAAATATTGCAAGATCTCGAATATATTTTTAATGCATATGTATGAATCTCTATAATATTATTTAAGAATACATTTTTAAACTTTGTTTTGTAAGTTATTACATGAAATGTCATTACAAATAACAAAGAATAATTGAAATAGGAAATAATATAATAGTCTTTTAAAATTATTGATTAGAATATGAAAAGTATATATTTTACATTAAAGATGTTATTTATTATTTAATTTCTTAATTATTTTTAATACTATATATTTTAAAATAATAATCAATTCATATATATTCAAAGAAAAACAAATCTATTCAAAATCTTGCTATATTTTTCACTATAATTTATTATATTTTATTTGAATATACATCAAAACAAAAGTTGAAAAATATTTTACTAATTTTATAAAAAGTTAGACACAAGAAAACTATTTTTTTTTAAAATAAAAAAGAGTTCGTAGACTAACCACAAAAACTAGAGTCATTTAACGGTGCATATTAGAGTTATGTTTTCAAGATTATAATTTTTTTGCGGGTTAACCCGAATAATATTTTAGTTCACTGCAAAATTGGTTAAATAGACAAATTATTACAAATTGACAGCTTTATCTATAATCATTAATTAGCTATATTTTAAAATTCAGATAAAAGCAATTTTCTTAAATTGCAAAACAATTTCTTTTTAAAAATTACTTCACGCTATAGTTGATTATTATTTAATAATATCATAATAATTAAGAAACTAAATAGTAAATAACCTTTTTAATGGAAAATAAATATTTTTCATATTCTCATCAATAATTTTAAAAAACAATTATATCATTTTCTAATTCAATTATCTTTTTTATTTGTAATGCTATTTCATGTAATAACTTACAAAAGAAATTTTATTTTCAAAAATGTCTTTTTAAATAATAGAATAGAGATAGTATTATTAGAGCATCCAAGGAACATGCCCAATGCAATGTCCATAAGCCCAAAGAAGTGTCAACAAATCCATGAGTTTAGATGTCGAGAACAAATCTCGAGAACAAAACCCTTGCAATATCGCTTCTTAGCCTCGACGGCTCTGTCGCCGCCCACTGCTCCGTCGAGCTCCTCTTCGGCGAGTTTCTAGTCCTTGCCTCTGGCGGGGTCGGTTTTCCCTCCAGCAACTTACCGAACCAGGCCTCGGCCACAACCATCACTCCATGGCATCTCCGCATCAACCATCAGGTCCGTCGATCTCCGCCGTTTCTCCAACCGTCGATTCCCCCTCGACACAGACTCATGAAACCCCCGTACAATCTGCTGCCTCAATCGTGCATGTGGAGGAAGTTGTTGAGCTTCATGTTGTTGCTGAAGATTTCCCCAATCTGATGAAATTCAGATCCACTCCGGCGATGCTCGACCTTTGTATCACAGATGCATTGATGCCTTAACCTAGATTTATGCAAAAGATGATCCAGGATGAACACATCACCACACCAACTTCATCGATCCAGTTTGCAGATGAACTGTTGATGCAAGCGGGATCGCCCATGTCAAAACAACAACCACTACTAAGTGGAAATCCAGCCTCGACCCCTGTAGATATCATTAACAAATCACCACTGATTCCCAATCAACCTAAAGGAGCTTGGGTATCACCCCTCAAATCAATATCTACTCTCTTCCCTGTTTTGGAGAATCACACAGCTACAAGTCGTGAGGAAAATCCATTCCCCGTCCTCTCAATCAAGGACAATTGGCCTGCTCTCAAGAAGCAGTCAATGCGGAAGCGGTCACCACCATAAGCTCTTTCACCTTCTATGAATTCGAGAGCAAATCCTACCGATGCACCTAATCCAATCGCTGAGGACATCATCAAAGCTTCTCAGGAGTATCCATGGGCTGCAAAGATGAAATCAGTATGCAACTTGCGCAGAGTCACTACTCCTGTCTATATGGAAGATGGCACTCCAAAGGTTAGTATCCCGAGCCATGTCCTGCTAGAAGGTATAGAGAACCAGAACCAATATGTTGTTGGTCAGTTCTACCGTTGTGCAGCTCCATCTGGAGGTCTTATCCATGTTGTAGTTACTCGCATATGGGGTCGAAAGTGTCGCATTTTCATTCGAAAACTAGGAGATTCATCTTATTTATTCCATATCCCAGATGAAGCAACTCGTAAATGGGTAATTCAGAGGGGTATATGGCATGTAGATGATTGTCTGATGTTTGTTTCACCTTGGAGTCCTTCACTAACCATCAGTTTACCGGAAATCTCCACTATCCCAATTTGGTTAACCTTGAAGAACATACCAAACCAGTTGTACTCTATAAAAGGAATCGATTGGATTGCTTCAGGCATAGGAGAACCGATGCTAACGATTAAGCCTTGGCTTGACCCTACGCAAATGGGAGAAGCAAAAATTTTGGTTGAGGTTAAACTAAATAAACCATTTCCTCAAAAGGTAGCTCTTGAAGACAAAAGTGGCTCTATCACGATGGTTGATGTGTTGTACTCGTGGTTGCCTTAAAAATGTGGCAGTTGTGGCCAATTGGGTCATAAAGCCTCTCACTGCCTTGGTATTCATGTTTCAGATTCATGACATGTTGCAGGAGCTGTTTCAGAGACAATCTTTGTTTCTAGACATGAAGTTGTGGATGTAACTGCCTCAGAGACAGACTTTCTGGATACATTTACACCAACTTTTACTAATGTTGCTATTGGTTCTTCAACTGATGGAATTACAGATTCTCTTCTTGCTTTTGATACCCTAACTTCGACAAATACTGTAGTCAATGCTTCAGGTGCTGTTAAAGAGTCTCACTCAGTAGTTGTACCTCCTATAACAGCCAATGAGATTGATGCAATATCCCCAGAAACTACCATCAATCCTCCTGAGTTAGAGATTGTTCCAATAGTCGCAGCCTCTTCACATGCTGCTCAAATTGTTTCAGAAACTGCAACCATCTTCGAGGATGCTTCAGCTGCCACCGAAAATAACAAAGCTTCTGTAGGAGCCACATTTTCAGTGTCTTCTCCCCTCGATGATATGAATGTAGTTGCTGCAGTGACTCCTAGAACCACTTCACCCTCAACACCTGTTGAAATTACTTCTGGTACATTGGTGACCAACAACAAAGACTCAACAACTTCAACCTCAATCAAGGACGACATAACTCAAATTACTCTCTCAACTACTGACTTGAGCGCCCTAGCTCCTCCCACCTCAGAAACTGCTTTCACATTTGGTATTCCTTCTATGGTAAATTTCTCAACCCCTCTTAAAGCAGGCTCATTAGCAAATGAGGCTGTGAAATGGATGGTTTTGGGTAGCAATCAATTTGCTATCTTAGAACAAGGAGTTACATATTCTGAGATGGGAGATTCATCTACTCAGACTACTCGGGTAGGAAGGCTAATCAAGCCTACACAAAAAGTCCAAGAACAATGGACCGTAGTAGGTGGACGAGGTAATCGTGGCCGTGGAGGACGAGACGGTCGTGGAGCTTCGCACTAGGAATCAATATAGAACTAAAAATTTCTAGTTTTGATTCTCTTCTTTTAGCATCTACTTAACTGTATGTTTGCTTCTATTTCTCTTAGCAACATTCTTAAACTTTCACAAACTATATGACCTCAAAGTCATATCTATGTATAATTTATTTGCATTTTAATTTGAAAACCTTTTGTCAAAAAAAAAAAAAATCCAGGAGTTTAGTAGGGTTTCCAAGCAAATAGGTTCATATATATATATATATATATATATATATATATATATATATATATATATACATATATCTATGTTTTTTTTTGTCAACTATATATATATAACTATGTTATGAGAACTTGTTTTGTAACCTAGAGAGTTGTCTTAAAACAACTCTCACTCCTTTACATTTGTATGAATCAATCAAAATCTTACTAGTTCTTGGTGACAATATAGATTGCCTTTCTTTCTTTTTTCCTTTTAATTAACTAGAATAAAACTCATATGAGCTATGTATTTTATAATATGTTTTTATGTTTCAATAAACTCATTTAATTAGAGCTTGAATCTACTTGTTTTAGATTATCCTATAAATATGATATTAAACCCAAAAAAAGTAATTCTAGGACACCGGTGTGAATTCTGACCCTTTCCGATTTAGCTCGTACCATAGTTCGTTACCTAAAATTCTACGCAAATCAAGATGCTGAACAATATGGTTTGATTTTGTTAGATTTAAAAATAATGTTGTAGCTATACGCACACTCAAATGAAAAGTTATGTTCATTTATTTTGCATAAAAATTACAGCTAATATCTTGACCGAAAAAAAAATAAAAATTACAGCTAATATAAGCAATATCGTATTAGACAAAAGAAACAAAAAAAATGCGAGAAAAAAGTGTTTGTGTTTGTTAGGAAAATGAAAGAGTGGATACTTTGGAAAAAAGAAGATGCTTTAGGTCTAAAAATAGGAAAGAGGAGTAGTTTCCTAGAAGTTGGATCGGACGAGTAAGATGCGATGGACCTCTCGTTAACTTCCACAATTGCTTGCGCTTTTGAAAACCAAGTCACATTTAAAGATGCAATATCTTCTCATTTTTCTTTCCTTAATAACATAAAAATATTCACTTTTAAGTTATATAATATTTGAATTTTGGTTCTTGAATTCTTGAAATGAAAAGATTATTTATGGGTAATATATATCAATTTTGAATTTTCTTAATTGTAACATCCAAATAACTAAATGAAAGTTTTTATTTGAAGATTTAATTATATGAGTCATAATTATGCATATTATTAATTATTTTAATTTTTTTTATCTACGTATCACGCATGACCTAATCTAGTATATATATATATATACATTACATATATTAATTTAATAGTTAGCATATAGTACTTTATTTAGGGATTTATCTCATATGGTCGTTAGTAAAATAATCAATACTTTTTTCAAAAAAAAGAGTCAATATTGTTTTAACTTGAGAGAAAGCTTAACAAAGTTTTACCGATTCAAAACCTAAAGATAATAATTAATAAAAGATCTAGTCTAAATCTATGATTGTTGATTTAGTCTTTAGATCAAATCCGTAGAAAATAGAAAACGATTATAACTTAAAAATAGAAAATCAAGGAGAAATCTACGTTGTCTTATTTATTTCTTTTTGAAAAATAATCCGAAACTGTTAGAGAAAAAAACGTACACAAAAGAAGAAAATATATATTATTAATATTTTTCAGAGTTATATCAGAAAAAAAAAAATCACACTCCCTTACTCTAGTTCTCTCTCTAATCTCCTCTTTAAAACTAGTGTGTGGTTTTGAACCTTTCATTTTAGTGGATTTTACTGTAAAATTATTGATGTAAGATCTTTAGATTCTGTTTTATAATTTCTTTTATCTTCTCCGTTTCTTTGATGCAAATCGTTTTCTTGTTTTGTTTTTTTGAATCAGAGAGGTATATAATGAAGATGGGTGAGTTTGGAGAAGCTTTAGTTTCTTCGTCACCTTTACGAGCACCGTCGCATTCTCCGAACATCAATCTTGTTCGTCAAAACTTGTTACATGGAGATTACTCCCCCAGCAACAGATTCTCGTTCACTTCCTCGTCGGATTATTCTCTGTCGAGTTCCTTCTCTAACGGGTTCTGTTCTTCTTCCGAGGATAGTTCTTCTCCGTTCGCTTCTCCTCCGTTTAACGGGATTATCCCTAAGAACAACCACGCTTCGCCTGTCGCTTATCATGATTCACTGTTTCACGACAAGAGTGATCATGGTTTAGACCTGTCCGAAGATCTCTACCGTATGAAAATCAAGGATGATGTTGAAGAAGATAAACTCCGTTACAGAGATCCACTCAAGAGAAGCATGTATGGGAATCAAATTCAAGATTCCGTAGCCAATTCTCGGCAAATTGGATGGCCAAGCTACTCAAGCAGTAACGGTGGTTACATCAATGGTCAGGAGATTCTCGGAACCAGAGAGTACTCTCCCACACAACAACAGCCATTATTCTGCCAAGGAACTCAGCTTCCTTTTTGTTCTGCTTCTAAAGGAATCCCTGAGGAGAGTCTCTTCATGGAAGGATTGGATCATCAGAGTCAGAGAAGTCGAGCATTGATGCCTGACTATGGGAATGCTACAGAGACATCTCTGCCTAACATGTGTGACATCCAGGGATATGTATACTTGATGGCTAAGGATCAACACGGATGTCGATTCTTGCAGAGGATTTTCGATCAAGGAACTACCCTTGATGCCATGATCATATTCAACCAAGTTATTGCTCATGTCGTTGAGCTCATGATGGATCCTTTCGGGAACTACCTGATGCAGAAACTCTTGGATGTTTGTACCGAAGAACAGAGGACGCAGATCGTGCTCGTGGCAACTGCTGAGCCTGGTCAACTCATCCGGATATCTCTCAACGCTTACGGGTATACAAATAATATCTTGTGATCCATATGTTTTTGATATATCAATAATAAATGCTTGTGTTTGATTGTCTCTGTTTTGTAGCACTCGAGTTGTGCAGAGATTAGTGGAATCAATCAGAACCGGAAAACAGATTTCTCTGGTGAAATCGGCGCTGAGACCTGGTTTTCTCGACTTGATCAAAGATTCAAATGGAAACCATGTGATCCAACGTTGCTTGCAGTGCCTTGGCACAGAAGATAACAAGGTCAAACCCATTCCTTTCACTCTCTTAACTCTTGATCATATTATCTAAATTTTTGTCTTTTCGCAGTTTATCTTTGATGCGGCAACAAAGTTCTGTACGGAGATCGCAACACACCGACATGGTTGCTGTGTGCTCCAAAAATGCATTGCTTATTCGATGAGACAGCAACGAGAGAAGCTGATCGCTGAAATCTCTAGAAACAGTCTCCTCCTTGCTCAAGACCCATTTGGGTAAACTGATCGAACACTTGGGTCTTTATCACACACACACAAAATCAAGAATCTTTTTTAAAAAAAGATGAATAATTTGCAGGAACTACGCAGTGCAATTCGTTATAGAACTGAGGATTCCTTCTGCGGTAGCGATGATGTTGAGTCAGTTAAAAGGGCATTACGTTCAGCTTTCGATGCAGAAATTCAGTAGCCACATGGTGGAAAGATGTCTCATGCATTGTCCGGAGAGTCGTCCACAGATCGTGCGCGAGCTCGTCTCTGTTCCCCATTTTGATCAGCTTCTTCAAGACCCTTACGCTAATTTCGTCATCCAAGCCGCTCTTGCCGCCACAAAGGTACCAACCTTTACGTACCCAAAAGTCGGTTAGTCGAGTAGAAAATAAACCAGTTAAAACCGGAATTGTTGAACATATTCTAATTAGTCATAACTAACATATAACTGAGAGAGATTTGACTATTTAAGGATGTTGGGGATATTGGAACAGGGTCCACTTCATGCTTCACTTGTGGAGGTAATAAGACCACATTCGATTCTGCGTAATAATCCTTACTGCAAGAGGATTTTCTCGAGGAATCTATTGAAGAAGTGAGGGATATGCTGACTGATTTGCTGAGTCTGTAATTTCAAAAATCTGTTGTTGTTTCTCTTTTTATTCCTCAAGCTTTGTTCTTATGAATAATCTCTGGACAATGATCTTAGATCCAGAGACGAAGAGCTCAGTGTTTTTTTCTCTCTTCTGTATTGCTCTGTTGTTTCTTTTGTTGTTGTTGTTTTATCTCTGCTAATTCTGGGTCTTTGGAATGGGATTTCATGTTGTAAAAAATCGGGTTTCTTAACCCGGTTTTGTCTTTGAATAAATTCTTATGAATAATTTTACTTTTAAATAATACTACTGCTTAGTAACTCTGACTTTTCAGTCTTCTGAAACTGTTAAGAAATAAAAACTCTATGACTCCTTGTTGACCCAAAAAAAAAAAAAAAACGGAGAAGCCCAAATCTATTATATAATAGGAGAGTTCTCTCTCAATTTAGGGTGTTCACCTCATCAATACCAATCTAGATATCACCCGCGCTACACGGTGGTTTTTTTCTTCAATATTTTGTTATTAATTAATATCGTTGAAAAAACAAAAATTAATATCATTTATAATTTGATTTATTTTAAATTTTTACTTATCAAACATTGTATGCATAATATTTCTTATTAGAACATCAAATTATAGTAACATTCACATCATAACTATTGCTACTGGAACTAACTAAAATGCTTTGTTTAGAGTGTTGAAATTTACACTCAATTCAAACGAACTAATTAAAGGTTGCTTAATTAGAGATTTGTTTGGAGTGTTTGGTTCGAAGGAGACAATCTAGAGCTAAGGAATTAGATTGTCAACCTTCCACAATGCTCGTTGGAGGATTTGCTTTCAAAGAAAGCTTATGAGTCTGAATATTTGTATTCTATTTTTCATTCTCCGCCTAAATGGCTTGTGAACACTTTGTACTTTCCTTTCACCAATTAATGAAATAGATGTTAGAAAGAAAAAAAATGGAATTGAAGTAACAAATTTAAATATTGTCACATGAAACATCAATGATCACTTAATTACATGAACTAAGAAAAATAAAGCATAATTATTTAAGTAAATCTCAACTTCATGATGCCTCGAATGGTGATGCATGGTATACATATAATTTTGTTATGATTCGGGCTGCCTCACATGCACTTTTTTGTCCATCCCATGCCGTCTCCACTTAAGGCCTAAGTATAGCTAATCATTGTTTATGACTTATACATAAGGGGTTTTAATTTCTCATAAAACCATACTTCATAAATGAAAAACAACCACAACAAATAAAACGACTAACTCTAAAAGCATATATAAAATGCTAAGTAAAACCTTCATAGCCCATTCGTTTTCGTCGACTCCATTTGTCTCTTAGACTGTAGCTGGAGTAAGAAGCCTGCTCTCTTCTTGAGCAGCTAATTATTATCATAATCATAAGACACTTTGAATTTCTTAGCTTGCTTCGTTTGGAAAACTGTTATGGTGGATCACAACATATCATCTCCCACAATCACTTGCGTTTTCCTTATCTGTTTTCTTCTCTTGCTACAATATATAAGTTTCGCTATACAATTTTAAAAAGAGAATAGTCAATAATTAAGCTCTTACTAATTTTTCTAGTCAACGTAACACTTGATGACGAGGATCATGTCCCAGCTTTTATTTGAGATTGCTGTGAACGACGTAGGAAAAGAGACCAACGGAGGTTTGAGCTAGCCTCTTTGTTTTCAAACTTAATTTTGGGTCCCTAGCTCCTGTTTTGAACATACAAACTCAACATAGATGTTAATTCATTTCATAGTAACAAAAACTGAGAACCATATATTTTATAAGATCTAATAAACACACATTCTTATTTGACTCTAACTGTGAAAGTCATTTTTTGTCCTTCCAAAGTGACTGGGATATCATGCTTATTTTGAGTGACAAACATATATCGAAACCAAATGTCATAAACCAAAAACACTAAATTTACGACATGCATTAGCCATGGATAGCTCATCCAACCCGGCAACCCCACATGGTAAATCAACAGAACTCGACTCTTGAAACCAAGCGTGGTATCATCGGAGGTCATAGGGTGCGACGCTTGAATTAGTTCTCTCTATGGCTTGCACTTGTGAAAAAGTTGTCTATATTCGTTCTTGAAGTTGATTGTTGTTCTTCATATTAGAGCAAAGACTCTACCTGTGAAAGAAGCTACTCAAAACGACATTGCAGCAAGAAAAGAGAGACAGAATTTGGGCCAAACAGAAGGCAAGCCCACTCTCAACAATAAAACACGCAAGCCCAATACTCAAACTTCAACAATCCCAACGGTTATGGAGAAAGATGACAGAAGCAGAGGTTGTACGATTCAGAGCATTAAGAGCTGCAGAGGAGAAAATATGAAAAAGAAAGAACAACATGGTTATCAGCTAAAGTTGTCAAATCAATTCATATCCCTTGATCAAATCAACGATGAATGATCAAGACACCTGTCATTTCCTTTAGGGTTTCACATTCTGTTTATCTATGTGTATAAATGCAGCATCTTTACATTGTAAGAAGTTAAGTTGAAGGAAGTTAGTAAAAGCAAACAATCGTCTTCTTCAAGCTCTTTAAGCATTTCTCTAACCTTCATGGTATCAGAGCCTGTGCAGTAAGATCCATGGACCTCTTATCAATACCTTCGCTCAACATTACAAATTGTGTGACGGTGACTCTTACAGAGAAAAACTATACTCTATGGAAGTCACAGTTTGAGTCATTTCTTGCCGGCCAAGGGCTTCTCGGTTTTGTCAATGGAGCTACTCCCAGGCCAGCCCCAACTATTCTTGTCCCTGGTATCAACAACACTACGGATGAAAGAGCAAATCCAGATTATCAGATCTGGTACAAGATCGATCAGATCGTTCGCTCATGGCTCTTAGGGTCATTTTCTGAAGATATCTTGAGCATAGTTCTCTCTTGCACAACTGCTCACGATGTCTGGAGTTCTTTGGCTTTTCACTTCAACAAAGTCTCAAGTTCACGCCTTTTTGAGCTGCAGCCTCGTCTTCAAACACTGTCCAAAAATGAAAAGCCCATGACCGACTATCTCAGGGAAGTAAAAACTATTTGCGACCAGCTAGCCTCCGTTGGAAGTCCAGTCACTGAGAAAATGAAGATATTTGCTGCTCTTCATGGCTTAGGTCGTGAATATGAACCGATTAAAACGTTCATTGAGGGATCTATTGATACTCCACCAAGTTCCACCTTTGACGAAGTTGTTCCACGTTTGACCGGCTATGAAGACAGGCTCCAAAGCTGCAACCTTGTCTCCGAGATAACTCCTCATCTGGCCTTTGCCACTACTCGTACAAATTAGTACTCTGGTCCCTACAATAACACAGGACGAGGCCAAGGAAATCGCAGGTTTGGTGGTTCTCGGGGTAGAAGTCAATCTTTCTCCACCAGAGGCAGGGGATTTCATCAACAAATCTCGTCTTACCAAGGCCCTTCTGCTTCTTCTGATGGGGATGATAGGCCAGTGTGTCAAATTTGTGGTAAAACAGGTCATCCAGCTCTACGATGCTGGCATCGGTTTAACAACAGTTATCAGGAAGATGATTTTCCCTCTGCTCTTGTTGCCATGAGGATAACTGATGTAACATATCACTCTGGTCAGGAATGGTATCCCGATACATGTGCTACTGCACACGTTACTAACACCACACAGCATCTGAATCAATCTTAACCATATCAGGGTAATGATGCTGTTTTGGTTGGCGATGGGAACTTTCTGCCCATAACTCATATTGGTTCAGCATCACTTCCATCTACCTCAGGTAATCTTCCTCTACGAGATGTTTTGGTTTGTCCTGACATAGCAAAATCTTTGTTGTATGTTTCCAAACTTACCACAGATTATCCTTGCTCCTTTAAATTTGATTCTATTGGTGTTCGTGTAAAGGACAAGGCAACAAAACAGTTGTTGACACTAGGAAGAGCTCGTGATGGGATTTATCTACTTGAGAATCCGAAGTTTCAAGTTCACTACTCTACACGACAGATAACCACAAGTGATGAAGTGTGGCATAGGAGGTTTGGACATCCTCATTCTCAAGTTCTGCACCTGCTACACCAAAATCATCTCATCTCCATCAATAAGAGTACCTTGAAGATGTGTGAACCATGTCGACTTGGGAAAAGTAGTCGTTTACCTTTTGCTGCTTCTAGTTTTGTTGCATCAAGGCCCTTAGAGAGGATTCATTGTGACATCTGGGGTCCATCGCCAATAGTTTCTAATCAAGGTTTTAGATTCTATGTAGTCTTTATCGACAACTACTCTCTGTTTTGTTGGTTCTACCCTTTGAAAGTTAAATCAGATTTCTACTCTATCTTTCTTATCTTTCAAAGACTTGTTGAGAATCTGTTTTCTACAAATATTGGTACCTTTCAGTGTGATGGAGGTGGTGAGTTTGTGAGCACAAAGTTTCTGAATCATCTTCAAACTTCTGGTATCCAACAATACATCTCATGCCCATATACACCACAACAAAATGGTGTGGCTGAACGAAAACATAGACATATCACTGAGCTTGGTCTCACTATGTTGTTCCAAAGTAAGTTGCCTCAGAAATTTTGGGTAGAAGCTTTCTTTACAGCAAATTTCCTAAGCAACCTTCTCCCTTCTTCTGTTTTGGGTGATAAAAGAAGTCCTTATGAAGTTCTTCATGGAAAGATTCCAGATTACTCAGCTCTTAGGATCTTTGGATGTTCATGTTTTCCAACACTCCGAGAGTATGCAGCAAACAAGTTTGACCCGAGATCCCTTCATTGTGTCTTTCTTGGATATAATGAGAAATACAAAGGATACAAATGCTTATATCCACCTACAGGAAAGGTCTACAAAAGCCGTCATGTATTGTTTGATGAATTGTCTTTTCCATATGCAGACAAATATATCAGTTTGCTAGATCAAGCTTCAACTGCAACACTTAGAGCATGGCAAAAGAGTTTTTCATTCTCTGAGCCAACAGTTGCTTCATCAGCTCCCATCTCTTCACCACCAGCTCCTCCCCAAGTTGTAGCTCCTCCACTGTTTACAGAACAAGATTTCCCTTCATTACCTTCGACACCATCTCATATGCATACAGAAACTGCAGTAATTACAGCATGTCTAGAAACTTCAGAGGCTGTTCATCGTGAAGCAGTTTTAACAATGGACCAGTCTACTACTGCAGGAAGCGGATGTTCTGAGCGTACGGTGGGCATAGATCATATTCCTATAGGCGACAGCATCCTTCTTCCCTCAGTCAGGACAGACTCCACCATTCAGTCTCATCCAGAACCTTATGCCTCAACCAGTCATCACACAGCTACTGCTACAGATCAACACTCAATGATAACACGTGCCAAGGCTGGAATCTCCAAGCCTAATCCCAAGTATGTGCTTCTCACGCACAGAGTTACATATCCTGAACCCCGAACTGTAAAAGAAGCACTTAATGATCCGGGATGGACCAATGCCATGGGAGAAGAATATGGCAACTGTGGTCTTTAGTTCAGTATATCCCAGGCATGCACGTTCTAGGAAGCAAATGGGTTTTTCGGACTAAATTAAATGCAGACGGCACACTGGATAAGCTTAAAGCTTGGCTGGTAGCACAAGATTTCGGTCAGCAAGAGGGGATAGACTATTTAGAAACATATAGTCCCGTTGTCCGCTCTGCAACTGTAAGGGTGGTGCTTCATGTTGCTAAAATTATACAATGGGAAATCAAGCAAATGGATGTGAAAAACGCATTCTTACATGGAGATTTAACAGAGACTGTGTATATGTCTCAACCAGCAAGTTTTGTTGATCAAAGTAAGCCTAATTATCATGTCTGTCTTCTACACAAGTCATTGTATGGATTGAAACAGTCAGCAAGGACCTGGTTTGATCGCTTTAGTACCTTTCTACTGGAGTTTGGATTTATCTGCAGCATTAAAGATCCATCTCTCTTTATTTATACTCATGACAAAGATGTGATTATGCTCTTGTTATATGTTGATGATATGGTAATTACAGGAAATAATTCTCTTGCTTTGGACAAGCTTCTTGTTGAGCTAAACAAGAAATTTCGGATGAAAGATATGGGAAAGTTACATTATTTTTTGGGCATACAAGCTCAGTTTCATGATCAAGGATTATTTCTCTCTCAACAGAAGTACGCTGAAGATCTACTTGTCGTGGCTGCAATGGCCGACTGTGCCCCAATGCCAACTCCTCTGCCACTTCAGCTAAACAGAGTTCCAGACCAGAACATTCCTTTTTCTGATCCGAGCTATTTTCGAAGCTTAGCTGGTAAGCTTCAATACCTTACACTTACCAGACCTGATCTTCAATTTGCTGTTAACTACGTATGCCAGAAGATGCATGCTCCGTCTATTGCAGACTTCACCAATCTTAAACGCATTCTGAGGTATCTAAAAGGAACAATTACAATGGGAATCTCCTTTGATAAGAACATTGATTGCACTTTAAGTGCATACAGTGACAGCGACTGGGCTGGCTGCCCTTTTACTAGACGATCTACAGGTGGATTCTGTACATTCCTTGGTCATAACATCATCTCGTGGTCTTCAAAGAAGCAGCCAACTGTTTCCCGAAGCTCTACCGAAGCAGGATACCGTTCTCTCTCTGAAACAGCTTCGGAACTCACCTGGATCAGCTCAGTCCTGCGTGAACTTGGAGTGCCTCTTCCTGTCACACCAGAACTACATTGTGACAATCTCTCGTCTGTATACTTGACTGCCAACCCGGTGTTCCATAAAAGGTCTAAGCACTTTGAGCTAGACTACCATTATGTTCGGGAACGTGTGGCTTTAGGTTCCTTGGTGGTCAAACATATTCCAGGCCATCTCTAGCTAGCAGAAATATTCACCAAGTCGCTACCATGCAATGCCTTCTGCAACTTAAGGTTCAAAATCGGTGTAGCTGTTCTACCAACACCGAGTTTGAGAGGGGATATTAGAGCAAAGACTCTACCTGTGAAAGTAGCTACTCAAAACTACATTGCTGCAAGCAAAGAGAAACAGAATTTGGGCCAACCAGAAGGCAAGCCCACTCTCAACAATAAAACACACAAGCCCAATACTCAAACTTCAACAATCCCAACGGTTATGGAGAAAGATGACAGAAGCAGAGATTGTACGATTCAGAGCATTAAGAGCTGCAGAGGAGAAAATATGAAAAGAAAGAACAACATGGTTATCATCTAAAGTTGTCAAATCAATTCATAGCCCTTGATCAAATCAACGATGAATGATCAAGACACCTGTCATTTCCTTTAGGGTTTCACATTCTGTTTATCTATGTGTATAAATGCAGCATC
This sequence comes from Eutrema japonicum, assembly GCA_030161315.1. NCBI lineage: Eukaryota > Viridiplantae > Streptophyta > Magnoliopsida > Brassicales > Brassicaceae > Eutrema > Eutrema japonicum. The sequence goes on from BSQW01000006.1 coordinate 10,670,522, forward strand.
TTTACATTGTAAGAAGTTAAGTTGAAGGAAGTTAGTAAAAGCAAACAATCTTCTTCTTCAAGCTCTTTAAGCATTTCTCTAACCTGCACTTCAGCTAGATAGTTTATTTTATCCTTTTCCATGCGTCATTAGTTGATTGATACATAAATTATACTATGCTTAAAACTGCAATTAGTAGTACATCTTGCAGTAATAAACATGAATGGATTGATGCCAAATGAAATTAGTTTTCTAACAAATAACGAATATAGACAGTTTCTTTGCAAATGCAATCCACAGAGAGAACAAAAAAAAAGAATCATTTTCTATCTAATCTGTGAGAAAAAAAAAATATAATAGTACGAGAAAAAATCAAATTCGAAGACTTTTCAGTAAATTGTTGTAACTACATACAAAAGAGTAGATTTATTTCTATGAGTATTGGTTTCGTATAATATGCAATCACAGCCATTGAACAAAAATGCATGAATTGGTTTTCACTCTCTTCTTCTTCGTAAAAGACATAATAGATCACCGAAACGGAATATAGCAAAAAGTGTAAATTGTACAAACATAAAATTCATGATCAAGTCTTTAAAATAAAATTCATGATCAGGTCTTTAGAGACCACAGTCTCATTCTATTCCATATCCTTTCTTTAGTAGTACTTCTGTAGCCATATAATCAAGAGTTCCAATGGTTGAATACGCCTATAAAAATGAAATGAATATGAATTGTACAATCGGAGATAACCATTCATAGCAATGAATGAATATAGAGGGTGGAGATGAAACGATATTGAGAAGAATCAAAAGTTAGAAGAAGACGTTAAGAGCAACCTTAATGGTGACACCCTTAAGGTGTCTAAACTTATATCTTAAGAATAAATTTAATATTAAAAAATTGATTGACACTCACTTACTTTATGTGGTTAATATATGTGTGCAATGGTGACATCATTAGTGGAGTTCTACAGAATAAAAAAATTATAAACTCCCGATCAATGAAATTAGCAAAAATTGCAACTCATAGTTCCACAACAAAACCAAATCGTTTCTTACAAACAGAGAATCAAGGAATCAAATGCAATTTACCACAGACACAAATAACAATCGCTGAATCGGCGAAGAGATGAATCGCCGCAATCTCAATCGTCATCGGAGAGAGAGAGAGAAAGAGAGAGAGAGACGACGGCAGAGCCATCGGAAGGAAAAGATCCGACGACAACGGCGACATCGAAAACCCGATTGCCATCGCCGTCTCCTTTTGAGAAGAGAGAGAGAGAGAGAGAGAGAGAGAGAGAGAGAGAGAGAGAGAGAGAGAGAGAGAGAGAGAGAAAGACGAAGAGATCGATCATCTCGCAACAATTTTTTTCTTTTTTTTTTGTTTTCCTTCGGTCCAACCAAACGGCGACATGTGTCTTCTACACACCCGACGACCCCGTTTCAACAGGTTCAGTCCACAGACCCGTTTCATCCATTTTTCACCAGATTAAATAATTTTTTAATCAAAAAATGTAAAAGACACCCTTCTTAGTTCAGCGTTAATCATGCTCTAAGAGAAGCGTGTATTTGTTGTTTATAATAACATAATTGTATTGTTAATTTTGAGGTGTAAATTTGTTTTATTTCTATTAGTTTTTTTGATGATGTGTATTAATGTTTTGTTTTGATTGGTTTTTCAAATTTAATCTTTTTGATCATCTTCTAAAAACACAAAAAGCTTAAGTGTCAATCTATGGAGATGCACAAGAATTTTTATAGTATTGATTACTGATCCAAGATTTAGATAAGCTTTGTTTCTGCTTTAATCTGAACAATCTAGCCTTTTATTTTCTACAGTTTGATGCTCTTCTCCAACCTACTTTTATTTTTGATTCTTAACTCTATTTTAGAGTAAAATATTTCCCAACCCACCTCTATTTCCACCTTTAAAATAGAGGAATGCTATTTTTTGCTATATATTTAGAAGAACTACATTTTTTCCTATTTTTTATTCTAAAATAGGGTTGAACCTTTTTATTTATAAAATGGTCTTTAAAATTTTAAATATTTTTCTTTATAACTGAAATGAATTAAGAATAATTTTTCTCTTTGTTAGTTACAAAAAATAAAACTCTAGATAATTGCTATTTAAAAATATCTATGATACATAATCTTATGATATTCTTAAAATCTTACACATAATAAAATATTTGGGGTTAATTTGTAAGTTTCAAAAATAAAAAGTATTAAATAATATATAAAATAGAATTTATTTAAAATATTCTTTTTTAGAGCAAAAAATAAAATATTACAGATGGTCTTGCTGTAGTAAATTGATTGAGGCTCTACCTGCAACATTCGAAAAACAAAAAAAAAGACCGTTGAAAATTTATAGGCATCCAGCGATTTGACTTGAATTTTTGAATTTTTTTTGAATTTTTTTTTCTTTCGGTAAGCGAAGCGTCAAATTTTGCTGATCCATGTACAAATATATTACATGCCTAAACTGTTATTAAAGAAGCCCATTACGCCGCCCCTTAAACGTTAAACCTAAAGCAAATTAGGGTTTTACTGAAGCTGGAGGCCGCCTCTATATATATCAAAATGCTGTTCCATTCTCATATATATTATTATCTATATCACAAGTGTTTTCGCTCCAATCTCGATTTAGAAAACAGGATTTTTTTTTTTTTTGCTTGTGTGTTTGATTGATATTGGATAGGAGAAAGATGCCTCTTCTTTCAGCAGCAAGATCCATTCTTGTTAGCTTTGTTCTGGAGGCACATATCAATTCGCCATCATGATAAAGATTTTATAATTTGTAGAGTTGTTTCTTTCTTCTCTGCAGTATTTATCCTTGTCTTTGGTACATCTATATCGTTTTTCTTTCTTTTTTGACAAATACATTATTTTCTTCTTCCAACTTTTATATCCATCTCACTTCAAAAAAGTCAATGAAATTTTGCAAATAAAAAAAAGAAGAAGAAAAGATTCAAACTTCTCTTCTGGGGATCAAATAAAGTTTCCAGGAAAAAAAAAAGACGATTGGAGAATTATGATGATGGACGTTCTCAAGGTAATGACCAAAGAAAAAGAGATATTTAGATGATGGAACGTTCTCATAACTTGACATAATCATTTTACACATTACCACTCCAAGATTTAGATGGGCTTTGTTTATGTTTTATTTTGATTAATCTAGCCCGAGTTGGATGGCTGGGTCCGGCCCAATCATAGCTTAACTCTTCCATTGGTTTTCTGTCTTTGGGAATCAGTTGTGGCCTTGTGGGAAAGAAAACAAAAAAAAAAGATATTTCAGAAAAACTGTCCAATTAATGTTTAACTAGTGATATGGCCCGTACCATGTGTGGGCTCCAAAGTATGACAAAGTTATATTATCGAATATGGAATCTGAAAATCATTTACAAAACAAATAGATGTCTTTAAGATCATGAATGTACCTATCAATTCAGTGGAAGAAGAAAAAGAATAGAAAGACCATACAAATGTTAACAAATTAGGCGCAACAAAAAAGAAACACAAAAAATATAATTTCTGTAAGTTATGGCATTTGATGTCTCCATAGACGTAGGTTGAGACACAATGTCTAAGAGTACAAATGTTAACATGATCTTACAGACATCTATTAAAAAACCGCTAAACCAAAATATGCTTTCTAACAAAATATTAAACACGAAAAATCTACGATCAATTATTGCGAAATTCGTATGAAGACACAGAAGAAATTAACTAAAGATGTATTGTATTAAGATTTAGTTACTCATAATTAATCAATTATGAACATGTGAGCAATGGCGGCTCCTTCACTGGGTATAAGGTATGAGATTAAAGGCAACCAATATCACCCCTTTTATATGAATTAATTTATAAAAAACGTCTTATATTTTTTATTTTGTTAAGGTCCAAAACAAATATATTTGAAAATATATTCGAAAATTAAACAATGATATCGATAAAAAGAAACAAACCTGAAGAATGTGCACGGATAGATTTGAAGCCTCAAGTCGCGTTACATCAAACAAAATCATTACTAAAACAGTAGTGTAAGAAAATAATCAAAAGACAAAGAACCGATGTGCTCCTGTTAGGCATGTCAATTTTAGTCCAAACCCGTGGGCTCCGCCCCAATAGACAAAGGACCGATTTTTTTTTCATGATTATCGTATATATGAAATACTTCAATATTTTCTATATTTATCTTTACTGATTTTTATTTTAAAATGGAAATTCTTTTCAAAACCCTAGCTTCTTCGTGAGGCTATATATACCACTCATACAATACCCGTCTCTTTTATACCAAATCTCCGAGAAGGTCATACCCAACCACTTTTTTTCTTTGTCTTTCGTTATTTGTTATTTGGCTTTCGTTTGATGTGTTTTTAATAACCGAAACATTTTTGTTTTTGTTTTTTTGGAACGTTATAAGGAGTTCATTACGAAATAAAAGATTGGGAGTGTTGTAACATATTCAACCACCCCGATTCCTCAGAAAGAAAACCGATATCTAAAAACCTACAAAATATCTTGAAATCAGTATTTAAAAAATAATTATATAAAAGAGTGGATTAAACCAACTTGTTTATTGATTAATACCTTCAAATAACGTATTGTTGCCGGGTTTAAAAAAAATTCTAAAATTATACATTATCCACAACTTGTTTATCGATCGATTATCATAATTAGTTATCCAACAATGAAAATCCGAATTGACCTATAGATGAAGAGAAAGTAAAAAATGTTATCCATTAGGATGCACATATCCGAATATGTGATAAGGATGAACCCGGTGAACCTTTTTATAAACGATATCTTTCACCACTTTTATTCCATAAGTTCTCCATAACACTATCAAAGACATACGCCAATCATAACCCTCATGTTTGAGCATTTCGTAGCCTTAATCTTGTGCAAACATCTTTTAATAAGGATGTGATTGGCTCATGTTTATGAGGTGGTACCGGAACAACTATTATTAATATCCACATAGAGAGCATAATTAATAGCTATCTAATATGGATCCTTTGGCCTCAGTTAGACGCTAGCTTCTTTTCGAGTCCGCATGCTATAAGGAACCATCAGTCAAGAGAGATGAGAAGGTGATGGTGGTGACGATATTGGCGGTGATACAAACATTAAAACGACCACCCAAAAATGAGTACTTTTGCCAAATGTATTTATTGCCAAATCATACTCCTAGCGATTCAAGTTTTCTCCAAGGTCAACAACTTTTTATTGAATGTTTTACTCGTTACCACAACTGCTTAAGGTACACCTAAAGTGTTTACAAAAAAATTCAAGTCTTTGTGAGCTCACCCACATACTCTGTTCTGCATGCATTGTATGTTTAAAAAAACTATGCTTTTAAAGAGCTAGAAATCTGAAAATATCCTTTAAACACTACTATAAGGTCGTAGTTGACTTGAGGTTAAAACTTTGTTAAGAATTCGCATGGTGAAGTTAATGCAAGATACTTTGTTTACATGCTTTTAACCAAAAGGAGGTTGTTTAGTTTGTTACATGTTGATACATACGTCTAAATTACATGTTTATGATCATGTAAATTTGTTAAGAATCCTCCTGATACCGCGAGATTTAAACTTTTTTAAGAATCATCATGATCATGTAAATTACATGTTTACATGCTTTCTTTGGATGATCATTAAAAATATTGTTTGCTAGTGTGCCAAAACATTCAGTTAGATCATAGAGTTATTTTTTTACGCTAACCTGGTAGATAGATAACCATAACCATAGCAAAACCAACCATAATTCTCATATCCATGTTTTCCCAAATGAACAAAGCAAAATAAAAAAAAATAAAAAAACAAAACAAAAACAAACAACAAAGCAAACTAAATTGGTTTTCGAAATCTTCTATGTAGACAACATTAATGGTTTTTTTTTTGTAACTTTCTATTTTTGTCCGTGATGAGGATTTTCAAACCACTCCTCAAAGTAACCCTGGAAACGGCAACATAAAGATGTCCATGAGAGAAGACATGCCTTGGTAAAAACAAACTCACCCTTTCTAGAATTTGTCATGGCTTTTATTTATAGTCATTGCAAATGCAAGTGATATAAGGAATTGTCGATGTCGCATTCTAAAAGGGAACCATGTATCCATATGAGAAACGAACATCCTAGGTATCAAGACCCTATCATCGACACCTTTGTTAAACTTTCCTGTAATAACCCTAGGTTCGATAACATGATTAGCCATCTGAGTAACTATCAATCGTGTTCAATTGCACAATATACCTTTTGGATCAATGTTTCTGAGCAACATAATAAGAGCACCTACCTTTAATGCCAACTTATGGTTAGGAAACCCAGAAGTCTTGATACTGTTTAGGAACTTTTGCGTGTAAACCATGTCATATGTAGTACTTCTGTAAGGAGTCTCGATACTATCATAACATAGATAAACTTTTTCATCACTTACCGAATGAACAAACATGGTTACGGTTAAGGCAACACATAAACATATATAAATACTAATGACACAATAGAAGACATGAAACAAAACACTATTACTTGGTAACTGCGGTAGCATATAATTAATCATTAATCATCTCAATATAGCCTTCTCCTTGAAGAACTTAGGATCAGTTCTCGTGGCAAACTAATCTCAGTAGATCTCTCTCACAATTGATCTAACAGGATCGTCGCAATCCATTATCAACAAATCTTCATGAATCTTGATTTCAGACTTACCACTGTTAGACTCGCTCAAAGTGGCTTTACCGTCTTCGATGTCCAGAATCCACACCAAGAAAGATTTTAGATCTTCGGCATCACGATCACTAAGCCCCACGTGAAGCCTCATGTTTCTTGTAAGCATGAAAACCTTACAACCCTTCTAAAGCACTGATGAATTAAGAGCATCTAAAACCGTCTCCACCCTAGATCCATCTGGGATAACTGGCAATATTTGTCTAAAATCTCTACCAAATATGATAACCTTACCTTCGAATGGCTTATCACACTTTAGCACAACATGCATGCTTCCAACGTTTCAAAACAATGCTTACTCATCATCGGAACCTAAGTGCTGAAGTATATATTTTCTTGTGGCCCAGTACGATGAACCCTAATGATCAGTCCTTATAAACTTCTATAAGAGTATCTAGTGTGAAGGAAGCATAAACAATCGGTTTTGTTTCCCCACAAGTCTTTATTGGTCGGTTGTAGGAAGAATCGCCTCTATTGAATCCGATTGGAGAGTTATAACGGTTTGGTGAAGTATTGGTTGCCCGAGATCCAGCTATACCCAAGAGTGTTTCCATCAAAGCTTATATTCAAACTCGGTTCTTGATTCAAACCAAGACCAAAGTTAGTTAAAAAAAAATGATTTTGATCAGTGATACTGACATGACGTGTATAGCTGCGAAAACAAAAAATACACGTCATCACTTCGCATCAATTTCGAGCCAAAGAGGAAAATTAAGAAACAAAGGATTGTTTAACTACTATGTCTTGTTGCTCAACAGATTTTAACAAACAAACTAAACCATACATAGAGAGAAAAAGCATAATAAATGAAGGTAAGATAGAGCAAACCAAGAATATAGAGAACATAATAAATGTGTGGTAATGTCTGAGACGATTACGTTATGTTAACGATTAACTCCCACTATTGTAATTATGGTTATATGGCAGAGACGATTACGTTAACGATTAACTCCCATTATTGTAATTATGGTTAGCTCGATGAACGTAAAATGTGTTTTTGGCTTATAGTAGGGTAAGACCACTTGTAATGAACATTCCACCAATCGAATAAAACTTGTCTTGCTTCTCTCGAACGGTAGCTTTCTTTTTTTCTTCTTCTTTTAAAAATCTAGTTTTAAAGAACTGATATGGATTATGTGAAGCAACATGTCCTTGAGATCACGGTCTTAGCATCTTTGTTTCCCATCTTGTGATATCTCATCACATTTACTCAACTACTCGTGAGATGAAATTGCATCTTCTGCACCTTGTGCGGGTATAAACTAAATTTTTAAAAGTTGATATATTAGTTTATTTATAGATGGATAATTCGGTTTATAATTTGGCTTTGTTTTGGACATTTTAGTATTAAACATAATATCATTTTTTAAAAAATGTTTTAAAGTTTAAACAACAAAATACCAATACATAATATAAATATTACTCCATCTATCTTAAATAAGTGATGTTTTAAGGTTTTTTTTGTTCTCAAATAAGTGATGTTTTCAGTTTTCAATACAAAAATAAATAATTTTTTTTATTGTTTTTGACGATTCCGAATTCGGAGCAGGAATCGGAGCTTCGCCAGCGCTTTCGTGCAACGTAATGGAACCATTGGCACAAAGATGCAAATCTTTTAACCAAAATAAAAATAAATCATGCTACTTCGTGTATATACACAAACAAAACTCTCAAATATAATATACACATTGAAATCAAAAGAAAATCCGAAGCCAAAAAGACAACCACAAACCATCCTAAACCGAAAAAAGCAGACAAATCTTCATCTTTTAAATATGATGTTAATTTAATTATATTGCAGACCTTGCTCCAAGTTATTTGGATCATTATAAGTTCAAAAGATAAGAGGTCCTGAATTACTCTTCATAACGTGTCGATTAACATAAAGACCAGTTTGTGAATCCTTATGATCATGTTTTGCTTCTTTTATTAGTATCAAACCAGCCCAGATTCAAAAAGGGTATAATTTAAAGCTGATACATAATGAAACATTGTATAGCAAAGGAATGAAGCTTACATCCATAGAACATTTGAACCAAATCTCTATTTTTACCTTATAAAGTTATGAATTCTCAAAATCTTTTTTCTTAAAGACTAAGAAGAAGCTTCATTATCACGTAACCAAATTTATTATGGAGACTTACTGATAAGGCACAAACTACGTGCGACATTATTATCAAATCTGATGTGGAAACTGCTCAACCACCTACAGGAACATAACCTATTGGTATGGCCTCAATATTCTCTCTCAAAGACAAAACCAAATAATTTATAGCCTCAAACTTTTCCTCAAACCTCAAACGCCACCGACTCAGTCATCGGCCTCATATGGTCACCAACAGGGGCGGAGCTACTTGGGCTATAGTGGGGTCAGCTGACCCCTATGATTTTTGTTTTTGTTTTTATGTTATATCCTAAAATAAATTTAACTGACCCCACTTTTAAAAAAAAGTTTGACCCCATCAAAAAATAATTTAGTAGTAAAAAGCCTAATTTATTTGTTTAGTTGAGCTCACGTTTAGTTTGAGACACAATTAAAATGCAATTATGAATGATTTATTGCTTATCCATAAATTAAATAAAAATGTTATCTATTTTTGGTTGACGGTTTTGAATACAACAAAACGAAACCAAAAACTTTGAAACACGATGGTGTTGCACTGAATCTTTGACGTAATACACATTCTACGATCATTGACTCCATAGTCTCCCTTTAGAATGGGGAAAACACCAGACAAAACAAACACAAAATTAAAAAAATATGTTGTAAAATTAAAAATAAAATATCATGCTACACAGTTCTATAAACAAACCTTCTTCACCCAACACTCGTCGACGAACCACCCACTCATTCGATCGAAAATCCCAAAGAAAATTAAGTGAAAGTTTTGAATACAAAAAGCTGTCACTAAAGAACCTGCAACTCGCCAAATCAGCAGCGAATCTCTGAGAGAAAACCCACGAGTTGATTGCTGCATAGCATGACATCCAATTTTATTTTATTTTAAATAACAAAAACACTTATTTTTACCCCCAAACGAAAAAAACACTTATGAACAATTTCCACGATAAACGCGAAAACATATAAGAAATGAATTCCACAAAAATAGACAAAATCTATGAAGGGTGTCTTTGTCCTCACGAAAGACATAGGGCACATTATATGAACGCAACGGATTGCAAGCGGTACGATCGATACCTCCATGGCAACAAAACGCATTGGTGCCTGATATAGGCCGATACAACCAAATAGGAAGAGACTCACACGAATTCGCGAGCATATCAAGATGAACAACGGAAGCAAATTGAGCTGAAAAAGACAGAAAAAACTGTAAGAACCTAACCAACCAAGAAAAAAATCAAAAGGCGAGGAATATTATAAATAGCAACAAATAAACAAACAATCAATCCAAATGTCAAACCCAAAAGAAACCTAGACAAAACACAGGAACATATAATCCATATCGTTATTAAATTGTCACTGTGAAACAGGTTGCCCTGTCCAAAGGCCACAAAAGATGTATTAGAACCGGAAAAAAATATAGAGAACATGTAACTAAACAAAATACGCAAGCAACGCTGTGATGCAAAATTACCGGGTTGTAAGAACGACTCCACCCACGCACCATGTTCATCAATGGAGAGTCCAAGTTCACGAGCTGATGAACACACAAAAGAATCATTAGAAAGGTAAAGAGAGAGAGAGCACCATATTGCAAAATTAGGTAAAATAAAATTACATTAATTTTTGGATGCATAAAAAGACTTAAGATGAGTCGTATTTATATAATATCATGATATGCATTAGGGTTTTATTTTTAACGATAATCACTATAATTTGCCATATTTGTTTTCAACTAACCAACAACCGCGATATTAACAAATTTTATTCATATCTAACTTTTTGGATATGGACATGATTTACCTTAATCATTATCGATAAAATATAAAAATTCATTTTATATAATTATCGATATAACCAAAATTTTACTTTTTTATCAACATTTACGATTCAAATATATTTCTGCTTATTTTGGGCCTATCGCAGCTCACGCAAAAACACTCAACAACCGAATATAACCTGATCCCGGACCGAAACTTTGCAACCGTTAACATGAACTAACATTGACAGTTTCAAAATCTAACCCACATTAATTGATTATACCGTGCAATCCAAAGAATAAAAAAATAAACAAAACTATCTAACCAAACCAAAGTGGTATCAACATGCTATCGAATACTTGATAGACTAAACCGTCCAGCTCAAAAAAAATAATAAAAACTTGACTAATCAAATCATACGGCTTATAACCACATAATGGAAGAACCATATCAAAACCGTAAAGCGTACCACATGAATAACTCGGCTCCATTTTAAAAAAAAAGAATAGAACCGGTTCCAATTGAGCCAAACACAGAATAACGCATCGAACCGGGTTTAGGAGATTAAAAATTTGAACCAAGAAATAGTATATTAAATTGTATAATTTCCAATTTAGATGAGTCCATGGTTGTCATTATCATTAGCATTATATTAACAGAATATATTTACTTACAATTATCGAATATAACATACGATATTTGGTTTGTTTTTTTTCAACAGAACACAAACCGGTTAACCATCCGTTTTTTATCTTTCTTGATTAGCATCATTGGTTAATTGTCTGGATTAACATCAAAGGGCGACGACTATAAGTGACAAATACGATGCATAACCAAATAAATGTTACTTGGTTTACTACTGCTCATTGGTTAATCGCATGGATTGGTCTAGACGCATATCCAGATTATTTCGGTTTATTACACATTATTTAGATTTGTTTTGTTTTCTACAAATTTGAGTGTCGATTACTACTCGACCGAGTTGGTATGGGACCTAACAATCGGTTTGGTATGAAAAATAATTCATATATACCGATTAGAAGACGGATCGAGCCCCCAGTTTTGTTAAACCCTAATAATAACAAAAAGCGACCAACCGATAAACAAAGATTAAGATATGAAATTTGGAATAAACCAAGCGATTAAGTTAAACCGAGCGTCGGTTTGATTTAAGTGATGTGGACATGTCATCAGATAGTAACGAATGAAATTATGACAAATAATCAAAAAAAAAATTGAATGAGGGAGGATTATTCTGAGACTGCCACCTAAGATTATGACTTTATGATGGTTACAACTTACATCAATAAGCAACTTGTAACGATGGAGACTTATTAGGGATAAATTATTTTTTGGCATTTTATAAATCTCTCCGATCCCGACGAAAAACAAACTCGCTAATCCCCTATCATTCACCTTTTTGCATTTTTAACCCATAAAAGAAACATTAACCCAACTAAATTCCTCGAATTCACTCCATTTTAAACAATGTAAAATCAATTTTATAGAGAGAGTATCAAATTAAGTTTGTTGTACTGTATGTATTTGCGTTATTATATATATATATATATATATATATATATATATATATTTCCTTGTATTATTTATATCAAAGCTTAGAGATTTTAGTCTTATTTTTGTTTTGCAACCCTCCAAATAGTACACGATTTTATATATGTAATTCTGTGATATTCCTACTATATTTTGTTAAATAAAATATTAAGACCGATGATAAGGATAGCCAAAAATACTTTATACATATATATGTTTTTCCGGCAGACTATTCAAAACTCGAATATACTATTTCCATTGCATTTAAAATTTATTTGACATAATTTATGGGTACTGATGCATTTAATTCACATTATCAACACATCTTCTCAAACCTAATTCTTGGGCAAATCAACCGTAATCAATAAGAACATATACCCTATTTAATGTTCATCGTCACATGTATTTTGTTTTCACACAAATTGTTTACTCGTAAAAGTTTTTTTTATTATATGTCGTTGACTATCTTACATTAATGTTATACAGAAGCCGATCGTTTAAAGGCATTTCTAACTCCACTCAAAATCTCATTTCAAACTCTATTCCAAATTCACTCCATTTTCAATTTCAAAATAGGGTAATTTTATTTATAAAATAGTCTTTCAAATTCTAAGTGATTTTTTGCAAAAAACAAAGTCGACATGTGTAAATAATAAAATCATGGATAATGTTGTTTTCGTATTTTTCAATCCTTTTTTTTGGGAAACTTTATTAGAAAACTTTGTTCTTCAACAACGGAGTTCGTAAGAAGAACAAAAGAGTTGTGCAAAAATGGCTTAACTAACAAAGTTTATTATACTCATAAAACACCATTTCAAGCTTTGTCGTTTATTCATTATACTTTTGTTAGGATTCGGACCGACTGTTGTTGATTTAGTTCCAAGGGAAAATTTAGCAGACCAAATTCTTGATAATAAAGTGAATTAGAAATCTGATTTTATTCATGAATATTATATGATATTTACACAAGAGAGATTACGACTTAAAATATCACAAAATGGTCAAACTCAAAAGCCGTGCGTAGAGGTCTTTAATCCTTGGGCACGTATGAATATCCACTGAATTGCATGGAACCATCCGCACAACACAAAACATTGGACGTTATGAGTGTGCAAACGGGAGATCTTGTATGAACGTAAACATGATCAAATTTAGAAACCAACTTAGTTTTATTTTGACTGACTATATGGAAATGGTTAGATTTGGTTATGTTTTATATTTTGTTAAAGGTAAAACAAATATGTTAAAGGCTCACGCATTCGTAGTTCAGATGGTTCGATAGATGTATGATAAAATTTATGTTATATTGACAAGTAGATATATACTTCAATGCATATACTTCAATTTTGCATTTATAATCGGTTCACAATTATTTAATGGAAACGGGTAGACAAGTACTGAATATTTAATTCTTCCACCAGGAAAGAACAACTAATTTATTTCATAAAAGAAAAAAAAACTAATTTATTTCAGAAAATAATTATATTAATTGAGGGACTCTATGATTCCATCTAACCATAGTTTAACTATGTTATTGATGATTCGTTGTAGCTTTCAAACACCTTTTTCTAATTCTTATATATATAGCAATTTATGAAATTAAAAGTTTATAGTACAAAATAAATTGAAGAAAAGAAACATGAATCTTTACTGTGGTTGCATGGATGGGGGAGCGGATGTTGGGAGCTTTAAAATCTTGTTCTCCCATCCTTTCAAAGTTTGTAGTATGTAACTCTATTTTTTTCATTTTTTAGTATTTTAGATTTATCTTGATGATAATTAGGTTCTATTTATGCATGAGTTTACAGGCTAAGGACCGATCTATTCAAACATATATATATTTGTGTTGGTGTGTTACATTGTCAGTCTATTACTAGTTGAAGTATAATCAAAATTGTATTGTATGCACATACGCAAAACACGAAAGACATTTATTAATTTTTTGGAGTTTTGTTTTTGCAATACTATATCATATATGATGTCTACTAAACACACTAAATGTTATCTTTGTTTTAATAGTAAATACGGTAATTTATTCATAAACATAAATACAAACAAACTATGGAACCCTAAAAGAAAAAGATGGCTTATACGTTTTGGTTATTTGACATGCATACACAAGTGAAGCTATCTTTAATTCATTTTCCTATGATTGGGATTCGCAATTATAAGTGGAGCTATCGACATCGTGTGTAAATTATTGTTTTGGTATAATTAGGCATTGCGCAATGTGCAGATTCAGAGTAACTTATTTAAAAAAAACAAAAAAAAAACCATTTCAGACATCCTTCTCTCGGTTTCACGGCTTTGTTGTCGTTGTTCTTTATCATCACTAAACCGACAATTTATCAAAATAATCAGTAGACCGAGTTTCAATATTCGGCAGTCGTTGTTGATAGTAAAGTGATTAACAAAGATATTACACTACAAGAAAACATCCGATTTCCGACGGTCATATTGGTCGGAAAACCGTCGGAAAATGGATTTTTCGACCAGATTCCGACCGATTTGGCTCGTCGGGACTATCGCGTCGGAAATCAATATTGGTCGGAAATTGGTCTGGAATTTCCGACCATTATTTTCCCGACTAATTACCGACGTTATTTTAGCGTCGGTTATTACCCGACGAGTTACCGACAATAGTCCGATTAACTTATTTCTGACCAAATACCGACCATATTCCGACCAATTTAACTTCCGACCAACTTCCGACTAAACAAAATCCCGACCAGAGTCCGACTAATCGAAATTCCGACCAACCTAAATTTCGACCAAATTCTGACCAATTTTAATTCCGACCAACCTAAATTCCGACTAAATTCCGACCAATTTTAATTCCGACCAAATTCCGACCAATTTTAATTCCGACTAAATTCCGACCAACCTAAATTCCGACCAAATTCCGACCAATTTGAAATATTGGATTTCGAAATTATTTTGAATTATTTTGAATTTTGATTAATTAATTTAATTTAATTTAATTTAATTTAATTTAATTAATTCGAAAATGAAAATTTAAATTAATATTAAACATTAAAATATTATAAAATAAAATAGTTTTGAAAATAAAATAACAGAAAGTGTTTTTAAAACATTACACATATTAAACATTTGCGGATCCCGATCCCGTTCCCGGGTAATCCGGAAACTTCGCTCTCATCCAAGACGACATGCTAGCGATATCTGACCTCGCCTCCGAAAGCTCATCTTGCGTGGCACCTAACTTGAATTCGGTGTCCGTTTTCGCCGCCTCCAAAGCTTCTACTTTGGACTTGAGCTCTTCATTCTGCTGGATGAGATCTTCAGAGAAAAAAGAACCAGAAGAAGACCCGTCGTCCATAAACGGGATCGTACCCAAACCCCCGCGACGCCGCCCTTTTTTATCAAGGGGAAATTCCTGTATAAAATATAAATAAATTAGAACATAATAAAATTATAATGTAAAACTATAAGGAAAAAAAAACTTACGTTCATAACGAGACGGTTGACCGCTTCCCGCGACATCTCGAAGGAGGAAGAGGAGTCACCTTGTGACTGTTAGGTCAGCTCGATGTCGGTCTTCTGCTTCGTCACGTTCTCGTAGATCTCCCTTATGAGGGGATCCTGAATAAGCCCGGTTGTCTTGTTCGTGTGGCACCTCTTCACTAAGTCCAAGTGATTCGGACGCACACCTCCGGCCTCATTAGTATATAAAAAAGAATAAAATAAATATGAATAAATAATTTAATAATTAATTAAAAAGAGAAAACAATGTCAACAATAAAAGATTACCATTTGAATTTCTCGGGTCTGGAAGCTGCTCGAACCGGAGTTGTGGATGTATTGGCCCTTCCCGTTGCGCTCACTCTTTCGGTTTCCCGAATTAGTCTTCGAGAGTTTCTCTGTCGCCGGCTGTTGCCAATATGGTCTGTAGTTATTCCAAACCTCCACATTCAAGCCTTTCGGCTTGTCTGCCCCTTTCCTCCACTTTTTCTTCCACTCGTTCATGTGTCTCTTGAACTGCGTACTCGCTTCCTTCATAAATAACTTTTCCACTATGACACAGTGAGAGGGATGCCATGTAAACTCTTGCTACGAAAACATAAATAAAAATGCTTAGCAAAATATTAAAAAAATACTTATAAATATAGGAAAAATATTGTAATTGACAACTTACCGCAAATTGTCTAAACCAAATTTGCTTCTCATCATATGGGACTTCTGAAAACTTCTTGTACGGTTTGTCGAGGATCGAATGGAACATCCTCATAACGGCCTTGCTAATCCCGTTGTTCGATATACCAAACCTACAAAAAAAGATAAACTATAAACAATTTGATATTAAATATATATGACCTAAGGGTTTTTACCATGTCGATCTTCCAACGAGATGTGGATCAAGCTGGATGAGCAAGTCCCGGCCCGGTTGTTGGACTAACTCCTCGATGGTCATGATTCGAGGAACTTGACTCTGCGACTCCGGAATATTCGATGTGGCCGGACTTGGTGGTTCTGCCCCTCGAGTCGAACCATCGCTACGTGGAGGTTGTTGCATCCCTTGAGACGAACCACCGATGCACAAGTTTGCGAAACCGTCGTAAGACCTTAACAAAAAACGCAAAATTTGTTAGATATTAAACGCAAACGCAAACGCAAACTATAAATAAAACGCAAACTTTGTTAGATATTAAATGCAAACGTAAACTAAAATTAAATGCAAACGTAAACGTAAACGCAAACTTTGAGTTGTTGTTGTTATCAAAGATTGGGCTTAGTAGTTTGATATTTTGACAATGCTTAACTATATTTGTAAAAGCTATCATCTCTTTTGGTCATTCTATTTCCATAATTACAATTACAGGTGAAAGGATGCAATAGCAAAACCAACGTTAATGGTCATTATGGGTTTAGAATCATGAATGAAGGGATAAAGAAACAATGTCTACACAATGCTTCGCAAGTTTAAGCAGAGAGAGAGATTTGTAGCCACGTGAAAAATTATTATCAGCAGTGAGTGAAACTTAATTCCCTTTCCATATAGTTCTGTTTTCTATCTACCGTTTAAGCTCTGTGTTTCACTCTCTTGCTTTTGCTCTCTCATTAACCAAACAATCCAACCCACACTTTTTTGAATCAGTGCGTGCGCTATCCAACAAACAAACATCTCAGTTTCTATAGGTACTTGAAAAGTTCCAATATAGATCCAACTATGCAAAATTTCATACAAATGGTAGAGGTGTATATTCTTCATCACTTCCAGCATATACTCAAATGTCTGCAATTTCAGAGAAAAATCTAAACTTTTCTTCGAAATTTACACAATCTTCAACACGAAACTCGTTCATGGACACTAATGTGAAGTATATTCACCCTAAACAAAGATTTACTCAATTTTGAAAATCTACTGTGCCATGGGAAAAAGGAGTCATAAAATGAAACAATTGTCGGTGGTCTTAATAGTATACTGACAAAAAAATCCAGTCTCTTGACGTTGTTGTACAACTGAAATTTATGAGGTGGTCTATAATAAGCTTTTAACGATATCAATGTTTCATCAAACAACAACAATCACAAATCTTAAAATTACTTATATGGTAAGAAGAAGTCGGCGGCGGAGGAGGGACGGCGGCTCCGGCGGACGGCGGCTCCGGCGATCTACAAAACAAGAGACGGAAAAAAAATTAGGATAAGAAAACGGGTTGAGAAGAGGAAGAGAAGAGGGAGAGAAGAGAAGGAAGAGGAAGAGGGAGACTTACCAGGGAGAGGGACGGCGGTGAAGATCGGCGGAGAGAGAGAATCGGCCGTTTGAGAGAAGAGAGATCGAACAAACGAAGAAGAAGATGCGTATGTGGTATTTAGATCTACGAAATTCCGACCAGCGAATCGGTCGGAATTTCGTCGGGTTTGAAAATATCAAACCGCCAAAATATTTCATTTAGCGGTTAATTTCCGCGGGTTTTATTTCGGGTTGGTCGGAAATCAGTCGGTATTTCCGACGAGATTCCGACTAACCCATAATATTGCATGTCTTCTGATTGGTGGATATATTGTAAACACTTAGCATTATTTCGAAAATATTCATATTGGTCGGAAATTGGTCGCAATTTCCGACTAATTTCCGACCAATTTGAATATTTCTGAAAAAAATGCTAAGTGTTTATAATTAGAGGACATTTTTTGAATATTAATATTGGTCAGAAATTGCGACCAAATTCCGACCATTTAGGGTTTCGAGTATAAAATACTAAATTTTCAAATTGTATAATGTTTAATGAACATGTAAACATCTTATGTCTAACAAATATGTGGCAAAGTAAACATATAATAAAATATATGACGTTTTTATAAATTGAAAGTATATCGAATTAAACCGTTCATAACAAAACATTCACTTTGTATTTATACTTTTCGGTTTCTTTTAGGTTTTATAGGATATGCCCCAAAATTGGTTTAGTTAAGATATATGGACATTAAATTCTTTCAAAATATCATATCTAACCATATTAAACATAGTCCAAATCAAGTTTATGCTGTTTGAGGTTTCGAAACCCCAAATGGTCGGTAGTATTCATCTGCAATACATCGGATAAACACTTGGAACAAAAGTAGGGCCACGCACCATCTCAACTAACCATGTGGGAATCGATGTCCCGGTAGTATTCATCTGATCAACCTGTACAATTTGTGGACACTCATAAACAATATGTGTAAGCTTGTAAAATTTAGTTTAATTGCGGGAAATCGAGCACTTACGTAATATTTCAACCAATCCGCGAATTCATTCTGTTTACGGACCATAAGCTCATCCTCTGTGCAATTTGGAAACCAATTCCTTATTTGCTCCATGTATATACTGTGAATAAAACAAATACATTATTCAAAATACTATCAAGGATTAATTTTTGGTAATTACTAAACAAATACATTATTCAAAATCAAGTGACGTACCTCTCATATTCGAAAACGTCTTCGCAGTTTGTCAGAAGATATTTATGCAAATGCCTTTGTTCCTCCGCTGTTAGTCGTCTAGACCTCCCTTTTCCACTAAGCCTTCCAATTTCTGCAAATTTTTTTGGGACGTAGACCGGATACAACGGTTTTTCTCCTCCATCATCATGACGTGCAGGTCGTCTACTTTTAGTCTTCACCGAAGATGGAAAGTAGTAGCTAGCAAAGTTGGATGCTTCTTCATTTACGCTCTGTGCAACAATAGAACCCTCGACTCTTGCAAGATTTTTCACCTTCTTCTTTAGGTGGAGCATATATCGCTCAAACGGATACATCCATCGATATTGAACTGGCCCACCAAGTCTTGCTTCCCTAGGGAGATGAATAGGAAGATGTTCCATAACATCGAAAAATGCTGGTGGAAATATTTTCTCGAGGTTGCATAGGAGAGCCGGTATCTTTTCCTCCAAATTTTGGATACCGTTTGCTGTAAGTGATCTCGTGCATAAATCCCGGAAGAAAGCACCGATCCCAGCATAAATGATAAATAAAATTAGTAAAATTTAGACAATTTAGAT
Source organism: Eutrema japonicum (assembly GCA_030161315.1). Classification (NCBI taxonomy): domain Eukaryota; kingdom Viridiplantae; phylum Streptophyta; class Magnoliopsida; order Brassicales; family Brassicaceae; genus Eutrema; species Eutrema japonicum. The sequence continues at coordinate 10,690,176 of BSQW01000006.1, forward strand.
AAATTTAGTAAAATTTAGATATAATTTTGTAAATTATAAATGTACCTGCAATAGCTCCATGGACGTTTCTCGGAAGAAGACCGGCAAAGGCAAATGGAAGGAGGCGTTGCATGATAACGTGACAATCATGACTCTTCAACCCTGAAAACTTCCCTTCTCCAATATTAACGCAATTACGAAGGTTAGATGCGTATCCGTCTGGGAATTGAACACTATGCGTAATCCAGTCGAAGAACACCTCCTTTGAAGGCTCATCCAAACGGAAAGCGGGGGCCAGAGATTTTCCGTTCGCCATTATATGGAGTTCCTTCCGAGAACAAATTTCTGGCAAATCCAATCTGGCCTTCAAATTATCTTTCGTCTTCCCTTGCACATTTAGAACAGTATTCATGATGTTGTCAAAAAAGTTCTTTTCAATGTGCATGACATCTAGATTATGGCGCAGCAGATGGTTCTTCCAATATGGCAAATCCCAAAAAATACTCCTCTTGTTCCAATTGTGGTATTCGCCACAACCATCTACGGGAAAATGACCATTACCACCACATGAAACCGTCTTCTCAGCACCAAAATCTCTCAACTGAGTGATGATGTTATTCCCATCCGGCTCAGGAGGTGGACCATCAAATACTTTTGTGTTCTTCTTAAACAATGTCGTGCTCCGACGATATGGATGATCATGCGGCAGAAATCGTCGATGACAATCGAACCAAGAAGTCTTTCGACCGTGCTTCAATTGGAACGCATCAGTGTTATCTTGAAAATACGGGCACGCCAACCTTCCATGAGTCGACCATCCAGATAGCATACCAAATGCTGGAAAATCACTTATGGTCCACATAAGTACCGCACGCATCGTAAAATTCTGTTGGAGAGAAACATCGAACGTTTGAACACCATCTTTCCATAACATTTTCAACTCATAAATTAATGGCTGCAAGAAAATATCAAGGGATCTCTAATCTCTTAGGATGCTCCGGTCCGGGGACAAGAATCGTGAGGAACAAAAACTCTCGTTTCATGCACAAACTAGGCGGCAAATTGTAAGGTGTGACGATTACTGGCCACAATGAATATTGCCTCCCATGTTTCCCAAAAGGGCTGAATCCATCTGTAGATAACCCGAGGTATACGTTACTTGGCTCAGCCGCAAAACTAGGATACACCTCTTGAAAATGTTTCCACGCTTCTGCATCTGAAGGATGCGCAATCTCTCCATATGAGTTATGTTCTGCATGCCATCTCATAGCTCCTGCCGTACGCTCGGATTGATATAACCTCTTCAACCTATCTGTTAACGGCAAATACCACATCCGTTTATGTGGAATTGGTACTCTTCCACCCGTTTCCTGATACCGAGGTTTCCCACAAAAACGACACTTGTGACGGTTTTCGTCCTTTCTCCAGTATATCATACAATTGTCGATGCACACATCTATCATCTGATACGGCAATCCAAGACCAGCTACAAGTTTCTGAACCTCGTAGTATGAAGCCGGTGAGAGATTATCTTCCGGTAAAAGATCTTTCACAAAATCAGCTATCGCATCCACACAATCCTCTGCCAAGTTGAAATCGGTCTTTATTGTCATCAACCTGCTTGCAGTTGATAAAGGCGATATTCCCTCTCTACATCCTTCGTATAGTGGATGCTTAGCTGCATCTAGCATATCAAAAAACTTCCGAGCTTCTAAATTAGGTTCCTCTATTCTAATACCATCTGGAACATACGATGCTACGTTTTCGCGATACGCATCATTCACCATCTGAACGTTTGCATCTACTTCCCGTGTTGGTTCCTCTATTCTACCCGAATAATTAAAACCACTACAATGATGTTGCACCATTGCATCAGTTTCTCCATGCGTATACCAAATCTTATAACTCGGCATTAACCCATTCCTATAAAGATGCTTCCATACTTCCCCAACATAGACTAATCTATGATTCCGACATTTAGGACAAGGACAATACAATTTACCGTATTCCGACGTCATGCTATTGTTTGTCGCAAATGTCATGAATTCCTCAACACCTTGTGCATACTCATCCGTCAGTAAATTCGTCGCTGGATCTTGCCGTGGTCTATCCATCCACGATCGAAAATAATCTCTAGTGTTTGGATTTGAAGAAGACATTTTCAATTTTTGTTTTTTGGTGTAAATTGTGAATGAGGGTGGTGTTGTATTTATAATTAAAATTTCCGCGGATTCCCGACCAATTTCCGACCAATGTAAAAAAATTCAAACGGCTATGAAACGGCTAGTGCAACGGGCAGATTAACATATATTTCGTCGGAATTTAGTTGGATTCCTTACTGGTCGGAAATTGGTCGGAAATTTCCCGACCAATTTCCGACCATACTAATATTCGCCAACGGCTATAAACGGCTAATGCAACGGGTATATTAACGTGTATATCTCGTCGGAAAACAGTAGGAAATTGGTCTGTAATACCAACCAATTTCCGACGATATTTAGTCGGTCTCCAATACGTCGGAAATCCGTCGAGAAATTATTTCGTCGGAATTTGGTCGGATTTCGTGCTGGTCGGAAATTGGTCGGAAATTTAATCCAATTTCCGACCGATTTCCGACCATGCTAATAACGTATATATCATCGGAAACCAGTCGGAAATTGGTCGGTATTACCGACCATTTTCCGACGATTGTTAGCCGGTCTCCAATACGTCGGAAATTGATAACACCATATTTTACATGTTTTTAAGGTTTAGTTTCATAGGTTTTTAGTTCCAATTTGTATAGTTTTTGGATATTTTCATGCATTTAGGTCCAACTTGAGTCTCATTGCATTTTAGATGTCCTATGTTGTCTTTGCATTCTTTTTGGCTTGCTTGAGCCATTTTCAGGTGTTCTTGGAGTCATAGGAGTTGGAGGAGTGAAGATAGCCATCAAAAAGTTCATTTCGGAATACAAAGATGCAGGATCAGGTTGAGACGTCATAAGTTTGGCATTGGATGAAGGACTTTCCACCGATGGATTGAGCTCAAATTTTAACACGAGATATATCAATGGATTAGCTTTCATTTGGAAGTGGTTTGAGGCAATTCCAACGGTGCGATCAGAAGTTATGCCAATTTCCGTGACGACGGTCCAGTCTGGCGCGCGAAGGAACTCAGTGGAGCTCGTAGCGGTCATGCAGCGGTCTACAGTGACCGCTGCGGGTTCATCCGTCGAAAAAAAACAGAGAATCACAGCGGTCATGCAGCGGTATGAGCTGACCGCTGTGGATCATCTGAAACTCAAAAATTCGACCCAAACTCTATTAAAAGCCAAAAAACCTAATTTTATTGAAAAGTTTTCTTCTTCTAAGAGTGGGGGCTCGTCCCCAACTCTCTCTTCTTGATGTTTTGGGATTGTTCTTCATACAAATGCCATTCTAGAGAAGATTTCTTCACTCTATCTTTATATTATGCTTATTTGATTCTTGTTCTTCATTTCTATGTCTTTTTCTCTTGTGTTCTTCATGTTCTTGTGAGTTGACTTTTTGTTGGATTTTAGATAATGTTTGATTTGGATGGTTGATGGTTGATTGTTGATGTTTAGGCTTAGATAATCATTTGTTCTCATATTAGGAGGGATCTTAATGCTAGAATCGAATTGACAACTCATTTCTAGAACTTAAGACATTTCTCGCCCGGAAGGTGTTCGATGAAATGTCTAGAAAACTTCTAAGCATGCAATTCAATTCTTAGCCAATGGAAATTGATGATTAAGGTGAATTGTTGACTTGTATGGACTAATGCTTAATGATTATGGATCATTTAGTTTTGAACGGAAGTTCTTGATAACTAGATGATTTGTAAATGGATTAGTATCATGTGAGTGAACTAATCTACTTGTGTGATCCATGTCATAAGAATGAATGTGCATTGAATGTTTAGGCATCATTAGTCAATTGTCTTGATGGTTAGATAATGGTTATTTAGGATGATCTTGGATGAGTCTTTCACTTAGGTTGGTTCGTAATGCTAGAGTTGTCATGATAAACCGAAACCTAGTGCTACACCTTAGATTAGTTAGATTTTTGGTCTCATCCCATGCATTAGGGATAGATTCGAGTAAGCGGTGTTAGTACTAGATTAGGATTGTTCATTCATTTCTAGATCTTAGGCATTTCACTCATGACCCGAGTTCAGTTGCTTGACCCGAACCTTTTGTGAGCTAAGCATATCCTAGCCAACGGAAGTTGATGTTTAGGGTGTTTAGTGAACTAATTGGAATTGTTTCTTAATGCTTGTTGATTATTTAATCACAAATGGAAATTTGTTCTTGATTAGATAATTAACAAGGTGATTAGTGCCATGGAAATGGATTAGTCATATTTGTGAATTCCATGTTCTAAGATAGTGATTAATGCTTCCAAATGATTCATTGTTTGATTGTTACCCATCTCATTGATAGCTTAGTTCATGATCCAACATTTTAGTCTTGTGTTTTGTTTTCTTTCTTGCATTTGTTTTCTTTCTCATAAACATAAAAAAAAACAAAAACAATGTTTGCTCTAGCTTAAGAAGTTTCTTGCATTTTTAGTGCCTCAATCTTAACCCCTTATGGATTGACATCTCAAGTACTACAATGACATGAGTACACTTGGGATAATTGACACGAAAATATCCCGTATCAATTTGGCGCCGTTGCCATTGGGGTTTAGCATTGATCATTAGGATTTGGATTCTTCTTGAGACTAGAGCTTTTTATTTTCTTTTGTTGCTAATCTTTTTCCCCTTTTCTTGTGATCTTGATCTCTTAGGTAACTAGGAGTAAAGGAGACATGCAAGGAGAGAAGGAGTAAGAGGACACAACCGTCAAGCTAGTGACGTTAAACGCGCCATTGGGGACCTCCCCAATCCTATCCCTCGTCAATGCTAGAGACATAAAACAAGCAATCCTATCCTTTACTTCTTGTTTTCTGCCTTTTATTGTTTGATAAATTTTGTTTTCATGTTTTTTGTAGGAGCAATAAGGGTGAATAAATGGGACGGATGGAATGGTCAAAGTCCGTGAGCTTCAACGCACAATGCTTCCTCCTCGTGAATCCACTCCACTCCAAGGTACCACTAACTTATCCCTTTGTATATACCATTTCGTTTTTGTTTTTGTTTATGTTTGTTTTACTCTCTCTTTGGCTCAATTCACACCGAGACGGTGTGATTTAAGTCCGGGGGAGAGGTTCTTGTGTTTTGACATTGTGTATTTTGTCTTATTTTCATTTTCTTGAGTCATTGCATTGTATATTTTTAATTGCATAAAAAAAAAACGAAAAACAAAAAAAATCATCATGTAGTTTGCATTAGTCCATGTGCATTCTAGACTTGACTTGATCACTCATTTCTAGATCATATTGGTTGCATTCATGTGCATGAGAGTTCATAAAACATGTATGATAAGCTTTCATTGTGATGCTCTCGATAATGGTTTTATATTGCTTAAACGATTTCAAAAGACTTGAAAACTTCGTACTTTGATCTCTCTACTCTTAACTCTTTGTCTTGTAAATACTTGTTTAATTTGAAATCAACCCCTTGATAATTGGACTTAAATGAATATAATCTTCTTGCTTATGGGCTTGTGATACATAACCATGGTTCAAAGAAAACATTCGGGTTATCTTATCCACTTTTACCACTCTCTAATAACCCGAGTGGCCATTCTCATTTTTAGAATGGTTCCCTACCTTTCACCATAACCGTTTCCTTTCCACCCCTTGTTTTTTTTATTGAGTGAGGCCTTTTCTTGATATGCTATTGTGTGTAAAATCTTGTAAGTATCGGAAACGACAAAGGTTAGCTTTCATTTTTAGCTAGGTTTGTTGTTCAAAGAAAAGAGGCTAGCATTAAGATGGGGATCAATGGATTGAATGGTATTTGGTTTTGGGGAGCATGAGCTCATGAAAAGTGAAATGAGAAATGGTAGAAAAAGAATCCTTGGTTGGAAAAGAAAACTCTAGAGAAGAGCGTAAAAGAAAGACCCTAGAAAAAGAAAAAGAAAAACACTCTCCATGTTTGAAAAAGAGAAAGAATAAAAAGTTTAGGGAGAGTAAGAAGAAAAGAAAGGGGTCGATTAAAAATGTCTCTAGGAGTTTGGTGTTTGGAAAAGAAAAGGGGTTTAAAAAGGGAGTTTTGATTTAGCCAAAAGGGCTTTGAGGGTTTAATGAGCTTCAAGAAAATAAGATAAGAAGAGGAAATGGAATCACCATTTGGGTAGAATGCTTTGCTAGGAGGGTAGAACAATGTGAGCTTAACTTTGTATGCATAAATTGTTTCTAGTCTTCCTTGCTTTTGCATAACATATAGCATTCCTTTTTCTTGAGAGTAAGTCACCCAAAAAGAGAATGAACCTCCTTGCACTCACATTTACTAGTGCCAATTGCCTTTTCTTCCAAACCGATTGGACTTGATCACTTGCCCATTTGTGAGACCGCACCTTTAGAAAGATCAAATGAATGTGAGGGTTGGTTGAGAAGAGGACTTGTAGGCATGAGGCATTGTTGTTAAGAGAAAAGATTAGGAGTTGCGATAAGTCTAGAGAAGTTAGAGTCATAATTGAGATACGTTTTTGCAATGTCTTGGTATTATCTTGGGCATAGAATTCCCACTTTGAATGCTTTGACATGTCCTTTAGTTATGAATTCCCACTCTTTAAAACCTCTCTTTCGGTTTGTCTTTTCTTGTTTGCTTGCGGACAAGCAAAAGGCAAGTCCGGGGGAGTTGATAACACCATATTTTACATGTTTTTAAGGTTTAGTTTCATAGGTTTTTAGTTCCAATTTGTATAGTTTTTGGATATTTTCATGCATTTAGGTCCAACTTGAGTCTCATTGCATTTTAGATGTCCTAGGTTGTCTTTGCATTCTTTTTGGCTTGCTTGAGCCATTTTCAGGTGTTCTTGGAGTCATAGGAGTTGGAGGAGTGAAGATAGCCATCAAAAAGTTCATTTCGGAATACAAAGATGCAGGATCAGGTTGAGACGTCATAAGTTTGGCATTGGATGAAGGACTTTCCACCGATGGATTGAGCTCAAATTTTAACACGAGATATATCAATGGATTAGCTTTCATTTGGAAGTGGTTTGAGGCAATTCCAACGGTGCGATCAGAAGTTATGCCAATTTCCGTGACGACGGTCCAGTCTGGCGCGCGAAGGAACTCAGTGGAGCTCGTAGCGGTCATGCAGCGGTCTACAGTGACCGCTGCGGGTTCATCCGTCGAAAAAAAACAGAGAATCACAGCGGTCATGCAGCGGTATGAGCTGACCGCTGTGGATCATCTGAAACTCAAAAATTCGACCCAAACTCTATTAAAAGCCAAAAAACCTAATTTTATTGAAAAGTTTTCTTCTTCTAAGAGTGGGGGCTCGTCCCCAACTCTCTCTTCTTGATGTTTTGGGATTGTTCTTCATACAAATGCCATTCTAGAGAAGATTTCTTCACTCTATCTTTATATTATGCTTATTTGATTCTTGTTCTTCATTTCTATGTCTTTTTCTCTTGTGTTCTTCATGTTCTTGTGAGTTGACTTTTTGTTGGATTTTAGATAATGTTTGATTTGGATGGTTGATGGTTGATTGTTGATGTTTAGGCTTAGATAATCATTTGTTCTCATATTAGGAGGGATCTTAATGCTAGAATCGAATTGACAACTCATTTCTAGAACTTAAGACATTTCTCGCCCGGAAGGTGTTCGATGAAATGTCTAGAAAACTTCTAAGCATGCAATTCAATTCTTAGCCAATGGAAATTGATGATTAAGGTGAATTGTTGACTTGTATGGACTAATGCTTAATGATTATGGATCATTTAGTTTTGAACGGAAGTTCTTGATAACTAGATGATTTGTAAATGGATTAGTATCATGTGAGTGAACTAATCTACTTGTGTGATCCATGTCATAAGAATGAATGTGCATTGAATGTTTAGGCATCATTAGTCAATTGTCTTGATGGTTAGATAATGGTTATTTAGGATGATCTTGGATGAGTCTTTCACTTAGGTTGGTTCGTAATGCTAGAGTTGTCATGATAAACCGAAACCTAGTGCTACACCTTAGATTAGTTAGATTTTTGGTCTCATCCCATGCATTAGGGATAGATTCGAGTAAGCGGTGTTAGTACTAGATTAGGATTGTTCATTCATTTCTAGATCTTAGGCATTTCACTCATGACCCGAGTTCAGTTGCTTGACCCGAACCTTTTGTGAGCTAAGCATATCCTAGCCAACGGAAGTTGATGTTTAGGGTGTTTAGTGAACTAATTGGAATTGTTTCTTAATGCTTGTTGATTATTTAATCACAAATGGAAATTTGTTCTTGATTAGATAATTAACAAGGTGATTAGTGCCATGGAAATGGATTAGTCATATTTGTGAATTCCATGTTCTAAGATAGTGATTAATGCTTCCAAATGATTCATTGTTTGATTGTTACCCATCTCATTGATAGCTTAGTTCATGATCCAACATTTTAGTCTTGTGTTTTGTTTTCTTTCTTGCATTTGTTTTCTTTCTCATAAACATAAAAAAAAACAAAAACAATGTTTGCTCTAGCTTAAGAAGTTTCTTGCATTTTTAGTGCCTCAATCTTAACCCCTTATGGATTGACATCTCAAGTACTACAATGACATGAGTACACTTGGGATAATTGACACGAAAATATCCCGTATCAATTTGGCGCCGTTGCCATTGGGGTTTAGCATTGATCATTAGGATTTGGATTCTTCTTGAGACTAGAGCTTTTTATTTTCTTTTGTTGCTAATCTTTTTCCCCTTTTCTTGTGATCTTGATCTCTTAGGTAACTAGGAGTAAAGGAGACATGCAAGGAGAGAAGGAGTAAGAGGACACAACCGTCAAGCTAGTGACGTTAAACGCGCCATTGGGGACCTCCCCAATCCTATCCCTCGTCAATGCTAGAGACATAAAACAAGCAATCCTATCCTTTACTTCTTGTTTTCTGCCTTTTATTGTTTGATAAATTTTGTTTTCATGTTTTTTGTAGGAGCAATAAGGGTGAATAAATGGGACGGATGGAATGGTCAAAGTCCGTGAGCTTCAACGCACAATGCTTCCTCCTCGTGAATCCACTCCACTCCAAGGTACCACTAACTTATCCCTTTGTATATACCATTTCGTTTTTGTTTTTGTTTATGTTTGTTTTACTCTCTCTTTGGCTCAATTCACACCGAGACGGTGTGATTTAAGTCCGGGGGAGAGGTTCTTGTGTTTTGACATTGTGTATTTTGTCTTATTTTCATTTTCTTGAGTCATTGCATTGTATATTTTTAATTGCATAAAAAAAAAACGAAAAACAAAAAAAATCATCATGTAGTTTGCATTAGTCCATGTGCATTCTAGACTTGACTTGATCACTCATTTCTAGATCATATTGGTTGCATTCATGTGCATGAGAGTTCATAAAACATGTATGATAAGCTTTCATTGTGATGCTCTCGATAATGGTTTTATATTGCTTAAACGATTTCAAAAGACTTGAAAACTTCGTACTTTGATCTCTCTACTCTTAACTCTTTGTCTTGTAAATACTTGTTTAATTTGAAATCAACCCCTTGATAATTGGACTTAAATGAATATAATCTTCTTGCTTATGGGCTTGTGATACATAACCATGGTTCAAAGAAAACATTCGGGTTATCTTATCCACTTTTACCACTCTCTAATAACCCGAGTGGCCATTCTCATTTTTAGAATGGTTCCCTACCTTTCACCATAACCGTTTCCTTTCCACCCCTTGTTTTTTTTATTGAGTGAGGCCTTTTCTTGATATGCTATTGTGTGTAAAATCTTGTAAGTATCGGAAACGACAAAGGTTAGCTTTCATTTTTAGCTAGGTTTGTTGTTCAAAGAAAAGAGGCTAGCATTAAGATGGGGATCAATGGATTGAATGGTATTTGGTTTTGGGGAGCATGAGCTCATGAAAAGTGAAATGAGAAATGGTAGAAAAAGAATCCTTGGTTGGAAAAGAAAACTCTAGAGAAGAGCGTAAAAGAAAGACCCTAGAAAAAGAAAAAGAAAAACACTCTCCATGTTTGAAAAAGAGAAAGAATAAAAAGTTTAGGGAGAGTAAGAAGAAAAGAAAGGGGTCGATTAAAAATGTCTCTAGGAGTTTGGTGTTTGGAAAAGAAAAGGGGTTTAAAAAGGGAGTTTTGATTTAGCCAAAAGGGCTTTGAGGGTTTAATGAGCTTCAAGAAAATAAGATAAGAAGAGGAAATGGAATCACCATTTGGGTAGAATGCTTTGCTAGGAGGGTAGAACAATGTGAGCTTAACTTTGTATGCATAAATTGTTTCTAGTCTTCCTTGCTTTTGCATAACATATAGCATTCCTTTTTCTTGAGAGTAAGTCACCCAAAAAGAGAATGAACCTCCTTGCACTCACATTTACTAGTGCCAATTGCCTTTTCTTCCAAACCGATTGGACTTGATCACTTGCCCATTTGTGAGACCGCACCTTTAGAAAGATCAAATGAATGTGAGGGTTGGTTGAGAAGAGGACTTGTAGGCATGAGGCATTGTTGTTAAGAGAAAAGATTAGGAGTTGCGATAAGTCTAGAGAAGTTAGAGTCATAATTGAGATACGTTTTTGCAATGTCTTGGTATTATCTTGGGCATAGAATTCCCACTTTGAATGCTTTGACATGTCCTTTAGTTATGAATTCCCACTCTTTAAAACCTCTCTTTCGGTTTGTCTTTTCTTGTTTGCTTGCGGACAAGCAAAAGGCAAGTCCGGGGGAGTTGATAACACCATATTTTACATGTTTTTAAGGTTTAGTTTCATAGGTTTTTAGTTCCAATTTGTATAGTTTTTGGATATTTTCATGCATTTAGGTCCAACTTGAGTCTCATTGCATTTTAGATGTCCTAGGTTGTCTTTGCATTCTTTTTGGCTTGCTTGAGCCATTTTCAGGTGTTCTTGGAGTCATAGGAGTTGGAGGAGTGAAGATAGCCATCAAAAAGTTCATTTCGGAATACAAAGATGCAGGATCAGGTTGAGACGTCATAAGTTTGGCATTGGATGAAGGACTTTCCACCGATGGATTGAGCTCAAATTTTAACACGAGATATATCAATGGATTAGCTTTCATTTGGAAGTGGTTTGAGGCAATTCCAACGGTGCGATCAGAAGTTATGCCAATTTCCGTGACGACGGTCCAGTCTGGCGCGCGAAGGAACTCAGTGGAGCTCGTAGCGGTCATGCAGCGGTCTACAGTGACCGCTGCGGGTTCATCCGTCGAAAAAAAACAGAGAATCACAGCGGTCATGCAGCGGTATGAGCTGACCGCTGTGGATCATCTGAAACTCAAAAATTCGACCCAAACTCTATTAAAAGCCAAAAAACCTAATTTTATTGAAAAGTTTTCTTCTTCTAAGAGTGGGGGCTCGTCCCCAACTCTCTCTTCTTGATGTTTTGGGATTGTTCTTCATACAAATGCCATTCTAGAGAAGATTTCTTCACTCTATCTTTATATTATGCTTATTTGATTCTTGTTCTTCATTTCTATGTCTTTTTCTCTTGTGTTCTTCATGTTCTTGTGAGTTGACTTTTTGTTGGATTTTAGATAATGTTTGATTTGGATGGTTGATGGTTGATTGTTGATGTTTAGGCTTAGATAATCATTTGTTCTCATATTAGGAGGGATCTTAATGCTAGAATCGAATTGACAACTCATTTCTAGAACTTAAGACATTTCTCGCCCGGAAGGTGTTCGATGAAATGTCTAGAAAACTTCTAAGCATGCAATTCAATTCTTAGCCAATGGAAATTGATGATTAAGGTGAATTGTTGACTTGTATGGACTAATGCTTAATGATTATGGATCATTTAGTTTTGAACGGAAGTTCTTGATAACTAGATGATTTGTAAATGGATTAGTATCATGTGAGTGAACTAATCTACTTGTGTGATCCATGTCATAAGAATGAATGTGCATTGAATGTTTAGGCATCATTAGTCAATTGTCTTGATGGTTAGATAATGGTTATTTAGGATGATCTTGGATGAGTCTTTCACTTAGGTTGGTTCGTAATGCTAGAGTTGTCATGATAAACCGAAACCTAGTGCTACACCTTAGATTAGTTAGATTTTTGGTCTCATCCCATGCATTAGGGATAGATTCGAGTAAGCGGTGTTAGTACTAGATTAGGATTGTTCATTCATTTCTAGATCTTAGGCATTTCACTCATGACCCGAGTTCAGTTGCTTGACCCGAACCTTTTGTGAGCTAAGCATATCCTAGCCAACGGAAGTTGATGTTTAGGGTGTTTAGTGAACTAATTGGAATTGTTTCTTAATGCTTGTTGATTATTTAATCACAAATGGAAATTTGTTCTTGATTAGATAATTAACAAGGTGATTAGTGCCATGGAAATGGATTAGTCATATTTGTGAATTCCATGTTCTAAGATAGTGATTAATGCTTCCAAATGATTCATTGTTTGATTGTTACCCATCTCATTGATAGCTTAGTTCATGATCCAACATTTTAGTCTTGTGTTTTGTTTTCTTTCTTGCATTTGTTTTCTTTCTCATAAACATAAAAAAAAACAAAAACAATGTTTGCTCTAGCTTAAGAAGTTTCTTGCATTTTTAGTGCCTCAATCTTAACCCCTTATGGATTGACATCTCAAGTACTACAATGACATGAGTACACTTGGGATAATTGACACGAAAATATCCCGTATCAGAAATCCGTCGGGATTTCCGACCAAATTTCCGACCAACTTAAAATTGTCGGTATTTACCGACCAATTTCCGACAGGTGTGTTTTAATCGGAATATCGTCGGAATGTGGTCGGAAATTCCCGACCATTTTAAATTGGTCGGAAATGTGGTCAGAAATCGGGATGTTTTCTCTTAGTGTTACGATCGACAAATGTGACTTAATTCCCTTTTTTTGTTTTGTTTGAGGTGCAATTAGTCCTTAATGATAAAGTACTACTAAAAGAGGAATTATAATTATCCTCTAGGAAATAGTAAGTTTTGTATAATTGGCGCATGGACAGGTCATTTCTTATCTTTCGCAGGAAGATTACAATTGATCAAGTCAGTACTTATGAGTCTTACAAACTTTTGGCTTACGGCGTTCTGTCTACCATCGGAATGCATCAAGGAGGTCAATAAGTTATGTGCTGCTTTCCTTTGGTCTGGACCTCAGCTGAATCGGAAAAAAGCAAAATTGTCTTGGAGAGAGGTTTGTCGTCGCAAACAAGGAGGTCTGGTTTGATACATGGTCTCGCGTAGGCCGAATTTTTGAAATCACGGGACCGAGGGGTTTTATCGATCTGGGCATACCCAGCCACGCATCGGTGGCTTCAGTTATGGCTAACCGACAACGGAGAAGACACAGACTGTAGTGTTTAAATGAAATAGAAGAAGTCGTCGAATCACAACGTGCACGGCTTCGTCCGGATGAAGAAGACACGAGCCTGTGGAAAGGAGGAGCAGACTCTTTCAAGCCGACTTTCAAATCGAGGAACACTTGGTTGCTCATTAAAAAGACCTCACCAGAGATCAATTGGCACCTGGGAGTATTGTTTACACATTCTACCCCTAAATTTGCTTTCATCTCATGGCTAGCGGCTCATAACCGTCTCTCCACAGGAGATCGTATGCAAGCTTGGAACACGGGTGCGAGCACGATGTGCAATTTATGCAATAACTCGCTTGAAACTAGAGACCACTTGTTCTTCTCATGCCCATATTCGATGGAAATCTGGAAAGGTTTAGTGCAAGGAATCCTCACGACACGATTCACGGGAGACTGGACAACTATTATATCCTTAATCTCGGACACAGGCTTGCCTCGAGTACCACTATTTCTCCTACGCTATGCTTTCCAAGCGACTGTTCATAGTCTATGGAGAGAGAGAAATACCCGAAGGCATGGAGACACCCCAATCACAGCGAGTCGTCTCACTCAACTCATTGACAAGCAAATTCGAAATCGTCTTACGTCTATTCGAGCTTTGAGAGATAGCAAGTACAAGGAGGGGATGCAAATCTGGTTTGCTACAAGATCTTAATCCTCTCGGTGTCTCGTAACATCTCTTTCAAATTGAATACTCAAAGTTTCAACTAAAGGAAATACTTGTTGTAAAAACGATGTTTTGGTTTTGAATAAATTTTACATTCAATTCAAAAAAAAAAAACATTACTCATTAAAAAAAATACACAAAGAAAATATATACACAACACGCAGAATTTATGAGGAAACTAGCCAAAAGAGCCGGAACTATAAACGAGGAAGCTAAGCTCATGACATGACATGGATAGGAGGCCGTTGAAAGGCTTTTAATTATTCGATTTTTTTTTTTGTTGTCAATTTGTGTAGTACATTAGATTAAAGAATTTAACCTCATGAGGTAAATAACATTTTTTATAAAAGAGTGGGACTAATTTTGCATTGCAGGATTACATCACCCAAATAGGCATAGGCATTTGGGTATCGGTTTGGGTTCGGGTTAGTTCTTTCAGATTTCGGATACCCAAATTTTAGAAGTTTATGACCCATTCGGATATTTTCTTTTTTCGGAACGGGTTCGGATACTCGAACCCGAAATTTATTCAAATTCTAAAAAAAAACTAAATTTTTTTTTGTTTAATTTAAATAATTTTTGGTTAAATTTTACAAAAATTATTTAATTTTGACAAATATAACTAAAGAATTTTGAATATTTTGTGTATTTTAATTATTTCGGTCTAAACATAACTAATATATTCAGTTTATAATTGTAATTTTGAGTATTTTAGTTATTTCAAAATTAAAGATACATAATATTTTTAGATATATAATTGTATTTCGTATATTTCGGGTACCCGTTCGGATTTTGGTTCGGTTCGAGCATCTGAAATATTTTATAAGAGAAATCATTCGGATATTTATAACTATTCGGTTCGGTATTTTCTAATTCAGTTTGATTATGATTCAGTTTTTCGGTTCCAGATATTTTGCTCAAGCCTAACCCAAACAACCATACTCAAAGAAACCCAATAAATCTAATTCTTTCATAAAACCGACTTGGGATATGAATGTAGGAGGCATATCCTGAATTATTTTATACTAGTATAATTTTTTTGTTTGTAATAAAAATAAAACAATAATAATAAAGTTGTAGAGAGGTTGGTTAGTAATGTGTATATTTTGTGTTATATATCCAAAAGTGGGAGTAGGAGTTAATGTGAATATTAAAGTTGCATCGGCATTCATCAATTCATCAACCTTCCCTTCTCCCATCTTTAATTCTCTTTATTGTCTCTCCATTTATTGACCTCTCCCTATTTCCCAACTCTTCTTCCTTTTACATACTTCATCTTATCATCATACATGGTGCATACATCCATATGACTTCACCAACAATCTACACCTTTTTTTTTTGGATTATAACAATCTATTTAAGAACATGAGGTAGTTAATGATTATAATGATGGTGGTAGAGGAGAAAGGCAAAAGCAGAAAGAGAAATTGGTTAGCATTTCACATCTAAGCATTTAAATGAGACTGTTTGGAGTTATTGAACACACCCAACTTGGAACTCACACATCATGCTTCACATTACTTCCCTCCCTTTTTTTTTGTTTCCTCCAAAAATCAAAAATATTCAAATTAAAATGCAGTAGTCGACAGATCACTTTTATTGCCAAGAAAATCTTTAAAAATTCTAAATATAAAATTTTAAAATATCTAATTTATCAACCATTTAAGAATTATTATAATTCATTTACTTCCATATGAACCGGTGGAGACAATAACTCCCCTGAAGATTTTCCTCCATGTATATATATAGAGACGATCTTCACATACTATTTAAGTCTATCTGCTCATTTCCTCATAGGATCAAAGAGAGTTTAAAAAGTTTCCTTAAAATCATAAATCACTCAGTGGAAACATAGACTGAGGCTAATGGTTTCTCGACAAGAAGGAACCCTCTACTCTAGAAAGAGGGATTTCACAATCTATGGAGAAGAGTTCCACAATTCATTCAAGAAGAGCAAACAAGAAGATCAATCACTGGGCAAACTTCAGAGCACTCTGTTCAATGAACGACCAAACTCAGAGAGTATGAGATCAATTACCTTTGATTTTGAACTTCATCTCCACACTCCTCTACCTTTGGATTGGCAGAAATCCATCGAGGCTAAGGTATATATGTATTTTCTATTTGTATCGATATGATGATATCTATGTGTTATGATATGTGCATAAACATGCATCTAAAACATGGATACTCATATTTTCAGGGATACTCAAGAACATCTGAGGATCCTAGGACATACCCCAAAGATCCGGTGATTGCTGGACGACCTAAGATGAGCCTAGACCTTGAGCTGAACCTTTCACCTTCTTATTCACCTTCAAAAACCACAACGAAGATAAATATGACAAGCCCGAGTAAGAATAGCACAACTGGGACAGGATTAAACCGATCGCTGTCATGGCTTGCCTTTGAAGGTGGTGATGATGATGTTGATCACAAGGAGCAAGAGATGGTAACAAAAGTGTGCATGAAATGCCACATGCTGGTTATGCTTTGCACATCAACTCCTGTTTGTCCCAACTGCAAGTTCATGCACCCACATGATCACAGCTCTACAAAACTGTTTAAACCATCAAATTTGCTTAGGCTCCTGTGCTAGGCTGTTGAGGGTTACTGGATCTATGATATATGTAAGGAACAATAAGAGTCAGAGACTAGATAAGGACAAAAGTTATGTATATACTACAAGTACCAAAAGTTATATTCTATGAAGGATATTCCATCTCTTTGTTCATGCTTTTGATCTCTCAACCTATCAGTATTTGCATTGAATTGTACTTGACATAACACGTACACGGAATCATATCTATTAGAAAACACTTATGGATACTGACTTCAAGGTATGATATAGCAGAGTTTGACAAGAAAACTTGAGTGTAGTCACTATCGATATTATCACGGCAGGAAAAGAAAAGGGTGAACTTTAAGCTGTTATAAACCAAGTTATTTGAAGCTGTTTTTAAATCAAATGTTTTTTATTTATCAAAAAAGAAGATGATAGGATTGAAAAAGCTGAAACCTAATGAGTTAGAAACATAGTATATAAAGCTAATATGATGAGACAGATGATAGGATTTAGTTAAAGCTGAAATGTATTAAAAAAAGCTAATATGGTGAGACAGAGATTCAGGTAAGGGAATAATTTTACCACAACAAGGAGCCGTGAAGCTCTACATTGTTCACAGGTGGGAAACAAAACCAAGATGCAGCCTTAAAACAAAACATTAGATGAAGATTAGTTTATCCAAAAAGGTTTTGTAAGTTGTGGCTATGTAAGAAATGTGGCTTGCCTAATGAAATCATCTACAGCATTTGGAGTACATAGCCATCTTTCGTAATATTGAGATTAGGAAAGATGTAAGACTCCAAACTTGGTAATAGTTTAACATTTTACAGTTTCATACCATAAAACCGTCTGAAGAAAGAAATGCCAAACAATCGATCAAAACTAACACAGCGCGAGATAAAACAGCAGCAAATCTTCGAATCAGTATTCCTCGAAAGGAAAACCTAAAATTCTAGAAGATATAATAAACGATTTAGCGCTTTTGATTTCTTTGCCAACCCTATCCGACCAAATCAGTGTAATAAAAAAAAAGTAATGGGTAGAATAAAATCGGCAGCTTACCAGGAGAAACTGAGAGATTTAGCGGTTGAGGGATCATAAACTTTTACCGGCGACCTCCACGATCAGAAGATCCATCTGGCCGGCGACAACAGGAGAGGCGAGTGATCCAAACGATTTTCGTTACCCTTTCCTAATTCCGATATTCTTTCAACAGCGAGGGAACATTAGGAGGTAAAACTAAAAACTCGGAAATTTTTATTTTTTATTTTTTATTTTCAGGTAGTCATATATTGACACCTGTCACTTCCGCGCTCCATTAAAATCTGGCCTAGTTTTGTTTTGAAACTCAAAATCGAAATACTGTAGAGAGAGAGATGACGAGCAGCAAAGACGAATCGATGAGAGAGCGAGCTGCAATCCGCTGCGCCAGAGCTACGATGCTCCTCTATTCACTCGCATCATCCAGGGATCTGAAGGCCGGCGAGGTTTAGATCCTTCTTCTTTCTCTTCTTCGGGATCGGAATGGATTTGCTAGAGTAGATTCCGAATATGTCATCTGGTGTTGTTTTGGAAGCAGGAGGAAGGAGAGACGACGCCAAGAGAAATTGAGGATCTGAGGACTAGGCTTGCGATCGAGAAGCAAAGGACGAATCGGATTAAGCTCTGCAGCTTCATGGAGCTGCTTCTTCTCGTCCTTTTGGTTCTCTTGCTTTCCACTTTCTTCCTCGTCTACTTTCTCCCATCTCCTTGATCCCTTGGAATCACTTGCATTTTCTTATTTTCATGATTGTTCCTTCATCAACAGCGTTTGCCTTTGAATTGTCACGAGTAAAAGATTCATCAATTATAGGGTTTATTCTTGTATTTCTGTAACTAGTAACAACTTCAACCTTACACGCAACAAATGACAAAGTTGATGCAATTCGAAAGGTCTGTACATTTAAACTTCTGTAATAATCTCCTCAATAGTGTGTGTAGCAGAGCAAGGAAAACGATCTTAGGAGCAGGGCTTTGTGGTTCAGTCAAATGCATAGGGATCATCAGCATAAGGATTCAGGGAGCCTTCTGAAAACAGATCTCCAATATTTGCAGACCGTGGATGACTGCTTATGCCTGCTACCTGTACATGTACAAGACACTTCTGTGTGTTAATTAGGCAACGCTCTCACTCTACAAACCTAGCATTAACACACCCTAACTGCCATCTAAGCAAAACATTTACCATGCTTCCTTCACCTCTTAAACAATTCTTCTAGTACAGAAAGTGCAGTCCAAAATAATTAGCAAACTTTTGGGATCTATCTTACCTTAGCGATACTTCTGGGGGTCTTAGCTGTGGGTGTAAAACGAGTCGATCGCCTCTGTGGTTCCTGTAGCCATCCCAACTCAGAGAAGAAGGCTTTTGAACATATATAAATATTTAAGATGAACCAAATCAGAGGGTTAATGCCCAGAATAGGTTACCTCAAACATGACTGCGCCTCTTGTTTTCCTTCGTTTTGTGTTCCTCCCATCGTTCGTTTCAACTTCATATTCACGACGAGTCACCTGCCAAGTTGAACCATAAAACAAATGATGAAGTTGGGAGCTGATGTAAAAGTATAAAGGGTTTTTAAATGTTTCACCTTGCTTCGATGCTTTGGACTGCTCATTATGCTTCTTGTATTCACATTTTCTACTTTCTTCAACATCTTCGTCACAGGTGTTTCTGTTGCCTTTACAAAAGGGGAATCCTGCATTTAATCCATATGTATATTGATATGTGCAGACTTTGACAAAGCAGAAACAATGAAAAAAAAACATGGTATTTTATTCCCTACCTGTTCATCGACATCATGCATCACTGCTGTATGCTGGCTTCTCCTGCTACCAGCAGGACGAGAACCTCTCACTTTGACAGATGAGACTGAATATTCCTACAAGATGATTAAGTTATCGAAATCAATATATGCTTGTGCTTTTTCAAATGTGATGATATATAGTAAATAAAGTATTCTTTTAGTGGATCAAAATGATTTGTGGTCTAACCTTCCTAGAGCTCACTTCTTGCTCTTCAGGCGGTTTGTCACTCATAACCCTCCACTGCATTTGCAACAAAGCTCTTTGCCTTTCTTCCTGCAACGATAACTCATTTAAGTCATCAGGTTTTAAACCTTAACAGGTGCATCTTATAATGATGAATCTTGATAAACACTAACTTTTGATCTCTGAAGATCTAATTCTTCTTGCAGCTTCTTGCAATCATCTTCGTACTGACACTTGAATGCTTTCAACTGAACATCATGCTCGTCCCTGATTGTTGTTATCCTCTGGATAAAGATAAAAATTACTTGAATATCAGAGGCTTCATATTCCTATCGAACCATCAAATTATGTCTCTTGGTACCTCTTTTAATTCAGTTTCAGCCTGAATCTGAGCTTGTCTCAGTTCCTCATCGTGCTTGGCTTTGAGATTGAACTCCCTATTTTCATGTTCCTCCCGAATAGTGAGTATCTGCAGAACATGCAGCTTTATCAGCCTATTTGCTAGTTAAAACCTGCTCAGTTATAAACTTCCAAACAGAAAAGCCAGAGATAGTTGACTTTGGTTCAGATATCTGCATGTTCTGCTAGTAAACCTATAATTCTGAGGGGTTGAAATCTTAGAAAATTCCTACTTCACGCTTGGTGATGTTCAAAAACATCAGGTTTCAGTGGAGATTACTATACCAGAGAAGCATGATCCTCCTGAATGGTCAGCAGTTGCTTCTTTGATTCGGCTTTACAATCTGAAAGTTCTTTATCATATTTCGTGGATAATTCTTTGATAGCCTTTTCAACCTGAACTCAGAACCAAAAACATATCAGAACCATGATCAATTGCTTGGTCGATCACAATAAAAGATCTTGTCAGCATATACCTTTTTCTTTTCAGCATTTATAATTTCCTGCTTCTCCTCATCATATTTCCTCCGGATTTCATTAATTGCCTAAAAAGCATCAGAAAAGTATATACATCAAATTTTTGGGTGTGTTAAATTAGGATTCAATTAAGGACTCTAAGCAAATCCTCGGCATACTATTCGAGCATATTTGGAGAATTGATCCAGATATACCTGGTCATTCCTCTGAGATAATTCCTTCAAGTGCCTTGATAATTCCAACTGTTTATTTTCCAGCATTAGATCATATTGCTTCTTCTCTTCTAGAAGCTTAGTTTCAGCAGCTGCCAGTAGCTCCTTGTCCTGCAATGGAGTTCATATTGATGAGAACTAAAAGGTGGATAAAACTCATAAAGCTTTGTCCAATATCCATCTTCTTAAACCTCTGTAGTTTTCTGGTCCAGCTTCTTCTCATTTTCCTTGCATTGATGTATAAGAAGCTCTTTCTCTTCAATAACGCTTTGGAGCTGGTTCACCTCT
This sequence comes from Eutrema japonicum, assembly GCA_030161315.1. Taxonomy (NCBI): domain Eukaryota; kingdom Viridiplantae; phylum Streptophyta; class Magnoliopsida; order Brassicales; family Brassicaceae; genus Eutrema; species Eutrema japonicum. Next base: position 10,711,207 of record BSQW01000006.1, read on the forward strand.
TTCGACAATGAATCCACACGCAGCTGATTGCTCTCACTCTCGTTCTGCAAAATCTCCATTTCTTCAGCCTTTCTCTGTGCATCTGCCTGCAGCTTCTCATAGTTCTCTTTGCTTTCCATCTCTGATGATGAAAGCTTTAACAATAATTCTTGCTGCGAGATACATGAACAGATTTAGCATTGCAACTATGCATTGATAATTTTATAGAGACTGCACAAAGAGATTGGAGATATATCTACCGTCTTATTCTCTGAGGCTCTCAGACTTTCCAACAAAGCTTCTATTTCCTCTTTCAACTTTGAGATTACTGCTTCTGTCTCAGCATTCGTTGAAACTAAATTTTTTGCTTCAGACTCTAGTTTTTCAATCGCCATCCTTGCGGAGCAGCGTTCCTCGTCAAGTTGGGAAACTAATGACTGTTTAGCTTTCTTCAGTTCTTCTTTTTGTTCATATAACTCATTGCCTGCTGATTGCAGAGCTTCTTTCTGGAAAGTTAAAGTCAAAAACTCTCCTTGGAGTTGATTGAATAATCTTTGAGCACGATCAGAAGCAATATCCCTATCTTTTTGAAGCAACATAAGGTGAGTGTCATATAAACCATTTAGCTTATCAAATTTTTCCATGAAGGCCAAGTTCTGTTTGTCCAATTCAGCCAACTTGGTTGCCAAAGAGTGGACAAAGCCCTCGAGCTTCTTGACTTCCTGGTCTGAGTTTATCAGTTTCTCAGATAGATTGTCAGCACTCAGCTGAATATTCATCTTTTCTTGCTTTAACTTCTCCTTAACGCCAACAAGGTATTTGGCCTCATCTTCTTTTGATGTTAACTCCAGACGCACCTTCCCAAGTTGGAAGTTTAAATTCTCAATGTTGAGTTTTGCTTCAGCTATAGCTGCTTCAGAATTCATTATCATAGCATCTGGCCACAAAGAAGGAAAATAAGAAAATTCAATGCAAATACCAATACTGTCATATAGCTGTAACACGTCCAAAAAAGAGTATTCTCGTTTCATATTTGTAGTGTATATCTTTATTGCAACATTAAACACAATTCTTATCATGTGATCTAGGAAAAAATTCTTGTCACAAAGTTGAGATACAACACGTCCAGAGAGGTGTAGTTAAGATCCAATACATACAGAAACTTTGTAATAACACCAGTGTGCGTTCCTTTGAATTATGTATGCAAGCTAAGAACTCGCTATCCTGTTTCCATCTAAATAGTGAACACCCTCCAGAAACATTGAGTTTTCAACCTATTTGGTGTGTCGATACATGCTTAAGCTATGAAATCAGATAAAACATGTGATCTACTGCGTGTGAGAATGACATTGTGAATCTAAAAGAACAAAAAATTTACCTTTCTCCTTTAAGAGACTGGCAGTTGTACACTGTTCATTTAGGTAAGAGTTTTCTCTCTGTTCTTTCTCGAGGTTGAGCTCCTCTAGTTCCTTCTCTCCTGCGTGGTTGACTAAAAGTTAGGTAACAATATCCAACAAAAGAACCATAAAGAAATTTTGGTAAACCAGAAACTCAATCATTTTCAAATTAAAGGTTTTCCCATGAAAGAAATCAACAAAACATGTCTGAAACAAACCAACAACTTACGACTTTTGATGTTTTCTTCAGCAGCACCCAATCTTAAAGATAGGTCTTGCATTTTCTGCTTTAAAGAGTTTATTGCCTCCGCACTAGCAGAGAATTTGGACTCAAAAAACTTCTTATCCTTCTCAGCTGTAGAGGTAATTTGGGAAACAGATAAAGCAACAAACAATAAGTAGCTTCCAAAATTCATCGACCAATGTGCATATACAATTACCTTCTTGAACCTGGGAAGCCAAGTGCTGCAGAGTCTCAGTAAGTTGATCACACAGAGTCTTCGTTGAAGAAAATTTGGACTCCATCCCTCTCCAGAGCTTTTCATCCTCCTTTTGCATTACTCTGAGCTTAGCATTCTCATTGAAAGCGTTCTGCAGTTTTTCCTCTAAAGCAGCTATATGATCCACTGACTTTTTCAGCTTAGAATTCTGGATCATAGAAAAATATCAGAATTGTCTATCAAACTCTGGTCAAATGCATTTCTGACAATATATCATAAGAAAATTAACAATAAATCAGAATCTATCAAGCCCAAAATCTTTCCAAAAATAAGATGTTCTCGCTGATGATCAAATCAAAGACTAGCAAGACTAAGCCCATAGACCTGCGTATTTCTGCTCATTCCGGTTAAAAACTAAACAGTAGAACGGAAACCAAAAACACAAGCCTAGCAACACCAACATATTTCTGGCAATACATCATAAGAAAATTACAATAACTCGAATCTATCAATCCCAAAATCTTTCCAAAAATAAGATGTTCTCGCGATAATCAAAGACTCGCAAAACTAAGCAGAGAGATCTCCGTTTAACAGCTAGAAAGTATAACGGCAACCAAACACATAATCCTAGCAAGTAGCAACACCACCATACATACCTCTTAAGCACATGGATCAAACCTAAGTTTGTATAGACGCAGAATGTAAGAAGAAAACGGGATAGCATTCGAAATACCGCCAGTTCGAGATCGGATTTCATAGAAGCCTGCTCTTTCACCAATTTTTCTGGAAAACAGAAACGCAGATATCGCGATCATCAAAATAGCCGGATCTCAGAAAGTATCGGAACGAAATCCTCAAATCAAGCCAAAGGAACAAAAGAAAAAACCTGCAGTAAACTTCAGATTCGAGAAATTTCCGGAAGAGACGGAATCCTGAGGTTGACGCGAGGAGAAGGAGAAATTCTTCGCCGATCCAGCCAACGAACGGATCTGATCCAAGCTCTTCATCGCTGGAAACCCTATCTTCTGCATTTCGAGACTTTACGAACAAAAAAAATCGCTGAATGAAGTTGGCGCTAAAGCCGTCCGGTATTTATAATATCATCGGAACCGACTCCCCGACGGCATGCGCGCCTAACGGCTATTTGCTACGCGGATGTGCTGACGTAAGCACCGCAGGAGTGGACTCTCTGGATGGTACAAACATTACATAAAATTACACAATTTGTACCAAACTACATAAAATTACACAATTAGTACCCAAATTTTCAAATTAACAGTTAGAAACACTTCAAATAAAAATTCAAATTACATTTCACTATTGATTGTCTCCAAATTCAAAAATTTAAATTAACAGTTAGAAACACTTCAAATAAACATATACTATACTATATGTGTTTCACTATTACGAATTACATTTCACTAGTGATTGTCTTCACATTTTTCTTACGAACGGTCCGACCGGTCCAAGACCTCTGAATTGGCCGATTCCCAAATAAGCTCACCTTCAAATTGTAATGAATTTTCTTCTTCATTATCCAAATGTCAGGACTCCATATCTATCCTCACCATCCTTCTTCTTCTTCCAGCTCTAGCGATCTATCCAATGAAGCTTTCTTCGGCACCGGTGGTTTGTTTCTCGAACCGCCAGGCGTTTCATTCTTCGACTCGATCTCCTCCAAATGGGTTTCCTCCGAGTCCGAGCCTGTGCATTTTACCGGTTACTGGAGAAAGCAAAGCCGCCTCCGCTCCGGTAAGGACTTGCTGTTCCTGTCTGTGAGCTTGAGTAAAGACGGATCTGAGCGGGAATGTAAGGATGCTCTGACGGAAAACGACGAGATTAGCGGCAAGGGAAATGGAAAACGAAGAGTTTTGAGTGGAGTGAGAAGAAGTGGGACCATGAACACTCGGAAGCATCTCTGGGCCGGTGCCGTAGCTGCCATGGTTTCCAAGTATATATTGTTCGATTAGTACGCATATAAGTCATTTGATGAAATGCCTGAACCAAAAAACCATGATTGTTTTTTCCCCAATTTGGCTTTGGTTCTAAAAACTGCGTTTTTGTTGTTGATGCCAGAACTTTCTTAGCCCCACTTGAGAGACTAAAGCTAGAGTATACAGTTCGTGGTGAACAGAGGAATCTGTTGGTGGTCGCTAAGACCATTGCGACCACGCAAGGCTTCAGAGGATTCTGGAAAGGTAATTTGCTCAATGTTCTCCGAACGGCTCCTTTCAAAGCCGTCAATTTTTGTGCCTACGATACGTACAGAAAGCAATTGCTTAAAATTGCTGGGAATGAAGAAGCAACCAACTTTGAGAGATTCCTTGCTGGAGCTGCTGCTGGGATTACTGCTACCGTACTCTGCTTGCCACTCGATACTGTAAGTTCTTCTTAGCCTTGAACCATTTTCGATCAAAGATGGGAAAGTTATGTGCTTTAGAGAATTAGAGTTACATAGAAGTCTAGTGTTAGTAAGCATTTAGTTTTGGACAGGAAAATAAGAAGATGCATGTGGAAACAATATGACTGAAATGTGTTCTTCTACTGCATAGATACGAACAAAACTAGTGGCTCGGGGTGGAGAATCCTTAGGCGGGATCGCAGGAGCTTTCAAGTATATGATCCAAAGCGAAGGTTTATTGTCGCTCTACAAGGGTCTAGTTCCCTCCATAGCAAGCATGGCTCTGTCCGGTGCAGTTTTCTATGGCGTTTACGACATCCTTAAATCATCCTATCTGCATACACCAGAAAGCAGGAAAAGACTCAAAGACATGAAGCAGCAGGGACAAGAACTCAATGCTCTGGACCGGCTCGAGTTAGGCCCCATCAGAACTCTCCTGTACGGTGCTATAGCAGGTGCTTGTACTGAAGTAGCTACTTATCCATTTGAAGTAGTGAGACGACAGCTTCAGATGCAGACAGGTAGAAACAAGCTCAGTGCTTTAGCTATGGGATTCAATATTATTGAGAGAGGAGGGATCCCAGCTTTATACGCTGGACTTTTACCTAGCTTGCTCCAGGTTTGCATAATAGTTCTTCTTCCATATACCACATTACCAAACTCAACCCGCTTCTATATTTTTCCAATGCTTGATTTGTTATTTGTTTCATATCTCCAGGTATTGCCTTCGGCTGCAATAAGTTACTTTGTCTACGAGTGTATGAAGATAGTGCTTAAAGTAGAATGACAAGAATGGAGAAAAGATATAGATTTGAAGAGCATTATTTATTGCTTAGAGAATCATCCATAACACAATGCAAGAGGAATCAAATGAAATTTCTTCTAATTTTAAATCTTCGAAAAATTACCCTTAGCTCCTCAAAAGATAGATGATTAAACTTCGTCAGCCTTCCTCATCTATTCTCTCTCTCTCTCTCTCTCTTTCTGCGACGATCAAGAGACGCGCGAGGAAGGCGAAGCGTCGTGGTGGCTGACGACGGAGGTGGAAGACGAAGTGTCGTGGTGGCAGGCTGATGATTGTTGAAAAGGACGAGAATACCCCTATGATTATGGTTTAGCTAGATTTAGTCGTGTAAATTGACTTTATCCATCTAAGGCCCAGATCTAGAGATGGGAAGATCAGTATAGGTTGACTCAGATAATGACTATTATCATTTATAAAATTTACTATTGTTACTCCCTCCATTTCACAAAAATTATTGTTTTACAGTAAATTTTTTGTTTAAAAAAAAATATTGTTTTACATTTTCAATATAATTTTTGCAACTAATTCTCTAAATTATCCTTTACCCAAAACTAATAACTTTTGTATTTAAATCATTTTGAATTAATTATGGGTATATTAAATATAGGTATATTAGTAAAATTTCAAAAATTCTTAATAGATGTGAAATGTGTCAAAGTGACACTCTCTATAAAATAGATGGAGTATTGATTTATAAATTTTAACAATTTTAGGATATTTTACTATAATTGGCCTTTGGATTTTCACACTCGTTATAAAATCTTTTTGTTATTCAAAAAGTATGATATTTAATGATTTTGTTAAAATCCAGTGTTATTAAGATATGAATTTTTAATAATTTAATTCATAAAACAAAAAAAAGTAGAATACTACATATCTTTTGGATTTTAAAAATTTGTCACAATATATAACTTTTTCTGATGTGTTTTTAAAAACACAAAACTCTCTACAATTTTTTAAAAAATACTATAAATTCAGAAAAAACTCTATGCAACTCTATCTAAAAAATAAACATTGTTAACCACACAACAAAAAAACAACTCTATCTAAATCCAACTCTCACTAAACCCCGCTATATATCTATGTGCCCGTTTGCCTTCCAATATATGTTGTTACGTACACAGTCGCCTAAACCACAAATCAGAGCAGATTTGTTAAATTAGTTAGAAAGTTGTCATATAACTAATTTTCCGGCCATTGTACACAAAAATAAAATAATAACGAAGTATTTTGGACGACAAACAAAAAATTAAAGTAAAGTATGTGATAAAAACAATTTTTGCTTGAGATAAACAGGGCCCGGTCCCAAGACATAATTAAACTAGTGAGAGATTTTTGTGTGTTTGGTCATTTTGACCTAAGACTGAATCAAACTAATATATGTCTTATCCCAAAAAAGGAAATGCCGCGTGCAATGGTTGAGTTTCGACCAATTAGTCTTTGCAATGTGAGCTATAAAATTATCTCAAAACTCATGTGCAAAAGGCTAAAGAAAGCATTACCAAATAATCTGTGAGACCCAATCGGCTTTCATGGCTAGACGATTGATAACGGACAACATCTTACTTGCACAGGAAAATTTCCATGCCCTTCGCACAAACACCATTGCAGAGAAAACTTTATGGCCATAAAGACAGATATGAGCAAAGCTTACGACCGGGTGGAATGAGATTTTCTTAAAGCCCTCTTGATAAAACTAGGGTTCGCGGAGAGATGGGTCAAGCTCCTGATGTGTTGCATTTCTTCGGTCTCATATCAAGTTCTTATAAATGGGGAAGCAAAAGGAAGGATTAAACCCTCAAGGGGACTTCGACAAGGAGATCCTCTATCCCCGTTCCTTTTTATCTTGTGCACAGAAGCACTTATCTCTCTCCTTAAAGGAGCGGAAGAAGAAAACCGTATTACATGTCTGAGGATAGCAAGAGCAAGTCCCACGGTTTCACACTTGCTATTTGCAGATGATAGCCTATTTTTCTGCAAAGCGGATATCCAACAAAGTTCGGAGATCTATAAGATAATTAATATCTATAGATCAGCTTCGGGTCAACAATTGAACCTAGGAAAATCATCCATTATGTTTGGGAACAAAGTCGATCAAAATGTAAAAAGAGGGATAAAACTTGCCACTGGAATAACGATCGAAGGGGGCATGGGTTTGTACCTGGGACTACCGGACCAAATTTGTGGTTCAAAGAAGAAAGTGTTCGCTTTTGTTCATGATCGACTCAATAACCGGGTTAACAATTGGTCTGCACGACTTCTTTCTAAGGGGGGAAAAGAAATCCAGATCAAGTCGGTAGCCCAAACTCTACCAACCTATGTTATGTCTTGTTACCTACTCCCGCAATGTATTACCGATAAACTGAGGAGTGCCATTTCCAATTTTTGGTGGAGCTCCAAGTAGAATAGCAGAGGGATTCATTGGATTGCATGGGACAAGATTTGGGGGGCTTGAGCTTTCGAGATTTACATGATTTTAATCTTGCTCTCCTAGCATAGCAATTGTGGTGCCTTATTCAGTATCCTGCATCCTTGCTGGCACGAGTCATTCGAGGAAGATATTATAGACAATCTTGTCCTTTAGAAAATAAGAATGTTTATTCACCTTCTCATGGATGGCGTAGTATTCTAGCCGCGAAGCCACTCCTGAAGATGGGTCTAAGGAAGACTATCGGGTCGGGGCTAAATACTAGAGTTTGGAGTGAACCCTGGATCCCAGATATCCTGGCACGACCAGCAATAGCTTCCGCACGGGTTGGATATAGGAACCCCCAACTCCTGGTTCACTCTTTCATCCGACAGGATACGAAAGAATGGAACGTTCAACTCATGCGAGACCATTTCCAACCCGAGGATATCCCTCTGATACTGGGGTTGAGACATAGCCGTAATCGTACACTAGATGGATACGCATGGAATCATACAAAATCAGGCGTATATTCAGTAAAATCTGGATACGATCTACTTAGGCGGGAAAATCTTCTCCAAAATGATCTGGGAGTGAGAGAACCAAGCATTACCGCTTATTATGGTACATTTGGAAAGCAAGAAACGACAAAGTCTTCAACGGGAAAGAAATTCTTCCGGATGACACACTCCAACACGCGACCCTGGAAGCGGAAAGCTGGAGGATCGCAAATCAAAAGGAAGAGGAAGAGGAGGTTTTGGCACCGCATGACCTTTCTGTCACGAGTGGTTCCTCCCTGGACATCCGAATCCCGACCTGTCAGATAGATGCCTCATGGATCGATCACGGACCGGTAAGTGGAATAGGATGGTGTTTAAAGGACATTAGGGGCCACGAGATTTTTGGTCAACAAGGTTGTCGCATAAGCCTTTCGGCCTTACATGCTGAGATGGATAGGCTACTCTGGGCTATGGCATGCCTAAGAGAAAGGTCTTTTTTCGATACTCTTCGAGACTGATTGCTCGGACTTGGTATGCATGATCGAGAACCCAGCAGATTGGTCAGCCTTTAGGTCAGAACTAGAAGCCTTCCATCTTCTTAGAGCGACTTTCGAAGCCTTTAGTATATCTCTTATCCCTCGTGTTTCAAACGTCTGTGCCGATACTCTTGTAAAAGGGGCTCAAGCACGAGGCTTTCTTTTTTCTCATGTATGTCATACCGAGCCAGTTGTAGTTGCTCCTCGGAACATCCCTCTTAGCCACATGTGATGTAATAAATAGGTAGTTGACAAACAAAAAAAAAAAACGGGACCGGTCCAGGCCATGGTAATATGAGCATTTGTCATGAGTTTAAAAAATATTTAAAAATAAAATTCAAGAAAAAAGTGTTAAAAACAAAACAATTATTTAAAAAATGGCCCAAATTTTTTTTTTTTTATTTAAGGCTCATATAAAAATAGAGACGGACTAGAGATAAAACACAAAAGAGTAAAAATAATATAAATGGTAAAAGGGGTAACATTAGCTTCTTAATGTGCTTGGATATTAAAATGAAATACAATTAAATTTATGCATATTTGTATCCAATGAAATATAGACATTTGGGTAAGTAGTTTCCAAAATAAAGGCATGCAAAGAGTTAAAAATAAGCTTAAGATGGTACATATGGGTTTGTAATTAAAAAAAACTAATTCATGAACAACTTACCATACCAGAATTATTTTTTTCAGTGGATATAAAATTTCGCAAAGAAAACGACATTAACGAAGGAGAGCCAAAGCTTCGTCGCACCAGACTTGGATCATAATTCGTACTTGCAGGTTGAAGCAACTTTAGGGTTTACTTCCTCTCTTCAATTTTGCTTCATCCTCTTAATCTCTGCGTCTCTTGAATGCATCCTCGTTTCGGTGGTTTTTCTAAACTCAAGAGTCGTGAATTTCGCAGGCAGATTGTCTGTTTGATATAAAAGTTTCGCAATTTGCTAATTCGGAAGAATTTCGTCGAATCAAATGCCCAGGATCTGCTGCTCTCGTTCCGCTACACAGGTAAAAAAATGCAAAATATAATTTCGTTTTTTTTTTTTTTTTGATTTTAGTAGCAATGGTGTGTTTTCGAAAATATTTATATTTGCTTATTATGTTGTATAGTTTAGCCTCGAGATCTTGTTTGGTTTATGAAGATTTTGAGGCTTTTTCTTGATCTTCTTAATGTTAGGTTGTGGTAGGACAAAAATCTCACTCGGGTAGTGGAAAAAACAATGAAGGAGGAATCAAGTTTGGGTTTAGTTTAGTAAAGGGGAAATCTAAGCATTCAATGGAGGATTATCATGTTGCTAAGTTCATCAATGTCAAAGGCAATGAATTGGGGCTATTTGCAATCTTTGATGGTCATAAAGGTGATGAAGTAGCTGCATATTTGCAGAAACATCTCTTCTCAAATATCCTAAAAGATGTAAGTTATAAAGATTGTTTTTTGTTTATTGCGTATTATGTATGATAAGTGTGTGGTAGATAGATAAACACATACATTTTCTAGGGAGAGTTCTTGGTTGATCCTCGAAGAACAATTGCCAAAGCTTATGAGAATACAGACCAAACGATTCTATCGGATAATAGTTCGGATTTAGGGAGTGGCGGTTCAACTGCAGTGACTGCAATTTTGATCAATGGAGAAATTCTGTGGATAGCTAATGTTGGCGATTCACGAGCAATTGTGTCTCGTCGAGGTAAAGCAAAGCAGATAAGTGTAGATCATGATCCTGATACTGATACTGAAAGGAATATGATTGAGAGTAAAGGTGGATTTGTAACCAACAGGCCAGGTTAAGAACAGCTTCTTTTTTTACAATTTGAGCATTAATCTAGTAGCTATTAAATAAGGATGATTCTGAGTTTTGTGAATTGAACAGGAGATGTTTCTCGAGTGAATGGTTTGCTAGCTGTGTCGCGTGTCTTTGGAGACAAAAACCTCAAAGCGTACTTGAATACAGAGCCTGACATTAAAGATGTCACAATTGATAGTCACACAGCTATTCTTATTCTGGCTAGTGACGGTATTTCAAAGGTAAAATCTTCGATTATAGATCACGAATTAGTCTGCATTTTGACAGAGGATTGTTGAAGTGACTAATGGGAAGAATTTTGTTGAACATAATTGAACAGGTGATGTCAAACCAAGAAGCAGTTGACATAGCTAAGAAGTTGAGAGATCCAAAGGAAGCGGCGAAGCAACTAGTTACGGAAGCATTGAAACGAAACAGTAAAGATGACATATCTTGCATTGTTGTCCGGTTTAGATGATAACCAAGATTAAGAGCTATACTTGCTATACTGGACTCGGTTCATATATGATTCTTTTGGGTCCGGTTCAGTTTGATCTGGTTCTTGGTTACATCTGCATTCTCAAGAATAGGAGTTTATAGGGTTTATTTATACCAGTTTGACAAACCAGATGATTTATTATATAAAACACATCAAAATAAGTTTATTGATGGATTTATTGATGCTATTTTGGAGTAAAAGTTATGTGTTTCAGACAGTAATACTATGTTTTGCACTACAAAACATATCTTGTCAAAGAATTTTCTGTATTTCTTACTGATGACATGATGAGATCACAAATTTGCAATACTTTAAAATGAAGTTTCTACAAAAAAAAGATCTTATTTGAGAAGTTTGATGTCTATTTTTTGTAGCAGCAACCTCACGTCCTGCGACTCTAATTGATCTTTCTTGACTCTGAAGAATTCACAGTGAACTTCCTTGAGTAATTTCAGAACATTGGCCAATCCACCGTCGTTTTCACTCTCGTCTCCCTTCTCATCTGAGTAAGGCTTTGACTCTTGTTGGCCATTGTCTCTGAAATAGTTGTACTTGCTAATCTCCACAAGGTTACTCTTGTGATGGGTCCAAACACTAGGCGTCTCATCCACAATGACCACTCCACGCTCCTCGGCCAAAACCAAATCAAGCGTCTTCACATATGGACTATCGTCTCCTGTTATCACTCTATCCTCAAAATAGACTTCCTCCGGATCAATCATCTTCAAAAGAGCTCTAGCGTAATCGCGAGTACCCATTGTGTAAACATACATTTTGAACATCTCGTTGGCTTCCTTCAAGAAGTCGTGAACAAAAACACCAAAGAAAACTTACAATTAGAAAGCGAAACCACACGAGGAACTATCGGAGAAGACACGAGATGGAATTGGGATATTTACCTTCTTTCTCTTCTCATATTAAAGGCTTTAAGATGGCCCAATATTTGTTTCCGAAATTTGGGCTTTAATAATGCTATTTTAAAATCTGATATATTTTTTACTGGGCTTTATTAAAAAGGCCTACACGTTCGCACATTACGCCCCTTAAACGTTAAACCTAAAGCAAATTAGGGTTTGCAGGAAGCTGGAGGCCGCCTCTATATATATCAAAATGCTTATATTATCTATATCACAAGCGTTTTTGCTCCAATCTCGATTTAGAAAACCAGATCTTTATTTTTATTTTGCTTGTGTGTTTGATTGATATTCGATAGGAGAAAGATGCCTCTTCTTTCAGCAGCAAGATCCATTCTTGTTAGCTTTGTTCTGGAGGCACATATCAATTCGCCATCATGATAAGGATTTTATAATTTGCAGAGTTGTTTTGTTTCTTCTCTGCAGTATTATCCTTGTCTTTGGTACATTTATATCTTCCTTCGTTCTATCATCTCACTTTTAAAAAAATTGAAAAGCTTAACTTTTCTTGAGTTGATGCAGACTAATGCTACGATGACCTTTACTAATCTTGAAAGGAATGCATATTCTTGGTCAAGTGAATAATTTTTTTTCTTTGGGCCAACGAATTACATATCAGATAATAATTAAACAAATGGTTAACGAAGTGGGAAGGTGAAATGATATATATTAGATGTGTTTGTATAAAGCTTAAAGGATAAAAGCAGAGGTTTAAAGAACTAAATAGTTCCATTAGTGACAGGAATCTGTTGTTTAGTCTGCAGAAGAAAAGGTTTGAGAAGTTTGTAATAAGTTTTAGGTCTCTCGAAATTGAAGATATGACCAGTTCTCTTGATGACAACAAGTCTCCCATTATCTCCTAAATGCTTTTCAAGTCTCTTCCCCATCTCCAGTGGAAACACTTGATCATGCTCTCCCCATATTATCAATGTTGGCTGCCATCATTAATTAAATTTAATCACATTTGTGAAAATTAAGTAATGAGAAAATGAGATTAAGAAGAGAGAACCTGTGTTAGCTTTGGAATCTCTGAGATTATTCTGTCTTTAGGTATGTCTTTAATCAACTCCCTCTTCTATTCTACATTGTCTCTGCTCAAGGCCTGTTTTATTTCACATTTTCATTTTGTTTATTAATATGGTTAGGAACCAAATTCTTAACAAATAAAAAAAGAACAATTAATTCTACAAAAATAGACAATTTAAATATATTATCTTGAAGCAGCTAGAATCTTTCAAATATTGTTTTTTGCATGTTTTAAAACTTATATTTCGCACTTGCTAGATTTTCATCATTCAACTTTATCTAATTTGTTTTTTAAGCTGAGATGCTGAAGACATATACACAACTGTCGGAAAATGATTGGTTGAAAAAGCTAAAAGAAGAAAGTTGCTCACATGTTCGATGAAGTCATGGAGCAGACAAGAAGGAACCATTCTCGCCAGCGCCGGCTTGTAGAAGATGTAACCCATAAGTTCCCTGAGCTTTTCCACAGATTCCGGCACCAGAATCTTCGAAGCTTCATCAAGATCCGACACCTTGAAAACGCCGTCTTTCATATCCTTCTCCTCCACGCACACGGCGGCGCAACAAATCACCACCCGCTCCACGGCGTCTCCGAACATCGCCGCCATTCGATAGCCAACGAATCCGCCGTAGCTGAGACCGACGAGGCTGAATCGTTTCACTGATTGGGCCTCTAAGGCCCGCATGAGCGTCTGGGCCTGAAAAATGTCGGATCTTTCGGGTCGGGTCGTGGAGGATCCGCCGAAGAAAACGAGGTCGGGGATGAAGAGGTTGAAATGAGGAGAGAGACGTCGAGCGACGTCGTACCATTGCCAGATGGCAGTAGCTCCGAGCCCGTGGATGAGGAGGAGATTGGGTTTGGATTCGGGTCGGGTCTTGGATACCCAAAAATGGACCACGGTTCCGTCCTTCAAATCGATTGTTACGGGTCGTAAACCGGATCTTTTGAAACCGGATTTGTAAGTCCGTTCTATTGCTTCAGAGAAGCTGAAGCAACCTGTCATTACAAACAAGAAAAAACAACAACAGAATTTTAATTTGAGGTTTCTGAAGAAAAAAAATGGTTCGAGTAGAATATATTGTGTTTGGTTCTCTGGAATTAGTTGGGGCCTTGGGGGATTTATTACGAACCAGCAGAATTTTATTATTAATATATATATTTGAGGGGGCTTAAATTGAAACTGGGTTTTAACTTTTAAGTCTATTAACAGTAGTGTCTACATTACATGAGAACCAATTTTCACATTTGTGTCAAGGTTAAAGAAAAACAGTTTTATTTGTGTTTTGCAATTTGAAAGTGTACATTTTCTAAAGATTTTTTTCTGAAAATTATTATTATTAAGAAAAAAATGTTTACAAGCGTATATATTTTATTTCGTTTTGTTGAATTTTTATATATTCATTAAAAAACGGATATGAATGTAGAATCTATGCTTAGTTCGACAAAAAAAAAATGTAGAATCTATGTTTTGGGTCTGTTCGTTTGTCTACTGCAGAAGGTTGCGGCCAAACGGTATCCAATGGTATCCGTTTACCATATACAACCTTCTGCGGCTGTGGCTAAACAATGTTCATTTACCAAATAAAGTATCATACAATTGAACATTGCGATCTGCATTTGAAATTTATGACCGCAGTTGTCTGCTGCCGAAAAACGAATAGACTCTTTGCTAGACTATACAATCAAATTTTGTTCATTTGTTAAAAATAATAGTAAAAGGTACTAGCAATGTTACGAAAAATATTTGTATCCGAGATCGAGAGGCACATGCACGTGGATAAATCTTTAAGTAATGACAGTGTATAGGTGGGGAATTAAATTCGAGTATCTAACTTGATTTTCAAATAAAACGAAAAGTATTAAATTGCGACCAATAATTGAAGACCAATAAATTTACGACTCGCGATATAAACAGAAAACAAAATAAAAGCTTCGTCAATTTTGGCTTAAAAGTCTTCTTTGTCAAGTTTTGAAGAGTCTTAAATCTTCTAGAAAAAACCAACATTTTTTCTCAGAACCTCCGACTATATAACGTTCTTAATTTGGAAAAAGAAAACGTAAAACAAAAATGCTCATTTTCCTCAATTTAAGTAATGCCAATAAAATGGTTATATGTATATCAATGGCTAATCAAATTTTAATTAGAGTTTGTGACACGTAACGATGAAAACTTATTATTTTTCGATGTAATTTACATCAAGTAATTAATGACGTGGCTTCATCTCTTATTCTTACGGAATAAATATGTTCGATTAAAAGATCATTTATTTCTACGCAGATTTTAAATTAATCAGTATCTTGTAAATATTGTAAATTATTTACAAGCTTTACAAGATATTTACAAGCTTTTTGTAAAAAAAAGAAGATGTTTTTTTGTCCCAAAAAAAAGAAGAAGATATTTACAAGATTGTTGAATTAAGACGAGACAAGGGACCAAAAAAAAAAAATTGTAGAAGATTTTCTCTTTTTTCAAAACTTTTGCTAAAAGAAATATGCTTGGTCAGGTTTTACATACTAATAGACAATGCATTGCTAGTTCAACATCTTTTAGAAATGATGTAAAAATGGATTTAATAATCTATCAATCACACATTTGGAACCTAACTCAAACCAAAGCGTACAAAGCCTTTAGCTAAAGCTATAGGATAGGAGTGTTTAAATATGCAAGCAGTATATATTGCGTTTGCAGGAGTTAATTAACAAGAAGACTCTTAATTAGTTTTGAAAGCATTATCAAACCCAAGCTACAAGGCCAATTAATGACTTACCCTCGTCGTCTCCAAAAACATTTTCTAATCGTCTTTCTTGTTTTGCGGAGTTTGAAAAAATTCAGTTCTGCAAAAATTCACTCTTTTATTTAGTAACTTAGTGTTGTATCGGTTATTGTCACGGAATAATTTTGATGGATATGAATAGAAGAGGGTTCGGAAAATTTCGATTAATGTAAAGTCTTTGATCGGCGAATAATAAAGACAAACGAGGTCGGTTATAAAGATAAGTAAGAACATGTCAGTTTAGATCGAGACTTTAAGAGAGGTCTTGATTTTAAGCGGATGATAGATCGGTTCCTTTTCTTCTTTGAATATAAGATCGGTTTAAGTAGTTATCAGAGCTTTTTATTTCCGAAATCAGATCCCGTTTACAATGAGTGTACATTCCTATTTATACTAAACTTAAGGCGTTGGTTTAGAGACATTCAAACTCTAAACGGTACGGTCGGTCAGGACATGTCGATGGTGGAGCAGGACAGATCGATGGTGAGGCAGGACAGGTCGCTTGGTTGGGTAGAGTGCACTGACCGATCTCGGTGGCATTTCTCCTCATCTTTTTTTGCGGTTGTACGGCCGACCTGGGTGGACCTTGATTGGTCGACGGATCGACTGTTTAATGGGCCGATTACTCAAACGGGCCGATCTTGATTAATGATGAGCCTTAAAAAAGGGTTGTGAAAACCCACCTCCAACACTTAGTATCAATAACTTAGTATCCATGAGCGATTTTTGTTTTTTTTTTAATGGAAGCTTGTCTTTAAGGATCTATGTGATAAATATGGTGTCGTCGTATGACTGTTTGTTAACACCGTCAACTTCAGCAATTGCTTCGTCGTACGCTTGTTTAGCCACTTTACATGCCCTCTATAATCTCAAACATTAAAATTGTTGTTTTTCAAACATAAAAAATTATTAAATTTATTTCAAAACTTTTATATATCTTTTCATTGAATTGCAAAGGCTGTACCTTTCAACAGATTTAAGGATCTCATATTTGAAAACCGAGAAGTTTAAAGCCAAGCCAAGTTTAACCAAAAAAAAAAACCACTCTATGCCATTTCCATTGAAAACCACTCCTTATTTCTTTCATTTTTTTTGCTATCCAAACTAATATAAAAATAGAGTTAAAACGCGATTGAAAAATGACCTTATGAGCCTCAAAAGAGTTATTGTCAAGAAGCCTTCGCATAATATGAACTGCTTTCTTATTTGATAAAGATAGTACGACTCTCTTATATACATGATACACGGTTTTGATCTAAGATAATTACATATACGAGAAGAAGGCCCAATTATGGCCCAATACCCCCCTCAAGGTGGAGTGTGGAGATTACAAACACCCAACTTGAGAAGAAAATCTTCAAATTCCCTTCGTCCCAAAGCTTTTGTCAGAATATCAGCGAGTTGCTTGGTGGTGGAAACATGTATTGTTGTAATGACGCCACAAATAATCTCGTCTCGTATGAAATGACAATCCAATCCAACATGCTTCGTTCGAACATGATAAACGGGATTGGCAGTGAGCTTTATAGCGGAGAGACTATCAGAATAAAGAGGAATGGGATAGTCACACGAAATTCCAAGACTCGGAAGTAACTGACGAAGCAAAAGAAGTTCTTGAACCGTATCATCCATAGCTCGATACTCGGCTTCAGCAGATGAACGAGATACAACGTCATGTTTGAGCGTCTTCTATGACAAAGGAGAGTCTCCAAGTTGGATAAACCAACCAGTTAAAGAACGCCGAGTAACAGGGCATGATGCCCAATCAGAATCACACCAAGCAGAGACATCAAGTTTCGTATTTGATTTAAGTAGAATACCTTGGGCCGAGTTCTGTTTTAGATAGCGTATAACGCGAAGAGCAGCATCCCAATGTTCGGATTTTGGCTGAGTCATAAACTGAGAGAGAATATGAATATCATAAGACAATTCTGGACGAGTCGTTCCAAGGTAAATTAGACGGCCAACAAGTCTTCGATAACGACTCGGTTCTGGAAGATCGTCACCATGTGGTAAACCCAGCTTATGATTCTGTTCAAGAGGATGAGAGACCGGCTTTACCCCAAGAAGACCCGTTTCCGCGATGATCTTAAGTGCATACTTTCGTTGACACAAGTACATGCCACTCGGACTACGAGCAACCTCGATTCCTAAGAAATAGCGCAGGATACCCAAATCTTTCATGTGAAAACAAGAACAAAAATAACGTTTGAACTCATCAATAGCACCGACGGAGCAACCAGTAATAATCAAATCGTCAACATATACGAGAACATGAATGCGAACATGATCATTCTCGAGAGTGAACAATGAGTAGTCGGAAACATTCTGAACAAAACCGTAGTCAAGTAATGCCAAAGCAAGCTTCGCGTACCATCATCGTGAAGCTTGCTTTAAGCCATAAAGAGATTTCCTTAAGCGGCAAACCTTATTTTTATCATCTGTTCGAAAACCGGGTGGAAATTGCATATACACCTCTTCCTCGAGATCTCCATAGAGAAAAGCACTATGGACATCCATTTGATATATTTCCCAATCAAGTGACACGGCTTGCTGAAGAAAAGCACGCACAGTAACCATTTTTGCTACCGGTGCAAAAGTTTCATCATAATCGATTCCCTCGGTTTGATTATTTCCGAGAACGACTAAGCGAGCCTTGTAACGTTCCACTGAACCATCTGATTTTATTTTAATTCAGAAAACCCACTTACAACCGAGAGCAGTCTTACCAGGGGGTAAAACTTCAACCATCCAAGTACCGAGATCATCAAGAGAAACGATTTCGTATGTGACTGCACAACGCCATCGTTCGTCCTGAATGGCTTCTTTGTAGCTTCGAGGTTCTATGGTCGTCGTCATGGCCATGAGATAGGTTTGGTAGTTTTCAAAAAACCGAAAACTCGTGATGTAATTATCCAGTGGATAGAGAGTAGGAGGGAGCGACGGTTCCTGAAGCAAAGTGGCCACGAAATCAGCGAGTTTGACAGATCGATGTTTTTGGCGATGACCTCGGCCGAGAAGTTTCGGGGCATCGAAAACATCTGGAATCGAAGGAGTATAATCAGCAGGTATAATAGCAGCAGTAGGAAGAGTATCATCGAATGGGATTTCATTAACAGTGAAATCATCGAGATCGACATGAGCAGCATCGAAAGAAATTTCTGTAGCAGGTTCGTCAGCAACAAAAGAATTGACCTGTGTAGAAGATGATGCAGTCAGAAATTCTAGAGCAGGTTCATTAACAACTGAATTTAAGCGAGGAGGATCAAAATCATTGCCAATGACGTCGTGAGGAGCATCATACGAAGTCGAGGAAGAAGACGACGCAGAAGCAGGTGCAGAAATCGGGAAATAAAAATCAGTTTCCAGGAAAATGACATCTCTGGAAACAGATATCACACTTGTTTCGGTATTGTAGACACGCCATCCTTTCTTAGCAAATGGATAACCGATGAATATGGATTTGTTGTTGCGACTCTCAAATTTATCACCTCCATGCTTCTGATTATGAACATAGCAGACACAGCCAAACACGCGTATGTGATTCATGGGAGTAGGTCGATTATAGATCAGTTCAAAAGGATTCTTCCCTTGTAGCAGTGAAGTCGGTGTTTGATTAATAAGATATGCTGCAGTGAGAGCACAATAGCCCCAAAATTCAACCAGGAGTCCAGCTTGAAACCGAAGCGCACGAGCAACGTTAAGGATGTGGCGATGTTTGCGTTCGATACGACCGTTATGTTGAGGCGTTCCAACACACGATGTTTCATGAATGATACCTTGGTGATCAAAGAAGCTCGATAATGCTAAGAATTCTGAACCATTGTCGCTGTGAATCGTTTTTATTTTGCTCGTGAATTGGCGTTCAACGAGACTAATAAAATTTCGGAGATGTGTTGGAGCCTCTTGTTTGGATTGCAAAAGATGCATCCATATAGCTCGCGAATAGTCGTCAACAAATGTAAGGAAATATTTAGAGCCGCAAAGTGCAGGAGTTCGATATGGACCCCAAAGATCGGCATGAACCATTTCGAAAACAAAAGTGGTTTTATTACTACTCAATGGAAAATGATCTCTTGTCTGTTTTGCGCGGATACAAATTGCAGACGTCATTGAATTCAAAGTGCTATTACGAAAATTAGAAAACTGCAACAACTTCAATGCTTTCGAGGAAGGATGTCCCAAGCCTCTATGCCACACAGAGATCGATGATAAGTCTGATCCTCGCATTGTCGCTGCTACTTCCATTCCACGAAAAAAGTAGAGTCTACTGCGTTGCTCAGCCACTCCAATCAGCATCATCGTGATACGATCCTGGATGATACAAAGCTTGTCAGTGATTTGAGAAAAAAAACTGCGATCTTGGGTCAACTGTGAAACTGAGATAAGGTGACATTGAAGTCCATCAACAAAATACACTTCGCGTAAACTCAGAGAAGATCCCAACTAAATTCGGCCGTGTTTAGTAGAAGTTGTAAACCGACCATCATAAATCTTAATTAAAACTGGTGCCATATCACAAACATCAAGCAAAAAATCAAGTGTACTTGTCATGTGATTTGAAGCCCCTGTATCAACAATCCAGGATTGAAAAAAAACGTACCTGAGAGATGATCATGGGTAGTCGTTTTTCGCTCATTAAGTAAATGAACCAATGTTTTCCATTTATCATCGCTAAGCCCACTTATCCCCATTCGATCGGCAAAAGTCAAGGCAGTGTGAGGTGTCGATGAGACATTAGAGGCAAAAGCAGAATTGGGGTGAGTTGTGCCACGACCAGCTCTGCTCTGTGGAATTTTCACCGAAGGTGCAGGCTGGGTACCCGAGCCGCGACCAACACCAGCAGGAGGCAAGTTCCCGCAAGAAGGATTCCCATTGAAGCGGTTGCGCTTGCTTTCATCGAACCAAGGAATATATCCAATCAAGCGAAAACAGTTTTCCTAAAGATGACCATGACGACCACAATGCGTACAAGTGCGAGTATCACCATAAACTTTAGCATCGTTGTAGGATCGTGGGCGTTGAGTAGTTTAAACTGCGAAACTAACTCCGTTCGTTCGTTCCTCGTTCATGCGCCCAAGTTGTTTGGATTCTTCATCTTGGATGAGTGTGTTGTATGATTATTCAAGTGATGGTAAAAGAACACGGGAGAGAAGCGATGATTTAACCGCACCGTACATGGTTTCATCCAATCCCATGAGAAATTGATGTAACTTGTCTTCTTCTCGTTCTTTTCTAACCTCCTCCATTGTTTTAGCTTTTTGATAATCGGCCAAGTTTCTCCACAACTTAGTCAAATTCCCGTAATATGTCTCAATCGCAGAGCATTTTTTACGGCAATTCGCTAAATCAGTTCTCAATTGTTGAACCCTCTGTCTGTTCTTCACTCCGAATCGCTTCTGAAGATGAATCCAAAGCTCGTTACAGTCAGCTATGTGCATGATGGAATCAGAGATGACCTCGTCGATGGTTAGCTTCATCCACGAGATGATAAGAGCGTTGTTTGTAGTCCAGTCTTCAAAATCAGGATCAATTTCGACGGGCTACGGTATGGATGCATCGACGAAACCAAAAAATTTCCTTGGTTTGAGTGCTAAGCAGAGATTAGTGGACCATTCATCGTAGTTTGGTCCTCGTAGCACTGGTTTAGAAATCAAAGTACCGGGATTGTCTCCCATAGTCAAGTCATATGGTGAAATTGTACGACAAGTCTCAACTCGTGATGGTGTAGTTAACGCCGAAGTATCAGTCATCGCGAGGTTAGAAGATCAAAAAGAAGTATGAATCGAAAAACAGAGAAGTATGTATCGAAACAGAGAGGAAAAAAAATCTGTGTTTTGCGGAATCGTAGTAAAACTAGATCGAGAACTTTAAATCCTTTTGTAGTTGGATTAAAGCTCTGATACCATGTCAAGAAGCCTTCACATAATATGAACTGATTTCTTATTTGATAAAGATAGTACGGCTATCTCTTATATACATGATATATAGTTTTGACCTAAGATAATTACATATACGAGAAGAAGGCCCAATTATGGCCCAATAGTTATCCGCAACTCCTTTACGTCCAGCGTCAGAACCAAACTCTGCCATATATCAATAATAAATTTGTTTTCCTACATACCAAGAAACATGTCAAATATTACAGAACTATGATTTAACCCGCGCTAATTATAGTGCGGAGTAATTTAAAAAAAAAAATATTTTGAAATTTGAGATAATTGCATTTATCTGAATTTTACAATATAACTAACTAATGATTATTGATTATAGATAAAGTTGTCAATTTATAATAATTTGTCTATTTAACCCGTTTTGCAGTGAACTAAAATATTATTCGGGCTATAACCCGCAAAAACTTATAATCTTAAAAACATAACTCTAATATGCATCGTTAAATGATTCTAGCTAGTTTTTGTGGTTAGTTTACGAACTCTTAAAAAAATATAGTTTTCTTGTGTCTTACTTTTTATAAAATTTGTAAAATATTTTTTAACTTTTGTTTTGTTATATATTCAAATAAAATATAATAAATTATAGCAAGACTTTGAATTAGTTTTTTTTGAATATATATGAATTGATTATTATTTTAATATATATAGTATTAAAAATAATTTAGAAATAAAATAATAAATAACTTCTTTAATACAAAATATATACTTTCCATATTGTAATCAATAATTTTAAAAATCTATTATATACTTTCCTATTTCAATTATTCTTTGTTATTTGTAATGGCATTTCATGTAATAACTTACAAAACAAAGTTCATGTTTATAAATGTCTTCTTAAATAATATTATAGAGATAGAATATATTATTGAGTTGTCATGATACAAGATCATAAGACACATATATATATATATAATGTTTAATATTGACAACACCAAATAATGTAAATCTTCTTAATTCTTATCACAATAGAATATCTATGAGAATATTATTCGGTTGCGTTCATGGGCTTCACTTCATAACCGGACTTTTATGGCCCACAAGACTTGGTTCGCAAGATGCACATCTTGCTCTCCAAGATATCTCCAATACTCCCCCGCACGACAAAGGTGGGATGCGAAACACGAAATCCACAATCACAAAGCAAACACCTTTGTCGTGGACACTTGTCGAGGACGGACAAAACATGTCAACTGACTCTTCCGGATTAAACTTCAATTTTCAAAAAATAGAGATGAAACTTTAGCTCGTCTTTGGTCTGAAAAGAAAGGGAATAATAACATCACGTGGGTGCAAACTCTTGCAACTCCACAAATAATTGTCCTTGTCTCGGACAGTCCATAAATCGGACTAAAAAAATGACCTAAAAACATGAGCGTTCCAAATAAAAATCTCTAAAACTATAATCAACTCCCCTGTAATATAAGGAGCCAAAGCATATAAACTCAAGAAATTCTAAAGTTTAGAATATATCCGAGAGATTAAAAATAATACTCAAATTATGAAAACCCCAAAACCCTTAACTTAATAATTCCTAAAAGATACGTCAATGATTTGTATGCTAAAACAAACCATAAATAAAGATTTAAACCAAAAATTTAACGAAAAACAAAACTAAACCAAACCAAGACAAAACCCCAAAAAAAAAATCCCTTAAACTTAATTAAAAGCTTGACGTGGAGACAAACTCTTTTGCTTCACGTTGTCATCATCCGGATCGTCTCCAGATTCTCCCTCGTCGTCTTCTCCGATGGATACCATCACCATGATAGGTTTCTATGGCAAAAGCGGTAACTTCGATCCACAAGAATCGTCTGCTCTGATACCATGTCAAATATTATAGAATATAATATATTATTGAGTT
Organism: Eutrema japonicum; assembly: GCA_030161315.1. Classification (NCBI taxonomy): domain Eukaryota; kingdom Viridiplantae; phylum Streptophyta; class Magnoliopsida; order Brassicales; family Brassicaceae; genus Eutrema; species Eutrema japonicum. Next base: position 10,734,485 of record BSQW01000006.1, read on the forward strand.
GTCATGATACAAGATCATAAGACATATATATAGTGTTTAATTTTGACATATTGATAACACCAAATAATATAAATCTTCTTAATTCTTATCACAATATAATATCTATGAGAATATTATTCGGTTGGGTTCATGGACTTCACTTCATAACCGAACTCTTATGGCCCACAACAGTTAGTTCGCAAGTTACACATCTTGCTTTCCAAAATATCTCCACTAAAACATATCGTAAACAAACAAAAAACATGACCACGATGATGATGATGATGGGATGCGACTCACATTCTGTAGTAATAAACAGTTAACTCGACTGTTGGCCCTTGTAGTTAAGCCGGCCCTTACACCATACGTACACGACATGAAATTTACTGGGCTTCAGAGTTATGGATTCATATCAATACTTTGGGCTTCTTCTCTTAATTCAGTTGGGTCTTTTGTAACATTTTTTATTCTCACGTATTAATAGAAAATCGTTTATTAAAAAAAAAAAATTCTAAAGTCACTCGACTAATTGACTTTTTTTCAGAAAATTATGGGCCGTTAAAATTAATAAACTTTAAAAAAAATGGAAGTACATGCTTCTTCAACTTCTATTCGCCATTGGGTCGATATCTCTCACAGTCTCTATCTTTCGTTGGATCCATTCTTTAGTATATTTATTTTCAGCATTAAATGTAAAGGTAGAGATAACATAACAAAATGTTATTAGATATTTTATTTAGAATGTTTACGTAACTGTAACGACACGTATATTAAAAACATGGACTACATACATGTTTTTTAAACTTCCTATCGCTTACGTCCGTTTGCATATATTTCATATATTAACGTCTGGAATTGTTTTGAATTAATAAGTTTGTGGAGATTGCGTGATGCATAATGTATGCCAAGTTTCACTATTTTTGAAAAGAAAATGAAAGGGCATCTAGAAACAAAAAGGAATGTTATTTTCCGCCAGGAAAAGCATTAGCTTTATCTTTTTAATTAATATTATATATATCTGACTCTTTTGTCCTCGTACAACAATATTGGACTTACAGACTTAAGAAAATTAGTCGTTTTTATATCAATTTTTTTTAAAAAAGTCAAATATAATCAGCGGCGGAACTAGATATAGATTTTATGGAGTCAAAAAGATTTGAACTTAAGATATAGGGGTCAAAGAGAGAGATTTTGACAAATTCACCACAACAACAACACTTCAAATAAGTTTGCAAACTAAATTTTATACATTTTGTAGGTTTCATTGAATATAATTAAAAAAACGTATAACTAATTCAAATAAAAATATGAGAATCAATTTTTCAAGGTTTTTAAAAAATAGATACATAAGTAACTAAGTAATAACGTAATAAAGTAGAGTAATTGCAAGATCTATCAATTTATAATATCAAAATTAACTCATACTTTTTACTACTATTCAACATAAACTATTCACACTAAAAAGTCTAACATAACTCTAATTTTTCTAACTAATTACATTTGCATTTTCTCTCCCATGAATTACTATTTACGTAGGAGAAGAAAAAGAAAGAAGAAGAAGGAGAAAAAAAAGAAATAAGAAGAACGAGAAGAAGAAGACGGCGGTGACGATGGGAAAGATTATGGCGGCGGCACCAATAGTGGTGTCGGTGGTGTTAACGGCGGTGGTGGTGGTGGTCAATTTAATCAATAACAAAGTTATCCAATAGCTTCTATGATATAATAACTGGATTATCACGATAATTTTAATATTTTCATATTTTATATTTTTCTGTGAGATGATAACTGTATTAACACGATAATTTATGATATGATAATTAGTTAAACATGACAATTTCATAAAAATTATCATGATAACTGGTTTAACATGACAATGTTTAACGATACTAACTGTATGTTAACGACGCTAACAATGATAACTGGTTTAACATGATAATGTTAACGATGCTAACTATATGTTAATGATGCTAACTATATGTTAATGATGCTAACAATGATAACTGGTTTAACATGACAATGTTAACGATGCTAACAATATGTGTTTCTAGTAATGAACAATTGTCGTCGAGTTTTGATGAATAGTAATGCCGATCGTTGGATGAACAGTATCGCTAGAATCTTTTGTCTGAAAATGAGTTTTAGACCAATTGTATTTCTGTAATTATTAAAAGAAGCTAATGATAGTTTGAGTTTAATTTTTTTTTCTACTTAACTAATTTATAAATTATTATTAACACTTACCTAATTTTTTGTTCAACTGACCGTATACACTCAATTCACCCAAAAAAAGTAACTAAATAATAATAAAAAATAATAATTCAAATAGAGATAAGAAAAACTAAACATTTGCAAACATCTGACAAAATTTAATTAAAACCCAAATTATAGAATAAAAATAAGAAAATCAAAATAAAATGTAACTGTTATTGTATTAGGCTTCTTTATGATTGAGTGATTTTGTATCAACATTTTTAATATTATACTCCCTCCGTTCCACTAAGATGTATGTTTTACTATTTTTACACACTTTAAGAAATAATTAATAATACCAGTTTTAACCTCATAATAATATTATTATTACTGAATGAACTTGAAAAAAAAACAAAAAAACAAAACTTTAATAAGGGTAAAATAGGTAAATGACCATAAATTTTACATTGAAAACACAAAACTGTATTTTTATGAAACAAATTTTTTTTCTAAAACATATATCTTAGTGGAACGGATGGAATATCATTTACTTTCGCCGATGATTTGTTTTTGTTTTTTATTTTTTTCGTTTTTAGTTTTTTATGGATTATAAAATATTAATTTATAAACTTTAAAAAGTCTAATATTCAAAAAAGTTTATTGTCAAAAAATATAAATATTAATCTTGTATACTATTGAATAAATAAGTTGGGGGATAATATTGTCAATTGCCATATCACTCAAATGCCTGAGAGTGTTTTTTGTTTGTTTTCTGAATGAGTTGAGTGAGTGATTGAAAGCATGTGACACGAGGGACCATTAGTCTTCTACCCAATGAGATGTAACCACGTCATCACTGAGCCCAACACAACAGCTGCGCGTATGATGATGGGACCCATAGATATATGACATCGACGGATAGTATTTGTCGAAACAGTACGTCCACGGGAGATTGGGTGGAGTCAATAACAGAGTACTTCGGTGGACAACGTTAACTTGCGGCTACCCGACGCAACCACCGGACCTGATGCTTACCTTCTTTTAAACTTCTACTGACTTTCAAATCGTTTATCTGTTTTTGTTTTTGAGCTTTTAAGAGAAACAAAAAATCAATGCTCTGCTTTAGCACAAATAAAAAAGAAGTCAATGACCAAGTGTCACCAACTCGACTGGTAAAGGTACATTAGACGAAACCTTAAGGTCACAGATCGAGTGACGTTTGTGACAGAACCATTTAAAATACTCTGGTCCCGGGTCTTGGGATGTACGGACATCAGCACAGAACTTCTTGATAATTAAAAAAAAAAAATCAATGTTCTACGTTTAATAATTCATTTGATTGTTATTTGACTTTTAATTTATGAGAGTAAAGTATAGATAGATTTCTAAAATTCTATTGTGTATGATTGATTTTGAGTGGCATTAATAATTTTTTGGATAGTGGTTTGGATTTTGGTACGTAAATATGTACAAAAAAAATCCATCAGCATTTATTTTAAATCTTTCAACTTCAATACTATATATAAATACTTTTAAGTTTCCTTCACATATATATATTTGTTTTTTTGTGATTTAATGATATGCACTTATATTAATTCAAATTTAATATTTTAAATTTAAAATAACTGGTTTCGAATCCTCCTACTACGATTTCAATCATGATGAATCAGTGTTGATACTTTTAAGGGAGAATCGGAAATATAATCCTAATTTGGAGCACCATTATCCCTACAAGGCAAAATTGACTAAAAAAAGCATTTGAATAGACAGAGGAGGCGGATAGGTGGAGGAGAAAGACGAACGACGGTTAATTTTGACTTACCGAAAGAATCAATCGGCGGCGGAGACGGAGAGGCGAGGCGACGAAGATACGATATCGGAAGGAAGGAATATAATTCAATATTAAGGGTAAAACTGGTTTAACATTAAATTAAATCTTAAAAATTAAGATTTTAAATCTTAAAGGGACAATGTTTATCTAATTCCAATTATATCTACTTTTAATAGTACGAATACACAATCCACAATCCCCCGATTAGGGAATAAAAAGAGAGTTAGATAGAACCACTGATATAAGAGTGCATCATCATCATATAATTTTCTTCTTATTAGTATTTTTATTAATTACTAGTCACCAACTAATCGTGTTTCCTGAACCGTGTTTTAGCCGCGGATTCCTTTGCATAATTTGGAATGTGAGAGGATCGAACTTATCTTTTATCTTTTTCTCTGTCTTTAAGAGTGCAGCAACAACAAAAATCCATTAGATTTTAGTTACATGTGGCTCTCCTGCATGCTCTGTAAAACCCGTCCATTTCATAATTCCTCTTCTTCTCTTCTCTGTTTGGTTTAGTTTAGTAGGTGTCGTCGTTTGTATTTGATGAAAGAGAATTAAAAAAAAAACAAAGTAGTGCGAAATTTCTGAAACTCTGGCCGGCACTTCAGCGGATCAAGAACTGCCTCCTCGTTTCCCGGCGTCATTTCTCCTTCTATATTCATCGTCTTGCTGTTTTCCCGACTTCCGGTAGGTTTTTTTTGAGTCTGTCCACAAAATGAAGAAGATATTCAACTGCTTTGCTGGATTGCTCCGTAGAAATAAAATTAAGGTGAGCTATTTCGGATTTAGTATCGCCGTCGCTCGCTCTGATGACTTTTTTTTTTGTTTTCCGGCGAATTATCTATGTTTGAGATTTTTTTTCTTACTGTTGACTGGAACAGGGTAATCCAAAACCTCCTCTGCCACCGAGAAAGCAGAGAATCCTTCAGATCACACTTGAAGAGCCAGTGAAGCCTCTAGAGAATGACGAGCCTGACATCACAGGCTACGACAAGTCCCTTGATCACAAGGACACTCCTATCGAGCAAGACTCATATGATGGGGACGATGACAGAGATTCAACGAATCGTGAGTCTCCTCCCAAACTTCAGGTTGAAGAACGAGCGGTTGAATCTCTGACAAGCAAGGAGTTAGGTAAGGAGGTCACATATTATTCCGATGAAGATGATGGCCACGTCAGCGATCCGGGCTTAGGCAGAGGCACGGCTTGGGTGGCTTCTCCTAAGCTCAAACGATCCTGCTCCACTCTCAGCAAATTCACCGGCCGGTTCCATTGTTCTGATCCTCGGGCGGCGCTCCACAGCCTTGGAGATACCGTTCCAGCTAGTAACGAATCGGTGAGGTCCTATAGAAGTGCAGATAGAGTGATGCTCAAGAAACATTCGTCCATGCAGATACTTCCCTCGGGGAGCCGGCGGCTCTGGTGGAAATTGTTCCTCTGGAGCCATAGGAACCTTCACAAACACCTCGTTTCGCTAAAGTCACAGCCTTTAGGCGTTTCAGCCAAGAACTACCAGTCTGGGTACACTTCTGACTTTGCTGACCACGACCAATCGAGCCATCAAGTCTTCACTAAAACATCTCCAAACAACCAATCCGCGGACTTGTGGTCTCGTCATAATCAGTGGGTAGCATTCTCTGTGGAATCCTCTTCGATGAAACGAGTGGATGAGTGGGTAAAAGGACTCGATGTCGATACCGTAGTTGCAGTAACTGAGGATGAGGATAAGCACAGTTTCATAGCCTCTCCTACGACCGTGAGATCCCCTTCAGGAATTGTAGCTCAGTCCGGAAATGTCTCAGAGGCAATAATGCACGCAAACAGCCTTATCCAATCGCTGAGCAAATCCTCGAGTGTGGCTCACATCTCGAGCATAGGCTTGAAAGCACTCCCGAGCATCTCACATTTCACCAGCCTCAAGTCGATTGATTTATCAAACAACTTCATTGGTACGCTGCTGGAACATAAACAACTTCATTGCGTGTCTATATATGCCTTTAGATAGATAATGTTATGTTATTTTCAGTTCAAATTACTCCTGCATCGCTTCCAAAGGGTCTCCACGCGTTGAACCTGTCCAAGAACAAGATCAGTGTTATCGAGGGACTGAGAGATTTGACACGCCTAAGAGTGCTCGATCTCAGTTACAACCGTATTTCTCGCGTCGGACAAGGTAAGATTAAGCAGAAAAACATACAATGCTTGTTTGCTTCCTGTCCTAACCCGAAGCTATTGATCAGGTTTATCAAACTGTACACTGATCAAAGAACTATACCTCGCTGGGAACAAGATAAGCAATGTAGAGGGCTTACACAGATTGCTGAAACTCATCGTTCTCGATCTTAGCTTTAACAAGATTGCCACCACAAAAGCAATAGGCCAGCTAGTTGCCAACTATAACTCTCTGGTCGCTCTGAACATCCTTGGAAACCCGATACAGAGCAACGTCGGTGAGGAGCAGCTGCGTAAGACTGTCTCCAGCCTACTCCCTAAGCTAGTTTATCTTAACAAGCAGCTAATTAAGCCACAACGAGCCAGGGAAGTGCTCAAAGACAGCGTCGCAAAAGCTGCGTTTGGTGGAGGAGACTATCACCACCGCCTCAAAAGAACAGCCACCAAGAGAGCAGCCTCCCCTAGCGTTCACCGACGAGGCCACACTGCGGATGATAAACAGAAAGGAAAGGGACGAGTATCCAAAGGCACAAGCCAACATCAACTGAGAAAAACTTCGGTTGCAGACATACCACCATCACATTGAAATCTCCCTTTTGAATTGGCCAAAGCAAACCATTTATGTTCTCCAATTAGCTACTTAGTCAGAAACTTCAATTTTTCAGCTTAAACAAAGCCATCTCTGTTCTTTCGAAATTCTGAGATGTAAACCGAATCTTCAAGTACGAAGCTATAACTTATTTCATAAACATCTTCACAAATGTGGATTATATATTTTTTTCACTGTATATCCCAATATATAAAAAAAAGTATTAAAAATGTAAAAATAAATCTAGATTCTGTAAAATGGGAACTCACGAAAACCAGATAAAGAAATTTCACCGGCGGTCTTACGTCCCCGGCGGGATATTTTTCATCTTCTTTCTCCTTTCTTCTTCCCAGTGTATCGCCACCACAGTTCGATGACTGATTCCAAACTGTGAGACTTGGAACAAAATTAAATATTAAAAAAAGGTGTCTGTCCTTCTTCTTCTTCTTCTTCTTATTGTTCAGATTGATTGTCGCTTGGTGAAAGGTTTTTGGCAAATGAGGAGTCTCTGTTCACTGCTGCTTTCAACCTCTATGACTCGAGCCTCCCACTTCAACTGCGTTGTCAAAGCTCTAGCCGCTTCCACCAGCTGCGCCGTGTCACGGATTATCACCCATCCCTGCACCAAAGTTTTGTTTATTTAGCTCTTACAGAACCCCCAAGAACAATCATATTCCTTTCTCTCAACTGTACCTCTGGACGAAGTAATCGGTCAATCTCTGTGAATATTTCCATAAGCGAGCATGAGCTTCGGCGCTGACTTGTCTGAAGCGACAAAAGATTGTCTGCGTGTACCAGATCATATGTTCTCGGGTAAGTCGGGAATGCTTCACACCTGAAGAAAAACAGACAAAAGTTGAGAAACAAATCTATGGCTAAAGGAATATCTCTAGTAGACTTTTTGTTATGACTCACCAGTCGTGCAAAACCCCGACAAAGCCACGGTCAAGGATCATGGGGAGGTGGTTAGGTCCAGCTGTAGGGACAACGTTCATGACCCAGACTGATTTCCTTGCTTCCAACAACGCGGAATTCAGACCACCGAATTGAGCATTCATATCCAAAACGTTTCTGAGCATGTTATAAGGAGGCGACGGATCTTCATCGCCTGGTCTCTTGGGATGATCCGAGAATATCAGAGGAGACAAGAGAGACCAATATTCTCGTACTGTTATTTTCCAGTTCTCAGCATCTTCTCCAAGCTCCTCGGGGTGAATACCTGAACCAACAACCCCAGGAATCAAAAATGAGTATACAAAAATTGCAGACAATATGGATTCACAGAAGCAACTGTAACTAAGTAGACTAACCATATAGTGAAATTTCAGTCTTGTTCATGTTAGACCGGCTAGGCCATCTTGTCCTGCCTTCAATGGGAATCCACCTCCGGCTACGTGTTCCACCAATACACATCTGAAGCGGCCTGTAATAAGGAGACTCAACGTCGTGCCCTTTGCTACACACAGAAGGGCCCGCCCCAGGCTTTCTGCTTATACAACATTTAAGCATCCATGTAAGAAGACTCTAAGAAAATAGCCATAAAATAGTGGTGTGTGTGTGTGTGTCACTGACCTGGAACTGTAACATTTGGTTTTGATTGTCTTTTTCCAGACAACTGTCTTGTCTTGCTGAGATAAAAGAGTCCAACAGATGCTTTCAGCAAAATCATGAACAAAGTTCCATCTTTTAAGATCCTCTTTGTTACGAGCGTTTGTGAGCGGAGATGTCCAAACAAAGTAACCTCCGGGCTTCAGAACCCTGTCGATTTCTACAAGGAGAAGCCCGTCTGCACAGCGGATTTAAATTACATTTAAGGCCAGGTCCTCCCTCGGCTAAAGGAAAATGAGAATAATCGTTCTTTGGTGTCATCGAATCGTTACCTTTCTGGTCCCAATCAATGCCACATCTTGAGCAGTGCAACATATCAAAGGAAAGAGAAGGATATGGCAATTGCTTTGATATAAAAGAACCAATCATCGCAGGGAGACCCCTCTCAAGTGTTAGCTGGACTTGGCTACCCGAGGCTTCATAGTTTGCTATGCACATGGTTAAAAGCTGTTTGGAGAGTAGATGTGCCCCAAAGCTACCATATCCACATCCAATATCCAAGATAGTTCTCACCTGAAACAGAATTAAAAGGAAAATAGCGTATAAGAAGCTGAGCTGAGAGAGATAAAGACCAACTAGCTTGAGTATCTGACTTACACCAGCTTCTATGAAGTTATCATTCTTAATTCCGATCATTTGAGCGATCTGATGGGAATAGTCTTCAACCTCATCAGACACAGGAGATGCAGAACGGAAAGATATCTGATCGTCTTCCATCATCATCATCCTGGAAGAAGAAGCAAAGGTTAGCCAATGGAAGCAGGCAAGAGAAGAAAAGAAGCAACAATTGATCACCTCTTGGTTATACTACCAGAAGTCAAAACTTCTTGAGCATTGATCTTAACGTTATGATACCAGATGACATCTTTACCAGTCGGCCACCTAAGAGGAACCCGATATAACACGGGTGGTAACACTAAACAATCCTGTTTTGCTGCAGGCCCACAAAACCGATCACCGTTGGAGTAACCCAGTGCAAGATTGTCAGAAACATTAAAGCAAGGAACATAATTCTCAGATTCTACAGTACAATACTCCAAGTCTTTCCACCTACTAGGACCAATAGAAATCTCTCCGATATCCAACAAGTCGGAAACAAGCTGCTCCTGTAATCTCCTATAGTTATGATATACATGACCTCTGGATGAAGAAGTGGAGATGGAGAGCGTCCACCAGAAGGATCCAGCTAGAGCAATAACCACAATAAGAACCAAAGTGATCTTAAGAAACAGAAGCATCAATCTGTGCCTACTCCTTGCGGTATAAGGATCAGCAGGGAAGCCGTTTTCGCCATGTTTGGAAGAAGACTGGTTAGTGAAGAGGAAAGCAAAAGGAAACCTCAAGGCTAAGTGAGAACGACCTCGAATCAAATCTTCCTTATCTGTTTTGTCCTTCATTTGCGAGTCTCTCAAATCATCCTCACTGCTATCAGAGACTCGTACTCCTGAGATGCCACGTATTGACATCTTCCCCTATAAATCCCTGTAAAAACCCAATTTCAAGACATAGACAAAAACTAAGCTTCAGTTAAATAAGATTATGTAATAATCCAACTCGATCATGCGTCGTTATATACGAATTCGAACATTTATATAGCAGATCCACAGTGATTTAGATAAGATCAGCAGCTTCGATTTGTTCTCTCGTGGGAATCGAAATCGAACAAGAACCCAGAAAATTTGGACCCGAGATTAACCCAGAAATCAGGGGGAAAAACCAATCGAATCGAATCAAAACAAGAAAGTGAAAGAAAGCAAGAAGGAACGAGTAAAAGAGTGAAGAAAAGACGCGGAACCTTTTTTTTTATCCCTTTGCAGTAGCGTTCTTGTTCTTGGAGCAGAAGATACGCACTGTATTTACAAACGATTAAATCTGGAGCTTCCCTCAAAAAAAAAAGAAAAAAAAAAAAGATGAATCCTGTTCAGATTGTCTTCTTCTTCTTCGAGAGCTCTATCTCTCTGTATCTGTATCTCTGTATCTAGGACTTGAAAGTGGAAGAGAGTGAAGCAGCAGCAGCAGCAGCGTCGTGTAGATTTTGGATGGATCCAAATCTCGACAAAGCTCGTGAGAACTCAATAATTAAAAATTATCTGAATTAAGAAACACTTCCGTTTGCAGGCCAAGATTAATAAACAACAAAATTACTCGAATCTTTACACTCGGCTTCAATATATAATAATGGAAATCTTCTCTCTCTCTCTCTCTGTATTTTTTTTTGCAAACTGTGTTTAAGGAGAAAAGAAGAGAAGCTTCCCATGTGTAGATTAGATGTTTAATTACTACTTATGTATTTAATTTACTTTAATTGTTGACCCTTTTTTTTCTCACTCTCTCTCTTCCCATGAAACCTTGACGGTGCATAAAAACAAACTATATTTATTGACTCTTCAATTAAATTTCAGTAATTCGAATGAAAAATTATAAGATGCGATATTGAATTAAACTATCTTACACGATAGAAGTCGCTATAGAACACCCGTAGAAAAATACTACCTTACTTTGTGTTACGGTAGATGTCTAATTTTTTTTTTTTTTTTTTGTATCTCGGCCACAACAAGTCGACACAATAGTCAAATATCTCATATGAAAAGTATGTGGAGTCGAATTCGATACCGGTAAAATGGCAACATAAATGTGGCAACGACTGGCCCACTTGCTCATTCTTTTTGCATTCATCAATCACGACAAAGTCTCACCTGAATCTTGAAAACACTGGGTAAAAAAGAACATATAAAGTCTTAACGTAGATGTATAATTTGTTTTATAGCGTAAATGATATTTATGTAAACATCAATGATTTTAAACATTTTTAAATATACCATTATAACAATTTTAGTATAATCGTAAAAACAAAAGTGTCGTTAGCTCAACTAAAAAAATATCAATAAAAAAAATATCATAAGATTGAATAATATTTACGACAAACTATAAAACATGTTTTGATTCCGAACCTATGAAATGTATAGGTTTTGATCCAAGACCTTTTAAACATAAAAAAAAAAAAATATATATATATATATATATATATATATATATAGTATGGGTGTATTTTTGATGGAGATCTGATCGTATAAAATTATAGACTTGACATATTTGGATTGTTTAAAGGACGACAAAACACATGATCAGTTTTTATGAGAGAAATAAATAATTGGCCGGTTTAGGCCAAGTTCCTTTCGAAAGAAAACGAGTCCCTTCTTGGCTTTCTTCAAAGTTCAGAATTTTTCTTAAAGAAAAATATAAGCATGTCTTCGATTTGGTTTTCGTTTTTCAACTTAAACTTGGTTTCTTATCCGAATATTTGAGAAGAAAAAAAATCATATCATTTATTATCAAACGCATTAGTAGGAGACCAGTTGCCCACTTGTACACGCCAACCACGATAAGGTTAAAATCGGGGTAATACGAGGCAAAGTTCGTATATATTTTTAAAAACTCCCACTCACAATATATTGCTACTTTTATTTGTTCTTAAAAAAAACTGTATTATATATTTTCATTTTAATTTTTCTTAAATTCTATTTATGACGAGTGAGTTGTTTCATGGTTCATGCATATTTATTTACTGGATTTACGTGAATAAAGTAGAAGGTGCCAAGTGGGTGGTGATATGTTGGCAATGCTTGTACTCGTCGTAAATAAAGATACTAGGGATGATTTGGACAACTATCACGTAAAACAACGTACGAATTACGAATATAAATTCATGAATTTTATCGGAAGAATGAAAATTCCATGAAGAAAAGGGGATCAGGTTGCTCAAGAAAGTTCCAATTGCAAACAGACACCAGCATGTACCCTTCAGTGTTTATAACTTATTGTGTTTGTTGAAACGTATGATTCTCATAACAAAACAAACAAACGAAGAGATAAGTAAAACATACAATTAAAAAGCATAGAAAGAAAACTATATATTACGTCGTTTGCCATAGCCGTTTCTCTCCCAGACCTGAAGCCCAAGGTAGCTGCACAACGCTCTCTCACCGACGAATCTCTTCCTCCGACAAGCCCTCCGCCTCCTGAAGTTGCTTCCTCTCTCTCATGTCAGTTCAAGCTTCACCCGAAGACCATTTTTTCACCTTCCGTCGGTTCTGTCTCGTCGCCGGTGAAAAACTTTTCGGCCTCCTCCTGATCGGTAATTTGTTGTCGATTCTCTCTATGTTTGAGGCTGTTCTGATGACCGTCATCGCGTTGTCTACCTCCAAGTTGTCGAATCAAAGAAAGCTTATCATCCTTCCGGTCGCACCTCCGGAAGAGTTTTTCTCCGACGCTGTTGAACCCTCCACTTTTGTCGGAGACGCCAAATCTTCTCGTAGCGCTATCGCCGAAGCCACCCTTTTCAACATACTCATCGTACAATGGATTCCTATATCTACTACATGTATCACATCTGCCGCAAATCTCTGACAGCCAAGCGGGAGCGCAAACTTCCCTCTATGATGCTCTATTCAGCGATAGTCTGGCTAAGAAGAGCATATTTGATGCTGCATGTCTCGCTCTTATCATTTTGGTGACTCAAATCCCCTGCTCGCCACTCGATTTCTTCATCGAGAGAATCGTTCCCTCATTTGAGGTTTTGGCCTGGATAATGTTTTGGAAGGCCCACTAAGAAGAAAAAAATTGGATTTGTTAGTTGCTAGCAAATCTAGATTTATATTGGGCAGGTTTTGTTCATCCTCCTCCGCTAAACCGGAGAGAATGTGTTTAATTAAGTTTAGAATTGAAAAGAGTTGCTCATGCGTTGGTTTCTTCAAATCTTCAACCATCCACTTCGCTCAGCCGTTTCTGCTCCTTTCAAACCCTCGAAAATCTATATCTTCTACTCTGCCGTCGGTCAAAACTCCGATGTTGAGACTTTTCTCCTCTGCAGTGCGGTTCACCGGTCTGACGCTTTTGTGGTTATACACCGTCGGCCCTCCTTTATTTCGGTTCAACCATCGTCAAAAGTTGTCTCCTCCACCCGCCTCCGCCGTTTCTCTACCACTTCGGTTAAGCCATTTTCAAAAGCTGCCTCCTCCATCCGCCTCCACCGTTCCTCCACCATTTCGGTTCAGCTATCATTAAAAGTTACCTTCTCCAACCGCCTCCCAACATACTCGCCGCGTAACCCACGAGGAGAAATTATGGGGCGAGCACTACAAAAAAACACAATTTTTATGGTCGCAAAAAGAGGGACATTATTGTGACTGATTTGCGACTAATAAGCGACTACTAATAATGCAGAGGCACAATAGTCGCAAATTACCGACGAAATGAAGTAGTCAGACAAGAGTCGCTTATTTGCGACTGTTTAAGAACTTGGAACAGTAGTCTCAAACTTGTGACTGATTTGCTTCAGTTTAGGAACTCTACTCGATTTTTTAAAAAAATTCATCAATATATAATTGTAAATATGTTCATTTATAAATTTTAACATATTTTTGAACTGCTATATACATAGAATCATTGTAAAGTCATATTCAAACCTTCTAGGTTCTTAAAGTTTAGGGTTTAGGGTATAGGTTTTTGATTCTACTCATAACATGTATAAGTAGTCACAAAATGGTCCCAAATTTGTGACCGTTTAGCAACTCCACTCGATTTTGTTTTCTTAATAGTCACAAAATGGTCCCAAATTTGCGACCGTTTAGCAACTCCACTCGATTTTTTTTTTAAAATTCTTAATTCTAAACCGTAACCGCAAACCCTAAACCTTAAACCTCTAACCCTTAATCATAAACTTGATCTAAATCTTAAATTATAAATTAGATCTTACACATAAACATCAAATAATATACAAAAAAAATTCAACACTTACAATTTTTTATATATAATCATTTTATAAATCCTAAATTCTAAACTCTAAACCTCTAACCCTTAATCATAAACTCTAAATCTTAAATTGTAAACTCGATCTTATACATAAACATCAAATAATATACAAAAATATAACACTTACAAAAATTTCAATCTAATCATAACATGTACTAAGTATTACATGTGTTTTATAAGGAATGATTTTGAAAGATAGAATTTTTCTCAAAATTTACTTATTTTTAAGTTTTAACATATTTTTGAACTGCTATATACACAAAATTATTGTAAAGTCATATTCAAACCTTCTAGGTTCTTAAAGTTTAGGGTTTAGGGTAAAAGTTTTTGAATCCACTCATAACATGTATAATTAGTCACAAAATGGTCCCAAATTTATGACCGTTTAGCAATTCCAGTCGATTGGTTTAATCCAAAAGATTGCACTTGCTTTATCTTTTTTTTTTAAATTGAGTTTATCTTTCTCTCTCTCCTTTCTACGATTATTATTCTTCTTCCTTCTCTTTCTCTCTCTCATTCCTACGATTCTTCTTCTTCCTTCTCTTCATTTTTTAATTGAGTTTATTCTTTTTTTTTCCAGATCCAGCTGCTGTCAACGAGAAGCTTCATCTCGGAGGAGGGGGAGGCAGTGAGCGGTTAACGGAGAGGAATTGTAGATATGAGCCGCCATTCGTGGCGAAAGTCGGCGAGGGGTTCGATGGGTTTGCGTTGTGAGCTGAGGAGGATTCGCGGAGGTCGTTGATGCGACCAAAGCGGCTCTGGAGGAGTCTGACGGTGGCGATAGGAGAGGCTGGCCTTGTTGCCTGTCGGCCCGACTAGGGTTTCCTTCTCGACCGGATCAAGGGTTGGTCTTGAGACGAGGCTGTTGGAGAGAGGTCGGCGAGGCGAGAGAGGTTCCTGACTCAATCGGAGGAGGTAAAGAAACAGTTAGGAGGATTCTCGGAGCCGAGATCGGAAGGGGAGGTGAAACACGGGGAAGCATTTGCCGAGGGTTTTCCGGCGGAGACGTTGTTTTTTTTTTTTTTCATTTTGTGTAATTAATTAATTTAATAAATAAAATATTTTTTGGAATTTTTTTTTTGTTTTTAAATTTTTTTCTTACAAATAGTCGCAAATCAGTCTCTAAATTAGGACTGATATTGAGAGTCACATATTAGTCGCAAAAGAACGACTGTTTTGCGACCACTTTATTTAGCGACTAAATATTTGCGACTAATTTTTTTAGTCTCAAAATGGTCCCAAATGACCAATTTGCAACCATTTTGGGGCTCGCAAAAATATGTTTTCTTGTAGTGGAGCTCAATCTGTTAAATGGGCTTCTCAACTCACAACTTTCACCCATATCTGGCTCATCCCTCAGGCCCAAATATTTTGTTGGTTTCCTTGGTCTTTTCGTCGGGATAGTAGCGGTTACTCCATTTTTTGGAATGGCGATTCCAGCAACCTCTCTCTCTTTGCAAGATGTTTTCCTCTCGAGCTTATTGTCGGGAAACCTTATGAATGTCTTTACCGACTTGTCTTCTTGCATAGCGGTCTGCACGAGATCAGAAAAAGCAAACGAGATCGCTTCGACAAATTCCAGAGGTAGAGCTTCATTTTCAATGTCACATGTTAATGATTCCAAACAATCTGGCATTGTCGTAAAGATTTTATCGACGCATTAGAGGTTAGTCTCGAATTTGTTGTTATTTTATCATGTTCTATTTGTTTTAAGCTTTAATGTCATTCACTTGTTTTATCTTTGCTAAAAAATTGATTATTTTTCTCTAGTTGTATTAGGGAAGTATGAAAAGTATATGTTGCACACACAAAAAACATACAGTTTGCTCATATTATGAAATTAAGTTATACTATGAATTTCGGGTAAAACGAGATGTACATCAAAGAAATTTCGGATAATAAACCATATATTATGAAAAAATAAATGCAAAACTATTCATTTGCGATTCAAATTAAAACTAGACTGGTGCAGGGCTGGATCTGGGCAAAGCCCAATGAAACATTTGTCTTTGCCCCCATTTTTAACAGGCTCCATATACTATATCAATAAATTTTTTTATAAAACTAAAAAACAAAACCCTTGATCACGCTTCCTTTTTTTTTTAAAGATCATGCTTCTATTTTTTTTTTTTTTTAAACCACGCTTCCCTTTTTTGTTTTCTCTCCGACTCTTACATTTGAAAATTTTTTTTTATGAAATGAATTAGTGGCCCCCATTTTAGTTTTTTTTTTCAAGCCCCCAAATTTTCAGATCCGGCCTGCTGGTGGTTGTTTATTATTCACAGGCAAAAGAAAAACTAACACACACATTAGAGTCATAGGAGATCTAATAATCACTCAAAGATAATAAAATGCGAATTAAATATTAAAGTAGGTTTTTTAATCAGCCATAAAATCAGAAGTTAATTAATTACATCGGCTTACCATTGCCGTATCCTATGCCACCGTAGTGTGTACATATCTCACAGACAGCAAATGCATGTACATATACACATATATATGTAATTCGTTAAGAAAATGATTGGTTATTATTTCAAGATTGCAAGATAATTATTAGTTTTGCGTTCTTATGTCTGAACAGAATTTATTGGATCAGCGGAATCACCATATAAATATCAAAAATTGACTAAAAATAAAATTTTATAAATGAGATGAAACGGGGAAATGTGGATCCCATGTGAAACGCGGTTACATGTAGGTGGCTTCTAATTTCTGACGTGGCGGATTTGACGGCGTCTGTAACTGTACGCCTGTATACAAAAGAGGATCACAATTTGTTTTAGCGTCGAAACAGAGATGTTTGGGTACTGTTGATTTCGAAAATCAGACAAGGCAATTTAAACAACAAATTTTGATCAGAATTTCGTTTGATTAGATTAAACTCGACGGAGCTACCAAATTGGTTGATCGAAAAAGGTTTACGCACTAAGAAGATAAAAGCTAAGGTCTCTGCTCTTGAATCTCTTTAAGTTTCGTAGATGATTGTGAATATATTTTTAATGTAGATTTAGCTCCCTATTTATAAGGTTTTGAGTCGGTGATGATCATGTAATATTTGTTTTCTTTGTTCCATCAAGAAAATAAAAATTTTATTTTTTTCCTCGAGATTAGGAAATATTTCGTAAATCTCGGAAATCGGTTATTATCCAAACCCAATTGAGTTTCAAATAAACTCGCATGACGGTAATTGCGATTATGGACTTTTTTCGAATTCGAACCATCATAAATCAAGATCAATTGAACCTATCTTGATTCAGATCAGACTAAACCAAAGAATGCTAATCTCACTTCCAACAGTTACAAATGTAAGAATAAACTTGGATAAGTTAAGTGCACGGTATTCGAGCTCCTGTCCTGTGTGTAGCGGACCATGACAAAGAAAACTTCACGGATCGTCAATTTTGAATCACATGTGTGCTGTTTAGCTATTTCCCATTTTCTTGATTATTACACATAAAAAATATGCTACTAAGAATTTTAGATTCAAATCCACGCACGCAAAAACAAAAACAAAAGATTAATTTAAAAAAAAAAAAGAGAATTGAAATTGTTATAGCTTCTACCGACGAGCTTCTTAAAAATTACTGATAAATCTACTTATATATAATATAGATGTGATTTTTATGTGACGTGCGATTTATGAAAATGATTCACAACTTATTCCCAATGTATCTGGTAGGTCTTCTTTGCCAACTTGTGTAATTTATCAAAATTTTGTGTGTGTGTACATAACTACATATACACATTTTGGTTTTATGTATACAGATATTAATTAAACAACGTGATAATCGTGTCATATACAATATATTCTGGAATGTACTTCTAGACATAGGTCAAAGTATAGGGACGTTTTTAGAGATTGTGAATTTAAGCATGCATATATAACGATAATTATCCGTAGAATATCCTAATTTTTATCAGGATCATATTATGTTAAGACTTGACACTGTAAATAAACTAACCTAATTAAATAGAAAAGACGTCTTACAATTTTATGCACAAATATAGAAGCTGAACAAATCCAAGAACAAAAATCATAACTAGGAATAGAACACGAGGATCATGGTTGATTTAGATCAAAGAGTGTATGTAGAGCTAAATGTTAACCACCGGCAGGTCAATATTTACTCAATCCTTATTGTCAATAGAAAAACAAAAAATTATCCCTTTTCCAGTAAAAGAATAACTTTTGGATATTTTTTACCAAAAAAATAGTTTTGGGTATGATATACAAAATAAACAAATATAATACTATTTGATACAAGTCGTCACATGCGACTTATTTTCTGTGCTTCGCGGATAAAATTAGGGAAAATTGCATAAAAAACTCTTAAATTTGAATTCATTAGCAGTTTAAACCTTGAGAGTTTACCACTCTCACTCTGAATCATGAAAATAATAAAACTCACACTTTAAACACTTAAACTAGGTTTTTTTTTTACTCCGGCAAAAATTATAACGGTACAGTTAACTCCGTTAACGGAATAGTTAACACCGTTTTGTAAATTAAAACGTGGTTATTTTTGGGGACCGTTATTTAGTTTTATTGCAAACAAACCCCTAAAAAAACATATGAACATAGAACCCTAAAACAAGAACCCGGCGACAAAAAAATCAAAAATAGAAATCCCCAAATCGATTTGGGGATTTAGGGTTCCTGAGAGAATAAAATCGAGAAGAGGCAAGTGATCTGGTTTACGATTCAACGGAGTCCTGTTTCGAAATGGGGTAAGTCTTCTTCGTGCTGGTTTTGATTTCGTTTATCCACTTTTCTGGGTTTGCGATTTCGACGAGGTATTGGTTGGATTTCGATTCCTCTTTACTTTGTATACAGTGATGATTTTGGGGAAATGGTTCTTTGCTTCGAATTAATGTCGTGTTTCTAAGCCTTTTCTAACCTTATTTATTCGTTTGACAGTGATGATGTGAGTGTAAAGCTCGTAGTGAAGTATGGTGGTTCAATGATCAAAGAAAATGAAGATTACAAATACAATGAAATCATGGGTTGTAAGACTGTATATTGGAAACTGTCTGAGATTACATGGGAGAAATTTGGAGATTTCCTGAAGAGTGAAACGGTTAAAACAGAAATTAGGTTCGTATGGTACAAAAAATCAGGGGAGGAGATGAAGACGTTCAACTATGAGTTAGATGACACATATATGCTATGTTGGGCAGGGAAAGAAGCAGGTGAACTGGATGTGTTTATCGAACACGAGTGTTCTGACAATTATACTGAGGACATTGTCTACTACCTGCCAAGCAGCCAGCGTGAGGATCTTCAGTGTGATGAAGATGAGACTGTTGGTGGATATGAGGCTGGTCGGGAAGAGGACAGTGACAAAGATGAGAATGACAGTGAGGATAGTGATGATGATGTGAATAGGCCGAGAGAAGATGATGAGCCTGAGGATTATGAGAATGATCAGATTGAGGATGAAAATGAGGCTGTTAACAGAGATGAGAATGATCAGAATGAGGGTGAACATGAGGCTGTTGACAGAGATGATAATGAGGATGTTCAGAGAGATGAAAACAATAAAGAGGAGAATGGTCATCAAAGAGATGCTCCTGATTTGCATAAGGCTGATGATGGAGATGAGGTGGTATTAGATGCAGGAGATGGTGCTAATGATCAAAGGTTCAAGAACCTGTTTGATGAAGGGGAGACTTTGAGACCAGAAAAGGAAGCCTATGTTAATAGTGAAGAACAAAATGAAGCATCAAGGGAATCATAAGAAAGTGAGCAGGAGTATGGTTTAGGTGATAAAGTGTACCCAGATACAGCGTCTGAGACTGATGAAGAAAAGGACCAGTGGGTAAATAAGAAAAAATCAAGAGGGAAACAAAAATTTCATGGATCTTTGGATAAAGAACCTTACTTATGGTTGTTTCAGAAGTTTAATAGTGGCTTAGAGTTTAAGGATCAGCTGTTGAGGTACTCACTAAAGACTCAACATTATGTCAAGATGACTAAGTCTAAAAAAAACAGGATTGCTGTCATTTGTTGCGGTGAAGAATGTCAGTTTAGGGTATATTGTTCTTATGAGATACCTATTAACAAGTGGATGGTGAAAGTGTGTCGGTTGCATCAAAACCATGGAAAATCAAGTAGAGTGTCGATGCTTAAGCAAGGAGTTATCGCAAGATTGTTTAGGGAAGAACTGAGAAGGAATCTCAGTTTACAAGCAAATGAGATTAAAGACTCAGTGAAAGACAGATATAACATTGTTGTGTATGTCTCCAAGTGTTATAGAGGAAGGCGTATTGCCTTGGACAACATTCTGTCTACTCAGGCTACTCAGTTTGGGAAGTTGTGGGATTACGAGGCTGAACTTCATAGATCACACAAAGTCATCAAAACTGAACTAAACACTATACCAGTCAGTAATGGACAAATGTTTGACTGCTTTTACATCTGCTTTGAGGAACTTCGAAAGACTTGGAAGAGTTGTTGCAGGCCAGTTATTGGTCTAGATGGATGTTTTTTGAAATGGGAGTTGAATGGTGATTTCCTTGCAGCTGTGGGTAGAGATGCATATAACAGAATGTACCCAATTGCATGGGCTGTGGTGCGTGGTGAAAACAAAGACACTTGGGGCTGGTTTGTTAAGAAGCTGAAGGCAAGTTTGGACTTGATGAATGGAGAAAATTTGACCATAATTTCAGATAAGCAAAAGGCAATATATATTTCTGAAAATTTTGTTGTGCTTATGGTTTCTCATAATTTTAGTTTGATTTCATATGTATTGTTTCTCTTTTGCAGGGGTTAGTGCTTGCTATAGAGGCTGAACTCCCACGAGCTAAACACCGCATGTGTGCAAGGCATATATATGCCAATTGGAAGAAGCAAGGTTTCTCAAGGTCAGAATACAAGAATTTGTTTTGGGGAGTTGCTTATAGCTACACTGAAGGAGAGTATGAAGAGAAGATGGATCTTGTTAAGGAATATGATCCAGCTGCACATCAAGCATTGCTATCCACAGAGCCTCGTAGGTGGTGTAGAGCCTATTTCAGCAATGAGTCACACTGTCCTGATGTCCACAATAACCTGTCAGAAAGTTTCAATAGGACGATAAAGATGGCAAGATCAAAACCGGTGATTAACTTGTTGGAGGATGTAAGAAGACAGGCTATGAGAAGGATATCAAGGAGGTTTCTTAAGGCATACAAGTGTGACACAATTGTGACACCAATGACAATAGGAATATTGGAGAAAGCAAGGGTTGAAAAAAGGTATTGCTCAACAAACCGCAGTAGTTCAAGCCTATATGAAGTGGAGGAATTTGGTTGACAGTCAACTTGGCCACGCATCAGTGTGCATGTAGAAAATGGGATCTTACAGGTAATGTTTGCTTTCTTATTTTTCCTTGAATATGAGTTATGATTCCTATTTTACAGATTTTATGATTTTTAATGCTAGGCATACCATGCAAGCATGCTGTTTGTGTGCTAGATGACAACCAAGTTGATCCGGTTACTTATGTGGCTGACTACTACTACACACATAAATTAAAGAGCACATATACTGAAAATATCAAACCTGTAAACGGTGAAAAGCTATGGAAGAAGGTTAATAAGCCTCCAATAGGAATACCTGAGATGCGGAAGCCAAGAGGAAGACCAAAAAACCGAGACAGGATAAAAGAGCCTTTTGAAGATTTACAGAATGCGGGAAAGGCAACAAGACATGAAAAGATCCCACATTGTAGCCGTTGTGGTCAAGCAGGTCATATCAATAGGGGATGTAAGAATGAGCCTGTTGTGAAGGAAGGACCAAAGAACAAGCGTGGTAGACCAAAGAAAAATCCTGATGAGGTACATTCTCTTGTATTTCTTGTGAGAGCTCTTGTATTTACATTATATTGACTCTTCTATTTTTTTCAGATTCAGACAAATAGTAACCCAAAACCGAGAAGGAAGAAGTCTACTAATGCAACTAGCTCCCAACCTTTACCAGCAAGTGAATCAAGTTCACAGCCTCAGGTAAATTCTAGTGCTCCTCAGCCACTGCCACATATGAAAAAGGCTCCACGAGGACGACCGCTAAAGATCAGGAAGACCGGAAAACCTGGTAACATTCCAAAGGGTATTGGAACATTTTGGAGTCCATTCACGGATCGCCCTTTTGAAGTGTTTGGAGACCGTGTTTACGATAGGTCTCACATTAATCCACATCCTCCAGAAGACCCAAGACCGTCACAAGAATCAATCTGAGTTTTACACTCACATTAATCTTTTGTTTTAGACTCTTTGTTTTCATATGTAAGCTTTGGTTTAGACTTTGGGTTTTATGTATTGTGTAACGGCAATTCCTTTGGGTTTTACCAAAGATGAAAACAATGAACATGTTTGCTTTTGGCTTACATTATGTAAACTTTAAAGGTTCTTTCTTTAAAGCTTCTTTGTCGTTTTAAGTAACAATGACAATAAGACAATAACAATGAAATTATAAGTAACAAGAACAATGTCAACAAAGGAAATAGATACGATACAAATTTAAGATACTACAACACAATAGCATGAAAACACATGAAAAACTACTCCAACACCAAGTTCTACTCCAAACACATAAGGTATTGTAATGTCAACAAGACATGAGAAACTACTCCAACACCGAGATTCTACTCCAAAGACATAAGGTATTGTACCGTACTCTTTTCCTTAAGGATCAACACTTCCCGTTTAAGTGCTTCGCATTCCTCACGGGTTTGCTTCAGCTCTTCCAATATCTCACCCGGAGCTTGTGCTTTTACCGCGTTCTTGAATGCCATCTCTTGCTTCAAATTCCTAATCTCTTCTTTTTGCTCTCGAATGATATCTCTTGCCTCCAACAATGCTAGATGTTGCCACCCGTGTGGTTTCTCTTCATCAAACCAACGAAAAAAGTTACAAGATTCATAACGGTTACACATTATACGCCCTGTACAGCTGTAGAACCTACGCGCAGTGTTTGCATCAGTCCATGCTTTTACAATTTTTGCTGGCCGATTACAATCGCATACAACACCTTTGTCATCCTCGTATTCACTCGTAGATGAACTACAATTGTTAGCCATCTGCCAATTATCAAACAGAACCCCAATATTCACAATCCAATCCCAACTATGATCATCTACATACCATTATTCACCTACGATTCATGTGAAAGGGAAATCTGTCAATTCAAAGTTATCGACTTTCTTAGGATTTAACCTGTCAATTCAAATCGTAACCCAGATTCTTCTCGAATCTTAACCTCTGAATTCGAATCGTAACCCAGTTCAATTCGAATCATGTCAAAGTAAAAAACTTACAATTTCTCTCTTCTCCAACCGTTTGTGCCCTCGAATCATTCTACTGCGCCTTCAGGACTCCGTTGAATCGTAAACCAGATCACTTGCCTCTTCTCGATTTTATTCTCTCAGGAACCCTAAATCCCCAAATCGATTTGGGAATTTCTATTTTTGATTTTTTTTGTCGTCGGGTTCTTGTTTTAGGGTTCTATGTTCATATGTTTTTTTAGGGGTTTGTTTGCAATAAAACTAAATAACGGTCCCCAAAAATAACCACGTTTTAATTTACAAAACGGTGTTAACTATTCCGTTAACGGAGTTAACTGTACCGTTACAATTTTTGCCGGAGTGAAAAAAAAACCTAGTTTGAGTGTTTAAAGTGTGAGTTTTATTACTTTCATGGTTCAGAATGAGAGTGATAAACTCTCAAGGTTTAAACTGTTAGTGAGTTCAAATTTGAGGGTTTTTTATGCAATTTTTCCGATAAAATTATACTACGATGGAATAGACACACCGACATGGTTTGAACCTTTTAGCAACTCGATGTCTAATGACCGAGGAATAATGCACACAACGTCGTTGTCCATACGCCTTTAGTATACTAACACTTTTAAAAAGAATGATACATTAAACAAATTAAGAAAAATATCCTAGAGTATTTGACAAAAAAATTATATATATATCCCACAGTAAAACATTTTTGATCTAATTATTTTAGAATATTCTACAGTATTTGACAAAAAAAAAATATCCTACAGTAAAACATCTTTGATCTAATTATTTTAGAATATTCTACAGTATTTGACAAAAAAATAATATCCTACAGTAAAACATATTTGATCTAAGCATGTGCATTGGTTAGAAACGCAATATGGGTATCTCAACCAAAAAATATTATTATTTTAATATAATTTAGTTTTATAATTAAATTTTAAATTAAAAATAAAATTAAACAAATAAAAAATTAACACATGTAAAAAAAGAGGTGAGACACATAGAAATGAGATACCCTATCTCTTTTCTTTCTTCACTTTTTTTTTTTTTTAATGGAAAGTGTGTCATGCACATGCTCTAATTATTTTAGAAGATGATATGCACTAATGTTGGGCCTTATTTTACAAGCCACTAAATGGTAAAATTGTAAATAAATCTAATTCATTTATCGCGTGTGTTTTTTAAAAAATAGTATCGATTTTCGACGTAGTTTTATAATAATATTTCATATAATTTATTACCAATAACATTAATTATATGATATTACGCTATTTTCTTACAAATCACACGCGAAAACATTATCACTTATTTTACGGTTTTGTCATTGTGCGTTTATTTCCCTACAAATTATGGCCCTCCAATCCATATTGGGGTCATTTAGCAATGTAACCCATTTTAGTATAGTAAAGAACTAAACACAATTTTTTATAAGTGATATACAAAACTAACCGATGATTTTGTAATTTGTATGATGACTTTAGTAATAGAGAGATATAGAAAACATTTCCAAAATAAGACAAACATATATATATAATTGTTTTGGGATTTTTTTCGTAATTTTGGGGGAAAGTCTCCTGTAACACAAGGCAAACGAGATCAAAGGTCGGAAAACACCTAAATGGTGTATTTTCCGATGATTCATCGACGTTTAAGTCAGTAACAAAGAAGAAAAACCACATAGATTTGCGTCAGGAACATAAAAAAATTGGAAAATGTGGAAAATATAAAGTTATGGTGATTCCAGGCCCTGAGAAATGATGGATATGCGGAATATCTGGACAGACTTGAGTGAATAGTAATCAGAATTTTAGTCGGAATATTCGAGCCACAATACTGAATATTTCATGGAATAGAGATGAGATGTGGTCTCAGAAGTTAAGAAAAGCTAAGTGTTTTTAGAGAAATCTCTAAAAAAGGTGAAAAATTCGATCCCCCACTCTCGGAGAGTGAAAATTGTATTTATAGAAGATACATGATCCGAGTTAGTATACGGGGTTATGTTGGTTTGGGTGGGTCAGATTATGGATCATTTGTTGGATCAGGTACGTGATACTAAAGTGCTTTTTCTACGTATTTCCTTTGTCGCTTATATCTGCATCCCCGACAAAACGGTTTATGCAAGCGCCCCGCCGAGTCCGTGTTGTTTCAGCGATTTATGCGCTGTCACATGTTCTGAGCGCCCACACCTTTAACTTTCCCCTAAGCATCAATTGGTTGTTTTTTCCTGTCATATATCAATTGGTTGCTTTTTCCTGTCATATATGCCAAAATTGGCCAGAGATAAAATTATTGTGAGAGTACTTTAATTCAAAGAAGTATTGGAGGAAAAATACATATATAATCTCACGTATATTTACCTTTTCCGATGTCCTTTTGAGGGATATCGGGTTCTTCTTACATTCCCAGATACCCCTACCCGGTTATCTGAGAGTCTTACCTTCCCGAGTATTGCTACCCGAATTATGTTGCCATTGTTGGGGAGTCGACGAGTACATGTCCGAGTTACTCTTCTCTCTACTACCGCACTCTCCAGATAATATAGCACGAGTTGGCAGGTTCATGGAAATGCAACCCCTTCCCACTCTCGACTCCTTAGTACTTCCCGCTCCTGCTAACCGAGAACAGTTTTGGGAGAAGGTGGTGATTAATTTCTCTATCCTAACTTGTCATATGGTTTAACCACCTAGTCTCGTAACTGCACTCTCTCTAAGTGGCACATTTTTCGGTCAAGTGGCCATCTAATCTATAGTGACACTGACACATCATACAACCGGTCCTATCTTGTTTTAAGGTTCAACCATTTAGTCTCGTAACCGCATCCTCTCATTGTGGTACGCTTTTAGGTCAAATAGCCGTTTAGCTTAATATGACCTAAAATCTAGTTTACTAAGCTAAACGTGTCATTCTCTGATTCGTAAGTCCAAAAAGAAATTATTTATCCCAACAATATCTTACCGACAAAAATAGTTGAAAAGTTATAAAAATTCTTAGCAATCGATAAACAAAACTAATTAAAGAAAGAAAGAAAAAAAAACTTTTCTGGTCCATATATCCCTATTTAAGTCAGTTGTACAATTTCTTGGATTTTAACGGCAAACTGGTGATAAAGGAAGTATAATTGATGTACTAGTCTAATCTTTTAAGTTTGTGTAAATTGCGTAAAAACTATTAAAAAAACAACTGTGAATCCTGCGATTCGTGCATCCTTCCAAATTTAGTCACATATTTTGATTTTATTGGTCACATATTTTACGACTACTCGTGCATCCTTCCAAATTTAGTTGACCTTTTTTTTGTTAGTTTATGATTATATGTTGTTCACACAAAGCAATTTGGTAGCTGAGATGATCAACTTTAAGACCAATCACAAACCATAAGTCAAATGTTTCGCATTAACTCGTGGATCTCAGCCCGAAATTTGACTTGAAATAACTTAAACTTTAAATTATTTATTAGTTCGATATGCATTGGATCTAGAAGTTTTTATTATAGGTTATAATGTTGAGTCGTTGTCCTTCCATTAATGTCAGTGCCCTATTTCCTAACCTCACTTACGCTTTTTCTTACTGGATATTAGTATTACTGTATCACCCACATTCTAACACGAGATAATTTTATATTTACTATAACCTCAGTGCTAAAATACTTTCATTTGATTCATAATTCTGTAAATTATTATAGTATAATTCTGTAAATTATTATAGTATAATTCTGTAAATTATTATAGTTTGGGACAGAAGTCAAAGTCTTTACAAGTACGACTGCGCTACGTTACGTATTGCCAATTCATAGAAGCTGTCAAAATAAATTATACGGAACTTTTGATTAAAATTATTTTTGTAAATATTGAAGAAACAAAATCGAATTTTGTCGTTCACTATTATAATTAGTTTTTTTCTTTTCTTTTTTGGTTTCTTTCCCATTATTTGCATATAATTCTTTGTCGGCGTTTTTACATAGAGTTTGTTCGTTTGCCTGCCGCAGGTGGCTGCCGCTGCGACTTGTGGCCAAACGCTGCGATCAGACGCGGTTGATATTGTTCGTTTGGCTGCCGCGCGGTTGGACGCTGCGACTGGTCGCAGACCTGTTCGTTTACCGGCCGCGCGGTTGGCCTCTCTAATCGCAGACGCAACTCTAATCGCAACGCAACGCTGGAGAAATCCAGCGTCCAAAAATTGCGATCGCAGGTCACTGCGACCAGACGCTGCGTTTGGCCGCAGGAGGCTGCGTCAAGTAAACGAACAACTTTTAGCCGCTGGCCGCAGCCGCAGTCTCCTGCGGCAGGTAAACGAACAGACCTATAGCTTTGTGATTTAGGATGGTAAAACTTTCCTACAAAGGTCAATGAACTAAGTCATATACGTGAACATAAAATGGTGCTTTTTACGCGTTTTTGTTAATTAAGGTATCATTTGCAAGCAAAATGTTTTTTTTATTAAAAAAGATATATTTGCATAAATTAACACTTTTTATTTTGGAATTTTTTAGCATGTAAATGACGAAAATACCATTCCCTCAGTCTATTCTGAAAGCATAAATGAAACAGGGCTAAAACAGAGAAAATATATGAACTTTCATGTTCTTCATCAACTAAAGAAAAATGTTACATTGTTGTGCCTTTATATAGGCTAAAGATACAAAAAACTTTTAACTTAGCCTAATCACTTTCACAAGATCCAAGTAAAGCAAACTTGTTTTGCAACTTGATTTGACCAGTTGGCTTGTCTATGAAGCTTTCGTTTTGTGTGTTCTGCTTTTGTCAGAGACAACTGTTGTTGCAGGTGGAGTGATGGGCTTCTCTTTCTGTTGCAGGCCCATCTCAATATCTTTAGTCTTGGGCTTTTCTTCCTTGTCTAGGTCCAGTGAATTTGGTTTTGTTTTTGGTACCCAAATTTGCTTTAGTGTGTTGACATTCCCCCTCAAACTTTGTGTGGATGATGCAACCACACCAAGTTTGAATAGTATATCACAAAAACTATGAATGGGTAAGGACTTGGTGAATATATCAACAAGTTGATAGGCTGAAGAGATGTGATGCACAATGAGAGTTCCAAGAGCTACCTTTTCCCTTACATAATGAAAATCCACTTCAAAATGTTTGGATCTCTTATGCATAGCAGGAATGACAGTGAGGTAGACACTAGACATGTTGTCACAGTAAAGCTCATGAGCACACGACTGAGGAATCCCAATGTCTCTCAATAAATTTCCCAACCAAGAGAGCTCAACTGCAGTTTCAGAAAGTGTTATGTATTCAGCCTCAGTGGAGTTTCGAGAAACTGTGGCTTGCTTCTTTGCTGACCATGAAACCAAATTAGATCCGAAAAAATGCAAAAACCACCAGTAGAGCGTCGAGTTTCAGTGCATCCTGCCCAATCACTGTCACTATACACTCTGACTGTTAAATCAGAATTGGAAGTGAAGTTGATACCATAATCTGTGGTTCCTCTGTGATATCGTAAAATCCTTTTTAACATATTGAAATCCGCAACACTTGGAGCATGCATCCTTTGGCAGATGAAGTTTACTGCAAACTGGATGTCAGGACGAGTCAAAGTAAGGTATTGTTGTTTACCTGCTAAGCTTCGAAAATAAGTAGTTTCATGAAAGAGTTCCTCTTTATTTGCAACTCTGTCAAGCTGGAGAGGAAGAGGATTTGGCATTGGGGAACATTCTGACATCCCAGCAACTTGAAGAAGATCTTCAGTGTATTTTTTTATTTATTGAGAAACAGACCATCAGAGTGAAAATGTGCTTGAATTCCCAAAAAATAATGAAGCCGACCCATGTATTTCATTTTGAAAGTTGTATTAAGAGATTGTAGCAAGTCATCAATGAGCTTGTTTTTCCTTCCTGTAATGACCATATCATCTACATAAAGCAGAAGGAGTATGACATTCCCATCTTGCTGATATACAACTAAAGATGGATCATATTTGCCATAGATGAAACCAAACTATAGCAAAAAATCACTGAATTTGTTGAGCCATTCTCTAGGTGCTTGTTTGAGTCCATAGATTGCCTTGTGGAGTTTGAAAACGTATGCTGGATTGACTGGATCAATAAAACCTGGAGGCTGATGCATATAAATGTCTCAGTTAAATTACCATGAAGAAATGCATTTGTAACATCAAGTTGTTTGATATCCCAGTTTAAAGTTACTACTGTATGAAGTATAGAACGGACTGTAGCAGCCTTCACTACAGGACTGTATGTATCCAAGTAATCGATGCCCTCTTCCTGGTCAAAGCCCTTAGCCACTAAACGTGCTTTGAGCTTGTCTAAAGTGCCATCAGCATTTAGTTTGGTTCTGAAAACCCATTTTCAGCCCAAGATATTCATAGTTGGTTCATATGGAACAAGGGAGAAAGTTTTTGTCTCGTCAAAGGAAGTCATTTCCTTATTCATAGCACCATTCCAGCATGGGTGCTTTAAAGCTGCAGTAACTGTTTTTGGTTCAGGTGGTGTAGAGGTGATTGACAGCAGGACATATCTTCTATTTGGTTTGATGATCCCTGTTTTTGAACGAGAAAGTTTTTGTCTCGTCAAAGGAAGTCATTTCCTTATTCATAACACTATACCAGCCTGGGTGCTTTAAAGTTGCAGTAACTGTTTTTGGTTCAGGTGGTGTAGAGGTGATTATCGGCAAGACATATCTTCTATTTGGTTTGATGATCCCTGTTTTTGAACGAGTGATCACGCCATGTGTTGACAGAGGTGTTTGTGTTGGAACATAGTTGAATTGTTAAGAGGAAGTATCTGGAGCAAAGACAGGTTGCAAAACAGGAGACACTGATGCAGGTTCTGATGCAGGTTTTGCAATATCTGTCTCGCGAGATGAGGAGGGGTAGCTGTTTCTTATAGAAGCAGGGTCAAGGCCTGTCGTACACCCTGTACTAACTCTCTCATGTGCAATAGACACTACAAAAGATTCAAGTGCTGGAAAATCAGTATCAGTGAACAAATGTGCAAAATCTGTTGGTAGAGAGATGATGTATGGGAATTAAAACTGCAGGTGGAGCAGATCTTTGAGCTGGTCCTGCAGGTGGAGTCTAAGAGGTTGCGTGAGAAGGAGCCCTATGAGCTTGTTGTGGAAGCAAAAAACTTTGTTGCCAGGCTGCAAGCAGAGGAGTTGATGCCTTCAATTGCAGATGTGAGTACATTGTAGCAAAGGGGAATACTGATTCATCAAAAAGGACATGTCTGTTTATGTAAACACGCCCAGTAGGAGGATAAATGCACCTATATCCTTTGTAGTTTTCATTGTAACCTAAAAAGACACATGGTAAAGATTTCAGATCAAGCTTGTTTGAATTGTATGGCCTTAGAGATGGATAACAAACACAACCAAATACTCGTAATGCAGAATAATCTGGTTTCTTGCCAAATAAAACTTCGTAAGGACTCTGATGGTTTGCAAGCGTTGAGGCAGGACGAATATTGTTCAGAAAACTTGCAGTAAAAAAAGCTTCAACCCAAAACTGTTGTGGCAGTTTGCTCTGAAACAGCATAGACAGACCAAGTTCAGTGATGTGTTGATGCTTCCTTTTTGCAATCCCATTTTGTTGGGGAGTGTTAGGACACGAGATGAGCTGTTTGATGCCACACGAAGTCAAATGATCCACAAATTTAGTATTAATGAACTCTCCACCACCACCATCACACTGAAACATTTTGATTTTTAAACCTATCTGATTTTCAACCAAGGACTGAAACATCTTGAAGGTGGAAAAGAAATATGATTTGAATTTAAGTGGATAGAACCAACAATATCTTGAGAAATTGTCAATAAAGACTACATAGTATTTGAATCCTTGAAAGGAACAAACTGGAGAAGGGCCCCAAAGATCACAATGAATCCTCTCAAGAGGTCTAAAAGCTGTAAAGACAGAAGAAGAGAAAGGCAGTCTAACACTCTTTCCAAGCTGGCACGACTCACACAGCTTGTTGGTGTGTTTATTGATAAAGATGGCTTTGCTACTGGATAAGTGATGGAGAACCTCTGAGCTGGGATGACCAAGTATTTTATGTCAGACTTCATCACTGGTGCTTTGTTGTCTGGTGGAATAGAAGGCAATGAAAGCAGGATTCTCCAAAACATATAAGTCCTCATGTCTGTTTCCTTGTGTCAGGATCTGCTTTGTTTGCTTGTTCTTTACACAGACACTATTAGCATCAAACTTAAAGGAACATGGATAATCTGCAGTAAGCTTAGATACATACAATAGAGATCGAACAATATCAGGACAAACAAAAACGTCCTTTAAGGATAAAAGTACCTGACATAGTGTGAAGAGGAACTGAACCAACATGTGTAATACTAATAGGCAAGAAGTCTCCATTGCCTACCAAGACAGAATCTCTTCCACGATAATCTTGAGATGTCTGAAGATTCTGAGTGGAATTAGTGATGTGAGCAGAAGCTCCAGTATCTGGAAAACACTCATTTCCAGTGTGAGATGGTTCCTCAGAGACACGCAGAGCAACCATTGCATTTGGAAGTTCCTCACTTTGATAGGAAATATCAAAATGTTTGTAACACTTGAGAGCACTGTAACCAAATCTCCCACATATCTGACATGTTGGACGATTTCCAAACTGTGAATCAGGGTTGGCTGAGGAAATTTGTTGATGGAAGCCACGACCTCTGGTGGAGAAGGAACCTCTGCAATGGTTGTTTCCAAACCTTGTGTAAGAGTTTTCCCGTCCACGAAATCCTGAGAAATCAGTGTTGGAATAGCCAAAATCATTCCCTGGTGTGTTGACAGTGAAAGCAAGATGAGGAGAGACAGTTGTATCTGTAAGATAACCTTGAAGTCGATCATCATAGCCAGTCAACTTTGGAACAACATCTTCAAAGGTGGGACTCGGAAGCAGATCCATTGAGTTCTTAGTAGTGGTTTTAATCGGCTCATACTCTCTCCCAAGACCATTCAAGGCAGCAAAAACTCTCATTTTTTTCCTGTAACTGGACTACCAACAGATGCAAGTTGATAACAAAGGCTTTAAATTTCTCCTAAGTAAGAAGACATCGATTTTTCATTCTTACACACATTTTGCAGTCGACGTTGAAGCTCAAAAAGGCGAGATGATGAAACTCTGTTAAAGGGCTTGGCGATAGAGATCCATACCTCATGAGCAGTGTTGCAATGAACAACAACACTGAGTATATTCTCAGCAAAGGAACCCATAAACCATGAACGAATGAATTGATCAGTCATTCACCACATGAGGTGCTCTGGATTCGGCGCCAGTTGGTTGGTGTTGTTGATACCAGGAACTGAGACCATAGGAGGCGGCGAGGCAAGAGAGTCATCGACAAAGCCCATAAGTCCCTGACCAGAAAGAAAAGACTCGAACTGTGTTTTCCAGAGAAGATAAGTCTTGCATGTGAGGGTAACAGTGACACAGTTTGAAATATTAGGTGTAGGAACAGAATAGAGATCCATGGCTCTAATACCATGAAAGCAGAAATGAAACATGGCTAAAACAGAGAAAATATATGAACTTTCATGTTCGTCATCAGTTAAAGAAAAGGGTTATATTGTTGTGCCTTTGTATAGGCTGCACACTCAAACCCTAAAGATACAAAGAACTTCTAACTTAGCCTAATCACTTTCACAAGATCCAAGTAAAACAAACTTGTTTTGCAACTTGATTTGACCAGCTGACTTGTATGATGAAGCTTCAGTTTTGTGTGTTCTGCTTTTGTCAGAGACAACCGTTGTTGTAGGTGGAGTGATGGGCTTCTCTTTCTGTTGCAGGCCCATCTCTATATCTTTAGTCTTGGGCTTCTCTTTCTTGTCGAGGTCCAGTGACTTTGGTTTTGTTTTTGGTACCCAAATTTGTTTTAGTGTGTTGACATATTTGTGTCTGTCCACAAGTGTATATAAACAAAATTATCATTAATAATAACAAAAATACTAAAAAATTATAAAGGGTAAACTAAGTAATAAAAAACTATGTAAAATTTAGAAAGTATTATTATTTTGCAAAACACCCTAAAAGAAAACGTCGTCCATTGCAATTCTTGGATTTTTTTTTTGTAGGTTTGATTGATCTTCCTCTTTCATCACGGGATATTTACCAAACATGTACGACCTTGATTTGTGTACTATATCAATGCTTGGGAAAAACGAAAAAGATATTTCGTACTGTATATATAATATACTGTATATATAATATACATATAGTTACATAGATATTCGTATCTGTGTGAGTTTGTGACGGTAGACTACGGTATGGGTAATTTTGTCTTGGCTTGCATCACTTTTCCGAGCTGTGAACTTGTGATTAATTGTCGTCAGTTATGATTATTATTATTATTATTATTATTATTATTTTTTTTTTTTTGAACATTAGTCAGTTTATGATTATTACATGCACGTCCCAGGTTTAACAAAAACACTTATATATATATTTTTGGTCAACAAAAACACTTATATTAAAATGTCATTTTTCCCTCTCTTTTCTTAGCAGCAGAAAAGTCGGCTTTAATAATCAACACAAACCCACATTGTAATTGTGTACAGGGCCGGGTTAACTAGGGGGAAAGGGGACGATCGCCCCAGGGACCTGACAATTTTTTAAATATTTTTTTAAGTTTTAATTTATATATTTAATAATTTTTAATAAATATATATATAAAATGAGATCAGTTTTACAGTAAAAAGATTACAGATATATATATTTTTCAATTTTCATAACTAAATTTCTAAAAATTTCATATAAAATAATTAAAAATTTTATATGTTTTAAAAAATACAAAAATCTTTTCTTTTTATAAATATAAATAGCCTAAACTTTTTTTATTGCCCATGACCCCAAAAAATATTGAGACGGTCCTGTTTGTGTATATAATTATAAATCAGAATGACAACTCACTTCCTAATTCATGAGTTCAAGATGGGGAAAATGGTTATTTAATTCTCCAAGTATTTGTAATTGCATGATTTATTCTCCAACTATTGAATGCGTAATTTAAATATTCAAGTTAACGTTGATTTCATAAATTTAGATATGAGAAAAATCAACGTTAACTAAGAAAACGGAGACATTAGCGTTGACTTTTTATGAGTCCAATTTTGCGAAGTCAACGTAAACTTGAGAAAATAATTTGATAACCTAAAAGTTGGAAAATTAATCTGCAAAATTATAAAACTTGAGGAATTAAAAGATCTTAATTTAAAAAATATACACATAATTGTTAAAGTTTAGTTTCTATCTATTTTAAAAACAATTGATAAAAAAGAAAAAGATTTTTTTACATGACCCAAAAACAATAAGTAGAGTTTTAGAAAGTAATTTAACAAACATATATTTTTTAATTTTTTAAATGTTACAAGACAATTTTTAAAATTATTATGAATAAACCGTAATAATTTATGTGTATATTATTAAAATGAAGACTAATTTTTATTAAAAACATACTATATTTGGAAATGCTCATTTAATTTCCCAAGTATTTGCAATTGCTTGATTTATACCCCAACTATTGAGTGCCAACTATTAAGTGCTCAATTTAAATCCTCAAGTTAACGTTGACTGCACAAAATTGTACTCATAAAAAATCAACGTTAACGTCTCTGTTTTTTAGCTAACATTGACTTTTCTTATACCTAAATTTATAAAGTTAACGTTAACTTGAGAATTTAAATTGTGCACTCAATAACTGATGAATAAAATCAAACGTAAATATTTGGGAAATTAAATGAGCATTTTTCCTTTAAGACTAGGGGTGGGCACTTCGGTTTGTGGTTTGGTTTCGGTTCGGTTTTTTTGGTTTTTTGGTTTTATAAAAATTCAAACCATATAAAAACCATATATATTTCGGTTTGGTACGGTTCAGTTTTTAACGGTTTTCGGTTTATCGGTTTTATAAAAAATGAAACCATTTAAAAACCATATGCAATTTTGGTTCGGTTCAGTTTGGTTCGGTTACGGTTTTTAGTTTGGTTCATAACTTTTGATAAGGCTCATACAATAAGCAAAAATAAAATGAATGTATAAATAATATATTAAGCTTATAAGTAGGCATACTAATAAGTACAAAAACAAAAAAAAAATCAAAGATTAGAATCAAAATCAAATTGTTCGTAAATCCAAATCATCAATAAAAATCAAGACTAAAAAAAACCTAGAAAATAGATAAAAATAAGAAAATTCAGATTCTTATCATTATCATTAGCCACGATTGTTCGTCTCCTCATGTTGCTTATGAATCTCTGATCAACAAAATTAACAACAAATAAAGAAAATCAAGAAAGCTATATAAAATTAATAAATCTAAACTAAACCAAAAAACAAGAATGGATAAATGATAAATCTAAACCAAACCAAAAAAATATAAAGTTACATAAAATTAATCTAAAATGTTGGCAAAAAAAAAATTAATCTAAAATATAAAAACCGAAAAAACTATTCGGTTATATGGTTTTAAACCAAACCAAACCGAAACCGAACTCTTAACAAGAATGAAAACCAAATGAGTTTTTAGCTTACACCATAACCAAACCATATGATTTATTTCGGTTTGGTTTGGTTCGATATTTTCGGTTACGGTTTTTTTTGTCCACCCCTAGACGCGTAGTCCAAGCCCAGACATAGTAAGTTATTAACAAGTGAGTTGAACAAATAATTAATTATATTTCGAAGACAGTAAGGATGATTCTTTTTGTGTTTTCATGATATTAGGATAAAACAAAGTTTCGGGGAATTTGAAGTATATAGGAATATTGAACATTAACAAAAAAAAAAAAACTAAAATTTCCGATTGGATGAATAAAAAGCATTTCGCATTTCTTAAAATTGATGGATGTGGATATTTCATTTTGTCATTTACAAAACTTGTTGACAGAAACAAACTCCTAATTTTCTCTACTAATTTGACCTTAAGTGCCACCAAATCCACCACTCTTTATATTATATACAGAGGTTTATACATCAAATTTTCTCTACTAATATGACCTAATTTTCTCTACTATTTTGACCTTAAGTGCCACCAAATCCACCACTCTTTCTATCTGCTACAAATTCCATTTATAAGAGATCAATCAAACAAATATTTCTATCTGCTACAGATTCTATTTATAAGAGATCAATCAAACAAATATATAAAAAAAATACAGCAAACTAAATAACACATTTAATTACCGTCGCATGATATTACCGTTTGTAGGGAAATAAATTATTTAAGTGGAAAAGACAAGATTTCAATTTGTTTTTGATGGCGACAATATCAGACTTATCAATAGTAAAAACTGTTCGATGTAAACATAAGACTAGAGAATCTATAAAGCGGTCAGACCACAAGCTTCATTATTGTCCACTCGAATCCAAGTTTTGTAACTCATATTCGACATCTCGTTTTCCAGAAGTTGATAGTTATCCAACTATGTCCCCTTCTATTGAACTTTTTTAGAGTTTTCTGTTGGGAAATTAGATCTACCAAACCAAATTGAATTCAAATTATAATCCGTTTTTTTTTTAATCGTGGTCAGATAGATGCATATATAGAGAGAAATTTTTTGGATAACGAAATAAGTTGGAAGATATATTACTGGTTCATGTTTTAAAAATGTGATACAATTATTATTTCTCATTTATAAACTATTTTTAATAAAGATAATGGCATATAAAATATATGTCTTACATGTTAAAAATATAACTAAAATCGCTTCATAAATTTATAAATACTAGGTCTTTTATATTGTTTTGTTATTATTCAAGCGTCTACTTTTTTTATGTCGTTGCACTCTTTCTATATTTTTGTGTTTATAATAAAATTTAGAAGATTCAAAAATTAGGTTATAATTCTGTGAAGAAATCAATTATGTTTGACTTAATCTTATATTCGAGATTGGGATATAATTTCGAGTTTTTTTATTTGTTTTTTGATTTTATCTCTGCGAATCAAATACAAAAACAAGAACACGTATTTGTTCATCCAGTTCCCTTACGATATATCTGGGAGTGGAACTAAACCACAATGCTTCCACTATGATCAGAGGAGTACAAGTAATCTCACCCACTTGTTTATGATCACAACTATATGCGAAACAAGCTTGCGGATTTGAGTCGAAGATCATTCTTCGCCGAAAGAGACCCATGCGACTTCCGCCGCAAACTACGCAACGAGCAACCGGAATCGAGCTGCCGTCGATCGCTGAAAAAGAAGAGCTGAAGCTTATTATGTGATTACTATGTGGATTATATTACTACGTGATTACTATTTTAAGCTTACAAATACAATGATCAAAATATAAATAATCATATAAGATCACGTAGTAATATGTTAAACTATGTAAATCACTTATGTGTAAACAAAAAAATAATGTTTATTAGTTAAAATATATGGCCACATTTTATTAATTTGCTTTAAGCTTTTAAATTAGCGGCACTGACTATAACGAGAAGAAATATATTAACTTTAAGAGGCTATGATAAGATGTAGCTTAGTGATTTGTGTACATGTTGATGTTGTATTATCATCCAAATTTAAATTCCCATATACAATATTAGTATGTTGTTGATAAAAAAAAAACATTTGAAAAAATGATTAGCATAGGAAAACGATGGAAACCATAAATGATATATGAAAGAGAGAAAAAAGGGGCTTTTGCGAAATTCTCAAATGGAATAATTATGAAATGAATAGTCAAAATAATTGATTAAGAAGAAATTCCATGTGACTTCTTTTAACGTTGGTGGGGTTCTATTCTATCCTCCCTCGCTCGTAAGTTCCTCATGTGCACACATGCCATTCCATGTGGATCTCTATAAATCAAACCCTTTTCTATCTACATAATTCAATCATTAATTATTTGTTCAACACTCAAGATGAAATTTGGGGCAACTCAAATTGAAAGATCGATCTTACAAACGATTGAATTGAATAAACGTATTTGGTTATGGAAAATCGCGTTTGGGTGCAACGGCATTCCATTAAATGGTGTATTTGTAGGGACAAATTTATTCGAATGAAACGTAGGGAACATGTGAGAGGAATGAAGTGATAAATAATGACTAATGATATGTAGAGTTTTCAAATATCCTCATGCTTTCATCTCTTTACAAAAAAAAAATCATTGTACGAACTTATCTCTCTCGAATAATTGCTTCGTGACGCATTCATGACCATGACATGACTGATGGTCCACTTCGTCGTTTATGAAGAAGAAACCTTCGAACCTCGTGGGCTTTTTCCATAGGCCCAATTTTGAAAATATCATTTATGGTTTTACTTAATGGAGAATCCTATAATTTGGGCCCTTTGTATAGATACAGGAATCTCATGGGCTCTCTCAAAAAAAAAAAAATTAACATGTGGATTTGCCATAAAAGAAAATGGGGTGAGAGAGGCTCGAACTCTCGACCTCAGGATCACTCAGTAGCTATGAGACCTACGCGCTAGCCAACTGCGCC
This sequence comes from Eutrema japonicum, assembly GCA_030161315.1. Taxonomy (NCBI): domain Eukaryota; kingdom Viridiplantae; phylum Streptophyta; class Magnoliopsida; order Brassicales; family Brassicaceae; genus Eutrema; species Eutrema japonicum. The sequence continues at coordinate 10,773,364 of BSQW01000006.1, forward strand.
ACCACCCCAAATGCTTTGTCATTCAAAGTTAAACATTATATTCGCGTTTTCTAGCTTTGTTTTTTTTTTCTTTCTTACTTGCTGATAAAGGATATTCTATTAAAATAGGGTACATAAAACTAATAAAAAGCTATGACTATTTGAATCATAGATTTTGGAAAGTTAAAATGAATGAAAGTAGTTGAGCTTACACTTTAGCTATATTTGAAGTATCAATTAAGCTAAAGTGAGAAGGTAAGAGAGAAGAGCTAACTCACTCTATACTACTAGTTGATATGTTTTGATTGTTTGCTTTTTCCATGTCTTTGTTAGATAATATATAGTTTTTTTTGTTTCGTTAACAGAATATATATATATAATAATTGAATATTAAAAAGATGGGTATCATAAATATGCATTGTCAACATAACAACATTTTTCTCTATTCTTTTGAAAATATTAGAGTTGATATATATAATTATTCATAAGTAATAAGAATATGTAGCCGTTGCTATTGGAAAGCGTTACATAATTTTTTGGGTTAAAAAAGTGTTACGTAATTAGTTTTTTTATGATAGAATTTGATAGGATTGATCTTTAATTTTGTTTGTCTAAAAATTACTGTAAAATTATCTGCAAAACCTTACAAATCATACCAATTTATTTAAATCTATTTTACAGAAAGATGAACAGTAAATGATTTTATAGTTTTACGTTGGATTCTGCTCGGGTGATTTCGGAACTCTTGGATATGAGTCAGCTTGCTGTCACTCACTTCCGAAGCATTCTAGATCACTGCCTATTTTTCAGGAACGTCTTATCTTTTCCCAAAAGCTCTCAAGTTTCAGGTGCAGTCCATCTACCAAGCAATCTATGGTCTCGTTCCCTTTTATAACAGAAATAAACTGGCATCCTATTCCACTTGAACACCAATAAATCTCTAGACCCGTATGGTCTAACTTCAGAGCAGCGTGGAACATCCATTCCTTTTAATCTAAATAAAATGTGATTGGATTTGGTTAAACCATGTTCAATATTTAATACCAAAAATCCAATCGTTTAACCAAATCCAATCATATTTTATTTGGATCAAGTTGAAATAACATTCTTTTTAATCCATAAATTTCACATTTAGTTCACTCATTTCCAATATTTTCTTCTTCTTTGGTGATTTTCTCTGCTTTGGTGTGGAGGTTTTCTCGGTCTTCTTTCGTGTGGTGGCGGTTTCTTTCCGATCCCAGTTTTAGATATTCTGGTGACCGGTTTCTCAAAAGTGGAGGTGGCGGAGGCTTTGGTAAAATTGTTTCCGTTTTAGGGTTAAAATGTCTCCAATTTGAATCGTTTTGGACTTGCTATAAACCGGGCCTATTATAGGTTGAATTTGGACTTCGTTTGTTTGTTTTTTTATTTCGCATATATTTTCTTCAAATTTTATAAATTTAAAAATCAAAATCTATAAAAATGAAAACTCTTTGACAAAAAAAAACTGAAATTTTTTATATAAATAAAGTCATTTTTCGTGTAGTCGCACCGTGTTTTATAAAACTCTAAAAGGACAACATAGGTTTTTGAAAGCAGTTAAGTGTGACAGTTAAGTTTTTCCAATTAGTATCTTCTGGTCCAGTGGGTGTAGATGAGTCGTCGATATTACCAGTGAACGAGAAACTGAAATAGTGAGTCTCAAACAAAATGCGCCATGTATCATAATTCATATTATTCATGTCAAGGATTATGGGTATGTGGGCCCGAATCTGAGTGAGAGAAGCCGCATATGTATTGGTGGTGGCCATTGATGAAGATTTAAGAGAACGTATGGGAAAGAGTAAAAAAAAATGAAAAGAGAGAAAGAAAAAGAAAAAAAAATTGAGAGAGTGACCGTATCAGATGAGAGAGACACTAAAATTGAGAAAAAAATAATTTTTTAAAGAAGAAATTGCAGAGAGAAGAGTAGAATGAAGAAAAGAAAAGAGGCAGCTGAGATTTGAGAGAGATCTAGGTTAGAGACAAAACTCTGATACCATGTTGATTAGAGAATAGCACAATGCTCGCCTCTCTCTATATTCCATTGACTATATATATAAAGCATTACAACGGTCATGTAATAAGTGTGAAATATACACATTCCTATTATACAATGTTTCCTTATCTATCAATCTATGGTCTTGTTCCCTTTTACTTGGGATCCTATTCCACTTGAACACATAAGTCTCTAGACCTGTATGGTCTAACTTCAGAGCAGCGTGGGACATCCATTCCTTTTAATCCAAATAAAATGTGATTGGATTTGGTTAAACCATGTTCAATATTTAATACCAAAATCCAATCATATTTTATTTGGATCAAATTGAAATAACACTCTTTTTAATCCATAAATTTCACATTTAGTTCACTCATCTCCAATATCATCTTCATATCTCCAATATCTTCTTCATGTACCTCGCACCATCATTTTGAACTGATTTTTTTAGAGATTTTGAAATTTCATTTGAGCGGCTTCCCTCTTCTCTCTCCATTCTGTCTAGATCTCAAAGTCTCCTCTTTCGTTGCCTCTCTGGCGATTTGCTTTGCTGGGAGGACCCCTTTTTTTTTTTCCTTTGCTCGGTGCTTCATATGTGGTTTTTTTTGTTTCCCCGTAGCAGATTTGGTGATAGATTTAGTTTTCTCGGCGAAGCTACGGTGGCTCGGCACGAGTTCAGTAGCAGTGGTGCTTTGCAGATCCTAGATCTGATTAGTACAAGATCATGGTGAAGGGGTCTTTCTGATGGTTTTTGGGTTTGCCTTCGGATCGGTTCTCTCCTCCTTTCCAAGGGGTCTTTCTTCTTCTCTGGTGATTTTCTCTGCTTTGGTGTGGAGGTTTTCTCGGTCTTCTTTCGTGTGGTGGCGGTTTCTTTCCGATCCCAGTTTCAGATATTTTGGGGACCGGTTTCTCAAAAGTGGGGGTGGCGGTGGCTTTGGTAAAATTGTTTCCATTTTAGGGTTAAAGTGTCTCCAATTTGAATCGTTTTGGACTTGCTATAAACCGGGCCTATTATAAGTTGAATTTGGGCTTCGTTTGTTTGTTTTTTTATTTCGCATGTATTTTCTTCAAATTTTATAAATTTAAAAATCAAAATCTATAAAAATGAAAACTCTTTGACAAAAAAAAACTGAAATTTTTTATATAAATAAAGTCATTTTTCGTGTAGTCGCACCGTGTTTTATAAAACTCTAAAAGGACAACATAGGTTTTTGAAAGCAGTTATGTGTGACAGGAAGTCCACGTGGAAGGAGCTGACAGTTCACATAATCTCTCCAAATACAACTCTCTCTAAAATTCCTTCCAACTGTCTCTCCTCTTTGCCACGTTGCTTGGCCCCACTTTTGCTTTACCGGTCTCCGGATTTTGATTTTTAAATAAATAATCCAGACTATCATTTTCAACAACAATATTTATTTTCTTTTACTCTCTTCTAGTTGTTTTGAACAAAACTTTCTCTTTTAGTTCTATACTATTTTTTTTTGTATCCGTCCTTAACTTTCACGACTATATTATATAAGACGTTCATATATTCTAGTTGATTAATAGTTCGGTTGATAACCAAGTGTCAATAATTCAACTGAAAAAATATTTTAAGTAAAGCCTACATGCTAAATGATCGAGTGACGTTTGAGACGAAATTATATGTTGTGGTTCCGGGTCTGAGAAAATTACGGACTTTGGCCCAAAACTTTTTAATTAAAAAAAAAAAGAATTGTTGATAACGATAAAAAATCTGGCGATAAAATACTTAAAAGTAGTAAAATATAGTAGTAAAATATACGAATAAAAAAATGATGATATTTAATGGTACAAAATAAATGATGGTAAAAAAGTGTTATCTTTGGTTTTAAACAAAAGTTTATTTTAAAATCAACACTAATTAAATTATCTTTAAGGAAAATATTCGAATAAGCAGGCATGGATAATCGTGTGCGCGGATACACATTTAAGCAATTTTTGTTGGAACATCATTTATAAGAGCTTGTGGGCTTTATAAATATGTGTATGTGTGAATTGAAATGAAACATTTGGGTTAAGTGAAAAAGTCTTGTGAATGTAAAAAAGAAAAAACTTAAAAAGGAAAAGCTTAAAAAGGAAAAGCCTTGTGAATATAAAAAGGAAAAGTGAGGAACATGTAAAAAGTCCCACATTGCTAGTTGGAAATAATTTCCTCTATGTTCTTCTCCTATATATTTGATTGCCTCTCTTGAGAGAAAGGCATCCGATTACACAACAAAAAAACACACTTTCACAAGCTTTTCTAAAAGCAAAAAAAGAAGAAGGTTTCCAGCAATCTCTCGCTTCTTTTCAAGTAAGTGTCTCGAGAGTATATCGTAGTATTTAGTTCGATAGATCCGTTATCGAGTATTCGCGATAACGGATTCAATGGTTGTATCCTGGGACTCATGAATCGAATATTATACCGTTGCACTACGGGAGATTCTTTGAATTAAGGAAATAGAGTTCTCTCGCCTCCATTGTTTCATGTTAATTTTGTCATTTTTATATCGTTTTTAAACTTGTCTTTCCTTAACGTTTATTTATATATTCGTGATTAAATCACTATCCTGTTATTGTGCGAATTTTTGGTCCTACAATCTTAACTCAAAGAAATCCATTTTCTGTTTTATAAACATCAAACGGATTTTAATCGCGAGTAAATAAACGTTTTCAAACGATTTTTTAAAACGATTCTTCTACTGTTTATGATACTCAAACGTTATCAAACGCTAATCTAGCGACTCTCAAACGTGTAGTAGAAGCAATTTTATTTTTACGATTTTATAAAAAACGTTTTAGCGCTTGTGATACTCAAACGTTATCAAACGCTAATCTAACGACTCTCAAACGTGTAGTAGAAGCGGTATTACTTTAACGTCTTTTACAATGGTTATTAATTGCGATTAATAAACGGTCATTGGGTTTGCGAACGCTGTAAAGCGCTTCGAAAATCGCCAATTGTTTAACGTTTGCGAACGGTTTAAACAACGAACGCACTTTGTGGTTCGAATTTGGTTCGATTGCGATCGATACCGCTTGTCGTTTGCGAACGTCTAAGAAACGAACTCTCTTTCGAGGTTCAAATTTTTAAGGTGCATCGATCGATTTTTAAAGTGCATCGATCAATTTTTAAAGTGCATCGATCGATTCTGTGGAACGGATCCTTAAAATCTGTCTGTATCGATCGACATCTGGTGTGCATCGATCGATTTGAGAATCTCTGAAAACCTGCATCGATCGACACCTGGTGTGCATCGATCGATTTGAGAATCTCTGAGAAGGTGCATCGATGAACATTTACTGTAGCATCGATCGATTATGTGAAAAATTCACTTGCATCGATCGACACCGCGTGTGCATCGATCGATTTCAGATTCACTAGAAATGTGCATCGATCGATTATGTGAAAAATTTGGTTTACATCGATCGACACCTTGTGTGCATCGATCGATTTCATATTTTCTGAAATTTTGCATCGACCGATTTTGGTATGCATCGACCGATTTTGGTATGCATCGATCGATTGCTTGGTTTTATTTTCTGAAATTGGTTCGATATTAGTGTTAGAATTGCGATTCTTAACTATATATCGTTATCTACTATTTTCGTCTATAAATCGTTACTGCAAGGTAGATGGTGTTCAGTGTGAGCACACTGCTAATGTTGTTTGTTCACAAGGAGAAGGGTAGAAGGAAAAATTCCATGAAAGCCTCTATTAGCTTTATGAAGCGAAATGGTGCAATAAAGCTCTTGGGAAAGTGTCACATGCGTGACAAGGTTAGTCATAAAGCTAGCGCAAGTCGTAGCAAGATTAATTGACAACCGCAAAGAGAAAGGGAAGGCTATGGCCAACCTGACTCAAGATGACATGTGCGTTATGGTCACAGCGGTCAACACGGTTGAGGACAACCCGAAGGATTGGTGGTACAACACATGTTCCATCACTCACATATGCATTGATAGAGGCATGTCCTCAACCGTGAGAGTGAGGAGCGGCTGTTAATGGGTAACACCGGCTCGTCCAAGATTGAAGGTCGTTGCCAAGTGAAGCTTAAGATGACCTCGGGACATGAGATAACTCACAAAAATGTCAAACATGTGCCAGACATGCGGAGGAATCTGATTTCTGGGACGCTTATTAGCACCACCAGATTTGCTATTACTTTCGAGTCTGAGAAACTTGTTCTCAAGAAACATGAGATGTACTTGGGCAAGGGATATGTTACATGAGGATTGGCCAAAATGGATGTAATGACAGTCTTCACCAAAAATGTTGTAACATATGTTTCAATCAATAAGAATGATCCAATTGCTTATTTGGTTGAGTCTTTTAATATTTGGCATGAACGGTTATGCCATGTGAATTATAAATCTGTACAAAGATTGATTAATTTGAACCTAATTCCGAAATGAAAATCAAGTAAAGACAAATGTGAAGTATGCGTACATGCTAAACTCACAAACCCCCAACCCCTCGTGTAAAAAGAACAACTGAGCCTCTCGGTTTAATTCACACAGATTTGTGTGATTTAAAATTTGTTCAAACTCGAGGCGGTAAAACATATTTTGTGACTCTCATAGATGATAGCACAAAATATTGTATGTCTATTTGCTAAGAAGCAAATATGAAGCTTTGGAAAAATTCAAGAAGTATAAAATCGAGGTTGAAAACCAACTCGACGACAGAACTATAAAGATAGTTCGAAGTGATTGAGGAGGCGAATATGATGGACCATTCGATGCGTTCTTTAAAGAACATGGCATTATCCATCAAATGACCGCTCCTTATTCAGTTGAATCTAAGAGTTGCGGAAGAAAAATTCAGAACTCTTAATGAGATGATGAATGCAAAGATGCATGATTCTTAGTTATCTCAAGAAATGTGGGGGGGGGGGGGGGGGAAGCGTTGCTTACCACATATAGTTATTGGCAGTACACCATATGAACTTTGGAAAGGTATTGTACCTTCGTACAAATACCTGAAAGTGTGGGGGTGCCTGGAAAAAGTCGCAATGCCACCTCTTAAAAAGGTCACAATTGAACATAAGACGGTGGATTGTATTTTCATCGGATATGCACACAATAGTAGTGCGTATCGGTTTCAGGTTAACAAATCAGACGTATCGGATATCCATGTTAATACGATCATGAAATCAAGGAATGCTTCTTTCTTTGAGCATGTGTTTCGTGTAAAGATAAAAATCTGAAACGAACTCGTGAAGAAAGAGATGCAATTACCTTTGTAAATGAGGCGAGCACTTATGGCATATTTTTAGATGATGCAGAAGAGGCTGAAGATGAACCTAGACGTAGCAAAAGATCTCGTAAGGAAAAATCTTATGGTGAAAATTTCTTAATGGTCTTTCTTTTAGAGAATGAACCGAGAATTTTCACTGAAGTCATGTCTACACCAGACGTTCCTTTTTTGGAAGGAAGCCGTTAATAGTGAGATCGCATCCATTATGCAAAACACTACATATGAGATAACCGATCTACCGCAAGGGTTCATAGCCCTAGGGTGTAAATGAATTTTCAAAACAAAGTTGAAAACCGATGGCTCAATCGATAAGTACAAGGCTAGGCTTGTGGTGCAAGAATTCCAGCAAAAATAAGGCCTGTATTTCTTTGACACCTATTCTCCGGTAACGAGAATAACTTCAATTCGAATGTTGATCAGAATTGCAGTATTAAGAGTCCTAGAAATCCATGAAATGGATGTGAAAACTGCCTTTCTAAATGGTGATTTAGAAGAAGAGATTTATATGAAACAACCCGAAGGGTTTGTTATCCCAGGACAAGAACACAAAGTCTGTCGACTTGTGAAGTCATTGTATGGACCTAAACAAGCTTCAAAACAATGACATGAAAAATTTGACAACATAATGATGTCAAATGGTTGTCAAATGGTTTCAACATTAATGAATGTGATAAGTGCATATAAATCAAAAGTACTCCGCACAGATACGTTTTGCTCTGTTTGTACGTTGACGACATGCTCATTATTGGTTGCAATAAAAACATGATCAGTCAAACTAAGAACATGCTAAGTAGCAAGTTTGATATGAAAGACATGGGATTAACGGATGTCGTTCTAGGGAATGTCATTCTAGGGATTAGGATCACTAGAACTTCCGAAGGAATAATCTTGTCTTATGCTCATTATTAGGCCTGGGCATTTTACCCGGACCCGAAGACCCGACCCGGACCAGACCCGAAAAACCCGGTTCGGATCGGGTTCGGTTCTCTTGAAATAACCGAATGGGTCTTGTGGTTAAGTATTTTCGGGTATCGGTTCGGGTCGGTTAATACCCGAGACCCGAAAAGAACCGAAGTATCCGGACAATAACCTTCACGCGTGAAACCCTCACTACAAGAAAACAGCCTTTTTACAACAAACATAATCGTCGTAAATCGGTCGTAAAACATGAATTACGACGGATTAGCGACGATTAACAATTCGTCGTAATATGATCGTCATTAATCGTAAATCGTCGTAAATTGGTCGTACTATTAAGGAGGACTAAAAATCGTCGTAAAATCGATGTAATATATTCGTCGTAAAATCGTTGTATATTTACATCGAATGTACGACGAATATATTACATCGATTTTACGACGAATATATTACATCGATTTTACATCGATATAACGATAAAACATTACATCGATTTTACATCGATTTATACAGTTTGTTTTTCGACAAACCGTCGTAAATTCGTCGTAATAGGATGAAACATTACATCGAATTTACAACGAATTATAAAATTTCTGTTTTTACGGATTCGTCGTAAATTCATCGTCATATGTAGATGTAAATACGTTGGTAAATCGATGTAAAATATTCGATGTAAATTCATCGTAACTTTTGAACGATGTAAAATCGATGTAAAACTATTGATGTAAAATCGATGTAAATTATGGAACGATGTAAAATCGATGTAAAATATTCGATGTAAATTCGTCGTAATTTAAATATAATTTTTATATTAATTAAAAAAAATTAAAAATTTATATTTAAAAAATTATATTTAAAAATTAAATTTTATAAATAAATTCAAAATATAAAATAAAATATAAAATACAAAATAAATTTTTTATTACAAACTAATTCCTAGCCGAAAAACGTAAATTATCAAAAAGTTCGTCGTCTGATCCATTCTGCTCCATATTCGCTCGTTCTTGCGCGAGCGGATCAGTTGGCTGTCCCGATGTCGATCCTTCCTGCTGCCTTAGTGCAGCCGCCAAAGTCGGGTTACTCAGGGCAATAATATCGAAGAGAGTGTTGTATCCTTGGATTGTTTTATCGTATCCTTGGATCGTTTTATCGTATCCTTGGATCTTCTCATCGTATATCACCTGCTTCACCCGCAAATTGTTGATCTCGGAGCTGGCGTTGTTTAACTCCGTCCGCAAAATAACCGGATCGTCGAAAAGCTGACGACGGGACGACGCGGCGGCACTATCTACGATCGATCCCATCCCTAAAACTCTGCCCTTTTTCTTCGGGGCAACCTTTTAAAAAAGAAACGAAAAATTTAATAAATTGTATAAAAAACTATTAACTTTTGTAAAAAAAAAAACGTTAAATTACCTCTGCGTATATGTCGTCCATCTGGGCAACCGTCAAAGTCGCAGTGGATTGGACCGAACTACCGCCAGGTGATAGCTGCTGAGAAAGCTGAGTTTGACGCTCGCCGATCCTTGCATGCGCGTCATTGTAGATTGCCTCAGCTCGAGGATCTACAAAAGATCCGTCTTTCTTCTTGTGAGTTTCCGCAAAAACTCGGGTCATCGGAGGAAGTTCGCCTCCATTTGCCTAACAAAAAAGACATTAAAAAAGAAATCAAACCGTTGATAGATAATATAAATTAATAACAAATTAAAAGTACATAAATAAAATTATAAGCGAAAAAATTATTACCATTTGAAGGCGTCTTCCCGCAAAAGATGTTTGACCAGACGTATGAGGCATAAGCGCTGGAAGACCGTCTGGACCCATAGTGTTTCGAGAAGCCGAACACTTAGCGGCCACTTGCTGCGCATGTGGATCTCTCCAGTATGCCGTCAAGCCGTTCCAGACATCGGAAGACATGTATGGCGGCTTTCCATGATCGCCTTTAACCTCCCACTTCCCCTTCCAATCGGAAATGGTATTGTTGAGCCGCAATTTTCCCTTCTTTTTGAATTCCGCCTTCACCGTCTCGTTGATCGTAACGTCCCAATGCCATTTTTGCTATACAAAAATAAAAATAAATTAGAAACGATATATTAAAGATAAAGAATTCTCCAAAATAATATTGAATTAAAAGAAAAAAAATTTACCGCGAAACATTTAAACCATGTCTCGACAACGTCTTCCGGAACCGAAGACCAATTGCGGTGAGGCTCCATGAAATAGGCTTTAATGGTGTCAGCCACACTCCGTCCAACTTTGTTATCTTCCTTAAACCTGAGAAAAAAAACAAAAATTATTAGTAAAAAAAAACAAATTAATAATGTTATTAAAAAAAAAAATTGTAGGTACGTACCAAAAAGTATTCGGGAGCCATCGCGGATCTAACCGGTCTAAAGAATCATGCCCCGGCGACTGCAAAATATCTTCGACCGTCAATCCTGCATACAACAACGGCGGTCGAGCAACTGCTTCTGGAGGAGGCGCTGGTCCGGAAAAAGAATCCGGAACAGCGGATTGTGTCGCAGAAGATGACGGGAGAGGAGGATTTTCACTCGGCCCCGTCTCGAGAAACTGCCGATAGTGTGACTTACGTGGCGCCATATCTAAAAAATATTTAAAAATAACTCAATTTTAGTATAATACAATTCCATTCCTAACTAATAATTCCAATCCTAACTAATAAATATTACAATCCTAACTAACAATTCAAAATCCTTAGAACGATAGTATAATTTATAAAAAAAAAAATGTTACCTTTTTTTTAGAGAGAGGGCAGAGATTTTAGAGAGAGAGAGAGAGAGTTTAGAGATTAGTTATTTTAGAGAGAGAGAGTGTCGAGAGTTGTGAGGGAGGGAGGAAAAATTTGATAGCGTATATATAGATTTTGTAGTCGTCGTAAATTCGTTGGTAATTTACAACAATTTTACGACGGATTCGTCGTAAAATCGTCGTAAAACTGTAACCAAAAATTCAACCTATTGCAATTTGCCCCCACGCGGTAAATTAAATATTTGGGTATTACAACTATTTTACGACGAATCCGTCGTAAAATCGTTGTAATAGATTAAATCTATACCCTAAACCCTAAATCACAATACACATATCCTGGACGTAAGATCGAAGTATATTTGTGCATCTAATACTTCTAATATTTAACAATAGATTCAATAACGATGATTGAATCTATATCCTCGTCGATTTCCTTATTTTACATAATAATGTATAGCATTCGTTCTTATAAGTATATTCGTAACATGCATGACTTAAATAATTTAAATGATTTTGTAAAAACATAAAATTGTTTATACTATGATTAGAACTTACGTAAAACAAGATATAAGATAGGAAAAACTAAACAAGTAAATCAAACCCTAAACACTATATTTTAAGTATTACAACGATTTTACGACGGATTCGTCGTAAAATCGTTGTAATAGATTAAATCTATACCCTAAACCCTAAATCACAATACACATATCCTGGACGTAAGAACGAAGTATATTTGTGCATCTAATACTTCTAATATTTAACAATAGATTCAATAACGACGATTGAATCTATATCGTCGTCGATTTTCTTATTTTACATAATAATGTATAGCATTCGTTCTTATAAGTATATTCGTAACATGCATGACTTAAATAATGTAAATGATTTTGTAAAAACATAAAATTGTTTATACTATGATTAGAACTTACGTAAAACAAGATATAAGATAGGAAAAACTAAACAAGTAAATCAAACCCTAAACCCTATATTTTAAGTATTACAACGATTTTACGAGGGATTCGTCGTAAAATCGTTGTAATAGATTAAATCTATACCCTAAACCCTAAATCACAATACACATATCCTGGACATAAGAACGAAGTATATTTGTGCATCTAATACTTCTAATATTTAACAATAGATTCAATAACGACGATTGAATCTATATCGTCGTCGATTTCCTTATTTTACATAATAATGTATAGCATTCGTTCTAATGCTAATCGATGTAAAACCGTTGTAAAATTTCGTTGCAAATCCGTTGGTAATTTCTAAATCGTCGTAAACCAGTCGTAAAATAACGACGATTTCACGTCGACTCTTAGAGTTTGGTAAAACACGTTTTTTTAATAGGTCACCTAATTATTTACATCGCATTTTGTAGACGTAATTTCGTCGCATATTCAATGTAAAATCGTTGTAATGCTAATCGATGTAAAATCGTTGTAATTTTTCGCTGCAAATCCGTTGGTAATTTCTTAAAAATTTCTATAAATACGTTCCACACCTTCAATGTTAACTCAAAAAAAAAACACAAATTTCCTTGAGTTTTTACACTAATCATTGTGTTCCCACTTCTTGATGATCTGGCCAACAAATAATCCTGTATGATCTTGTTTTCAAGTAAAGACAGTCTTCAACTACCATAGGGTGAATGATTCATAGAATTGGACATCTATGTAAATCTTTCGTAATATAAGGATGTCCAATTCTATGTATCTTTCACTTTTATGAATATAGAAAACTTGATCTATAAAATTCTTTGTTGGCCAGATCATCAGAAGCGGATATACAATGTTCTACTCCTAAACCCAAGATGACATTACGACGATTTTACGACGGAATAGTCGTAAAATCGTCGTAATACTAAAACCGAAAATTCAACCTATCGAAATTTCCCCCACGCGGGTAAATTAAAATATTTTGGGTATTACGACGAAATTACGACGTATTCGACGTAAAATCGTTGTAAGTGTACAACGAATTTACGACGAATACGTCGTAATTTCGTTGTTATAAAATAAATATATACCCTAAACCCTAAATCCTTATAGCTATTGGATATACCTCCATTCATTTTCAAAATTTGCATAAACGAAGATTATAAACAATTCTACCACAGATAATCCGATTTTGACAGTTGCGCACCAGTCACGCCCTCATAACTAATACCTCTGGAAAGATAGAGCGACGATTGATAAACCCTAATATTTCATCTGTCCTCGATTTTGCGATTTTGGGTGCGATGGAGCTAAGGCCCCGCAATAACGCGATCCCTTCTTCGACCAAAGGTAACCTTCTTGTGATTTCTTTCAATTGATCCTTCCTTGATCGTCTCTGGTACCCGAGAAATCGCCGAAATAGTGAAGTGGTGTCTGTGTTTCGGTGCGGTCTGGACGAATTGTTTTGGCATCAAGCAATTCTTGGGGAAAATCATGAATTTAATCGCCGAATACGTCGTAATTTTGTTTAATATATAATTTTACAACAAAAACTTAAACATCTAACAAACCGAAAATTACATATATATATAAGCTTTCAATCAGAATCATCATCTTCGTTGGGTTCATCATCTTGATTGGGTTCATCATCTTAAGGTCCATCATCATCGTCAGTTTCTTCAAACTCGTCGGAATCGCCTTCTTCTTCTGTGTCGTTAGGTAGATATTCAAGTTGCCTGTTTCGTGGATCAATTAAAAGAACTTTCTCCGTAATCTCTGGTTCTGTAATATCAAGGCAATAATCTTGTTGCATTGGAAGATCATCAACACCAACAATTTTACCCCTTGGAGCTATTTTAATAACCGATAACCATGAGATCCCAGATGTTCGAACTCGCGGATATGGAACGAACGTTACTTGTTCTGCTTGTGATGCTAGGATGAATGGCTCAAACTTGTTGTAACGTCGTGCTTTGTTGACGTCAACCACACCAAATTTGTTAATTCGCACCCCTCGACCGACTGTTGGATCGAACCAATCACATTTGAAGAGAACGCATTTCAACCTAACCAGTCCGGGGGTACTCCACTTCAATTATTTCCTGCAAAACCCCATAAAAATCTATTTCACCCCTAACACATACTCCGTAGTTGGTAGTTTCTCGACGAACGCCATACTTGTATGTATGAAACACATAACCACGGGTAAAATACATTGGTGCGGTCGTTATCTTCCCGATGGGGCCTAGGAGTAACTCATGAAACCAAAGTGGTTTTAAGAGCTGATGAAGCTGGAGTCTTGAGAGACCAAGAGGGTCATGTATGCAATGAGAGAGGGCAGCGACTTGATGAAGCTGGAAACGTCGTTGTCTGCTGCTGTTATTGAGATTGTCGCGCCAGCTGGGCGCGCCAACGTTGGGAATGCTGCAGGTGATCGAGCTAGGACACTTGGCGAGCACAACAGACCTGATCAGTTCTATGCCAATCGATCTGCGATTCGCATCCCAACTTTTCAGAGGAACGACTTCGAGCTGCAGCCTGCGTACTATGCTCTCGTGAGTCAGAGTCCTTTCCATGGCCTACCTCATGAGCATCACATGGATCATATCGAGAGGTTCGAAGATTTGGTCACTGGTATGAAGTACAATGGAGTGCCCAATGAGTTCCTCTTCTGCAAACTTTTCCCATAATCAATTATCCTAAGATCTAAGTTCTAGGTGATCAATCCAGAATTAGCTTTGAGAACAAACCAAGGTGAAGAACTAATTTAGATTATGAATCCTAAGAAACTAATCAACCTAACATTCAAAGAAATCCTTTATGAGAAAACCCCAAACCTAAAGTGGATCTACTCAGACATGGAGATTGAAAGCAACATGATTGAATATATCATCAAATAAAACAGAAATAGTAACAAGAGGGTTCCAAATCTGATCTCAGGCGAAGGGAGTTTCAGATTTGTCTTCCTCACAAAATAAAAGTAAAATAAAGCATACAAAAATAAATCATAGAAAATAAAGTATAGCATAAACATGTGGCTGTAAAACCTAATTATATAGCTAAAACACGTTTTGGGCCATCTTGTAAATATCAAAGTCTTCTGGGCAAATTCTGCAATTCTTCAATTCTTCAATAAGTTGCGATCCTACTGTTTCCTCGACTCGTCGATCGATATTAGGGGGTATCGATCGATACTCATGTGATTTCGACGTCTCAGTTAGACGGATCTCTGCTTCGCTCCAGAATGTTCCAGAAAGCTCCAATATCTCCAATTATGCTATAAACGTGCTATAACCTATAAAAGACTTTAAAAGACTACAAAACACTAGAAAGAATCTATAAAAATGACTTATATCATGGCCTAAACAGGGAAAAAACCATGATATATCAACTCCCCCAGACTTAACCTTTGCTTGCCCTCTAGCAAATAGAAGACTAAACCAGAGAAAGAGGTTTGAAAACGTAGAGACTCACCTGTTCATGAACCATCGCAGAGATCCTTTTCCCAAGCACCCAAATGTTACCTAATCAGCTTTTGATCTAACCACCATGTACTTCTCCGTAGACATTCGCAGCTTTCCCAGACTCCACACATTATCCCACAGCATTGTTCAAATAAAGCCCTCATCGCCAGTTTCATCGCTGCAGCCAATGTTCAAGAACCTTCTAGATTCTTTACCATACAATATCATGACAAGAAACCACCCCTTTTCACACTTTTTGGTTTTATTTCTCTCCCCCAGACTTATTTCTTATTGTGTTCCTTGCATTTACACATTAAGGTTCGAGACACGAGTATTGATGGTGTTAGCCACCGAATCCTCGGTTCTTCCCTCAAAAGTAATCAAAGGTGTATGCGAATAGTGGTATCACATGAAATTTTCCTAACCTCGCTTTCAACCTTTGTGTGATCATTCCCTCTTAAGTAGAATAATGGGATCGCAAGAAATTTTCATAGCCCTCTACTCAGAAGAAAATCATTTCATCTTTTAATGCATCTTATTACTTGTAACAGGGAGAGAAATACCATTATCTTAAACATATGGGTTCCTTTGTCAGATATGAATGATGAATCAAACTCTATGAACACTAACCACATCGATAAAGTGCAAAAATTGGCTCATGCTTCAGAAGAACTCTGCTGGAGACATGGATGTTTTCTAGTCAACTGGTCAGTCCTTGGATTTTTCATTAGTCGATCTAGAACTGATCCTATAACACTGATCACTCAAAAACCAAATCAAAGCAACAATTCAATCACATGATCAGTATCTCCAACAAGTTTTGACTCAATAAAACGACAAATTTTTTTTATTTTATGACTCTAAGAAAAACAAGAACAATGTCAGCAGACACCTCCCCCAGACTTGAACAACACTGTCCCCAGTGTTATATAACCTAGAGTCAGTGAAAGAAAACAAAAGAACAAAACAAAATTGGGAAAAACAAGAAGTTACCTTGCTGGAACATTGAGTATCGATCGACACACAGCCTGGTATCGATCGATACCATGCTTAAATCGATATAATGAACCGTCTATCCGCGATTGGTGTCGACCGATACTAATGGGGGTATCGATCGACACCAAGCGATTTCGAGTTTTGCTCCTTGTTTATCCTGACACAAACACAAAACGAAAAATAAAAAGAAAACGAATCAAAAGAAGACTCACCAGTGGGTTGCCTCCCACCAAGCGTTCGTTTAACATCAATAGCTTGACTGTAACGCCCTTCAGGCTTGATAAGAGTGAGAGCTTGCACCAAAACAGGCTCCACAACTTGACATTGCTATCTTCAGAGTTTTGCTCAACATGCCTTTCACGAACTCTTTTCCCTTCTCTTTCAGCTCCGAAGTAAGAAGAACTCTAGCCTTAGAGAATGGCTTCGAAGCTCCTTTGCACTTCACCTTGTACTCAATCGAATCCCCATCACTCTTCTGAGGGATTAAAGTGACATTGGGATTCTCGACTTTTTGTTCTTGGCCTTCTTCTTCTTTGTTGTCTTAGCCTTCTTGACAACTTCCTTGGGAATGCTGGGCGGTTCAGCTGAAATGTCTGCTACAGTAGGCTCATCAGGAGGCTCTTCCAAAAGATCAACTGCCATCGACTTTTCTGTAACAACTTCGATGCTAGAGACACGTGTGGGGGCACTCCTAGGGGGAGTGACATCATAATAGACCCCTCCGTCAATGTAAGAGAAATAGATTCTCTTATTAGGCGTGTCAATGATTGCGCCAGCAGTAGCCATAAACGGTCGTCCCAGGAGCAAAGGCATACGAGATATCACACTCATCTCCACAACCTGAAAATCAATAGGCACCAGACAGTCTCCTACTTTGACCAGCAAACCATGGATAGTACCGTGTGGAAGCGAGGTGGAGTCGTTCGCGAATGTGATAGATGCCTCTGGTGATCGAATATCAGCCTCCAACCGCTTTACAATTGCCCTTGAGATGACATTGACACTAGCCCCTGAGTCAACAAGAGATTCTTTGAAATCAACTCCAGAGATAGAGCATGGAACCACGAATTTCCCTGGATCTTCCCTTTGGGTCAACTGTCTCAGTGGAGGTGGTGCACCTCTAGCCTTAATGAAGAGTGCCTTAATCTCTTCCTCAGTTTCTCTGCAATCTTTGAAGTGACTTAGCAGAGGACGGTGTTCTAGAGCTTCTTCAAAAGACGATTCATGGGAAATCCTTCTTACCATCTTCTCAAAGCCACGCAGCTGCTTTGGAGAGATGGGATCTCTGAGGTGTTTAGGAACAGGCTTCCGCTTCTTGGGCTTGCAAACTCTTTCTTTGATCAACTCACGTGTTTCCACAAGTTCTGGCTCGTTCTGCGAGGGGTATCGATCGACACCATGTAGGGTATCGATCGATACTCTTGATGTTGAATCATCCTTGACAGATTTATCATCATCAAGGGGAAGCTCCACAATCAGTTTATCCAGCATATCCTTGCATATGGCGTTCTCTACCTCCTTCTTAGCCTTTGCAGCAGCTCTGGGGTAAGGTATCCTCAGTATATAGACTCTCTCTGCAACTACTTTTGGCATCACAGTCGAAATATCAGGTGTCTCCTCAGAAATCGCCTCAATATCGACCGATACCAATGGGGTATCGATCGATACACGGGTTTTGGAAGTATCCCGTTTCAGAATTGTAACCGGCATCGATCGACACCTGGGGGTATCGATCGATACTATGGCGATTTTAGGATCCTCATCGAAATTTTCTGCACTTGAGGAGATCGAATTGATGTGTGCTCTTGGATTTTAAGTTCTCCCTGGAAGAAAACCTTCTTGTCTTTTCGTACTCTCTGAAGTCTGAGCTACTTGAGTTTCCAGCTGCATCTGATGAATACCAAGAGCATCGATCCTTCCACTCAGATCTTTGTACATGGCGTCCATCTTACCATTGAAGGTCACTCCAACGAGCGTTTCAAACATAGTCTCGATCTTGCTTTCTGACGTTTTAGCAGGCGTAGGCTCGTAAGAAGAACTCCCATAGTTCCTGGTGTAGCCGCTGTTCTGGGAAGGTTTCTGGTTGAATCCTCCTTGCTGGAAATTGTTGTTGAAGCTTCGGTTGTTGTTGAATTGGTTCCTCTGACCCTGAAAACCAGAACCACCAATGTAGTTAACATCCTTTGCTTCACACTCATTGAACACCTTAACATCTTCAGCAAAATGAACGGCCTTTGTTGTCTTTCCCAGCAGAAGACTGTGCATAGAATCCAGCTGAGCTTTAACTTCAGCGATCTGCGACCCATCCATGTCACCAGCCAGCTTCTTGCGCTCGAAGTCTGCGCTCTTGGTGCTACTGCTAGATGCAAAGTTTGTAATCAACACATAAGCATCCTCAAGGTACCTGGTGTTGAAATTACCATTGCTCGAAGCGTCCAGAGCCATCTGATACCTCCAATCTACTCCTCTAAAGAAGATACCCAGCAGCTGCACATCAGAGTATTCGTGATGTGGACAATCTCTCTGATACGATCTGAATCTCGTCCAAGCAGCCTTGAACGCCTCAGTAGGTCCTTGAGAAAATTGGGATATTTTATTCCTCAGATCCTCAGATCGTGCATCATCGTAGAAGTTGATCAGGAAGGCTCTCTTAGTGTCCTCCCAAGTAGTTAGCGAACCAGGAGGTAGCTGTCTCAGCCAGTAGGTCGCATCTCCACCTAAAGAGTAGGGGAAGAGCTTGCAGAAGAGATAGTCGTAGGACACTCCATTGCTCTTGATGCTAGTGACCAAGTCCTCGAACTTCTCCAGATGGTCCATCGGATGTTCATGAGGAAGACCATAAAAGAGATGCTGTCCCACAAGAGCAAAGTAAACAGGCTTCAGCTCAAAGTCATTCCTCTCAAACGCAGGAGGACGAATCGATGACCGATTGGTGAAAAACTGGTCAGGCCTGTTGTACTCACCAATCGTCCTTCCACGATTAACCACATCATTCCTCGCGTTCCCAGCGACTTTCGCAGCGACAACAAGAGCAGGTGGCATGACGATCCCCTCTCCATCCAGACGTTGTCCTTGCTCATTGCACAACCTACCCTCTTGGTCTCTGTAAGCACCAGCTGCATAACGAACCAACTGATTGTTGCTCATCTCAGCTGATTTATTTGCTTTCTTGTTTGTGCGTTCCACAAGTGCTAGCTGTTCCAGTGATAGATCAACTAACGGGGTGTTCTTGTTGCTTATGGTTTCTCGATTAGGCATGCACCTGAAAACAAAAACCAAGAATGTAAGTGACTGAAATATACGTAGGGTATCGACCGATACCTAAGGGTATCGATCGATACTCGAGCGATTTTGATGAATTTTTTAGCTAAAATCTAATGGCGAATTGAGTCCCCGGCAACGGCGCCAAATTTGATATGCTCAAATTAATACCCTAAATAGTACTAAAGCAGTTGTTGCAGTAAATCAGGGGTCGAACACAAGAACTCAAGATATCACACAATAGATTATATATATCCAAAATACGCTAAATCAAAAGATATAATTGAAAACAAGTACGCAATTAAAAGTGTTGTAAATCAATGGAGGAAAATATAGGCCCATGGTGTTTCTCAGGAAATCAATGAATGCAGCTAAATTAACTAACATGATTCAGATTACGCACGGTTCTTGAACTCAAATCACTAAAATATAGCCAACCAACTCTCGTTGCGAAAACTATCTAAATCTAAATCCTAGGAATTCCAAATCTCTTTGTGAATCCTAAAGTATAAATCAGGTTTAAAGTTCAGGTTTGATATGTTCACAAATCAATTAAACCAAATCTCTTTGCGAATAATCAATTTGCTCACCTAAGGTTCTATCAGGTAATTAATCGCACTCTCTAATCAATTATCCTAAGATCTAAGTTCTAGGTGATCAATCCAGAATTAGCTTTGAGAACAACCTAAGGTGAAGAACTAATTTAGATTATGAATCCTAAGAAACTAATCAACCTAACATTCAAAGAAATCCTTTATGAGAAAACCCCAAACCTAAAGTGGATCTACTCAGACATGGAGATTGAAAGCAACATGATTGAATAGATTATCAAATAAAACAGAAAGAGTAACAAGAGGGTTCCAAATCTGATCTCTGACGAAGGGAGTTTCAAATTTGTCTTCCTCACAAAACAAAAGTAAAATAAAGCATACAAAAATAAAGCATAGAAAATAAAGCATAGAAAAGAAAGCATAGCCTAAACAGGTGGCTGTAAAACCTAATTATATAGCTAAAACACGTTTTGGGCCATCTTGTAAATATCAAAGTCTTCTGGGCCAATTCGGCAATTCTTCAATTCTTCAATAAGTCGCGATCCTTCTGTTTCCTCGACGAGTTTCGATCGATACTAGGGAGTATCGATCGATACTCATGTGATTTCGACGTCTCAGCTAGACGGATCTCTGCTTCGCTCCAGAATGTTCTAGAAAACTCCAATATCTCCAATTATGCTATAAACGTGCTATAACCTGTAAAAGACTCTAAAAGACTACAAAACACTAGAAAGACTCTATAAAAATGACTTATATCATGGCATAAACATGGTAAAAACCATGATATATCATCTACTAAGAGTTCTCCCTCAACCGCATGTTCCTCATAATCGTCAAAGATTGGTGCGGTTTCAATTTCTTCTTCCTCGTCGGTCACGATTTCGCCGTTTGCTAACATCATCACGGCTCGGGGATTTGGGCATTTGCTCGCATAATGTCCCTTGCCTCTGCACTTAAAACTTTTAATATCACGATTACGCATAGGATTAGAATCAACCTTACCCTTGTAGTCATGACCGTACGAACTCGGCTTATAGTCCGTCTTAGGTTTAAAATCGGTCCGGGGAGGGTAATTTAGTTTCTCTCCTTTGGTGAAGCTCGGCTTTGAGTTAGAAGCATATGGTTGGCGTGAAACGCCTTTCTTTTTGAGCTGTTGCTCATATAAAATTGCCTTATGCAACATTTCTTCCACGGTTGCGTAAGATTGCATCTCCATGCGGTCTTGTAAATCGTGGCTCATTCCGGCTAAGAAACGTGCCATTGTGGCGTCACTTGGTTCGTCTACATCAGCCTTAAGCATAAGATTTTCCATCTCTTGGAAATAGTCTTCCACGCCTTTACTTCCTTGACTTAAACATCTCAACCGTTGGTGAAGTTCTCGATGGTAATGAAGCAGCACGAATCGTATCGCATTAGCATGATCATTTCTGTCCATGTCTCCACGGGATTCTCTCTATTACGTCTCCTATTTGTCACAATTTGATCCCACCAGTCAATAGCATATTCATGAAATTCGGTGGCGGCTAACCTGACTTTTTTTATGTTCGGTGAAGTTTTGACAATCGAAAATCAATTCGATTTTCTTTTTCCATTCGAGGAAAGTGTCCGGATCGTTCTTGCCGAAGAACGGGGAAATGCGAAATTTCATTCCGCCAAGATCATTATCGTTCCGCCTTCGAGGTTGCGGATGTCTTTCTCGGTTTCCTTCGGATGAGTTCCCTCGATCGTAAAACGGATTGTCTTCCGGCTCGTATAGTTGCGATCGGGTTCTCCTTCGCCTAGCCGGCGCATGACAAATTCTTCGTCCCACACTCTGTTCGGATCTTAAATCCTCGGCCCCATTAGCCCTTTGATCAACGCCTTGATTTCTTTCTTCCCATCGCGGCGTTCGGACCTCGAGTGCGGCCATACGATCTCTCATCTCGTTTAGCAATTGAGTGATAGCGTCTACTTTTTGATTCATCGCGGCGTCTCGTTCTCTCCTTGACCGTGATGTGGCGGTCTCACTCTCCTCGGACATATTGTTCCTCGCACAAAATTCAAACAAACTTTGTGAGTGTATGCAAAGTTCAGAATTTCACAAAAATCACAAAAATATGAAATTTTCAAAAATCCCACAAAAACGTTTTTATTTTTATTTTTATTTATTTCAATTTTAAAAATTATAAGATTAATTATAAACTACAGATATATATATATATATATATATATATATATATATATATATATATATATTGGATAAGGTTTTGATTTAATTTAAGCAAAACAAAAACAATTAAAATCGCACAAAAAAAATCGAAAGAAAATGAAGAGGTAAACGGATAGATCTCATCGATTTTTGAGCAAGTGGCTCTGATACCACTTGATACGAATCGACTAAGGACCGGCTTGCTCGAGGTACCGTAGAGGTTGGATAATCCACGACTTCAAGGAATTCACGAAGAGAGATGTTAAGGCGTAAGTGAATCACTCAAAAATCCTTAGGCCCAATCGACGGTGAACAAATTGAAACGAGGCGGTGGCTGCGATTGTTAAGAGAATCCGAGGAGAAGGATGATAAGGCGTGAGAAGTGAATCCCAAAAATTCCTTATGCCCCTAATCACGAGAAGAACGCTCTCAACAAATGGATCGATGGTTGCGTCGAAGTGTTGCGGAATTACACTCGATAAACCGAAAGGGATTCGATGAAGAACACTTCAAGGAAATCGTAAAAGAGAGTATAAACTCTGAAATAATTTTTGATAAAAGATGATTGTCTTTTCGCAAATGAGGGAGAGAAGAAGATAAAGAGAAAGCAAAGAGAAAGTAGTCAAAGGGTTATTCTCGAAAATGAGAGAAGACCCATCGAAAATTACAACAATAATTAAAACATGTTTGAATGACTTTTGAAATTCCCCTCGGTTGAAATCCCTCGAAAGTTTCTTTCGGAAAATTTCCTCGGGGAATTCTCAAGAGATCGGACCGTTAGACGGTGTAAGACGGTTGCCTCGTTAAAACCTCTATATGGAAAACCCATTGGGACAAAACCGTATACAGGAAAAAGAGTACAACGCGACTTACACAAACGGCCAAACCTCAAGGAGAATTCGAAGATAGTGAGGTGAGGACGGGTTGCGTAAGTTAATCCTCTTCGAATCGGGAATCCGTAAGTAAGCTCCGCACCGCTTCCGCTAGCTTCCGTGCCTTAAAACGAGTGATAGATCCTCTGGAAATGACCATAGCGTCTTCTTGAATCTCATCTAATGTCTTCGTGTCCATGATCATGTCCTCTTTTCTATTTACATTTATGTGCACATTACATATATAGAATGGTCCTATTTTGAAGACCAAAAGAGTTAGACAAGTCGTTCGATATGTTAGTCAAAAGCGTTGCTATATATATGATACGTGTACAGATGATTCTTTTTAGCCGTTTCGACGTTATTTGTGGTTCTAGGATATTCGACAAAAAAAAGAGATCTACTATATTTTTACATTCTCAAAAGAGTTAGATAAGTCTGTAATTTTATTTATAAAATTTAAAATATAAACTCAGCATATACGTGTGGTCTAATCTAGTTATCTATAAACCTGATAAACAATCCTTCTAAATAAATGATAGAGCTTCAAAAACATATATTCCATTATATTGTAGTTTCTGTTTTTTCTGATGATTTTTCGAGGAAAAATGATCATCACAAACGTTTTGATAACTTTTCAATGAATCCGGATTTTCGAGCCATGGATTCCAACAAATCGTTATTTCCAATAACTTTTCGACGAAATGGTCGTCAAAATTAATATGTTTCTTTTTTGTAATACGCGAATCTTTAGATTTAATATTTCAATAAATTCTTGGTTGATTCTTACTACTAAAAATTTTAACTAAAATTGTATATTCTCAAGATCTTTAAGCTTACCACTATTTTTCCTAGTATTTAGAGGCGCACCTACATATAGTTATCTAGAATAGTCTAAATCATTTTTAGCATATGATTTAGCCCATTTATCCCATAAATAAAAATAATCAAAATTTTGTTTGTAACCATGTTTGTAAGCGTAGCATCAATAATTGCATAAATACACGAGATCCCTTTTATAAATGTCAAAATCATATCATATGGATTGTTGCTTCTTCAAATGAACAATTATAGTAGAGTTAGTTTCATATTCAAATCAAACTAAACAAAATTTATAGTTTATTTGATGTAAAACAGAATTAATGAAAAATCAAAAATATGCAAATAGAACTATACCAAAATAGATATGAATTTAATAATCAAAAATATCCA
Organism: Eutrema japonicum; assembly: GCA_030161315.1. Classification (NCBI taxonomy): domain Eukaryota; kingdom Viridiplantae; phylum Streptophyta; class Magnoliopsida; order Brassicales; family Brassicaceae; genus Eutrema; species Eutrema japonicum. Next base: position 10,797,792 of record BSQW01000006.1, read on the forward strand.
AATAGAACTATACCAAAATATATATGAATTTAATATGGTAACTATTTTACATGAACTGAAAATCTGGAAAACCAAAAAAAAACTAAACTAAACCCGGACCAAAATCCAGACTGAATATCCCAATACCATAAATAAAATATTATATTTATCATTATTTTATGTTTGTACATGGAAAAGAAAACACAGTCAAACCATTAATGCATATCAAATGTTAATGTTGAACGTTGGATACGTTTTTAAAGATTTACCAAAAATATGATTTATTTTAAAACATTATTTCATTAAGAAGATGCAAAACATGAGAACTTGAATGCATTACCATTATTAATATAAATACATATACGTTTTTAAAGATTTACCAAAAATATGATTTATTTAAAAACGTTACCCCATTAAGAAGATGCAAAACATGAGAACTTGAATGCATTACCATTATTAATATATATATATATATAATTTCTTAGGCGAATAAATTTATAAAAACATATAAAAAAGCTAAAAAGAAAAACAAATTATGAGGAACAAATATATTTGTATTTTCTTCTTTGTTATTGCTTTGTGTGTTGGATCAAACAAAGCTAGCAAAGTATTTCCGAAAAACCAAATATATTTCAGAAACTTTTTTAGCAGGAACGATGATGTTCTCAAAATCCATTGTACATCTGATGAAGACGATCTTGGTGTTCACGTAGTTCGTCGTACTTACCAATATTATTTTAAATTTGGAGATAGGCTTGACGGTGGAACTCATTTCGAGTGCGAACTAACGTATGGGGGGGTTAACTTTACATATGTTCGACTAATAACAGCATATAAACAATCTTTTGGTATGAGATTTAATTTAATTTACATATGGGATGCTAGAGATGATGGGATCTACTTTTCAGGGGATGCCCGCGAGCCAGTGAAAAAATATGATTGGTAAAATCTTTGTTTGTAAGCCATATTTATCTTTCTTCTTGATGTCAATAGATTTCAAGATATAAATCATATGAAAAAAATATTTATTTTAATACTTGACGTTTGTATTTTTCGAAATTATAATTAAGAAAATACAAAAGTTTTTGTAGGGATATATGTGATATGACCAATTCCAATTCACAGTACATTGTATAAACAATACAATTCCGACGGTTTTCCAAGAAAAAAGGACCATCACAAATGTTCCGATGACTTTCCGACGAATCCGGATATTCGAGGCTTGGATTTCGACAAATCTTTCTTCGTTAGGAAATAGTCGGAAACATATATTTCCGACGACTTTTCAACGAAAATGGTCATTGGAAATCAATGTGTTTATTTTGTAATGCGCGAACCTTTAGGCTTAAAATTTCAAAAAAATCTTGGTTTGATTCATACTACTAAGAATTTTAACTAAAACTGTATGTTCTCAAGATCTTTAAGCTTACCACTATTTTTACTAGCAACGCGGGTGCTTGCATCGAGCATAAGAAAGTGTGACTGAGGCGAGAAATTCTCTGGACATGTCTTCATAAGCTGGCCTATCGAGCTCCATGAATAAGCGCAACTTGAGAGCTTCAAGGTACCACACGACATCATTTGTGATATCCAAGGCATCGAGAGCTGTCTAATCAATGCAAATAGTTTGCCTGATTTTAAGCTTCGCTAGATGAGCAAGGTAATCTTCGTTTGAGTTGAGTTTTTTCCCGACAAAAAGAGTTGTGGATCGCCTTGGTGGAAGAGGAGGTGAAGGAGTGAACTCGTGAGGTGGAGGGGGTGCGTGGCGAGTGTTTGATCGTGGTTGCCGAGCTCTCTCGAAGAAATTGATGAGATTCTCATCTTCATCGAGCGTGTTTTCTTGCTCTTGCACTTGTCTAGAAGGTGGTTGAGAAGATCCTCCTTGGACATAATTGGATCCAACTCGAATATTCTTCTTAGAACGTGTCTGGTGTGCTCTCGTATGCTCTATAGTACCTTGCGTGTGGGCCACGATAAACAAAATCCAATTAGTTTTCTCTAACGGTTAGATTTCGAGTGGGGATTAACCGGTCGACTTTTGGGTCGACAGGGGCTCGGCCGCGGTTGGAGGAGTCTTGACCGCGGTGGAAGGTGGGTCAGCTACAGTCCTTGAGCTCTGCACGCGGTGGGATGGGCTTCGACTGCGCCGACGTGAAATCTCCCGTGGCCGAGATGGGTCTGGTCGCAGCGAAGGACTGTTCGACCGCGGCTTCAAAAAATCTCCCATGGCTAGAAGGCACTTGGCCGCGGGTCTGGAGGTTTGCCCGTGGTGAAGTCTTTCGATCTTTTCTTCATATTTTTGGGTTTTTTATTTATTTTTTGATCTATTTTATTTGTTTTTTTATTGCAAAATCCTAAAACTTAGAAAAGAAAAACGTTGATAGAAAAAAAAAAGAAAAAAAAAATTGAAAACACTTACCAAATGGGTTATCTCTCATTAAGCATTTTTGGTCAAAGTCATTAGCTCGACTTTGAGGACGGATTAGGCGAGAGACAAAGATGTTTTGAGAACGTTTGTCCATGAAACTTCCTCGTTCTTTGAATGTCTATCACCTATTTCTTGTATCAGCATCTTTTCTCTATGTTCGTTTCTATTTTTTTTTATACTTTATTTTTTCGATTTTATTAGTTTCAACATCATAAAAGTATTGGTAGTAAATTGAAAAGAGAGAGAGCAAAATCGGGACTGAGAGATTTGTTTCAGAAATATCTAAATCTTGATGTTGAAATAATCATAGTCAAAGTGGTGCAATCTAACGTAACCGTCTTCACCCTCCACTAGAGAAACTGAAGGAAAAAAAAATCACAAACTCAGCAACAAAGCCAAAAAGAAAAAACATAAAACTCATCATGTGAAGATTGTTTCAATCAGATAATGTTACTTTACCTCTTTCCATCAGGATTGAATGCCAAAGCATTTATAGGTCCAAAATGACCTTTCACACCACCAATTTACTCTTGCAAAATCTATATATGTATCCATACCAAACACAATAATACAATTATATATATATATATATATATATATATCTGTTCATGGTTACAATTTCCAAGAAAAAGCTTTATTATAACACTAACGTTGTCATATAATTTAGCCTCGAACTTCTCATCACGATGATCAGTGGTTGTTGTTGGAACTTGTTTTTGGACAAATGGTTTTGACCAGTATTCTGGGCAACTCAGTTGTCGGAATGACCGAATCTTTGAATCGTTGGATTCCTCGATATGAGCACTATAACATAGTGTACTCATATGTCAAAAACAGAGTTCGTTTGAATGAGAAATGGATGTCCAAAGTGGTTGCTTTTACTATGATTTCTTTGAAACCCATCTACACCCTAAACCCTATGCTCTATACCTAAACTTTAACATCTCATTGTTAAGATGTTAAGGTTTGGATTTCAAACCTTAACGTCTTAAAATCTTAACGTCTGAAATCCAAACCTTAACATCTTAACAATGAAATGTTAAAGTTTATGGTATAGAGCATAGGGTTTAGGGTGTAGATGGATTTCAAAGAAATCGTAGAAAAATCGTTGCAAATTTGCTACGATTTAGCAACGATTTTGAAAACAAAAAAGGTTTAGGCTATATCGTCGAACTGAAATGGAATTAAGAAATTCAAACATATACATCTTAACAATGAGATGTTAAAGTTTAGGGTATAGAGCATAAGGTTTAGGGTGTAGATGGATTTCAAAGAAATCGTCGTAACATCGTTGCAAATTTTGCAACGATTTTGAAAAAATACGGTTTATGGTATATCGTCGAACTAAAATGGAATTAAAAAATCCAAACCTATACATCTTAACAATTTGATGTTAAGTTGTTAAAGTTTGGGGTATAGAGCATAGGGTTTAGGGTCTAGATGGATTTCAAAGAAATCGTTGCAAAATTTGCAACGATTTTCAATATCGTTGCAAAATCGTCGCAAATTAGCAACGATTTATCAATTATTTTGAAAAAGATACGGTTTAGGGTATATCGTCGAACTGAAATGAAATTAATAAATCTAAACCTATACATCTTAACAATGAGATGTTAAAGTTTAGAGTATAGAGCATAGGGTTTAGGGTGTAGATGGATTTCAAAGAAATCGTAGTAAAATCGTTGCAAAATTTGCAACGATTTTCCGACGATTTCTTTGAAATCCATCTAAACCCTAAACCGTATGCCCTAAACCCTAAACCCAATCGATCTCATTGTATTTTGCAACTCTCATTAAAATTCATCTTGAGTTTATTTAATTAATTAGAAATAGAAACTTCATCAATCACTGTTCTCTCCGCAAACTCATTGTCTTACTTCATCTTAGATAGCAAAGCTACCATGTATGTTTACTATATGTTTTAGTCTTTCTTCAATGTTAATGATCATATAGATGATTTGAAGATTTAGGGGTTATGATAAACATTTAGATGGATTTAGATGTGTTGCAATCGATGTAACAATCGTCGTACCTATGCCATATACCCTAAACCATATTTTTACAATTTTTCGTTGCTAAATCGTTGCAAATTTGTGATGATTTTACGACAAATCGTCGCAAACTATGAATTTATTTTACCGCGTCTCGGAAAATGAAAAAGATTGACTATTACCGCGTGTGGAAAAACAAAAAAAAAATTTCATTTTACGACGATTCCTCGTAAAATCGTCGTAATTTGTGACGATTTAGCGAATACCACATATTTTATATAAACACACGCTCAGATTTTATTTCTTCATTCTTCAAATGTCAATCACTCATCTCTTGCGAAAAACTTGCAAAAATGTCAGATTTTAAATAATTTATTTTAATTTGTATTTAATTTAGGTTAATATATATAGGAATGAAACAAAATAGGTTGATAGAAACATAATCAAATTGATAGATATGAACATAAATTAGAAGATTTTGAGTGATGGATAGAACATAAATTAGAATAGAAAATAAAAGATTTTGAGTGATGGGTATCGATGATTTTGTAATAACTTTATAAATTTTATTCTATAATAATATTTTTAATTAGAATATTTGTAAGAATATTTTATTTAATAATATTATATTTTATTAAATTTCAAATTATAATTTCGAAATTAATTAAAAATTTTAAATAAAATAAATTTTATAATTCATTAATTAATTAACTAAAAAAATTAACAATCGTCGTAAAATCGTCGTTAATTTGCGACGATTTTACGACGTTTCATTAACGACGATTTTGCGACGATTATAGTTTTCCGACGAATTTACGATGAAATATTTACCTCCTCAATTCGTCGTTGTTTTGTCGTGAATTGCTTTCGAATTGCCATCGTTCTTACGACATATTGTTATTCGTCGTAAAATCGTTATTAATTTACGACGATTTTACAACGATTTTTTACCGAAGATTTTTTGCCCCTCATAATTTGCCGACGAAATTTGGTATATATATTAGAGTTGATATATATATATATAATTATTCATAAGTAATAAGAATATATATATATATACCGTTGCTGTTGGAAAGCGTTACGTAATTTTTTGCCAACGATTCTTTTGAAAATATTAGAGTTGATATATATAATTATTCATAAGAAATAAGAATATATATATACAGTTGCTGTTGGAAAGCGTTACGTATTTTTTTTTGGTTAAAAAAGTGTTACATAACTTATATATCTCCAAAACCTTAGAGCATCAGCAAGGGTGAATATCTCACCGGAGTTTCTTAAAAATAAAATATGAATACTTTTTATATAATTTAATTAAATAATTAAATTTTAATTTAAAAGTAAATTTATACAAATAACCAAATGCCATGTGCGTGTAAGAATCGTTTCTCGTTTTTGTTTTTTGAGTGTCTCAAACGAGACACCCTCATTTGCTTTTCTTTTTTTTCTCTACTATTTTTTTTTAATTTTTTTCAGTTTTTTATTGGTGAGACACTCTCAGTTCTCACCGTTGCGGGTGCTCTTACAAATCAGATAAACATTAAATGATTTTATAGTTTTACGTTGGATTCTGCTCGGGTGATTTCAGATCCCTTGGAGATGAGTCAGCTTGCAGTCACTCACTTCCAAAGCATTCAAGGTCCACGATCACTGCCTATTATTCAGGAACGTCTTATCTTTCTCCAAAGGCTCTCAAGATTTAGGTGCAGTCCATCTACCAAGCAATCTATGTTGATTGGAGAATAGCACAATGTGTGCCTCTCACTTATTACTTGACCGTTGTAATGGAATACAGAGAGAGGCACCTCACGCTACGGCTGTTGCTAGTGAGACCAGATCTGTTGTGGCCAGAATGGTTGATGTTGTTGTTGTTGCATCAACCACGGAGGCAAATTCGACTGACGAGAATTCGAGTTTTGATTGTTGTAGTTACGTCCGCGACCGCGACCTCGGTTTCCTCTGTTGGTGTGATTTCCTCTATTATTGGTGTTGTATCCACGAGGATTGGAGAAATCATGTTGGTGTGGAGACGAATTAGGGGTTGTGGCGAGTAGCAGCTGAGGAGATGATGCATTGTCATCATTGTTCGGGGCAGATCGACGTGTCGTCTTGAGTATGCGTTCTTCATCAACGAGCATAGATCTGGCTTCACCAAAGGAATATGGAGGTGATCGATGCTTGATGACGTTGATGATGTTATCGAATTTGGAGCTGAGCCCGTTGAGAAGGTGCATCAGTAGGTTGCGATCTGTTACAAGGGAATTGACATTGGAGAGCATATCGGAGATGGACTTCAGCTTTTGGCAGTACTCGTGAACAGAGAGATCGCCAATCGTCAAGTTTCGGAGTTCGTTTTCCAGTTGCATCGCACGAGCCTCTTTGTTGTCGCGGAACAAATTTTCAATTGTGAGCGAGAGATCGCGGGCTGTGTAGTCGGTTTTCAGAACAGTTTGAAGGAGAGATTCGGTAATCGTACCGTAAATACACATCTTGATTGTGTTGTCAAGCTGTTTCCAATTAGTAATTTCTGGTCCAGTGGGTGTAGATGAGCCGTCGATATAACTAGTGAGCGAGAAACTAAAACAGTGAGTCTCGAACAAAATGTATTTAGTGGGCCCGAATATGAGTGAGAGAAGCTGCATATGTATTGGTGGTGGCCATTGATGAAGATTTAAGAGAACGTAAGAGATGAAAAAAATTGCAGAGAAGTTATATGGGAAAGAGTAAAAAGAAATTGAAAAGAGAGAAAGAGAAAGAAAAAAAATTGCAGAGCGTGACCGTATCAGATGAGAGAGACACTAAAATTGAGAAAGACGAATTTTTTAGAGAAGAAATTGCAGAGAGAAGAGTAGTATGAAGAAAAGAAAAGAGGCGGCTGAGATTTGAGAGAGATCTAGGTTAGAGACAAAGCTTTGATACCATGTTGATTGGAAAATAGCACAATACGTGCCTCTCTCTATATTCCATTGACTATATATATAAAGCATTACAATGGTCAAGTAATAAGTGTGAAATATACACATTCCTATTATACAATGTTTTCTTCTCTATCACTCCCCCACAGTCGTAGCGTGAGGAGGATGAACGCTAAGACTGTATCGAAATGAGGTGAAGAGTATTGATGGTATCCCTTTGGTGAATATATCCGCGTATTGGTGAGCAGAAGGTACGTGGAGGACCCTGACCTGACCAAGTGCGACACGTTCACGAACGAAATGGATGTCGTTTTCGACGTGTTTTGTCTGTTGGTGTTGAACCGGATTTGTGGAGAGATACACATCGCTATCATTGTCGCAATAAACGATTATTGCTGATGTGATTGGACAGTGAATTTCAAGGAGGAGGTTACGTATCTAAGTGGCTTTGGCAACGGCGTTAGCCACACCGCGGTATTCGGCTTCTGCGCTTGAGCGCGAGACTGTTGGTTGACGTTTGGAGGACCATGAGACCAAATTATCACCAAGGAAGAGGCAATATCCAGAAGTGGATCGTCTAGTGGTAGAGCAACCGGCCTAATCCGCGTCGGTGTAAGCGGTGAGTTTGGACATACTTGTTGAAGTGAGGTGTAGACCATGGGTGATTGTGCCTTTGATGTAGTGAATGATTCATTTAGGGCATTGAGGTGCGGCTCTCGTGGGTCATTAATATAGCATGGATTTTACCCCTTTTAGACCATGATATAGGTCCTATTTATGGAGTCTTTATAGTATTTTGGAGTCGTTTAGAGTCTTTTACAGGTTTAGGTATGTTTGGAGCTTAATTGGAGTTTTTGGAGGATTCCAGAGCATTTTGGGAGAAAAGGAGCAGAGTCATGCACAGACGTCAGAAGTTTGGCATTCGTTGAACAATTTCCCACCGATGGATTGAGCTCAAAATTGGACACAAAACAGATCAATGGATTAACTTTCATTTGGAAGTGGTTTGAGGCCATTCCAACGGTGCGATCGAAAGTTATGCCAGTTTTCGTGAAGACAGTCCAGTCTGGCGAGCACAGTGGACTGGTGTCGACTGATACCAGTCCAGTATCGACCGATACCAACTGCAGACGGGAAAAACGTGATTTTACAAGTTTAAAGACTCTGCAACTTGGCCCAGAAAACTGTATTAATTACCAGAAGCCCCAGAACGTTTTTTAACATTATATTTAGGGTTTTTAGCCACTTTTACACAATACGCTTTCATTACTCTTGATTCTACTTTGGTTTTTGAGGAGACAACTCTGAACTTCTGTTTTCTATTGTTTTGTTTGATGATCTAAAAAAAAAAAGTGGTATCGGTCAAACTTGTTGAACCGCGTAAGCGATTTCGGGACAAGTAAATGTTAAGTATTGAAGTGCTCCGGCGAGACTGCGGTAAAGCATTGGTTCGACAATTGGTGCACCATCATCTGCAGCAAGTTTAGATGATGTGTCGACGGGAGTGGAGACGGGGTTGCATCCGTTCATGCCAGCTCGGTGAATGATGTCAGCAGCATAATTGTGTTGGGTGAGGAACATTCCATCGTTGTTCCTGTGAATGGCAATACCAAGAAAATAGTGAAGTATGCCTAAATCAGTCATTGAAAATTCTGAGCTAAGGGCTGTTATGATCGACCTTAAGAGATTGTTGTTGGAGGCAGTAAGGGCAATATCATCTACATAGAGTAAGAGATATGCAAGTTCGTTCCCTTTTCTTAAGACAAATAAGGAGGCATCATATTTGCATTGCTTGAAGCCAATTTTTGTCGCGTATGTGACTAAACATTGATACCACGCTCGTGGAGCTTGTTTGAGGCCATAAAGTGATTTGTGAAGAAGGCACACATGGTGTGGTCGATTTGGGTCAACAAATCCAGGAGTCTGATACATGTAGACGGTCTCATTGAGATTCCCGTGGAGAAATGCGTTCTTGACGTCAAGCTGTTGTATTGGCCAATTGCGAGATAAAGCAACATGAAAGACGGTTCGAATTGTTGCTGGTTTGACAACGGGGCTAAATGTCTCATCACAATCGATTCCAACTTGCTGAGATTTTCCATTTGCTACAAGACGCGCCTTGTATCGTGAAAGTTTTCCACCTGCATCAAACTTATGTAAAAAAAGCCACATAGAACGCACAAGGCTAACGTTAGGAGGGCGCGGGGCAATTGTCCACGTTCCACTTTCAATTTGAGCCTCATATTCATCTTTCATTGCGTAATTCCAGTTTGGGTCATTCGCAGCTTGGATATGGGAAGAAGGGAGCGGAGAAATTACATATGTATGAAGAGAGATGATTTTTTTCTTCTTAGTTATTCAACTGCGACTGCGGGTTTGAATTCGAATTGAATTTACAGGTGCTTCAACTGTAGTATGCTGCGATGAAGAAGATGAAGAAATGATTGGAACCATATTTGGAAGAGGAGGAAGAAGAGCTATTTGAGAAACAGAGGGTGGCGAAGGAGGAGAAGGTAGAGGGTTAGTCTCAATATGTGGAGGATAGAGAGGTGGTGAATGTTGAGTGGTAGAAGGAGACGATGTTTCGAGAGAGTGAATGAGTGGATAAGATGATGTTTGAAAAGAGGATGGTGGTGGTGTAGTTTCTGATTTTTGAAATGGGAAGGAGGTTTCATCAAATGTAACGTGACGTGAAATAATAATGTGTTTAGTGTTGAGATCAAGACAACGATACCCACGATGGTTTAATGGGTATCCGAGAAAAACACATTTGGTGGATCGAGGAGCGAGTTTATGAGTTGTAGTGGGGAGAAGGTTAGGATAGCAGAGACAGCCAAAAATACGAAAGTGATCATACGAGACGTCTTTGTTAAAAAGCCGAGAGAAAGAAATTTCGTTATTAATAGCACTAGAGGGAAGAATGTTGAATAAGTGATTTGCCATATGAAGAGCTTCTACCCAATAGCTAGGCGGCATGTTTGCTTGGAGAAGAAGAACACAAACGAGGTTGTTAAAGTTCTAAGAGTGCGTTCAACACGACTATTTTGTTGAGATGTGTGCGGGCAAGAAAAACGAGATTGAATGCCATGAGAAAATATAAAAATTTTGAAATTCGCGGCTGGTGTGTATTCACCACCATTGTCACCTTGAAAAGCTTTGATTGTAGTGTGAAATTTAGTTTGAACGAAGCGTAAAAAAATGAAAAATTTTTGTAAAAACTTCACTCTTTTGTCACAAAGGATATACCCAAAGAAAATGGCTGAATTGATCCAAAAAATTACATAATATCGAATTCCACTGTTACTAGTAACATGGGAGGTCCAAATATCGGAATGAACAACATCAAAAGGAAAAACACATTGCGAAGTTGAAGAAGAAAACGGATGCCGTGTATGTTTCCAATCTGACACTCGTGGTATAAGGGAAACGTATCCGGGTTTGAAGACTTTATAAATCCAGAAGAAATTAGAAAACGAAGCGTTGCGTTCCCGGAATGACCGAGGCGGCGATGCCAAAGAGAAGCAGAAGAAGTAGTGGAGACGAAAGCGTGAGGTTGGTGAGATGATGATGGAATGATTGAGTAAAGGGGTCCAGAACTATCACATCGGAGTATTGGCGACCGTGTTTAGAAATCCTTGATAAGAAAACCGAAAGGGTCAAATTCAATAGAACATAGGTTATTGCGAGTAAACTGACGGACATAGACCAATTTTTTTAAAATTCCAGGACATAGTAAAACATTTTGGAGATAGAGAGGTCGAGAAGAGGTGTGAAAATATGTGTTGCCCTGTGCCGTGACAAGGAGAGTCTTGCCGTTACCGACAGTAACCAAGGGAAGACTAGAAGAAGATGATAGTGGAGATAAAGAAACTGTACCTTGATGCGATGTGAGATGGGCGGTGGCGACTGTGTCCATGTAGCAGCCGGTATCAGTTTGGTCTTGAAGTGTCATTGTGTTGAAGGCACTAGCGAGGGCAGTTGGTATGAATTCTGAGTGTATTCCTGTTTGATTTTGTGGCTGGAGCGTCTGAGTGAGATATGCAGCACAACGATGTTGTTGTGGCATTGATCCGAGAATTCCATATTGAAAAGATGTGAATTGACGTTGAGACTGTTGCTGGTGAGACCAGTTCTATTGTGGCCGGAATGGTTGATGTTGTTGCATCAACCACGGAGGCAAATTCGTCTGACGAGAATTCGAGTTTTGATTATTGTAGTTACGTCCGCGACCGTGACCTCGGTTTCTTCTGTTGGTGCGATTTCCTCTATTATTGGTGTTGTATCCACGAGGATTGGAGAAATCATGTTGGTGTGGAGACGAATTAGGGGTTGTGGCGAGTAGCAGCTGAGGAGATGATGCATTGTCATCATTGTTCGGGTCAGATCGACGTGTCGTCTTGAGTCTGCGTTCTTCATCAACGAGCATAGATCTGGCTTCACCAAAGGAATACGGAGGTGATCGATGTTTGATGATGTTGATGATGTTATCGAATTTGGAGCTGAGCCCGTTGAGAAGGTGCATCAGTAGGTTGCGATCTGTTACAAGGGAATTGACATTGGAGAGCATATCGGAGATGGACTTCAGCTTTTGGCAGTACTCGTGAACAGAGAGATCGCCAATCGTCAAGTTTCGGAGTTCGTTTTCCAGTTGCATCGCACGAGCCTCTTTGTTGTCGCAGAACAAATTTTCAATTGTGAGCCAGAGATCGCGGGCTGTGCAGTCGGTTTTCAGAACAGTTTGAAGGAGAGATTCGGTAATCATACCGTAAATCCACATCTTGACTGTGTTGTCAAGCTGTTTCCAATTAGTATCTTCTGGTCCAGTGGGTGTAGATGAGTCGTCGATATTACCAGTGAACGAGAAACTGAAATAGTGAGTCTCAAACAAAATGCGCCATGTATCATAATTCATATTATTCATGTCAAGGATTATGGGTATGTGGGCCCGAATCTGAGTGAGAGAAGCCGCAGATGTATTGGTGGTGGCCATTGATGAAGATTTAAGAGAACGTATGGGAAAGAGTAAAAAAAAATGAAAAGAGAGAAAGAAAAAGAAAAAAAAATTGAGAAAAAATAATTTTTTAAAGAAGAAATTGCAGAGAGAAGAGTAGAATGAAGAAAAGAAAAGAGGCAGCTGAGATTTGAGAGAGATCTAGGTTAGAGACAAAACTCTGATACCATGTTGATTAGAGAATAGCACAATGCTCGCCTCTCTCTATATTCCATTGACTATATATATAAAGCATTACAACGGTCATGTAATAAGTGTGAAATATACACATTCCTATTATACAATGTTTCCTTATCTATCAATCTATGGTCTTGTTCCCTTTTACTTGGGATCCTATTCCACTTGAACACATAAGTCTCTAGACCTGTATGGTCTAACTTCAGAGCAGCGTGGGACATCCATTCCTTTTAATCCAAATAAAATGTGATTGGATTTGGTTAAACCATGTTCAATATTTAATACCAAAATCCAATCATATTTTATTTGGATCAAATTGAAATAACACTCTTTTTAATCCATAAATTTCACATTTAGTTCACTCATCTCCAATATCATCTTCATATCTCCAATATCTTCTTCATGTACCTCGCACCATCATTTTGAACTGATTTTTTTAGAGATTTTGAAATTTCCTTTGAGCGGCTTCCCTCTTCTCTCTCCCTTCTGTCTAGATCTCAAAGTCTCCTCTTTCGTTGCCTCTCTGGCGATTTGCTTTGCTGGGAGGACCCCTTTTTTTTTTTCCTTTGCTCGGTGCTTCATATGTGGTTTTTTTTGTTTCCCCGTAGCAGATTTGGTGATAGATTTAGTTTTCTCGGCGAAGCTACGGTGGCTCGGCACGAGTTCAGTAGCAGTGGTGCTTTGCAGATCCTAGATCTGATTAGTACAAGATCATGGTGAAGGGGTCTTTCTGATGGTTTTTGGGTTTGCCTTCGGATCGGTTCTCTCCTCCTTTCCAAGGGGTCTTTCTTCTTCTCTGGTGATTTTCTCTGCTTTGGTGTGGAGGTTTTCTCGGTCTTCTTTCGTGTGGTGGCGGTTTCTTTCCGATCCCAGTTTCAGATATTTTGGGGACCGGTTTCTCAAAAGTGGGGGTGGCGGTGGCTTTGGTAAAATTGTTTCCATTTTAGGGTTAAAGTGTCTCCAATTTGAATCGTTTTGGACTTGCTATAAACCGGGCCTATTATAAGTTGAATTTGGGCTTCGTTTGTTTGTTTTTTTATTTCGCATGTATTTTCTTCAAATTTTATAAATTTAAAAATCAAAATCTATAAAAATGAAAACTCTTTGACAAAAAAAAACTGAAATTTTTTATATAAATAAAGTCATTTTTCGTGTAGTCGCACCGTGTTTTATAAAACTCTAAAAGGACAACATAGGTTTTTGAAAGCAGTTATGTGTGACAGGAAGTCCACGTGGAAGGAGCTGACAGTTCACATAATCTCTCCAAATACAACTCTCTCTAAAATTCCTTCCAACTGTCTCTCCTCTTTGCCACGTTGCTTGGCCCCACTTTTGCTTTTGATTTTCTCCGGATTTTGATTTTGAAATAATATTTATTTTCAACAACAATATTTATTTTCTTTTACTTTCTCTTCTAGTTTTTTTGAACAAAACTTTCTCTTTTAGGTCTATACTACATTTTTTGTATCTGTCCTTAACTTTCACGACTATTATATAAGACGTTCAAATATTCTATTTGATTAATAGTCCAGTTGATAACGATAAACAAAATCTGGCGAAAAATGATAAAATACATAAAAGTAGTAAAATATACGAATAAAAAAAAATATGGTGATATTTAATGGTATAAAATAAATAAGAAAAAATTGTTTAAAAAAGTATGAACTTACAAATTATGACCATTAAAAGTATCAACTATCAAGTCGGTCATTTAAATCATCGTTTTTTGTTGACATTAATTTTAAACACTGAACTTTTGTTGATCGAACCATAAAAGGCAAGACGTTAAATCCAATAACGGAGCTCATAAACGGTTACAATTCCGTTTAAACTCAAAGTTAAATCATACGATTTCGTTTTAAAATACAAAAGTAAAAAAAAAAAACTCACCTTCTCCGTCGTCTTCCACCTCTTCCTCCACCCCTCACTGTTTCAAATCCGACGGCACACCCACCGCAACTGCCGCTGCCATCTCAGGATTCTCCTTCGACCGGGATTCGATGCATCCTCTCTCTTTCCTCTCTCCTCTGGCGATTCTCAGTTGGCGGATACGGCGGTGGTTGAAGAGCTTAGGGCGTTGTCGGAGAAGCGAAATTTTCAGAGGAAGAAGCTGAATCTGTCTCCTCAAGTGGCGATTATACTCGCTGAGATCCAAGAGCAACATAGCTTGATGAGGACATACGAAATCACAATCAAGAAGCTCGAATCGGAAGTTATAGAGAAGCAATCGAGGATCGATTCGTTGAAGACGAATCTCGAAGAAAACTCGGCGTTCAACAAATCGTTGGAGAAGAAACTCACGGCGAGTGGATCGGTCTTTCTCTTCGGAGCTTCGTCAAATCGATGGTGAAGAAAATGTGTTGGGATTTTGTGATTTCTCTTTAAAACCTTTCTCTTTATTAATTTCTCTCTTTCTCTTTGATCTTTGTGATCTTTGTTTCTTATTGTTTTGTGATACAATAAACCTTAAACCTAGAACTCTATTTATAGAGTTGTGATTCTAAACAAGAATAGTAAATTGCTATTTCTTTATGATTTCCTTTTTGCCCAATTTCCTTTCTCCTTTTGCCTTTTCTTCATGATTTCTTTTTTGCCTAATTTACTTTGTTGCTTGATTTCCTTTTGGTTTGCTTTTCCCTTTTTCTTCTTTTCCTCTTTCTTGATTTTCCTTTTTATTTGTTCTTCCTTTTTCTTCCACAAATGAATCTATTCCAA
This sequence comes from Eutrema japonicum, assembly GCA_030161315.1. Classification (NCBI taxonomy): domain Eukaryota; kingdom Viridiplantae; phylum Streptophyta; class Magnoliopsida; order Brassicales; family Brassicaceae; genus Eutrema; species Eutrema japonicum. Next base: position 10,813,008 of record BSQW01000006.1, read on the forward strand.
CACTCCCTCTAGATTCGTTTGTTGTAGTTTCCATTTGCTCCCTCTTGCTTGAATCATCTTCCTCTTCATCGTTTGTTGTTTCTTCATCTTTTATCTCAATTGCTTTGTAGCAATCTTCTTTGACTGGAATTTTTGTGGTTGACGCTGATTCTGCATCTTTAACATTTATTGGTTGTGTCTTCTCTTCTTTTGTCTCTCTTGCTTTTTCTTTAAGAATCTCTCATCTGATAATGAACTTATGATTATCTTCTTGAACCTCTATTAGCTTCTTCCAAGCTTTATCCATGATTGTACATGTCTTCTCTTCAAATAGAACTTTATGACCTTTAGCCAATAATTGTGGCACACTCAGCAAATTTCTGTCAAGCCTTGGAATTAGTAGAACATCTTTTATTGTAACTTTTCCTTGAGTTGTCTCCATGCTAATATCTCCTTTTCCTGCACTTGTAAGAATTACTCCACATCCAAATTTGATTTGAACTTTGTATGTTCTGTCTAATCTTGTGAAGAACGTCTCATCTCTAATCATGTGACATGTTGCTCCACTATCAATTAGCCATGCTCCTTCTTCATAAATTTGACTTGCATCATAAGCTGTTGCAGTGAAAGACAATTCGCCAAACCTTTTCTCTGTTTCTTGATTTTGACATGAGTGAGCTTCTGCCTTAAACCTGTTTTGGCAGTTCTTTGCATAATGCCCAGACTTCTCACACACAAAACATTCTCCTTGAACTTGTTTTCTTTCATATGGCTTTCCTTCCTTGTTCCTGAAATAACAAACATCTTCATTGTGATTATTCTTCTTGCAGATACCACACTGATAGTTGCATAATTTAGCCCATTTTAGCATACATTTTAGTTAGCATTTTATGACTTATTGCATTCATTTCTTTATTTTTGGTATAGTTTGCATCCATTTTAGAGTTAGTGAGTCTTAGGTTAGTTTTTGCATATGTTTGTGTGCTATGGAGTCTTTTAGGTACCATTTGGAGCTTATGGAAGCTTTTTGGAGCTTGGAGGAAGATCACGGACTAGGAGGAACGTACCCGAAGAACGGAGAAGGCAAACGAAAGAAGAAGAAAAATCCGCAGAGGCAAAATCGGCCGGAGGCATCGGCCGCAGGAGACCGATACAGAACGAAGAACTGAGGCAGAAGTCCATCGTCCAGCCTCCCACCGATACACCCGACCGATGCGAAGTTCTGGAAATCCGAGAGTTCCATCGGTGCGATGTATCGACCGCAGGACACCGATATGCCCGCTGAAAAACTCAACCCGACCTGTATTTACTTAAGCAAATTAAGCCTAATTAGGCAAAAGACTCTTGTTTTTAGACTTAAGCAAAAACGTTTTTGAGAGCTTTGAAGGAGATTGCAAGAGATTCTTGAGTGATTTATGCAAGTTCTTGTTGGATTATATCATCTATCTATTTTCTTATCATCTTTTATGATTCTCAACACTTCCTTTATGGGATTTGTGGAGAAAACCATGTGTTGTGAGTAGTTTTCTAGGGTTCTTGGGTAAAGTAGATTAGGGTGATTTTAGGTTTGTTCTTGATGTTTAAGAGCTAGATTAGTTGATATCCTTTCTCATTGAGTGTTATTAATGCTGGATTAGCCTTGACAAAGTTGATTTAGATCATAGGGAATTTCTCGCCCGGAAGGTGTTCGATGAAATTCCCCAACCAATTCAATGAGTGCTTTTCATATCTTAGCCAACGGGAGTTGATGTCTAAGGTGAATTGTGGCTAAGTGGACTTGTTATTAATGCTTGTTAGTCATAGAATCGCGAACGGAAGTTTATGACGATTGATGACTAAGAAAGGGATTAATACCATTGACGTGGATTAATCTTTAGTAGTGTATCTAGGGCCTACGGAGGCAATTGATTGAATGTTTGAGTGTCTAGAATGGAGTGAGAATCACCCGAGTCGATTGCTTTACCCGAGAATTCGCTTGTTTAATTTTGCTATTTAACGTTTGAGCTTGTCTTGTTGCTCGTTTTAGTTTGCTAAACTACTTGTTTATTTTTCTGTTTTTGTATATTTCAAATTGTCCGATAAAAACCAAAACCCGATATTTGCTTAGATTAGATAGCGTCCTGTATTCTTAGTGCGTCGTTCTTATTTCCCTGTGGATTCGATCCCAAAGTGCTACAATGACATGCCATTAGATTGAGGCATTGTGCACAATGGGTTAATTGTGCGAACCGTAAAAAGTTCATTATCAATTTGGCGCCGTTGCCGGGGAGATTAGCAATAGCCATTAGGATTTGGATGCTATTTGAGACTAAGGTCTTGACTTCTACTAACTTTTTATTTTCTTCTTTTTTGCTTCTTAGAGTCGATGGCCATGGATTACAATGATTGGCCACAAGAAGAGGATGCCACATTTGATGAAAGCATTGATGATGAGCCATATGTGGAGCCACCATTTGATGAAAGTGTACTCACATCAGAACAAAAAGTAGAGTTGGATGAGCTTTGCAAAGAAAACCCGACATTGACAAGGAGTAATCTCGCGATTATGATCCGTTTGAACCTCATGTCACGTCGGGCAGCGCTTGAGGGAAGGGAGCTCACATTTATTGAGATAAAGATAGCTCATGCACTCGAAGAGGTAATTTATTGGGTTCCACCATGCCAACTAGAAGGTATTTTTGACACAACCTTTGAAATCGTTGATTATGAGGATAGTCACTTGCCTTGCATTGAAGATGTAGCTTCTAGTTCACATGCTCTCAAGCTCATTAATGAATGCTGTGATTTAATATGTGAGTCTCAAATACTAGAAACCTTAAGAGTAGAAAAGCTTGCTAGTGATTATCATGAAGTATGTTTTGATATTAATTATCTATGTGCTTTGAATGATCATGATATCGAGTTTAAGCTTTCAATGCCTGAGGAATCTAGTTCTCTTCTTGAAAAATCTTACCTAGGGGATGTGCTTGATGTAGATAAGATCTTGAATGAGATAGATGACCCTAAGGTTGAGATGAAATCTAGGAAAGAGGATGTGTTTTACATGATTGATGGAGATGAAGTTGACTCGTTTAAACATGAAATCGACTTTATTTTTCCTTCAAATGCATTTGATCCTCGTGAACATCTCATCATCAAGGAAAATTCCAAGATGTATGCTATATTTTTAGTAACCTTTCTTGATGTGAGTTATGCCTCTTTGCCATGGATAGTCGTGTGCCATGTTGCATATTTTGTTTCTTGTCTTGACAAGAGAAGGACCAAAGGTGCATTGGCTCAACCTTTTGATTCTCATGATTAACAGTTGAAACGTCAAGCTTAGCGACGTAAAACAAGCGCTCTTGGGAGGCATTCCCATGACTATCTTTGTATATATTTTCGTTATTTCTTGTTCCTTTTGATGTTTTTGTTTGATGTTTATAGTTTTCTTGGGTCCAAGGTCGTGGTGCTTAATGCATGAATGGGTAGAGCTACAACACGTCACACTCCTCTCCAATCCAAAGGTATGATCCAAACTCCATTTCATTGTACATTCTTTTGCATATTTTTACCTTCTCTTTGATTTGTGTTGCACCGAGACGTTGCAATTCAAGTTCGGGGGAAGGATTTGTGTCTTTTGATATTGTGTTTTGTGATCTTATTTTTCTTTTCGCATATTTGAGTCTCATTCATTCATATAAGTGCATATAAAAACCAAAAAAAAAAATATTTAGTTGCATTTTGCATGTTTAAGATTGAGTCTAGATGCATATAGGTTTGCATTCACTTGCATTGGAAGAATTATCCATGTAGAATATAAACTTAAGAGCTTGACTTAATGCCCTCGTTAGGAGTTCTTTGATGCATTTGAGCGATCACGAAGTTAAGGATGATCCATGCTTTGATCTTGCGGTTTGAATGTTTTTGTCTTGGTTGAAGCATGCTTTGAATTGAATCTAACTATATTTACATGAACTCTAATCTTGACTTGAAATTATCATGCTTGTACATTGAAAAGTTGAGCTCATGGATGTCATATACATATTTGAGCTATCTTACCCCTTTTTACCACTCTCTTGTTAGCTCAAATAGCTGATTCCCATATTTGGAACGGTTAACCACACCCTTAACTAAGCCTTTCCTTCAAGCCTTCATCTCTTGTGTGTGTCGTGAGGCCTAATTTTGAATGAACTTAGCAAAAAGTGTTGAGTTTGGAACGACAAGGAGTTGATAGATAGGTTGGTGATTTGGGTGTTGATGTAAAGAAAAGAAAGTGTGGAGAAAGGAAAAGATTGAGAAAAAGGATAGGGGAAAGTAAAAAGTTTGGATTGGTTGGTATGAAAATGTGGAATAGCTCTAGGGGTTGCAAGTATAAGTCTCTATGTGTGTAGAAGAAAGAAAGAGCCAAAAGAAAAAAAAAATATATATATATATGGCTAAGACATCTAAATGATGATTGAGAGACTAGTTATGAAAGTGAAAAAGAGCTAAAAGAAAAAAGATGAAGAACCAATCCATTTGTTGAAAGAGAAGAAGAAAAGAAATGTGGTCTAAGAAGGCAAAATGCCTTGTGATATGGGTAGTTTAGAATGGATCTTGATGAGTTTAGAAATAGGAGTGGAGTTCATATTGGGGCATTGGGTAGACGGATGTCATCCTTGTACGCATCAATTGTTCTTTACTCTTAGCATTTTGCCAAAGTTCATTCTTTCGTGAGAGATCTCATTGCATTGGAATACCCACATGATTGAGATTATTTTCATCTCAAAACCTTTTCCCTAAGCCAAATGAGTTCACTTGATTTTTATTAAGCATGATTCACCATTGTACTTAATGAATGTTAAAGAGTTAGAGGATATGATTACTTGCAGATGCTAAGGCTTATACCAAATTCGTGTAGCGACGAGTATGGCTAAATCTTTTGAAGTAGAGGTTGTTTGTGCATCACATAACTACTACCAAGGGCATTGAATTGAATTCTTTTGTTAATATTCTCGGATATGATATCCCGCATTCCAACCTCTTCTTCGATTTGTTCTTGTTTGTTTGCTTGCGGACAAGCAAAAGGCAAGTTCGGGGGAGTTGATAGTTGCATAATTTAGCCCATTTTAGCATACATTTTAGTTAGCATTTTGTGACTTATTGCATTCATTTCTTTGTTTTTGGTATAGTTTGCATCCATTTTAGAGTTAGTGAGTCTTAGGTTAGTTTTTGCATATGTTTGTGTGCTATGGAGTCTTTTAGGTACCATTTGGAGCTTATGGAAGCTTTTTGGAGCTTGGAGGAAGATCACGGACTAGGAGGAACGTACCCGAAGAACGGAGAAGGCAAACGAAAGAAGAAGAAAAATCCGCAGAGGCAAAATCGGCCGGAGGCATCGGCCGCAGGAGACCGATACAGAACGAAGAACTGAGGCAGAAGTCCATCGGCCAGCCTCCCACCGATACACCCGACCGATGCGAAGTTCTGGAAATCCGAGAGTTCCATCGGTGCGATGTATCGACCGCAGGACACCGATATGCCCGCTGAAAAACTCAACCCGATGGGTTGACCCGACCCGACCTGTATTTACTTAAGCAAATTAAGCCTAATTAAGCAAAAGACTCTTGTTTTTAGACTTAAGCAAAAACGTTTTTGAGAGCTTTGAAGGAGATTGCAAGAGATTCTTGAGTGATTTATGCAAGTTCTTGTTGGATTATATCATCTATCTATTTTCTTATCATCTTTTATGATTCTCAACACTTCCTTTATGGGATTTGTGGAGAAAACCATGTGTTGTGAGTAGTTTTCTAGGGTTCTTGGGTAAAGTAGATTAGGGTGATTTTAGGTTTGTTCTTGATGTTTAAGAGCTAGATTAGTTGATATCCTTTCTCATTGAGTGTTATTAATGCTGGATTAGCCTTGACAAAGTTGATTTAGATCATAGGGAATTTCTCGCCCGGAAGGTGTTCGATGAAATTCCCCAACCAATTCAATGAGTGCTTTTCATATCTTAGCCAACGAGAGTTGATGTCTAAGGTGAATTGTGGCTAAGTGGACTTGTTATTAATGCTTGTTAGTCATAGAATCGCGAACGGAAGTTTATGACGATTGATGACTAAGAAATGGATTAATACCATTGACGTGGATTAATCTTTAGTAGTGTATCTAGGGCCTACGGAGGCAATTGATTGAATGTTTGAGTGTCTAGAATGGAGTGAGAATCACCCGAGTCGATTGCTTTACCCGAGAATTCGCTTGTTTAATTTTGCTATTTAACGTTTGAGCTTGTCTTGTTGCTCGTTTTAGTTTGCTAAACTACTTGTTTATTTTTCTGTTTTTGTATATTTCAAATTGTCCGATAAAAACCAAAACCCGATATTTGCTTAGATTAGATAGCGTCCTGTATTCTTAGTGCGTCGTTCTTATTTCCCTGTGGATTCGATCCCAAAGTGCTACAATGACATGCCATTAGATTGAGGCATTGTGCACAATGGGTTAATTGTGCGAACCGTAAAAAGTTCATTATCACACACCATGGTGAATTTCCTTTTTTGAAGTAACAATCTTCTTCATTGTGATTTTCCTTTTTGCATGTACTGCACTACTTGTTCGTTCTCTGATGTTGATCTGATCTTTGACCAAACTTTGTTCTTGCATACAGTGCTCCTTCGATTGGTTCCTCATCTGGTAAATATTTTGCCTCATGTGAGATTAGTGATCCAACAAGATCTGTCACAGTAATCTTCCCTAAGTCTTTCGTTTCTTGCATTAAAGTTGCTAGCCCGGCATAACTCTTAGGCATTGAGTTTAATATCTTCCTGATAACTTGATGATTTGTCTTCTGTTCTCCTAGTAAACTCATCTGGTTCACGATCTCCTGGATTTTATCAGTATACTCTTGAATCTTTTCTCCATGTTTCATCTTCAGATCTTCAAACTCTTTGTTCAAGGAATCTAGTCTCACAAGTTTTGCTTGATCATTGCCTTGATAGTTTTCTTGTAGTCTTTCCTAGATTTCTTTGGAAGTGGTAGCAGAAACTACCTTCTTGAGAACTAGATCTGTCACAGCCATCTGTAACAGTTGTAGAGCTTTCATATCTTGCATCTCCTTGTTTTTCCATTCTTCTAGTAACTCTGATTTTGGTTTTGGCTTCGGTGGAATTCCTTTCTCCACAACTTCCCAAAGCTCTTGAATCTTCAAAGTAGTTTTTATCCTTGCAGCCCAAAGCTCATAATTTTGCCCATCAAATACTGGAATATTTAATGTTTGCATGTTTTTGGTGATAATGACGCTTCTCTTGCTTCTGCACGGATTCTGCACAGATTCTGCACGAACTCGGATTTTGCACGACCTGGATTTTCTCCCTAACTGGATTCTTTTCACGAACCCGTATTCTGCACGGACCTGATTTTGTACGAACACGGATTTTGCACGGAACAATTTTTTTTTTTTTTTATAATAAAAGGTATTGCACTCAGGACCTTGGCTCTGATACCATGTTGGGATTTTGTGATTTCTCTTTAAAACCTTTTTCTTTATTAATTTCTCTCTTTCTCTTTGATCTTTGTGATCTTTGTTTCTTATTGTTTTGTGATACAATAAACCTTAAACCTAGAACTCTATTTATAGAGTTGTGATTCTAAACAAGAATAGTAAATTGCTATTTCTTTATGATTTCCTTTTTGCCCAATTTCCTTTCTCCTTTTGCCTTTTCTTCATGATTTCTTTTTTGCCCAATTTCCTTTGTTGCTTGATTTCCTTTTGGTTTGCTTTTCCCTTTTTCTTCTTTTCCTCTTTCTTGATTTTCCTTTTTATTTGTTCTTCCTTTTTCTTCCACAAATGAATCTATTCCAACAAAATGGAATTGGCGAACTGGGTTCTCGACGCCGCCGATTTCGCCACCACCGTCTTCGCAAGGCCAGGCCACCGTTGTTTCGCGTTCGAGTGTTCGTGTGCGGGAAAATGCTGGAGAATTTCGAATCTCTGAATTTCTCGTTACCTAACGTCGACGAGATACCGAGCCGTGAGCTCTCTTTTGCTTTCCTCAATTTCAGACGCTTAGATCACCTGGGCTCTCTTTTGCTTTCCTCAATTCATGTGATGGTATGTTTGTTCTTAGTGGAATGTGTAATTCAACTCGTGGGTCTTGAAGCTCCGGCGTAATTGGACTTCTAATTCTTCTCCTCCATTGGTAACAAACTAACAACAAACTAATACATTATATTTGATATGTTTATTCACAAAGTATGTTCAGCTCAGTTTGTAGAACATGAACTTTTCAACGTTTATGGTCGTGGGTTCGAGGCCTAGGAGGTGATTTGTTTTTAAACATGACGTCACCCAATAATATGGTGACACATGTATTTTTTAATTATTTTAGATTAGGAATGAAACGACGTCGTTTTATTTAGCTGCGGATTAAAACGGAGTTGTAACTCCGTTTCTAAGTTCCGTTGTCGGATTTAACGTCGTGCCTTTTATGACTCGGTCAACAAAAGTTTCAGGTTTAAAATTGAATTCAACAAAATAAGATGATTTAAATGGTCGACTCGATAGTTAATGATTTTAATGGCCATAATTTGTAAATTGATGTTTTTTAAGACAATTTTCCCAAATAAATAATGGTAAAAAAGTGTTATATTTGGTTTTTTTCTTCTCTTTTCTCCCTCTCTCTCAAAAGTTTTCTAGATCTGCTTTGCCGTTTTGCCTCCCCAGCGTCCGGCGCTCCTCGCCGGAGCCGCAGGAGGGCTAGTCTTGTGTTTTCGTTTGCCCAGGCTCTTCATCCCGTGGTTTGGGGGTTGGATCTAGAGCTGATTTGGTGGCGAGCCTTGTCTTCTCCGGCGAGGATGCAGCGATTCGACGGTGGCTGAAGGCAGAAGTCCTTAGCAGAGCCGGATCTATTGAGGATTGGGTCCGGTGATGCCTTCTCAAGGGCCGACGCTGGAGGCTCTCAGCGGCTCCTCCTCTTGGTTTTTGTCTCAGTTCCGTCGTCGTCTTAGTGGTGGTTTGCGAGTGAGAGGGTCAACGCGAAGTGATGCGGATTGTTGAGTAAGCTCGTTGCTCTTGAGGACGAGGGCGATGGGTCTTGAAAGGAATTCTAGGAGGAGGAGGGTTTAGGTTTGTTTGAACCGTCATGATTGTTGAGTAAGCTCGCCGGTGGCAGGTCTTGAAAAGAATCTTGGCGGCGGCTGCTGATTTTTGAGTAAGCTCGTCGGGGGTGGGTCGTGAAAGGAATCTCACCGGATCTTCTTCTCTTGCTCTCCGAATCCTGTTTCAAGTTCCCTCGGGTAAGTTTTGTCTTTGCTGTGGCACTCTGGTGGTCTCTGTTCGTTTTTCAGGCGGTGGCGGTCTTGATGGTGAGTATCGACTCCGGTTCGGTGGAGGATCGGATACTCGTTCGTGGAAGCGGTGGTGGCGGCTTCAGTGATCGCATCTCGTGCGATTAGGGTTTTGTTCTTCTCGGTTAACCGCTTTTGGTAGCTTTTCGGTTATGTTTCCTCCAAAAATGGGTTCATTAGAGGTTTCAATTTGGACTTGTTTGTTTCTTTTTCCCCTTTAGGGCTTGCAGTTTATTTTAATGTCTTTTTTCAAATTTGTAAACCCCAAAAATTAAATATGAAAGCCCTTTAGCAAAAAAAAAAAAATATTTGGTTTTAAACAAAATATTAATAAATGAATCAAATAATATGTTTGTTTAGCTCGCACCTATGTGGTTCAGTGGTAGGCATGATTTGGAAATTTGTTACCGCATTTCCCTCAGGTTTGAACCTCATTGGAAATAAAAATCACATTTGTGTGGGAAGTTTGGGTATGGGCCTTTGGCCCACATAGTTGACATGGTAGTGCAGTAACTGACAATTTGGCTACTTCTTGCATGCATTAGTCGGAAAGCATTCCAAATTCGAGAAAAACGGGCTGGTGGCCTATTTGGATCTCATGACTCGTTGACCAGAGCCCAGCTCATAACTCATGGTGTCCGTTGAACATGGGAGTAACCCATTCTGTAACACTTCGGTTTGTTCCTACCGGGACTAACCGGATCAGCCGATATGACATATAAAAAATATATATTTTAAAATCAATACTAATTAAATGATCTTTGAGGAAAATATTCGAATAAACATGCATGAATAATTGTGTGTGCGCGGATACACATTTAAGCAATTTTTTTATTTTCTTTTTTCATTTAAGCAAAATATTAGCTAGTTGTTTGTTTGATACATATTTTGAACTTTTCAAGCATTTCTAACTTGGTGATCATATACACATGTTTTGTTGAATGCCCACCACTGTTGCTCTATTCTTAATACCACTGAGCTATAAGGGATGTTTTGGTTTAGATTTTTCTATTTCCAGTTCGATGGTTGGCATAAAGTCTTCTTTTTGCCTAAGATTGATGTTGGCTCTTAATTAGGCTCTAATTTCTTTTAACTTTCCTTCAAATTTTGTTTTGTAAGAATCGTTTTTTTGTTTGCATGAATAAAACCCAAAAATCATACTAAAAAAAAGGATTTGATGCAGGCTATAGATTTCGAGTTTGTAATATATCTAAGGATAAAAATAGGATGGACTTAGTGGAAAAAAGAAAAGCCAAAAAGGGGATTAAAATACGATGATGAGGAATAAGGATGGTTGTGCGTGCGTGCGTCTATGAAAGCTGCTCTGCAATGAGCTCATCTCATGATGTAATCCTTTATAACATGTATATATGTCCTCTTTTCTATTTACATTTATGTGCACATTACATATATAGAATGGTCCTACTTTGAAGACCAAAAGAGTTAGACAAGTCGTTCGATATGTTAGTCAAAAGCGTTGCTAAATATATGATACGTGTACGGATGATTCTTTTTAGCCGTCTCGACGTTATTTAGGGTTCTAGGATATTCGACAAAAAAAAGAGATCTACTATATTTTTACATTCTCAAAAGAGTTAGACAAGTCTGTAATTTTATTTATAAAATTTAAAATATAAACCCAGCATATACGCGGGGTCTAATCTAGTTATCTATAAACCTGATAAACAATCATTCTAAATAAATGATAGAGCTTCAAAAACATATATTCGATTATATTGTAGTTTCTGTTTTTTCTGATGATTTTCCGAGGAAAAATGACCATCACAAACGTTTTGATAACTTTTCAACGAATCCAGATTTTCGAGCCTTGGTTTCCAACAAATCGTTATTTGTTAAAAAATGGTCGGAATTACTCGTGTTTCCGATGACTTTTTTCGACGAAAATGGTCGTCAAAATCAATGTATTTCTTTTTTGTAATTCGCGAACCTTTAGACTTAATATTTCAATAAATTCTTGGTTGATTCTTACTACTAAAAATTTTAACTAAAATTGTATGTTCTCAAGATCTTTAAGTTTACCACTATTTTTCCTAGTATTTAGAGGCGCACCTACATATAGTTATCTAGAATAGGCTAAATCATTTTTAGCATATGATTTAGCCCATCTATCCCATAAATAATAAATAATCAAAATTTTGTTTGTTACCATGTTTGTAAGCGTAGCATCAATAATTGCATAAATACACGAGATCCCTTTTATAAATGTCAAAATCATATCATATGGATTGTTGGTTCTTCAGATGAACACCATATAGATGAACAATTATAGTAGAGTTAGTATCATATTGAAATCAAACTAAACAAAATTTATAGTTTATTTGATGTAAAACCGAATTAATCAAAAATCAAAAATATCCAAATAGAACTATACCAAAGTAGATATGAATTTAATAATCAAAAATATCCAAATAGAACTATACCAAAATAGATATGAATTTAATATTATAACTATTTTGCATGAACTGAAAATCTGGAAAACAAAAAAAAAACTAAACTAAAACCGGACCAATATCCCGACTTCTAATACACCATGGTATGTTCAAAAATCCCCTTTCGTTGGTAACGCCGTAGAGAATCAGATTTTGGGTAAGGTATATGGAGTTTTAGAAGAGGGAGAATTTGAGAAGGGGAATGAACAAGTAGATGTGCAGGGGAACGAGGACTTAGAGGATTCATTGTTTACTGAAGAGGAAATGAATTCGATGTTGAGAGATCAGGATGTGGTTATGGATGAAAAAATGATTGAGAATGGCGACTTGTTGGGTGATATCTCCGATGCGGATGCTATCTCCCAGATATCCCCAGGCATCTCAACTCGTTCTTCAAATCGGGAAAATTCCCAGAAACTGTCCCGCAAGGACTCGGGGCATAAAACAAAATATGCCAAAAAAGTTAGTACTGTGGACGGTGTTTTAAACGCCAAGAGTGGAGCTCAGACCATCTCTGGGGTAAGTGCGACCTCAAAAACGAAAACTCCTAAGAGTCCGGAGCTTAAAGGAGTCGCAGCACCAAAGAAAATTAACGCACTCCGCGTCCGTCGTCCATCACCGAAGAAGAAACCAGGGACGGGTAAGATCTCTAATTCAAATTCTTCACAATTCCCTCAAATTGAGGTGTTTCCTTCTGCTATAAGCAAGGTCTCTTCTGCTGTTTCAAGTTCGGTGGTGTCCCAGAAACCACCCAGTAAGAATAGATGAATGCAATAGCCTGGAATTGTCAAGGGGCGAGAGCTTACTTGAAGAAGCAGCACCTGCGGGAGTTGCACCGTTGTTTTCTTCCTGATTTTCTTTTTCTTTCAGAAACTAAAAATTCTTTTTCTTTCATGCAAGACTTTCAAATTTCTTTTGGTTATAATAAATTGTTCACCGTGGAACCGGAAGGTCGAATCGGTGGACTGGCACTTTTATATGGATTCTTCTGAGGTTACGATTTTGTTTTCAAATAATCTTATGATTGACATTGAGGCTCTAATCGATGGAAAAAGGTGTTTATGGCCTTTGTGTATGGTGATCCGGTCGTTAAGTGCCGCGAAAATGTTTGGGAACGTTTAACTAGGATGAGCATAACGAGGACGGGAGCATGGTTTATGATAGGAGATTTCAATAAAATCACCAGTAATAAAGAGAAGAAAGGTGGACGTAAACGCCCGTAGTCATCTTTTTTACCTTTTAAAACCATGCTCTCAAACTGTGGTATGATTGAATTTCCGTACAAAGGAAATCGATTCTCCTGGCTCGGTTATAGGAAGAAAAGACGAGTCCAATGTCGACTAGATCGAGCCATTGGTAATGAGGAGTGGCACCACCTTTTTCCCACACTAATGTGGAGTACTTAAAGTTATGGGGATCAGACCATCGGCCAATTCTGGCCAGAATCCAAACGAGATCGGGCATAGTGCAAAAGGGGTTTAAATTCGATAAACGTTGGTTGGGGAAGGCTGGACTCAATGATACAATCATAGAAGGTTGGGGACCCTCAGAGGGCCCCGAAGCGCGAGATATCCATACCAAGATAGGAAATTGTCGTAAAGCGATCTCTAGATGGAAAAGACTAAACCCATCCAACGCAACAAAAAAAAATAGATGATATCAAGCGCACCCTGGAACCAGCCCAAATAGATGACTCCTTCCCAAGTGAAGAGATCCTAAATCTAAAATGGGAATTATGTGCTGCTTTCCGGGAAGAAAAATTATACTGGCAATAAAAAAGCCGAGTTCTGTGGCTGAATGAGGGGGATCGTAATACCAAATTCTTCCATGGGACAACGAAACATCGACAGGCCCGAAATCGAATCACAAAGATAAAGAAACATGATGGATATTGGGCAGAAGATGCAGATGGTATAGAGAAGGTAGCCACGGAATATTTCCAGAACCTTTTCACTACTTCACATCCAGATGGTTTTGAGGAAGCCCTCCGGTACGTTACCGCGCAAGTTACCCCATAGATTAATGCTTCACTTACCAGGCCTCCTACGGATGAGGAGATCAGAAAGGCTGTTTTCGAGATTAACCCTGAAAAAGCACCAGGTCCGGACGGAATGACGAGTCTCTTCTATCAAAAATTCTGGGAAGTGACAGCGAAGGATATTATCCTGATGGTGAAAGACTTCTTTATCACCGGAAGTTTTGATGCTCGCCTCAACCAAACCAACATATGTACTGAGAGGCCGCGAGAGATGACAGAATTTAGACCCATAAGTCTTTGCAACGTAAGCTACAAAATTATCTCAAAGATTCTATGAAAACGACTAAAAAGTTTCCTCCCGAAGCTGATCTCGGAGACTCAATCAGCCTTTGTGGCTAGACGGCTGATCACAAACAATATTCTGGTAGCCCAAGAATGCTTCCATGCACTACGTACAAACCCCATATGTAAAGCTAAATTTGTGGCAATCAAAACAGATATGAGTAAGGCTTATGACAGGGTGGAATGGAGCTTTCTGGAAGCTATCATGCTCAAAATGGGCTTTGATGAGAAATGGGTATCATGGATGCGATGGTGTATGTCTTCGGTATCATACCAAGTCCTCCTAAATGGAGAGCCGAAGGGAAACATATGTCCATCTCGGGGTCTCCGTCAAGGAGATCCCCTGTCCCCCTTTCTCTTCATAATCCTTACTGAATCCCTCATTGCCCAACTCAGAGGAGTAGAAGCAGAAGGGCGCATAACGGGTTTAAAAATAGCACATGCAAGCCCGGCGGTCTCCCACCTTCTGTTTGCGGACGACAGCCTATTCTTCTGTAAAGCAGATGTCCTGCAATGTGCAGAGTTGATGAAGATCATCAATTGCTATGGACGAGCTTCTGGACAACAACTAAATGTCTCAAAATCGTCCATATTATTCGGTAGTAAGGTGGCTCCTGGGGTTAAGGCTGAACTTAAAAGAATGCTCGGTATCTCACATAACGGAGGTATGGGTATGTACATGGGCCTCCCTGAAAAGATATGTGGCTCGAAGAAACAAGTGTTTGCCTACATCCAAGAGCAGCTAAATAGCCGCATTAATTCATGGTCGGCAAAATTCCTATCAAAAGGAGGAAAGGAGGTCCTTATTAAATCAGTGGCTCAAGCCCTCCCGACATATGTTATGTCCTGTTTTCTCCTACCCCAGGAGATTATCACAAAACTCAAATGTGCTATCTCAAAATTCTGGTGGAGTACCAAGCAAAATAACCGGGGCCTACACTGGATAGCGTGGGATAAAATATGTCTCCCCATGGATCAAGGCGGCTTGGGCTTCCGGGATCTTCAAAGCTTTAATCTCGCTCTACTTGCGAAGCAATTATGGCTACTTACTCAATTCCCGTCATCACTTCTCGCCCGAGTGCTTAAAGAAAGGTATTTCCGATACTCAACCGTGATGGAAGTTGGAAAAGCTAATTCCCCATCTTATGGGTGGTGAAGTATCATGGCTTCCCGCAATCTCCTACACGCTGCATTAAAGAAATCGATAGATTCGGGGCTTAATACGAAAGTTTGGCAGGACAATTGGATCCATGCGATCCCATCTAGACCAGCCGCGGACAACGGCATTGCTTATAGAGACCCGCTCCTCTATGTCGGCCATCTGATTGATCAGAATGCCAAGGAATGGAGACTGGAGATCTTACAAAACCTAGTCG
This sequence comes from Eutrema japonicum, assembly GCA_030161315.1. NCBI lineage: Eukaryota > Viridiplantae > Streptophyta > Magnoliopsida > Brassicales > Brassicaceae > Eutrema > Eutrema japonicum. The sequence continues at coordinate 10,828,433 of BSQW01000006.1, forward strand.
CTCCCAGAGATATACCGCTAATACGGAGTATCAACCGAGTCGAGGGTATAAGGCGGACGTATTCTGCTGGAATCATACTACATCTGGAATATACTCGGTAAAATCAGGCTATGCACTTGCAATTAAGTTGAAGGAAGCAGTTGGCCCACACCAGATCCTTGAGCCTAGTATTACACCTCTAAAAAGAAAAGTCTGGACCTTGAAAGCACTGAGGAAAATCCAACACTTCTTATGGCAGGCAATTTTGGGATGTGTACCGGTATGCAACAAACTGGCAGAACGCCACTGCGGGACGGACCGGGTCTGCCCAAGATGTGGAGCGGAGGTGGAATCTATAAATCATCTCATCTTCGAGTGCCCCCAGCGACCCAAACATGGGCTCTCTCAGGGATCCATTCCAGTCCGGGCCTGTTCCCGAATGAATCTCTTTACAGGAATTTTGATTACTTCCTCTGGCGTGCAAAGGAAGGAGGAGTTCCGGAAACCCAGCTAGAGGTCTTCCCATGGATTATCTGGTACATTTGGACGGCCAGGAACGATAAAGCCTTTAATAACAAGGACGTATCACCAGTAGATACGCTCCAACTCGCCATCCACGAGACAGAAAGTTGAAAAGTTGCACAAGTGGTCTCCCAAGTAGTTGCTGAAAGTGCGAATTCATCGGTTCCGCCACCGGTTCTGCCCCAAAGCGAGGATAGAAGCGGACCAAGACCCCACTGTCAAATCGATGCCTCATGGGCACTCGATGACGATCTGCTTAGGGGTGGGTGTATAATTCAACTTGAGAACGGACAAAAAACTTTTGGAGCTTTTACAAAGGAAAGGACCCTATCTCCCCTACATGCTGAATTTGATACTTTATAGTTTATTTGATGTAAAACCGAATTAATCAAAAATCAAAAATATCCAAATAGAACTATACCAATATATATATGAATTTAATAATCAAAAATATCTAAATAGAACTATACCAAAATAGATATGAATTTAATATGATAACTATTTTGCATGAACTGAAAATCTGGAAAACCAATAAAAATCTAAACTAAACCCGGACCAATATCCAGACTGAACATCCCAAAACCATAAATAAAATATTATATTTATCATTATTTTATGTTTGTACATGGAAAAGAAAACACATTCAAACCATTAATACATATCAAATGTTAATGTTGAACGTTGGATACGTTTTTAAAAATTTACCAAAAATATGATTTATTTTAAAACATTATTTCATTAAGAAGATGCAAAACATGAGAACTTGGATGCATTACCATTATTAATATAAATATATATACGTTTTTAAAGATTTACCAAAAATATGATTTATTTAAAAACGTTACCCCATTAAGAAGATGCAAAACATGAGAACTTGAATGCATTACTATTATTAATATATATATTTATATAACTTCTTAGGCGAATAATTTTATAAAAACATATAAAAAAGCTAGAAAGAAAAACAAATTATGAAGAACGGTCTCTGTATTTTCTTCTTTGTTATTGCTTTGTGTGTTGGATCAAACAAAGCTAGCAAAGTATTTCCGAAAAACCAAATATATTTCAGAAACTTTTTTAGCAGGAACGATGATGTTCTCAAAATCCATTGTACATCTGATGAAGACGATCTTGGTGTTCACGTAGTTCGTCGTACTTACCAATATTATTTTAAATTTGGAGATAGGTTTGACGGTGGAACTCATTTCGAGTGCGAACTAACGCATCGGAGGGTTAACTTCACATATGTTCGACTAATAACAGCATATAAAGAATCTCCTTTTGGTATGAGATTTAATTTAATTTACCTATGGGATGCTAGAGATGATGGGATCTACTTTTCAGGGGATGCCCGCGAGCCAGTGAAAAAATATGATTGGTAAAATCTTTGTTTGTAAGCCATATTTATCTTTCTTCTTGATGTCAATAGATTTCAAGATATAAATTATATGACAAAAATATTTATTTTAATACTTGACGTTTGTATTTTTCGAAATTATAATTCAGAAAATACAAAAGTTTTTGTAGAGATATATGTGATATGACCAATTCCAATTCACAGTACATTGTATAAACAATACAATTCCGACGGTTTTCCGAGAAAAATGACCATCACAAATGTTCCGATGACTTTCCGACGAATCCGGATATTCGAGGCTTGGATTTCGACAAATCTTTCTTCGTTAGGAAATAGTCGGAAACATATGTTTCCGACGACATTTCAACAAAAATGGTCATCGGAAATCAATGTGTTTCTTTTGTAATGCGCGAACCTTTAGGCTTAAAATTTCAAAAAATTCTTGGTTTGATTCATACTACTAAGAATTTTAACTAAAACTGTATGTTCTCAAGATCTTTAAGCTTACCACTATTTTTACTAGCAACGCGGGTGCTTGCATCGAGGGTAAGAAAGTGTGACTGAGGCGAGAAATTCTCTGGACATATCTTCATAAGCTGGCCTATCGAGCTCCATGAATAAGCGCAACTTGAGAGCTTCAAGGTACCACACGACATCATTTGTGATATCCAAGGCATCGAGAGCGGTGTAATCAATGCAAAGAGTTTGCCTGATTTTAAGCTTCGCTAGATGAGCAAGGTAGTCTTCGTTTTGTTGAGTTTCTTCCCGACAAAAAGAGTTGTCGATCGCCTTGGTGGAAGAGGAGGTGAAGGAGTGAACTCGTGAGGTGGAGGTGGTGCGTGGCGAGTGTTTGATCGTGGTTGTCGATCTCTCTCGAAGAAATTGATGAGATTCTCATCTTCATCGAGCGTGTTTTCTTGCTCTTGCACTTGTCTACAAGGTGGTTGAGAAGATCCTCCTTGGACATAATTGGATCCAACTCGAATATTCTTCTTAGAACGGGTCTGGTGTGCTCTCGTATACTCAATAGTACCTTGCGTGTGGGCCACGAAAAACAAAATCCAATTAGTTTTCTCTAACGGTTAGATTTCGAGTCGGGATTAACCGGTCGACTTTTGGGTCGACGGTGGCTCGGCCGCAGTTGGAGGTGTCGTGACCGCGGTAGAAGGTGGGTCAGCCACAGTCCTTGAGCTCTACATGCGGTGGGATGGGCTTTGACTGCACCGACGTGAAATCTCTCGTGGCCGAGATGAGTCTGGTCGCGGTTTGAAGAGTCATGGTCACAGCGAAGGACTGTTCGACCGCGGCTACGAAAAATCTCCCATGGCTAGACGGCACTTGGCCGCGGGTCTGGAGGTTTGCCCGTGGTGAAGTGTTTCGATCTTTTCTTCATATTTTTGAGTTTTTTATTTTTTGATTTATTTGATTTGTTTTTTTATTGCAAAATCCTAAAACTTTGAAAAGAAAAACGTTAATAGAAAAAAAAAAAAAATTGAAAACGCTTACCAAATGGGTTACCTCCCATTAAGGGCTTTTGGTCAAAGTCGTTAGCTCAGCTTTGAGGATGGATTAGGCGAGAGAAAAAGATATTTCGAGAACCTTTGTCCATGAAACTTTCTCGTTCTTTGAATGTCTATCACCTATTCCTTGTATCAACACCTTTTCTCTATGTTCGTTTCTATTTTTTTTTCTCATACTTTATTTTTTCGATTTTATTAGTTTCAATATCATAAAAGTATTGGTAGTAAATAAAAACATTATAATGTTGAAAAGAGAGAGAACAAAATCCGGATTGGGAGATTTGTTTAAGAAATATCTAAATCTTGATGTTGAAATAATCATAGTCAAAGTGGTGCAATCTTACGTAACCGTCTTCACCTCCACTAGAGAAACTGAAGGAAAAAAAAATCACAAATTCAGCAACAAAGCCAAAAATAAAAAACATTAAACTCATCATGTGAAGATTGTTTCAATTAGATAATGTTACTTTACCTCTTTCCATCAGGATTGAATGCCAAAGCATTTATAGGTCCAAAATGACATTTCACACCACCAATTTACTCTTGCAAAATCTACATATGTATCCATTCCAAACACAATAATACAGTTACATATATATCTCTGTTACTGGTTACAATTTCTGAGTAAAAGCTTTATTATAACACTAATGTTGTCATATAATTTAGCCTCAAACTTCCCATCACGATGATAAGTGGTTGTTGTTGGAACTTGTTTTTGGACAAATGGTTTTGACCAGTATTCTGGGCAACTCAGTTGTCAGAATGACCGAATCTTTGAATCGTTGGATTCCTCGATATGAGCACTATAACATAGTGTATTCATATGTCAAAATCAGAGTTCGTTTGAATGAGAAATGGATATCCAAAGTGGTTTCTTATACTACGATTTTTTTTAAACTTATCTACACCCTAAACCCTATGCTCTATACCTAAACTTTATAATCTCATTGTTAAGATGTTAAGGTTTGGATTTCAAACCTTAACGTCTTAAAATCTTAACGTCTGAAATCCAAACCTTAACATCTTAACAATGAAATGTTAAAGTTTAAGGTATAGAGCATAGGATTTAGGGTGTAGATGGATTTCAAAGAAATCATAGTAAAATCGTTGCAAATTTGCAACGATTTTGAAAAAAATACGGTTTAGGGTATATCGTCAAACTGAAATGGAATTAAGAAATCTAAACTTATACATCTTAACAATGAGATGTTAAAGTTTAGGGTATAGAGAACATGGTTTAGGGTGTAGATGGATTTCAAAGAAATCGTAGAAAAATCGTTGCAAATTTGCAACGATTTTGAAAAAAAATACGGTTTAGGCTATATCGTCGAACTGAAATGGAATTAAGAAATCCAAACCTATACATCTTAACAATGAGATGTTAAAATTTAGGATATAGAGCATAGGGTTTAGGGTGTAGATGGATTTCAAAGAAATCGTAATAAAATTGTTGCAACGATTTTGAAAAAATACAGTTTAGGGTATATCGTCGAACTGAAATGGAATTAAAAAATAAAAACCTATACATCTTAACAATGAGATGTTAAAGTTTGGGGTATAGAACATAGGGTTTATGGTCTAGATGGATTTCAAAGAAATCGTAGTAAAATCGTCGCAAATTAGCAACGATTTATCAACGATTTTGAAAACAAATACGGTTTAGGGTATATCGTCGAACTGAAATGAAATTAAGAAATTCAAACCTATACATCTTAACAATGAATTGTTAAAGTTTAGAGTATAGAGCATAGGGTTTAGGGTGTAGATGGATTTCAAAAAAATCGTAGTAAAATCGTTGCAAAATTTGTAACGATTTTGAAAATCCATCTAAACCATATGCCCTAAACCCTAAACCCAATCCATCTCATTGTATTTTGCAACTCTCATTAAAATTCATCTTGAGTTTATTGAATTAATTGGAAATAGAAACTTCATCAATCACTGTTCTCTCCGCAAACTCATTGTCTTACTTCATCTGAGCAAAGCTACCATGTACGTTTACTCTATGTTTTAATATTTCTTCAATCTCAATGATCATATAGATGATTTGAAGATTTAGGGTTTATGATAAACATTTAGATTGATTTAGATGTGTTGCAATAGATGTAACAATCGTCGTACATATGCCTTATACCCTAAACCATATTTTTACATTTTTAGATGCTAAATCATCGCAAATTTGCGATGATTTTACGACAAATCGTCGTAAAATTGTCGCAAACTAAGAATTTATTTTACCGCATCTCGGAAATGAAAAAAGTTTGACTGTTTCCGCGTGTGAAAAAACCAAAAAAAATAAATTTTATTTTGCGACGATTTTGCGACGAGTCCTCGTAAAATCGTCGCAATTTGTGACGATTTAACGACGACCACAAATTCTATATAAACACACGCTCAGATTTTATTTCTTCATTCTTCAAATCTCAATCTCTTTTCTCTCGCGAAAACCTTGCAAAATGTCAATTTTTTAAATAATTTATTTTAATTTGTATTTAATTTAGGTTAATATAGATATATAGGAATGAAACAAAATAGGTTGATAGAAACATAATCAAATTGATAGATATGAACATAAATTAGAAGATTTTGAGTGATGGATAGAACATAAATTAGAATATAAAATAAAAGATTTTGAGTGATGGGTATCGATGATTTTGTAATAACTTTATAAAATTTATTCCATAATAATCTTTTTAGTTAGAATATTTTTAAGAATATTTTATTAAATAATATTATAATTTTATTAAATTTCAAATTATAATTTCGAAATTAGTTAAAATTTAAAAATAAAATAATTTTTATAATTCATTAATTAATTAACTTAAAACAATTAACAATTGTTGTAAAATCGTCGTTAATTTACGACGATTTTACGGCGTTTCATTAACGACGAATTTACGATGAAATATTTACCTCCTCAATTCGTCGTTGTTTTGTCTTGAATTGCCTTCGAATTGCCATCGTTCTTACGACGTATTTTTATTCGTCGTAAAATCGTTATTAATTTGCGACGATTTTACAACGATTTTTTGCCCCTCGTAATTTGCCGACGATTTTACGACGAAATTTGGTTTGCTATGATCAATTAATGATGATTTACGTTTCGTCGCAAATTCGATGGTACACCTGTTTTGCAACGATTTTACGACGATGTATGTCGTTGCAAAATAGGTGTTTTCTTGTAGTGCTAGTTGATTTGTTTTGATTGTTTGTTTTTGCCATGTCTTTGTTATAAAATATACAGTTTTTTTTTCGTTAACAGAATATATATAATTGAATATTAAAACAATGGAGTTTTTTTTTTTAAATACCTCTAGCAATATGATCATAAATATGCATTGTCAGCACAACAACATTTTTCTCTTTTCTTTTGAAAATATTAGAGTTTATATATATAATTATTCAAAAGTAATAAGAGTATATATATATACCGTTGCTGTTGGAAACCGTTACGTAATTTTTTTGGGTTAAAAAAGTGTTACGTAACTTATATATCTGCAAAACCTTAGAGCATAAGACCAGAGTTTCTTAAAAATAAAATATTAATATTTTTTATATAATTTAATTAAATATTTAAATTTTAATTTAAAAAGTAAATTTACACAAATAACCAAACGCCACGTGCGTGTAAGAAGCGTTTCTCGTTGAATGCCCACCACTGTTGCTCTAAACATCATTAGTGGGAGTATCTCATGAAAGAGTTTCTCAATAATATATTATTATTATTTAAAATCTATTTTAATTATTTGATTAAATTTGAAGTTATAAAAAAAATTGAACCAATTAGATGAAGACATGTGGCATATAGGTCTCTCATGAGTTTCTCAAAGTTTCTCATTTGAGAAACTCTTATCATTTTCTCTTATGAGTTTCTCAAAGTTTATTATTATTTTATTGTAAAAGGGATGTTTTGGCTTAGATTTTTCTATATCCGGTTCGATGGTTGGCATATAGTCTTCTTTTTGCCTAAGATTGATGTTGGCTCTTAATTAGGCTCTAGTTTCTTTTAACTTTCCTTCAAATTTTGTTTTGTAAGAATCGTTTTTTTTTTGCATGAATAAAACTCAAAAATCATACTAAAAAAGGATTTGATGCAGGCTATAGATTTCGAGTTTGTAATATATTTAAGGATAAAAATAGGATGGACTTAGTGGTAAAAATAAAAGCCAAAAAAAGGGATTAAAAACGATGATGAGGAATAAGGATGGTTGTGCGTGCGTGCGTCTATGAAAGCTGCTCTGCAATGAGCTCATCTCATGATGTAATCCTTTACAATATGTATATATGTCCTCTTTTCTATACGCATATAGGTTATACAAAAAGAAACTATCCACATTTATGTGTGTAGGACCAAAATTTAGCACTATAGACAAGATAAGATTTAATCAAGATTATATAAATAAACAGTAAGGAACAGACGATTCATAAAACGATAAAGCAATAAAAAAGATCTAAGGAGGCGAGATGAATCTCTTTCCTTAACTCTAAGAATATCCCGTAGTGCGACGGGTTTTAATAGATCCATGAGTCCCATGATACAACCAAAGTAATATGTATCATCTACACTTGATATCAGATCTGTCGAACATTATACTACGATACTCTCGAATAGAAACTTACTCTAAACAGTAGGGAATTGAAGAAACTTTTGCTAGAACTTTTAGAATGTGTTTTTAGTGTATCAGAGGATGATTTTTAAGGTGAAAATCGGACTGTATATATAGGAGAGAGGCTAGGGTTTTTCCCAGACAGAAAAGAAATATTCCTCAGAATATTCTAGCGGCTGCGATTTTTAAGTCGGCATGTTGAGTATCGATCGATACCTAGGAGTATAGATCGATACCTCTAAAAGTCCACGAGCCCAACATGGCCCAATGTGCGATCGACGCACGTGTGGTCTTTTCTTCTCTCATGTTGTTCATCATTTAAATTAATGACACAACCATTCCAAAATATATACACGAGAAAATATTTCTCGATCAATGAAAACATTTCATTAGAAAGAGCTTAACTCATTTCTTTTCACACTAAAACAATTTTATCAAGCCCTCAAGCTTTGATAAAAAATTAGTTCCAACAATCCCCCACATGAATAGAAATGACTCTAAACAAATGAAAATTGTACAGACTAGACTTTACTAGACATACTTGACTAGACTCATCTAGACGTAGACAGACTTTCGAGAGTATACGAAAATGTAACTGTATCTGAGAGGTAGCATTTTCCAGCTTTGAACCAATCATTTTTAATATCTGTCGAGTTTACTCGGCCAGGAGGTGAACATGATGTCTTGAACCGCCCGGATTTTGATGTAAACTTAGACAACATGTATCGCACAGAGACATCTTCTCGTAGAACTATGTTCTCTATTGTGTTCATTTTGGCCTTGAACATTCCTGGTATTCGTGAGTGAATTTGGAGAATATAGCCTTCTATTTCATTCTCCTAGAAACGGCCCCATTTCACACTTCACTAGGTGATCTATTTATTAGCTTGTTTTCAGAAGTGTCCTGTCACACTCCACTATCTACACAGCTATGCAATCATTAAAATTCAATGCTTATCCTTACTATCCACATGTAGCACTGTTTTATCATCCTAGAAATTGGGCAGAGACATAGTCTCACAGTGCTCAAATTCGAATCAGTTTAATTTTGTTTCCCTTTGAACCTAGATCTTGGGATCTCCAGTCACATAGGTGGGGTATCTGTCAAACGTCATCTTTTTCTATAGGCTTTAAACCCATTCTTTTTGATGATTTTACAATTTGATCTCGCGACAAACCTTTGGTAAACGGATCCGCTAGGTTATCAGCCGACTTGATGTAATCTATCGTTATTACACCAGTTGAGATCAATTGTCTAATGGTCTTATGTCGTCTTCTTATATGACGCGACTTGCCATTATATAGATTACTCAGTGCCCGAGAGATAGCCGACTGACTATCACAGTGTACACGTAATGCTGGCAATGGTTTCTCCCACATCGGGATATCTTCCAAAAAGTTTCGAAGCCATTCTGCTTCCTCAGCATCTTTATCTAAGGCTATAAACTCTGACTCCATGGTTGATCTGGCCATGAGTGTTTGTTTGGAAGATTTCCAGGATATTGCTGCACCAGCAAGAGTAAAGACATATCCACTCGTGGATTGGGAGTTTCTTGAATCTGAAATCCAATTGGCATCACTGTACCCTTCCAGCACTGCTGGTTCTTTACCGAAGTGCAGCCCAAAACTTTTGGTGTATCTTAGATAATTTAATACCCTAGTTATGGCTCTCCAATGGGTATGACATGGATTACTCGTGTAACGACTTAGTACGTTTACCGAGTGTGCGACATCGGGTCTAGTACAATCACTACAAGAAAACACAGTTTTTGTGACTACCAAAATAGTCTCAAAATAGTCGCAAATGACTCATTAGCGACTATTTTGAGACTAAAAAATTAGTCGCTAATATTTGGTCGCTAAATTGAATGGTCGCAAAACAGTTGCTCTTTTGCGACTAATATGTGACTAACATATCAGTCATAATTTAAAGACTGATTTTGCGACTAATTGTAAAAAAAAAATTTTAAAAAACAAAATACAAAATACAAAAACAAAATATTTTTATTAATTTAATTAATTTTTACAAAAACAAAAAATATATTTTCATTAATTAAATAATTACAAAAAAGAAAAAAAAAGAAAACGATGGAAACCCTTCGGTCTCCTCCTGCCGCCGGTGAGCCCTCACCGATAAGCCCCGTCGGTCTCCTCCTCGCCGCCGGTGAGCCATCGCCGCCAGTGAGTCCTCGCTGGTGAGCCCTCGCCGATGAGCAGATCTCTTTCTCTTTGTCGTCGACTCCAAGCTCTAGCCCTCGCCGATGAGCCCTCGCCGCCGGTCATCCTTCCTCTCTTTCTCTTTGTCGTCGATTCCATTCCTATTGATGAACTTGAATCTGGAAAAAAAAATCGCAGAGAAGGATGAAGGAAAACAAAAACAAATCGCAGAGAAATCGATGAGAAACTTACCTGGATCTGGGAAAAAAAAGAGTGAGAAAGGAGAGAAGGATTTGTCGAAGAGAAGGATGAAGGAAGAATTGAAAGAAGGAAGAAGAAGAATCGCAGAAAAGGAGAGAGAGAGAGAGAGAGAGAGAGAGAGAGAGAGAGAGAGAGAGAGAGAGAGAGAGAGAGAGAGAGAGAGAGAGAGAGAGAGAGAGAGAGAGAGAGAGAGATTAACTGATTTAAAAAAGAAAATTTTTTTGGTCCGTTGGATTAAACCAATCAACGGTGCATATATCAATCCTCGTCTCAATGAAGTAGCCAATGATAAGCTTTCATTATTTTGACATTTTGTCGCAAATTAGTCGCAAATTGGAGACTATTTTGTGACTATTATTAAAAATGGACTAAAGTTGCAAATTAGTTTCAAGTTTGGGACTATTTTGTGACTACTTATACATGTTATGAGTAGAATCAAAAATCTTTACCCTAAACCCTAAACTTTAAGATCCTATAAGGTTTGAATATCACTTTACAATAATTATGTGTATATAAATGTTCAAAAATATGTTAAAACTTAAAAATAAATAAATTTTGAGAAAATTTCTATTTTTCAAAATCATTCTTTATAAAACACATGTAACACTTAGTTCATGTTATGATTATATTGAAATTTTTGTAATTGTTATATTTTTGTATATTATTTGATGTTTATGTGTAATATATATTTTACAATTTAAGATTTAGAGTTTATGATTAAGGGTTAGAGGTTTAGAGTTTATAATTTAGGATTTATAAAATGATTATTTTTTAAAAAATTGTAAGTGTTGGTTTTTTGTATATTATTTAATGTTTATTTGTAAGATCTAGTTTACAATTTAATATTTAAATCAGGTTTATGACTGAGGGTTAGAGGTTTAGGGTTTAGGGTTAAGGGTTTGTGGTTTGGGTTTAGAATTTATTGTTTTCTAAATAAAAATTGAGTGGAGTTGCAAATTAGTCCCAAATTTGGGACTATTTTGTGACTACTATTGAAATTTAGTCGCAAATTAGTTCCAAATTAGTCACAAAAACTGGGTTTTAGATTTAGAGTTTATGATTAAGGGTTAGAGGTTTATGATCACTACAAGAAAACACGGTTTTTGCGACCACCTAAAACGTCCTAAAACGGTCGCAAATACCCTATTTGTGACTATTCTAAGACTACCGCAAGTGGTCGCAAATATTTCGTCGCAAAATACATTCGTCGCATAATGGTCGCAAATTTACGACTACGTTGTGACTGCATATTATCGTCGTATATACGCGACTCATTTAAGACAACAGTTATTGGTCATTTATTAACGACTAGATATTGACCACACATTTTAGCGACTAATTTCAGACACAATTAGAAGTCGTATTATTGAGACATCTTTGGGACTGTTTTGTTGTCGTAGATTTGTGACATTTTTAAGACGAACTCAGTCAAATCTTTGATGGTCGAAAAAACTTATAAATTGTATATGTGGTCGCAAAATGGTCGCAAATGTACGACTATTTTGCGACAGCTTGTTTAGAAATTAGTCGCAAAAGCGTCACATATTAGCAACTACTTTGCCACAATTTTTGTTCTTGTCCTGCTCGCAGATCAGTAAATTATTTTCAATTTCAAAATTAAAAAGATCTAAAAACAAAATAATAAATCGAATTTCACATTTATATACCAAAAAACTATACATAACAAAATATTCAAAACATTCAAAAATTTATATATTCAAAATCTTGAACAACCTAATCTTAAAAAGTTGGAGAGATTGGTGAATTGTTTCAGGCCGGTAAGGTGGCTGGTGCGGTGGCTTCTGCGGTGGTTGATGCGGCTGCGGTGGTTGCTGCGGCTGTGGTGGCTGCTTGAGAAGCCACAAACGATGCAAACGCGGGATCAATAGTTTTGAGGTACGACTCCAAGCTTGAGATCCGAGTTTGAGACAGTCGTTGCTCCTCATCACGTCGAGCATTTTCCACTTCTTGTTCAGCGATCTTTTTGACGTAGCTCTCCCTAGATCGGAACTCCAAGGTCGGTAACTCGAAGGATAATCCTTGCAAGCGGCTGCTCCAAGGCGTGGGGAATGATTGGTGTCGCACAGAGGTGATGGATAGCCCCTGATATACCGTGGGACTACTTAGGATATTACACACCTAACTAGATCACCAAGCTTAGATATTACACACTAAGCAGAATCAAAGAGATGAAGAACAAGAAGAACTCGTCTCTAAGAAACAGGAAGGTGGCTGCGCCGTTTTTGATTCAAAGGTAGGGTAATGTTTCCAGCGACCTTACATCAGTTTATAAAGGGAAAAACGTGCCCTTAAGTTTAAAGAATTGCAAAAATAACCCAAAAGAAAAGAAAATAAAGGAAAGGCACAAAACAGAGGTCTTTTTGCGCAATAAGAGTAAAAAAAGGAAAGATAGAGAATAGATGCATCTATGCTGGTCGAGAGTGTGCATCTTGTGCCTCGGAGTGACTAGTGAACTAGGTGTGGCGGTTTATCTTTGCCTCATTAAAAACCTATCTGTGCAAAACCCAAGTGGGACAAAAACAAAGACAGGGAAAAAGAGTGCAAAGATAGACCGCAAGCTCACTAGCCATCTTGTACTTGGATTAGGACGAGTGTTGGAGTTGTTTCTTTGCTTTCTTGGTTTAAGTAGTGGGGTTGCTTCTGAATATTGTTAAGAATGCCAGCAACAGCTTCCTTGAGCTCCTTAGTCCTTGCTCGTGTCATAGGACCAGTTGAGATGACCTTAGGCTCCTCGGCTACAAGCTCCTCGTCTCCAAGTTCTTCTTGTGCTGATTCGAGCTTCTCGGCTACAAGTTCTTCATCTGTTGGTCCAATGCTATCCATGATCACATCATCCCCTCCTTCTTGAAAAGGATTTGACCTCAAATCTGGATCATCTGCAAGAAAAGGAGCTAAGTCAGAAACGTTGAAACTAGGACTGATGTTGTACTTACCTTGAAGGTCCAGCTGGTAGGCATTGTCATTGATCCTCCTTGTGATCTTGAATGGACCGTCGACTCTAGGCATTAGTTTGGACTTCCTTTGTTCTGGGAATCGATCCTTCCTCAAATGCACCCACACAAGGTCTCCTTCCTCAAAGATCATCTTGCGTCGCCCCTTGTTCTGATATTCAGCATACTTCTTCGTTTTTGCTTCTATGTTGGTTCGAGCTTCTTCATGAATTCGCTTAACCAGATCAGCTTTCTGTTTCCCATCTAAGCTCACTCTTTCACTCAAAGGCAGAGGAATTAAATCCAAAGGAGATAAAGGACTAAATCCATAAACAAGCTGAAACGGGGAATACTTAGAAGCCGAATGCACAGCATGATTGTATGCAAACTCTATGTGCGGTAAACAATCTTCCCAAGTTCTAATGTTCTTTTTAATTAGAGCACGCAGAAGAGTCCCTAGAGTCCTATTGACGACTTCTGTTTGCCCATCAGTTTGTGGGTGACAGGTAGTAGAGAATAATAGTTTAGTTCCTAGCTTAGACCACAATGTTTTCCAGAAATAACTAAGAAACTTAGTGTCTCTATCAGATACAATGGTCCTAGGCATACCATGGAGACGCACAATTTCTCTAAAGAACAGACTTGCTACATGAGATGCATCATCTGTTTTATGACAAGCAATGAAATGGGACATCTTAGAGAATCGGTCTACTACTACAAAGATAGAGTCCTTCCCTGTTCTAGTCCTAGGCAGCCCTAGTACGAAGTCCATGGATATGTCAGTCCAAGGATGAGACGGAACAGGGAGAGGGGAATACAAACCGTGGGGCATAACCTTTGATTTAGCCTGTTTGCAAGTTGTGCACCTGTCACAGATTCTCTCCACGTCTCTCTTCATGTGAGGCCAATGGAAGTGATCTTGCATCACCTTCAGGGTCTTATCTCTACCGAAGTGCCCCATCAACCCTCCTCCATGTGCTTCCCTAACCAGCAAGTCTCGTATAGAACAGTTAGGTACACACAAGCGATTATCATAGAAGAGAAACCCCTCACTTCTATAATAATGGCCAGCAGCAAACTTTTCACAAGCTTTAAATACTTCTTGAAAATCAGAATCAGAAGCATATAAGTATTTAAGCTGCTCAAAACCCAGCAGTTTTGCATCTAGGGTAGTTAGTAACACATACCTTCGGGACAATGCATCAGCAACCACATTGTCCTTACCCTTTTTGTACTTGATGACATAGGGGAATGTCTCAATGAACTCAACCCACCTGGCGTGCCTCTTATTGAGCTTGTGCTGCCCCTTTAAGTGTTGTAGAGATTCGTGGTCAGTGTGTATGACAAATTCCTTAGGCCACAGATAGTGCTGCCATGTTTGCAACGCTCTCACTAGTGCATACAGCTCCTTATCATACGTTGGGTAGTTAAGAGTGGCTCCCCCAAGTTTTTCACTAAAGAACGCAATGGGCTTCTTTTCCTGCATTAAAACAGCTCCAATCCCTACACCAGAAGCATCACACTCAATCTCAAAGGTTTTAAGAAAGTTTGGTAAAGATAAGAGTGGAGCGTGAGTGAGCTTGTTTTTCAGGGTCTGGAATGCTTCTTCTTGTGCTGCTCCCCATTTGAAACCAACTTCCTTCTTGATCACTTCGGTAAGTGGCGCAGCAAGAGTGCTGAAGTCTTTAACAAACCGCCTATAGAACCCAGCAAGGCCGTGGAAGCTTCTCACGTCGCCTACTGTCTTTGGAACAGGCCAATCTCTTATAGCTTTGACCTTCTCCTCGTCAACCTGTACGCCATCTGCACTCACAACAAAGCCTAAAAAGACCACGTTATCTGTACAAAACGTGCACTTCTTAAGGTTGGCATAAAGCTTCTCCTTGCGAAGTACGTTTAAAACAGATTGCAAATGTCCTATATGCTCTTCTAAGTCTTTGCTATATACCAGAATGTCATCAAAATACACTACAACAAAGACTCCTATGAATGATCTCAAAACATGATTCATTAATCTCATAAATGTACTAGGTGCGTTTGTGAGGCCAAAAGGCATAACCAACCATTCATATAACCCATGTTTTGTTTTAAATGCAGTTTTCCATTCATCTCCTTCTTTCATCCTAATCTGATGATATCCACTCTTTAAATCGATTTTAGAGAACAACCTAGAGCCATGAAGTTCATCTAACATATCATCTAGTCTAGGAATAGGGTGTCGATACTTCACCGTAATGTTGTTTATGGCTCTGCAATCGACGCACATACGCCAGCTCCCATCCTTCTTAGGTACGAGCAGAACCGGTACAGCACATGGGCTCATGCTCTCTCTGATGTGTCCCTTCTCTATGAGCTCATCAACCTGTTTTTGTAACTCCTTAGTCTCCACAGGGTTGGTTCTGTATGCTGGACGGTTTGGTAGCGAAGCTCCTGGCACAAAATCAATCTGATGCTCGATGCCCCTAATTGGTGGCAGTCCCGTGGGCTTGTCTCCTGGAAATACATCTTCATAATCCTGCAAAAGAGTTCTCATTTCACTCGGTAGCACCGGTGCAAGATTAGTTAAGCTCGTAAGAGCTTCTCTAAAAACAAACAAGAGTATAGGTTGTTTAGAAGCTACAGCTTGTTTGAGATCACCTGATTTGGCCATAAGATTGGTTTGTTGCGTTTGATCTGAACTTAGATTTTGTTGCTGCGTCCCTTGGGAACTTATATCCTGCTTCATCCTCTGCTTGAGAGTCATCTGGTCTTGATGAACTTCTCTTGGTGTCAAAGGAACCAGAACAGTTCTCTTACCCTTGTAATCAAATGAATGGCGATTGGTGAAGCCGTCATGCATAACCTTGCGATCAGATTGCCAAGGCCTCCCAAGTAGAATGTGTCCAGCAGCCATAGGAAGTACATCACACAGTATCTTGTCTTCGTATGCACCAATGGTGATAGGGACCAGCACCTGCTTGCTCACCTTCATCTCACCATCTTCATTAAGCCATTGAAGCTTGTATGGCTTTGGGTGCTTCGTCACTTTTAATCCGAGCTTACTAACCATTGTTTCACTTGCCACGTTAGTACAGCTTCCTCCATCTATGATGAGGCTGCAAACTTTTCCTTGGACCAAGCATCTAGTGTGGAACAGGTTCTCTCTCTGTTCTTGTTCATTAGTAGCAGTTTGCACACTTAGGGACCTCCTTGTAACTAGTAACTGCCCTTGTGCAGGCTGCTCTTCACACTCAGATAAGTATTCAAGGCCTGTTTCTTCTTCATCTTCTGTTTCTATCTCTCCATTGTCTAACAGAACCATGACTCTCTTGTTGATGCATTCGTTGGCATAGTGGCCTCTCCCTTGGCACTTAAAACACTTAACATCACGGTTTCTGGTTGTTGGAGTTTCAACTTTGCCCTTGCCTTTGTTGTCTTGATTGATCATATAAGGTCTCATTTCTGGTCTTGGCGTCACTACTTGCTTGCCATCACGTTGTGAAGTGTTTGCTCTGTCCTCCCTTTGATAGTTTGGTTTAGAAACAGCATGTCCGTTCCCATAGCTAAATCGTGAAGGGCCTTTGCGTTTGAGCTGTTGCTCTATCAGAATCGCCTTATGCAGCATCTCCTCTAGTTCAACATAGTGTTGCATCTCCAATCTGTCTTGAATGTCTCGGCTTAACCCTCCTAAGAAGCGTGACATGGTAGCTTCCCTATCTTCTGATATATCAGCACGAATTAGGAGTGACTCCATCTCTTGATAATAGTCCTCTACGCTGCTGCTTCCTTGAGTGAGTTTTCTTAGCTTGCTGTGCAGCTCGCGGTGATGATGACTTGGGACAAATCTCTTTCTCAATACTCTCTTCATCTCTGCCCAAGTAGTCACTGGTTCTTCGTCATTACGTCTTCTAGACGTGACAAGCTGATCCCACCAGCTGAGAGCATAATCACTGAATTCTGTTGCAGCTACTCTCACCTTGTTGATCTCTGTATAGTTCTGACAATTAAAAACCAGTTCTATCTTTTTCTCCCACTCCAAGTATGCATCAGGATCACTCTTGCCATTAAAAGGTGGGATTCTGAGCTTAAGACCCCCAAAGCTGTCTCTACCTTCTCCACCACGTCTATGCCTTCTATGGCTTCCCCTGGTTGAATCACTCTCTTCGCTGTAGTAGCTGGCTGTGCCATCGTCACCAGGCTGTTCCTGTTGGTGTCGTCCTCCTCTACGAGCTCCCCTGGGCTGATTATTGCCGTGAACAGGTTGTTGTTGCTCTTGTCGAAGAGCATCGATCTTGGCATTCATCATCTGGTCCATACGGGCTAGTATCGCATCCATCAGCAGCTTGTTGTTTCGCATAGTACTCGTCTCCTCTCCATCTTGTGACATCTTGACCTGCAAGGAAAGACAAGAGAGTAACCAGTAACTAGTTCCCTTGAAAAGATAGAACAGTAACAAAATGATTTCACAACTTGTCACACAAGTCTCAAAGAACAAAGAAACAGGGTTTAGCTGAATCCGAGTGCTTGTAGATGAGACTAACAGGTTCTATGATGATTTTAATCACGTTTTCTGGCCTTAGCAAGAGTAACAACTGAGTATAGGTGCTTAAACAACTGTCTAGAGGCAGATTTAATCACAAAAACTCGACAGACCTAAGAACACAAAAAAGGAAAGTTTTCAATCCCTCCTAAAAACCCTACTTGCGCCGCGAGCAGGTCTTCTTCCTCTAGCTAATTTTTTTTTTTTTTTTTGATTTCTGAATGAACTAACTATCAAAACAGGTTGCTAAGGTCTAACTAACACTGGAACCACAAGAAACAAGACTCCCTAAACTCAGAAAATTCAAGGAAATCAGGCCTGCAATTCTCGACAGAGTTGGAAAAGAAGCAAAACAAATTAAGAACAGAGTTGGAACGAGATTACCAAGTGATTTAGAGCTCGGCTCTGATACCACATGACGTAGCTCTCCCTAGATCGGAACTCCAAGGTCGGTAACTCGAAGGATAATCCTTGCAAGCGGCTGCTCCAAGGCGTGGGGAATGATTGGTGTCGCACAGAGGTGATGGATAGCCCCTGATATACCGTGGGACTACTTAGGATATTACACACCTAACTAGATCACCAAGCTTAGATATTACACACTAAGCAGAATCAAAGAGATGAAGAACAAGAAGAACTCGTCTCTAAGAAACAAGAAGGTGGCTGCGCCGTGTTTGATTCAAAGGTAGGGTAATGTTTCCAGCGACCTTACATCAGTTTATAAAGGGAAAAACGTGCCCTTAAGTTTAAAGAATTGCAAAAATAACCCAAAAGAAAAGAAAATAAAGGAAAGGCACAAAACAGAGGTCTTTTTGCGCAATAAGAGTAAAAAAAAGGAAAGATAGAGAATAGATGCATCTATGCTGGTCGAGAGTGTGCATCTTGTGCCTCGGAGTGACTAGTGAACTAGGTGTGGCGGTTTATCTTTGCCTCATTAAAAACCTATCTGTGCAAAACCCAAGTGGGACAAAAACAAAGACAGGGAAAAAGAGTGCAAAGATAGACCGCAAGCTCACTAGCCATCTTGTACTTGGATTAGGACGAGTGTTGGAGTTGTTTCTTTGCTTTCTTGGTTTAAGTAGTGGGGTTGCTTCTGAATATTGTTAAGAATGCCAGCAACAGCTTCCTTGAGCTCCTTAGTCCTTGCTCGTGTCATAGGACCAGTTGAGATGGCCTTAGGCTCCTCGGCTACAAGCTCCTCGTCTCCAAGTTCTTCTTGTGCTGATTCGAGCTTCTCGGCTACAAGTTCTTCATCTGTTGGTCCAATGCTATCCATGATCACATCACTTTTGATGAGCAGTTTGAAGTTGTTGTTGCATCTCTGAAATTGATGACGTGCTTGCATAACTCTCCTTGCTTTTCCCGTTGTTGAACAGCTCTCCAAGTTGGCCAAGTCCATAAGGATTTCCCCTGTCATCTTTTTCAGTAGACTAAAACAACAAAAAAAGACGAGATCATTCACTCTTACAGCAACGAACCAGCAACCCATGATAGCAACCTCTCTCACACAAACTCAAAACGAATTCCAATGAGCTATGAAGCACACACATTAAGCAACATAAGAATAATATTCATGAACAAAGGAAACAAACACAGAGAGAGGCCAGCATAGGAAACGAACCAGCAAAGTAAAAAGCAACAAAAAGTCAGTTTGCTATGCATAAAAACTGACCAGCATAAAAACAAATGCCAATGAGCTTTGAAGCACACACATTAAGCAACATAAGAATAATATTCATGATCCAAGGAAACAAACACAAAGAGAGACCATCATAGCAAACGAACCAGCAAAGTCAAAAGCAACAAAAAATCAGTTTGCTATGCATAAAAACTGAACATAAAAAAGTGACTAGCATAAAAACTAATGCAGCACATGCAGCATAAAAACGAATGCAGCATAAAAACATCAAGTATTCATGCTCAACAAAACAAAGACATTAATATGCTATAAGAAGAGGAAGAAAAAAACGAATTACCTTAAGAAATATTGTATTCGTTTCTTCAATGGTAAGGGTCCTTTGAGTTGATTGTTGAGACGAAAGCTCTGAAGTTTCGCCATAAGCCTCAGCTATTTTTTTGGCCTTCTGATCCACAAATGTTCCATCTGCCATTGTGTGTGTTTTCATAAACACTTCTCCAAGTGAGACTGGACGCCCTAGTTCTTCCTCCTATAATGATACAAAAACAGAATGAATAATGTGAAATGGAATATACAAAAACAGATTTAATTACCATTTCTTGTTGAATTTGCAAGTACGATTTCTTCCCGGATATGTGTTTGTGGGGACCAAGACCGCCACGGTCAGAGTTACGGCATTGTGATGCAGTAGCGCTCCTCTCAACTGCGTCCGGAGTGTTCCAATGAGCCAACATTTCAGCCCAAAAGGTTTCGCCAATCCACGGTGGTCTCTCACCACTGGTTTTAACTTGACTTACAATGCCTTTCATCCATTTTTTGGCTCTCTTCAAGAATCCTGCTTTCACCAGGTCGGTAAGCCCGATATCCCAATTGTACTTCCGCTACACAACAATTTCAGGTGTTTAGTTTGTATCTAAGTCATTACTATGTCACTATAATACAAAAAGACAGGATGATTCACAAGAATACAGCAACAAAAGAGGTTAAGAAATAATTGCCGCGAAAGTTCTGAAATATCTTTCTTGAATGGGTATAGGCGTTTTGCGCCAGCTATAGTAAGGCCCATCAAACTTCCTACGAAATATGCCAGCGATGACTCGAGACAGTTTCCCTTTGTCACGGTTAAACCTGTTACATAAATATCAGGTTGTTAGATGTTCAAACAAATACACAATTCACAAAAATCAGTGTGTTTATTCACAACAAATACACAAATACAGAATCCGAATCAAGCATTCTCCAAAACAGCTCACAATGCCAAGCACCTACTTGTCTCTGAAAACTCTAAAAAAAACATCCACTATAATAAAAACCCTAACGTACATAAACCAAACAAGAAACTGCTAATTTCTCAGAAAGAAAGAGACTCTCGATCCATCCCTTACTACCCAGATCGACTTAGAACTCAAAACAGATCAATTTCACTCAAGACATTTTAACAAACACATAAACTGCCTGATTTTCTCCGCATTCCGTAACAGAAACTCTGCATCTCATCACAATAATCTTCCAGAGATTAAACCTAAAACCCCAAATAATCACACCGATGTGCAATAGATCCCTAGAAAAAAACCACTAAAGAAACCCAAAATATCTTGCACGAAGGCTCATTGATCAATTGTCCTAAGCACAAACCAAATTCTTACATAATACTAGACTATCTATTTCAATCAGCTCTCAATCAAAGCAAATAACAATTTAATACTAGACTATCTATTTACCATGTGGTCTCAACCTGGGGAAGAGGATGTGGACTCAAAAATGTTAGATGTTCTCGGCCAGGAAGAGCCAACAAATCATCTAACAGCTGTTGGAAGTCCGGTTGTGGCTCTGGATCGTTAAGAGGATGATGTTGATGCTCTTCAATCTGAACCGGCGGTTGTTGGGGAATATGATAAGGAGGAACTACTGTCGCTGGAATCTGATAAACCTGAGTTAGTGGCTGGGGAATATGATAAGTTGGAGGTGTATGGTAAGAAGGCTGCGAAGTAATTGGAGGCTGCGAAGTAGGTCGTTGCGGCGGTTGATTAGAGGCTTCGGGCTGTGTCGTCGACGGATATTGCGCTGGAAGACTTGCTCTAAATGTCTGGGAAACTGAATCTGTTGCATCGGAGGACCGGTTGGAGGCGTGAGAAGACGAGCCGACAGCTCCGACTGATCTTCCACCGGCAGATAATTGGCCACCACCGCGGTCTCTACCAGGTCGGCCTTTAATTACTTTTGGCTTGCCAGCCATTATCTTCAAACAACGAGAGAAAGAGATAGGTTGAGAGAAATCGAGATTAAGAGAAATAGAGAAACCGAGATT
Organism: Eutrema japonicum; assembly: GCA_030161315.1. Taxonomy (NCBI): domain Eukaryota; kingdom Viridiplantae; phylum Streptophyta; class Magnoliopsida; order Brassicales; family Brassicaceae; genus Eutrema; species Eutrema japonicum. Next base: position 10,850,253 of record BSQW01000006.1, read on the forward strand.
GAGAGAAATAGAGATAGATTGAGAGAAATCGAGATTGAGAGAAATAGAGAAATAGAGAAAGAGATTCGCAGATTGAGAGTGAGAGAGTGAAAGAGAGAAAGAGAGAAAGAGAGAAAGAGAGAAAGAGAGAAAGAGAGAAAAAGAGAAAGAGATAGGTTGTCTGGGTTTCGGAGAAAGTGAGAGAGGCTAGGGTATTTCGACGATAGAATGGAATAAATTAATAGCGAGGTCCCTAAAGGGTCGCAAACTTGGTCGCAAATCCAAAAAAATGAATGATTAATTGCCGCGTAATCTAAAACCAAAAAAAATTAAAAATTTCAGAATGGTCGCAAAATAGTCCTACAGTCGTCACTAAAATGCGACTGTTTTGTGAACGTCCCACAGTCGTCACTAAAATGCGACTGTTTTGTGACTGTTCTTAACCCTATACCCTAAACCCTAAACTTTTCAATCATTCTTAATAAAATTAGATTATACAATAATTCTTTAATTAATTCTAACACTTTAACTCTCTAAATAAACATTAAACTAAGATATGTTGTGTAAATTTTTATAGTTTTGTATATTTCAAAATCATTTCATGAAAACACATATGAACTTACTACATATTATGACAATATACAACAACAAATTTTATAAATTGGAATTTATAAGTTTTTTAACCTGCTATCATGATTCAATATATTTAAAATTTCAAATCTATGAAAAAACATTCAAATTAACATATTTACAATTCAATAATGATGATTTTCTAAAAAATGTATAGTGGAGTAGCTAAATTGAAGCAAATCGGTCACAATTTGAGGTGTTGTTAATGAATTAGTCGCAAATTAGTGGGTAAATTAAGACAATTTTGTGACTGCAAAAACTATTGTCGCAAAACCGTCTTAAAGTGGTCACATTTCCTTGCGACTGTTTTGTGACTGTTCTTAACCCATATGTTCTTACTACATTTTAAGACCCTTTTGTGACCACTAAAAAATTGTTGAAAATCGGTTTTCCGGAGTGTCAAACCACTGACCTGTAACCATATGCTTAAGTGTTTAACCAATGTGCTATTTCGATCATTCGTTATTTTCTTACATTAACTAATATATAAAGACACGATAATTATACATGATAATTATATTACAAAGATATTATAAATGATAATGTATGGTACACAGATATTATACATGATAATGTATGGTACACAGATATTATACATGATAATTATACATGATAATTATATTACAAATTAAACATACAGAGATATAAATTAAAGTATTATTCAAGTTACTCATCTTCATCATCGGAAGATGATAAATTACAAAGAAATTCGTCCTCTTCTTCTTAGTCTTCGATCTCAAAATCAATTTCTTCATAAGGATGATTTCCCTCTACTAAACCATCAATTATGATTTCATCAATCGTATCCGTGAGGCAATCATCAACTGTTTGCTGCAATATAACCGGCTCTTTTTAGTTAAACTTTCCCTGAACACATTTCCTTTGATTTACTTTGAGAACTGTGAGCCACACCTTCCGGGGTCGTTTAATGTATGGGTATGGAAGATAACAAACTTTATCAGCTTGAGATCCTGTACATTAAGTAGGTGTAAAATTAGAAGTAGACATATATATACACACATCATATACATACTTATATAATTAAAACAAAACTTAATTACCTAAAATAAATGGTTCGTAATTTTGATATCTCCTCGATGATAGCACATCAACAACGCCTCCTTCTCGCATTCGAGTGCCTTTGCCAATCGTAGGGTCAAACCATTCACAGTAGAAAAGTGTGATTTTCAAATTTAGAAATCCTGGATACTCGAGCTCTATGATATTTTTCACAGTCCCATAAAAATCATCCTCTTCAGATGCTTCAGAATAATTTTGTCCTCGCACACATACCCCATAATTCATTGTTTTTTTCGTGAGTCCGTGGTCTCGCGTGTGAAACAAATACCCTCTTGTAAAATACATGGGCCATGACTTGACTTTATTTTCAGGACCTTCCACTATTTCATGAACCCAAGGAGGAAAATTTTCTTGACTTTTCATTGTACTCACCTATATATGTATATGCAAATATATTAAAAATAAATTCATAAAATATTCTTTAATAATTATTAGATGGATAATAAATTAAATACGTACATATTGGCGAACCCATATATGAAAATATTCATCTCCTTTCGACTTCACCTCCGCATCAGATAGTTCTGGATATTAAAATCGAATCTGCGCGTCCAACAATCTTTTTTGCCAAAAACAATAAGAAATATTTAATTAACTAAATTAATTATCACAATTAAGTTAATGAACCGTATATAAAGTACCTCTCAAGCGGCTGAAAATAGTCACAATTGCGCAAGACATATGCATGTGCGCATTTATAATCTTTCTCAGTTAACCAAAATTCAGTACTTTGGCCACTTGGACGACCAACTTGAGTGATTATATCCGGTACTTGTATAGGATATACCGGTACTTCACCTTCATCATACCGACTTGACCTGAGAAATAATAATATATTGACAACCAAAAAATAGTCACTTTCATTTTAGGTCATATAATTTAAAGCAAAAATTGAAATTACTGTTCGGAGAAATATTCACCACCTTACCTTCTTCTGCGAGCTGTAGAAATGTGCGAAGGAAAGTAATGTTCTGAGAAATAAGATATCTCGTCATTTATGTATGATTGAACTATTGATCCCGCTGGATATCTTTTGTTCTTCGCCTTCCCTTTTAAACGTTTAAAAAACCTTTCGAAGGGATACATCCACCTATATTGCACAGGACCTCCAATCTCTGCTTCGTAAGGTAGGTGTATTGGTAGGTACTCCATCACATCAAAGAAAGAAGGTGAGAAGATTTTTTCCAAGTTACACAAAATCATGACAATGTTATCCTTCAGAATTTTGAGGCGAGTTTGATCCAATGATCAACTACTTAAGTCACAGAAAAATGCTCCAATCCCTACGACAATATTAAAATCATATAAGTTATATATATATATATATATATATATATATATATATATATATATATATATAAGTGAAACATATATGATCATATATATATATATACCTGATAATGCAAGGTGCACGTTACGCGGTAAAAGTTCTGCAAAGACAAACGGAAGCAATCGTTCCATAAATACATGGCCGTCGTGACTTTTCATTCCCGAGAGCTTTCCACCGTTGATGTCTGCACAACTAGCTAAATCTGCTACATAGCCATCGGGGAATCTAACCTCATGTTTGACCCATTGTAGTAAGCTTTCTTTCGCTTTTGAAGTCAATCGCCAAATAGGAAATGGAGCTCTCCCTCGATCATCTACATGCAAATCTTTCCGAGAACAAAATTTTGCAATATCTAATCTTGACTTTACTGTGTCTTTTGATCTGTCTTTAACATTCATAACAGTATACATGATGTTATCGAAAAAATTCTTCTCGATATGCATCACATCAAGATTGTGTCGTAGTGTCAGATCGGTCCAGTACGGTAGCTCCCAAAATATGCTTTCTTTATGCCAATTATGCCACTCCCCATAGCACTCCACTTTATTTTCATGACCATTTCCACCGACTTCAGATGTTTTGGGTGGTTCTGCATGCCTTATACGCTCAAATAGAACTTGTTCGCCAGTTAAAGATTGTGGTGGGTAGTCGTTCAATGCATGCTTTCCCTTCAAAAAAATTATTTTATTCTTCCGTAACGAATGACTTACAAGAAGAAATCTTCTGTGACAGTCAAACCAACATATCTTCCTACCAGCCGGAAGATAAAAAGCATTTGTATCATCCATACAAATAGGACACGATAGTCTTCCATGTGTCGTCCATCCCGACAACATACCATATGCTGGAAAATCGCTTATAGTCCACAAAAGAACAGCTTTCAGGTTGAAATTTTGATCTAATGACACATCATATGCCTCAACTCCGTTATACCATAACTCCTTTAACTTTTAGATCAGTGGTTGGAGGAAAACATCAAGACTGGCTCTTGGATGATTTGGTCCCGAATTCAAAATCGTCAGAAACAAATACTCAGTGTTCATGCACATATCAGGCGGTAAGTTATATGGAGTCATGATCACAGGCCACAACGAGTGATTTTTTGACATACCAAAAGGATTAAAACCGTCAGTACATAACCCAAGATATACGTTTCGCGTTTCTTCTGCAAACGTTGGATGCAACTGTTGGAAATTCTTCCACTCCGCCGCATCAGATGGATGACACATTACTCCGTCTTTTGAATCATGCTCAGCATGCCATCTCATCGATGACACAGTCTTCTCTGATTGGTACATTCTCTTTAATCTGTCAGTGATAGGTAAATACCACATACGACTAAACGGGATTTTAGTTCGTCCCTCACTAGCCTTATATCTTGGTTTTGCACAGAACTTGCACTGCTCCGACTTCTCATCTTCTTTCCAGAAGAGCATACAATTATCTATACATACATCAAATGTATGGTACGGCAATCCTAGCTTTCGCATCAAACTTTCTGTCTCGTAGTACGAACTAGGTGCTTGATTACCCTCTGGTAAAACCACCGTAAACAATTCAGACCATGAGTCCATACAGCTTTCGGCCATATTATGGTCTGACTTAATGTTCATGAACCGAGCAGCCAAAGATAACTTCGACAGACCTTCACGACAACCATCATAAAGTGAAGTATTTGCAGCATCTAACATGTCGTAAAACCGCTTTGCCTCTTGAGTAGGTTCTTCATGTACATGATCATATCCACTTTCATCATGTTCATGATGATACCCATGATGATTAAATGACGTAGCACCATGAAATGCATCATTCACCATCCCAGCATATACATTCCCCCTATCATATGTTGTTGGTTGATGATTACCACTAGTATAATCTACATTATCATAATTATGACTATTCGATCCTCCCCCAACAACATCATAATCTTCACCATGTTCACACCATACATAATATCCTGGCATAAATCCTCTACTATGCAAATGTTTCGAAATTGTACGTCCTTGCAAAAATTTGGAATTTTGACATTTTAAACAAGTACAGTAAAATTTACCTCCACTACTTTGCGCTAGTGGCTGACTATTAGCAAAATTCATGAACTGATCTACCCCCGCCAAGAATTCACTTGAGATATTATTTGTGTGTGGATAGATTCTATTATACATACACTCTCGTGATGAATGCCACATTTTGTTTTTGACTCACTCGTTTTTTTTTTATGTTTTTCGTTTGTGTAAAATGTGGGTTGCTATATTTATAAAAAAAAGTTGTGACTCTTTTGCGACCAAAACAATCAGTCACAAAAGTTTGGTGTACCAACCCAACAACTCTCATTCTTTCCACGTTTTATACCAACTTTTTCCGACCACATTTTCCAAAATATTCGGTTACAAATCAATCGCAAAAATAGGACTACTTTTGCGACTACATTTCTTAGTTGCTAATTTAGGACGACATTTGCGACCACATTTTGCAGTCCCAAATTTGGGACTACTTTTGCGACCATATTTTCCGACTTAAAAATTAGTCGCTAATTCGTCGTACTTTCCAACTCTTTTGCGACTACAAATAATTCGTCGACGAACAGTCGTTAAACAGTCGCAAATAATCGACTCTTTTATGACTAAATAGGTTCGTCGGTAATTTGTTACTATTTTGCTTCTGCTTTAACAAGAGTCGCAAAAGGGTCGCAAATTGGTCACAATTTAATCGCAAAATTTTGCGACCAAAAAAAGAGTCGCAAACTGTGGTTGCAAAAACTGTTTTTTCTTGTAGTGAATTTAAGATTTATATTTTAAAATTTAATATTTAGAGTTTATGATTAAGGGTTAGAGGTTTAGGGTTTAGAATTTAAGATTTATAAAATGATTATATTTAAAAAAATGTAAGTGTTGAATTTTTTTTGTATATTATTTGATGTTTATTTGTAAGATCTAGTTTACAATTTAATATTTAGATCAAGTTTATGATTAAGGTTTAGAGTTTTAGGGTTTAGAGTTAATGGTTTGTGGTTTGAGTTTAGAATTTATTGATTTCTAAAAAAAAATCAAGTGGAGTTGCAAATTAGTCCCAAATTTGGGACTATTTTGTGACTACTATTAAAAATTAGCCGCAAATTATTCACAAAAACTGGGTTTTAGATTTAGAGTTTATGATTAAGGGTTAGAGGTTTATGATTTAAGATTTAGAGTTTATGATTAATGGTTAGAGGTTTATGATTAAGGATTATAGGTTTATGATTTAAGTTTTATATTTTACAATTTAAGATTTAGAGTTTATGTTTAAGGGTTAGAGATTTAGGGTTTATAATTTAGGTTTATAAAATTATAATATTTAAAAAAATTGTAAGCATTGAATTTTTTTTTGTATATTATTTGATGTTTATTTATTTGATGTTTTTGTATATTATTTGATAGTTTAGGGTTTAGAATTTTTTGTATATTATTTGATGTTTGTTTAATAAAAATCGAGTGGAGTTGCTAAACCGAAGCAAACCAGTCACAAATTTGGGACTACTTTTGCAAGTCCTTAAACAGTCGCAAATAAGCGACTCTTTTCTGACTAATTTTTTTAGTCGGTAATTTGGGACTATTGTGCATCTGCTTTATGGATAGTCGCTTATTAGTCGCAAATCAGTCACAATATTTTCCCTTTTTTGTGACTAAAAAAGTAGTCGCAAATGGTAGTCACAAAAACTGTTTTTTCTTGTAGTGAATTCGTTAAGTACATTAGACTCCCGATGACTCTTGCATATTCCACTTGTAACACTGCTTCACCTGAATTCTTTGTCAAGTGAAGTTGAGGATCAAGCGGAGTTTTTGCAGTCCCATTGGAGTAGGTCTTAAACCTCTCTAGGATTTTTGTAGTGTAATGATCTTGAGACATAATTATTCCTTTAGAATTTTGAATAATCTTAATCCCTAGAATTACATCAGCTAATCCCTTGTCTTTCATATCAAACTTTCCACTTAGCATGTTCTTTGTTTGAATGATTATATCTTTATTGCTTCCCATGATTAGCATGTCATCTACGTACAAACACAACAACACATAACCTTGTGAAGTACTATTGATATAGATGCATTTATCACATTCATTGATGTGAAAGCCATTTGGCATCATTACACTGTCAAACTTTTCATGCCATTGCTTTGGAGCTTGCTTGAGTCCATATAGCGATTTGACAAGTCTACAGACTTTCTTCTCTTGTCCGGGAGCAACATAACCCTCAGGTTTATTCATATAGATCTCTTCCTCTAAATCTCCATTTAGGAAAGTAGTCTTAACATCCATCTGATGTATTTCAAGGTTTTTTAAAGCTGCGATTCCAATCAACATGCGAATCGAAGTAATTCTAGTCACTGGAGAATAAGTCTCAAAGAATTCCAATCCTTCCTTTTAACGAAATCCTTGTACCACAAGCCTGGCTTTATATTTGTCTATAGAGCCATCGATTTTTAGCTTAGTGGTGAAAACCCATTTACAACCTAGAGGTTTGCAACCTTGAGTTAGGTCTACCAACTCATAAGTATGATTTTGCATAATTGAGTTGATTTCATTATTAGATGCCTCCCTCCAGAAAGGTGCATCAGGTGTAGACATCGCTTCCATGAAAGTTCTTGGACCACTTTCCGCTAGGAATGCCATTATGAACTCAGAGCCAAATTTCTTCTCCTTACGAGCTCTCTTGCTTCGTCTCGGTTCAGCTTCTTCTTCTTTTGCAGAAGTGCCTGAAGTGCTTGCCTCATTGCTAGCATCTCGTTCGTCACGAGTTCGTTTAGGATTTACTCTATCCTTACATGGAAACACATTTTCAAAGAAGGATGCATTCTTTGACTCCATTATTGTGTTTACATGAATGTCTGGTATATCTGATTTATGTACCAGAAATCGATAGGCAATACTGTTGTGCGCATATCCGATGAAAATACAATCTACCGTTTTAGGTCCAATGGTGACCTTTTTCGGAAGTGGTAATGCAACTTTTACCAGGCACCCCCACGCTTTCAGGTATACATACGAAGGTACATTACCTTTCCAAAGTTCATAAGGAGGTTTTCCTGTGATTTTGTGTGGAATTTTGTTCAGGATATAATTTGAGGTAAGCAGAGCTTCCCCCCACATATTCTGGGCTAACCCAGATTCCTGCAACATTGCATTCATCATTTCCTTGAGAGTTCTGTTTTTTCTTTCAGCAACTCCATTGGATTCAGGTGAGTAGGGAGCAGTTGTTTGATGAATAATGACATGTGCTCTACAGAATGCATCAAATGGTTCACTATATTCACCACCCCTATCACTTCTGACTTTTTTTATGGTCTTGCCGAGTTGGTTTTCAACTTCCAGCTTGTATTCTTTAAATTTTTCCAATGCTTCATCTTTACTCTGCAGTAGAAAGATGTAACAATATCTCGTGCAATCATCTATGAAAGTCATGAAATATTTCTTGCCTCCTCTGGTTTGAATATATTTCAAATCACATAAGTCCGTGTGAATTAAACCTAGAGGTTATGTTGTTCTTTGAACGTTGGGTGATGACGTTTTAGTGAGTTTGGCTTGGACACAAACTTCACATTTGTCTTTGCTTAATTTGCATTTAGGAATCATGTTCATTAATCTACTCATAGACTTGAAATTAACATGTCCTAATCGTTCATGCTAAATATTAAAAGACTCAGCGAGATAAGCAATTGGTTTCTTATCATTAATCTTAGGGTTCTTCGAGGTGGAAGCCTCGGTTACATTATCCTTTCGGATTACTGCCTCAACAAACATCTTAAACAGATTATCACAAACAAAACCCTTACCCAAATACATCATATTCTTCGTTAGGATCAGCTTATCACCTTCCAGATTCACAGAGAATCCATGCTTACTTATGAGCGATCCAGAGATCAGATTCTTGCGCATATCTGGTACATGGACGACGTTCGTGAGAACCAGTTCCTGTCCAGAGGTGAGCTTCAGAACAACCTTCCTGTGACCATCAATTGTGGACGAGGCAGAATTACCCATTAAGAGTTTTTCACCATTCTTGGTCTTTGTATGTGGAGAACATCTCTCGATCCATACCGATGTGTCTGGTTGCACCAGTATCGAACCACCAAGTCTTTGGATGGCATTCAGCAACATTGGCCTCAGTGACCACATCACACATGTCAGCTTCTGTCAAGTTGGCTTGAGCCTTCTTGCTACGACAATCGACGGATTTGTGTCCTTGCTTCCCACAGAAGTTACACATTCCTAAGAACCTTTGAGAAGTCTGACCATTCTGACCACTCTTGTTCTTGAACTTTTGGAAGTTCTTTGGTGGCATCTTCCCTTTACCTTTGTTTAGGCGACCTTTGTTCTGCCACTTGCCTTGATTGGGGTTTTGGTGTTCAACCATGTTCGCATTGTGTTCGCGAATTTTCACACCTTCATTGATCTTTTGTTCCCGATTCGTAGACTCTACGCGGAGCTTAACAATCAGATCTTCAAGACTCATCTTCTTTTTCTTTAGTCTGAGGTAGTTCTTGAAGTCCGTCCAACCATGAGGTAGCTTCTCAATGATGCAGCAACCTTGATAGGTTTCACACAGCCGCATTCCCTCAGCATGAATGTCGTGTAGGAGCCTTTGCACCTCATCGACTTGTTCCATTAGTGGTCTTGAATCCACCATCTGGTACTGCATGAATTTTGCCATAGTGAATTTTTGAGTACCAGAATCTTCAATGCGGTACTTCTTGTCTAATGAATCCCACAGATCCTTAGAAGTCTCAGCGTTTCTGTACACACCAAACAGAGAGTCCGAAAGGCTATTCTGAATATAGCCCTTGCACAAGAAGTCAGCATGTTCCCAAGCGTGGACACTCGCAAGCGCACGTGGGTCAGAGTTATCTTCTGGGAGAACAGGTTTCACGTTACTAGTGTACTTCTGCAAATTCAATGTAGTCAGATAGAACAACATATTCCTTTTTCACATCTTGAATGTTGTCCCATCAAACTTGGTCGGAGGAGCGGCATGGTTCCCATATGGAACTTTGACCGGCTCGATCTGACTCGCAGTCGTCTCAACCTTCTCATCGGTTTTCTCCACCAATCCAGAGTTGTTTTCCACATCAATTTTCATTCTGTTTAAGACAAAGAAAACACAACATTCAGTTAGTACCGATATATAAACTTAAGAATCCCAATTCTAAGACTGATATCGAACTGAATCGCATTGGTGTCGATCGATACTCCTTGGTATCGATCGATACACACACAATGTCTATCGATACACCCATATGGTGTCGATCGATGCTCGATGCACATACAGTGTCAATCGATGCATCACTGGTGTCGATCGATACACGCTTAGTGTCGATCGATACACCCTAGGTGTCGATCGATGCAAGTGAATTTCACATGATCGATCGATACCCCACAGTATCAATCGATACCTGTGAATTATACACAGTATCGATCGACATAGACCCAACTTGGTCGATGCACGGTATCGATCGATACACGTCAGTGTAGACCGATACAACTCGATGCAAAATATCAATCGATACACCTCAGTGTCGACCGATACATATTTTGTGTAGTATCGATCGACACATAGGGTGTCGATCGATACTCACAAGGCTTCGGTCGCAATCGAACCTATCAATAACCATACGTTGTGTTCGTTGATCATACCGTTCTTTAATAGCAATTAAAGACGGTTGTAGAAGATGTTTAAAGCAGTACTGCTTCTACTACACGTTTCAAGTTGCTAAACAGCTTTTTGATAACGTTTGAGTATCACTAGCAGATTAACATCTTCTTAAAAATAGAATAGATGGAGATTGCCTCTACTACACGTTTCAAGTTGCTAAGAAGTTTTTTGATAACGTTTGAGTATCATCAGCAGTAGAAGAATCGTTTTAGAAAACCGTTTGAAAACGTTTATTTACTCGTGATTAAAGATCCAATTGAAGTAATAAAACAGAAATTGGATCTTCTTAGAGTTAAGATTGTAGGACCAAAATTTAGCACTATAGACAGGATAAGATTTAATCACGATTATATAAATAAACAGTAAGGAACAGACGATTCATAAAACGATAAAGCAATAAAAAAAGATCTAAGGAGGCGAGATGAATCTCTTTCCTTAACTCTAAGAATCTCCCGTAGTGCGACGGGTTCTAATAGATCCATGAGTCCCAGGATACAACCAAAGTAATATGTATCATCTACACTTGATATCAGATCTGTCGAACATTATACTACGATACTCTCGAATAGAAACTTACTCTAAACAGTAGGGAATTGAAGAAACTTTTCCTAGAACTTTTAGAATGTGTTTTTAGTGTATCAGAAGATGATTTTTAAGGTGAAAATCGGACTGTATATATAGGAGAGATGCTAGGGTTTTTTCCAGACAGAAAATGAATATTCCTCAGCGGCTGCGATTTTTAAGTCGGCATGTTGAGTATCGATCGATACCTAGGAGTATCGATCGATACCTCTAAAAGTCCACGGGCCCAACAAGGCTCAATGTGCAATCGACGCACGTGTGGTCTTTTTCTCTCATGTTGTTCATCATTTAAATTAATGACACAACAATTCCAAAATATATACACGAGAAAACATTTCTCGGTCAATAAAAACATTTCATTAGAAAGAGCTTAACTCATTTCTTTTCACACTAACACAATTTTATCAAGCCCTCAAGCTTTGACAAAAAATTAGTTCCAACAATGTGCACATATATAGAATGGTCCTATTTTGAAGACCAAAAAAGTTAGAAAAGTCGTTCGATATGTTAGTCAAAAGCGTTGCTAAATATATGATACGTGTACGGATGATTCTTTTTAGCCGTTTCGACGTTATTTGGGGTTCTAGGATATTCGACAAAAAAAAAAAGAAATCTACTATGTTCTACATTCTCAATCTTATTTTTTTTATTTTTACAGGTTGTTTTACTTTTTGTTTTTGGGTTTTTTACGAATTATAAATTTTAAAATATAAACCCAGCATATACGCGGGACCTAATCTAGTTATCTTTTTTTGTCATCATTTTGGGCTACTACAGGTCGGTCCAATAGTCAAATATCCCCATACATGGAGGGCATATAAAGTCGAACTCGACACTGGTAAGATAACGGCAGAGGTGTGGCAACCATTGGCCCACTTGCCCCTTCTTACCTAATCTAGTTATCTATAAACATGATAGACAATCTCTCTAAATAAATGATAGAGTTTCAAAAACATATATTCCATTATATTGTAGCTTATGTTTTTTTTTCTGATGATTTTCCTAGGAAAAAATGACCATCACAAATGTTCTGATAACTTTTCAACGAATCTGGATTTTCGAGGTTTGGATTCCAACGAATTATTATTTGTTAAAAGATGGTCAGAATTACTCGTGTTTCCGATGACTTTTCGACGAAAATGATCGTCAAAATCAATATGTTTCTTTTTTGTAATACGCTAACCTTTACACTACAAGAAAATTGTCAATTTTCAACGAAATTTTAACTACTAAGAATTTCGATATTTCAATAAATTCTTAGCTTGATTCTTACTACTAAGAATTTTAACTAAAATTGTATGTCCTCAAGATCTTTAAGCTTACCACTATTTTTCCTAGTATCTAGAGGCGCACCTACATATAGTTATCTAGAATAGTCTAAATCATTTTTAGCATATGATTTAGCCCATCTATTCCATAAATAAAAATAACCAAAAATTTGTTTGTAACCATGTTTGTACGCTTAGCATCAATAATTGCATAAATACACGAGATTTTAAAAATGTCAAAATCATATCATATGGATTGTTCGTTCTTCAGATGAGCAACATATAGAAAAAAATTATAGTAGAGTTAGTTTCATTTTGAAATCAAACTAAACAAAATTTATAGTTTATTTGATGTAAAACCGAATTAATCAAAAATCAAAAATATCCAAATAAAACTATACCAAAATAGATATGAATTTAATATGATAACTATTTTTCATGAACTGAAAATCTGGAAAACCATAAAAAAACTAAACTAAACCCGGACCAATATCCAGACTGAACATCCCAATACCATAAATAAAATATTATATTTATTATTATTTTATGTTTGTACATGGAAAAGAAAACACAGTCAAACCATTAATACATATCAAATGTTAATGTTGAACGTTGGATACGTTATTAAGGATTTACCAAAAATATGATTTTTAAAAAACATTAATTCATTAAGAAGATGCAAAACATGAGAACTTGAATGCATTACCATTATTAATATAAATATATATATATATATATACGTTTTTAGAGATTTACCAAAAATATGATTTATTTAAAAACGTTACCCCATTAAGAAGATGCAAAACATGAGAACTTGAATGCATTACCATTATTAATATATTAATATATATAAGTAATAAATTTATAAAAACATATACAAAAGTTCAAAAGAAAAACAAATTATGAAGAACGGTCTCTGTATTTTCTTCTTTGTTATTGCTTTGTGTGTTGGATCAAACAAAGCTAGCAAAGCATTTCCGAGAAACCAAATAAATTTCAGAAACTCTTTTAGCAGGAACGATGATGTTCTCAAAATCCATTGTACATCTGATGAAGACGATCTTGGTGTTCACTTAGTTCGTCGTACTTACCAATACTATATAAAATTTGGAGATAGGTTTGACGGTGGAACTCATTTCGAGTGCGAACTATCGCATGGGGTTAACTTTACGTTTGTTCGACAAATAACAGCATATAAAGAATCTCCTTATACTATGAGATTTCATTTAATTTACCTATGGGATGCTAGAGATGATGGGATCTACTTTTCAGGGGATGCCCGCGAGCCAGTGAAAAAATATGATTGGTAAAATCTTTGTTTGTAAGCCATATTTATCTTACTTCTTGACGTCAATAGATTTCAAGATATAAATCATATGAAAAAAAATATTTTAATACTTGACGTTTGTATTTTTCGAAATTATAATTAAGAAAATACAAAAGTTTTTGTAGAGATATATGTGATATGACCAATTCCAATTCACAGTACATTGTAGAAGCAATACAATTCCGACGGTTTTCTAAGAAAAAAAGACCATCAAAAATTTTACTTTTCGATAAATCCGAATATTCAAACCCTAAACAAAATCCAATTAGTTTTCTCTAACAGTTAGATTTCGAGTCGGGATTAACCGGTCGACTTTTGGGTTGACGGGGGCTCGGCCGCGGTTGGAGGTGTCGTGACTGCGGTGGAAGGTGGGTCAGCGACAATCCTTGAGCTCTGCACGCGGTGGGTTGAGCTTCGACTGCGCCGACGTAAAATCTCTCGTGGCCGAGATGGGTTTGGTCGCGGTTTGAAGAGTCATGGTCGCAGCGAAGGACAGTTCGACCGCGGCTACGAAAAATCTCCCATGGCTAGAAGGCACTTGGCCGCGGGTCTGGAGGTTTGCCCGTGGTGAAGTCTTTCGATATTTTCTTCATATTTTTGGGTTTTTTTTATTTTTTGATTTATTTGATTTGTTTTTTTATTGCAAAATCCTAAAACTTAGAAAAGAAAAACGTTAATAGAAAGAAAAAAAGAAAAAAAAATTGAAAACACTTACCAAATGGGTTACATCCCATTAAGCGCTTTTGGTCAAAGTCGTTAGCTCGAATTTGAAGACGGATTAGGCGGGAGACAAAGATGTTTTGAGAATGTTTGTCCATGAAACTTCCTCGTTCTTTGAATATCTATCACCTATTCCTTGTATCAGCGCCTTTTTTCTATGTTCGTTTCTATTTTTTTCTAATACTTTATTTTTTCGATTTTATTAGTTTCAACATCATAAAAGTATTGGTAGTAAATAAAAATATTATAATGTTGAAAAGAGAAAGAACAAAATCCGGACTGAGAGATTTGTTTCAGAAATATCTAAATCTTGATGTTGAAATAATCATAGTGGTGCAATCTAACGTAACCGTTTTCACCTCCACTAGAGAAACTGAAGGAAAAAAAATCACAAACTCAGCAACAAAGCCAAAAAGAAAAAACATAAAACTCATCATGTGAAGATTGTTTCAATCAGATAATGTTATTTTACCTCTTTCTATCAGGATTGAATGCCAAAGCATTTATAGGTCCAAAATGACACTACAAGAAAACAGGGTCAATTCCAACGTCAATAATTCCGTCGGAAATTTCCGACTGATTATCGACGGATTTCCGACGAACGTGTCATCCGTCGGAAATCCGTTGGAAAAGACTGCCCGTCGGAAATCCGTTGGAAAAGACTGCCCGTCGGAAATCCGTCGGAAATAATCTGTCGGCTACTTTTCGACGGATTTCCGACGACTTTCCGAGAAATTCTCATGTTGCCGACATAGTACCGAAGGATTTCCGACGACGACCATCCGTCGGAAATTTCCGACAGATGGTGACTTTGCCGACATCCTTGCCGACATGGTTGCCGACATCCTTGCCGACATCGATAATATCTACTTTAAATCCGTCGGAAATCCGTCGGAAAATGCACAAATTTTTCTTTATAAAAACATAACCACCCCTGCACAAATTTTTCCTTATAAAAACATAACCACCCCTCATTTATAATCACAACAAAAAAAAATTTCTCTTAAAACATTCGATGTTTTCTTCAAATCCTTATAATTATTTACGATCATAGATGGACAAGCCTCATAAAATTCCGGACACGGGCCTAGTTACGGAGGAATTCAAAGAAGGTCTACAGGAATTCATGGCATTTGCGGGTATGCAGAAGAAAGCAAAAAAAACCAGTAAAATCTATTGCCCTTGTACCAATTGTGGGAATCGTAGATTTATCGTGATAGATGAAGTATGGTCACACTTGTATTGTCATGGGTTTATGCCGGGTTACAAGATTTGGTATTATCATGGAGAAAATGATACAATAGTGGATAATTATGTTAGTACTAGTGAACATTATATTGGGGATAACGCTAACTTAGAAGAACCCACAATGGAAGTACAAGTACTGTAGGTCATGTTCAGATGGTGAACGATGCATTTCGTGAAAGTATACCATCGGTTGTTGAGTA
The DNA here is from genome assembly GCA_030161315.1 of Eutrema japonicum. Lineage (NCBI taxonomy): Eukaryota > Viridiplantae > Streptophyta > Magnoliopsida > Brassicales > Brassicaceae > Eutrema > Eutrema japonicum. The sequence goes on from BSQW01000006.1 coordinate 10,866,301, forward strand.
TGGAGATAGAGGAGAAGAACCTAACTTAGAAGTTCAGAGATTCTTTGATATGTTAGACGTTGCTAAACATATGTTATATGATGGGTGTAGAGGAGAAAATTCCCCTTTATCAACTGCAACTAGGATGATGGGTATAAAGACGGATTTCAATTTGAGTGAGGAGTGCGTGGATGCAATCGCTGATTTTGTGAAAGACATTTTGCCAGAAGATAATCTTTCACCTGCATCATACTATGAGATACAAAAACTTGTTCAAGGTATAGGATTGCCGTATCAGATGATAGATGTATGCATAGACAACTGTATGCTCTACAAGAGAGAGGACGCAGACCGTTCGACATGCCGTTTTTGTCGCAAACCTTGGTATAAGGAAACATGTGGAAGAGTGCCAGTGCTATATAAACGGATGTGGTATTTGCCGTTAACAGAGAGATTGAATAGGTTATATCAGTCAGAGCGCACAGCGGGAGCAATGAGTTGGCATGCAGAGCATACAACAAATGGACAAATCGCTCATCCGTCAGACGCAGGAGCATGGAAACATTTTCAATCAATGTATCCCAGCTTTGCGTTTGAGGCGAGGAACGTATACCTTGGATTATGTACCGATGGTTTCAACCCTTGTGGCCAGTAATTGTAACACCTTACAATTTACCGCCATCTTTGTGCATGCGAAGAGAGTTCTTGTTCCTTACCATTCTCGTTCCTGGACCAGAGAATCCAAAGAGATCACTTGATGTGTTTTTGCAGCCATTGATTTTTGAGCTGCGAATGTTATGGGACCAAGGTATTGAAGCGTTTGATGTTTCTTGTCACCAGAATTTCATCATGCGGTCGGTACTTATGTGGACCATTAGCGATTTTCCAGCATATGGCATGTTATCAGGATGGACAACGCACTGAAGGTTATCGTTCCCGTACTGTCAAGATAACACTGATGCGTTCCAATTGAAGCACGGATGCAAAATCTTGGTTTGATTTTCATAGGCGATTCCTACCTAGCGATCATCCTTATCGTCGGAGCACCACATTGTTTAGGAAGAACCGGAAAGTATTTGATGGTCCACCTCCTGAGTTAGATGGTGAGTATTTGTTGACTCATTTCAGAGATTGTGGTGCAGAGAGGACCGTTGATTGTGGTGGTAACGGGCATTATCCTGTTGATGGTTGTGGCAATGTTCATAATTGGCACAAGAGGAGCATTTTCTAGGATTTGCCTTATTGGAAGAACCATCTTTTGAGGCATAATCTGGATGTCATGCACATTGAGAAGAATTTTTTCGACAACATTATGAACACTGTTCTCAATGTCCAAAGGAAGACGAAGGACAATCTGAATTCTAGATAGGACTTGCCAGACATTTGTTCTCGTAGAGCACTACATGTGACAGAGAACGGGAAGCCTCCGGTCCCGACTTTTCGTTTGGATGAACCTTCAAAGGCCGAGTTTTTTTACTGGATTGCCGAAAGTGTTAGATTCCCGGACGGATACGCATCTAACCTTCGGAACTGCGTTGATCATGGAGAAGGGAAGTTTACTGGGATGAAGAGTCATGATTGTCATGTGGTGATGCGGCGCCTCCTTCCATTTGCCTTTGCATGTATTCTACCACGTAATGTCCACGAAGCAATTGCAGGTACAATCATGAAATTATTTTGTTACTACTTTACACAATATATACTTTATTATTTCATTATTCATTTGTTATCCATATTTTGCAGGGATTGGTGCCTTTTTCCGAGATATATGTTCTCGCTCTCTTACATCAGACGGTATCCGCAATCTTGGGGATAATATACCTGTAAACCTTTGTAATTTGGAGAAGATATTTCCGCCTTTCTTCTTTGATGTTATGGAACATCTAACAATTCATCTCCCCCGAGAAGCAGAGCTTGGGGGCCCGGTTCAGTACCGTTGGATGTATCCTTTCGAACGGTATATGTTTCATCTAAAGAAGAAGGTGAAAATTTTGAGCAGAGTGGAGGGTTCTATCGTCGCACAGAGCATCAATGAAGAAACCTCACATTTTGCCATGTACTACTTTCCATCACAAGTCAAAACAAAGAGTCGTAGAGCAGCTCAACATGATGACGGAGGCGTACTACCTTTCTATCCGGTCGATGTTCCTCATATATTTTTAGAGATTGGACGACTTAGTGGAAATGGCAAGAAGCGGAGACTTTCACCACAGGAGCGAGAGCATTTACATATGTATATTCTCACAAACTGCGACGGAGTTGATGAATATGAGAGGTATTATATAGAACCAAATTATTAATTACTTATTGGGTTCTTGATTATATATATGTACTAACGTGATAATTGCTTCAATCGCACATGATGTATATGGCTTATCAATGTTTTGCATTTCCGGACAAAACAGAGGACGAGTTAATCGAGCTCAAACAGAAAGAGTTCGGACGTTGGTTAAGAGATTATGTAAGTCTTTTAATTGCCTTGTTTTTAACTATCATCAGATGTAATGAATGATTTATTTGAAATTTGTTTTATTTTATTTGTGCAGGTCACGACAGAGAAGGCTAACGGACAAACATTTCCCACGTGGTTAGAAGAAATTGTGCGATTTCCACTAGCAACCGTGCAGTCACATGTGATGTATAGCACATGGGGGTACGCTTTTAAGATTCTTTGGGATGATAGGAGTGCGACAACTTCAGATTACGGTGTATCAACTCAGTCAGGAGATCTTGTATATTATGGTGTCGTACGTGAGATTTTTGATGTTCAGTACCCGGGAATGCTCGGTCTAAGATGTGTTGCATTTTTATGAGACTGGAACGACCCATTAGTAGGAAACGGTGTGCGACACGACCAATTTGGTGTTACATCATTACATAGCAGAAGAAAACTCCAGAAATACGAGCCATTTGTACTTGCATCACAAGCAGACCAGGTTTGTTTTTCTTTTACGTTAATTTTTAATTGAATGTTTGGTGCATTCCCGTGGTTAAATTTGTACATGGTGTAGGTATGCTACATTCCCTATCCTCGGGTGACAAACAAGAAAGACCCGTGGATTACAGTCACATCGATAAACCCGAGAGGTAGAGTTCATGGGATGTCTGATCATGAACCCATCCAAGCTCTGTAGGTTTGGGTTCAATCGAGCATTCCCTTGAGGTTGACATTGTCATTGATTTCACCATACACGCAGACGATCGGGTATTTGAGGATTCAGAAGAAGAATTTGACGAATTTGGAAAAACTTCCGATTCAGGAGAATCATATTACTTATCATCGGATTCAGAGTAGTTTTAATTAAAAACTTTGCATTTGAGCAATATGTACCTATATTTGAACTAGATTTGTAATGTGTAATATATTAGTTATGCGGAAGAATATATATATATACCGTTGCTGTTGGAAAGCGTTACGTAAATTGTTTTGGTTAAAAAAGTGTTATGTAACTTATATATTTGCAAAATCTCATAGCATCAGCAAGGGTGAATATCTCACCAGAGTTTCTTAATAATAAAATATTAATACTTTTTATATAATTTAATTAAATAATTAAATTTTAATTTAAAAAGTAAATTTGCACAAATAACCAAACGACACGTACGTGTAAGAAGCGTTTCTCGTTTTTGTTTTTTGAGTGTCTCAAACGAGACACCCTCTTCTGCTTTTCATTTTCTTTCTCCTGTTTTTTTAATTTTTTTATTTTTTTTTTGGTGAGACACCCTCTCAGTTCTCACCGTTGCGGGTGCTCTTACAAATCAGATGAACAGTAAATGATTTTATAGTTTTACGTTGGATTCTGCTCGGGTGATTTCGGATCCCTTAGAGATGGGTCAGCTTGTAGTCACTCACTTCCAAAGCATTCAAGGTCCACGATCACTGCCTATTCTTCAGGAACGTCTTATCTTTCTCCAAAGGCTCTCAAGTATTATGTGCAGTACATCAATCTATGGTCTCGTTCCCTTTTATAACAGAAATAAATTGGGATCCTATTTCACTTGAACACCAATAAGTCTCTAGACCCGTATGGTCTAACTTCAGAGCAGCGTGGGATATCCATTCCTTTTAATCCAAATAAAATGTGATTGGATTGGGTTAAACCATGTTCAATATTTAATACCAAAATCCAATCATATTTTATTTAGATCAAATTGAAATAACACTCTTTTTAATCCATAAATTTCACATTTAGTTCACTCATCTCCAATATCATCTTCATATCTCCAATATCTTCTTCATGTACCTCGCACCATCTTTTTAAACTGATTTTTTTAGAGATTTTGAAATTGCCTTTGAGCGGCTTCTCTCTCTTCTCTCTCCCTTCTGTCTAGATCTCAAAGTCTCCTCTTTCGTTGTCTCTCTGGCGATTTGCTTTGCCGGGGAGGACCCCTTTTTCTTTTTCTTTTCCTTTGCTCGGTGCTTCATGTGTGGTTTTTTGTGTTTTCCCGTAGCAGAGTTGGTGATAGATTTAGTTTTCTCGGCGAATCTACGGTGGCTCGGCACGAGTTCAGTAACTAACGGTGGTGCTTTGCGGATCCTAGATCTGATTAGGACAAGATCATGGTGAAGCTTCCTCAAGCGTCGTTCCCGTTTAAAAATTTGAAAATTTTGATTAGAGATATATGTCTGATTAGAGATATATGTGATATGACCAATTCCAATTCACAGTACATTGTATAAGCAATACAATTCCGACGGTTTTCCAAGAAAAAAGACCATCACAAATTTTCCGATGACTTGTCGATGAAACCGAATATTCGAGGTTTGGATGTCGACAAATCTTTCTTCGTTAGGAAATAGTCGAAAACATATGTTTCCGACGACTTTTCAACGAAAATGGTCATCGGAAATCAATGTGTTTCTTTTGTAATGCGCGAACCTTTAGGCTTAAAATTTCAAAAAATTATTGGTTTGATTCATACTACTATGAATTTTAACTAAAGCTGTATGTTCTCAAGATCTTTAAGCTTACCACTATTTTTACTAGCAACGCGGGTGCTTGCATCGAGGGTAAGAAAGTGTGACTGAGGCGAGAAATTCTCTGGACATGTCTTCATAAGCTGGCCTATCGAGCTCCATGAATAAGCGCAACTTGAGAGCTTCAAGGTACCACACGACATCATTTATGATATCCAAGGCATCGAGAGCGGTGTAATCAATGCAAAGAGTTTGCCTGATTTTAAGCTTCGCTAGATGAGCAAGGTAGTCTTTGTTTGAGTTGAGTTTCTTGCCGACAAAAAGAGTTGTGGATCGCCTTGGTGGAAGAGGAGGTGAAGGAGAGAACTCGTGAGGTCGAGGTGGTGCGTGGCGAGTGTTTGATCGTGGTTGCCGAGCTCTCTCGAAGAAATTGATGAGATTCTCATCTTCATCGAGCGTGTTTTCTTGCTCTTGCACTTGTCTAGAAAGTGGTTGAGAAGATCCTCCTTGGACATAATTGGATTCAACTCGAGTATTCTTCTTAGAACGGGTCTGGTGTGCTCTTGTATGCTCTATAGTACCTTGCGTGTGGGCCACGAAAAACAAAATCCAATTAGTTTTCTCTAACGGTTAGTTTTCAAGTCGGGATTAACCGGTCGACGGGGGCTCGGCCGCGGTTGGAGGTGTCGTGACCGCGGTGTAAGGTGGGTCAGCCACAATCCTTGAGCTCTGCACGCGGTGGGATGGGCTTCGACTGCGCCGACGTGAAATCTCTCGTGGCCGAGATGGGTCTGGTCGCAGCGAAGGACTGTTCGACCGCGGCTACGAAAAATCTCCCATGGCTAGAAGGCACTTGGCCGCGGGTCAGGAGGTTTGCCTGTGGTGAAGTCTTTCGATCTTTTCTTCATATTTTTGGGTTTTTTAATTTTTTGATTTATTTTATTTGTTTTTGTTTATTGCAAAATCTTAAAACTTAGAAAAGAAAAACGTTAATAGAAAAAAAAAATTGAAAACACTTACCAAATGGGTTACCTCCCATTTGGTCAAAATCGTTAGCTCGACTTTGAGGACGGATTAGGCGAGAGACAAAAATGTTTTGAGAACGTTTGTCCATGAAACTTCCTCGTTCTTTGAATGTCTATCATCTATTCCTTGCATCAGCACCTTTTCTCTATGTTCGTTTCTATTTTATTTTTTTTCATATTTTATTTTTTCGATTTTATTAGTTTCAACATCATAAAAGTATTGGTATTAAATAAAAACATTATAATGTTGAAAAGAGAGAGAACAAAATCCGGAATGAGAGATTTGTTTCAAAAATATCTAAATTTTGATGTTGAAGTAATCATAGTCAAAGTGGTGCAATCTAACGTAACCGTCTTCACCTCCACTAGAGAAACTGAAGGGAAAAAAAATCACAAACTCAGCAACAAAGCCAAAAAGAAAAAACATAAAACTTATCATGTGAAGATTGTTTCAATCAGATAATGTTACTTTACCTCTTTCCATCAGGATTGAATGCCAAAGCATTTATAGGTCCAAAATGACCTTTCACACCACCAACTTACTCTTGCAAAATCTATATATATTTATCTATACCAAACACAATAATACAGTTACATATATATATATTTGTTCCTGGTTACAATTTCCAAGTAAAAGCTTTATATTATAACACTAACGTTGTCATATAATTTAGTCTCGAACTTTCTATCACGATGATCAGTGGTTGTTGTTGGAACTTGTTTTTGGACAAATGGTTTTGACCAGTATTCTGGGCAACTCAGTTGTCGGAATGACCAAATCTTTGAATCGTTGGTTTCCTCGATATGAGCACTATAACATAGTGTATTCATATGTCAAAAATAGAGTTCGTTTGAATGAGAAATGGATGTCCAAAGTGGTTGCTTGACAAGCATAAAATGAAACAAATGTAATTTGTACCACACTGAAAGTTGGAGGTGAAATCCTCTTGTATATATAGTGGAGAAGTCCTAACAAAGTTGATAACCTTAGGAACACTGGAAATGAGAAAATAGTTAATCCATGCTAAACCACATGCGTGCGCACCGAGACGAGTTGGTACGTGATCGGGATCAGGTGTAGGTTTTGGTGTGGGTTCGGGTATATGGACCTTGATCCAATAACCTATCTTTTTGTATCAAATTTTTATTTAAGTAATTGATCACTATATAAATTTAAATATGGTCAAAACAAAAATCTCTAAATCAATAGAGAAATAAACTTGGTCAAAAAGTATATAATTCTTCTAATCAAGTGGAGAATTAAACTTGGTCAAAAATTTAACTATCATCTTCAAATGAATAATTGATTTAATAAAATCAATTGTGTAACCTCCTTAATTCATCATAATAACTCATATTAAATTAGATTAATGGAGTATTATATGGAGAATATAATTGAGACTTACGTCTTGTGTCTCCCTCATTCTTGTGGTAAAAATAAATTGTTCATTATCTCCTTCATTTTCCTGTCTTTGTTTTTTATTATTTTTTTACTGAGAGTACAACACAGAAAAATGGTTCGAAATCTTATGATTTTGGATGATCTGAATCATAAGAATATGCAGTTGTATCCTGGGATTCGGAATGCCAACTGTCACACTACGGGACGTTTTTAGAATTAAGAAAAGAGTATCTCGTCTCTGCAAATCCGTTCTTCCTAAATTTCTATAATTTTTTGTATCATTTTAATATTATGTTTATCAATTTATTTATGTAATTCACTTTGCAAAATATCAGTTTGCTTTATTGTAGAATTGAGTTTCTACAGTTGTAACAACTGATGCATCTTGACCACCTCCAAGCACAACCTGAGAGAGCAGAAACATTCACAAAGATAAAATTCATGACTTGTTAATTTTTGGGAGTCAAATTCAAATTTCTTGACGCATTAGTACTACATACATGGTTGAGAAGTGGAGACATGGAAACATCATTCACGGGCACCCCTGTTGTGTAAGTCTTAATAAGAGTCAACGTTCTCATGTCCCACAGCTGAAACAATCAACAATAAACAAAACACTCTTATCAGATTATCTACACTGTACAAACTTTGAAACAACGGATACAAGAAAAAGAAAAGAAGACATGCCTTTGCAGTTTTGTCAAGTGAACCTGTAAGGAAGTGAGAATCATCAGCTGCTTTACAGAGCGATGTAATTGTCTTCTTATGACCCACTTCCTCATCTGATTCCTTAAGCAGTTTTCCAGTCTAGCAACAACAAAGATACAGTCGACACAACACAAGAATGATACTAACGAGATACAGTCGATATAGTCTTTGTGTTTGCGTTATCATCTACCATTTGTATCATTTTGATTTTTGTTGCGTACATATAATAATCTCGTGTCATCTGTTTCTGACATTTTTTATTTTTGTCTTTTGGAGCCTCTCTTTCCTTCTACTTCGTGATTGTAGCACCGGACGCCATACCGGCGGTGGAATTGAATCGGCGGCGAGATAATCGTCCGACGATTGTAGGGCACTGGAACGACGAGACGGCCATTTTTTCTCTGCTTCTCTCTCTCTATGGGGTTTTGGACTTTTAAGAAGAAGCCAAACTGCTTGTCGTTTTACGTTTCAGTGACTTAACCACTAATTGGTTTTAGATTAACTTAACAAATATCCAAACTAAACCACGGTTTAAACAGATTTTATCAATTTTTTACAGAGGATAATTATTTGCAAATATATAGAACTAGATTAGGTCCCGCGTGATACACAAGAAATAATAAAATATTCAGATTTTAAAATTGATAAGCCGTGTAATTATGATCTGTATAATTAGATTTTAAATCAAGATTACCACAAATAACGCTTTATGATTCGCAATTAATTTTTTTGGATCCATATTATCCATAAACTTGATAAACAATCTCTCTAAATAAATAATAGAATTCCAAAAATTTAATTTCCATTATATTATAGTTTCTGCTTTTTCTTTTACTTTATTTTTTTCTATTTTAGTAATTACCATTTAAATAAACATCATGACACATGTCACGATTTGGTGAATTATAATTATCTTACGTGCATACCCACTTTGAATGATTTAGCTTTATATAATAAGTGGAGGTTATTGGTTCTTGCATTTTAATAGATTTCTCATATTTAGAAATCTTAATGAATCCATTGATTTTAAAATCAGAGAAGTGGATTTCAATGTTAAATAATTGGATTTCAAAATCAAATAAATGGATTATTGTAAATCAACCAAATAGATTAGATTAGGTTCCGCGTGATATTCGAACGGAAAAATAATAAAATACTTAGATTTTAAAATTGATAACTCGCATAATTATAACATGTATAATTAGATTCTAAATTAAGATCTCGTTAAGTTATTCACAAATTACGTTTTATGATTTACAATTAAAAGATTAGAAATTGATCAATATTATCTATATATATGATATTCAATCACTCTATAAAAATGATAAGGTTCCAAAAACATAATTATCATTATATTGTAGTTTCTGTTTTTTCTCTTAATTTATGTTTTTTATTCAGTAATTTTCATTTAAAAAACATAACTTATTTTTTATTTTTTGAAATAAATAATTAAGAATACAAAAGTTTATATTATTGTAATGACACATGTCACGATCTAAATTAACAATGACACATGTCACGATCTGATAAGTTATAATTATCCAACATGTCACGCTCACGTTGAACGATTTTAACTTTATATAATATATATATATATATATATATATATATATATATTTATTTATTTATTTATTTATTTATTTATTTAAGAAGACATTTTTGAAAATGAACTTTATTTTGTAAATTATTAGGATTCAACCCGCGCTAACTATATAGCGCGGAGTAATTTTGTTTAAAAATTGATTTGAATTTTTTTTAAAAATGTTTTTATCTGAATTTTAAAATATGTTAAACTAATGATTATAGATAGAACTATCAACCCGAACTAACCTGTCTATTTAACCCATTTTGCAATAAACTAAAATATTATTCTGTCTAACACGCAAAAACTTATAATTTTGAAAACACAACTCTAATATGCACCGCTTAAAAACTATGAATTTTGTCGTCAGTCTACAAACTCTTAAAAATCTCAATTTTCTCGCGTCTAAATCTTTATAAAATTAGCAAAATATTTTATAATAGTTATAGTAAAATATATTGCAAGTTTCCAAAAATATTTTTTCTTTGAATATGTATGGATTGATTATAAAATATTAAGAAACTAAATAGTAAATAATCTCTTTAATGGGAAATAAATACTTTCCATATAATTTTATCTATAATTTTAAAAAACAATTATATCCTTTAATATTTCAATTATATTTTCTTATTTGTAATAGCATTTTATGTAATAACTTACAAAACAAAGTTCATTTTCATAAATGTCTTATTAAATAATATTTTAGAGATTACATATTATGTCATTACAAATAATAAAAGATAATTGAAATAGGAAATGATATAATTGTCTTTTAAAATTATTGATGAGAATATAGAAAATCTCATTAAAGAGATTATTTACTATTTATTTTATTAATTATCATTATATTATTAAATAATAATCAATCCTTACATATTCAAAAAAAAAATATTGGAGATCTTGCAATATTTTTCACTATGATTATTATATTTTATTTGAATATATATCAAATCAAAAAGTTGAAAAATATTTTACTAAATTTATAAAGAGTTAGACACGATAAAATTAATTTTTTAAAAGTTTGGGGACTGACCACAAAACTCATAGTAATTCAGCGGTGCATATTAGAGTTATATTTTCAAAATTATAAGTTTTTGCGGGTTAGTCCGAATAATATTTTATTTCATTGGAAAACGGGTTAAGTAAACAGGTTAGTCCGGGTTGACAATTATATATATAATAATTAGTTAAACATATTATAAAATTCAGATACAATTTTTTTTTCTTAAATTTCATAACAATTGTTAAGAAAAAAATATATCGCGCTATATAGCTAGTATGTGTTAAATAAACTTTGTTTTGAATATAATATTATTAAGTCGATTTTAAAAATGTTTACTATAGAGATTATTTCATCGAATATGACCCCTTAATTGATAGAATCCGGTTTCAAAATAAAAAAAAATATACCTATTTTCTTTTCAATAAGCAAAATAATATTGAGAATCAAAAAATTATGTAACCAAAATTTAATAGATTCGGAAACCTACTTATAAATCTATAGGATTTAGAAAACAAATTTATTTTCTCAGGTTATGGCACTTTCTCTTTCTCAATTTTTTTTCACTAAATAAATTACTATTAAAAGCTCAAAAGAGCAAAAGAAAGACATGACCTAAGACCGAAACATCAACATGAACCCAATAAACGGGTGAAAACACAAATATAAAGACCAGAGCATAAATGCTCAACAAACATTTAAAAAAACAGAGCATTACATCTCCTTCATAACGCATCACTTCTGTCATCTCAAATTTTATGGGTATTATCTTTTTTTAATTATCGATAATATTTGTTATGGGTGTTATCTCTTATTTTTTTGTAAAATTAATATCTATATTATTAAAAAATGATATGTGAAAAGCTAATATAAAGTCTATTAGAGACATTTGGTAAACTTGTACGAGAAAAAAATGAACACATGATCTCTAAGGTCTCACTACCATCTTTAGAGATGTTAATAAAATCGGAACAACATTTCATTTTCATAACTTCTAATTTAAAAAAATAACACATTCATATAAAATTAATGTATAGATATTTTAACAACATTTTACTTTTACAAATTTTAGCTTAAAATAATCAAATTCACATAATAAATTAATAACAGTTTATATTCAATTAATATAAAACTAATAAAATTTATAACTGCTCAAATCATATTTTTATTTTACAAAAAATGCAATATACTATAATCATATAACACTTATAACAAATTAAAAAAAAACTTTTTAAAAATATAACTTAATTAAAAATAAAAAAACTTTGCTCCGTGCTGTTGTGCATATTAAATCCTAGTATATATACATTTAATAAGTAAGAGATAATGTATTTAATATTGCACTAGCTAGACAGTAGACACTACATTTGGACGATTATATATGGAAGATGACTACATGATCTTTATAATATATAGTTGTAAATATGGAGAGGATGAGAAATCGTCAAAGGGATCTATCCGAAAGTCAAGAGCCTCTTCGTCAATATTTTGATTTAATTTTTCCATATGGTTTGGTGGAAAGAATAATGGACTTCCACTAATCACGAAAACTCATACAAAATCTGTTTTGCTTAATCATTAAATAAATACTTGATATTTGATACACACACACACTTTACATCATGTCCATTTTATGATTATATACCCAAAACAGATTATAGGATCAGAAATGTAATTCTTAATCATTAAATGTAATTATATTGAAAATAAATCAGAGAATTAGAACTATATGAAATTATAAATAATTAACAAAAAGAATGTAATTCTAAAATCCAGACTGTTCTTTTTTCGTCCGTTCATAGCTTTCCAGTAAGCTAATGATTAAAGGGAAGGTTAAGTACATGTTAACATGTGAGAATAAGGAATAAGTTCCATTATTCAATTAAAAAAATCATACAGATGCATTTATATTAATAAGGATTGGAAAATTATATATTAATTTCATCGTGAAAAGAAATTAAACTATCATCGTATCACATTCACACGAAACCGTGTATTATTAAATGACCAAACTTCTTATTTAACAACTGTAATTTGACATGATCCGTGTATTATTAAATGTACTATACTAGGATTTAACTCATGCTATAATTAGCGCGGTGTAATTTTTTTATAAGAAATTGTTTTGAAATTTTAAAAAAATTGGTTTTATTTGAATTTTATAATATGTCTAACTCATGATTATAGATAGAGTTGTCAAACAAAATAATTTATCTATTTAACCCGTTTTACAATAGACTAAATTATTATTCGGGCTAACCCGTAAAACCTATAATTTTGAAAATATAACTCTATTATGCACCGTTTAATGAATATAGTTTTGTGGTTAGTTCACGAACTCTTAAAAAATCAATTTTCTTGTGTCTAAATTTTATAAAATTAGTAAAATATTTTTTAAATTTTATTTTGATATAAATTTAAATAAAATATAATAAACTATAGTGAAAAAATAATCAAGATTTCGAATAGATTTTTTTTCTTTGAATATATATGGATTGGGTTAATTAAGATAAAAATAATTTCAAAACTATTGTAAAATTCAGATAAAAATAATTTTTTTAAAATTTCAAAACAATTCTTTTATAAAAATTAACCCACACTATAACTAGCGCGGATTAAGTCATAATAATCCTAGTAACGATAAAATAAGCAAGAAGAACGTCGCTATAATTAAAAAGAAGTATTCTCTAGTTATATAATAGAGAAGAAAAGTTGTGGAGGAGCTATAATGTTAAAACCTGGCAAATTAGACAGCGAAGACATACTCAAGTGCTGCCTTGTCACACTCTCTCTCCTTCTCCTTCTCCTTCTCCTTCTCATTCTTCTTCTTCATAGTTCTTACAAAACCCTCCAATCCCATTTCTAACATCCCCAAACAATCTTGTTCCTTCTCTCTCTATTACTCTTCTCTCTCTCCGTATGTGTAGGGTCGGAGCCAAATACGACACCGTTTTAAGGGTTGCAATTTGCAACCTTTTGATTGGTCTATCTTCTCTTTACCCAACCAAAAACAACATTTGATGATATAAAGAAGCCAACTTTGTCCATCCCAAATCTCTCTTTTTCTTTTTTTTGTTCTTCTTCCCCCCTCATTGCACATTTTTTTTAGTCAGACCCAATTTTCCATATTTATTTGTTTATTTATTCAATTTTTATTTGGTTTTGGGCGTATGATCATCGGAAAAACGTCATAATTTGCTATTCAATCCTCACAATTAATTAAGATCAATGTCTCAAACGAGCTATTACCGATCACCGTTCGGAGACACGACTTACATCAAAGTGTTCGTTGGAGGATTAGCATGGGAAACTCCCCCCGAAGAAATGCGTCGTTACTTCGATCAGTTCGGAGAGATTCTCGAAGCCGTCATCATCACCGATAAAAACACCGGAAAATCTAAAGGCTACGGATTCGTAAGTTTTATGCTTTTCTCAAATCACACACTGTTTCTATCTATTTGGTTTTTTTTTTGTTGATGGGTTTTTCCGACCGTTAATTAATTGATTAGGTGACGTTTCGGGAGGCGGAATCAGCGACGAGAGCCGTCGTTGATCCGAATCCGGTGATCGACGGAAGAAAAGCCAATTGTAATATTGCTTCTTTTGGACGGCCTCGACCATCGCCACCTCGAGGTTTGTTTATTAAACTTAAACTAAAACCGTAAAATCTATCTTTTTTTGTTCACTACACCTTGATTATTTAATTTGGACGGCCTCGACCATCGCCACCTCGAGGTTTTTTTTGGACGGCCTCGACCATCGCCACCTCGATTATTTAATTTGATGAGTTTCTTTTTCATCTTTGATATACTATTATTATAGTTTGATACGTTGTCAAGAGAGTAGTTTCTATTTGTTGTTGTTGTTGTCTTTTATCGTATAATAACGTTAGTGAGATTAGCTGTAATCCTTGGATTTATAATAAGTACATTGTTTAATAATGTACGTTATGTGCCGATGCGAAGTGTAACGTACAACATAAATGTGACCAATCACATCCAATTTTGAAAGTATAATCATTTTTAAAAAAATTATTCTTAATAGATTAGAAAAAGCACATATCATAGAATTGCTAATTTTGATTCCAAACTTAAGTACCAATGTAAATTCTTTTTTTTTTGATGACTCGGGAGTAATCTTAAACGCTAACGGGTCCAAACTAATATTCTGAGAGACGTGAGACCGTCCATGTATTAAATTCCACAACAGATTTTGTTTTTGTTTTTTCAATGGTTGTTTTTACTCTTTCATTATAGGTCGAGGACAAACGGGAAGTCCGAGTCAGTACCAAAGTGGAGGACAACCAGCCTATACGGGGATGGCTGCACCGCTGCCTCCGTCTGCAGCTGCCCACCAGGTCATGTATCCGTCCTACGGGTGAGTTATTTTTCTATTGAATTTTTTTTTTCTTACCCGGCTCCAATTATCAAAACGTCATGTATTTATAGTTGAGGAGAGAATTATAAAAATGTTTTGCATAGATAAGGAGATGGTCCATTGCGATAGAAATATGGTAGGAGACAATTTAACGTGTCAATCGAACAACTTGTTGTCAGGCTGTAAATATCATAACATAAATATATGTATAGAAAACCCCTGCAATGTATATATAATAATTGATCATCTTCAAAACTATAGTCCGATGGAAGTTGAGAAACCCTTATCGTTAGAATCAAAGAAAATGCAAATTACAAGGTGGTTTTCTATAATAATATGTTTTTTTTTTGTTCGAACTATAATACTAATATGTTTCAAATACAATATAAACAAGTAGGTTTTGTTTTTTTTTTCTCAGGAAAAATGATCAAATTTTGTTATATAGAATCATTGAATTCTTCGTTTTTTTACAGGTACACCTATAACCCTGATCAATTTGGGTACCACCAAGTCAGTTTCTCTTTCTCTCCCCTACATTCGACACACAACATACACACATACCCAACATGAACATAAAGCAATTTTAATTATGAAATGCAAGATATGAAGTTAATAATGGGATTTTACGTACAACGTATCCTGCACATGTCGACCACTTACATAATGCATGGAAAACATTAGCACATGCATGTTTCTTGTAAACATAGACATCGATTATGATGCTCATATATATACATTTCACAGGCACTGTACAACACACAGTTGCAACAAGCACAGTACTATCAACAGCAGCAACAGCTATTTGGAGGAGGAGCAACATCACCATCATCATCATCATCATCAGCAACCATCATGCCTTCTCCTTACTATTACGGCTATTCTCTTCAAGCTCCTAGAGTGCCATACCAACACCATCATCATCATCTTCCTCAACCATATAACCCCCAACAACATCATCATCAACGGTTTACTTCTCCTTCTTTCTTCGTTTACCCATCCAATTCCTCTTTTGCACCTCCTCTCCAAGGACTACTCTCGTCTTCCACAGGTACGTACTTACGTTCTCTTAACTTCTTTTTTTTCCTATTAGTTAGGAATCCTACATTTAAAATAATTAAGATGTGATTAAAGTAAGATAGATAAGTGACATGAATCAATATATCCATTATCAATTAGCTTTAAATTGAAAAAAAAAACTTAAAATAATATCAAAATCTTAGATTGCTGGCCCAACAAAGTGACCTAAATTGGATTATTATTTTTTTGCCGATAAAATGATGTTACTTAATTCGAAATATGTTACAAAAACCAGTATCTCGAAAGTACATGCTAATAATCTCACATCTTATTTTAAAATCTAATCCAACAAAATAATGATGTGACAGTGACACGATTCCTTTGATTTATCTCTATAATATTATTTTATTTAAGAATATATTTTTGAAAATAAACTTTGTTTTATAAGTTATTACATATTATACCATTACAAATAATAAAAGATAATTGAAATAGGAAATGATATAACTGTCTTTTAAAATTATTAATGAGAATATGGAAAGTATTTATTTATCACTAAAGATATTATTTACTATTTAGTTTCTTAATTATTTTTAATATTATATATATTTAAATAATAACCAATCCATATATATTCCCCACAAAAAAATTATTCAAAATTTTAATATATTTTCACCATAATTTATTATATTTTATTTGATTATATATCAAAATAAAAGTTGAAATTTTTTTTACTAATTTTATAAAAAGTTAGACACAAAAAATTATTTTTTAAAGAGTTCGTAAACTAATCACAAAACTATAGTCATTAAACGGTGCATAATATAGTTATGTTTTCAAGATTATAGATTTTACGGGTTATCCCGAATGATACTTTAGTTCACTGCAAAACGAGTTAAATAGATAATTTTTTTCGTTTGACAACTCTATCTATAATCATGAATTAGACATATTATAAAATTCAAATAAAATCAATTTTCTTAAATTTTAAAACAATTAATTATAGCATGGTTAAACCCTAGTTATTAGTTATTTTTGAGTTGATAATCTATCCAAAAAAATAAAATTAAAAAAATAAAATCTATAAAACTTTAATGGTTATTACATTTATAATATATTCTTCTCTTATTAAACGACGCCGTTTCTCATCATGCTATTATATTGATCATTCATGCACGTAAATTGATCCTCAAAGTTGTCTCAAACTTCACAAAGAAACAAATTTATTATGCCACTCTAAGTTTAAAAAAAAAAGGGTTTGTGTTTCAACCAAATATGTGAAGAAATGGAAAAGAAAAAGAGAGTGAATGATTGGAGAGAACAGTGAATAAAGGCATGCATGTGGAATGAGCTGTCTATTTTCGTTACATTGGTATATGTGTCTCTTCTCCATCATCTGTCAATTTGGTCGCCATGCCAGTGAAGCCACCATTCACTGACAACATCGCTACACACACATATTTATGTTTTGGACTTTGTGTGTGTGTGTGTGTGTGTATGTGTCTAAAACCAACAGCGATCATTGCAATTGGTTTCTGTCACCTTTTTCAATATTAATAAACTTTCTCTCATAGTATTCATATAAATCTCACTCTAAACTGCGATTATTATCTAATTTTATTCAGCAATATATGTTTTGTTTTCCGCCAGAATCTGAAGCACCGCAACAAGTATCAGCAGAAGGGGAAGCAACGACTACAACACCTGAAATTACAACCAGCAACAACAAAGAACCAGTTTCTTCTTGATCTCTTGTTGCATTTCCCAATTTGTACAATCTTCACATTTTTTACCTCTTCAAAAAAAAAAACACAGCTAATTCATTTATTTCTCAACCAGAGCTATGACTTGAGCCCCAAGAAGACGACTCAAGACTGTCAAACTTTAAGATCTCTTTATAATACTCTTGTCATAGTATCTCTCTTTTTTTTTCTGACGGAATCTCTATATATAAAATCGAGTTCTTCATATTCTTCATATTCTTCTTATTCATTGTTTATGCATTTCTAATAATTTCAACTTTATGCTATATGATCCTGCTCTCTTGTGTATCTTTTTTTTACTACTTTTTATCCTCTCAGTTTCTTGGGAGTTTCAATATGGTTATATGGGTATTTATATAATCGTGGTGAGAACAAAAGTATGGATCTCATCTAGGCCTGAACATAATAACTGAACCGAACCAAAATTAATGGTTCGGTTAGGTTATGGTTATTTCACAATAACCGAATGGTTTTTATTTTTGATATCTATTGGTTATGATAACCGAATGGTTATTAACCGATAACCAATGGGTATCCATGGATATCAAAAAAAAAAAAATTATGTTTATCTCCCCTAATTAACCGAAATATAACCGAAATAACCGAACCGAAATAACCGAAACTAACCGAAATATTTCTGAAATTTAACCGAAATAACCAAAACATTTCAAAATGTAACCGCAATATTTTGAAATTTAACCAAAATAACCGAAAATATTTAATATTTAACCGAAAATAACTGAAACCATTCGGTTAACCGAAAATAACCGAAAAATTTCGGTTACCAAACGGTTATTAATTTTTATAACCATACCGAACCGAACCGAATGGTAACCGAACCGAACCAAAAATTGTTACTAACCGAATGGATAGTAAAAGACATAACCGAACGTAACCGAAAACCGAAATAACCATTTGCCCATCCCTAATCTCATCTTTGCAACTATATATTTAAAAAAAAAAAAAAAATTGAGATAATTTTCTTTCAAAGCATACTCCATGTATCTGGCAGATAATATTAGCCCTGGGCATCAATACTCGTTACCCGCCCGACCCGCTCGACCCGTCCCGTACTCGGCCCGTAAAACCGGGTACCCGACTCGTTCAAGCCAAGTATCAAGCCGAGTTAACCAACTACTTGCAAGTAACGGGACAAGTCCAAGGCGAAAAATTTTTTTGACTACTTGTCCCGTTACCCGGCTTGTTCCCGTTACCCGGCTTGTTCCCCGTTACCCGGTTTGCTACTTGTACCCAAGACAAGACAAGTAATAGAAAAAGCAAGGCAAGTAATGGAAAACAAGACAAGTAATGAAAAAAGCAAGGCAAGTAATGGAAAAAACAAGACAAGTAATGGAAAAAACAAGGCAAGTAATGGAAAACAAGGCAAGTAATGGAAAAAACAAGGCAAGTAATGTAATTACTTGTTGAGCGGGGACCCGTACTTGCAAGTACGGGTACGGGTCAAGGTACCCGCAAGTATCAAAAATCTGGGCGGGTACCTTGATTCAGCGGGTACCCGTTTTAGCGGGTCCAAGTACGGGTCAATATTTTCATTACCCGTACGGGGCGGGTCAAGTAGCAAGTCGGCCAAAATAAGCGGGTACCCGCCCCGTGCCCAGGCCTAGATAATATTGGGCAAATTGCTGTTAGCAAACAAACGGACCGTTTATAATGGGCTTTTCTAATTTAAATAAAGCCTTTGGATGCGTAAAGCCCAGTTAGGTCAATCTAATCGCGACCTAGAAGGACTTTATCAACAACCGTCTCAAAATTGACGTACGACGAACCAGACGGTGGCGCCGAAACTTCTCCCGCCATGCGCCGCCAATCCATCACCTTCTCTCTTATCTTGTTTCCTTTCTCTCCGTCCATCAGCTCCCTGACCACTTCCTTCACTTTTTCTCTCTTTACTTCGCCGCCGATCTCCATCCCCATCCCCCATTCCTCGCAACAGAACTTTCGATTCGTCAGTTGATCGGCGAAGAACGGCCAACAAATCATGGGAACACCGGCGAAAATACTCTCCAGCATCGAATTCCATCCGCAGTGAGTCAAAAATCCTCCGATTGCCGGATGAGAGAGTACCTTCTCCTGAGGACACCATCCTGTGATCAGCATTCCTCGGTTCGCTGTCTCCGATAGAAATTCCGCCGGAAGAATCGACGCATCTCCGTCGAACATACCGGATCGCACCACCCAGAGAAACTCTTTCCCGCTTCCCGCTAAACCCCAAGCGAACTCCAAAAGCAGTTCACGCGTCAAAACCGTTAGACTTCCGAAGTTGACGTAAAGAACGGTGTCCTTAGCCTTAGTATCGAGCCAATCCAAAGACTCTGTTTCTTCCTCCCATAGATTCAATCCCAGCTTTCCGATTTCGCTGTCTCGATCAATTTCTCGGCTCTCGAGGATCGGGAGCGGTCCAATCGGATAGATGTGGGGGAGAAGCAGTGATCGCAAAGATAAGAGGACGTCATGCTCGAGGTTTTCGAAAGTGTTCATGATGATCGCAGAAGCGCGTTTGGATCTTCCGGTTACATGCAGGATGAAATTGAGCATCAGATCTTGATGATCCGTCATGGAGACGAAGTCTGGAAAGTCCTTAAGCTGAATGGTCTTCAGCGACGGTATCCAATCTATCTCCGTCTTTAAGTTGCTCACATCTGGTAGGATTTTGCAATCGTTTTAGAGAATTTTTCAGAACAATCAGATGATGAATTGATTGATGATGCATACCTCGGAGAGGAATTAACCCTTTCTCGATGAGTTTCTGGTAATGGAGATACAAGATTAAGGCAGTAGCACTGTTCGTCCAGAGAAGAACCACCGAAATCTGAAGCTCCTCCGCCGCATCAATTGTAAAACTCATGGAAGCGTCAGAGACGATACAGCTAACCGGCGGTACATCAGAACCGGAGTTTAACCGGTGGAGAAGCTCTTTGAATGGGGATAAACAGTTGTTAATGGTTGAGTCTATAAGCTTGAGCATATCCTGCTTAGCGTCGACGTCGGTCCAAGGAAGACCATCGGGAATAGTCTCGAAGCGAAACGAGCGGAGACCCTCGAGAGCGTGAGGGCCACGTGACCGGAGGATACGGCGGTGGTTGAAGTCGGTGTTGACGAAGGTGACGTGGAAGCCTCTGGCGTGGAGAAGCTTGGCCACTTTCAGCATTGGGTTGATGTGGCCTTGTGCTGGGTAAGGTATGCAAACTGCATGTCGTTTCTGTGAGCTAGAAACGGCATTTGGTTCCATTTTTTTTTGTTTAGCTGCTTGCACTTGCGAATAAGAAAGAATGAGAAAGTGATGATGATCCTGGGACTGTGCCGTTTGAGGTTTATTTTTGAGTGGGTGAGAATATGTATGTCCAATAGAAAAGTTTTACAGATGGCAGATCATACACGGAGGACTGTAACCAGCTTGGTGTCATTTACATATGGTAATAATGTGACATCTAAAACTCGGTCCAAAACCATAAAGTCTATGAAAAAAAATTCCTAAAACCCATTGAAGACAAAAAGGATATTTTTTCCTGAGTTAAAAAATATACAAATTTTCTCTGTACATAAATGTTCCAAAAACAGTTGTAACGTTTTTCTTTTCATCTTTGAGGTTTATTTTTGATTGGGTGAGAATATGTATGTCCAATAGAAAAGCTTTACAGATGGCCGATCATACAAGGAGGACTGTAACCAGCTTGGTGTCATTTACATATGGTAATAATATATCTCAAACTCGGTCCAAAATCATAATGTCTATGGAAAAAAAATCCTAAAACTGTTATGAATTAATTATATGGATGTCCATTATAAGGCCCATATTTTAGGAGGTTTAGAATATTCTCGGTTTCCTTATTCTTCTTATTCAGTTTGCTCTCAAAGTCTATGTAAACTATATATACCTCTCTTTATTCATGGAATAAGACACAACAATTTCTTTTTTCTCTTTTATTCATAACACGTTATCAACACGAAACCCTAGCCGCTTGAGCTAAGAAAAGTTTTGCTTTCGTTCTCAAAACCCTAGCCGACTTTCTTCGTTTCCGATCAAGGCAAAATGAGATCTCCGCCAAAATCTCTAACTGACGTGTCTCTGATCTCTCTCTCCCGTTGTCGATACCGATCGAGCTAAGTATTATTTATATTTCTTGCTTTATCGTTTGGTTCGATTAATTATATAACCAAAACCATTATTTCATTCTTTATTGTTTGATCGAGAAAAACATCCATTAGTGCCATGATATAATCGTGGTCATTTTGTGGTATATTGCACTGGTTTATTATTTATTATTTTATTAATTTAGAATTACAGAGACATCAAACATGCGTTATTGAGATATAGTCACAGGCTTTATATTTATATTGTTTGACTATAGAGATATGTGCTTTATTGTTTGGTCAATATTGGTATGCTATATTATTTGGTTTGAGAATCATTTATTAGAATTTGGCATAGAATCGTTGGTTTGGTATGATACTTAGTTGAGAAATATTAAAAGTGAGTACTTTGTTCTAATTGAATAGTTTTGGATTCTGTTCTTGTAGTATCATGTTGCATGCATAAATAAATCGATGCTTCATTCTAGTTCGATACATTGTGATTTAACTTGATTTAATGAATCACTAGTTTGGTTAAAGTGGATCTCTGTTTTAAAGTAATGAATTCATATGCTGTTTGGTTTTTACTTCCAATGTTGATTGGTTTGATTATTCGATTTTTAATAGAAAATTTTGTTGTTGTTGAGCAAAACTCTTGTCGACGCCGTCTTCGTCACGATCTCTATTCTCCATCAAAATCTCCAACTTTCGTTATTCCAGGTAAATTAATGTCATTTTATTAGTTTATGTCATCGAGTATTTGACATAATAGATCGATTCTCGAAAATTGTTTTACTGTCAATCTTGTTTTTTTTTAAGACCGAGTACTTGACTGAAAAAAAAATTCACAAGTTCTTTAAAACAATCTAAAAGAAGGATATGATCACAAGAATGTGATATTGCTTAAAGCTCGTTATGACTGATTAATCTAAGATTACATGACTTGAAGTTTGTAAGTAGACATTACTCAGCTATGTTCAGAATTATTTGTAAATTGATACTATGTGGAGATAATATCATTGATGCAGAGATGCTAAAAGACATAATTTACGTTTTAGACAAGTAATGTTGTCCTGAAGACACATTAATATGAAAAGAGGATTTGAGAAGTATTCTGAACTTATATATTGTCTAATTGAGACTGAGTAAAATAATGCGCTAAAGATGAAAATACATGATACACTTCTAATTGGTTATGCTTCATTCCCTGAAGCGAATGTGACACCATATACTAAGAAAAAAAAGAACCACACTAATAACACTGGCCGAGGAAGTGGCTATAGAAGTGATCGTAGATATGAACATGAATATGTATATGGGTAAAGTCAAGGTTGAGGTCAAAGAGTTTCTTTCAAGAACTCAGATTCTCACTAGAAATGAGAAAGTAAATATGGTATCATACAAGAGATATTTCTCTCATGTGACGATAAAATAAACTAGTGTGAGTACAAGATGAGGTATTATAAAGATTATTGAATGCTCTAGAAGAGAGATAAATTTGCCTATGGGAACGCAATCATTGATGCGTTATACTTTCCCAAGTCTCAAAAGTTATCTAAGATAAATATATGACCCAAGTTGGGTATGTTGTTGGTTATAGAGTGGGATTCAATTCGATATGGATGGACCTGAAGTGTCATCATCTCGAGGGGTAGAATTGAAGAATCCCACAATCCATCGTAATGAAATATCTAGAAGATTTCACACTCAAAATAGATTTGATGAATCATTTATAAAGAAAATCCAGAAGATTTCAAGATTACTCATGTTGAGACAATGAGTGAAGGAAATGTTGAATATCTTCACATCATGAGTATTACCTTAGGCAATAAAAGTATTTTGGAGAAACTACCTACATTCTATACTAGATTGTACTACACAATAAATTAGTGTAATGGATAAAATAGTAAACACAAAGTTTACTGAAAATCTCAATGTTTTGGCTTGACCGGTTTGGCCATTCCGGTTTAATAATTATGCGAAAAAGAACCAGAAGATTCTTATGTGTTATCCATAAAAGAAGTTGATAATACGGTTTTCACTATCCAATATACTTGGAATATACTAGTTTTCTGGTACGTATACAAGGAGATATTTTGGACTGATCATCCACTATGTATCTTTGCGAAAGTATTTGGTTAATTGATTATAGTGAAACCGCATTGATTCGCATTATGCCAACGAATAATTTTGAGTTCTCCCAATATTGGTTTTTGGTCAGGAACCAGATATTTTGCAACTAAAAGATTTTGGATGTAATGTTGTTCCACCACATTGATCTAAGTTGGGATCTCAAAGGAGGTTAGGAATTGTTGGATATGAATCTCCCTTGATGAGTAAATGTATTGAGCCATCATTAAGGGATAAGATTCTATTTACAGACTGTAATTTCAGTGAGTCAGTCTTTCCAACAATTTAGGGGGGAGAATAAAATAAACAGCTGGAAAAGAAAATCAGTGAAAGAAATTATAGTGATCCTCATAAAGAATGTGCACTAAAAGTTCAAAAGATAATTCATTTGCAGAGTTGGCAAATTTAATGCCATAAGCATTTCCTGACCTTGATTGAGTGACGAAATCACATATACCAGCTGCGCTCCAATATTGATGTCCCGGGGGAAAATATCAACTGATATTGAGTCTAGAGATCGCATGAAGCGTGATAGACCTATTGGTTCCAAAGATTAGAATCCTCGAAAAGAAATGGAGCAATTATGAAATGGCAAGATCGAGGAATCAAAGAATTATGGAGGATCTCCATAAGAGACATTAGACATGACTAAGAAGGAAATCCAGGTACCTGGTAATGATAAGAGATTTCAAATAGTTTTGTCATGTCTGGAACAAAATGGAACCAAAAGCAAATCGACGTCGATAATATTTTGCATGCAGTGAAACAGTTGATGAGAATTGAGGATCATAAACCGCGATATAATAAGATATATTGAAAAACGTACGTAAAGTGATGATTGGCCAATCATGGAAAAAGCCGTAGAGGCAAAGTTAGAATCTCTTGCAGAGAAGTATTTGGACCAGTAGTCCGTACACTTGAAAGTATAAAACTAGTAAGACACATAAGTGGATCTTTATGAGAAAGATGAATGAGAATGATATATGAAGAGATATAATTTCTTGTGGTGGATGCAACTATTTTTCATATCCCTTATCAGTCTGAGAATGAGAGAAAGACTTGATTTAATCCCAGAAGGATTTAAACTACCAGAAGCAGCCTAGAAGAATTTAAATTGCTAAGAAGCAGCAAATTCTAGTTCTAGAGAATAATAGCTATTGGATTGATTTAAAGAAAATATGTTTCATAGGGTATACTCTTAAAGTGAGTATTATATATGAGGTTAACCGATATATCCATGTGTATTTATCAAAAGATTCTGGATCAATGGGATCCTTGATTTGAACATAATCAAAACTCTTGAAGAGTTTATTGGAAGTCAAAATTTGGATGAAACGACTTTGGAAAGACAACATTGTCTTCAGGTCTTCCAAATTGTAAATATAAGGAAAGAGATGTTATCTCAAAAGATCTTTACATGATTTGAGATAAAGAATGCTCACATGTGTTTGGTCTTGAAGTACCACACTTAAAATGCTATTTGAGTAGTTTATTGATCTCTTTCATGATTGATAGATGTACTTTCATATAACAAGAAGGAAAGTCAAAACAATACATTTTACAACAAGTAGCATGAATAGCTCGTATGTACAAGTATGTACAATATGAATGTTTAGAAAATTGTATGTAAAAGAAAATTTGGCATGAATTCCAAATAGACGAAGAAAATATCTTCTATGTGAAAAGGATGTTATGGATCAGAAGTCCAATAACCTGATAAATTATGATAATCATAAGAGTGTATTGACTAAGGTTATGCGTATATCTATTCCCTAAAGATGATATATATGATTGGAATGCATCTCTTGAAGAAGATGCTTCCAGGGGAGAAATATGATGATGTGTGTGGTTGTACTCTTTTTACTTATCATGGTTTTTTATCCCACTGGGTTTTTCCATGACAAGGTTTTAACGAGGCAACAAAGAACACACAAATGATAGACACCTAAGGGGAATGTAAATATGAAAGTCTATCACAATTCCAAAGATTACTGAGATCATCAGAAGCAAAGAGAATGATCAAGATGGATCATCTGCGACACCCATTAATTGCAGAAGAATGTCGATGTACGTCTACTACAAATTCGTTCAAGTAAAGATTTGGCGGACTTATTTACCAAGACGTCTCCAACTGCTACTTTGAAGAAGATAGTTCCTCATATTGGATAGCGTCGTCTCAAACATTTTAGGTGATGTACTCATGAGGGGGAGTAATAGCGTGTTGCGCTCTTTTTCCCTTAGCTATGGTTTTTCCCATTTGGTTTTCCTAGTAAGGTTTTTAATGAGGCAGTATCTTATGCGCATTAGGATCATTTTTGTATAATGGTCATCCAAGGGGGAGTGTTATGAATTAATTATATGGATGCCCATTATAAGGCCCATATTCTAGGAGGTTTAGAATATTCTCGGTTTCCTTATTCTCCTTATTCAGTTTGCTCTCAAAGTCTATGTAAACCTATATATACCTCTCTTTATTCATAGAATAAGACACAACAATTTCTTTTTTCTCTTTTATTCACAACAAAAACCCATTAAAGACAAAAATGATATTTTTTCCTGAGTAAAAAAATTTGCAAATTTTCTATGTACATAAATGTTCCAAAAACAGCTGTAACGTTTTTTTCCATCTTTGAGGTTTATTTTTCACTGGGTGAGATTATGTATGTCCAATAGAAAAGCTTTACAGATGGCAGATCATACACGGAGGACTGTAACCAGCTTGGTGTCATTTACATATGGTAATAATGTGACATCCAAAACTCGGTCCAAAACCATAAAGTCTATGAAAAAAAATTCCTAAAACCCATTAAAGACAAAAAGATATTTTTTCCTAAGTTAAAAAAATATGCAAATTTTCTCTGTACATAAATGTTCCAAAAACAGTTGTAACGTTTTTTTTTCATCTTTGAGGTTTAGTTTTGACTGGGTGAGAATATGTATGTCCAATAGAAAAGCTTTACAGATGGCAAATCATACAAAGAAGACTGTAACCAGCTTGGTGTCATTTACATATGGTAATAATATATCCCAAACTCGATCCAAAACCATAGTCTATGGAAAAAAATTCCTAAAACCCATTAATGACAAAAAAGATATTTTTTCCTGAGTAAAAAAATCTGCAAATTTTCTATGTACATAAATGTTCCAAAAACAGCTGTAACGTTTTTTTCCATATTTGAGGTTTATTTTTGATTGGGTGAGAATCTGTATGTCAAATAGAAAAGCTTTACATATGGCATATCATACACGGAGGACTGTAACCAGCTTGGTGTCATTTACATATGGTAATAATGTGACACCAAAACTCGGTCCAAAACCATAAAGTCTATGGAAAAAAATTCCTAAAACCCATTAAAGACAAAATGGATATTTTTTTCTGAGTTAAAAAATATGCAAATTTTCTCTGTACATAAATATTCCAAAAAAAGTTGTAACGTTTTTTTTTTCAACTTTGAGTTTTATTTTTGACAGGGTGAGAATCTGTATGTCCAATAGAAAAGCTTTATAGATGGCAGATCATACAAGGAGGATTGTAACCATCTTGGTGTCATTTACATATGGTAATAACGGGGAAAACGGTCTATTTGTGGCTTCAAATAATTTTGGTATGCAAATCCATACCCTAACCATTAAAAATTGAATATTCATAAATGTACCTTTTTTTTTTGCCAAAACATACATTGACTCAATTTCCGTTAGTCAATTCCGTTAAACCATAGACGGAAGTGAGTCAACGGCCACGTTGGAGTCCCCGTTGGAACGGAAGTGAGTTATCTGCCACGTTGGAGTCCCTGTTGGAATGGAAGTGGGAAACGACGTCGTTTTGGGGGAAAAATCTTGAATTTTTTTTTTGCTAAACGACGTCATTTTATTCAATATCAGATACAAAAAAAAAAAATCAAAACGATGTTGGATGGTCACAAACTAAACAAAAATCCAAAAGTTTAAATCACGATCAAACGAGTTTCGCTTTAGATTGCGGGTCTGTTCGTTTGCCTGCCGCCACCGGTTGCGGCTTGCGGTCAAACGCTACAACCAGAAGCGGCTGTTGTTGTTCGTTTGGCAGTCGCGCGGTTGATCTCTGCGACTGATCGCATGTTTGTTTGTTTGCCTGCCGGGCGGCTGGACGCTGCGACTGGACGTTTGCCTGCCGCGCGGCTGATCGCAAGTCTGTTCGTTTGCCTGACGCTAACGATAGTTTTTTTTGTGTGTGTTAAATATGCTAGTGATAGTTTTTCACTTAATTCAAATTTAATTTTTATGAATTTTGTACATTTATATTTTTGATACACTATAGTTTAAATTCTATACATCCATAATTTTTATTAGTTAACAATCATATTAATAAATTTTTTAATTAAATATAACTAGAACATTATAATCTTTGTGAGAACAAATCATAAACTAAATTAATACAATCATATTAAACTAAATCATTTAACTAACATAAAACAAAAGTAATACATTAGATCATAAACTATAACAAAGCAAAAGTAATACACCAAGTTATAAATAAACTAAAAAATAATAATAATAATAAACCAAGTCCTAAACTAAAATATCTAATAAGGTAATCGACGTCCTCTACCATATTCATTTGTGATGGTGTCACGCAAAACTTTCATTGCTCTATCACCGATCGGCATGGAATATGTTCACCATGATCATCATCACTGCTACTATCATCAACTTCTTCTTCATCATCATGAACATGATAATTTTCTCTGTTTTGCCAACGTACAAAATCATAATCTTCCAGATCTGTATCACATATGAAGTTGTGTAATGCCATCGTCGTTGTTACAAGCTTAATTCACTTATTTAAACCATACTTTAGATGCTTACGATCCAAAATCCTCCATTTTGTTTTCCATACTCCAAATGTTTGCTCAATATATTACGATCCCAACTTTCCCTCGATTCAACAGAAAATGAAGAAACTTTTTTTTTGACTAAAAAAAAAAAAGTTTCTTCATCGGTAGACGTTAGAAAATCAAGACATCGGTAGACGTTAGAAAGTGACCACCCGGCACGGTGGTAGTTCAGAAGAAGAGTAGAAGACGGCACATCAACATCGATGCCCGAAAAATCCCTTCCCGTTATCAGACATCGACCAGCCAGTAAACGCAGCCGCCTGACGCAAGCCCATTTTTAAGCATCACTCCATCCAAATTGGGGCTATAACCCATTAATCAAAGACTACGTGCCGTTTCTCGTTTTGCTCTCTCTCTCTTTTTTTGTGTTATTCTTCTGGAAGGAAAAACCAAAACCGCGTTTCAGCGTTGATCCTTTACAAAAGGAATTGCCTAAGCTAAACGCGATGATCCCATTTCATCAGATTCGACCGTTGAAACGACACCGTTTTGTAAAGCTCGACAAAACATAAACGCGTACAACGTGCGGAAGGCATTTACCATTGGAAATCCCGCGCACGAGTCTCGGATCATCACGCGCCACCGCGTCGAGGTGTATTAGAAAGCCGAGAATTGGATCCCAGAGAGAATTGGATGCAGCAAATGGAGGATTCCGGTGGTGCAGCGACGGCGTTTGGACAGAGAGATCGCCGACCGAAGGCTCTCGGTAGTCTCGGTGTCCTCCCAGATGAGACCATCTGTGTTCTTCTCGAATACCTTGCTCCCCGAGATATCGCTCACCTCGCCTGCGTCAGCAGGTTTTTCCTAAATTCTTTCTCTAGATTGACCATTGATCGATTTGATATCAAAATTATCTGCTCGTTGGATATGGATTCATTGTTTTCAGTCTTTTGTGCGTTATTGCGTTGGGTACTTGTGGGGGTTGCGAATTTTGATTTCATCTTATTATGAATTATCTGCTCGTTGGATCTGTTCAAGCATTACTTTACTTGTTCTGCAGTGTCATGTATATTTTATGTAACGAAGAACCACTATGGATGAGCCTTTGTCTCAGAAGAGCAAAGGGTCCACTTGAGTACAAAGGTTCCTGGAAAAAAACGACATTGCATCTGTAAGTACTTTGAAACTATCTCTAAGATATGTGACTTTTGGCTAATCTTGGAGTTATCAGACTGCTCCTCGACTTGCTTATCTAAAATTTTAGTGAACGATTGGTTTCTGCTGTACAGAGAAGGAGTTACTCAGGAAAATGAAGATGCATACAGAAAACCTTTGCATTTTGATGGTAAATTCTTGATGCATAATTTAGTCGTTTTTTCACTTATGTTGGTTCTCTCTTTTGTTCTCACGGATCTTGTGCAGGATTCAATTCGTTGTACTTGTATAAACGATTCTATAGGTGTAATACATCTCTTGACGGCTTCTCTTTTGATGACGGGAATGTGGAACGTAGGAGAGAAATCTCCTTGGATGAGTTTTCCAAGGAATACGACGCCAAGAAACCTGTATGTTCCTATCACTTCATTTTCTGATCTAAATTTATTGTCTTTTATATGTGCAAGTTTGTGTCTTCGTGTGCCAATTATAGAAAATTGTACTCTGTTACAAATTTTCAGGCATGAAAGTTTTTATAATGTTGTTCCTGTCGATGATTTAGGTTTTGCTCTCTGGCCTCGCTTATTCTTGGCCAGCCAGTAATACATGGACAATCGACCAGCTATCAGAGAAATATGGTGAAGTCGCATTTAGAATATCTCAGAGGAGTCCCAACAAAATTTCTATGAAGTTCAAGGATTACATCGCGTATATGAAACTCCAGCGGGATGAAGATCCTCTATACGTTTTCGATGACAGGGTACGGAAATTGTTATGTGATTTTTTTATAAAACTTTCTTCACTTCGGTGATAGAGTTGCAGCAGAACCAAAACTTTGTGGTGAAAATTTTAAGGATTCCACATTTCATGTAGTTTGGAGATGCTGCTCCTGAGTTATTGAAAGACTATAGTGTGCCTCACTTGTTTCAAGAAGATTGGTTTGAAATCTTAGACAAAGAAAATCGTCCGCCATACAGATGGCTCATAGTTGGTCCGGAGAGGTCTGGTGCATCTTGGCATGTTGATCCAGCTCTTACCAGCGCCTGGAACACCCTGCTTTGCGGTCGGAAAAGGTAGACGTCTTTTTTTACTTCAATAAGTATTTTGTTTTTTAACCGATATTCAAACCTCACATACAATTTAGGACAACCATATAGAACTGAATAGAGGCATTTCAAGCTTTTTGTCTGAACTTAAATCAAATATTGCATTTTTTTATTCATTTTGTAAGTTTTCATAGTTACAACTTATAAGGATAATGGCCATTATAGTTATCACTTATCAGGTCTCATAGGGCTAAGGGGCTGTGATCATCAAGCTCGTAGTCCTTGCACTCCTTGATCTCACTTTATTAGACATTACGCACACACTATTTATTTATTTAGATCCTCTTTCACTTGCTCTAAGTTCTTGTCTCCTGCAATATTATTTGCCCTTTCTCCATTGCGTCACTGTAATTAGGTAATGCGATATTTTGAGGATAATGTCATTGTGTTTAAAATAGGTGGGCGTTGTATCCCCCTGGAAAAGTGCCTCTAGGTGTTACAGTCCATGTAAATGAAGATGATGGTGATGTCAGCATCGACACCCCCTCATCTCTGCAGGTATATTGCTGAACTGTTCGAGCATTGACATTTCGATTCTTCTTTACTGTATCATGTTAATAGTTTTCGGTCCATGCACAGTGGTGGTTAGACTATTATCCTCTCCTCGCGGACGAAGACAAACCGATTGAGTGCACACTACTACCTGGTGAAACGATGTATGTTCCAAGTGGTTGGTGGCACTGTATCCTTAATCTTGAACCAACAGTGGCTGTTACCCAGAATTTTGTGAACAAAGAAAACTTTGGGTTTGTGTGTTTGGATATGGCGCCTGGTTACCATCACAAAGGGGTTTGTCGTGCTGGGCTTCTTGCTCTTGATGATGGAAATTCTGAAGAGATGGAAGAAGAAGCACACGATGAGGACGACAATACTTTGAGCTATTCAGACCTTACCAGGAAAGAGAAGAGGGTACGGATGAATGGAGGGGGAGAGACTGAAAACCACAAAGAGGATTCTAATGGAGTATCAAAAAGATACAATATGTGGAAGAATGGATTCTCTTACGATATTGATTTCCTGGCGACGTTTCTTGATAAAGAAAGAGACCATTACAATTTCCCATGGTCTATGGGGAACTCTGTAGGTCAACGAGAAATGAGAGGCTGGCTATCCAAGCTGTGGGTTCTGAAGCCTGAGATGAGAACACTGATATGGAAGGTAACACCTACTATTCAAAGGTTTTAGTTTATAGCTTTATAGAATGTCTCTCCATAATCAATTCTTTGTGCTTTGTTTTTTCGTCTTTAGGGAGCATCCATTGCTTTAAATGCTGAGAAATGGTTGCGATGCCTAGAGGAAGTATGTACTTTCCACAACTTGCCGTCGGTTACCGAAGATGAAAAGCTTCCAGTTGGAACTGGCAGCAACCCTGTGAGTTGACTGTTGCTCTTAGAAAACCTTCGCACAAAAGTTCCTCAATTTTCCGAATTATTTCACCTATTTATTCTTACTTCTCTTATTTTTTCTGTCAGGTTTATCTATTTTCTGACTATGCGGTAAAACTGTTTGTCGAAGGAGGGCTGGAACAATCTATGTACGGTCTTGGAACTGAGGCAAGTAATCTGTGTAAAATAGTTTTGGCACCCCTTGAGTATCTGTTACTATTGTAACTCTTTTTTTTCTTTTGTGCAGCTCGAGTTTTATGACATTCTTGGCCGGGCTGGTTCTCCTTTGAAAACCCATATCCCTGATGTTCTGGCAAGCGGGATTCTCTACTTCGAAAAAGGATCTTACAAGGTTGTCCCTTGGGATGGCAAGAAAATCCCAGACATTTTCACTAGCTCCAATCTCGCTTTTGATGCATCAATGTTGAACAGCGAATTCCCATTTGGTATTTGGAACAAAACGCTACTTGAACATAGAAACCAGGGGAAGCCAGCACCCGATTCTTTCGGTTCATTGAGTTCACATGTTTGGCCGTATATTATAACACAAAGATGCAAAGGGAAGATATTTGCCCAACTGTGAGTGCTCTTTTCCTCATATTCATCTATGCGAGACTTATATTTAAAACCAAATGCATGATCTCTAACTTGAAGCTGTTGTTGCAGAAGAGATGACCTGACGTGGAGCGACGCTCAGAACTTGGCTTCCTTTCTAGGAAAACAACTACGCAACCTTCATCTACTGCCATATCCACCAGTCACACGTCCTGAGTTATTAAATGCAAATGATGTTCATGAGGAGTTGAAGATTCCACCAGAATGGAAAGTGTTTGTCGATGCTCTGTGCCAAAAGAAGAAGGACGTCGCTACTCGTCTGGAAAACTGGTACGCTTCTTGAAGTCTTTTTTCGCATATCTTCATGACTCTGTTTCCATTTGCTTTTGCTTTAAAAAAGCTCACTGTTGGTGATTGTTTGATTCGAAACCTTTCAGGGGAAATCCGATTCCTCGTGTTCTGATGAACAAAATAGACGAATACATTCCTGATGATTTTTTTGTAGATTTGCTCCATGTTTTCAAGGTTGCTTCTCTTATCTTTCTAATTTTTTATTTTCCAGGAATCTATATACCTCCTTAAAAATCAGCCAAAGTTTTGAGAAATAAGATAATTTTTTTCTGTGATCATAGGACACGGATATTGGGGACGAAATGAAACCCTGCACCTGGATACACTCAGATGTGATGGACGACAACATTCACATGGAACCATACGCAGATGATGATTCGGTCAGTGGTCAACACAATTCATGGCGTCCCAGTCATATTCTTGACTTCAGCGATTTATCCATAGGTACGTTTTACTGAATGATATCGAAAATCTCTCTCCCAAATTCTTAACCTAAATGCCTGAATTTGGAGAGTTTGCTGAAAGATTTGAAGAAATTGCAGGAGATCCCATCTACGACTTGATACCAATATACTTGGACGTGATTAGGGGAGACGCTGACCTTTTCAAGAAGCTTCTTGAAAGTTACGGGCTTCCGTTAATAAGAAGTAAGTCGCCGGGAGACAATGGAACAACAAAAACAAAAACAGCAGACAGTACGAGGAAGAAAGTACTGTGTCCTTCTTACCGTACAATGTAAGTAATAAGACTGTCATAAACATAATAAAATAGTCTTGAAGCTTTTCTTGTGTTGTATCTATAACTGTGATTGGCTTCAGGTGTTACATGAAGAGAATGTGTTGGGTGCGATGTTCAGTATTTGGGACGAACTTCGGACAGCAGAATCATGGGAACAGATTGAGCAAACTGTTTGGAGCGTACTTAACTCTTACTGATTCTTTCCAACTTATATTTACCTTCGAAATTTTCTTCTTAATTTGTGTTTGTTGTATTGGCAAATTGCAGAAAAAAATAAATGTTATTACTTTTTTTCCGAGTTTTTGCGACTTGTGAAGGCGGCTTGATAGAAAACAGACATTTTATATATGGTTATTTTACATTATTACGTGAATAAAATTGTAATTTCTTATGTATGTTTGTTTCTATTTTATATACGTATAATGCATGTATAAAAAATGTATACCATAAAATAGTTTTTAACAAAAAGCACTTTAGTTTATCAATGTATGCGTTTAAAATTTATATTGAAAAAAAAAAATCAAAGCTCTAAAGAACACTATAATCACGTTTGTGTGTAGAAGCTTGAGAGACATGAAATCTCTTCTTTTTTTTTTTTTTGTGTGTTGTAAAGCAAATGAAAAAATGGTCACAAAGGGCAAACGAAATCACCAGTGTCGATATCGTCATAATCTGCATCCAAGTCGTCAAGATCCATACTACTTCCAATTGCACCACTACTGCTTTCACCGGAGAGTCCAGAAGCTCCGGTTATCGATTTCCGAGCCTCCTCAATGACCCACACTATCTCTTCCTCTGTCTGAGACGAAAATCCGAGAGAAAAGATGTCTGCATTCATCTGAAATTCGGACATAATCAGGAATATGTTGGAACTAATTTTTTTGTCAAAGCCTGAGGGTTTGATAAAATTGTGTTAGTGTGAAAAGAAATGAGTTAAGCTCTTTCTAATGAAATGTTTTCATTAACCGAGAAATGTTTTCTCGTGTATATATGTTGGAATGGTTGTGTCTTAAATGAACAACATGAGAGAAGAAAAGCCATACGTGCGACGTTCGCATCTTGGGCCTTGATTGGGCCCGTGGACTTTTTGAGGTATCGATCGATACCCCTTGGTATCGATCGATACCCAGCGGGCCGACTTAAAAAATCGCAGCCGCCTAGGTTATTCTAGAAATATTCCTTTTCTGTCATGGAAAAACCCTAGCCTCTCTCCTATATATACAACACGATTTTCACCTAAAAAATCATCCTCGGATACACAAAAAACACTTACTAAAAGTTCTAGCAATCGTTTCTTCAATTCCCTACTGATTAGAGTAAGTTTTAATTTCGAGAGTATCGTAGAATAATGGTCGATAGACATGAATCATGGTGTTGATGATTCAGTTAAACTTTGGTTGTATCCTGGGACTCATGGATCTATAAAACCCCGTCAC
Source organism: Eutrema japonicum (assembly GCA_030161315.1). Classification (NCBI taxonomy): domain Eukaryota; kingdom Viridiplantae; phylum Streptophyta; class Magnoliopsida; order Brassicales; family Brassicaceae; genus Eutrema; species Eutrema japonicum. The sequence continues at coordinate 10,901,834 of BSQW01000006.1, forward strand.
ACTACGGGAGATTCTTAGAGTTAAGGAAAGAGATTTATCTCGCCTCCTCAGATTTTGTATTGCTTTATCGTTTATAAATCGTCTGTTCCTTAAACTGTTTATTTACATATTATTGTGATTAAATCTTTCTGTCTGTAGTGTAAATTTTGGTCCTACAATCTTAACTCTAAGAAGATCCAATTTCTGTTTTAATACTTCAATTGGATCTTTAATCACGAGTAAATAAACGTTTTCAAACGGTTTTTTAAACGATTCTTCTACTGCTGATGATACTCAAACGTTGTCAAAAAGCTTTTAGCAAATTGAAACGTGTAGTAGAGGCAATCTTCATCTCTCTCTATTTTTTTAAGAAGATGTTCTTCTGCTAGTGATACTCAAACGTTAATCAAACAGCTATTTAGCAACTTGAAACGTGTAGTAGAAGCAGATCTGCTTAAACATCTTCTAAAAACCCGTCTTTAATTGCGATTAAAGAACGGTATAATCAACGAACACACATCTGTTCTTGATAGGTTCGATTCAGATCGAGGCCTTGTGAGTATCGATCGACACCCTATGGTATCGGTCGATATTGGACTAAATTGTATCGGTCGACACTTAAGTGTATCGATCGATACCATGCAAACAGTGTATCGGTCGGCACCTCAGTGTATCGATCGATACTTTGCATCGACCAAGTTGGTCTATGTCGATCGATACTGTGTATAAGACACAGGTATCGATCGACACTGGTGCTATGATCGATCCTGTGAAATTCACTTGCATCGGTCGACACCCAGGGTATATCGATCGACACTGAGCGTGTATCGATCGATACCAGGTTGCTTCGAATGACACAGTATGTGCATCGAGCATCAATAGGAACCCAGGGTGTATCGATCGACACTCAATGTGTATCGATCGACACCAAGATGCTTCGATTAACACGGTATGTGCATCGAGCACCGATCGACACCTACGGTGCATAGATCGACACCATACGGGTGCATCAATAGACATTGAATGTGTATCGATCGATACCAAGGAGTATGGATCGACACCAATGTGATTCAGTTCGATATCAGTCTTAGAATTGCGATTCTTGAGTTTATATATCGGTACTAACTGAAAGTTGTGTTCTCATTAGCTTAAAATGACAAACAACAACTCTGGAACTATGGAGAAAACCAGTGAAAAAGTGGATCAAACGACTACGAGTCTGATCAAAACAGTGAAAGCTCAAGCGAACTTGACAGAAGCTGACATGTGTGTTGTGGTCACTGAGGCCAATGTTGCAGAGAGCAATCCAAAGACTTGGTGGTTCGATACTGGTGCAACCAGACACATCTGTATGGATCGCGAGATGTTCTCGACATACACAAAGAACAAGAGTGGTGATAAACTCTTGATGGGAAATTCCGCCTCGTCGACAGTTGATGGTCACGGGAAGGTTGTTCTGAAGCTCACCTCTGGACAGGAACTGGTTCTCACGAACGTCGTCCATGTACCAGATATGCGCAAGAATCTGATCTCTGGATCGCTTATAAGTAAGCATGGATTCTCTGTGAAGCTGGAAGGCGATAAGCTAATCCTAACGAAAAATGGGATGTATTTGGGTAAGGGTTCTGTATGTGATAATCTGTGTAAGATATCTGTTGAGGAAGTAATCCTAAAAGATAATGTAACCGAGGCATCCACCTCGTAGAACCCTATGATTAATGATAAGAAACCATTTGCTTATCTCGCTAAGTCTTTTAATATTTGGCATGAACGATTAGGACATGTTGATTTCGAATCTATGAGTAGATTAATGAACATGAACATGATTTCTAAATGCAAATTAAGCAAAGACAAATGTGAGGTTTGTGTCCAAGCCAAACTCACTAAAACGCCATCACCCAGCGTTCAAAGAACAACAGAACCTCTAGGTTTAATTCACACAGAGTTATGTGATTTGAAATATATTCAAACCAGAGGAGGCAATAAATATTTCATGGCATTCATAGACGATTGCACGAGATATAAATACATCTTTCTACTGCGGAGTAAAGATAAAGCCTTGGACAAAATTTAAAGACGTGTAGCTCAATATTATGTGTCCAAAAATTTGCGAATTTTGGAATAATTAATTGAAGTTCAATTAAATATTGGAGGCTGATTTAATCGAATAATTAAATCATTGGACTTTTGAGGTATCGATCGATACTCATTGGTATCGATCGATACTCAACAGGACTCTTGCGATTCTTGATATGAGTTCAAGAATACTAATACAATTCGATATTGTATTAAGTTTATTAAATTCTAGAAATTGAATTTAATTCTACCATTTAACTTGAGAGTTGGGTATTGGTTAGTATATTAATTTGGTTTGATTCTCTTGAACAAAATCAAATTTCAATATGACTAACAACACCGATGTGATCATTGTTAGATCTGGTGGTGTAAAAAACAATGGAATGGCTGAAGCCAATTTAGTCGAGATAGACATGTGTAATGTCATCCTCGGAATCAATATGGTTAAGCATAACCCAAATGAGTGGTGGTATTATACCAATGTAATAGCTCATATATGCGTTGATATGGGAATGTTTCCCTCCTACCATAAATAATGACAAGAATTTATTCATAGTGCTGAAGTTGACTTTTCAAAGAAGCTCACTCTCACTGATGTAAAGCATGTGCTAAAGATTCATAAAAAATCTTATTTAGGGCACAATGCTAATTAAGCATGTATTGACAAATAATGTTGTCTATATTAAGGACAGACTGGTCCAAATTAACGTTGAGACAGTCGGACTTAAAATTAATGTAACCAATGTTGCTGACATTAATGAGAAAGAATCATTTGCTTATGGTACAAAATCTCTTAGTATTTGATCTGAATGTTTCAGTCACATTATATTCGAATCTATGCGTAGATTGAATGAGATCCTGAAATACAAAATAAGCAAAGATGAGTGTGAGGTTTGCGTTCTAACCAAACTCACGAAAACACCACAATCGAGCGAACCTCTTGGTTTGACTTATACAAAAGGTGGTGAAAAATATTTTGTGACTTTCGTTGAGGATTGTACGAAATATAGTTATGTCTATTTGCTAAGAAGCAAATACGAGACCTTGGAAAACTCAAGGAGTTTAAACTCGAGGTTGAAAACCAACTCGAAAGAACTATCAACATAGTTTGAAGTGATAGAGGACATGAGCATGGTATTATCCATCAAACGTTTGATCCCTATTCACTGGAATCTAATGGAGTCTCATAACAAATTACCGAATTATTTGATGAACTCATTATTCCTAAAAAAAAAAAAAAAAAAAAAAAAAAAAAAAAATCTGGGTTAGTCCAGAAATGTGGGGGGAAGCATTGCTTACCACAAGTTATATCCTGAACTAAATACTACACAAAGTCACTGGAAATGTTTCATGCGAACTTTGGAAAAGTAATGTGTTTTTATACAAATACATGAAAGTGTGGGGGTGCCTAGCAACCACCTAAGAAGTTGACAATCGGACCAAAAACGGTGGATTGTATCTTCATTGAATATGCACACAATGTAGTGCTGATTGCTTTATGGTGTATAAATGAGATATACCAGACATCCAAGTAAAGGATAAGCTCTAAGCGAGCAATTGATCTCTTGGGCTCTTACGCTTTTAGAGGTATCGATCGATTCCCATGAGTATCGACCGATGCTTGACGGGCATTGGACCTAGATCGAGCAATTCTGGTACTTCTGTAAAGAAGCAGAAGAGGCTAAAGTTGAAATTAGTCGTATGCTGATTGGAATTACAGCAATATGAGATCTTGTAATCCATCAAATGGATGTAAAATATGCCTTTCTAAACGACCATTTAGAAGAGGAGATTTACATGAAACAACCCGAGGGTTATGTCACTCCTGAACAAGGAAAGAAAATAAGTAGACTTGCAAAGTCCTTATACGAGCTTAAGTTAGCTCCTAAGCAATAGCTTGGAAATTTTGACAACAAAGTGATGTCAAATAGCTTCAAAATCACTTAAGGTGATATACATCAAAAGTACTCCACATGGATACGTTTTGGTATGTTTATAAGATGACACATTCATCATGGAAGCAAGAAGGACATAATCCAACACACTAAGAGTGTGTTTAGTGGGAAGTTTGATAGACATAAGATTAGTGGATAATCTTGTCTCAAGATCCTAGAATGTTTTGAGAACTACTCAAACAAGATTGCAATAAATCCAATTGTGATAAAGTTGTATCACAAGTGATGTATGCAAGAATTATCGGAAGTCTAACGTACTTGATGAATCGTACTAGATCCGATTTAGCGCATTCAGTCGCTACATGAGTAATCCAGGTCATACTCTGTGGAAAGCCATAACTAGAATGTTGAATTATCCAGCATTATATGTCGTCTCGATTTACATCAAAAGTCTGGGGGGTTCAAGACATTATGTTCACCTCTTGGTCTCGTAAACCTGACAGATATTATAAGTGGATAATATTTTTCTTGGTAGCGCAGCAGTATCCTGGAAATCTTCCAAACAAGCACTCTTGGCCTAATTAACCAAGGAGTCAAAGTTTATAGCTTTAGATAAAGCTGCAAAGGAAGCAGAATGGCTTCGAAACTTTGTGGAAGATATCCCGATGTGGGAAAACCAGTGCCAGCATTATGTGTACAATATGAGAGTTAGTGAGCTATCTCTCAGGCACTGAGTAAGTTATAAAATGGCAAATCTCGAGAATGATATAAGACCATTTAGACAACTGATCTCACAACGGCTGATAACTTAGCGGATCTGTTTCCCAAAAAGTTAGCCCCGAGATCAAGTTTGTTAAATCATCAAAAGGAACGGGTTTAAAGCCTATAGAAAAAGATGACGTTTGACAGATACCCAACCTATGTGACTGGAGATCCCAAGATCTAGGTTCAAAGGGAAACAAAATTAAACTGATTCGAGTTGAGCACTGTGAGACTATGTCTCTGCCCAGTTCCTAGGATGATAAAACAGTGCTACCTGTGGATAGTGAGGATAAGCGTTGGCTTTTAATGATTGCATAGCTGTGTAGATAGTGGAGTGTGACAGGACACTTCTGAAAACAAGCTAATAAAATATCACCTTGTGATGTGTGAAATGGGGCCGTTTCTAGGAGAATGAAGGATAAGGCTATATTCTCCAAATTCACTCACGAATACCAGGAATGTTCAAGGCCAAAATGAACCCAATAGAGAACAAAGTTCTACGAGATAATGTCGTTGTGCGATATCTGTTGTATCAGTTTACATCAAAATCCGGGTGGTTCAAGACATCATGTTCACCTCCTGGCCGAGTAAACGCAACAGATATTAAAATTGTTTGGTTCAAAGCTGAAAAACGCTACCATTCAGTGACAGTTACATTTTCGTATACTCTCGAAAGTCTGTCTACGTCTAGATGAGTCTAGTCAAGTATGTCTAGTAAAGTCTAGTCTGTACAATGTTCATATGTTCTAGAGTCATTTCTATTCATGTGGGGGATTGTTGGAACTAATTTTTTGTCAAAGCCTGAGGGTTTGATAAAATTGTGTTAGTGTGAAAAGAAATGAGTTAAGCTCTTTCTAATGAAATGTTTTCATTAACCGAGAAATGTTTTCTCGTGTATATATGTTGGAATGGTTGTGTCTTAAATGAACAACATGAGAGAAGAAAAGCCATACGTGCGACGTTCGCATCTTGGGCCTTGATTGGGCCCGTGGACTTTTTGAGGTATCGATCGATACCCCTTGGTATCGATCGATACCCAGCGGGCCGACTTAAAAAATCGCAGCCGCCTAGGTTATTCTAGAAATATTCCTTTTCTGTCATGGAAAAACCCTAGCCTCTCTCCTATATATACAACACGATTTTCACCTAAAAAATCATCCTCGGATACACAAAAAACACTTACTAAAAGTTCTAGCAATCGTTTCTTCAATTCCCTACTGATTAGAGTAAGTTTTAATTTCGAGAGTATCGTAGAATAATGGTCGATAGACATGAATCATGGTGTTGATGATTCAGTTAAACTTTGGTTGTATCCTGGGACTCATGGATCTATAAAACCCCGTCACACTACGGGAGATTCTTAGAGTTAAGGAAAGAGATTTATCTCGCCTCCTCAGATTTTGTATTGCTTTATCGTTTATAAATCGTCTGTTCCTTAAACTGTTTATTTACATATTATTGTGATTAAATCTTTCTGTCTGTAGTGTAAATTTTGGTCCTACAGAATAGCATAGTGAGATCGCAGAATCCGACCGATGGTTTTCCGGAAATCTTTAAGATCGGAAGGATCTTCAAAAGGATAAGCACCAACAAGCATTACATACAAAGCGACTCCACAAGACCAAACATCAGCGATTTTGCCGTCATATTCTCTTTTTGAAAGCACCTCAGGTGCAATGTAAGCAAAATGTGAAAACACAAGTTTTTTTTTGTTGATTTAACTGGAATTATTCCTTACAAAACTATGACAGTAACTAACTCCTGATATCAGTTGCTGAAAGAAAAACCTTGCCTGAAACCAAATTGCTACAAACTTAATTTCTTCTTTAGGTTTTTTTTTTTAAATGATTAAAAAATTAAAATAAAAAAGACCACATCTTCGCTGAATCTTCATATAAAACAAATAATAACTATCATCGTTTCAAATTCATATAAATCCAATAATAACCATCATCCCAAATAAATAAATAAAAATTAGAGTAAGAAATGAAATATTAATTCTAAAACATATATTTATTTATTTTTCTTTCCTACAAAATCACTAACCAAACTTTCAAAGTAACAGTTCTCCAGATTTTTTAATACTTAGATCTTTTGATTACTTTCTTAAATTAATAAATTAACCAATTATTTGAATTTTCGTTTGTAATTTACTCTAAATCAGAAATCAAACCAAATCATATACTCTCTCTGTTTTACAAAGAGTATCATTTTGACACTCTTCACACAAATTAAGAAACAAGATAAAAATTCATTTATACCCCTAAACTATTTATGTAATTACAATTATTTATTTCAATTTATTTTAATGTAGTAATTATGAATACTACAACTCTTACACTTCTCCTTAATTGAGTCAATAGTCATTGTGATAATTAAATGCACTTAAATTAAAACATTCTACGCTTAACATAAATTTGTGGAGGCAAATCATATTTGTCAAAAAAATTCTTTAAGAAACTTTAGAGAACAATATAAGAAAATGGAGGCAAAATTTGTATGGGAGGGAATCAACCAAAAATTTAAAATTTTTGGGAGTTTATATATTAGAAATTTAAATTTTCTTCAACTTGCAAATTTTGTGTAGGTATTTTAGTCATATTTGTGTTCATAATGAAAAAGTGATTTTTGGAAGTTTTTATATATCTAATTCTATTCATAAAATAATAAAATACTTTCAACATTAATTACATAAATTGAATGTATTGAGATTAGGAAGACACACAATTAATTTTGTGTAGCAAGTGACTTGGAATTTTATCACAATTTTTAAAAAAATATTTGATCATTTTTATTTGAGGTTAAAAAAAAATGTTTTGTAAAACTTTGTATTGGAATTAGAAAATGACACTCTTTATGTAACAAAAAAGTGTCAAAATGATACTTTTTGTGAAACAGAAAGAATATTAGATGAAACAAAATTATAATGAAAAAATGTTTAGCAATTAGCAAAAACCGTTTGACGATTATGTCGTCGTGAAAAAAAAAACTCAAATCTTTAAAACTTCAACGATGAAGAAAAATAGGTGTTGTCTATTTGTTTAAGCGACCATATTTTGTTTATGTTCTCCTGATTTTTTATTTGTTAAATTTATTTTTAGTTAGTTGCTAATTTTATTAACAAAACTAACGTTTCTCAACTAATGGGCCCTTCAATTTTTTACAAAAAAAAGGCCCTATGCCAATGTTTCCTTGACAACACCATAGACACCAAATAGGTGTTGTCTATTTGTTTAAGCGACCATATTTTGTTTATGTTCTCCTGATTTTTTATTTGTTAAATTTATTTTTAGTTAGTTGCTAATTTTATTAACAAAACTAACGTTTCTCAACTAATGGGCCCTTCAATTTTTTACAAAAAAAAAAGGCCCTATGCCAATGTTTCCTTGACAACACCATAGACACAGGCCTGTTCCGGCGGCGTATTCCATTACTATCGCCAAATGTGTCACCGTCAATAAAACCTATTTATTTATTTTTTCACAAAATTATCATTTTTATGTAATTTATGGAGAATTAATATAGTGTGAATTAACAAAAGAAAAACACATACCTCCTTGAATCTTATTATATTGGGATGGTTGAGTGATGATTTCTCTTTGTATATGTTCATCAATCTTCATAACACCCACAAATAAACATATTAAAAACCAAAAATAATTAATCTAAAATTTATTTTTCTGTAGATTGAGCTCACAGAGAGAGTGGATTGAGAGAAAAAGAGAGAGAGAGAGATTACCTTTTGGGCTCTCTCGATGAACTTAACAGCGAAAAGCTCTTTTGACAATTTGTCGCGAACAAGTTTTGCGACTCCGAAATTACCAGACCCAATATCCTTCACTATCTCATACGGACCTCTCCATATTCTGCAACACAAAACAGAGCTTCGATGTATGGCTCTGTTCTCTCAAAATTAAATAAAGCAACAGATTATCACTTTTTACAGAAAGAAGCAAAGACGAAGTACACGTGTGTCATGTGTGTGTGTAAGAGAATCTGAGAGAAAGAAGAGGAACCGGGACAAAACTCCTCTGTTCTTGTTCAGAAGACACAAGAACCAAATAAATAAATTAAAGAGAGAAATCTTGAGAGTTAACCGGAATTTTGGGAAGTGATGTAATAATATTACAAAACGATTAAGATCGGATTTGATCTTCTTGGGAACCTGCTTTGCTTTTGAATTCTCAAATTCCTAAATAGTTGTTGATTTTCTAGGTTTTTCTTTTATTCCATAATGATTTATTTTTTATGTAAAATTATTGGCATTAGGAGACTTTGAGATATTAGAGACGGACCCCGAAACTTGTTGGTATTGATTGTTTGGTCCCACAATTTTCCTAAATTTATATTTTAACTCTCCTAAAAAAACAAGATTCTAAATTTGGACCTCGCCTTCTCATTGGTCGGTGGAGGACTGTTAGTCTTTTACTAAGGTTAGTTCATCGAGCTAATATAAAAAGGCTGAGGTTGTATAGTTCATCGAACTAAAATTTCTTTTCCAAACTGAATTCAAAATTGAAATTTCGATCGAAGCAAAACAAATCAAGGAAACACCATTTGTTAGTTTCCATTTCTTTCTTTCTTTTTTCCTCCTTTTTAAACTGAAATTCATTAAAAAAAATTGTAACTAAACCACGATTAGAAAATGATACACCAATCCATAGATATCAACCAATTAGTTGGTAGCTCGAAAAATAAAAAGAAACGAAATTGCAGAAAACTAGAGTTTAAAGATCGAAATTGCAGAAAACTAGAGTTATTATGGTTCGGTTTTATATTCGGCGGTCTGCGGTGGTGGTTTTTCTCGTGAGGTTGTAGATATGAAGATTGTCAGATCGAGATGTCTGTTGTAAAGGTGAAGTCAGAGGACGACGAATCTTTGAAACGGAGGTTTCTTTTAGCGGCGTTCTTTCGTATTCAACGGCCTCTCCTCACTATCCGTTGTGGGACTTTGTAGCGGGACGGAATCTCCGGCTCCGGCGGAGTTTAACCGGTCGGACGGAGCTCCTTCCTACAAGCCCGATTAGGTGTTTGTTGTTTACTTTCAGGTTTTTAAGACGGCTCGGGACGGCGTCATTGCCTCGGGGTCCTCGTATCAACGGAAACATTTTGGGAAGGAGTATGGTGACCATCCGTCCTTTGCTGCTATCCCATCAGAGTGGAGATTCGAATCCACCCTCCCTCGTGTTGGGCTTCTCCCTTCGCGATGGGCCCCTCAAGACGGTATCTCACCTAAGTAAGGTATTTTTCTTATGTAAGGAATTGGCTACTGGGTCGGCCTTTGTGGCCCAGTTACCATATAAGTCAGATCCGGTCGGTGAAGTATTCATACCTCATCGGCTCTACTTGATTTAATGAAATGGAAAGTTGAAAAAAAAAGGGTCGAATGTCATGGAATAATGTTAGTGAACATGAACTCGAGAGAAAGACGAGAGGAAGAAGACGATTACATAATGATTTTATTCTCTTTTTTGTTATGAACTGTCGTTACATACAACTTTATATATGAACAATATGAATCCGGTTTACTACGGTTCTATCATACTACGTTTACTCTAATATTCTCCCTCAAGATGGCGAGAATATAGAGATTAACGTCATCTTGCCAATGAGAGAATTAAATTGAGGTGAAATAAAGGTTTGGTGAAGACATCAGCGAGTTGATTATATGTCCTTACGTGAAGTGTCTTGATCAAACCGCTCTCCACTCTATCTCGAACCATATGGCAGTCAAGTTCTATGTGCTTTGTCCTCTCATGAAATACATAATTGTTAGCAATATGGATAACTGTTGTTGAATCATAATAGAATGCCACTGGTTGTGATTGAGGAGCATCAAACTCACTAAGTAAATGAACCAACCATTCAATCTCTCAGACAGCAAATTCCATGGCTCTGTATTCGGATTCTGCAGAGGAATGAGAGACAGTAGGTTGTTTCTTTGACTTCCATGAGATTAGAGAAGGGCCAAGAAACATACAAAACCCTGATGTTGATCTCCTTGTATCTGTACAAGAAGCCCAATCAGCAACAGTGAAGCCTTTCAATATTAAATATGATTTCACTGAATAGATTAAACCGAGACCAATAGTTCTTTTGAGATAATGTAGAACTTTATAGGCGGCTTGAAGTGAGAATTCTTTGGTGAAAAAGTAAACTGACATAACTTGTTGACTGCATAAGTGATGTCAGGTCTCGTGATAGTAAGGTACATGAGTTTTCCCACTAATCTTATGTACACCAGTATGTCCTCGAGTACAGATTCCTTTGAATCTTGACAAAGCTTAATACTGGGATCCATTGGAATGCTGGAAGGTTTGCAAGCCAAGAGACCAGTTTCTTCAAGTAATTCTAGGACATAATTCCTTTGCTGGAACGAGCTATCTCAAGTCCGAGAAAGTATTTTAAAGGACCTAAGTCTCTTAATCGAAATGCATCCTGCAAATCTGTCTTCAGTTGTGAAACCTCTTCATCGTCGTTGTTGGCAATAATGATGTCATCAATGTAGACTAGCACTGCCACATATTTGCCACCAATATTACGAATGAACAATGTATGATATGCTTGAGATTTCCTGAAGCCAAGGCCAGTGAGAGTAGAGCTGAATTTTAAAAACCACTGACGAGAGGCTTGTTTCAAACCATAAAGGGACTTCTTGAGTTTGCAAACATCATTAGGAGGAAGTGATTCCCCCTGTTTTGGTGTATAGCCTGGTGGTAAAGTCATGTAGATTTTTTTAGCTAAATCTCCATTGAGAAAAGCATTTGAAATATCCAGTTGTGTCTGGCTCCATTTCTTTGCAGCAGAGACAACAAGTATAGCCTTCACAGTAGTCATTTTAGCCACTGGTGAGAAGGTGTCAACAAAATCCACACCTTCTTTCTGAGTATACCCTTTTGCAACTAAACGGGCTTTGTATCTTGCCAAGCTTCCATCAGCATTCAGCTTGATTTTGTAAATCCACTTGCATCCTATTGCATGCTTATCCGGAAGTAATGAAACGATGTCCCAAGTATGAGTATTCTCCAAAGCTATGAGTTCTTCATTCATAGATTTAATACAGTCCTCAAATTTCTTGGCTTGAGTAAAGGAGGTAGGCTCGGGATGAAGATTCATAGCACAAATGTAATCTGTATACCCAGCTGAGAGTTGATCATAAGAGAGAAAGCAAGCAATGGGATATGGAATCTCTGTCTCGGTCACATTACAGTAATAATCCTGTAAATATGCCGGTGTTTTTGAATTTCTTTTAGTTCTAGTTGGATATATACTATGAGCAGAACTACTAGAAGTTGTATCATTCACAACTGCAGGAGATTCACTTGTTGGATTACTCACAACTGCAGAAATATCTTTAACAATTTTAGAGTTGCTTGCATCTATAGTATTGAAGAAAATCAGGAGAAGTTTCGTTCTGACCTGATGGGAATGGAAAGATATCTTCATGGAACACCACATATCTTGATATATGGATCTTGTTGGTCTCCATATCCAACAGTTTGTATCCCTTATATCATGCAGGGTAGCCAAGAAAGACATGCACAAGGCCGTGCACGAGATTGAAACTTATGTCTATTCTTTGAAGAAGTTGAACAGTAAGTTAAGCAACCGAACACTCGAAGACCATTGTATTCTGGACGTTTAGAAGTTAAAACTTCAAAAGGACTCTTGTCTTGTAGTAGAGGAGTGGGCAGTCGATTAATGAGAAAGACTGCGGTGAGGACACAGACACCCCAATACTCCAAAGGAACATGTGACTGAAACATAAGAGATCTGGCCACATTGAGTATGTGCTGATGTTTCCTCTCGACTACTGAATTTTGTTCTGGGGTTTCTGGACAGGAATGGTACGCTACGATACCTTTGCTCTTAAAGATATCAACAAATTTCAGTTCTTGTGCATTGTCAGACCTTACTCCTTTAACTACTGCTTTATATTGTGTTTCAATCATCTTTAAATACGCTAGAAACACATATAGCACTTCATCCTTGGATCTTAGCAGATATATCCATGTCACTCTGGTGTGGTCATCCACAATGGTGAGGAAGTACTTGTAACCTTCGACAGTAGACACAGAGAATGGACCCCATATGTCGATATGAAGAAGATCAAAAGGCTTATCACATTTGTTGTTCTTGGAATTAAAAGACAGATATTTCTGCTTTGCAAGAGGACAAATATTGCAATGATATGATCCTTTATTTATGTGAATTATTCCAAGTACATGTGAAAGAGACTCAATCTTTTGAAAGGAGGGATGACCTAGTTTATTGTGCTACAAACCAGAATCAACAACAACATTTGCAGCAAAAGGAGTTTGGACAACATTAGAATCATTAAGAGAATGTGTATCCAGGACATAGAGGTTGGAGATGGCTTCACCCTGACCAATCATCAATCCCATGATAGGATCTTGTATCACACAAGAATCTTGATCAAATGTCACTCTATACCCCAGATCCTAAGTTAATTGACTGATACTCAGGAGGTTCAATCTGAAATCCGGGATGAACAAGACATTGTTTAAGACGAGATATTCATTTAATATGAGCGTTCCAATACCATCAATGTTAACTCCCAAACCAGTAGGTAAAGTCACTGACATATTCACTTAATCGGATATTTGTATAAACAAACTCCTATCATGAGAGACATGGTGTATTGCACCACTGTCTACTATCCAAGATTTCGAAGATAATGCATGACTGGTGGCTCTCAGAATTCCAACAAAACATAATGTAGAGGAAGAGAATGCCATACCAGGAAGTGCAGTTATTGTGGCACCAGAAGTTGAAGCCATTGAGGGTGCAATGACAGAGTTGATAGACGGTTGAAGCTGTGAATTGAAGTAGGCAATAACTTCTTGTATCTGGTCTTTGGACAGATTGGTAATCACATTAGTAGGGGTCTGAGTAGCCTGAAGTGAATCACTAAGAGAAAGCTGAGCAACAATCGGCTTAGCATTTTGTAGCATTTATCGACAGTGTGTCTATTGTATCCACAATGTGAACATATTGATCGATTTGGTTTCGGAGTATAGGTAGATTGAGTTGCATTGACAGGAACTTGAATAGAATTAGGTGTAGAAACAGCAAAAGCAGCTGCATTTTGAGTTGGACTAATGTTCCTTTGATTGTGGTCTTGATCTAGAAGGTTGTAGATTTCCGAGAGGTCAGGAACATGCTTTTTCATAATGATTTGGCTTATAATGGCGGCATATGATTCATTTAAGCCAGCCAAAAACTTGATGACTTTAGCATGTTCTGCCTTGGTATCAATAGCTTTGCAACAAGCACAGTGATGACAGGTTTCAACACAATTAACACCATCCAATTCATCTCAAATAGTCTTCAATGTAGTGTAGTAGGTAGCCAATTCCATCAAGCCTTGACGAAGTGACCAGATTTGTTGAGACAATTGGTAAGAACGTGGCTGATTTGTGATGTGAAACCTAGTCAAAAAATCGTTACATATCTCTGACGCATCGTTGAATCGAAGTATGCTTTTGTAGATTTGTTTCGAAACAGAATTCAATAGCCAAGATTTCACCATCGAATTGCATCTAGACCATATCCTAAAGTTCCTATCTGATTCGCTAGGCCTTACTATAGATCCATCAACGAATGCTATTTTGTTCTTAGCATCAAGAGCTATAGTCATGCCGATACGCCAATTATCAAAGTTTGTACCATCAAGAACTTCAGAAATCAGAGAAAGACCTGGATTATCGCCGTTTTTCAGGTAGAAAGGAGAATGGATACTATCTGGCGAGTCCGTTGAAGAAACATTTGGTGAATTTGGGGGGAGAATCTTCGGGAATAGAAGATCTTCGAGCTGACGATGTTCCTCTTCCAGTGCGACGCGAAGACTTGCGTACAATCACCATTGCAGTAACTCTCAAGCTCATAGAAGAATTAATTTTGAGATATCAACGATTTTTGGTGGAATGACCAAAGAATCAATCAACGAAATCGAGAGAAAGATTAATCGTGAGAATCAACAATTAATCGAGGTCAAAGAAAAGAAAAAAAATAAGCGGAAGAACAAAAATTTTGAAGAATCGATTGAGCTTTTATCCTCAATTGCTCTGCTACCATGTTAGTGAACATGAACTCGAGAGAGAGACGAGAGGAAGAAGACGATTACAGAATGATTCTATTCTCTTTCTTGTTATGAAATGTCGTTACATACAGCTTTATATATGACCAACATGAATCCAGTTTACTCCGGTTCTATCATACTACGTTTAGTCTAACAAATAATCTCACTAACATAGCGGAGAAGATTAATAAATATATGAGAATCAAATTTAATTATGACTAAAGAAAAATTAGGAGAAGTTATGTTGATGCCATGAAAGTCCGAGAGCTAAAATTTTGGTAAAAGATTGGCCCTCTTGCCTCCTTCTAAATCCACCCATATCCACAGTAAAATGAATTTGTTGTTCATACTGTCTCGAAATGAAAATATTCATGGAAGATCTCATATGTATCTGAGCTTCTTGTCCGTTTTTTTTCTTACTTATATACATTTTTGTTTATGTTTTTTGAGAAACGATATATGTTACGGGATAAATTATTTCCTTTTGAATCGGTGAATCAGAGAGTGACACGTGTCACACTAGACTAAATAACCATTTGACCTAAAAGCGTACCACCTCGAGAGGGGGTAGTTACGAGGCAAAGTGGTCGAACCTTATGATAAGATATAACAGATTGTATGTCGTGTCACTATAGATTACACGGCCACTTGACCTAAAACATGCCACTTAGAAAGGGTGCGATTACGAGGCTAGGTGGTCGAACTATGTGACAGATTAAGACATGGAAATGAACCACCGCCGTCTCTTAAAACCGATCTCAATTAGCGGGAGCGGGAAATAAGGAGTCGAGTGGTCCCGAAGTGGAAAGGGGTTGTCTTTTCCTAAACCAAACAACTCGTGCCAGTAACCTGGACATTGCGGTAGTAGGGAAATGAGTAACCCGGACATGTATAGGTTGACTTCCCATCTACATCACCGCACACCGGGCAGCAATGCTCGAGAAGGTAAGCTCTCATATAACCGGATAGTAATACCCGTAAAAGTAAGGAAAACATGATACCTTTTACTGGGTTATTAGGAAGGTAAAAATGGATTATTGAACATGAGTCTTTCATTATTTTCCTCCATAGACAATGTTTTGTAATTCGAACTATTCCCCCTCCAAATACTTAGCTAAAGATTCACGTTATGCGATTTTAGAGTCAGAGACGGACAAAAGCGACATGACACAGAACCGTAAAAGGCATGCAATATATGACCAGCAAACCACGCAGCGCAAAACCTACGAGGCACATAACATTTATAATAACATTTATTTTATCTAATTATCTATAACCCTATTATATCATAGGATGAACTTCACATTTTGCGATTGTTTATTTTTTATATCAGCAACAATAATTGATCTGTTTTTTTATTTGAATCAAACATAGCCAAACCAAACTAATATTGATGGAATTTGGTTAGAGTTTAATTTAAATCCGAATTAACCGAATCTAAATCAAATCTGAAATTAAACCGAAATGACCACTTCTAAAACTAATCAATAATTCGGTAGAGGCATCCAAATACTATTGACTTTAATCGGATTATAAACTAGATATTTCAGTACGAATACAAGAGCATAATTTATAACGAATGATTTAAAAAATCTCGTAGAAATCGTTTATAGATTTAGATTTGAAGAAAGACAATAAGTATTCACATAACTGAGTTTTAGAATTTCGAAAAAAACGTTTGAGGAGCCACGAAAATGTGAAAGATGAGTTGGAGAAGAAGAAAGTCCTTTGGATCCCCTGACATGCTCACAACACATGTGTCCCTCTGATGAGCTGTCTCCATTTTTGCTAACCCAACTTGCTTCCATTATTGTATATTTGTATCAATCTAATAACTATATTTACAAGTCTACAAAAACTAGCCTTTATTCTAACTGTTAGGCCAAATATATTACAACTAGGATTTAACTCGCGTTAATTATAGCGCGAAATAATTTAAAAAAAAATATTTTGAAATTTATTAAAAATATTTTTATTTGAATTTTAAAATATAGTTAACTAATGATTATAGATAAATATGCCAATTGTAATAATTTGTCTATTTAACTCGTTTTGCAGTGAACTAAAATATTATTCGGGCTAACCCGCAAAAAATTTATAATCTTGAAAACATAACTCTAATATGCACCGTTAATGACTCTAGTTTTCTTGTGTATAGTCTTTTATAAAATTAGTAAAATATTTTTAACATTTTGTTTTGATATATATTTAAATAAAATATAATAAATTATAGTGAAAAATTTAGTAAGATTTTGAATAGATTTTTTTTCTTTGAATTCATTTGTAATAGAAAGATTTTGAATATAAACTGATTATTATTTTAAAATATATAGTATTAAAAATAATTAAGAAATTAAATAATAAATAACCTTTTTAATGTAAAATATATATTTTCCATATTATAATTAATAATTTTAAAAGACTATTATATCATTTTCTATTTCAATTATTTTTTGTTATTTGTAATGACATTTCATGTAATAACTTACAAAAAGTTCATTTTTAAAAATGTCTTCTTAAATAATATTATAGAGATTTCCGTAGGGTGGGTGAAAAAAAATTCATGTACTAATAATAGTTGTAAAATCACATTATCATTTTTTTTGTTAAATAACCGAAAATTTAATAGTGGTTAATTCCAAGATTTGAGGTGGTTAATTCCATGATTTGAGGTAGTCTTGGGCATAAAACCCGAACTCGAACGGACCCGACCCAAAAAACACGGTTCGGTTCTTCAAAATAACCCGAACGATTCCTCTTCAAATTTGATTCGGGTTTTGGTCCGGGTCGGATATTACCTGAGACCCGTTCGGATACCCGATAAACCCAAAAACGGGTAATGTTCGAGATTTTTTTCTGGGTTTTTCAGATTTTTTTTGGGTTTTTCGGTTTTTTGGGTTTTTTCGGGTCTAATTTGAAATCAAAGAACCGATCCGAACCGAACAGAAATTTTCTCAGGATCCGAATGGATCCAATTCTTTCCTACCCGAAAGACCCAAAAGCCGATCCGGCCCGCAGATCCGAATGCCCATGACTAATTTGAGGTGTAAAAATAATAATATAGAATCCAAAGTGGCCAAAAACAATTCCCCTTTAAAAAGAAGGACCTCCCGCAAACAGAGCAAACAAATCCAACGGCCCATATTGAATCTTGGTTCCAGAATTGACTTTTCCCCTAAAACACATTTATCGCTTTTCCTCATTAAACATTTTTCATTCATCCTCTCCCAAACTCGTCAAGAACCGTTCTCTCTAAGATCTTTTCTATTTGTTTTCTTGTTTGGATCGATTTTTTTTCTGAAGGAGGAAGGAATGGCGGTTTCTGCGCGTGAGGAGTTCGTGTACATGGCGAAGCTCGCGGAGCAAGCGGAGAGATACGAGGAGATGGTAGAGTTCATGGAGAAAGTCTCCGCCGCCGTCGATGGCGATGAGCTCACCGTTGAGGAGCGAAATCTCCTGTCCGTGGCTTACAAGAACGTGATTGGTGCTCGCCGTGCGTCGTGGCGTATCATCTCATCGATCGAGCAGAAGGAGGAGAGCCGCGGTAACGACGACCACGTGACGGCGATCCGCGAGTACAGGTCTAAGATCGAGACGGAGCTTTCCGGAACCTGCGACGGAATCCTGAAGCTTCTCGATTCCATGCTCATCCCTGCCGCTGCTTCTGGTGACTCAAAGGTCTTCTACCTCAAGATGAAGGGTGATTACCACAGATACTTGGCTGAGTTCAAGACTGGTCAAGAGAGGAAAGACGCCGCCGAGCACACACTCTCCGCCTACAAGTCTGCTCAGGTTTCTCCCAGATCTTGATTGTTTTAGGTATTTTGTATCAAGATGTTGAGCCTTTCTTGATTATTGTGACTGTCTCTCTCTGTGTATGCAGGATATTGCCAATGCAGAGCTCGCTCCAACTCACCCAATCCGTCTGGGTCTAGCATTGAACTTCTCTGTGTTCTATTACGAGATCCTTAACTCTCCTGATCGTGCCTGCAGCCTCGCCAAACAGGTGGATTGGAGAATCAACACTTGCCTTAGGATCCACTCAAACTTTGCTATCTTATCTTGTTTTCCTCTTCTCAACACTTTGCAAATACATGAATCTGACTCTCTCTCTCTCTCTCTCTTTTTTGTAGGCCTTCGACGATGCGATTGCAGAGTTGGACACTCTAGGTGAAGAGTCCTACAAAGACAGCACCTTGATCATGCAGCTTCTTCGTGACAACCTCACTCTCTGGACATCCGACATGCAGGTATATTATACTCCAAATGATCCTCTCTCTCTCTCTCTCTTCTTCTCTTGTTAAAAAGAATCGCAAATTTCATATTCTATGTTGGGTGGGATCATATTAGGATGATGCTCCGGAGGAGATCAAGGAAGCATCAGCTCCAAAGCCGACTGAGTAATAGCAGTAACAATCTTTTGAGTGAACTGCTATTTTCTAGGGTTTCCACCAACTTCTTCTTCTTCTCTTCGTCCATATGTCACCTTAAGTCTCATCTGTCTTTCGCTAACCTTGGAGCTTTTTATTCATCCATCATATTTCTGGCAAGTCGAACCATCAGTCATATTTTATCTCTTTTCTTGATTTTCTTTTGTTCAATGTCTGCAAATCGAAGAACCTTGCTTTGTGTTTTCTCATCAATTTGAAGATCATAAAGGCTCTCTGTCTCTTATCTGGTGGCGTAGATTGTTGTTTTCAATTTTAAAAAGGGACTTAGTTTATTGGACCGTGTAAAGCGAATTGCTTTACCAATAATTAAGGGGTCTAAAATCAATATTATCAATTTGATTATTTCAAAAGAACACATACTCGTTACTGATTTACAAGTAAATAAAGAAAAACGATCATGATTTTGTCAGGGTTGAAGTTTCAACGGAAAATGAAAGCATATTCAACCAAAGGAACAGTCAAGTGATTGGTATTGCTATCCAATACCACCTTTTACCAACGAACGAATCAATCAATCAAAATTTTTTTTTTTTTTTTTTTATATGTGAACATATATCCGATTTAATAGAGAGAGAATCAGGAAATATAAAATTGTATGCAATTTGTTTGATTTACAAAGAGATGATCAACAAAATAAAATTCGCAAACATATAAGAAGAACACTATAAGAGAGTTGCAAAAGTGTATTCCTTTCTTTTTCCTACTCTTTTGTTTCTAACATGAATAAACAAAGAAACATTGAACAAAAGAAAGTAAAAAAGGATTTAAGTAATTTGAGTTTGAAAAAAAAAAACAAATCATTCACACCACTAATTGATGTACAAAAAGAACAAAGGGAATTTGACCGACAAGGGGTTTCCGTTTTTTCTGATCAATGACCTTTGTGTTTAGGGCTAGGAAGCGGCACCGTCGTCGGAGATATCGGAAACCCTAATTGACCTGACGTCGGCGATAATAGTATGTTCGGTGACAGTAATCCGTACGGTGATTTGGGCGAATTTAGACATCCGAATGATTGTGGCGCTGGAATCGATGTCGGCGCCGCCTGCGAGATTGTTCCCGGAGCCGCGGGATGTGGAGGGCGACCGTTGTTTTGCGGCGGCGGAGCGTTTTCCTGTTGTTGTTGGTACCAGCGAGGTGAGACCAAAGGAGCTAACGGCGATAAACCAGAGAACTCTTTCCGATTCGAATCGATTGCGAACATCGAGTTCTGAAGGTACCGCATGTAGGAGGAGACCGGAGATTCCGCCGCCGCGTGAACTGGAGGAAGCGGTGGGAGAGGAGAAAGCGGCGCCGTCGGTCGAGGGACAAATCCGCCGGTCCAGTTATGATGATTAGGGTTCATAGGATGAGCACCTTGAGGGATAAGAGCGTCATTTAGCAAATTAGGAGGGCGATTGATAACGTGAGCCAACGGAGGAGGGCGGATCCTGTGTAGACGCGAACTCTGTTGAGGCTTAGGGTGGTGTATCGGCTGCTGCGGCGGAGCAGAGATCCGTTCATGCGCAGGAGAGCCGGTGAGTTTCTGAACCACATCCCTGAAATCGTTCTTGTTGATATTGTAAACAGGAGGTTGATGCTGGTGGAGATTCCCCTGATTAATTGGCGGCGGAGGAGGAGGAGGAGGAAACGATTGATGATGATCAATTTCTCGGTTCACGGAGGAGTTTGCCGTCGGTTTTGATATCTTATGAGAAAGCTTATTGAGCTGTCTCAGGTAATGATCTCTGTTCCCTGTATTGTTACCGGTACTACTCGTCGCGGAGGCGGATACGGCGGAGGAATCGCCGGAGGAGTTACAGCTCTTATCCATCATAAACCAAAATCGATTTTCTCCCTATAATAATAATAAGCTTCAATCGAGTTTCGATTTTTTTGTGTGTGTTTTTCTCTGCCAGATTTGGTAGAGAGATGATGGAGAAAGACGAAGGTGATGAAAATGGCTTTTCCTTCTCTTTTTTTTTTGTTTTTTCCCCTAATATTAAAGATATTTATAAAAAAAACAAAATGTTTTATAATATACGATAAGGCTCTAATAAGTAGTTTTAATTGGATTTTTCTAGAACAAGATGAAAAGGAAATAATTTGTCTGTATGTATCTATGAATTTTTAAATATTCTACTCTGTTCGGTTACAACTATTTTACTAATAAAAAAAAAGATGTTGTGAGTTGTAATTATGTCATACTTAAATATATATTTGGGAAATATCACACACATTTTTAACTAAAAAAAGAAAGATGTTGTTGTGAGTTGTAATTTGTGAAATTTATTTTCTCATCAATGGAAACGGTGATAAAACATTTTGCTAACTGTGCCATATTCTGCTAAAATAAACGTTTGTCACACATGATATCACAAAACTGCGCCACGCATCTTTTTTTTTGTTAAAATCCTTTTCGCCACAGTTTTTGTTAAACTTTTAATTCTCAGTTTATCTAGTAATAATCGAAGCATCTAAGTACATAGCGTAAATTCAAAAAAAAAAAAACTGTAATTCTTTTTTACGGTAAAATGAAATAAAATAGTATAAAACAAATGTTTCAGGGTTAACGGGTCGGGTTATTCAACGCCCATTTTGGTCAAAAGCTCCAAAAGTATTACCGAAAACGACATTCGTACAGCCTTTAATCATGGGTTGTTATCTCCTACTCCTCACTCCACCGAAATCTCCCATCCAAGTCAGCACGCGACTTATCCAACGGCTGTGTGATTAGCACGTGACTTTTAGCCATTTTGAATTTTCAATATTAGTTACACTGTTAATGTATGGTTAGTAGTAGTGATTAACATGTAATTACTAATTAGGATGAAATTAGGATGATATGTAGATGGGTTTGGCCAAATGTCCTTTGTTGGGAGCAGGAATTTTTGAAATACTCTTTTTCTCTTTTGTTAAAATCAAATAATTTTTGAACAATTCTTGCATTGGTGAAGCCTCTTGACTTGTTAGCTTTCACTCATATATATGTGTAAAACTGAAACGTATCATTCAATAAATTAATAAAAAATAGTTTTTTTGTGTATAACTTTTTTATAAAATTAATAAAATATTTTTTTAAGTTTTGTTTTGATATATATTTAAATAAAATATAATAAATTATAGTGAAAAATACAGCAAGATTTTGAATAGATTTTTTTTTTTGAATATATATGAATTGATTATTATTTTAAAATATATAGTATTAAAAATAATTAAATAATAAATAACATTTTTAATGCAAAATATATACTTTCCATATTCTAATCAATAATTTTAAAAGACTATTATATCATTTCCTATTTCAATTATTCTTTTTTATTTATAATGACATTTTATGTAATAACGTTCATTTTTAAAAACGTTTTCTTAAATAATATTATAGAGATTTATCAATTACAGTATGTTATTATATATGATATTTAATTTATAAAAAACAAAATTTTAAAAGACAACGACATATTTATCTTTTAAAATTTTGTTTTTTTATAAATTAAATATCGTATATACTAAGTTGATAAATAGTAATACATGGATTATGATATCTTGTTTGGGATATAAATAGATTGTTTGACCCGATCAATCCGTTGATCATTTTTTTATTCATAATATTATTTGGTTACATCTTAATATGTGGTATCTCAATAAGTATTTAACATTAAAAAAAAAAGTTCTGATGGTTTCATTTTATGCAACAACTGACGATAAAAAGTATACGCAATATACAAAGTCGTATATACTATATAGTAATGATATTTATCTGAAAAATAGAACGGCTAAGAGTTTGGGTATAGTTTCGGGTAGGCCTGGGAACGGAGCGGATATCCGGATTTTTCAAGGTATCCGGATCCGTATCCGTATCCGCCGGATAATTAATTTCATTATCCGAATCCGGATCCGAAAGCTCCGGATATCCGGGTTCCGAATATCCGTTAAAAAACTCGGATATTCGCGGATAACCGGATCCGATCCATTCCTCCGATGTGCAAGTTTGATTCTTCCATGGCTAAACCCTCAAGATCTCATCGCCGTCTCTCTAACTTGCAAAACCTTATCCTTGATTTCCAAATCCCTCACTTCCCGGTGTATTTCTTTTTCCACCGTCTGATTGAACAATCTCATTCGAATTCGAATACACAGAAGAAGATTTCGATTCCGTGTCGTTCTTTTGGGCGAAACCCAGACGGGATTCGGCTCGATGTTCTCCGTCGAAGCTTAATGGTTGATTAGTCGAACAAGGGTAACGAGAGAAAGGGAGAGGATAGGGTCAATGTTGAACATACCAAAGAGTGATTTTACCCCAAAAAAACATACCAAAGAGTGAGACGAGAATTTATTGGGCGAAACAAGAAGGGATTGTAAAGATGAAGAAGATAGAGATGTACGAAACTTTCTCATTGCTGCTTTGGCGATGAACAAGGGAGAGACAAGAAAGAAAAAACGTGTGAGAAGTGAGATTAATTTCACAATAAAAAAAAATATATATATATATATATATAAACGGATATCGGATATCCGTTTTCAAATTTTTCGATTATCCGGATCCGTATCCGTATCCGCCGGATATGTTATTTCACTATCCGTATCCGTATCCGAACTACCCGGATATCCGTTTTTCGGATTGGATCGGAACGGATACCGAATCGGATACCGGATACCGGATAATAATCCCAGCCCTAGTTTCGGGTAAACGGTTAGGAAATTTATAAGAGCATCTCCAATGATAGAACTTTTTTTGGGATTCTTACCAATTGTTTATTCATAAATTTTGGTAAAATTAAAGTTTAGAATCTCTATAATTTTTACTTTTCCAATGGTAGAACCCCTAAAGAATACTTAAAAAAAAAAAATTGGTTGAACAATGAAGAAGAAGAAGAAAACGGAAAGTGATTCTGTTATTCACGTTAGTCTCAATGTTACATTGACTCTGCTTATATATGCAGAGCACATTTCCGGTTTACAATCACATAACTGTGATTCTATTCTACTTCACATAACCGTGATTCTATTCTACTTCACATAACCGTGATTCTATTCTATTTCACATAACTGTGATTCTATTCTACTCTAATAATATACTCTCACACACCATGGAAAATGGAAAGAAAAACCTTCAGCCGCCGGAAAAGTATGCCGAAGAAGAAGATCGAGAGAAATCAAATGAGAGAGATGGCGATTGAGATACAAGAGAGAGAGAGTGAATTTTTTAGAATAAAAAAAATAAAAACAAAAACAAAAACTCGTGACCAATTATTTGTGGACACGTCATCGTAAGAGTCAGGTTCTAAAAACTCTTAAATAAGAACCGACTCTTACATTTATTTGGGTTTTTGATTTAATTTTTTTGCACTAATTCTCTAAGAACCCCATTACATCTCTCCGTTGGAGATGGTCTAACCGATCTATAAACTTGGAATCTTTAATCCATTCATACTATTTTCTCTACAATGTATTTTCTGGTATTGTTAAATACATTTTTCCTATTATTCGATTTGAAATTATTCTTGCGTGCTAGTATAAATGAAGAAATTTAACATTTTTTTTTCTACGTTGAAAAATATGCTTACGTGCATTTTATTTCTACCTGGATATTGTAGAACAAAATTAACAAATTAATTGGATAAAGGCAACACATAATGTGGGGCTCATTAGTATAATTAAAGCATCATAGTACAAGTTCCCATGTAAACGTACTCTCTTGGTGCGTTGCCTCAACTTCTTATTGATAGGTGAAACGAACAGCCCAAGTCTTACCTTTAACTTGGGTCATCATAAGCTGTGTCCGAGCCCTCGAGATGAAACTACCTAAACTTGACGTGCTAAAACCCAACTATCAAAAGTTTTTTTTTTTTTTTTAATGCTAAACAAATGATTAATCGTCCACAACATAATATAACTTCATGAAGCACACATAATCACGGCAAACAACAATAAAAAAATTATAACACGGATAATTCTACGACTTATTTACGAACAGCGGTTCTCTCTGAGTTCGACTCACATTAGAAACAAAAAAAATGATGTTGTTTAGCCAAATGGGATATGTAGCTAATATCTAGGTCTCATTTGCAAACTTGGGTGTACGCTTAACCCGTTGATAATACATCCCCAAAAAATTAGTCTGGACCTCTCCATGGATCTGTGATTTACCCCTGAATTAAAAAAAAAACGGATAATTCTACGAACAATAAATAAATTATGGTAAACGGTTCTATATGTACTATGTTTACAATAAACAATTATACATTTAACTCACAAAAATAGTTATCCACAATAAAGATCTCCAATAAACTGCTTTCGTTAATCTGTAATAGCTTAAACTCTAACAATCTGAACTCATATCTACTATATAAAAGAGGGCCAACTCTCTCCAGCTGCTTGCCACGTCAGCACTGGAGACAGTGCCACATGTCACTTTCGAAAAAAACCTAAAAAATTTCGTTTTCGTCTCTTGCTCTTCTCTCTTACGACTCGAGATGAAACACATCAACTTATGGTCTCCTCTTCCTCTTCTCTGACTGTTGAAAAACCCTTATTAATTAACATCATCTTCTTTTTTCTTAAATTTCCAATTTGTTTGATGGGTAATGGTTGATATTTTCTCTGTCACAATATGATTTTTCATTGATTTCATTTAGATATCAGAATCGTTGGTCATTTTTTACTGAAATATCACAGTTGGTTATGTTTGCGGAAAGAAGAATTACATTGAACTCATTGTTCTCGATAATGGTTTTTGAAATAAAATAAATAAATAAATAAATAAATAAACAAGTTGACTTCATAGCTAATTGTTATATAGTTATGTAGCTTGGATCTGGTTATCCTGGAAGTTCAGTCAGCGGTGCAGAAGGAGGATCTCAGATTTCGTTGAATTGTCGGCATCCATCAATTACAAGTGCTCCTCAGAAGACTGAGATCGGTGGATACAGATCCCACTTATCGACAACCAGTCATTATGGAACCCAATATAGCTCTGTCTATGGATCAACTTCTCTTAGCAGCTCTCAGCCCTTAAACACCAAAGACACCGGCTCATCATTCTAGGACTGACGCTCGGGATATGTCCCCACTCTACCAGATTCACCAAAGTTTGCGTCTGGAAGCTATTTGTCTCCCTCGAAACATGGTTATGGCTAAAAGGGAGACGATTTGTATTCAGATAAGTTGTCTGGTTATGTCCCACTTGACAGAAGGTAGTATGGTGAACGGTCAAGCGACCATCTCGGTAGGGAGTTACAAAATGAACCAATTGGTCCATATGATGATTCATCTAATTTTGGTCGTCAGGTACCCTCACTCTGACAGCTATTGGAATATCTTATGATTTGATTTATTTCTTTCCAATGCCACCACTACTGGTATGATACTCATTATTATGATTTCGTAGACTGATTTGTATAATGCCATTGATCAAGCATCACTCCTCCGGGGAGAACAATTATTAAAGATTCGGTCCCTCCATACCTCTTATCAAGCTTTTAAGCTGCTATGGTACCGAATGAGGATCCTTTTTGAGTATTTTTGTTTAAGATGTTCTTAGGTCTATTATGTATGGAATAGTTCACTGATTTTTTGCTCCCATATTTTGATTTTTTTTTACCATTTTTGTGTTTGCACATCTGAACAAAGTTGTGTTCTAATGCTTAACATGTTTTATCTAAGACATTTCTACATAACAAACTGACCAATGCTTTGCATATAAACAGCCATCCATTATCAATTTGGCTCCAGGAGATATCCACATTAGGTTTCTCGGAGATTAGACTCTGTAGTTATAAATCATTATTCTCATACTACAAACAAGAGACTATTTTGGCCCAAATATGTAAATCTGTTTTGTATTGATCTCATCCTCACCTGTGTAAGCTACGCCTCCTGATCACAACCTTGCCAAGAACGAAGTTGATGGTGTGTCAGTGAGACCTGTCATGTGACTCATGTGCCATTGTTCTAGGCCAAACTAGACCACTACAAGAAAACAGGCGATTACCAACGAAATTTTACATCGAATATTCACTACAAGAATACACTCGATTTCCGACGGGTATATTGGTCGGAAAACGGTCGGAAAACGTCTTTACCGACGAATTTCCGACCAATTTGGCCCGTCGGAACTATCGCGTCGGAAATCAAATATGGTCGGAAATTGGTCGGTAATTCCCGCCAGATTCCCGACCAGACCATTCCCGACCATTTACCGACGCTAAATATTACCCGACGATTTACCGACTAAAGTCCGATGCGCCCATTCCCGACCAAATACCGACCAGACTAAGTTCCGACCACATTCCGACCATAATAATACCCGACGATTTACCGACAAAAATCCGATGACCTTGTTTCCGACCAAATGCCGACGTTTCTAATTTCCGACCAAATTCTGACCTTTCTAATTCCTGACCAAATACCGACCAGACTAAGTTCCTACCAAATTCCGACCATAATAATACCCGACGATTTACCGACAAAAGTCCGATGACCTTTTTCCGACCAAATGCCGACGTTTTTAATTTCCGACCAAATTTTGACCTTTCTAATTTCCGACCAAATTCCGACAAAATATATTATTTTTAAATTATTTTAAAAATTATGAATATTGATTAATTTAATTCAATTGAAAATAAATTTATTCGAAAATGAAAATTAATATTAAACATTAAAATTAATATTAAACATTAAAATATTTGAAAATAAAATAGTTTAGATATAAAAAAGTGTTTTTAAAACATTAAAAATTAACATTATTAACATTTGCAGATCCGGATTCGGATCCGGATCACGTTCCCGGGTAATCCGGAAACTTCGCTCTTATCCAAGACGACATGCTAGCGATATCAGACCTCGCCTCCGAAAGCTCATCTTGCGTGGCACCTAACCTGAATTCGGTGTCCGTTTTCGCCGCCTCCAAAGCTTCTACTTTGGACTTGAGCTCTTCATTATGCTTGATGAGATCTTCAGAGAAAAAAGAACCAGAAGAAGACCCGTCGTCCATAAACGGGATCGTACCCAAACCGCCGCGACGTCGCCCTTTTTTATCAAGGGGAAATTCATGTATAAAATATAAATAAATTAGAACATAATAAAATTATAATGTAAAACTATAAGAAAAAAAAAACTTACGTTCATAACGAGTTGGTTGACCGCTTCCCGCGACATCTCGAAGGAGGAGGAGGAGTCACCTTGTGACTGTTGGGTCAGCTCGATGTCGGTCTTCTGCTTCGTCACGTTCTCGTAGATCTCCTTTATGAGGGGATCCTGAATAAGCCCGGTTGTCTTGTTCGTGTGGCACCTCTTCATTAAGTCCAAATGATTCGGACGCACACCTCCGGCCTCATTAGTCTATAAAAACAAATAAATTTAAATATGAATAAATAATTTAATAATTAATAAAGTAGAGAAAACAATGTAAACAATAAAAGATTACCATTTGAATTTCTCGGGTCTGGAAGCTGCTCGATCCGGAGTTGTGGATGTATTGGCCCTTCCCGTTGCGGTCACTCTTTCGGTTTCCCGAATTAGTCTTCGAGAGTTTCTCTGTCTCCGGTTGTTGCCAATATGGTCCGTAGTGATTCCAAACCTCCAAATTCAAGCCATTCGGCTTGTCTGCCCCTTTCCTCCACTTTTTCTTCCACTCGTTCATGTGTCTCTTGAACTGCGTACTCGCTTCCTTCATAAATATTTTTTCCACCGTGACAGTATGAGAAGGATGCCATGTAAACTCTTGCTACGAAAACATAAATAAAAATGCTTAGTAAAATATTAAAAAAATACTTATAAATATAAGAAAAAATATAGTAATTGACAATTTACCGCAAATTGTCTAAACCAAATTTGCTTCTCATCATACGGGACTTCTGAAAACTTTTTGTACGGTTTGTCGAGGATCGAATGGAACATCCTCATAATGGCCTTGCTAATCCCGTTGTTCGATATACCAAACCTACAAAAAAAGATAAACTATAAACAATTTGATATTGAATATATATATATATATATATATATATATATATATGAACTAAAGGTTTTTACCATGTCGATCTTCCAACGAGATGTGGATCAAGCTGGATGTGCAAGTCCCGGCCCGGTTGTTGGACTAACTCATCGATGGTCATGATTCGAGGAGCTTGACTCTGCGACTCTGGGATAGTCGATGCGGCCGGACTTGGTGGTTCTGGACCTCGAGTCGAACCACCGGTACGTGGAGGTTGTTGCATCCCTTGAGACGAACCACCGATGCTCAAGTTCGCGAAACCATTGTAAGACCTTAACAAAAACGCAACATTTGTTAGATATTAAACGCAAAATTATAAAATTTCGAAAATAAGCTTGAGAATTGAAAAGACATTAATTTGCTATGGCAGGACAGTGTGCTGATACGCACTTAGCATCATATGTTCTGCTAGAAAGCCAGAGACAAATTGGAGCTTAAGGACCATCGAGAATGTAAAATTAGATGTATTCAAATTTGTTTTAATTTTTTATTTATTTACTTAATTACAATTTTGGCTAAAAGTAAAATTGCCTTAAACTCTCACTCATCTCTGAAGCAAAGTCACTCGGATTTTCCACCATTTGTGTCAATCAAGACATAGTCCTAAGATGTCTGTTGTCGCATCGTGGAACTGCAGTATCCGATCCATTCTTTCGAATAGAAGAAGTTACTCAGTTTTTTTTTTTAGTTTTGGAAGATGATTAAATTTCCAAGACGGAAAATCTGATAGTGATTGTGGATTTACATACTAACGATCGGACTACTCAACTCATAATTATTGATTCAAGATGTGAACCACTCAGGTCAAAATCTTGTAAGAAATCTGACCTTTGTGCCTTTTTATTCAGCTCAAGTGAACTAGAATCTAAATTTTTGAGGAATCTTTTTCGTTTAATCAAGCATCACGATTTACATGTACATGAAAATGTCTAATTTTTTCAATTATGTAATAAACTCAGTTACACTTATAATTATAGTCTGATTAAAACGATGCGGCACAGGTATCCTAATCTTACATGGTGAGAAGATGTCGGCGGCGGTGGAGGAGGGAAGGCGGCTCCGGCGGTCGGCGGCTTCGGCGGACGGCTGCTCCGGCGGACGGATCAAGCTCTGGCGATCTACAAACCAAGAGAAGGAAAAACAATTAGGAGAAGAAAAGAGGAAGAGAAGAGGGAGAGAAGAGAAGGAAGAGGAAGAGGGAGAGAAGAGAAGGAAGAGGGACACTTACCGGCGAGAGCTCAGGCGGTGATGGTCGGCGGAGAGAGAGGAGAGATCGAAGAAATGAAGAAGACGATGCGGCACAGGTATTTAGATCTAGGTATGGTCGGAATTCGGTCGGTTTTAGAAAAATACAAAACCGTCCAAATATTTCATTTACCGGTTAATTTTCGCGGGTTTTATTTCAGCATGGTCGGAAATCGGTCGGTATTTCCGACTAATTTCCGACCATACTGAGCATTTATTCATAATATTGCATGTCGCGGATTGATATATTGTTAACATTTATTCATAATTTCCAAATATTTCATTTACCGGTTAATTTTCGCGGGTTTTATTTCAGCATGGTCGGAAATCGGTCGGTATTTCCGACCAATTTCCGACCATACTGAGCATTTATGATTGATATATTGTTAACACTTGGCATTTGTTTCGAAAAAATTACATTGGTCGGAAATTGGTTGGAAATTAGTCTGACTAATTTCCGACCATAGAGGGAATAGGGTATGAAATACTAAATTTGAATACCGTATAAAACATCTAAATATCTTAGGAATGAAAACAATATGGCAAGGTAAACATAAATATAGTATATGACGCTTTTTCTGAATCGATAAGAGAACGGGTTTAACCTCTCTTAACGAAACATATAACTTATACTTACACTATTCGTTTTCTTGTAAGGTTTGGATTAGATGTTCAAAAAGATTGATTCTTAAGATAAAAATTGGTATTTCATATACGGTTTAGGGTTTATAAATCAAACATAAAACTTTCGAAATTCTTTGTAATTTCCGACTAATTTCCGACTAATTTCTGACAATTGATTCATATTGGTCGGAAATTAGTCGGAAATTCCTTGCAATTTCCGACCAATTTCCGACCATACAGGGTTTAGGGTTTAAAATTCTTAATTTTCAAACTGTATACTGTTTAATAAACATGTAAACATCTTATGTCTAACAAATATGTGGCAAAATAAACATATAATAAAATATATGATGTTTTTATAAATTGAAAGTATATCGAATTAAACCGTTCATAACGAAACATTCACTTTATATTTATACTTTTCGGTTTCTTTTAGGTTTTATAGGATATGCCCCAAAATTGGTTTAGTTAAGATATATGGACATTCAATTATTTCAAAAGATCATATCTAACCATATTAAACATAGTCCAAATCAAATTTATGCGGTTTGAGGTTTTGAAACCCCAAATGGTCGGAATTTGGTCGGAAATGTCGAGAAATTCCGACCATTTTCCGACCATACAAAGAAAAATATTAATATTGGTCAGAAATTAGTCGGAAATTCCGACCAAATTCCGACCATTTAGAGTTTCAATTTTCCGACCAGTTTCCGACCAAACAAAGAATGGCCGAGGGAAGTTTTAGCCGGAGCAAATATAATTCAATCATTCCCGACCATTTTCCGACCGATCTTCGTGTCCGGTCGGAAAATGGTCGGAATATATAATTAAATGTATTAAAAAATACGTAGACCATATTTAAGCATTTGAAATTTTTTGAAAAATTTGTTGATTTAAAATAGATGCATATGAAAAAACATTGTTAAAAATTTATTCTGAAACTGATGAATAAAATTAAATAGATGTATAGGAATCCTTATTAATTAAAAATATTCGTACAACTAATTAAAGCATGTGAAAAAAGTTTCATAAATTTGTTACTTAAAAATAAATGCATATAAAATATTTTTTACAAAAACCTATTCTGAGTCCGATGAATAATCTGAAGAAGCTGAATCGGATTCCTCATCAAATTCTCCTCTCTCTTCTTCAGAATCCTCAAATAGTTCGCCCATGCCGGTGAAGTCAACCACAAGGTCAACCTCTAGAGATTGCTCGATTTCACCTAAATTACCAATTGGAATTTCCTGTAAAGGGTCATGCTCGGAAACACTAGATATCATTCCTCTTGGTTGTATCGATGTTACTGCAATCCACGGATCTTGCTTGTTCCTAATCCGGGGGTATCGAATGTAGGAAACGTGGTCTGCTTGTGAAGAAAGAATAAATGGATCGTATTTCCGATGTCGCTTGCCTCCGTGAACAGATGTCACACCGAATTCGTCCTGACGTAGACCTTCCACTGGATCATACCAATCGCAATAGAACACAATGCACTTCAAACCAATCATTCCTGGATATTTGACTTCTAATATTTCGCGGAGTATTCCGTAGTAGACAAATTCTCCGGATGTAGACGAAATACCGAAGTTGCATGTTGTCCTTGAACTCTCATCACGAAAAGCCTTAAAAGCATACCCCCGAGTGCAATACATCGGATAAACACTTGGAACAAAAGTAGGGCCACGCACCATCTCAACTAACCATGTGGGAATCGATGTCCCGGTAGTATTAATCTAATCAACCTGTACAATTTGTGGACACTCATAAACAATATGTGTAAGCATGTAAAATTTAGTTTAATTGCGGGAAATCGAGCACTTACGTAATATTTCAACCAATCCGTGAATTCATTCTGTTTACGGACCATAAGCTCATCCTCTGTGCAATTTGGAAACCAATTCCTTATTTGCTCCATGTATATACTGTGAATAAAACAAATACATTATTAAAAATACTATCAAGGATTAATTTTTGGTAATTACTAAACAAATACATTATTCAAAATCAAGTGACGTACCTCTCATATTCGAAAACGTCTTCGCAGTTTGTCAGAAGATATGTATGCAAATGCCTTTGTTCCTCCTCTGTTAGTCGTCTAGACCTTCCTTTTCCACTAAGCCTTCCAATTTCTGCAAAAATATTTGGGACATAGACCGGATACAGCGGTTTTTCTCCTCCATCATCATGACGTGCAGGTCGTCTACTTTTAGTCTTCACCGAAGATGGAAAGTAGTAGCTAGCAAAGTTGGATGCTTCTTCATTCACGCTCTGTGAAACAATAGAACCCTCGACTCTTGCAAGATTTTTCACCTTCTTCTTTAGGTGGAGCATATATCGCTCAAACGGATACATCCATCGATATTGAACTGGCCCACCAAGTCTTGTTTCCCTAGGAAGATGAATAGGAAGATGTTCCATAACATCGAAAAATGTTGGTGGAAATATTTTCTCGAGGTTGCATAGGAGAGCCGGTATCTTCTCCTCCAAATTTTGGATACCGTCTGCTGTAAGTGATCTCGTGCATAAATCCCGGAAGAAAGCACCGATCCCTGCATAAATGATAAATAAATTTAGTAAAATTTAGACAATTTAGATAAATTTAGTAAAATTTAGATATAATTTTGTAAATTATAAATGTACCCGCAATAGCTCCATGGACGTTTCTAGGAAGAAGAACGGCAAAGGCAAATGGAAGGAGGCGTTGCATGATAACGTGACAATAATGACTCTTCAACCCTGAAAACTTCCCTTCTCCAATATTAACGTAATTACGAAGGTTAGATGCGTATCCTTCTGGGAATTGAACACTATGCGTAATCCAGTCGAAGAACACCTCTTTTGAAGGCTCATCCAAACGGAAAGCGGGGGCCTGAGATTTTCCGTTCGCCATTATATGGAGTTCCTTCCGAGAACAAATTTCTGGCAAACCCAATATGGCCTTCAAATTATCTTTCGTCTTCCCTTGCACATTTAGAACAGTATTCATGATGTTGTCAAAAACGTTTTTTTCAATGTGCATGACATCTAGATTATGGCGCAGCAGATGGTTCTTCCAATATGGCAAATCCCAAAAAATACTCCTCTTGTTCCAATTGTGGTACTCGCCACAACCATCTACGGGAAAATGACCATTACCACCACATGAAACCGTCTTCTCTGCACCAAAATCTCTCAACTGAGTGATGATGTTATTCCCATCCGGCTCAGGAGGTGGACCATCAAATACTTTTTTGTTCTTCTTAAACAATGTCGTGCTCCGACGATATGGATGATCATGCGGCAGAAATCGTCGATGACAATCGAACCAAGAAGTCTTTCGACCGTGCTTCAATTGGAACGCATCAGTATTATCTTGACAATACGGGCACACCAACCTTCCATGAGTCGACCATCCAGATAGCATACCAAATGCTGGAAAATCACTTATGGTCCACATAAGTACCGCACGCATCGTGAAATTCTGTTGGAGAGAAAAATCGAACGCTTGAACACCATCTTTCCATAACATTTTCAACTCATACATTAATGGCTGCAAGAAAATATCAAGGGATCTCTTAGGATGCTCCGGTCCGGGGACAAGAATCGTGAGGAACAAAAACTCTCGTTTCATGCACAAACTAGGCGGCAAATTGTAAGGTGTGACGATTACTGGGCACAATGAATATTGCCTCCCATGTTTCCCAAAAGGGTTGAATCCATCTGTAGATAACCCGAGGTATACGTTACTTGGCTCAGCCGCAAAACTAGGATACACCTCTTGAAAATGTTTCCACGCTTCTGCATCTGAAGGATGCGCAATCTCTCCATATGAGTTATGTTCTGCATGCCATCTCATAGCTCCTGCCGTGCGCTCGGATTGATATAACCTCTTCAACCTATCTGTTAACGGCAAATACCACATCCGTTTATGTGGAACTGGTACTCTTCCACCCGTTTCCTGATACTGAGGTTTCCCACAAAAACGACACTTGCGACGGTTTTCGTCATTTCTCCAATATATCATACAATTGTCGATGCACACATCTATCATCTGATACGGCAATCCAAGACCAGCTACAAGTTTCTGAACCTCGTAGTATGAAGCCGGTGAGAGATTATCTTCAGGTAAAATATCTTTCACAAAATCAGCTATCGCATCCACACAATCCTCTGCCAAGTTGAAATCGGTCTTTATTGTCATCAACCTGCTTGCAGTTGATAAAGGCGATATTCACTCTCTACATCCTTCGTATAGTGGATGCTTAGCTGCATCTAGCATATCAAAAAACTTCCGAACTTCTAAATTAGGTTCTTCTATTCTAATACCATCTGGAACATACGATGCTACGTTTTCGCGATACGCATCATTCACCATCTGAACGTTTGCATCTACTTCCGGTGTTGGTTCCTCTATAATTCTACCCGAATAATTAAAACCACTACAATGATATTGCACCATTGCATCAGTTTCTCCATGCGTATACCAAATCTTATAACTCGGCATTAACCCATTCCTATAAAGATGCTTCCATACTTCCCCGACAGAGACTAATCTATGATTCCGACATTTAGGACAAGGACAATACAATTTACCGTATTCCGACGTCATGCTATTGTTTGTCGCAAATGTCATGAATTCCTCAACACCTTGTGCATACTCCTCCGTCAATAGATTCGTCGCTGGATCTTGCCGTGGTCTATCCATCCACGATCGAAAATAATCTCTAGTGTTGGGATTTGAAGAAGACATTTTCTATGTTTTTTTTGGTGTAAATTGTGAATGAGGGTGGTGTTGTATTTATAATTAAAATTCCCGCGGATTTCCGACCAATTTCCGACCAGTATAAAAATTCAAACGGCTATGAAACGGCTAGTGCAACGGGCAGATTAACGTTTATATTTTCGTTGGGAGTTGGTCGGATTCCTTTCTGGTCGGAAATTGGTCAGAAATTTCCGACCAATTTCCGACCACCTTAATACTCGCCAACGACTATAAACGGCTAATTCAACGGGTATATTAACGTGTATATCTCGTCGGAAAACAGTCGGAAATCGGTCTGTAATACCGACTAATTTCCGACGATTTCATTCGGTCTCCAATCTGTCGGAAATTGGTCAGAAATCCCAACCAAAATTCCGACCAAGTTATAATGGTCTGGAATTCCTGACCAATTTCCGACGGGTGCTGTTTCGTCGGAATGTCGTCGGCATATGGTCGGTAATTTCCGACCATTTTAACTTGGTCGGAATTTTGGTCGGAAATCGGGATGTTTTCTTGTAGTGATTAGCCGTCGTAAATTTACATCGGGTTTACGATGACATTACGACTCATTTTAATTTCGAAGTAAATTCGTCGTAAATATTGGTCGTCGTAATATCGTCGTAAATGTACGTCGCAATTACGACGATATTACGACGACTTGTATTCGATGTAAATTACGACGAGTTTACGTCTATTTCGTCTAGATAGGTGAGCACGTTTTAAGCAGGTTTACCTAATTATTTACATCTAATATATTCGTCGTAAATCCGTCGTATATGCGATGTAAAATCGTTGTAAATTTTATTTGGATGTAAATTCGATGTAAACTGTCGATGTAAATCCGTTGGTAAATCCTAAAAATTTCTATAAATACTTGCGTAATTCGAACGAAAGTTATAAAAAAAAAACAATCTCTTATAAAAAAAAACACTTCAAAAACTATTTTTATAAAATGTCCATATACGAACTACGAAGATGGATGTATACGCAAAAGGATTCGGAGGGATCGTTGACGAAAGAATTCCAAAAGGGGCTTGAAATATTCATGTATCAGGCCGGAAATATGCAAACAACCCTCGAAAGCGGTAAGATGTTCTGTCCTTGTCGTAAATGCAAGAATACGAGATATATTTTTATTGAGACGGTGTGGAAGCATTTTCTAAATAAAGGGTTTATGCCGCAATATTATGTTTGGTATCAACATGGAGAGGGTTTTGAAAAGAGTACTACTGATCAAGCTGATTGTAGTAGTAATTATCAAAGTCATGTAGATTTTGATCAGGGTAGTAGTTATCATCATGGTCATGAAAATCAATTTGATCAGCAGGGTCAAGATCATGATAGGATGCATGAAATGGTCAATGATGCATTTCATGAAACAAATATTGATAATAGTGTTGTGGAACCCAATGTAGATGCGAAGCAGTTTTATGATATGCTAGCCGCTGCAAATAAGCCACTCTACGATGCATGTAGAGAAGGTCAGTCTAAATTATCGTTAGCAGCTAGGATGATGACAATTAAAACTGATAATAACTTAGCTGTGGTTTGCATGGATGATTGGGCTGATCTTATTAAAGAGTAATTGCCAGATGATAATTAGGTTGCCGAAACATACTATGAGATACATAAGTTGGTGTTTAGTCTTGGGTTGCCTTATGAGATGAGAGATGTATGTGTTGACAATTGTATGCTGTTTTGGAAAGATGATGATAAGCTGCAGGAGTGTCGATTTTGCCAAAAGCCGAGATTCAGGCCACAAACTTCTAGGCGTAGTAAGATACCGTACCAACGGATATGGTATCTTCCAATAACTGATAGGTTGAAACGATTGTATCAATCTGAAAGGACAGCTGGATCGATGAGGTGGCATGCAGAACATTCGCAGAGAGAAGGAGAAGTGACTCACCCATCAGATGCAAAAGCTTGGAAACACTTTAACACGGTACATCCGGAATTTGATAAATTTAAGCGAAATGTGTATCTTGGCCTCTGCACAGATGGATTTAATCCATTCAGTATGTCTGGTAGGCAATATTCTTTATGGCCAGTAATCCTAACGCCATACAACCTTCCTCCAGATATGTGCATGCAAAGAGGATTTTTATTCTTGAGTATATTAGTACCTGATCCGAAGCATCCGAAACGTTCCCTTGATGTGTTTTTGCAGCCTCTCATACAAGAGTTGAAACAGTTGTGGTATACAGGAGTTCGTACATACGACTGTTCAATGATGAAAATTTTTACGATGCGTGCGGTGCTTATGTGGACAATAAGCGACTTCCCTGCATACAGGATGCTATCAGGTTGGACGACGCATGAGAGGTTATCTTGTCCGTATTGCCTCGTTCGGACAGATGCGTTTCAGCTGAAACATGGTCGAAAAAGATGCTGGTTTGATTGTCACCGTCGGTTTCTACCAATCCACCATCCATATCGGAGAAACAAGCGATTGTTTAGGAAGAACAAAATCGTGCGTGTCCCCCCACCAGTGTATCTATCTGGGAAAGATCTAGAAGCGCAAATAGATCATTTTGGGGGACTAGAAACTGTGAATCGTGGAGGAAATTGGCACACTCCAACTAATATGCCTGATGGATACGGGGAGAATCACAATTGGCACAAGAAAAGCATTTTTTTGGAACTTCCGTACTGGAAAGATCATCTGCTGCGACACAATCTTGATGTCATGCACATTGAGAAAAACGTTTTTGATAACATCATGCATACGGTGTTAAACGTGACAGGAAGAACCAAAGACAACATAAAGTCAAGGTTGGACTTGCCTGATATTTGCAACACAAATGAGTTGCATATTATGAGCAATGGGAAATCACCAGTTCCTATATTTCGGTTGGGTGCCCAACAAAAGGCAGCGTTGTTCAATTGGGTTTCATCTGATGTGAAGTTTCCTGATGGGTACGTACCCAATCTGGCTAAATCTGTTGAGACATGACAAAAGTTTTCAGGGATGAAGAGTCATGACTACCACGTGTTTATGCAATGATTACTTCCTTTCGCATTTGCCGAACTCCTTCCAGGAAATGTTCACAAAGCAATTGGAGGTAAGGGAGACATCATCATATCACAAATAATTTGTTCAACTATATATATTGCACTATATAATTTTGGTGTTGCAGGCATCAGAGCGTTTTTCCGGGATCTTAGTACACGGACGTTGTCAAAAGATGTAATTGCACAGTTGGATGCTAATATTCCAATATTGTTGTGCAATTTGGAGAACATATTCCCGCCGGTGTTTTTTGATGTTATGGAACATCTTCCCATTCATCTCCCTCACGACGCAAAACTAGGCGGGCCTGTTCAGTTTAGGTGGATGTACCCATTCGAGCGGTTCATGAAACATTTAAAGGGAAAGGCTAAAAATCTAGCGAGAGTTGAAGGATCAATTGTTGCGGGATGTTTGACCGAAGAAACTTCACACTTCGCTTCATACTATTTCGCTACGAAAGTCCGCACACGCAAACGGAAACCCCAACTATATGATGATGGTGGTGTGGGAAGAACTTATGCAGTAGAGGGTGTCCCAGACATCTTCTCACCAATCGGTCGTCTTGGTGGAAAAGCGAAGGAATTTTGGTGGTCTAACGAGAATGACAAGCACAGCGCACATACGTACATCCTCCTAAATTGCGAGGAAGTGGAACATTTCGAGAGGTAACGTGACAATTTAATCATCCACTATTAATTTAATATTATATATAAAGATAAAGGTGATAATTTCAATCTA
Source organism: Eutrema japonicum (assembly GCA_030161315.1). Taxonomy (NCBI): domain Eukaryota; kingdom Viridiplantae; phylum Streptophyta; class Magnoliopsida; order Brassicales; family Brassicaceae; genus Eutrema; species Eutrema japonicum. The sequence goes on from BSQW01000006.1 coordinate 10,941,436, forward strand.
TATTTTGCAGTTTATTTGTTAGTCAGGTACACGAATACATTGAAGGCGTTTCCGATGATGAAATAAACGATCTTAAAGATCGTCACTTTGCTAAGTGGTTGAAGACGCAAGTAGGTTTACGTAATAAAAATTTTTCATTAAGTATATATATTGATGCTCGATCTAACATTCCCAAATTTCATAGGTGGATCATGGTGACCCCGAATATCCAATATGGTTTCATGAGTTACTACTAGGCCCCCTCGGGAAGATTACGACTGCACCCATGTATTTCACATGTGGTTATGTGTTTCATACATACAAATACGGCATTCGGCGGGCATCTACCAACTACGGAGTTTGTGTTAGGGGTGAAATAGATTTTTATGGGGTGTTGCAGGAAATAATCGAAGTGGAGTACCCCGGCTTGGTTAGTATGAAATGCGTTATTTTCAAATGTGATTGGTTCGATCCAACAGTCGGTCGAGGGGTTCGAATAAACAAATTTGATGTAGTCGACGTCAACAAAGCACAGCGATACAACAAGTTTGAACCATTTATCCTAGCATCACAAGCAGAACAAGTAACGTTCGTGCCATATCCGTGAGTTCGAACCACTGGGCCCACATGGTTATCAGTAATTAAAATTGCTACAAGGGGTAAAATTGTTGGTGTTGACGATCTTCCAATGCAACAAGATTCTTGCTGTGACATTACAGAACCAGAGATTACGAAGAACGTTCTTTTAATTGATCCCCGCAACAGGGAACTTGAATATCTACATGACGACACAGAAGAATAAGGCGATTCCGATGAGTTTGATGAGAGTGACGATGATTCGCAACCTGAAGATGATGAACTCAATGAAGATGATGAACCGAGCGGAGATGATGATTCTGATTGATTTATATATGTAATTGCTCTTATTTTAATTTATATAATATAACTTAAAAACATAAAATGAAATTTAAAAACAAGGCAATTTCCTGATAAATTCGGTAGCTGATCGGACGGATAGAAAGTCGACACGTGGGATTTGTGTTTCCCGCCGTTCTCGACAGTTGCGCACAGTCACGCCCTCGTAACTAATACCTCTGGAAAGATATATAGAGCGACGATTGATAAACCTTAATATTTCATCTTTCCTCTAGAAAGGTAACCTTCTTGTGATTTCTTTCTATTGATCCTTCCTTGATCGTCTCTGGTACCCGAGAAATCGCCGAAATAGCGGAGATTTCTACCTTGATGGACCAATAGCGTGAACAAAGATCATGGGTCCAGAACGTGCCAAAATTGCATTTATCGCTCGGATTACACGTCCCATATCTGGCGGATAACTGCGATATTTTATGACAAATTTACGACGAAATTTCGATGTAAAATCGTCGTAATTATATGTCGTCGTAATATCGATGTAAAATTACGTCGATATTACGACGAATATGGTTTCTGCATATTACGTTGATATTACGACGTAATATCGTCGTAATGTAGTCTTGGGCTAAGGAGCAGACCGTTGTATTCCCACTTCTGATGATCTGGCCAACAAAGAACTCTGGGGGTCTAGTTTTCTACATTCATAAAGACCAACCACCATAAGTGCAAGATACATAGAATTGGACATCCTTATATTACGATTTACATAGATGTCCAATTCTATGAATCTTTCACCTATGGTAGTTATGAAGACTGTCTTTACATGAAAACAAGATCCCACATGATTTTTTGTTGGCAAGATCATCAAGAAGTGGGAACACAATGATCAGCATAAGAACCCAGGAAAACGTGGGTATGTATATATTTAGTGTGTAATTTTTGTTTTGAGTTACTTTAGAAGGTGTGGAAGGTATTTATAGAAATTTTCTAGAAATTACCAACGGATTTGCAACGAAAAATTACAACGGTTTTACATCAAATATCATTACAACGATTTAACATCGAATATACGACGCAATTACGTCGAAAATATTAGATGTAAATAATTAGGTGAACTATAAGAAACCGTGTTTTACCAATCTCTCAGAGTCGACGTGAAATCGTCGTGCTACCGATGTCAGTATTTACGTCGTAACATCGTCGTAAATTTACGACGAATTTACGACGATTTGTGAATTACGACGACTTTACGACGATTTGTGAATTACGACGCATTTACGACGATTGTTTTACGACGATTTCACGACGAATATGTAGTGTTTAGGTTTTAGGGTTTAGGGTTTAGGGTTTATGGTTTAGGGTTTAGGGTTTTAAGGTTGAGTATAGGTTGTATATGTTTGGTATATCATCAATTATATTGTTTTACATAAGTTCTCGATTCGTTGTTTGACACAATACAAAAATTATTAACAATTTATACTTCATGCATGTTACGAAGACGTATTACAACGAATGTTATAGAGAAGTAAGAAGATATAAGGAAATTTGATATTTGTCAGATTCAATCGTCATTATTGATTGTATTCTGTACATTGAAAAGTTTATGATGTACAAATATATTTTGTTAATAAAAGACGGTTATGTGTTTTAGGGTTTAGGGTTTACATTTCTGATATTACGACGATGTTACGATGGATTCGTCGTAATGGCGTTGGTATATTACGACGAGATTACGATGGATCCGTCGTAAATCCGTCGTAACCGGGAATTACTTTTGCCGCGTGGAATGAAAAATTTCCCGCCTTGGTCAATTATTCTGATTGGTTTCATGGGTTACGACGATTTTACGACGGATCCGTCGTAAAATCGTCGTAATGTACCAATGAAATTACGACGACCACAAAATCTATATATACGCGAGCCCATATTTTTTCCTCACAACTCACAATCTCTCTCTCTCTCTCTAAGTTCAGAACTTTCTCTCTCTAGGTAATTTTTTTTTTTTTTTAATAAAAATTTTAGATAAGTATTTATGATTGTTAATATTAGATAGGAATGAAATTATTATATAGTATTTGAATTAGATAGGATTTCAATTAGATAGGATGGGAATTATATTGAATTATATTTTTGATAGTCGTTTATTTTTTTTTAGATATGGGGCCTCATAGGACTCACTATTCCGCGTTTATGGGTGGCGCTTCAGGACCGAGTGTTAATTCGGATGCCTCATCATCGTCTGCCACACCGTCTGTGGTTCCGGTCTCCGGTTCTGCCCCACAGGCGCCTCCGCCAGCTGCACCTGCACCTGCAACTCGACCCGCTTTGCTATATGCGGGATTGACGGTCGAGGACATTTTGCATTCGCCGGGTCATGATCGTTTACCCCGGTTAGATCCGCTCCGGCCGTCGAATACTTTTTGGTATGTAAGCTAATTTTTTTTTTCATTAATATTTTGTTTTTACTTATAACTACATTTTTATATTTCAGGTTTAAGGAGGACAACAAAGTCGGGCGGAGTGTGTCTAACACCATCAAAGCCTACTTCGAGGAGCCTCACCGCAATTGGCCTGCCGTTCCAGGCGACGTCGTTGATATGTGGTTCAAATGTTTCGCGGTAATAGTCGTTTTACTTTTTATTTACTTAATTAATTATTTTTATTTAATCGTTTCTAATTATTTTCTTGTTTTTATAGCAAAAATGGCAATGGGATTTTACGATCAACGAGATGGTGAAGACGGAGTTTAAGGCGAAGGGAAAATTGCGGCTCAACAATACCGTCTCCGATTGGAAGCGAAAGTGGGAGGTTGAGGGCAATGCGGCGAATCCCCCGTTAATGTCTTCCGAAGTCTGGAACGGCTTGAAGACATACTGGATGGATCCGCATTCGCAGCAAGTGGCTGCTAAGTGTTCGGCTTCTCTGAACACTGTCAGTCCAGACAGTCGTCCGGCGGTGTTGCCACATACTTAAGGTCAGACGTCATTTGCGGGAAGGCGTTTTTTTTTTCGAATGTCATTTGTTTAGGCAAACGGAGGCGAACTTCCTCCGATGACTAGAGTTTTTGAGGAAACTCACAAAAAGAGAGACGGTTTTTTTGTGGATCCTCGAGCGGAGCAGCTCTACAATACCGCCCAAGCACGGATTGAGGAGCGTCAAACTAAGCTCTCTCAGCAGCTATCACCTGGAGGTAGCTCGGTTCAGTCCAACGCGACTTTGACCACAGCCCAAATGGACGAGATATTTGAAGAGGTAATAATAATCATATTATATTTTTACGTAATTATTTCGTATTTAATTTATTAATTTTAACATTTTTTTTTAGGTTGCTCCGCAGAAGAAGGGCAGAGTTTTAGGGATGGGATCGATTCGAGATAGTTTTGTTGCCTCGTCTTCCGCACATCATCCGCACGACGATCCGGTTGGGTTGAGGAACGAGTTGAACACCGCCCATACCGAGATCAACACTTTACGGGCGAAGCAAGCGGAATCCGAACAGAAGATCCTTGGATTAGATAAGACGATCCAAGGATACGATTCTCTGTTCCAGCTTCTTGCGGTGGATAATCCCACATTGGAGAAGGCCCTGAGAGCGCAGCAAGCATCGACATCGGGACCGAGGGATGCGGATCAGGAAGTGGATCCGCTCGCTGCACAGCGAGACGAATTGTTGCGGCGAACCGACGAAGAGCTTTTTGGACAGTTTGGTATTCATTAGGATTTTGTAATATGTAATTCAAACTTTAATTTGTATTTTATAATTATTTATTTTAATTTTAATTTTATTTTTAATTGGGTAAGTATTACATAGTAACAGATCCATCCAAACTTTCGACCTCGTCCTATATCCACATAATTTGAAAGTTAAAAACTTATTTCCCCACAATCTGAAAGTTCGAAACGTATTTACCCATGAAATGAAAGTTCGAAACCAAATTACACAAACCATAATTAATTTTGGTTTACGGTTTACCAATTTAATTTAACCACGTAAATATAAAACTAAACCAAAATCAAACCGATTATAACCCAATTAACCTAAATATTCTCCACCCACCTAAATACCCGATTACAAAAAAAAAATCCATAAATCTAAAAAACTCTCTCCTCTCGTCTTCATCTCTCTCGTCTTCCTTCTCCTGTGACGGAAGGATTAGCGAGATCTGGCGGCGAAAGATTTTCGACTGGAGGCGGCGGTGGCGACTTGAGCGGTCCACCTGCAGCGGTGGACTTGGGTGGTAGTGTGTGAGACGTGTTGCGCGGCGGAGGAGCCGGAGGAGTTTTGGCTAGTGCGGAAGGAGATTTGTTGGAGGAGGTGGTGATTCGAATTCCTCCGGGGGAGGTGGAGGGGCGTTGGTTGGCTCTGGAGGCGGCGAAGGAGGAGTTGCCGGCGGCAGTGATAAATCAGGCGGCGGACGGTGCTGGTGGGGAAGAAGTCGGCGATTTCTTCTTTCTTCTTCACCCGATTTCTTCTTTCTTCTTCACCATCGGATCATCATCTTCCCAGCCATTCATCTGCCTCACCTCCTTCCTCTAGATCTTGATCCATCACAGATAGAAGAAAACGAAGTCTATCGTGAATCCGATCTCAACTCCATGACTGAAAACAACCGGAGATGAGGCCGTTCTCGAAGAATGATCGGCGCCGGTAGTTGTTTGATTCCGTTTCTGTCGATGACGACACCATCGTTCTTTGAAGCGTCGAGCCAGCGACCGCCATTAATGTCGATATCTCCGATGAAATCGCTTCAACCGCTGGAGGAGGTGATGATTGCGAGTACGTGTTGAACGACTCTCGGATTTGATAATCCAATTAATTGATCAGTTTTGTGGTGAAAGATATTGTTCTTCGTTGTAATCTATGAAACCGTCAAGTTTTTTGTGTTGTTTTTCGATTTTTGCTGAGGTCTTATCCCATTATCAATTTGCTTGTTGTTTGGTTTCAATTCTGCGGATTCTCAATTGTTGGGATTTGGAAACTAAATCTCTACTATTTTTTGTGCCTTTTTGATATAAAAATTGATGTAGTGAAATGATTTTTTCTGGGTAATTTGGATTTCGATCTATGATTACTGGTGTGGTGAAGATGAAGAAGAATAAAAACAGGTTGGGTCGGGTCAGATTTCTGTTGGGTCTGATTTTAAATTCGGTTTGGTATTGGTATAAGTTGTTTTGTATCTGGTTAAGGTCGCAAACCATTAAAACCGATAATTATGTGTAAATACGTTTCGAGCTTTCAGATTGTGGGGAAATAAGTTTTTAACTTTCAAATTAGGTGGATATAAGACGATGTCGAAAGTTTAGGTGGATCTGTTACTATGTAATATTTTTTCGGGGGAAAATAGGACGTATACCCTTTTTAATTTTAATATTAATAATTTAAATTATTATTTAATTAATTACATCAAGATATTAATTAAATTATTAAATATGCTAATTCGATAAACAGTCGTAAATTCATCGTAAACTACCATCGTAAATTCATCGTAAACTACCATCGTAACATCGTCGTAACTCATCCATCGTAATCGTCGTAAAATCGTCGTAACACAAATCGTCGTAAAATTGTCGTAACACAAACCGTCGTATGATCGTCGTAACACCTCATTGGTATAATCGTCGTAATAAAAAGCGTCGTAACATAGTCGTAACACAAACCGTCGTATGATCGTCGTAACACCTCATTGGTATAATCGTCGTAACATCGTCGTAACACCTCATTGGTATAAACGTCGTATAATCGTCGTAGTATTACGACGATTTTACGACGACTTTTTAACGACGATTTAACGACGATTTGTAAGCGTCCCAACAGTTACGACGATGTTACGACGATTTGGGATTAACGACGAACGATTTACGACGAATTGACAATCGTCGCTAAATCGTCCCAAAACCTGTTTTACATCGATTTTACATAGATTTTGTGCGTTGTAAACGACCAGTTTTCTTGTAGTGGACAAACATTTATCTTTCTGGCTTGCTAGATGTCTAAACAGTGTTAAAAAGTTCATTTCTCAGTCTTCACACTTTCTATTCCCTTCATTGTTGACATCGTTGTAAAACAGTCCAACACTAGAGTTGGTGAGTTACTTACTAACAAAAATTACTCTCATTTATCTATCTGATTGCTTATGCATATAATATTAATGGAAATCTGAACATTCATAAAAATTGCAGGAGTGTTTTATTGCAAAGCAACTGAATTAATTAAAGAGATCCAACACATACCACTGGATTCTCTCACAAAACCTCCACCAGAACTAGAGAAAATTTCATTATTATTTTTTGGTCAATAACATAGCGAGAATTTCGACAAAAACATTTATTTTCTCTCATAAACCCAATAGGTATATCAGCCACCTAATGTTAGACAAATAGGTATGTTTCTAGTTTTTAAAGGTTTCTAAAAAGTGACATGTTCAAAAAAAATGTGTGATCCCAGTCGGGAAATTGTATAGTTTTCTACTTTCTTTTAGTCATTTCAATTTACATTACAAGATGTTGTAAAGAAATTTATTTATAAAAAACTTTAAACTAGAATTTATCAAATTAATGTTTAAAGAGAACTTGCAAACATTAATGATTTAAATTGGTAGAAATATCGAACTGAAATAATTGTTTTCATCAAAGAATGAATGTATTTTGAAATTTATATATAATTTTCAAAAAATATAAAGAATATAAGATTATTATATTTAAAATGGCTATTTTAAAAACAAAACCCGCGTTACTACTAACCTAGTCTAGTGTAAAATTACTAATCCTTTTTTTACCATTATACCAATTTTTTTTTTACAAATTACAACAAACATTTTTTTAAGATTATGATTCCTTCTTTTTCCAACGTTTTTATATATATATATTTACTACAATCTTTGTTTTACATTTACATGTCTATTGATTGTGTGCCGTGTGTATTTGTTTTCTACTACTACTCTCTCTGTTTTTTTATATGTTATTTTAAAGTTGAGCACATAAATTAAGAAATCTATTAATTTGTCTATTATACCTTTGTAAATCAAATGTATTTACAGTTTTAATTATCAATCTCTATTTTCATTGCTTCTTTTATTATTTTAATTTGAGTTTATAATAGGTATTTTCTGCAAAATTTATATTGAAAATTGAAAATAACACTTAATTTGAAAAAAAATCAACTCTAAAACCACATATAAAAAAAACAGAGGGAGTATTATTTAGGATTCAAATTTATTTTTGAATCCGAAACACACCACATTTTTTTCTTTTGGGTACATCTAAAGATTTGCTGTCAGACACACCACATTTTAGAACCAAAAGAAAAAAAAAACTTGAAAAGACAGACCGAAACAGAACAGACCAGAACAGGGAAAGTTTTGTACATGAATCTAGTAATGGATTCCTAAAATCATCTTCCGATGGTCAGAGACAGACTTAAGCACTTTATCTGAGTCGGGCAAGACCTTAGCCACACTCTCTCTTCAAACATCTCTTTGCCCACGTGATTAGCTTAGGAAACTCTGCTACGATGCTGAAATTTGCTACCTCCTCGTACGCACGAAACCAAGTGTAGAATCCGATAAAGGCAATGTCCACAAGCCCAAATTCGTTTCCTCCAAAGAAAGATTTGTCTCCGAGCTCCGACTCAAGGGTTTCGAGTACTTCGATGAACTCCATCTTTGCTGCCTCTTGGTTCTCCACTGTTTCCGACCATAAAGCCTTGCACGGTCCGTACGTCTGTTCCCAATTTTATACCAAACAACAATTAGCAACACATATCAAACCATTACTTCATTTTTTTTAACAAATTTTTTTTTCCTTAAACAAGGAAGGTTAACCAAGAGGTTGTAATAGGGTGATTCCCATTCAGGGTGAGTTTCGGCTCTGTTGGTTCAGGCCGGGGATCGAATCCCCCGGATACGAAATTATCACACTAACTCTTGGCCAAGTGGGGCATCATAAGTGGGCTGTGTTACTCCCGCTCGGGAGATTAGTCTGGACCCGTTAAGGGCTTGGGATTACTTCCGAGTCTAATCAAAAAAAAAAACAAGGAAAGTACTAACAACATTCCGGAAGTGCATGAGATGAACGAGAAACCTTATTGACTAAGTCATATTAACAATCATGGGTTTCGATAAGTTCCAGGTTAAAGGGAGCATTCGTAGGCCTCTCTAGCCATGGTTCAACCGCTGTTAGGAAACTTATCTCCCTCCACAAAAGTCGTATTGACCGTCGTGTTGGTTAAACGAGAAACTCATTTAGAGCACACTGAGCAGAATCACAACTTATATTTTGATAGAAAGTAATCAGAGTTTATGAAGATGTTAAGAAGTCTGAAAACAAGAGAGAATTTAGAAACTCATAGAGAGAGAACTTAGAGAGAGATTTTTATAGAAATTCTAAGTTGATTTTTCACAAAAGGGGTACACACATATTTATAGGGAATGATTTGTGCGCTGGCCTAAGCGCATACCTCAGCGATTACATCATCGCTTACATCATTATTTATGCGATTACATCATCGCTTACATCACACATAATTATACATTATTTATGCGATTACATCATCGCTTACATCACACATAATTATACATAAATAAATACCTTGAGAAAGGCCTTCAATGATCCATTTTGAACTTGATGATATGCTTGTCGCAGCAGCCGTATTCATCTCCTGGACATTCGTATGTTATTTCTGGTTCAACAAAGTTTTCTTGTGGTTCATCGTTATCATTTAAACCGAACATTTTTCCGATTTCGTCAATGTTCATCGAGTCATCTGGAGACTGTGCATCTTGGAAACGCTCCGGCGGGTCTGTTGCTGGCGATGGTTCTGGTATTATTGTCTTTGGTTGAATTTGTCTCGGGGTTGTTATGCTTCCGAAAAACAGTAGATATTCGTCTAGACTCATCTGGTAGTCTATAGGATAGTAGTTCCAATTTAGATTGAATGGAATGGGGAATGTTTGTCTACCATTGTTGAGGTGAAATGCATGAGTTTGGAATTCTTCAAATCTCTTGTTATCATAGACGTTGAAGTCTGGCCGAACACCTCGCTTGAAGTCGTCGTGGTGGATAAGTGTTGGTAGCGCGTGCATTTTGTTGGTTTTGACGTTGACTTGAACGGGCGATAGAAGAAGTATATTGTGTGAGGATTGAAGAAAGGGTTGAGACACCCTTGTCCTTTTAGCTTCTTGAATGACAGGTTCACCGTTTTTGCTGATCTTCTCAGCTTACCACTCCAGACACTTAATGGTGCAAACCATGTCAGGAATGTAGAGAGGCAATCTTTACGTCCCTGGCGTGAGTTGTTGAATTGGTATAGCCATTGTATGTCAAAAGTGATGCCAATGGTATACACCGAACATAGATACCAAAGGAAACAGAGAACTTCTTCTGGTATTTCAGCATCTTCGATTCTGTAGAGATTAGCGAACGGATAGTCTGGATGGATTCCTATCGGCGCGATGTAGTGACCGTTGACGCCGTACTTTGATAGGATAACCGACTGGTACTTGAAAATTCTTTCTTTGAGATGCTCATGAAAGATTCTCATATTGATAAGCTGATGAGCATCTTCAGACATGTTGGCTCCAAAATCGTAGAATCCTCCTTCGGATGCGGAGGAGCTTGCCATCATGTGAATTTCTTTTTGAGGATTTCTGCTGAGCATGTCGGAAAGAACATTCTTCGTACCCTTTAAATAGACGGAATTGAAGTCGTACTTCGAAAACCATTCACTCCAGCGTAATAATTGCTGATGCGGGACCACCTCTTGTTTGAACTGTAGCATTTTTGGGAAAGATGACATGTCCATCTCTATGCAAAATTTATGTCCAATCAGGTGGAACTCAAAATTTTCAATAGCCTTTTTGACAGCTAGGATTTCTTTAAACGTGGAGTGATAATGTAACTCCGAATCTTTAAAGCGTTCGCTTTTGTATCCGCATATTTGACATTTCCCATTTATTTCTTCGAGTAGCACATCACCCCAATATTTGTCGCTTGCGTCGGTCTGGAGAACTCGTATTTCTTCGGAGGGAATCTTAAAGGTGGTAGCTTCTGTATTTCTAGCTTTAGCCTTTTGACCGCTTCTGTTTGTCTGTTTGTCCATAAAAGAGGATTGTTAGACAGTATTTTTTTTGTAGTGGATGCGTCAACGGAGAAAGTTGCGGGATAAAGTCGTAATTTAGGTAATTGATTACCCCAAGGAACTGTTGGACTTGTCTTTTCGATATGTCGCTGTCTGGAAATTCGAGAAGTGTCGTAGCTAGATGGGATTGTGGGTCAAATTGGCCGTTTGTAATTTGCATCCCAAGGAATTTTATGTTGGGCTGGGCTATAATCATCTTTCGGGCTGAGAGTATTCCATATGTCTTTACTATGATATGGAACTGTCGGAGAGTTTGAATATAATCTTCGTAGTTTGATGAGAATAAGAGGATGTCATCAATGTATATCAATGCCGTATAGTGTAGAGGCTTAAAAATATGTAACACGGCCTGTTGGAATAGTGATGGCGCTGTTTTGAGGCTGAACGGCAAGACATTCCACTGAAGATGGCGATTAGGTAAACAGAACGATGTTTTGTACCGTTCTTCTGGTGAAATACCGATTTGCCAGAATCCTGACTTTAAATCAAATTTCGAGAAGATTGTCGCACCTTGAAGATGTTGAAAGAGTGCTCTTTTGTTTGGTAACATGAATTTGACATCTTGGAGGTATTGATTCACTGGTTTGTAATCGATGACCCGTCTTAGCTTTCCTTTTGCTTGTTACGCTCTGTTGTTGACGTAAAAAGCCTTGCACGCCCATGGAGAATTAGTCGATGAGACCACCTTTTGGCTGACTAGTTGGTCACATTCCTCATTTGCTTGTTTAAGCAATGCGGGTGGCATTCCTGCGTGACTTGTTTTTGTTAGAGTTGTGTAGATATTTTCCTTGAATGGTAGTGAAACGAAAAACTCTTGGTTTAACCATAGTGGATTTTTGCAATTTTTGAAGAAACTCGGTATGAGAGTCTACACATGAGATTGTTGTAATCTCTTCTTTAATTTTGCTGAATTCGGGGGACGGAAGTCCTTCAATTGTGAATAGTCGAGGTATTGTTGTGAAGGCTTTGTAGAGAGTCTTCCATCTTATTCCTCTTGGGTCGATCGAAATGTCGAAATTCCTTTTCAGCGCATACTACGAATCCCTTCCCAAAATTAAGTCTTTTACAGGTGCGGAAGAGCCTAGAACTTCTGTAGTTATTTAACACCCTGGAAAGAGCTCTATGGTGATTGGCTTTGATTTGAGCTTGATTACTAATGACCCTGAATTTACCACTCTGAATTCTTGTTGGTATGGACACCACATGGATGATGAAAGGATTTTGGGACTCATTATCGTTGTATGGGCTTATGTGTCTATGAAAGCAATAACATGGACTGGATCTTCGTCTTTTGAAGGATCAAAGCTTGTTAATGATAAATGCGGTGTTTGTATTTCTTCCTGACGAGGTATTTAAGTGATCTTGAAGCAACATTCTTCTTCGTCATAGGATTTAGAGACTTCAGAATCTGAGTAGCCACTGATGGCATCATTTTCATCGCTGTCATAAGAAAGCACCGATTCGAGATCATGATTGTCGAGATCGATATCTTCTGCAATTTTGGATATCGAGTTGATGAGATATTGCCTCTTCTTCATTGAACTGTTTGAACAGTTCTTGGCGAAATGTCCTTCTTTGTGGCATAAAAAGTACTTTGTCTCCTTTATGAAGGATTATTTTTTTTCTGAAAAACCGTTCGCGCCTGAATTTAGCAAAGTTGGGTTTATGTGTTGATTTTTGGAAACGAAGAGTTTTGCTTTTATCTTCACACGAGCAATGTTTCTTGGACTTTGAACACTTGATTGATAGATCTGGTCTTGCACATACCTTGGATAAATGCTTCGATTTATCCATAAATTCCATCCATAACTCCTTTTGTTTGCAAATTTTGTCGAGTGTTCTGAAGACGTATTGTTGGATTTGTCCGATAGAAATCTCTTCGACTGTTTGGCCTTGGTCTCTGATATTGAGCTTTGTTTGTTGGCTCAGATAATCATCAATAGAGGAGAGGTAGACTTGTTTAAGGCTTGGGTTATTAAGGCCGTTTAGCGCATAGTACCTTCGGGTTTGATGTTCGAAATGTACTTAATAGTTGCGGGAAATCGTCAATAGAGGAGAGGTAGACTTGTTTAAGGCTTGGGAAATTTCGAACATCAAACCCGAAGGTACTATGCGCTAAACGACCTTAATAACCCAAGCCTTAAACACGTATACCTCTCCTCTATTGATCATTATATGAGCCAACAAACAAAGCTCAATATCAGAGACCAAGGCCAAATAGTCGAAGAGATTTCTATCGGACAAATCCAACAATACGTACGTCTTCAGAACACTCGACAAACTTTGCAAACAAAATGAGTTCTGGATGGAATTTATGGATAAATCGAAGCATTTATACAAGGTATGTGCAAGACCATATCTATCAATCAAGTGTTCAAAGTTCAAGAAACATTGCTCGTGTGAAGATAAAAGCAAAACTCGTCGTTTCCAAAAATCAACACATAAACCCAACTTTGCTAAATTCAGGGGCAAACGGTTTTTCAGAAAAAAAAAATAAACCTTCATAAAGGAGACAAAGTGCTTTTTATGCCACAAAGAAGGACATTTCGCCAAGAACTGCCCAAACAGTTCAAAGAAGAAGAGGCAATATCTCATCAACTTAATATCCAATATTGCAGAAGTTATCGATCTCGATAATCATGATCTCGAATCGGTGCTTTCTTATGACAGCGATGAAAAGGATGCCATATGTGGCTACTCAGATTCCGATGTCTCTAAATCCTATGACGAAGAAGAATGCTGCTTCAAGATCACTCAAATACCTCGTCAGGAAGAAATACAAACACCGCATTTACCAGTAACAATCTTTGATCCTTCAAAAGACGAAGTTCCAGTCCATGCTATTGCTTTCATAGACACAGGAGTCCATACAACGATAATTAATACCAAAATCCTTTCATCATCCATGTGGTGTCCATACCAACAAAAATTCAGAGTGGCAAATTCAGGGTCATTAGTAATCAAGCTCAAATCAAAGCCAATCACCATAGAGCTCTTTCCAGGGTGTCAAATAACTACAAAATTTCTAGACTTTTCCGCACCAGGAAAAGACCTAATTTTGGGATGAGATTCGTATTATGCGCTGAAAAGGAGTTTCGACATTTCGATCGAGCCAAAAGGAATAAGATGGAAGACTCTCTACAAAGCCTTCACAACAATACCTCGACTATTCAAAATTGAAGGACTTCCGTCCCCCGAATTCAACAAAATTAAAGAAGAGATTACAGCAATCTCATGTGCAAACTCTCATACTGAGTTTCTTCAAAAATGAAAAAATCCACTATCGTTAAACCAAGAGTTCTTCGTTTCACTACCATTCAAGGAAAATATCTACGCAACGCCAACAAAATCAAGTCACGCAGGAATGCCACCCGCATTGCTTAAACAAGCAAATGAGGAATGTGACCAACTAGTCAGCCAAAAGGTGGTCTCATCGACTAATTCTCCATGGGCGTGCAAGGCTTTTTACGTCAACAACAGAGCGGAACAAGCAAGAGGAAAACTAAGACTGGTCATCGATTACAAACCACTGAATCAATACCTCTAAGATGTCAAATTATCGTTACCAAACAAAAGGGCACTCTTTCAACATCTTCAAGGTGCAACAATCTTCTAGAAGTTTGATTTAAAGTCATGATTCTGGCAAATCGGTATTTCACCAGAAGAACAGTACAAAACATAGTTATGTTTACCTAATCACCATCTTCAGTGGAATGTCTTACCGTTCGGCCTCAAAACAGCGCTATCACTATTCCAACAGGCCGTGTTACATATTTTTAAGCCTCTACTCCATACGGCATTGATATACATTGATGACATCCTCTTATTCTCATCAAACTACGAAGATCATATTCAAACTCTCTGACAGTTCCAGATTACAGTAAAGACATATAAAATAATGCTCTCAGCCCGAAAGATGATTATAGCCCAGCCCAACATCAAATTCCTTGGGATGCAAATTACAAATGGAAAATTTGCCCCACAAGCCCATCTAGTTACGACACTTCCCGAATTTCCAGACAGCGACCTATCGAAAAGACAAGTCCAACAGTTCCTTGGGGTAATCAATTACCTAAGCGACTTTATCCCGCAACTTTCGCCGTTGACACGTCCACTACAAAAAAATATTGTCCAACAATCCTCCTTTATGGACAAACAGACAAACATAAGCGGTCAAAAGGCTAAAGCTAGAAATACAGAAGGTACCACCTTTAAAGTTTCCCTCCGAAGGAATACGTGTTCTCCAGACCGACGCAAGCGACAAATATTGGGGTGATGTACTACTCGATGAAATAAATGGGAAACGTCAAATCTGCGGATACAAAAGCGGACGCTTTAAAGATTCGAAGTTACATTACCACTCCTCGTTCAAAGAAATCCTAGCTGTCAAAATGGCTATTGAAAAATTTGAGTTCCACCTGATTGGACATAAATTTCGCATAGAGATGGACATGTCATCTTTCCCAAAAATGCGACAGTTCAAACAAAAGGTGGTCCCGCATCAGCAATTATTACGCTGAAGTGTGGTTTTCGAAGTACGACTTCAATTCCGTCTATTTAAAGGGTACGAAGAATGTTCTTGCCGACATGCTCAGCAAAAATCCTCAAAAAGAAATTCACATGATGACAAGCTCCTCCGCATCTGAAGGAAGATACTACGATTTTGGAGCCAACATGTCTGAAGATGCTCATCAGCTTATCAATATGAGAATCTTTCACGAGCATCTCAAAGAAAGAATTTTCAAGTACCAGTCGGTTATCCTATCAAAGTACGGTGTCAACGGTCACTACATCGCACCGATAGGAATCCATCCAGACTATCCGTTCGCTAATCTCTACAGAATCGAAGATGCTGAAATACCAGAAGAAGTTCTATGTTTCCTTTGGTATCTCTGTTCGGTGTACACCATTGGCATCACTTTTGACATATAATGGTTATACCAATTCATCAACTCACGCCAGGGACGCAAAGATTGCCTCTCTACATTCCTGACATGGTTTGCACCATTAAGTGTCTCGAGTGAAAAGCTGAGAAGATCAGCAAAAACGGTGAACATGTCATTCAAGAAGCTAAAAGGACAAGGGTGTCTCAACCCTTTCTTCAATCCTCACACAATATACTTCTTCCATCGCCCTGTTCAAGTCAACGTCCAAACCAACAAAATGCACGCGCTACCAACACTCATCCACCACGATGACTTCAAGCGAGGTGTTCGGCTAGACTTCAACGTCTATGATAACAAGGGATTTGAAGAATTTCAAACTCATGCATTTCGCCTCAACAATGTTAGACAAACATTCCCCATTCCATTCAATCTGAAATGGAAATACTATCCTATAGACTACCAGATGAGTCTAGACGAAAATCTACAGTTTTTTGGAAGCATAAATAATGATGTAAGCGATGATGTAATCGCTGAGGTATGCGCTTAGGTCAGCGCACAAATCCTCCCCTATAAATATGTGTGTACCCCCTTTGTGAAAATCAACTTAGAATTTCTCTAAAACCTTTCTCTAAGTTCTCTCTCTATGAGTTTCTAAATTCTCTCTTGTTTTCAAACTTTTTAACATCTTCATAAACTCTGATTACTTTCTTTCAAAATATAAGTTGCGATTCTGCTCAGTGTGCTCTAAATGAGTTTCTCGTTTAACGAACACGACGGTCAATACGACTTTTGTGGGGGGGGGGGGAGAGATAAGTTTCCTAACAGCGGTTGAGCCATGGTTAGAGAGGCCTATGAATGCTCCTTTTACTTGAAACTTATCGAAACCCATGATTGTTAATATGACTTAGTCAATAAGGTTTCTCGTTCATCTCATGCACTTATATATCTGGTATCAGAGCCACGACTTATGTTTTGAGTGAATGAATCTCAGTTTATGACTGATTGTTTAGAATGTTCTGAAAACAAATCCTCATCATGTCTATTTCTAACCCTTCAGCGATCAATTCCCAGTTTACTATTTCTACCTTACAAAAATATAAAAGCCGTTCATCTTCCTCTGATATTAATTCCCTATATGAAATCGAATATGTTCCAAGAGACCAATTCCCTGAAACTACTCTTCCACTTGTAAATCCGTATGAATACTTTACCAAGAAGCATGGTGTTTTCTCTATCAAAAATGTTTGACAGCTCATACATCCATCATCAAGCAGAAAGGTTCGCGAATACGTTCAATCTAGCAAGTTCTCATCTTGCCAGGTCCCAGCCACGAAAGAAGAACAGTTCATCTCACTCAACATTCCGGAAGGACTACCAAAGTTATGGCAGCAACAAGGATACACTCACCTACACTTTGGAGTAGTACGAATCGGGCTAATCCTACATGCTCGAAAAGGTCTACCGGTCATAGCACGAATCGCTTTGGTCGACTCTAGACTAAAGTCGTATCAGCAAGCCTGCATCGGTACGCTTCAAACAACATTAAACGCTGGAACATTATTCATAACACTGTTTCCAAACTTTAATATCTCTCTGCAAGATCCCAATCTGCTAAAAACGCTTAAAGTCCAACTACAACTGGTTGGAACGCCTATGCAAGAGAATAGCGTTATAGCAATGCTACATCACCAGATCGTCTACCGTATCCAAGATCATGCTCTTGACCTTATATTACCCTCATCTGACGAGGCACTTTACCTCGAAGTCAAATCAGCTTCACAAGCTCCAAGTACTACTCAAATCCCTCGACAAACCTCTCGGGAAGAGTTAATTAAGCGAATACCAGAATCATGGGTTACAAGCTACGAAATGTTACATCAAGCATCCCAAACACCGGTCCAGACATCCGAAGTAAGCTTCCACTTACAGAACGATGGAAAAACGGAGATTAAGTTTGACAAGCCTATATCATCTTCATTCCGAAAGCAACTATTCACACAATTTGCTATCCAAATTGATAAATACGAGTTCCAAGGTCCATACAAAGAGCAAAACTCGAAGCCGATCTCCTTTGGTCAAGACGGACAAATATGCTTGTCGCAGCAGCCGTAGTCATACAACAGTTCGCGGCACGAATTTTGAGTGCACTATAAGAATGGTAGAATTCGCTTGATTAACTATTTCCGAGAGATTTGTCGAGGGATTTGAGTAGTACTTGGAGCTTGTGAAGCTGATGTGACTTCGAGGTAAAGTGCCTCGTCAGATGAGGGTAATATAAGGTCAAGAGCATGATCTTTGATACGGTAGACGATCTGGTGATGTAGCGTTGCTATAACGATATTCTCTTCCATAGGCGCTCCAATCAGTTGTAGTTGGACTTTAAGCGTTTTTAGCAGATTGGGATCTTGTAGAGAGATATTAAAGTTTGGAAACAGTATTATGAATACTGTTCCAGCGTTTAATGTTGTTTGAACCGTACCGATACAGGCTTGCTGATACGACTTTAGTCTAGAGTTGACCAAAACGATTCGTGCTATGACCGGTAGATCTTTTCGAGCATGTAGGGTTAGCCCGATTCGTACTACTCCAAAGTGTAGGTGAGTGTATCATTGTTGCTGCCTTAAATTTGGTAGTCCTTCCAGAATGTTGTTATCAGATATAGAAGTGCATGAGAAAATGAAAATATTAAGGGAAATGTTGAGTGATTAAGGAAATGAAAATATTAAGGGAAATGAAAATATTTTTATTTAAGTTTGTTTGTTTGTTTTCATTTTGCAAATTAGACACGTAAAAACCAAATGATTTTGAAAACGTGCAGAAAATTAACAATTGTAATTTTATAGGAACATAAGCAAATGCCTCACTTGTCTTATAGTATAAAACGCAGACACAAACGCATAAATTGCGTTTGAAACAGTCAGTATATGTAAGGGATTAGATTTATAATAATGCAAAGAACTCAAAGAAGCAAAAGGGAGAAAGTGACCTTCTTGTGGATGTAATCTGACCAGAATTTGGCCTGAGCTCTCTGGTAAGGATCGGAAGGAAGAATCGGGTTTGTGTCAGGCCAGACCTCGTCGATGTACTGAACCTGAATTATGGATTCGCAGATCGGTTTGCCTTTGTGTATCAAAACAGGAATCTTTTTGTGAACCGGGTTCATCTCAAGAAGCAAAGGGCTTTTGTTACTCAGATCTTTTTCTCTGTACTCATATTTCACTCCTTTTTCCTCCAAAGCAATCCTCGTCCTCTTCCCAAACATGCTCGCCCAGTAATCCAACAGAATAACCTCTTCTGCCATTTGTAGTTGTTGGTGAAGCTCAGTGAAGAATGGAGAGAGAGAGTCTTTGGTAATTATAGAGCTAAGAAAAGTTGATTTGGAACCGAATTCTCTGTTACATCACACTGCATTAACTTTTACTTTTTTTACAAAAGAGAAGAATTATATTGAGGAACCGGATTCTTGAGTGACAAGAAACATATATTCTTTGGTGAAAAAGACATAAACCTTAAGAAAACAGAAAACACATAACGTGAGGTGGAATCAATTCGCAAACCAAAGGTGAAAAAGAAGATTCATACACAATAAATCTTCCTAATCTTAAAGGCGAAGGCAACAATCTTCTCAGGGTCATGGAGAGAGTTAACCACGCTTTATCTCTGCAAACACCTCTTGGCCGAAGCCATCAGTGTCGGACACTCTGGTTCGATGCTGAAGTTACCGCATTTCTCAGATGCTTCGAACCAGCTGTAATAACCAGTATGGCAATATCTACGAATCCGAAGTTATCTCCACCAAAGTAAGGTTTGTCTCCAAGCTCAGATTCAAGAACCTTCAGTGCTTCGATATACTCTTTCTTGGCTGTCTCTTGTTCCTCGCCCTTTGTAGACCAGATCTTATCCGCTGGCTCGTACAACTGCTCCGATTTCACATAGTAACATAACATCGAAACTATGAGTCTACAAGTAAAAAAATGCCCTAAAATTTATCTAACTAAACCTATCAATTGCCAATTGCAAAACCCTAAATACCAAAAACCCCAATTGGTCCAAGATTAAATCTCAGGTTCGGAATATAACAGAAAGGTGGTACCTTGGTGTCGATGAAATGGACCCAGAATCTGGCTTGAGCTCTCTGGTAAGGATCGGAAGGGAGGAAGGGGTTTTGGTCGGACCAGACCTCGTCGATGTACTGGACTACGTTCATGGATTCGCAAACCGGTTTACCGTTATGGATCAGAACCGGAATCTTTTTGTGAACCGGATTCATCTGGAGAAGCAGGGGACTCTTGTTCCTCAGATTCTCTTCTCTGTACTCAAACTCGACTCCTTTCTCTCTCAGCGCGATCCTCGCTCTCACACCGAACGGGCTCGGCCAGAAATCTAGAAGGATCACCTCATCCGCCATTATTGGCGAGTCTTGTAAATCAGAGTATGTTAAAAGAAAAAACTCTGATTCAAACTTCAGAGTAAGAAGTGCTTTGTGACTACAATTTCACATCATTTTATGTTCTGTAGAGATAATGTTTTTTTATTTTATTTGTCAACTATTGTTATTGAATTCAACAAGCATTCAGATTTTTAATTGGGTTTTAGAAAATGCTTCGGCCACTGCTTACGTCATTATACTTATGACTTCAAGATCTTCAAGTTTTGTTTTTTGTTTTCTTTTCTTTTCAAGATCACAAAGTTTTTCTCTCTCATGGTAGTCAACTTTAAAGCCTTGTAAGAGCATTTCCAACCAAAACCCTTATTTTGAGGATGATAAATCCTTAAAATAAGGTTTGAGGGTGCATTGTTTTTGTTTCAATGGTAAAATCTTAAATCCATTTTTAACAGAACTTGTATTTTGCATTATAGTCCTCAATTATAGTTCTCCAAAGTTTTATCTTATTGATGATAAACTTTACACATACTCTTCATTGAGCATCTTCAACCCATTACTCCACTTTCACTCCATAGTAGAGTAACTCCATAACGGCGTTAGCTTCTTCTCCAACACCAAAACCTCAAGAAACACACAACACACACACAAAGAGCTAAACAGAAGAGATCGAAAGCAATTGAAGAGATCACATATCTTACTCGATCCCATATAACTTCTTAAGCTGTAAAACGAACCCAACAACTTTATCAGGATCAGGCAAAGACTTAGCCACACTCTCCCTCTCCGTACACCTCTTGCCCCAAGCCATCAGTTTCGAACACTCTGGCTCGATGCTGAAGTTACCAAACTTCTGGTATGCAGGAAACCAGCAGTAAAATCCAATCAGGACAATGTCTACAAACCCGAATTTGTCGCCGCCAAAGTAAGGTTTATTTCCGAGCTCAGATTGAAGAATCTTGAGTATTTCGACAAACTCCTTCGTGGCCGCTTCTTTCTCCTCACCCTTCGTTGACCAAGTCTTTCTCCCACAAACATACAACTGATCCTTGTGACACAAGTAAGATACTCACATATATGTAACGCACTATCTTTTTACAGAGTAGTTTTAGAAGTACCTTTTGTAAAACAATTGCAGAGCCTGGGAAATCAAGGTTTAAACCCTATTGATTATCCACTATTTCTTTTCCATTCATAATATCTAGAAAGAAAGAAAAAGGATCAGTTGCATAAACTTTTGTAACGCACTATCTTTTTGGGTCAGTTGCATGCGGCATTAGCGTTTGCAGCTTTTATGTTAAAATCAACATAAAGAAGGATTTTTCTTTATTGGTTCTTGCATGATTGTAACGCACGTGGCCACCTTACCTACTCTATTAATCGGTCTGTAGTATATGCGTTTGGTGGACTAAAAGACAAACTCTATCTGCTGAGAGAAAAGAAAAAAAATACAAAATATCTCCTAGTGACTAAGAAAAGAAGTCCAACACTTTCTCGTGATTGTTTTTTTGTTTTTGAAAGGGATGTTCCTCTTCCATCCAAACGATTTTATTCTACTAAACTAGTTTGTGAATACGACTTCATATTTGGACGCTTAAACCGAAACAAATTTCATTTAAAATCCATACAAACCACCGCACACACACTGATGCTCTCTCGCATTATTAGGAAATCACAAAACAGAAAAACCCAAAGTTTAAAAAAAAAACAAAACAGGAAATCACAAAAGAACAACAACAAGATTTTTATTCAGATCCGAGATTATTCTTCCTAAACTCAGCGGCGTATGCAACAATCTTCTCAGGGTCAGGGAGAGACTTAGACACACTCTCTTTCTCCATGCACCTCTTGCACCAAGCAATCAGTTTTGGACTCTCTGCCTCGATGCTGAAGTTACCAAACTTCTCGTATGCTTGGAACCAACTGTAGAATGTAATCAAGGAAATGTCTACATAGCCAAAGCTATCTCCGCCAAAGTAAGGTTTGTCTCCAAGCTCAGATTCAAGAGTATTGATTGCCTCAATGAACTCCTTCTTGCCTGCTTCTTGTTCCTCACCTTTCTTCCCCCAAATCTTGAATTGGGCTTCGCTGAACTGAATATATCCATTGCACATTGTGACAAAACGTCGAGTTATGTCCGACCAAAACACTCAAAACATTTCGAAACCATACAATTTCATCTGTCTGAACCTATCAGTTGCTTTCAAGAAGACATCAAACAAATTTAAAGATGAGTCTACAAACAAAACCCTAAAATTTTGGGCTAAATAATTTGTCAGAGCCAGAGCCTATCAAGTGCAAACTCAGATCAAATCCCAAATCGACATGCAACACTACAAAACTCAACCCTAAATCCCATTATTGCCAACAAGTTCAGATTAATTAAGATAACGAAACCTAGGGCACAAAAGGGATTTAGTTACCTTCTTGTCCACGAAATCGGCCCAGAACCTAGCCTGAGCTCTCCCGTAAGGATCGGCAGGGAAGAATGGGTTCTTGTCGGACCAAGCCTCGTCGACGTACTGGACAACGTTGAGGGATTCACAGACCGGTTTACCATTGTGGATCAAAACCGGGATTTTCTTGTGAATCGGATTACTCTGGAGGAGCAAAGGGCTCTTGTTCGTGAGATCCTCTTCTCTGTACTCGAACTCCACACCTTTCTCCCTCAACGCGACTCTCGCCCTCATCCCGAACATGCTCGGCCAGTAATCCAGAAGAATCGGCTGGTTCGCCATTGATTTCGATCGATGAAGCTCAAAAATTGAACAAGGGAGTGTGTGTAGTGAAGAATGGTGCGAGTAAATGTTATATTTTCTTTGGCTCATTGCTCACTAGGGGGTATTATTTGTACGTTAGTTAAAATCACGTGTTAAATGTACAGCCACCTAACTGGGATACAATATTACAAAAGAGGAAGTAGAGTAGAGTAGGTGGCCACGACACAAGTAGACCGGTGACTCAAGATCTCTCTAAGCTCCATTAATTTTCAAGTAACATTTGCCAAGTTTTCGTACGTGGAGCTCCAAAGAAAATAGCCGTAGTTGGCGTGGAAAAGAAATGTGCATCCTGATTGCTGACATTCGCAAGGGTTAACTAGAGAACTTTTCTTGCAAAAAAAGCAACTTATAGTTTAATATGAGGCATTCAATCATTACGACTACACTGTAGACAATAATAATTTATATAATTAGTTCAAAAAGAAGTGTTAATATTCCATTGGAACAAGTATTATCGGCGGGTAGAGTGATCTTATAAAAAAGTGAATGACATAAAATTATAAAATTCTTACTTTTTAAAAAGATTTATATTTGGACCACAACTAATGCTTTTTATAAATGTTGATGTGACGTTACGGAAAACAAGATCCTTTACGTGTCACACTATCAAACGACTTTTACTCGCACAATTCTTCACTACACACACACCCTTTTATTTGTGAGCTTCATCGATCGAAATCAAGAAGGATCACCTCGTTTGCCATTGTTGCGATCTCCCTCATGAGAAGATTTTTTTTTGTTTTATCATACAAAATAAAATTATCTTTAAATAATAAAATATTTGAAACTATTTTTTTGGTAAAACGAAAATATGTACTTGTTTTTTTAAATGTTTTTAAATCGAATATTTTAGAATTACACAACATATAATTAGATAAAATTAAATTCATATTAAATTTTTAAAAATATGATTGGTGTAAGTTACCTTTTTAGTTTCTAAAACTATTGAACTACAATTTATATAAATCTACTTATAATAGTTTTATTTAAAAACTATATAAAATAATAATAAGTTTATAATTTTTTTGGACAATTAATGTTACACAAATATATCTAACATCATGACTAAAAAATTATATTTAAAATAATTCATTGTAGGCCAGAATAACAAATCGAAAAGTCATTGTGGGCCACAATATCAAATGCATGAGATTTTATTTAAAAAAAAGATGCTAACAACGGAATCGAACTTGAGACAACCAAGAGATCAAAACACTATATAACCAGTTTCACTAACGAATAAATTAAACGTGGCCCTTAAGTTTTTTATATATATTTGTGACCTAAATCCTGTGCTTTATATGCTTTAAGCAAGTAACGGGCATGAAATAATACCCCCTAGTGAGCAAAGAGCCAAAGAAAATATAACATTTACCTAGTTTATGACTTATGAGTATTTGGATTTTGGAATGATACCTAGTTTACGTTTAAAGAATCAAAACGGTTATAGAAAGGAATTACAAGTGTAACAGCTCACACGTGAGCTTGATGCCGATGTTACTTTGTTGATGATTCTCTGCTTAATGAAACACTCGGATATATTCTAATTAGAAATCACAAGTTTACTTAAAAAGATAATTAGTTCCACACTTAAGATGCATACAAACACCCCAAAAGCCAGAAATCACCCAAACAAAGACATACATTATTTAAGAAAGACATCGAACTGAAAGAACAACAGAAACACAACTGAGCACAGGAACCAAACAACAAAGAAACGGATCTACTCAACTATAAATCTCTTCCTGAGCTCAGAGACGAGTTCAGTAACCTTCTCAGACTCGGGCAAGGATTTAGCCACGCTCTCCCTCTGGAGACACTTCTTAGCCCAAACGATAATTTTCGGACACTCTGATTCGATGCTGAAGTTACCAAACTTCTCGTATGCATCAAACCAGGTGTAGAATACAATCAATCCAATGTCTACATAGCCAAAGTCATCGCCACCAAAGTAAGGTTTGTCTCCAAGCTCAGATTCAAGAGTCTTGAGTAGGTCGATGAACTCTTTCTTGCCTGCCTCTTGTTCTTCCCCCTTGGTCGCCCACACCTTCTTCTGGGCATCGTACATCTGATCCATTGGACAAGAGTAAATATAACATCGACCTATGTCAGAACTCCAAACAAAAGCTCAACGATGACAACAAATGTAACCATAATAACATTTTGTGGCAGATTTGTCTGAAAGAGACAACGAATGTAACCATAATATGGGACTTAGAAACAACTCATCTGAAAACACCCATTTTGATTACCTTCTTGTCGATAAAATCAACCCAGAATCTGGCCTGAGCCTTGTGGTAAGGATCGGAAGGGAGGATAGGGTTGTTGTGAGACCAGACCTCGTCGATGTACTGAACCTGGATGGTAGATTCGCAGACCGGTTTACCGTTGTGGATGAGAACAGGGATCTTCTTGTGGATCGGATTCATCTGGAGAAGCAAAGGGCTCTTGTTCCTCAGATCCTCTTCTCTGTACTCGAACTCCACACCTTTCTCCCTCAACGCGATCCGAGTCCTCATCCCGAACATGCTAGGCCAGAAATCAAGAAGGATCACCTCGTTCGCCATTGTTGCGATCTCCCTCAAGCTCACAACAAGATTTTGTTACTGTTTGTGTTTCTCGATTGATCTGGTGGACACTTGTGTGTGTTAGTGTGTGTAGAAGAGAGTGTGAGGGTTGCGTCATTTATAATGGCAGAATAAAGGATATACGAAAATGGATTTTGCTTCCTTTTTTTTTACATAAAAGTTATTAATTTTTGACAAACAATTTTTGAATTGTTAGACCATCTCCAATGGTAATAACCTACCAATTTTTTAATCATAGATTTTAATTATTTAAAATTTTAGAATTCCATAAGTTTTTTCACCTCCAATGGTGAACCTCATTAGGGGTTCTTAAATTTTTTTTTTTTTTATAATTAATTTTCTTAAGTTTAATTTATTTTGTAAAAAAATATAAACATACTATATTTTATAAACCCAAAATTATATTGCATTTCATGAATTTTAAAACATACAAAATATTGCCGAAGTTTCAAGAAGAAGAAGTTTAGAATTTTAGAATCTTAAAAAAAAAATTAATATGTAAAGATTCCAATTCATTAATATGTAAAAAAAAGTTAAGAATTTTAAAGTTGAAGTTAAGAAAAAGTTTTTTAAAAAAAATTAAGAATTTTTTTTTAAGTTACAGTTAAGAAAAAGTTAAAAAAAAAAATATATATATGGCAAAAACAAAATCCGGTGAATTAGCTATTGACACGTGGCTAAGAATCCCTCTTAAGAACCGGTTCTAAAAGTTCTTATTTAAGAACCGGTTCTTAACTATTACAATTATTTATTATTTTTTATTATTTTTTATTTTTATTGGTTAAGAACACCTAAGAACCCCCCCCCCCCATTGGAGCTGATCTTACAAAAGTCAGAAAATGATAAGTATAGATAAACGTGAATAAATATTTTTAGAGCCCACCATTATTATGCATACACAATAACTTATTTTCTTAACTTTATATATACGAACGATTTCGTTCATTGTAAAACATACTTCACAACATCAATAAAATTAAAATCTCTTTTTCTCGCTTCTTTATACTATCAATATCCCAATATTTTACCATGTATAATATTTTTGTCTTTATTAATATTTATCTTTATGATAAATTATATTTCTTTTTATAATACGTTATCAGCACGATCACTTTTCATTATAGCTAAATATATATTCATAATATATATCCTACCATAGCGGGGTATATCGGTTCTATAATATTTTAATATTTTTCAGTGCTTGCTTAATACACCACTAATTACTTAATATTATAATAGGCGGTTTGTCACCTCTTCTATTTTATTATGCTTATAGATGATGCTGTCACCATATATTTATTTATTCGTTCATTTTATATGCTATTTTGATATGGATGACTGTCACCATAATTTATTTAATTGAAATTTTAAATGGATGACTTTAGTCACTATGATTATTTATTTACTGTTAATATTGTAGTGGACATCTGAGATACCACCTAAATTATTTACTACTAATAATATAGTGGACGTCCTAATCACCACAAAATTTATTTACTATTTAAATGTGGATGATTCCGTCACCACAATATTGTCGTTAATTATCTGTTTATTATAGTTATTATATAAGGAAGCTGGGCCGCCTGTATATAAACCTTGTATCTTAAAGTTGGTAAATTTAACTGATTAATTATTTAAATTTCCAGATTGATTTTCTTTAATTCCAGCGGTCACAAAAAAAAATTTCATTTTTTTTTTTACTTTTTCAAACGGCTATGAACAGTATTTTCAATCTATAAATATAATCATCTTTCACTCATTTTTCTTCACTCAAACATTCTACCTTCTCTAAAATGTTTTTCGGTTTTTCATTCCATAAGAAAAATGATTCGCTTGTTGTTGTTTTTAAGTTCAATTGTAATTTTTGCTTCTATTTATGGTCTCTTCGTTAGAGAATTTAGTCCCGAAGAGTTTGCATCAACTGTTGTGCTAGTTTTCTATGCATTATTTTTTCTTGTAATTGCTTTAGTTATTCATGTAAACGGTTTCTAATAAAATTACTAATAATATTTTTATGATTTTACTTTTAGAAATAAAAAAATGGCAAGCGTTGAAAATCTTAAGATCTCAGCTCTCAAAATTACTGGAGCGAACTACATAGCATGGACCACCGATATGGAACTCCATCTAGAGTCGAAAAAATTATCCAACACAATAAAAGAAGGAAACAACTTCCCTACCGAAGATAAGGCAAAATCAATAATTTTTGTTAAGAAAACATCTAGATGAGAATGTGACGCATGATTATGCGGGCACAAAAGACCCAGCAGAGCGGTGGCAAGCTCTAAAAGAAAGGTTTGACAACCAGAGAGAAATAACTCTCCCTCATGCATTAGAGAAGTATAATAACCTGAGATTTCTGGATTTTGAGAAAGTTGATGAATATAACTCTGCTATTTTGAGAATAGTCTCATAGTTAAAATTTTGTGGTAAGCCTGTCTCCGAAGCAGAGATGCTCGAGAAGACTTACCTCACTTTTCATAAAGAACACCGTATCTTGCAAGAACTTTATAGAAGTCGCAGATACAAAAGGTTCTCTGAGCTAATTGTGACTCTCATATTAGCGGAAAAGAATTGTGAACTTCTCATAAAAAACCACAACTCTCGACCTACGGGAACTAGAGCATTCCTTGAAGTGAATGCCACAAATGTGAGGAATCCCGAGAGAAAAAATTCAAACCTATCGGGGTCGTGGTCGTTGATTTAATCGCAGACGTGGAAGAACTTACAACCCAAAAGGGAGGGGATCGTACAAATGGGTTCGACCTGAATATACTAATAAAGGAAAAGAAACCCAAGATAATTCCACTCATAAGTGTGAGAATAACTGTCACAGATGTGGGTCAAAAGGGCATTGGGCCCGTGTATGTCGAACCCCACCACATCTTTGTAAGTTGTATCAAAAGTCCATTAAAGAAAAAGGGAAGGAAGTGAACCTCATGGAACACTTTGAGGGTACATCGTACCTCGACTCCCCCGACTTTGCGAATGATTTTGACGAGACCGCTCTTGCGGATAACTGAAATGCTTTTAGTGAGACTACTGAATAGTCTCGAGTAATGCCATGTATAATTATTACATTTCAGTTTTAAAATGAATAAATATTGTTTAAAAAAAAAAATCTAATGTATAATTATTGTGTGTTTTTCTATGAATGATTTTTTCATTTTCTTGATTGATGTTTATGTTGATTACAGAAATGGATCACAATACGAATGGAACAATATCCAAAAAAAATATTCGAGAAATTTGTATACCAGATAATGGAACAACGCACACTATTCTGAGACACAAGAGATTTTTCTCTGTGTTAAAACCAACAAAAATGATTGTTGACACAATATCGGGTCCTAATGACTTGATTGAGGGAACATGCAAAGCCAACTTTATGTTGCCTAATGGAACAAAATTTTCCATAAATAACGCCTTGTATTCTCCAAATTCTAAAAGGAAATTGTTGAGTTTCAAAGACATATACCTTCAACGATATGAAACTCAGTCTGCAACTGAGGATGGAAAGAAGTATATGTATATAACTTCTGATAAATTGGGGAAAAGGGTTATATTGGAAAAGTTTCCAGAACTCCCTTATGGTTTGCATCATACTTATATAGATGCAATATAATCACATCTTGTGATAAAAAAAAATCCAGAGGATTTAATATTTTGGCATGATCGCCTCGGTCACCCAGGCACATCGATGATGCGAAAGATCGTAGAGAGCTCACATGGTCATTCGATGAAAATCCATGAGATTTATCAGAGAAGTAAAATGACATGTGCTGCATGTTCTCTAATAAAATTGATCATAAGGTCATCGCCAACCAAAATCAATAATGAATCACAAAAAATCCTTGAACGAATTCAAGGAGATATTTGTGGACCAATACATCCACCGTGTGGACCATTCCACTATTTTATGGTAAAAATTGACGCATCCAGCATATGGTCACATGTTTGTCTATTGTCATCTCAAAATATGGCGTTTGCGAGATTCTTAACTCAAATAATAAAACTGAAATCTCAGTTTTCTGATTATCCCATTAAAAAAGTTAGACTAGACAACGCTGGTTAATTCACATCCAAGCATTCAATGATTATTGCAAGGTAATGGAAATCAAATTTGAACATTATGTGGCACATGTTCATACACAAAATGGTTTGGCTGAATCATTAATTAAGCGTTTGCAACTGATTGCAAGACCATTGATCATGAGATCAAAACTTCTAACCTCTGTATGGGGACATGCTATTTTTCATGCAGAAGAACTCATTCGGATAAGACCAAGTGTGTACCATGAGTATTCCCCACTACAGTTAGCATTTTGTCGAGAACCAAATATTTCCAATTTAAGAATTTTTGGTTGTGCGGTTTATGTGCTTGTAGCACCACCACAACGTACAAAGATGGGGCCACAAAGAAGGTTGGGAATATATATTGGATGTGATTCTCCATCAATTATACGATACATAGAACCACAGACTGGTGACGTCTTTAAGGCACGTTTTGCCGATTCTCATTTTGATGAGAAAGTATTCTGGTTCTAGGGGAGAAAATAAACAAGTAGAGAAGGATATCAAATGGAGTGTGCCAACCTTGTACACCTTGATCCTCCTACTAAACAGTCGAAACTAGAAGTTCGACGAATCATGCATTTACAGAGTATAGCAAATCAGCTACCTGATGCATTTGCATATACTAAAACGGTAACTAAATCACATATACCAGCTGCAAATGCCCCTGCTCGTATTGAAATACCACAAGAAAGTGAAAGAGCAGATGATACACATAAGTCAAGAACACGCATAAAGCGTGGTAGACCTGTTGGTTCTAAGGATAAAAATCCTAAAAAACGAAAGGAAGCTGAAAAGCATGATATTTCCAAAATAGCAGAAAGCATTTTGGAAGAAGCAAATCATGAGATTAATGATAATATAGAGCATCATGAACATGAAACAAATCATGAAATTTCCATCAACTACATCCGTAATGGAAAGATATGGAATCGAAATGAAATGGATGATGTTGATGACGTTTTCTCATACTTAGTGTCTAAAGAAATATATGATGAAAACGAAGATCCAGAACCAATGTTTGTATATGAATTTCAAAAGAGGCAGGACTGGTTGAAATGGAAAGATGCTATACAAGTCGAACTTGATTTGCTTAATAAACGAAATGTATTTGGGCCTATTATACTCACACATAAAGATGTGAGACCAGTTGGATACAAATGGGTTTTCGTTCGAAAACGAAATGAGAAAACCGAAATTATGAGATACAAAGCTCGCCTCGTGGCTCAAGGTTTTTCTCAAATGCCCGAGATTGATTATGAGGAAACATATTCTCCCGTTATGGATGCAATCACGTTTAGGTTCCTAATGAATCTAGCGGCTAGCAAGAATCTAGAGATGCGTCTCATGGATGTCGTTACAGCATATCTATATGGATCATTAGATATTGATATCTATATGAGAATTCCCGATTGGTTTAAAATGCCAGAAGCATTGAAATCTAAACCCAAAGAATTATGTGCAATAAAGTTGTAGAGATCATTATGGGCTAAAGCAATCTAGACATATATGGTATAATCGTCTCAGTGAGCATTTAACGAAAGAAGGATATGTGAATAATCCTATATGCCCATGTGTTTTCATCAAGAAAACAACATATGGATTTGTAATTATCGCGGTATATGTTGATGATCTAAAAATTATCGGAACTCAAGGGGAAATACAGAAAGCATCAAATTATTTAAAAGAGGAATTTGAGATGAAAGATCTCGGACAGACCTAAGTACTGTCTTGGCCTACAAATTGAGCATTCTCAAAAGGGTATATTTGTGCATCAATCCACATACACCAAAAGAGTGTTAAAACGCTTTAATATGGATAAGGCAACTCCTCTAATCTCTCCTATAGTCGTTAGATCACTTAAGGTTGAAAATGACCCATTCCAACCGCATGAGGAAAATGAAAAGATACTTGGTCCTGAAGTACCATATCTAAGTGCAATTGGAGCCCTTATGTACCTTGCCAATTGTACACGACCTGGCATATCATTTGATGTTAATCTTTTGGCAAGATTCAGTTCGTCCCTACACGAAGACATTGGAATGGGATTAAACATATTTTTCGTTATCTTCAAGGGACTATTGATTTAGGTTTACTCTATCCTAAAAATCAAATGGTTGGTTTTGCAGATGCAGAATATTTGTCAGATCCACATAAACCCCGATCACAAACAGGGTATGTGTTCACGATCGGTGGTACCGCTATATCTTGGCGTTCTCAGAAGCAGACGCTTGTGGCCACTTCTTCAAATCATGTTGAAGTCATCGCACTCCATGAAACAAGTAGAGAATGCGTGTGGTTGAGATCAATTAGTCACCACATCCTATCAAGTAGTGGAATTCACGTAGATATGGAGCCAACTATCTTATATGAAGACAACGCTGCATGTGTTGCCAAAAAAAAGAAATGATATAACCAAACATATCCCTCTGAAGTTCTTCTCATACACTCAAGAACTGGAGAAGAATAAAGAAATTGAAGTGAGATATATCCAATCATGTGAAAATGCAACAGATCTCTTCACGAAATCATTACCCACCACTGTGTTCAGAAAACATGTGTATAACATTGGAATGCGTCATCTACGAGACTTATAAGATGATATCCAAGCCATTCGAAGAGGGGGGGGGGGGCTTTTACCAGATATAATATTTTTTTCTTTATTAATATTTATATTTACGATAAATTATATATTTTTTTATAACATGAATTTATTTTTTTTCGCAACAATTTTTGAATTTAGATGTAACTTTATTTATTGATAAAACAACTACTACCAAAATAGATTTTGCTTTTATATATATATATATATATATATATATATATATATATATATATATATATATATATAAGTAAATAGATTTTGCTTTCTCCAATCGTTACGTCACATATTCTACATTGATTACGTAGATACGATATAGGATTTGAATGGGTATACGGTACAAAAGCGGTTCAATGGCGGAGCGAACTATCCGCTTATATATCCCCATTCACGTTAAATGAAGAATACATATGTTTATAGAAATATAAAATAATAAATATAAAAATATCTGCAAGGCGGTCGATATTAACAAGGCAAATAAGAAACGCATGCGAAACGAACGTAACACCTCCAAATTGGAGTGGTACAAGCTATTCTCCCTTTTTAAAATTGTTTTTCATTTTAAAAATTCTGATTATGTACACATAATATATATAGTTGAATTCAGAGTATATGAAATATATTAAAAATAATTTCTAATTATTACCATTTATGACTTATTTTGGTTATTTTGGATACTCATTCGGTTCGATTTCAGTTCTTCGAATATAGGAGTTTAGGATCTGTTCAGGTATTTTGTCAGTTTCAGTTCAGTTCTGCACCTCCTTTTTGAGCCAAAATTCCACACTCAAGGCCCAACCTGATTGAATAGGCCTAACAAAGAAGCCCAGTACGCGATGAGACCTCATGGAGCGAGCCCGCAAGCTGGAAGGAGCCAAGCACGTAGGAAGAGGCGAGGTCGCTAGGAGAACGAGCTTGCGTCTAACAAGTCAAACATACTAATTCAAGATCCTAGAATCAGGCTCAGCATTATAGACAAAGATTACAGATTTAATTCTATGTTTAATGTAAATAATTGAGCTTAGCCAGTTATATTTGGAGCTACTATAAGTTTGAAACAAGAGCCACATTGTAAGGCACCAGATTATTGGTTAAAAATAATATATACAACTTTCTCTCTCTAATTTCCTAAGTTATTCTCAAAATTATACGACCTGAAAAGCTAAGAATCGAGGTTGTGAGATTCTGGTCTCACAATTTGGCGCCGTCTGTGGGGAAAGAGCAAAACAACTTCCTCCTTTTAACCTACGAAACCGATCACTCGAAAGAAGACAATGTCGGACACAACAAGTGCAGCATCCACTACTTCATCCGGAGTTATAAACACCTCCATCCCACCAACCCAGCCAGACACCCTCGCTCTGGCAAACCTGGACGAACTGACAAACGTTCTCATTACCACCTCGGGAGCGAGTGTCACGACTGGGACTAACGGCACTGCTGATCCTTCGGGACCTGCAGCTTTAAACTAGCCGGCTCCGGATCAAATAGCTGAGATCCAGAACTTGATATCGTTTCTCATAGAACAGAATCGCCTAATGGTAGCTCGCCAAGATGATTTCGAAAGAACGGCTCAGGCAGGCGCCATCGCGCGGTTCGCCCTCCCACCTGGGACACAATCCCCTTTCGCCCCTGGACAGTGAGGATTGCTATTCTCGTCTCCACCGGTAATGAGGCTAAACGTTTCCGATATCGATGCCTCGACCAGCATAATGGTTGGCTCAGCCACCATCATACGGTTCAGCTCGATGATATCGGACCCCATATTCACTCCTTCCATGATCCATACCGCGGAAGGAGGAACCACGCCAATTGCGATTCCCCCAGGAGTAGATCCGACCACCAACCGATTAATCGGTTAAGATCGCTCTGGGAACGCCAACGAAGTCGAAACTCGGGATAATCCCGAGGTCGAAACGCGACCTGAAAATGGGGTCAGTAACCATGCCCAGCCCGCTGGAGAATCCCTGCTTCGGTTCCCGGGCAATAATGAAAACAATCTGGGACCCGGCACCTCACATGGATTTGAATCGATCAAGAAATATTACAAAGAAACCAGTGCCGAACTTCAGCGGAGGAGATCCCAGGTCCATGCTGCTCTAAGCTCAGCACCCTAAATAGATAGGGTAATTGATGAAGTCAATCAAACCCCATTCACCTCGCGGATTGCGAACCCCCAGCTCGGCGATGTCGGGAACATCTGATTTCCCCGATATAACGGAGAAACCGACCCCAAGGCATTTATGAGAAGTTTCAAATTCGCCTTTTCGAGGGTGCGACTACTCAGGGGCGACCTCGAGTCATCACGGTGCAGTTTCTTCGCCGAAAATCTAACAGATTCGACCCTGAAATGGTTCACCTCCCTGAAACCAAACTCGATTGACAACTTCACCCAACTTCAAGCTGCATTCGTGAAGCAATACTCGATATTTATTCTGATCGAGACCTCGGAGGCCGATCTATTTGTGCTTACTCAAAAGCCAGGTGACTCGTTACGGAAGTACATTGACAGTTTTAAAGCCGTCAAGGCAAAAATTGCCGATCTACATAACCCAACGGCCCTGAAAGACCTTCAAAACAGACTGCTAAAAACCTCAAAATTCTTTGAGGATCTCACAGTTCGGGAGCCGGTGTCGCTAGATGATGCGTTACACCGAGCTTCACGCTGGATTATTCTCGAGGAAGCTAGGGCAGCTCAGTCAAATCAGCATGCACCCGCAACCTCGAATAAGCCAGCTCAGACGAAAACTCCCAGGGAACCAAAAAACTCGGGAGGAAAGAGTCCCAAGACCAAAAACATAATCAGGGGTTGCATTCATATTCAATATTCAGTATGAAGCCCACCTCATAACAGGTTCAAGTTGTATGACCCCAGCAAGTGGTGTGATTTTCATAAAATAAAATGTCATTCGACTGAGGAATGCTATGAGGTGAAAAAGCAATTTCCTGCAAAATTCGCAGCAGGAAAGCTGGGCAACGTCGAGCTGGAAAAACCCCTTTCAAGGAGGAACTATTACCCAACTCGAGATGACGAAAAGCGAGATCGCCCATCTGAGGATGATCGCAAGCGAGAGCGCTCATCCGAGGACGCGATGAGGCGAGATCGCCCATCTGAGGATGATCAGAGGCGAGAACGCTCCGATGACAGGGAAGTAGAGCTACCTCCTCCCAGCGTAAAGAAGATGATTAATTTCATCAACGGGGGATCTCAGTTGTGTCGCAACTCCGTGAATTCAATCAAGAAGCATCATCGGTGGGTGAATACTGATTTACGTGACAAAATCTCATTCTAGGAAAGCGAAGCTCTCGAGATAGACTCTCCACACGATGACGCCCTCCTAATCATGCTGGAAGTGGGTGGATGCGAGCTCACCAGGGTGCTCGTAGGTACTGGCAGCTCTGTGAAACTTATCCTCCTAAGTGTTCTTAAGGAAATGAGTATACTTGGTCACGAAATCAAAGTGGATAAGATGGTGTTAACCGGCTTCTCCGGGGAAACCCCGCTATCCCTTGGAACAATTAGGCTTCCTGTAATAGCAGGTGGAGTAAGGAGGATGATTGAATTCACCGTTATAGATAGGCCAGCCCCGTTCAACGCCATCCTTGGCAGAACGTGGATACACTCTATGAGGGATGTATCCTCAACCTACCATCAGTGTGTAAAATTCCCTACTCAGCATGGAATCGCAACAATAAAGGGAAGCCAGAAGGCTTCCGGAGTATGTTATATGGCAGGTTTCTAGATAGCAAAGGAAAGCGTCATATATCAAATACAACGTAAGGATGAGCTCGCTTACCACCTGGCCAAAAAGAAGAGTGGTCCATCGGACCTCGCAAATACTTTATCGAGAAAGTTGTGGTCAACGAGTCTCATCCTAACAAGAAGGTAGGAATTGGATCCGAGCTCTCCAAGGCTCAAAAGGATCAACTAATAACATTCCTAAAAAAATACCGGCCCATTCGCATGGACAACAGCTGATATGCCCGGAATCGATCTAAACATCATCTCGTACGAGTTCAATGTGGATCCAAATCATAAACCAGTACGTCAAAAGCATCGGAAATTCGGACCTGACAAGACCGAGGCTGTTAACAGCGAAGTCACCAGATTGCTAAGCGTTGGATTCATCAAGGAGGTGAGATATCCTGACTGGCTAGCGAATCCGGTTGTGGTGAAGAAGAAAAATGGCACCTGGCGAGTGTGTGTGGATTTTACAGATCTAAACAAAGCATGTCCTAAAGATAGCTTCCCACTACCTTACATCGACCAGCTGGTGGAAGCTACCGCAGGGCACCAGCTCCTCAGCTTTATGGATGTGTTCTCAGGGTATAATAAAATACAAATGAACCCCGAAGACCAAGATAAGACATCCTTCATAACAGAACGAGGAACGTACTGTTATAGAGTGATGCCAGTTGGACTTAAAAACGCAGGAGCAACCTAACAAAGACTTATGAACATGATGTTTGCCAGCCTCCTGGGCAAGTCAATGGAGGTCTACATTGACTACATGTTAGTTAAATCATTGAAAGAGGAAGACCACATAAGTCAGTTGGGGGAATGTTTCACCTTACTAAACAACTATGGGATGAAACTGAATCCCTCAAAGTGTACTTTCGGGGTTTCTTCAGGTGAATTCCTAGGTTACATAGTTACTCAAAGAGGAATAGAAGCAAACCCCAAACAAATTAGTGCGTTCTTGGAAATGCAATCTCCGAGCTCGGTAAAGGAGGTGCAAAGGCTGACAGACCACATTACTGCCCTGAATCGATTTATTTCCAGATCGACTGATAAATGTCTCCCTTTTTACCAACTGCAAAAAGGAAAAAAAAGTTCATTTGGGATGACAAGTGCGGGGAAGCCTTCAAGCAATTAAAAGCGTACCTCTCCGAACCCCCCCCCCATTCTGTCAAAACCAATTGAGGGAGAGCCGCTTTACCTATACGTAGAAATCTCTGAGGCAGCAGTAAGTGGCGTCCTCATTAAGGAGGAGCGAGCTGAGCAAAAACCAATCTACTACGTGTGCAAATCCCTAGTGGACGCTGAAACCAGATATCCACGAATGGAAAAGCTAGCTTTGGAAGTAGTAGTCTCAGCTCGCAAGCTTATGCCGTATTTTCAGTCACACCCTATCATAATGATGACGACATAGCCATTATGCACAGTATTGCACAGCCCCAGCCAGTCTGGCAGGCTAGCCAAATGGGCTATCGAGCTGCGCGAATACGATATCGAATTTCGACCTCGGACTAGCGCCAAAGCACATGTACTAGCTGATTTCATCATCGAGCTTACAGCTAAAAGCGAGGTGACTGAAACAAGCTCTGAAACCTGACAGCTCTACGTCGATGGAGCTTCCTCAAAACAGGGGGCAAGTGCTGGAATTCACCTCGTATCCCCGACTAATGAGGTAGTGGAACAGCCCTTCAAACTCGGATTCTCAGCGTCGAATAACGAAGCCGAGTACGAGGCTTTAATAGCAGGTCTCCGACTCGCAGCTGGGATAGGAATACGCAACCTGAATGCGTTCAGCGATTCCCAGTTCATTACAAGTCAGTTTCATGGAGAATACGAAGCCGGAGATAGCATGATGGAATCCTATCTAGCAATAGTCCACGAGCTAGTTAAGCGATTCGAAGTCTTCAGCCTGACGTGAATACCGCGAGCTGAGAACACGATCACAGACGCATTGACAGCTCTGGCATCAACCTCGAATCCACTTGTAAAAAGAGTGATTCCAGTTGAAGGGATCGAAAAACCAAGCATTAAAATCAATAAATATGTCGAGGATTTAATGGAAATAGACTATGACCATATGGAGTTGGACATAGTACTAGCTCCAATAGAGGACGACCTCCCTCCAGAAATAGTAGAAGCCGATGACCCAGAACAACTCCGCTCGATGCCAGACATGTTACTCTCCGCGAAAAAATGATTACGAGAACTGACTGGCGAGCAGCGATTATACAATACATTGAGGGGAGAGAGGCTCCCCCTAGTAAGTGGGAAACTCGCAAGCCATTCAGGAGGAAGGGCGTTAGCCATCAGGTTCAAAAGGCAAGGGTAATTTTGGCCCACCTTGGTCGCTGACTGCGAAGAACACTTTAAAGCGTGCGACAAATGCCAACGGCATGTTCCCACATTGCATTAACCTACTGAAAATTTATCTTCCATCTCATCTCTATACCCTTTTATGAGGTGGTGTATGGAAATAGTAGGACCTATGGTAACCTCGAGAAGAAGGAAGTGTCGCTTCCTACTCGTACTCACTGATTACTTCACCAAGTGGATAGAGGCAGGAGCTTTCTAGCAGGTTAAAGCAAACCACATACATGAATTCGTATGGAAAAATGTAGTCTTCCGGCACGGAGTCCCATACGAGATTGTAACCGATAATAGTTCACAGTTCATCTCAAATCAGTTCCTCGAGTTTTGTGAAGATCACGTAATCAGGCTGACAACCTCGACTCCACGTTACCCTCAAGGCAACGGGCAAGCCGAGGCAGCAAATAAGCTAATATTGAGCAATCTCAAAAAACAACTGGATGATAAAAAGCAAAAATTGTCCGACAAACTAACCGAAATACTATGGGCCTGTCGGACCTCATCTCGCAAAGCAACCTCAGAAACACCATTCTCTTTGGTTTATGGGATTGAAGCCGTGGTTCCCGTTGAGGTTGCAGTCCCCAGCCTAAGGGTAGATATGTGTCCCATAAACGAGGAGCTAAATAACGAAATGATCATCGACCAACTCGATGTCATCGATGAGCGTCGAGATCGAGCATTCGTTAATCTTCAAAACTACTAACACGCAGCAGCACACTATTACAATTAAAAGGTCAAACACCGATGATTTCAAGTTGGCGAGCTCGTCCTACGAAAAGTCTATGAAAATACAAGAGAAAGGAATGCTGAAAAATTGGGTACCAACTGGGAAGGTCCATACCGAATTTCTGAGGTAGTAAAAAACGGCGTATACAAGCTCGCCAGGGTGCACGACAACACACCCGAGAGGAACTCATGGAATGCCATGAACTTGAAGAAGTATTATCACTAAAAAGACACTTGTAAAAATCGAACTAAGAAAAGGCTTGATCCCTCCTGAGGGTACGTAGGCAACCTCATAAGGGTGCAACTATTAAAAAAAAAAAAAAAAATCTCCCCTCAAGCCTGTTAAATGCAGCTTGAGGACTCTCAACTTCTATTTACAAGCTAAAAGCTTTACTACATAAATGAACAGCCTTACGAGCTAGAGCATGCTATCAGCTAGCATGGCTCGACTTTGCGTCTAAATTGCAAGGTCACAACTTTTCTAGTCTCTAAATGACAACAACCTCTACGTCAAAACTGTTTAGGCTACATGCATGCCTCTAAACGACTTCGACTTTGCGTCTTAAAATCGCCTGGTCAGCTCCCGAGGTCTCTAAACGACCTGGGAGCAAGGTCTCTGAACGATATGGATCTTTGGCTGAAAAACTGCCTCTGATCTGATGAAAAGCATCAGCCTCTAAATGGCGAAAATTATCATAAAAAAGAACACACACAAAAAGAAGATCTTTAAAGAAAAATCAAAATAATCAAACCAAAAAGCCCATCAGGGCATAACGAGTTCAACAATAAACAAAAATGGGTTTAAAGGCCTCCCAGGCACCAAGTTCAAAAAAAAGAAAAACAGAAGAGGATGAAGAGAATATAAGGGTCTTGAATAGAAGAGGTTGAAGAGAATAGAAGGCAGGTTCAACTGGTTTATCCGCCAAGACAGGTTGATCCAAGGGCAGTGGGAACTCCTTCCTAAGCTTCTGAGAACCAAGGCCCAACTGATCACTTAATGATTGTGCACTTGGCCCAGCAGGCAGTGTAACCGAATCATCGGATACCTACAGAATGTCAAGTTTACCCAAGGAAAAATCTGATACCTGGACGATGGCAAGCTCTGCATCCAACCTCAGCTTTTCAGCCTCAATATCTTTTCTTTCAGCCTCAAAGTCGATGATGGTCTGATTAATAATATCATCAAGACGAAGGATGTTGGACTTACACTCCATAATCTGAGTCTCGGTGTCAACTGATATATCATAGTTTTTACCTTTTTTAGACCATGATATATGTCATATTTATGGAGTTTTCTAGTATTTTAGAGTCTTTTCGAGTCTTTTACAGGTTTAGGTACGTTTGGAGCTTAATTGGAGATATTGAAACATTCTGGAGCATTTTGGAGCATATGAAGATGTAGAGTCATGTAGAGACGTCAGAAGTTTGGCCTTCGTTGAAGAACTTCCTACCGATGGATTGAGCTCAAATTTGGACACAAGACAGATAAATGAATTAGCTTTGATTTTAAGTGGTTTGAGGCCATTCCAACGGTGCGATCGAAAGTTATGCCAGTTTTCGTGAAGACAATCCAGTCTGGCGAGCACAGTGTACTGGTGTCGACACCAGTCCAGTATCGACCGACACCAACTGCAGACGGAAAAAACGTGATTTTACAAGTTTAAAGACTCTGCAACTTGGTCCAGAAGACTTTAATAATTACCAGAAGCCCTAAAACATGTTTTAGCTTTATAATTAGGTTTTTCAGCCACTTTGGTGGCTACGCTTTCTTTACGCTTTCATTACTCTTGATTCTACTTTGGTTTTTTGGAGAGACAACTCTGAACTTTTGTTTTCTATTGTTTTCTTTGATGATCTATTCAATCATGTTGTTTTCATTCTCCATGTCTGAGTAGATCCACTTTAGGTTCAGGGTTTTCATAAGGGTTTTCTCTGAATGCTAGGTTGATTAGTTGATTAGGATTCACCATTTGAATTAGTTGTTCGCCTTAGGTTGTGTTCAAAGCTAATTCTAGGTTGACGAATTTGGAACTTAGATCTTAGGATAATTGATTAGGCACGAGAGTGCGATTGATTACGTGATAGAACCTTAGGTGAGCAAAATAACTATTCGCAAAGAGATTTGGTTTAGTTGTTTTGTGAACAAATCAAACCTGATTTAGACTTTAGGATTCACAAAGATATTTGGAATTCATAGGATTTAGATTTAGATAGTTTTCGCAACGAGAGTTGGTTAATTATATCTTAGTG
Source organism: Eutrema japonicum (assembly GCA_030161315.1). Classification (NCBI taxonomy): domain Eukaryota; kingdom Viridiplantae; phylum Streptophyta; class Magnoliopsida; order Brassicales; family Brassicaceae; genus Eutrema; species Eutrema japonicum. The sequence continues at coordinate 10,982,822 of BSQW01000006.1, forward strand.
ATTTGAGTTCAAGAACCGTGCTAAATCTGAATCTTGTTAGTTAGTTTATCTGCATTCATTGATTTCCTGAGAAATACCATGAACCTAGTTTTCTCCCATCGATTTACATCTCTTGATTTAGTTATTGTTTTCTGCTTCTATTAAACTTGACTTAGCGTAATTTGAATCTAATAATCTATTGAGTGATTTCTTGAGTCTTTGTGGTTCGACCCCTAACTTTACTACAACTATTGCGTTAGTACTTTTAGGATATTAATTTGAGCATATAAAATTTGGCGCCGTTGCCGGGGACTCTAAAATCACCATTAGATTGCCGATAAGAATTTCGACTAAATTGTTGGTATCCATCGAGACTTAAGAGTATCGGTCGACACCCAACGTTCTATTTTGTTTTTGGTTTATTACGTATTCTTAACTTTTGGATTTCAGGTGTATGAAAATAGCCTGCTGAGATGAACAATCTTATTGTTTTGATGCTTGATGAGGCTGGTGCTTACAGAGACCAAGAGGGTCAATTGTGCAATGAGAGAGGACAACGTCTTGACGAAGAAGGAAACGTCATTGTCCCTCCAGATGTTGTTGATGAGCGAGTTGCACGCGGGAATGAGGGGAATGATGTAGCTGGTCGTGGTAGGACAATTGGAGAGTACAACAGACCTGATCAGTTCTATGCCAATCGATCAGCGATTCGCCCTCCTGCTTTTCAGAGACAGGACTTTGAGCTGAAACCTGCATACTTCACTCTTGTGGGTCAGCATTCTTTTCATGGTCTTCCTCATGAGCACCCTATGGATCACATTGAGAGGTTTGAAGACTTGTTCACTAGCATCAAGAGTAATGGAGTGTCCTAGGATTACCTCTTTTGTAAGCTTTTCCCACACTCTCTTGGCGGAGAAGCTACAAACTGGCTGAAGCAGTTGCCTCCTGGTTCGTTGACTACTTGGGAGGAGACAAAGAATGTGTTCCTGAACAATTTTTTTGATGATGCAAGATCCGAGGAGCTCAGGAACAAGATCTCTCAATTTTCTCAGGAAGCAACTGGGGTATTTAAGGCTGCGTGGATTCGATTTAGGTCGTATCAGAGAGATTGTCTACATCATGGGTACTTTGATGTTCAGCTGTTGGGTTACTTCTTCAGAGGATTTGATTGGAGGTATCAGATGACCTTGGATGTTGCGAGCAATGGAAATATACAAACCAGGTATCCTGATGACGCCTATGTGCTTATTGAGAACTTGGCGTCTAGCAATAGCACCAAGAATGCATACTTTGATCGGAAGAGGCTCGCTGGTGTAGCTGATGGATCACAGATTGCTGGGATTCAGGCCAAGCTGGATTCGGTGCATAATTTGTTGATGGGCATGTAGCAGAAGGCTGTTCGTTTTTCTGAAAAAGATGCAGTGGAACATGTTAACTATGTTGGTGGAGACGGATTTCAAGATCAAAGGTATCAACGCCCACCAATACCACCCAGAACTTCTGAGAGCAAGTTTGAGTCTATGCTTGAACAGATTCTTGAGGGACAGCAGAAGATGAAAGTAGACCTCAATGGGAAGATGAAAGTTATGTACACAGATCTGAATGGAAAAATTGAGTCTCTCATTATTCATCAGAAGATGCTGGAAACTCAAATAGCAGAGATTATCATCAGTCTGGCCGAGGATAACGATGAGATTTCGAACACAACTCTTGTGTCGACCAATACTCCCTTATATCGATCAAAACACGTCCAAAGTTCTGCCAGCGACGATTCCAGAGCGAAAGAATCGATCGACACCACTGAGTATCGATCGACACCAGCCCAACTCCTTTCTCGAGACGTTTCAGAACCCCGAGTATTGATCGATACCCTACCTGGTGTCGGTCGATACCACTCGCAGACCAAGCCAGAAATTGTGAAGACACCTGATTTGATTGAAAAAGGGTTTACAAGCCTAAGATGTCATTTTCTGATCTACCTAGACATCTCAAAGACCCCATTTCTCCAAAGCAGCTGCTTGGCTTTGAAAAGATGGTACGAAGGATTCCCCACACACTGACTTTTGAAGAAGCTCTAGAGTGCCGCCCTCTGCTAAGCCTCAATGTCTTTTCTGTCAGCCTCAAAGTCGATGATGGTCTGATTAATAATATCATCAAGAAGAAGGATGTTGGACTTACACTCCATAATCTGAGTTTCGGTGTCAACCTCGATTTTCTTATTCTCGAATTTATCATTTATCCCCAAAAGAATGGTGTGATATTGTTTGAACATCTCTCTCCGCGCAGCCTTCTCCGCCTTCTTCACCATCTCCTTCTGCCTCTTGGCGAGTTTCTTTGAATCCTATTTGATCTTCTCAACCTGGACTCTTAAGCCTACTATACTCTCGCTGGCAGAGTGTAAGCCAACCTTAGTAGTCCCAGCTCGCCCCTCGGCGACTCGGAGGTCCACCCTCAAATCTTCACCAGATTTCTCCAGCGCAGAGATTCGAGCTTGAAGAGTGTCAGCACGAGCTTGAGCCTCCCGAGCAGAGTCTTCCCATCTCTTGGCCAAAACGGACCGATCTTTAATCTGACTTTCAAGAAGGGCGATCTCAACCAACTCCTCGTTTCGCGTAATCCTCTCTGCCAGCTCGTCCTGTTCGGCAACCAGATCAGCAATGGTTTTAGCCACCCACTAAACCTCCTCATACTGAGTAGCAGAGCGAAGATCTTGCTCAAACGAGTGAACTAACTCATTCACAGTGAAAATAGCCTAAAAAGAAATGTTAAAGTTTTCTTTGCATAGAAATAGGAAAAGAAGAGGAAATCAAAGCTACCTGACCAATCGCACCGCGAACTTGGTATAGCTTTCTGACTTCTTCATATTCTCCAGGGACGGCAGAAAGCAGGAAGAAGGTCTAACACACCTGAAAAGATTCACGAGCTGGGAGTTGTTCTCTACGATTGCCTCAGGTCCATCAAAGTCGAACCTAAAAGCATTCGGAGAACTTCCTCCACCACCTTGTGAGCGAGGTGCCACATGCCTTCTTGATGTTTCCTCACCCTCAAATCCATCATCGCGAGACCGCTTAGCGTGACACTGATGCTCAGCAGAGTGACTGGGTCCTTTAGAAGATACCCTGGAAGTAGACATTTGGGACCCCTAGCTCGCACATCAGGCTGCACAATCTCAGTCTCACCACCCGTTAGCAAGTTGCCGCCATCACCACAATTAGCCATGGATTCACGGTGGTCACCCCTTTCGGTTTCCTCACGCTGCGAGGTCTCAACGCGGGCAGATTTACCGAGAGCCTCCTTGACCTTCTTGTCAAGAGCTCCAGCTGGCGTCGGGACAGGGCGCAGTCGCATCCTCTCCCTGTATGAAAGGCGTTGTGCTTTCTTGGGAGGAACCATCTTGTTGGATTCGGTGGAGCTGTCGCTGCGAGTCACGTCAATCTGGGAGGTAGCGAGGGCAGTATCCGGCACCTGGGAACTGGCTGGAGGATCAACCTCAATGTGAGCTAAATCTTTAGTAACAGCCTCGAGTCTCGTTATAATAGATAGAACCGGGGCCAAAACTTGAACTTGAGGAGGGGGAGACGGAGATTGAGAATCTGAGAAATCAAACAAGGAAGATCTGAATGAGGATAAACTTATGACCCAAGAAAAAATAGAATATAAATATACATGCATACAAACCTATGAGCCGGAGAGCAGTAGCAACAGATAGCCCGGGAGCTCGGCGCTCGCGAGCTTGTTGAATCCTATCGAGGGTGAAACGCTTCCAGTCGGTGCTCTCCTCCATGACAAGATCGACGAGCTGTTGAACCTCAGCCGTCACTATTTTCGAAGAATCAATTGACTCTGCAAAAAAAAAATAATAATAATAATCAAATCCGAACAGAAGAAAATAGCGATTAAGGAATCCCAAAAAAAAGCCCTCGAATCGGCATCCTTGGGATCATGCTGACCAGTAATCTGAGCCCATGAATGCTGAAGTACCGACTCGCCCTCAACAGATTTTTAGAGATTCTGAAATAGAACCATTGCTCCCACCACTTATCATCCCTCACATTAAACTTGAAAACAGACCGATTAACCTTCGCCGGAAAATAATAGGTTCCACGAAGATAAGAGTTCCCTTTGACATTAAAGAGCTGGCGAAAGAACTCAGTGTCGAAAACGACCCCAGACTCTTTAGAGCGCACCCAGAATGCGACAAGGGATCTCATCGCGTTGGGCATAAGACATGGAAGGGCGAGCCCGAGGTCGCTGATAATGTTAGAGATAGCCGCCGGGATGGGAAAAGTAAGGCGACATCTCAAGAAGAATGCGGCATAACCGCATGCATAACCTTCCGGGGGACTTTCTGGAGAGCTCTCGGCCGACGGAATGAGCATGTCGCAGGTATCGAGTCCGCATAAGGCGGAGATATTTGCGAACTCGACATGCAAAATCGTGCTCTTTGAGTGAGATTTGAATCGATCGGCGAGGGGGAGAGAAATACCCGGCTGAGAGGAAGGCGCCATTGCAGAAAGAGCAAAAAATCGAGGTTGAAATAAGAAATTTGGCCGAAAACAATGGAAGATGAGCTTTTACGGAAGTGAATATCTCGGATAAAAGTAAAAGTGAGGCGAAAACAGTTCAATTAAAGGGGTAGAAGTAAAAAAGAAAAAGAAAAAAAAAAGTAAAAAGACATCATTACATTGGCAAGTGGGAGTCGAGGCGGCGTGGGAAGTTGAAGCAGCGTGAACCGCTCATTTATACCCACTACCCACTCGCCCACTCACCTTGTCGTATCCCTTAAAATTTGCACAAATATTACAGGATCCCTGCAAACCCGGCATCTGAGCAAGCAAGAAATCAATCAGAGACCCGAAATTGTAAGATAGTGTCAACTAGGAAATCAATCAGGACCCGAGATCGCAACTTCACATCATCAGTGATAAATCATTAAGGATGCTGGGGGCAACTGATGGGCCCAAATTCCACACTCAAGGTCCAGCCTGATTGAATAGGCCTAACAAAGAAGCCCAGTATGCGATGACACCTCATGGAGCGAACCCGCAAACTGAAAGGAGCCGAGCATTCAATCCTGGGGTTGAAGGGACACATCCAAGTTGGTGATTGTCTCTGGTACTCTACGTATTGCAGGCTACTTCACACTTTAGATCCTAATTCTTACACTTTCTGTACCGTGTTTAAATGCTGCTTTGCTGTTCTATATTTTTCAAGAAGAGTTCTTCATGGTATGTTATTGGTGAAGTTGTGACTGAAATTGAGGATGCGGGCTCCTAGCGCTTCCTGTTTTCTTGAATTGGCAACTGAATTTGGAAATCTCTTATGCTTTTTGGGTTATGGTACGATAGCTTTGATGTAAGCTATAAGTTTTAACATGTTCATAATGTAAGCTCGTTCCGTTTAAGATTATCATTGTAATACAAGGTCAAAAGTTTTTGGTTAGACTTCAGGTTGGTCCTGTGCTAAATTTTAAAATGAAACAAGTTCTAAGTTTAAATTTATGTTATTGTTCATCACTTGTTGACTTCGCATAGTTTCCTACAGGGCCTTCACTTGTTTATGTACTGTTTGCTAGGAGAACGAGCTTGCGTCTAAAAAGTCAAACATACTAATTCAAGATCCTAGAATCAGGTTCAACATTAAAGACAAATATTACGGATTTAATTATATGTTTAATGTAAATAATTGAGCTTAGGCAGTTATATTTGGAGCTAGTATAAGTTTGAAACAAGAGCCACATTGTAAGGCACCGGATTCTTGGCTAAAAATAATATATACAACTTTCTCTCTCTAATTTCCTAAGTTATTCTCAAAAACATACGATCTGAAAAACTAAGAATCGAGGTTGTGAGATTCTGCTCTCACACTCCTAATTCGATTCGGTTTCGGTTTGGTTCTTCGATTCCAGGTATTTTGCTCATGCCTAGATTAAACACACTAAAATAATGCAGTATTCCATCCACTACCACACTTCAAAAAACAATTATTGACTATAAATTTTTTGTTTATTAGTTCTTGAAATTAATTAATTATTGCTTCTCTTCTTTCTTACTTTATAATTCTCATTTTATTTTTTATACATTTAGAAATTTTATATCTTCCAATTTGACATAATTTATAATTTTAAAGTAAATATTTTTATTTATTATTTCTAAAATTAAAAACAATTTTGTTTACATTATTCAGAAAATTATATTCTAAATATAATAGCAATTTTTAATTTAATTTAAATTATTATAAATATATACAATATATCCGACCGCTTGTTATCTGCTTTCACCATTCAACATTATATTTTCAACCGCTGGATCCGTTTGATCTGCACTTGTTCTGCCTGATCCGCACTTGTTCCGTCTGATCTGCTTAAACCGCGTGATCCGCACCTCTTGATCTGTTTTCTCCATTCAGAACCATAATGTTTGGTACAACAGAAATTACATCCAGGAGATCACATATCGTTAAGATTCTTGCAAGCATGTGGACAAATTTAAATCTTTAAAAGTCTATTTTTGTGTGCCATAAAAGTTCTTAGTTTTTGTTTTTTCCAACTCATACTTATATTAATTTTAACGGCGCTTAAAATCCAAAGAAGCTGGAAGCTCATTGCCAAAGAATCCGAACTTTCAACATAATTAAAATACAAAGCATGATAAAAATAAGACAGATGGTTACAATCATAGAAAATAACCGGAAGCTCCTTCAAGAGGGTTAGTTCTTCTTCTGCCATCAAAGACGAGCGAACAAAACTTTTAGCTTGTAGTGCCATCAATGCTGAGCGTTTAAAGACACTCCATAAAAGAGAAAGTGGATGGAAGGGTTCTCTCTGAAACGGAGGAATGTGATGAAAGTGATCTCTCCAAAACAGAGGAAGTTCTCTCCCCAATAGAGGAAGTTGGTAACACAGTCAAACCCGAACCGGGAAAGACCAAAATACTCCCAGCAATCGGATCAAATCGGGACAAATCGGTCAAGTCGGTCAATTGACGGTTTAGTATATGGTTTAGCTATTTTCAATTAATTTTTTGGGTTTTTCAAAGTGATGTCTTTAAAGAAGTGAAAACCAAAAAAATAATATGATTTATTAGTTTTGATTTACATTTTCAAAGTTTTTAGCTTGAAAATTATTTTGGTTCGAAGTATTTTATGATTTTAGATTTATTTATATGTTAGAACTTTATTTTAGAATATGATTTATTAATTTTTTCCTTTTTTATATTTAAAACAAAAATTTACCAATATAATTTTCAAATAAAACACTAAAAATTTAAAATATATATATATTATATAAATATAAAATAATATAATAAATTAATAAAAAAATTGTTAACGGCTAGATTCCGTCTAGACTCCGATTAATCTGCCTAAACGCTAGTTCCCATCAAACGTCTAGCTACCGCCTAGCGATTTTTTGAATATTGGATACAATAATACAAGAGGAAGTAGAGTAGAGTAGGTGGCCACGGCAAAAGTAGCGAGATATAGCAAACCAGGTGTAGAGTAGGTGACTCAAGATCTCTCTAAGCTCCATTAATTTTGAAGTAACCAGTAACATTTGCCAAGTTGCTCCAAAGAAAATAGTCGTAGTTGGCGTGGAAAAGAAATGTGCATCCTGATTCCTGAGATTCGCAAGGGTTAACTAGAGAACTTTTCTTGTAGTTTAATAGGATATATCCCCTTGTTCATTTGTGATTTTGGAATGATACCTAGTTTACGTTTAAAGAATCAAAACGGTTTGTAGAAAGGAATGTCAAGTGTAACAGCTCACACGTGAGCTTGATGCCGATGTTAATTTGTTGATGATTCTCTGCTTAATGAAACACTCGGGTATATTCTAATTAGAAATCACAAGTTTACTTAAAAAGATAATTAGTTCCACACTTAAGCAGATGCATACAAACACCCCAAAAGCTAGAAATCACCCAAACAAAGACATACATTATTTAAGAAAGACATCGAACTGAAAGAAGAACAGAAACACAACTGAGCACAGGAACCAAACAACAAAGAAACGGATCTACTCAACTATAAATCTCTTCCTGAGCTCAGAGACGAATTCAGTAACCTTCTCAGACTCGGGTAAGGACTTAGCCACGCTCTCTCTCTGGAGACACTTCTTAGCCCAACCGATAAGTTTCGGACACTCTGATTCGATGCTGAAGTTACCATACTTCTCGTATGCATCAAACCAGGTGTAGAATCCAATCAATCCAATGTCTACATAGCCAAAGTCATCGCCACCAAAGTAAGGTTTGTCTCCAAGCTCAGATTCAAGAGTCTTGAGTAGGTCGATGAACTCTTTCTTGCCTGCCTCTTGTTCCTCCCCCTTGGTCGCCCACACCTTCCTCTGAGCATCGTACATCTGATCCATTGCACAAAAGAGTAAATATAACATCGACTTATGTCAGAACTCCAAACAAAAGCTCAACAAATGTAACCATAACAACATTTTGTGGCAGATTTGTCTGAACCAATTTATTTTGCAAACCCCAAATCAATATGGGACTTAGCAACAACTCATGTGAAAACCCTAATTTTTGATTACCTTCTTGTCGATAAAATCAACCCAGAATCTAGCCTGAGCCCTCTGGTAAGGATCGGAAGGGAGGATAGGGTTGTTGTGAGACCAGACCTCGTCGATGTACTGAACCTGGATGGTAGATTCGCAGACCGGTTTACCGTTGTGGATGAGAACAGGGATCTTCTTGTGGATCGGATTCATCTGGAGAAGCAAAGGGCTCTTGTTCCTCAGATCCTCTTCTCTGTACTCGAACTCCACACCTTTCTCCCTCAACGCGATCCGAGTCCTCATCCCGAACATGCTAGGCCAGAAATCAAGAAGGATCACTTCGTTCGCCATTGTTGCGATCTCCCTCAAGCTCACAAAAAGATTTTGTTACTGTTTCTCGATTGATCTGGTGGACACTTGTGTGGTGTGTGTGTATAGAAGAGAGTGTGTGAGGGTTGCGTCATTTATAATGGCAGAATAAAGGATACGAAAATGGATTTTGCTTCCTTTTTTTTTTTACATAAAAGTTATTAATTTATCATTTTATTAGTATTATGTTCGGTGCTGTGCACGAGCATTGTTTATTTTTTTGACAAACAATTTCTGACTTTATTTTGTCGGCAATAATTTTTGAATTTAGATGTAACTTTATTTTATTTTTGTAGTAAATTTCATAAATTGTTTAGTGTTAAAAAAAAAAGGTAACTTTATTTATTGATCAAACAATTATTACGAAAATGGATTTTGCCTTTTTTTTTTTATAAGTAAATGGATTTTGCTTTCTCCAATCGTTACGTCACATATTCTACATTGATTACGTAGATAGGATATAGTGTTTGGTACATATTCTCCAATCGTTGTGTATTTGTCGTCTTCAGGCTCTTACGGCCGGTTTTTTTGGGTTTTTTGGTTTGTTGTAAAGATTGCTTTGTTCGGGATGAGTTCCCTTTATATCAGTTATTTGTGGATTTGTTTTGCGGGGGATTTTAATAGTTAATATATCATGGTTTTTACTCGTTTTAAGTTATGATATAAATCATTTTTATAGAGTGTTTCTAGTATTTTGGAGTCTTTTAAAGTCTTTTCAGGTTTTAGGTATGTTTGAAGCATTATTGGAAATACTGAAGCATTTTGGAGCATTTTGGAGCCAAGCAGAGATCCTGTAGCTGAGACACCGAATTGATGCATGAGTATCGATCGATACACTTATGGTATCGATCGATACACTTATGGTATCGATCGATACCCGTCGAAGAGATAGAAGGATCGCGACTTTAATGAAGATTTGAGAAACTGCAAATTACCCCAGAAAACTTTATTATTTACAAGAAGCCCCAAAACGTGATTTATATAATTTATTAGGTTTTTCAGCCACTTTTGTGAGCTAAGCTTTAATTTACTTTGGTTTTGAGAGAGAGCTTTGTGAGGGAGACAAGTCAGAAGTCTGTTCGCCTGAAAGAACATTTCGAACCATCTTGTTACTCTTTTCTTATTGTTTAATTTAATGATTTATTCAGTTATGTTGATTGTTTCATTCTCCATGTCTTAGTAGATCCATCTTAGGTTTAGGGTTTTCTCATAGGGATTTCTCTGATTGCTGGTAATTGATTAGTTCGGATTCACCATCTGAATTAGTTCTTCACCATAAGTTGTTCTCATAACTAATTCTAGGTTGACGAATCTGGAACTTAGATCTTAGGTTAATCGATTAGGCACGACAGTGCAATCAAGAAACCTGATAGAACTTAGGGTGAGCAAAATAACTATTCGCAAAGAGATTTGGTTTAGTTGTTTTGTGAACAAATCAAACTTGAACTAAAAGCTGGTTTAGGCTTTAGGATTCGCAAAGAGATGTGGAATTCTAGGATTTAGACTTAGATAATTCTCGCAACGAGAGTTGGTTAATTATATTTCAGTGAATTGAGTTCAAGAACCGTGCATGACATGAACCCTGATTAGTTAGTTTATCTGCATTCATTGATTTTTCGAGAAATACCCTGAACCTATCTTTCTCCAATCGAACTTACAACCAGTTTAATTTACGTATTTGCTTTCAATTCCATTGATCACTTAGCTTAATTCTCGTCTATATAATCTATTGTGTGTTTCCGTGAGTCTCTGTAGATTCGATCCCTAAGTATTACAATCGACAAAGCATTAGTACTTTTAGGGTATTAATTTGAGCTTATCAATTTTGGCGCCGTTGTCGGGGACGCAATTCGCCTTTAGATTTTAGTTTGAGAATTTCGACTAAGTTCGACCAGTATCGATCGACACCCTAGTGGTATCGGTCGATACATGTCGTGAATTTTTGTGTTACTTACGTTCTTGACTTTTGTGTTTCATGTGCATGCCTATTCGTGAAACCAGGAGGAACAAGAACACTCTGCTAGTTAATCTGTCAAACGAGCATCTAGCACTTTTGGAGCTCGTAAACAGAAAAGCAAAGAAGCCAGCAGAGATGAACAATCCAGTGGTATTGATTCTTGATGATGATGGAGCTTTGAGAGACCAAGATGGTCAATTGTGCAATGAGAGAGGGCAGCGACTTGATGAAGCTGGGAACATCATTGTTCATGTAGCTGTTGTGAATGCTGGGAATGATGCAGTTAATCGTGGGAGGACACTTGGTGAGCACAACAGACCTGATCAGTTATATGCCAATCGAGATGCGATTCGCATTCCAACTTTTCAAAGGAATGACTTTGAGCTGAAACATGTGTACTACGCTCTTGTGAGTCAGCATCCTTTCCATGGTCTATCTTATGAACACCCCATGGATCATATCGAGTGGTTCGAGGGTTTGGTCACTGGTATGAAGTACAATGGAGTGCCCAATGAGTTACTCTTCTGCAAGCTTTTCCATACTCTCTTAGTGGGGATGCAGCTTATTGGCTGAAACAGTTTTTTCCTGGTTCGCTGACTACATGGGCGGAGACGAAGAATGCGTTCCTGAATAATTTATATGATGATGCGAGATCCGAAGAGCTCAGGAACATGATTTTTCAATTTTCTCAGGGTCCGACAGAGGCACTCAAGGCTGCTTGGATTCGTTTCAGGTCATATCAGAGAGATTGTCCACACCATGGGTTCACTCAGGTTCAGTTGTTGGGTACTTTCTACAGAGGGATTGATTGGAGGTACCAGATGGCCTTTGATGCTGCGAGTAATGGGAATTTTAACACCAGGTATCCAGATGATGCGGTTGTGCTGATTGAGAACTTGGCGTCTAGCAATAGCACCAAGAATGCTGATTTCGAGCAGAAGAAGCAGGCTGGAGGAGTTGATGGATCGCAAATTGCTTAAGTTCAGGCCAAGCTGGATTCAATGCACAATCTCTTGATGGGAAAGACGATGAAGGTTGTTCATTTTGCTGATGAGGTTGAGAACTTCAATGAGAATGAAGTGGAAGGTGTTAACTACATTGGTGGTTCTGGTTTTCAAGGTCAGAGAAATCAATACCCTGAACCTATCTTTCTCCAATCGAACTTACAATCAGTTTAATTTATGTATTTGCTTTCAATTCCATTGATCACTTAGCTTAATTCTCGTCTATATAATCTATTGTGTGTTTCCGTGAGTCTCTGTGGATTCGATCCCTAAGAATTACAATCGACAAAGCTTTAGTAATTTTAGGATATTAATTTAAGCTTATAAAATTTGGTATCGGCTTCGGTGGGGTTGTTCTAGTTTGCTATCTTAGTTCTCGAGTGTGGGGTACTCCATTTCCTACCCGCCAATAGTTTCAAACAGAAGCTTGTTCGTTAGCCTCAAAGAGGGTCTTCTAATCTCGTGGTGAAAATGTAGGCATTGTGTTTTTAGGTTTTTGAGGACGGACCTGGAACTCGATTCTAGTGGCAACATCAATGGTTTTTTAGTCGTAGAAGCTTCCCCTTCCCGCAGTTTGCTCTTTGGTCTACCGCTCCATTTGGTTCATTTTCAGGTTGTTTGTTAGGTTGCTTTTTCATGTCTTGGCTATTGTTTTTGTTTATTGTAGTTTTGGGTGTTTTCCTTTTAATGGCAAGGATGCCTCTCCCGTTGATACTCTTCAACTCGCCATCCATAAAGCAGAAAATTGGAAAGTTGCACAAGTGGTCTCGCAAATAGAGGAAGAAAGCGTCAACCACCGGGCTCGCCTCAAAATGGTGAGAGAAGCGGGCCAAGACCTCGGTGTCAAATAGATGTCTCATGGGCATCCGATGATGCCCTGTTTGCAGGACCGGTCCTGAGCTATGCCAGATGAAACATTGGCATTGGTCCCTTTTTTTTGGCCCCCAAATTTTTTTTTTAATAATTTTTTGGCCCCCAAAAAAACAAAAACCTTAAAATTGGTCTTGAGTCCCCAAAATTTCAGGGCCGACCTGTTTGGGTGTGGTTGTGTAATCGAGCTAGCGAACAGACAAATAACTTTCGGCTTGCGAAGGAAAGAAGTTTATCCCCCTTTCATGCTGAATTTAACACATTATTATGGGCCATGAAGACCGCCTTGCAGCTAGGAGTACTAGCAATGACTTTTGAATCAGATTGCCTACATATGGTTAAAGTGATCAATGAAGAGGAAGAATGACATGCTTTGGTCTCAGAAATTGATGAGTTCAATTATTTACGTTTTACTTTTGTTTATTTTGATATTTTCTTTATTCCTCGTGTTTTCAATGTCCGTGCCGATTCCCTTGCAAAAGGAGCTCGAGTCCGAGGTATTGTTTTTTCCCATATAAACTATTTGATTCTGATTTAAATGGTTCCTGAAGTCATTTTATTCAAATCATCGTAATAATATATGAAACCTTTGACGCAAAAATAATAATAATAATAATATGATCCACAAATGTGGTCATCTTATTTGAACGTGCTAACAAAAAAAAAATGTAATTTGGATTTAGAAAAGTGAGCTAAAATTCAAGAAAAGAAGGTAGCAGAGTAACGTACGTTGACTGAGTCAATTGGATCGTTGTCTGCTTAGGCCACTACTTACGTCATTCTACTTACTTATTTGTTCCTGTCTCTTTGTAGATTAAAACAAATTAACAGCTATTTTACTCCATAGTTTTAAGAAGTAATTGCCTCAGATGTCACTTAAAGTAAAATTACATTTTTAACCTTTAAAGTATAAGTCATTAACACTTTAAACCTCGATAGAATTTCACTTTTACTTTCATTTTAAACCATTAAACTAATAAAACTCACACCTAAAATCATTAAACTAGCTTTCGAGTTTGTGCCGTCAAAAAATTTAACAGAACTGTTTACTTTCCGTTAAAAAATAATGACGTGGCTTATAATTTTATTTTTTTAATAACCAAATTAATTTTAATTATTAATTTATTGTTATTATAATTAAAAAAATCCAAAAATCAGAAGAAAAAAATTAAATCATTTTTTTCTTTTCCCTTCTCTTTCTTCCTGTAATCCCACCTCTTCTTCTCCGACTCCTTTACGACCATCTATACTCCTCATCTTCTCCGAAAAAATAAACCTACCACAAAGAATCCACCAATACCAATTCACCAATTTAAAAATCGATCGATATCTCAGACCCAATTCAAGGTTGACCCAATCGTCTCCGATTCGACTGATTTAATCTCCGAATCAACTCGGAGGAACGAGTTGAAAAAGCCCTCTTTCACTTCTCCTACTACGTGTCTCAGTCGCAGAGAATCGGTTTCTCATCCACTATCTCCGCTAACGCCAAATAGATCCTCTCGAATCGCAATTAGTTTTCTTTCCCATTTTAGATCGAATCCCCTTGATAATTTGTATACAGAAGCGTGAGATCCGCTTGATTGTAGACTGTACATATAATAAACGATTATCAATTAGTATTTCAATTTGGACATCATTCGTTCGTCACATGGAATTTGAGCCTGCTTGCCAGATCTTTTTTTTTTTTTTTTTTTTTTTTTTTTTTGGTAAAATGTTAAGATTGATTACCAATTTTCGAGTTTTTTACAGCGAAACAGAGATACAACGAAGAAAAACAGAAAGACCAAAATCTACTAACAACGACGAAGAACAACAATATACAAGACGCTTTAGGAAACGGAAAGACGGTTACGAAAAATAAGAACCGAGACGAAGCCAAACAGAAGAACACCAATCACACGCCAAAACGCGGACCATCACGATATTGCCACAGCTCCGGCAGAGCTGGAGTCCCATCTTAGTTGCCACGAGCCTAATCCCGAGGCCAGCCTCAAACCACGAGAAAAAGCCTACAGTTTCTCCGAGAACGATCGCAATCTCCGGTTCCATCGAAAGACAGAACCGGCGCCTCTATCAACCGACTAGCAACACTCAAAAACTCCAAAAACACGCCTAAGGAGCAAACCGCAATCGAGACCAAATACACGAACCAAGCATACTACCGAACCTAGCCGGGAAAGAAACACACACCTGCGGGGACTAAGGCCACGCCGGCGAACAAAGGCGCCACCGGAAAACTCCCGCTAGCGCGCGGAAGAAGCCGCCGAGCCACACGCCTAGAGTCACCGCTTAGAGCCACCGCCGATGGAGCCACCACAAGCCAAGCGAAAGAAAACGAACCACCACATCGCGGCTAGCCACAAGCCGAGAACCTCCACACCAGACCCAGAAGCCGGCGAATGATCCCGTCCTCGAGGAGCATATCGCCACCGCCAGAAGGGGAAAGTCCCGCACTTAGACGCCGCATCTCGCCTCCTTCACGAAAATCAAGAGAAGATCGAGACAAAGGAGAGACCTAACCAAGGGGGGGATGCAACGAGCCACCACCGCACCACCTCGGGAAGCAGGTAAGTACGCCGCCGGCCCGCGAGACTCTAAACCGGAGCCCGAGACCGCCGAAGAGGAAAACGCCGGCGAGAGAAACAAGGAAGAGACCGACGAAGGGACGAGGCGGACGGAGGACAGACGAGTCGCCGCACGAGGAGACAGTCCACCACCACCGCGGCCCCAACGACGTCGCTGAGGCCCCGCCGCCGACGAACGAGAACACGTCGGAAAACTTCCACCTTGCCGCCACAGCCGGATTGACGGCCAAGCCCATCTACAGACCTATCAAAAGAAAAAGGGGATCAAGGGGGTCCCTCCTCCGGCGACGGTGAGCCACTACGTACGCCGGAGAGGGAGATCGGAGCAGTTGAAAGTTCGGCAAAGAGAAGAGAGAGGGGGGTGGGGGAATCGTCTCTCAGAGGCAGAAAGAGAAGAGAGAGAAAAAAAGTGTAGGCCTTTTGTTCTGCTTGCCAGATCTTGTTTCCGATATGTTTTATATTTGTTTAGAAATGTTGACATCCAAGTGGGAATGAAAGTGTTAACAGCCAACATTTTGGCATGATAATTGGACATCGTTGAATTATGATCGATTGATGCAAATGTGTGGGAGAATTATGGGTGGAGTCTTAAACTCCGTACACGGAGACATGGCATTCACCGCGGCGGAGTACGGCTGGGCAAATTATCCGTATCCGAAAATCCGAACCGGTACCGAACCAAAAATATCCGAACCGAACCCGATCCGAATTTTTAAAATAATCGATTGGATCCTAAATTCATATACCCGAAGAACCGAACCCGGACCGGTACCGAACCGAGAACCGAATGGGTACCCGAAATATCCAAAGTGTAATTATATACCCAAATATATTAATTATATTTAGACTTGATATAACCCAAATACCCAAAATTACAACTATAAACCCGAATATAATAATTATTTTTAGGGTATTTCAGATATTTTAGGTATATTTTCGATATTATGAGTATATCGAATATACCTATTTTGTTTTTTTCTGAAATTTTTGGGTATTTTGGATATTTTTGGTTTGAAAGTATATTGGTTTTATTGAAATGAATATTCATGTTTTTGTGTTTTGTCTCGGATTTCGGGTTATTCGGGTTTTTCGGGTATTGTGGATACTTTTGGTTACTTTTGGATATTTTCGGATCTTAAAAAAATACCCGATCCTATCCGAACCCGAACTGAACCCAATCCGAATGTTTAAAATATCCGATCGGTACCTAAATCCCTAAATCCGAAATATCCAAAACCCGAAATATCCGACCTGAACCCGATCCGAAGATCCGAACGCCCACCCCTACAGCGGAGATTTCAAAGTCAAGCGAGAAGTTTAGTTTTAGGTTTTGTGTCAAAGAAAATTATGGGTTTGGCTAAAGATAACTCTGAATTGGAAAAAGTTGTTTCTAATTTGCTTTAAGTTTCTGGTTCATAAGGCATCTGAGAAGGCGTGGATTTGCGGTGGAGGCGATACTGGAGAAGGTAATGGAGGTCGAGGACCAATCAGATTTTGTTGATTTTGTGATGAAGATGGGTCAAGGTCAACATATATTAGCTGTTCATCTTATACCTTTGGGTTTACAGAGGAGAAATGGTTGGAGAAGTGATGGAGGATTACACGAAAGGAGGGAAGGGAAGAAGATGAAACCTTTTTTTTTCTTTTGATTTTTTAATTATTAATTATAATAAATAATAAAATTTAATTTAATTTAATTTGTTTATTAAAACAAATTAAAGCCTTGTCACGAAAAGTAAACGGTTCTGTTAAATTATTTGGCGGTGCAAACTAGATCTATAATTTGATAGTTTTATGTGTGAGTTTTATAAGTTTGATGGTTTAAAGTGATAATAAATTCTCTCATAGATTTAAAGTGCTACAGACTTATAAGTTGAATGTTAAAAATGCAATTTTCCCCTTAAAGTACGTACGATGTCTTTGCAAAATAGCACTTTACCAAACTGCTAAGAAGGATTTAGCACTTTCTGATTTAGATTTACGAGCTTGCCCTTCCTTCCCTCTCATATTTACGCTGTCCACTTCTCTCTCTCACTTTTTCTTCTACGACCTTCCTTCTCTCTTCCTTCTCTCACTTCTCTCCATCAGCTTCACAAAACCCAGAAACCAAATTAGGATTAAAAAAAACGAACCTTTAGTATCTAGGTGTGTGGCTTGAAATGCGAAGTCGAATTAAAAACTTGTTTTAAGTCAACTATAGTTCAACAATCACAATCAAAATTTCAGATTATCACTGATAAAGAAAAAGAAACCAGTTAATTAAGTCAATACCGGATTCTTCGTCATCACTAGATTCGCGACCATCGCAGCGTAAAGCAGAGCCCCATTGCATTTGATAACAAGTATTCTGCTCAATCACCTTTAATTCTCTGGTTGATCTTCGCCGTACACCGCCTTCAATCCCTGCAATTCCATCATGAACGTGTCACCATCGCCGTTTTATCTTTTCCTTCCTTTGAACCGTACTCCTCCCATATTTCTCGGCGTGTGCCCAATGCAGCCTCGCCACGACGGTGATGTGAGATCCAATCGTTAACCCACACGGCAAAACCAAGATCCGGCTCCGGTTCACGAACTCCGACCCGGCAACCAAAACCATATCCCGACATCTAAGTCTCTCTCACCTGACAATTCACTGTTCTGCTGTCACGTACATCAGGGGCATATTTGGAAGAATTTGGTGCAAACAGTCCACAAACTGTTAAGATCCGCAAGGTCGAAAATAAAATGCCATAAAACTAAGACATGGATGATTAAGTGATATCTTAGGCAAAAGACCCTTTTAAGAATACTATCACTATCTAACAATTTATAATATAAAAATTAAATAAGTAATAATGGATAATTCAATATTAAATAAATAAAAAAAATTATTAATATCCTTTTAATTTGAAATAATCAATACTATAATAACATAGGTACTTCTCCATATGTTGACACTTAAACTTTTGTGCATTTTAAAGCTGACACCTTATTTAAAATCTGAACCAATAAAATTAAATCAAAATAATACACCTCAGATTTTTTCTGCACACCTCATTAAAAAATTGAATCTAAAAACCAATCAAACCAATACATTAATACACATAAGCTTTAACAAAAAAAATGTTTTTTTAAATTAAAAAGCCAAAAATTTGCTATGCAATAAAAAAAACAATTTTCTCATATAAATTTTTTTTTTTTTTTATGATTCAGAGGTATATCTCAAGTCCATGGAGAGATCCAAACTAATCCCTTGGGGAGGTGCAACCCACATATATACCCTCTCTCCGGATGTTCAAATGGACCCTAAAGCATGAGCCCATATCCGTGTAAGTATCCAAGAAATGGTGAATGATGTTCCCAAAAACGTTAGAACCTAGGACTTTGACAAATTATGTCAAGAGTCTTTAGTCCTTCAAACCACTGGACCACCGTCACCCGGACAAATTTGTTCTTTAAAGACAAACGAGTTTATCTCTTCGTCTACCGTAAGATTCATCTTACTTTTTGTATTTATTTCACATGCATTATCGCCAACGACCATAACCACATTTATTTTCAGAGAAAATGTCGTTGATTACGACGATGGAGGTCTTCATGTTTGTGATGAAAATCATTGCACCGTACGATTTGATTGTGCATGTGAACTAGCTCGTGAATTTACATGTGGTTAAAGTGACCACCTGGTGGACTGACGATGCTAGCAGGTCCGGCCCAACAAAAATTGGGACCTTTGGACAAACAAATAATTTGGGCCCTTTTTTTAAGAACAAAAATAAATTGAGCCCCTTTTATTAAAAACAAAAAAATTTCGGACCCTTTTTATATGTAATTTTGTCTAAATTTTTTTAGACCCCTGGCTATGACACCTCTGCCACCCTATTTGGGCCGGGCCTAGAACGCGACGTTGACGATGCAACTAGGATGCGATGATTGTTGGGTCATATATTCTCAGAAAGGTGATCGATGAGGCGATAACTGCGAACATTATTTTGCGTGCACTTACAAATTACGGAGTTACGGTGGTGCTACCGGAGGTGAGTGGTGAGTTGGAGGAAGACACAGTCGATTGGTCCCAAATTTTTTTTTTTTTTTTAAGGATTAATTGGTCCCAATTTGAATGATAAGGTTGAGAGTTTCCGACTAACCAATTAAATATCATATATTTTATTCCTTTTTTGACGTCATATATTTTATTCATATTCAACACCATTAAAAATATAGGGTATGATTGGTAACAGCTGTAACTTTCAGTTTTATGCTGTGATTTTTTTGCTGCAAGTTTTTTAGCTATAGGATTTTGGCTGTAGCTTTTTAAAAAGTGAAAGAGAGGAAATATGGGTTATGGAAATATAGCTTTCTACAGCAAAAAAAAAATACAAAAGGCGGTAGGTTTAAAAATCTGTAAAAATCATGATTGGAAACAAAAATTAACTGTAGAAATAAATATGGTTGTGTGCAGCCTCTAAAGCTCCTTTCAATCAAGCCCATAACTACCGAAGGATAACAATAAAATTGGTTTCAATATTGCATAGCTCACAGAGATACCTAAAATATAGAGAACACGAAAGTTCACAAAATGAAGAAATGATTTGAAGTATATATTTATCATAATTTTAATCCCGTTAAATTTAAAGTAGATGTTGTATTAGGTTGTTTGTTGTTGGATACGGGGAACTGAAAATATGTTTGTGGTAATATTTTAGTCAAGATAATTTATCTAAGATAATGTCGAGAACATGAAGTGGATTAATATATGAATGTAGTGTAGAGACATACTTTTGTCTATGATAGAAATGATATGGACTAGGGATGGGCAAATGGTTATTTGGTTTGGTTCGGTTCGGTTATTTTGGTTTTCGGTTATGTCTTTTATTATCCATTCGGTTAGTAACAGTTTTCGGTTTGGTTTCGGTTCGGTTACTATTCGGTTCGGTTCGGTATGGTTATCAAAATTAATAACCGTTTGGTAACCGAAATCTTTTGGTTATTTTCGGTTAACCGAATGGTTTCGGTTATTTTCGGTTATTTTCGGTAAAATTTCAAATATTTTCAGTCGTTTTCGGTTATTTCGGTTAAATTTCAAAATATTTCGGTTATTTCGGTTACATTTCGAAATGTTTCGGTTATTTCGGTTAAATTTCGGAAATATTTCGGTTAGTTTCGGTTATTTCGGTTCGGTTATTTCGGTTATATTTCGCTTAATTAGAAGGATTAAACATAATTTTTTTTTTTTTTGATATCCATGGATACCCATTGGTTATCGGTTAATAACCATTTGGTTATCATAACCAATGGATATCAAAAATAAAAACCATTCGGTTATTATGAAATAACCATAACCTAACCGAACTATTAATTTTAGTTAGATTCGGTTCAGTTTCATTCGGTTCGGTTATTATGTCCATGCCTAATATGGATAACATTAACATCATGTGATGTGGGTGAGAGTATCAAGGTCGACGCTGGTGTTCGGATTTGATTATGGAAAAACTAAATTGAGAATCATTGTGAATTTGTAGCTTCATAGAATGTTCCATGTTTTTTTTTGTCACGAGAACGAAACTTTATCTCACAAATTTGAATATTACTTGCCGATCCAAAACAAATATGTCAGACCAAGTTAAGAGTCTAACAGCTCCGTTAGATAAATAGATGTAAGAAGATAATTAATAGACATAGTAGAAAAAGAAGATTTGATATAGAGATATTCAAAGAAAGGCATCTCCACGAATAATTTTTAGTTGTGGAGGTTAGATTAAAAATGTATCCTCAATTATTCATTGTTTAAACTTTGAAGTCCATCATTTGTCAGTCCTATTTTTTATTTCTCTCCTGAATAGGTTAGTGAACATAGCAACCTATTATAAATATTATGTAAAAAGATGGATGACTAAAACTATAAAAAAAAATATTTTAGCTCTGTAAAACAGTATCATATGTTTGAAGATTGAATTTAATTTTCGATGTTTATAGCAAACAAAAATAAAACAATGTGGAATATATGGTTGTAAATAAGAAAGGACAAAACACAACATTGATGGATACATCTGCAACGTATGCGCGGGTATTTACTTAGTTACATACAATACCATTAACCTAAAAACTATGTTATCAATGAATAAAACCGACGATACTTTTCACCAACAATGTTCATCCAAAATCAATGATACTATTCATCATCGGAGAACGTAATATTCGATACTTGTTTTTGTTAACACGCTAACAAAAATATTTAGTATTTGTTAACGTGCCAACAATAATATGTGATACTTGTGAAGGGATTTTAGCCTATTACCTTATGAACTATTCGTCTCCAGATTATTCATACATGAGGTATCGAACAATGCCAAAACCATCATGAACTACCTATAATTTTGAATTTACTACATGAAATTATGAAAATCAGTCAATTTCACCAAAACCGTTAACAGAATTTGTTTTCCGTTAACGGAATCTGACGTGGCTAACAGGTGGCTCAATGGTTTGATCTCGTTTGCGATTAAACCATATTTTTTTTAATTGCAAAGACCAAAACGACGTCGTTTTGGTCTTTCTGTGTTAAAATAATGTTTTGCACCCGTCGAGAATCAAACCTAGGTCTTTATCGTGACAGAATAAAATTCTACCACTAGACCGCTGGTACTTCATTGTACATTTAAACACATAACTATATATATATATATACGAAATCAAATTCCTCAAATCAATGTCTTCTTCCCCGATTCAATTTCTTCTTCTTCCTCGATTTGAAGGTGTGATGCTCAGAAAATTTAGCTTCAGATCCTCTCATCTCCCACTTTCTTCCCATTGCCGATGAAGCTCTGTGAAATCAGCAGCCTCGACCCACCTTCAAATCGGAGCCACCATGGCCACAATTTCGACCCAAAACGAGTCGACTCAGCAAACTCAGAAACCCGTGGGGTTTATGTGAGGGCTGCAAGCTCTGTGTATGTGAGGGCTGAAATTTCGACCCAGAACTAGTCGCATTCTCTTGGTCTGTGATCAAGGATACGATCACGCCGATGAATCTGTTCGGTTACGGGCTTGCGTTTTTGGATGTTGGGTATTACAACCATTGCAAGCTTCAGGCTTTGAAGGCTAAAGATGAATAGAAGAAGGTTCAAGAAAGTGATGAGGAAGCTGGGAAGCTTTTGGTGGAGGAGAGGGAAAGTGAAGTTGCAGGGAAATGAAACGAAACTCAAGATTTTGAGATCTGATTCTTGATCTAGTTCAAGAATGCGATTTCAGGGAAAAAGAGCTAAAGGGTAAAAGGATGATTTTTGGGAAGAGATTTTTTTGTTTAGGTGGATTTTGCTTCTTCATAGGTATGCCTACGTTTAAGTTATGATTACATAGTGATTGATAGGTACAAAGGGGTTTTTAGAGGTTTCTTGAATCTTTTTGAAACTCCATTGTATCTTCTTTTGAGTTTGTCTTTGTTTTCTTACCTTTTCTTCTTTATGAATCTATTATTATCTTTGTGGGTAAACAAATTGTTGTAGTAGTAACTTCTTCATATTTTGCTCATTGAGATTGTTACGATGCAATACTGAAATTCCTTTCTTGCTCTTTTTCTTCAATGAAACCAAGCTTGGATGCTTGAGGATCGCTAGAAGAAGAAATTGAATTGGGAAAGAAGAAATTGATTTGAGGAATTTGATTTTGTATATATATAGTTATGTGCTTGAATGTACAATGAAGTACCAGTGGTCTAGTGGTAGAATTTTATTCTGTCACGGTACAGAACAAGGTTCGATTCTCGGTGGGTGCAAAAAATTATTTTAACACAGTAAGACCAAAACGACGTCGTTTTGGTCTGTGCAATAAAAAACAAATTGGTTTATTCGCAAACCAGATCAAACAATTGAGCCACCTGTCAGCCACGTCAGATTCCGTTAACGGAAAACAAACTCTGTTTACGGTTTTGGTGAAATTGACTGATTTTCATAATTTCATGTAGTAAATTCAAAATTATAGGTAGTTCATGATGGTTTTGGCATTGTTCGATATCTCTTATATGAATAATCAGAAGACGAATAGTTCATGGGGAATAGGCTAAAATGTATTAACAATAATATATGATACTTGTAACGTAATAACAATAATATTTGATACTTGTTATTATTGTTAGCACACTAACAAGTAACATAATATTTGATAACAGTTTAACAAGTACCATATATTATTGCTAAGACGTTAATAAATATCGAATATTTTTGTTAACACGTTAACAAGTATCACATATTATTGTTACCATGCTAACATATTATATTAACATGTTATAGTATCAAATATTATTGTTACCACGCTAACAAGTATCAAATGAGACGTTAAGAAATATCATATATATATATATATATATTTATTTATTTATTACCAGAAGGTTTTGGGCCGAATCCTGTAATCCTCCAAGCCCGGAACCACAGGTTTACAACATGTAATATTAGTTCCGTTCCAACCGTCACTCAATCATGTAACTTTTAGACTTTGCCTAAAGTATTTTTTTGTCAAGCTAATGACATTTGGTATCATATATTTCAAATAATTAAGTATTTCGAATAATTAGGTTGAACAACTCCCGATTACGAATAAAGTATTTTTTTTTTCAGTCAAGCTAATGACATTTGGGCGATGATGATCTTGAGGAGGGAGAGATCCCATATTCAGTCAATATTCAAGTTGTAAGAGTCGGTAAATAAATTAGTCATTCATTTTAATTTAAGTGTTTTTTGTTGTCTCTATGTCAGTCTCAGTTTTCAGGTTTTTCAAGTCATTTTTTTATTCAAATAATATTTGAAGTTTTATAATGAGAAAGATCCAATTAGGAGCTGCAGAATGATCATAAAAAAGGGTTTTCTGCAAATAAACCATTCAAATAGATTTTTTTTGTAAGTTAACTCTTCACTTACAAAAAATGCAAGTCAACTTATGAAGTCCCAGTCAATCCGCTATATAACCCTCTGCTGTATCGATGACGTGGCAACGATAGACGTCATCTAAAATCTAGACAGAATATGAAACACACCGTTTAGGGTAGATAGAAAACGACAACAACTTAAATTTTTTTTTGTAGTTTTGAAACTTAAAAACGACATGAGAAGGAGAAGAAGAAACCCAAGTTTTATTAATATTAACTTAAAAATGAAAAAGAAATGAATTTTAATTTAAGTTATATTTAATTAAACCCAAAAGATGGATCGTTTCTGGATACAATGACGACGATCGGAGCACCAAAACCGGTGAATAAGAGATTACAGTAAAACGAGAACGAAAAAGAAAAATTAGGGTGTGATTTAAATCTATCCACGAGCAGCTTCAACCAAACTTCCGGCGGTTAGGAGAATAGAATCATTGTGGTAACGCCGGAGATTTCAGATCGAGAGACCGGAGTAACCGTCTCGAGCCTCCATCTCCGATCTCAACGGCAAACCTGATCCCCACTTCTCTTCTCCCGGAATCAGCGATAAACCGAGCCCATACGAAACTCATCACCGGCACCGCTCGTCGCCGTCTCCTCCGCAACGACGCTTCATCCTCACCACCGAAGCAACACGCCTATAATCTTTGATACGTGTTGATCCCGTGGATCACTAAGTGTGTTTAAGGAATGATTAGGAGATGAGAGGTGAGATTTTCGTTAATAGAGCAATTTAACCACATTCAAGACAGGTCGGGAGAAATATGAGTAGGCCGGGGCCGTGTTTCGTTTTATTGATGAGAGAGAAGTAAACGCTTTAGAATTACGAACTGGTTCCGAAGGATGTCCAGTTCGGCGTTCTAAAGTGTTGTCTTGTTACAAAGAGAGAGGTCGGGTAGCTTATGGTCTGTTCTAGAGTCAAAATCCCAGTCCCCCTCATTAATGACATATGAGGGGTATATATAGTCGGGGTCGGCTTCCTGCTCCCCGGGATCTCGGGCCACGTGTCGCCTGCGGCCTCTTTCGCGGGTAAAGTGGCCTAGGAGACGTGTCCCGGCTTTCGAGGAGAGAGGTCATGATGAGCTCGGCGTGGCGTGTTGCAGAGCAGTGCACTGTTTTACCAACTCTGCTCCACCTGCTCCTTCCTGTCCTTGTCAGCTCTGTAGAGTTGGTGGGACGTCGGGTCGAAGGCACATCCCTACGCGGGTAGGGTACTGCCTTACCAACTCCCACTCGCCTATTCTCCTGACACTCCCTGTTCTGGCGGGGCATCAGCGCGGGCCCGGGGTACGTTGCTTTCAGGTCGGCTACCGAGCTGAAGAGCGGTCTTGCAGGTCGGTGACATTAAGTCCGGTGACCGTACTGAAGAACGGCCTTTCCTAAGATGGGCCTAACTAATTGGGGGTGCTAGGCCCACCTCCAACAATAGGCCCTCCCCCAGTTCGGTATCGCGAGGCGAAGTGAGGGTGCCGAAGTTGATCTAATGTTAGTTCGGCGCATCTTAGGACGGTCCTTCCGGGCTCAACTGTGTGCCTTTTCCGAAAAACCCGTAGGAGGTTGGCGCGTGCTCACCACGTGGGACGACAAAGGATGCTTCGTTTTTCTCGTGGACTGCCCACGCGCGGCGTGTAAAAGACGCTTCGCGTTTATCGAGGCGTCCTTTGCTTTTTGGCGTGGGGAAACGAAGAGACGTCATCATTAGGTTTTTTGGGCAGCCGTGCTTCTTTTGACACGTGTCCAGGCGTCGCTTCACTGTCCCCCTTCCTCTATTTAAACCTTCTTCCTCCTACTGTTAAAACCTTCTGCGCATACTCTTAAGGTAACCTCCTTTCTCCGATTTCCTCCTTCTCTTCCTACTTTCTTCCTGTCTTTTCGATCTCCTCCTCTCCGTGCAATGGCTCCGATGTTAGACGGTATCAAAGTTGAGTCGAGCGAAGAATCGGCGTCCCGTGGTGGCGGTAACGATTCTCCGAGTTCCTCCGCCGGTGATTCCGAACATGCCTCTTCTCCGCGACAAGGGGCAGACAGTGGGGAACAGTTGGCCCCCTCGACTTCGGGGGCCGCCCCGTTGCTCCCGGGGACCCGTCTCCGGCCGAAGACGGTGGTTAGATCCTCTGGCGGTCGCGGTGTTGGCCAGGCTGAGGGTGGAACCGGGCGTCTGGGCGACCGTGGTGGCCGTCAGGGCGGCCGTGGAGGCGGAGCTCGAGTGGCCAGGGTGAGGTCCCCCCTGGTCCTCTACGAGCAGGGAGGGTCACCGACCTGGAGCACAGCGGAGTCGGTGACCCTCCTGGGGAATCTGTGTGGTTTTTCCGCCGGCGTTGAGCTCAGGGTACCCAGGGCGGAGGAGCGCCCGTGGACTCCTCGGCCGGGCTTCGTCTGCTTGTACGAGTCGTTCTTCCAGAAGTGCGGCTTGCGCCTTCCTCTCCCCGAGCTGTTCGTCCAGTATTGCCGGGCGCGGGGCTTGGCCTTCTCGCAGGTCTGCCCGTCCACGGTCCAGGGGATGATCGTGCTGCTGACCCTAGGGCACGAATGCGACGTGGAGGTGACGTTGCCTATGTTCGAGGCGTTCACCCAGCAGAAGGCAAACCCCGGGATTCCTGGGACCTTCTATGCTGCTTTCAAGCCCGCGGCGAACGTTCTGGAGGCACCCAGCTCGGGGTCTAGGGCGAGCAAGCTATCGAAGGTCGAGGACTGGTCTCGCAGCTACTTCTACGTCCGGGCTACCGCCGTGGCTGGGCTCGATCCGTTGGCGAGATACACCCGGGATTGGAATTTTTCCCCGGGTAGGGATTTGCAGGTCGAGCTGACTTCTCCTCTTTGGTTGTCTGACTGATGATTTTTTTGTCTTGTTCTTCAGGCCCTCACTCCTCCAGATTCAAGCTACCGGACTACGCAGGTCTACTTGTCGTGCTCAGGACAGTGCGTCAGAGAGAGTGGAAGTCCTTCACCGCTGCGAGAATCGAAGCTGCAATGACCGGAGGTTGTTTTTTTTTTTTTTTTTTTTTTTTTTTTTTTTTTTTTTTTTTTTTTTTTTTTTTGCCGAATTAACGGTTCTTCCTTCGCAGGTAGAGCGAGGTTTGCCAATCCGCAGTACGCGGACTCGTTTGTTGCACCGCCGCCGCCGATACCCGAGGTGCCGGTCAGCCGAGACCCGGCACCACGGGTTGCGGGGGATACCTCCGCGGCGACTCCATCGAAGAGGAGGGAAGACCGGGCTGCCGGTGGGGAGACCGGCAGAAAGAAGAGGAGGACGGGAGAGTCATCTTCCGGGGGTCGGGAGGTCATCCGGCCTACACTGCCCGGGCCGGAGCCCGAGGTGCCTTTGGCCGTCGTGCCGGCAGGGGGGGTCGATGAGACCCGGGCTCGAGGGGGCGATGGGGTCGGCGAGACGACCGTCGTCGCGGAGGATCTTGCTGCTGTGCAGGAGGCCGAGGGTCGCAGCGCCGAAGTGGGCGGCGCCTCGGGAGGTTCCGACGATGGGCCTCGGGACTACAGCTTCTCCTTTACCCACGAGGATGGAAGCAACCAGGTAATCGTCGATCCGGACGAGTGCGCCGAGCTGGCGCAGGCCATGATGTTCGGGCGGAGGTACCCGCACTTCGTCCCGCTGGAGATGGCGGAGTCCGACACCTTCCGTCAGGTGGCGCGATCCGCAGCTCGGGTAAGCTTCTGCTCTGGTCTAACTGCTTTTAGCTAGACTTGTTGCGCGTCTTTGTTAACAATTTGTTTAATGCAGACGATGGCCCTTAGTGCCTTTCTGGCGGAGGCCTACGAGAAGAGGCTCGCCGAGCAGGCCGCCTCGATTAACTTCCTCCGGGAGTGCCGGGAATCCAGCTCGCAGATCCAGTCTACCCGTCTCCACGGGCTTGAGAAGGAGCTGAGAGATGAGAAGGCCCGATCTGCGGCGCTGGAAGAGGAGGCGGTGCGGTTAAGAGCCCGGGCGGTCGAGGTGGCCAGTCTGCAGTCTGCACTAGAGGCCGAGAGGGACCGTGCTGCAGCTGGGTGGGATCGGGCGTCGGGGCTCGAGGAGGAGAACAGGCTCCTGAAGGGGGAGCGGGAGACACTCCGCTCCAGGGTGAAGGGGCTGGAATCCGCCATAGGCCGGGCTAAGGTGGCCGTGGCTGCGGAGAGCGATCGGGTGTCAGCTCGGTGGGAAG
Organism: Eutrema japonicum; assembly: GCA_030161315.1. Lineage (NCBI taxonomy): Eukaryota > Viridiplantae > Streptophyta > Magnoliopsida > Brassicales > Brassicaceae > Eutrema > Eutrema japonicum. The sequence goes on from BSQW01000006.1 coordinate 11,011,154, forward strand.
CGCGGAACCGGAAGTGGTCCGCGAAGATGGAGAAGATCCGCGCCCACCTGGACGGGCGCCGCCGGGCCTTAGAGCCTCACCTTCTGTACAGCCAGGTGACCGGCGTAAAGGCCTGCCTCAAGAGGATGGAAGCAGAGGACGGGGTGTCGGTGCCGTTCTACCGGTATCAGAAGCTGGACGAGGACGAGGCGGCATTCGGTGCCGTACTGGACGGGATGGACTTTCCGGATTTGACCCCGGAGGATCTGGAAATCCCTCTGGACCGTGCTCACGGCGTTCTGCTTGAGCACATTATACCTGTCGCTCCTTCTAGCACCCCCGTGGTGGATCTGACCTTGGAGGCTCCGCTGGCTGCTGAGGACGTTCTTGCGGTCGCTGAGACCGTCCAAGCAGATCCCTCGATCCCGTCTGCTGACGAGGGAGTCCCCGAAGCTGCTGGGATTGTGCAAGCAGATCCCTCGGTCCTGTCTGCCGCTGAGGCCGATACGGACGCGCCGTCCGGTGAGACCGGAACCGACGTGCCACCCGGTGGAGTCGTGGTTGAGGAAGAGGGGTCTGGGCAGCCCTTCCTTGGTGAGTACGGGACCAACGCGAGGATGGTGGCCCCGGCTGATTTAGATGGTACCCGTGCTGACGGGAGGGAAGACCGACCGGCCGATGCGGCCTTGTAAAAACTTTTTTCCTTTTTGTTCTTTTTGTAGACTGGGCCGTAGGCCGTTTCTTTTTGTAAGGACTGGGCCGTAGGCCGTTTATGCAAAGAGCAGGCCGTTGGCCCCTCTCTTTTTTGTAAGTGCCGTTTCGAGGCTTTTGTAACGACTAGGCCGTGGGCCATTTTTATAATAAACGAGGCCGTTGGCCCTTTTGTATAATGAAAGAGGCCGTTGGCCCCCTTTTTTTGTGTAAATGCCATTTCGAGGCTTTTTTGATCGGTAGAGTAGGTCGTAAACCGTACTCTGTCAAGTAAGCAGGTCGTGGACCGTGCTCTTGTATTGGGTGCGAGGTAATCTCGGCTTAAGGCACTTATTGCTTGTGTACCTTGTTTTTTTGGTGCGGGTAGCGAGCCCGGCTTAGAGACACTTAATGCTTGTGTGTCTAGTAGAGGTGCGAGCCCTGGGGCCCGGCTTTGGCACTTATAACTTGTGTGCCGGGGAGAGCGAGCACCGGAGCTCGGTCCCCTTTTTTTTTTGTAGTGCGAGCGTTTGGAGCTCGGTTTTTTTTTTTTTGTAGTGCGAGCGTTTGGAGCTCGGCTTTTTTTTTTTTGTAGTGCGAGCGTTTGGAGCTCGGCTTTTTTTTTTTTTTTTTTTTTTTTGTAGTGCGAGCGTTTGGAGCTCGGCTTTTTTTTTTTTTTTTTTTTTTTTTTTTTGTAGTGCGTGCGTTTGGGGCTCGGCTTTTTTTTTTTTTTTTTTTTTTTTTTTGTAGTGCGAGCGTTTGAAGCTCGGGAGCGTTTGAGCGTTTGGAGCTCGGCTCTTGTGCGCAGGTCGGGGACCGTTTTCCTTTGTCTAAAAGGTTTTATTAGATTAATAGCTGAGCCCTGGTTAGGGGTTGCCTACGTACCCTTTAGTAGAAGGGATCAAGCCAATCGTAGTTCGTTTGTTTACAAAAGCGGAGAGCGGATTGGAGGCCGGGGGCTTAATAGTAGAACCGTTTGAGGTTGATCGAGTTCCATGAGCGCGGGATGGCGTCGCCGTTCATCGTGGCTAGCTCGTAGACGCCTGGTTTTACGACCTTGGAGATGAGGTAGGGGCCCTCCCAATTGGCACCCAGCTTGCCTGCGTTTAGCTCGGCGGTGTTTTCGAAGACCTTGCGGAGGACCAGGTCGCCCTCGGCGAAGAACCGGCCTCGAACCTTCTTGTTGTAATATTTGGAGGCGAGCTGCTGGTAGTTCTGGATTCGGAGTAGGGAATGGTCCCGTTGCTCTTCAAGGAAATCCAGCTCGCTGAGTAGGACGGCGTTGTTCAGTGCGGGTTGCTGGGTGAGCATAGCGCGGCGAGGAGTGGGGAGCCCGACTTCGGATGGGGCCATTGCTTCCATGCCGTGGGAGAGGTTGAACGGTGTTTGGCCAGTCGATGTCTTTGGTGTTGTGCGGTGGGACCAGAGGACTCCATCGAGCTCGTCGGCCCAGGACCCTTTCTTGTCGTCTAGTCGCTTTTTGAGGCCGTCGAGGATGGTCTTGTTGGTGGCCTCGGCTTGTCCGTTCCCCTGGGGGTACCTCGGAGTGGACTTACTTAGTCTGATTTTCCACTTCGCGCAGAAATCTTCGAAGAGGGCCGATGTGAACTGGGCACCGTTGTCGGTGACGATCTCGTACGGGAGCCCGTGTCGGCAGATGATGAACTTCCAGACGAACTTTCGGACGTCCTCTGCCTTGATCTTGGCGTATGATTCGGCCTCGACCCACTTGGTGAAGTAATCGGTCATGACTAAGAGGAAGCGCTTTTGGCGAGATCGGGGAAGGGGCCCGACTATGTCCATGGCCCATCGCATGAAGGGGTAGGGTGCCACCGCAGTGGTGAGGAGCTCGGTTGGACTATGAATGAGGGGGCCGTGGCGCTGGCACTTCTCGCACCGGGCTGCGAATTTGTCGCAGTCTTGGAGCATTGTCGGCCAGTAGTGGCCTTGGTTTCGTATTCTCAGGGCGAGAGCCCGGCCACCGGAATGGTTGCCGTCGGCGCCCTCGTGCATTTCCTTCATCACGTCGATGGTTTCCTGCCCGTGGAGGCAGGCGAGCAGGGTTCCCGAGGCGCTCCATCGGAACAGATTGCCGTCCAGCATCGTATATTGGGCGCACTTTTTCCTTAGCCGTCGGGCGGCCCACCGGTCTGGGGGGCGAATGCCGTCTGCGATGTATAGCAGTAGGTCGACTCGCCAGTCTGGCAGTTCGGGCTCGACCGGGGGTAGTGGTAGAACTTCGGGAGGTGGTGCTTCTTCGTCCGCGGCCTGGGGGTTGATCAAGTAGGCCCCCTTTGGCAGCTCGATGCTGGGGAAATCGATGCTATCGACCGGGATCACTCGTTGTTGGGCCGGGGCCGAGGTGGATGCTAGCGCGGCGAGGGCATCTGCGGAAGTGTTATCGCCTCGGGGAATCTTTGTCAGGGTGAACTCGGCGAAGTCTGCGGCCAAGCCTTGGGTCACCGTGAGGTAGGCATCCATGCGATCGTTCTTGGTCTCGTACTCCCCGCTGAACTGATTGGCGACGAGCTGGGAGTCGCAGTAAGCCCGGATTTTCTTCGCACCGACCTCCTTTGCTAGGCGCAGACCGGCGATCAGAGCTTCGTACTCGGCCTCGTTGTTTGATGCCGGGAAGGCCAGGCGGAAAGACTGCTCGAGGATCTCCTTGGTCGGGGATTCGAGGCGTATGCCGACGCCGGACCCGTGTTTGGAGGCCGATCCGTCGACATGCAGAGTCCATACTTCGGGCACCTCGCTGACTGTCAGCTCGGGTGTCAACTCGACTAGGAAATCGGCCAGGGCCTGAGATTTGATCGCGGTCCGACCTCGGTACTCGATTTCATATTCGCTCAGCTCAACGGCCCACTTCATTATCCGGCCTGATCGGCTCGGGCTGTGGAGGATGTTTCTGAGGGGGTAGGTGCTTAGGACGGCAATCGCGTGGGATTGAAAATAAGGCCGGAGCTTCCTAGCTGCGACGACCACTGCCAGGGCGAGCTTCTCCAGAGTCGGGTACCTGCTCTCCGCGTCGTCGAGCGACTTGCTGATGTAGGAGATGGGTTTTTGGTCACCCCGGTCTTCCCGCACTAGTACGCCGCTGACCGCTGACGTGGAGATGGCGACGTAGAGGTAGAGGAATTCGCCTTCTTCTGGCTTGGACAGGACGGGGGGAGTGGATATGTACTCCTTCAGCTGTCGGAGGGCGTCCTCGCATTTGTCGTCCCACTCAAACCGCTTGTTAGCCCGGAGTAGTTGGTAGAACGGGAGACACTTGTCGGTAGAGCGGGAGATGAATCGATTTAGTGCGGCGATTCTCCCGGTGAGTCGTTGTACTTGACGCGTGCTCTCCGGGGACTTGAGCTCAATGATAGCTCGGATCTGCTTGGGGTCGGCCTCGATCCCGCGCTGGGTGATGATGTACCCGAGGAATTCGCCCGATGTGACGCCGAAGGAACACTTGGCCGGGTTCAGCTTCATGTTGTATTCGTTCAGCGTGCGGAAGCATGACCGGAGGTGTGTGACGTGGTCGGTTGCCACCAGAGACTTTACCAGCATGTCATCTATGTATACCTCCATAGTGCGGCCGATTTGGTCGGCGAACATCCGGTTGACGAGCCGTTGGTAGGTGGCCCCGGCGTTTTTTAGTCCGAAGGGCATTACTTTGTAGCAGTTAATGCCTCGGTCCGTGATGAACGCGGTCTTCTCCTGATCATCAGGGTGCATGGGGATTTGGTTATACCCCGAGAAGGCATCCATGAAGGAGAGGAGCTCGTTTCCCGCGGTGGCTTCAACGACCTGGTCGATTCGGGGGAGGGGGAAGCTGTCCTTAGGGCATGCCTTATTGAGGTCGGTGAAATCCACGCAGACCCTCCATTTTCCGTTCTTCTTCTTGACTACCACTGGGTTGGCTAACCAGTCCGGGTATTTCACCTCGGTGATCGAGCCGGCCGCGGTGAGCCTCTCTACCTCATCATTGACCGCTTGGGCGCGCTCCGGGCCAAGCTTCCGCCGCTTCTGCTTGACCGGCCTGCAGGTTGGATCCACGTTGAGCTCGTGGCTGCACGTGTACGGGTCAATGCCGGGCAGGTCGCCAGTTGACCAGGCGAAGGTGGAGACGTTCTGCCCTAGGAACTCGACCAGCTCTTGCTTGATGCTTTCGTCGAGGTCGGTGCCGATGCCGACGCAGCGGGCGGGGTCGCGTGGGTCGATGTTGACCTGGGTGACAAGGTCCCGCCCGGGAAGATCCTGGGCGCCGAGCTCGCCGGGCTGAAGCGCATTGATGGCCAAGCAGGCCGGCGCGGCGCGGCGCAGCTTGTGCTCGATGGCGAAGCAGGCGCGGGAGACCCTCTGGTTACTCCTAAGAGTGTATGTGCCGGCCTGGTTGGGGAACTTGAGGCACTGATGGTACGTCGACGTGACCGCCTTCATCGAGTGCAGCCAGGGGGTTCCGAGGATGATGTTGTAGATCGGGGTGGTGTCGAAGACCACGAACTTGACGATTTTCGTGACCCGACCTACGTAGACCGGTAATTCGATGGTGCCGATTCCGTTGACGGTGTCCCCGGCGAAGCCGGTTAGCGGGATGGAGTGCGGCTTGATCTCGACCCCGTTCAGGTTCATCCTGGCGAGGGTATCCTTGAAGATGAGGTCGACCGAGCTGCCCGTATCGACGAGGACTCGGTTAACGTCGCAGTCGGCTACGCGGACTTGTACGACGAGGGGGTCGTTGTGGGGCTGGTGGACCCCGGCCGCATCGGCCTCAGTGAAACATATCCCCCTCTTGCTCGTGTCCTGGGCGTCGATCTCCGGCCCGGAGTGCCACTTCAGGGATGCGTCGGTCCTCCTCTCGTGACGCTTGATGGACCGCACTGAGTCGTTGCACGAGAGGAGACCTCCCATGATCATCCCTATCAGAGTGCGGGCCGGGGGAGGCGATCTACCTGTTTCCCGGTCTCGCGAGGGAGATCGTCGCCGCCGGTCGTCGTTCTGGGCGCGGTGGTAGGGCCTAGTCCGGTTATCCGCGCGACCTTGGTTGTCGCGGGGTTGATCGTGATCGCCGTCCCGAGCATGCGGTCGCAGCCGCTCTGGGACGCTGATTTCTCCCCGCTGAAATTGCTTCAGCAGGACCTCTTGAAGGGCGCGGCAGTGAGAGGTCGGATGCCCCTTTCGCCGGTGGAAGTCGCAGAAGGCCGTCCTGTCGTATGGCTCATCTGGTCGGAACTCCCTATCGCTCGGCTCGTCGGGACGCCGATCCTGCTGGCGGGGATCCCGTACGTATTTGTTCCAAGGCAACCCTGGGGCGGGGGTGGGGGGAAGTACGGGATCGTGTAGGCGGAGGCCGGAGGGCGGTCCGTTGACAAGGAATGCAGCGGCCTGCTTTCCCTTGCTGCGATGGTACTCGTCGTCGTAATGTTGACGGGGCTCCTGATACCTTTCCTGGGGCCGCTCCTTTGGGGCCGGGGCCTTGTGAGAGGCACTGTTTCTTGATTCAGCCGCCTTCTCTTCCTCGAGCTCAACGAAGAGTCCAGCGCGGTGCAAGGCGTCTTCCAGCGAGCGCGGCCTGTTGAGCTTCATATCGTCCTTGAAGGCCGAATCGGCCCGCAGTCCTTTTCTCAGAGCGGGGAGCGCTGACTCGTCAGTCACGTTGCTCTGGGAGGCCGTGGCCTTGAAGCGCTCGATGAAGGACCTGAGCGACTCCTTTGCTCCCTGATTCATTGCCCAGAGGTCCGCGCTGGATGCGGACTGGCGGATGTAGATGGAGTAATGCTCGAGGAAGGTGGTCGACAGGTCCCTGAAGCTGTCGATGGAGTGCGTCTTTAGCCGAGAGAACCATGTGAGGGCCGGGCCGGTGAGGTTTTCCACGAAAAACTGGCAGTGAGCGGCTTCGCGCTCGTCTGGTGAGAAGTGGGCGCGACCCATGGCGATGGTGAACGCCGTGAGATACTGGGCCGGGTCGGTGGTGCCCGCGTAGGGCTGTAGCTTGAGCTTTCCGAGGTGCTGGAGTGGGACGGAGGCGATCCGGCGGGTGAACGGCGTGTTCTGCGTCTCTCTGAGGACGCGATCGATTTCTGGGGCCGCGCTGGTGGCTTGGTGGATTTTGGAGGACATCGCACGGATGGTCTCCTTCATAGCCTCGAACTCCGCGTCTCTTGAGCGCTCCGCGCTGGATCGGAGATGGTGGGCTTCGTCGCCCGGGTGGCTTCCTATGGCCGGGACGAAACGTCCGTCCGGCCTTTCGGATCCAGACGGCGAGTCGCTCGGTCGGCTTGTCCGGAAGCGGGGGGTTTCTTCCCGAGAGACCGGTTCTCTGGGATGGACGTCGGGGGACCCGACATTGTCCGACCGGTCACGGGAGGCCCCTAACGTGGCGAACCGCTGGTCGGTGGCTCGCGTTAGCTCATCGATCCGGGCGAGCAGGGTCTGCATCATGACGGACGGCGTGGGCTGGTCTTCCGGTGCTCGTGGCGCGTTGTGGGCGGCGGAGCCGTCGGAATGGGCGGGTGCTGACGCCGGGGGCGGGGCCCTGGAGAATTGCTCTCGAGGAATCGCCTGATCGGCAGCTGCTTGGGCTGATGACGGAATGGTCGCTGTCGTTCGAGTCGTTGGCGGGGCCGTTGTCGGGGCCTGGGCCGTTGTTTGGGCCGGAGTGTCCTGGTCTGACAACACTCTTGGGGTCGGGATTGCCATCGTTGCTTCGGTCGTGTCGGTGGTTGAACTGCTCCTTGCGTGTAGAAGAATCTCTCCCCTCCTTCTAGCGCCAATTGTTGATCCTGTGGATCACTAAGTGTGTTTAAGGAATGATTAGGAGATGGGAGGTGAGATTTTCGTTAATAGAGCAATTTAACCACATTCAAGACAGGTCGGGAGAAATATGAGTAGGCCGGGGCCGTGTTTCGTTTTATTGATGAGAGAGAAGTAAACGCTTTAGAATTACGAACTGGTTCCGAAGGATGTCCAGTTCGGCGTTCTAAAGTGTTGTCTTGTTACAAAGAGAGAGGTCGGGTAGCTTATGGTCTGTTCTAGAGTCAAAATCCCAGTCCCCCTCATTAATGACATATGAGGGGTATATATAGTCGGGGTCGGCTTCCTGCTCCCCGGGATCTCGGGCCACGTGTCGCCTGCGGCCTCTTTCGCGGGTAAAGTGGCCTAGGAGACGTGTCCCGGCTTTCGAGGAGAGAGGTCATGATGAGCTCGGCGTGGCGTGTTGCAGAGCAGTGCACTGTTTTACCAACTCTGCTCCACCTGCTCCTTCCTGTCCTTGTCAGCTCTGTAGAGTTGGTGGGACGTCGGGTCGAAGGCACATCCCTACGCGGGTAGGGTACTGCCTTACCAACTCCCACTCGCCTATTCTCCTGACACTCCCTGTTCTGGCGGGGCATCAGCGCGGGCCCGGGGTACGTTGCTTTCAGGTCGGCTACCGAGCTGAAGAGCGGTCTTGCAGGTCGGTGACATTAAGTCCGGTGACCGTACTGAAGAACGGCCTTTCCTAAGATGGGCCTAACTAATTGGGGGTGCTAGGCCCACCTCCAACAATACGGTATTGTTCACACAATCCTCAACTAATCGCATCTTCCCCATTAATCAACTTAAATCCTTAATCAAAAATCTTCCAGTCAAAACCCTAGCCGTCAAAGACACAATCATAGATTTCGGCAAGCACAAAGGCAAAATTGCTTGGTTCTTTGCCTTTTTATTACCTCTAATGGGTCTGTACAGTGGCGGAGCCACGTTAGATGGGATGGGGGCAGCTGCCCCTATATAAAAATATTAATTAGTGTAAATTTTTAAAGATAATAATTATTGTCCCTATATCAAATGATATATTTGTTCTCATTAATTTTTTTCTTTTGTTCAGTTACTTTATTTGATTATTTTTTATATATAATTGAAATGTATCCATCCAAATTTGATGGCCAAATAGATTTACTTACCTTTTTTTTCTTAAAATCACTTATATTCATTTATGAATTTTAGACGTTTCGTTAATAAGTATGTACACAAACCAACCATAATATTAGCATATGTAAAAAACTTAACCTTACTAACACTTTTCTTTTTTACACTTTTATGCAAAACTTACAAAAATTTAATTCTAAATCTTTTAAACGAATTGACGCAGTTAAATTTATGAAATCATGTTCTCTGTAAGACTAATTATTTTTGTAAACTACATGATAATAACTTTCTACAAAAATAATTAAAAATGCTTTGAAACTATTCATCATATATACGTTAATATATTAGCTTGTTTGATAAATATGGTAACTAACTAACCAAAATACAACAAATAAATATCAAAATTTTGAATTTTTTTGGGGTAAAATTTGGTTTTGGTAATTCTCTAGAAAAAATTTAAAAGCAAGGTTTAAAATATATATAATGCATTTGTAATTTTTTTATTTTATCAATGTTTTAAGACGATATTATTTTTATTTTTTTTGGTAATGTCTTAATTTTAATATATTTTTGCCCCCAGTTAAAATTATTTCTGGTTCCGCCACTGCGTCTGTATGAATCTTCACGCTGGAGATTCTGAGTATTGGGCAAAGCTTGCAGATGAAGTGCTCGAGGACGAAGTTTAGAACTGAGTGGGTATTTGCAGAGAAAATTCTCCGTGGAAGTGATAAGAGCATGAGGGCTTTGACTTATGTGAAGAAGAAGAACAGATAACAAAATAGAGAGGATGAGGCGGAGAGATTAGATTATCGCGAAGGAGGAGAAGAAACAATTTTTTTCTTTTCTTTTTCATTTTTATAATTTTAATTATTATTATAATCAATTGATTATAATATTTTTGCAAACTAACATGTTTTTGGATTTTGAGATATATCCAAAACGCTGGTTTTAATCTTCGTAACCGATTTAACGGAGCGGGTTGACTGGGACTTCATAGGTTGATTTGTATTTTTCGTAAATAGAGGGTTAACTTGCAAAAAAAGTCCACTTAAAGAGTTTATTTGCAGAAAACCCTTAAAAAAAACTTCAAATATTAAAGTAACTCATACAGCCTTTTTTTTTTTTAATAAACCTTATCTTATATCTCAAATACGCATGTATAACTTAAATATAATAAGCTCATACAATCATATATTCATATAATCATATTGCAATCTAATATCTTATGCAACAGAAATGAAACACGAAAACACCAATCATAGTTTCTAAAAACAAACAAAAAAACACAAATAGTCTCTTCTTTTTCAAGTGAGTGAGAAAAAAAAAAAAAAATTAAGCAACACAAAAAAAAAGGTTTGGTTTGGATAAGAACTCTCCTAATTCGATTGGTTCTACTTCCTCTCCAAATCCCAACCTCTAATTTATCATCCTCTTGAGTTTTTGTCCTCAATTATATGAAATAGTTTCTGTTACCTTCGTCCCAAGTCTCTTCGTCTCCTCAAGTTGGTGAGATTTCTCTCAGAGATTCTTGTCCTTTACACATGTACGTATGTCTGTAGAACTGCTCATATGTATATATTGATATTGTCTTTGCTCTGTTCTCCCTGATCTCAGCAGATATTTATAAGAGATAAGCTAGAATAAGAGATGGAGATCACTAACGTGAACGAGTATGAAGCCATTGCTAAGGAAAAATTACCAAAGATGGTCTACGATTACTACGCTTCTGGCGCAGAAGACCAGTGGACTCTTCAAGAGAACCGAAATGCGTTCTCTAGAATCTTGTGAGCTTCTGATGAAAGTTAACTCTTATCAACTGTTATGCAGCTTATGCTTCAGCAAGAAAGATCCTCTGACCAAACCAAATCTTCTCTCTCTCTCTTGTAATTGAGGTTTCGGCCTCGTATTCTGATTGACGTAAGCAAGATTGATATGACTACAACTGTCTTGGGATTCAAAATTTCTATGCCCATCATGGTTGCTCCAACTGCTATGCAGAAGATGGCGCATCCCGAAGGTAAGAAATCAAAAACAGAATAGAGTGTAAGAAAACAGAGTGGAAAACAGAGCATTATGGTTTCTGATCTATGATTTTACTGTAATGTTCAGGTGAGTATGCTACGGCTAGAGCTGCATCCGCTGCTGGAACTATCATGGTTTGTCTCTGAACATTTATTCTTCGGACAATAACAATTTGAAAGTTGCAACATAACAAAGCTCTTGTTGCAGACACTATCTTCATGGGCAACTTCTAGCGTTGAAGAGGTTGCTTCAACAGGACCCGGAATCCGATTTTTCCAGCTCTATGTAAGCTCCGTCGTGCGCTATATTACTCGCTCATGAATCAAGAAGCTTCAACATTTAGTTTTTTTTTTTTATAGGTCTACAAGGACAGGAACGTGGTTGCTCAGCTTGTGAGAAGAGCAGAGAGAGCCGGATTCAAAGCAATCGCTCTCACTGTCGATACACCGAGGCTTGGTCGCAGAGAATCTGATATTAAGAACAGGTTTACCTTGCCACCTTACTTGACTTTGAAGAATTTTGAAGGTCTTGACCTCGGCAAGATGGATATGGTATCAACATCGATCTTTGATCATATATGTAATTTCCAAATGATTTGGCACTTTACTAAACATTTATCGGTGGACTATGTAGGCAAATGACTCAGGGCTAGCATCTTACGTGGCTGGACAAATCGATCGTACCTTGAGCTGGAAGGTAAAGCAAATACAAATCAATGAATTGGAGACTATTACAGAATCGAAAAATAAAGAAAAAAACTTCTTGTGATTGATTTTCTTTGGGATACAGGATGTGAAATGGCTTCAGACAATCACAAAGCTGCCTATTCTTGTTAAAGGTGTGCTCACAGCTGAGGATGGTGAGAAAACCCTAAACTCAACAACACTAAACTCTCTTCATCTTCATGACTAGTTTCATGTGTCATTACTCTACATTTTGTGGAAAAAAGTGTATGTAACTTTCTTCGTCTGCCAGCTAAGATGTCGGTACAAGCAGGAGCAGCCGGTATTATCGTGTCTAACCACGGTGCTCGTCAGCTTGATTACGTCCCAGCCACAATCATAGCCCTTGAAGAGGTTAATTAGTAACTACAAAACAAAACTTCTTAATTTTTCCAACTTTATGAAGTTTGTTATTACAATTTAACTCTTGATGACTCTGTTATTATGGTTCTCAGGTTGTTAAAGCAGCTCAGGGAAGGATTCCGGTGTTCTTAGACGGTGGAGTTCGCCGTGGAACCGATGTCTTCAAAGCACTTGCGCTTGGAGCCTCAGGCATATTCGTAAGTGGCAATAGTTTCTTGCAACACAAGAAATCATTTGCCTCATTATTCGTTCTTATAAGTCTTTTAATTGTGAAACAGATCGGACGTCCAGTGGTGTTCTCGTTGGCGGCGGAAGGAGAGGCAGGAGTGAAAAAAGTGCTTCAGATGATGAGAGAAGAGTTCGAACTCACAATGGCATTAAGTGGATGCACTTGTTTAAAGGAGATCACACGTAACCACATTGTCACCGATTGGGATGCTCCTCAGACACGTTTAGTCCCAAAGCTGTAGATACATATACCAACAAAAATAAAACTCTGTGTCCGTATGTATTGTCTTCTTCGTCGTCTATCCTTTGATTTGTATGTATATTTCAATGGCTATCGCTACTCTTCTGCCTTTTCTTTTCTCTCTGCGTATCTTTTGTTAATTCCCTTGATAGTCTACTATTATGTCGTTTTTTTTGTGTGTGTTTACTTTAATTATTAATTTGGTTCAAACCTCATCATTTGTAATTGTAATTTTTTTATAACACCGATTTATTATTCTATTATAAATTATGAGAACTATTACATTACATCGACGATTATACGACGGACAATTCTATTGCTTTATGTAATTGTAATCTTTAATTTTATGTTTTTTTGGGGTAAGAAAACGTTTTTCTTTTTCGAAAATATAAAATCATTCCCGCTCTCGTTGATTTATTATTTTATGTATACAAGAAAATCATGTCCCCTTAATTACCTACTAAACGATATTGCAAAATTTCGGTAATTGACAATATGACATGGAGACGAATTTTGCGGCGAATATATATATCTTGAGTTTTTTTTTTTTTTTGGGGTCGGAGCGAATATCTTTAGTTTAACATCATACTATTATTTGTGAAGTCATAATCTTACGTGGCGGCCTCATATCGATTCTCGGTTAGTCGACCAATTTCCATATTATGTGTCATATTTTCATTCGTTCGTATTTTGATGATGTGTCTTTTTCACTTAAATCAGACCATGTCTCGGTTTAACTTACCCATTTGGTTTATTTCAATTTTCATATCTTAATATTGGATTCTCGGTTGGCCTTTTTTTTTTTAAAAGAAACTGGGGGCTCAATCCGTCTTCAAATCGGAAAAGATGAATTATGTCCTAAACCAAACCGATCGTTAGGTCTCATACCAACCCGGTCGGATAGTAATCGACACTCAAATTTGTAGAACAAAAAAAAAAGTTATCGGAACCGCTAAATAATGTATAATAAACCGAACAAAAACTGCATATGCATCTAGACCAATCCACGAGCAAACTGATTTAGTAAAACCGATATTGGATTTATCGTGTGGTTCGGTTCTAGATTTAAATATGGTTTTCCAATTGTGTGTTGGTAATACCCTTGATTTTGATTAATCCTCTAATTCGATGTCCATTTTTTTAGAAACCGATATCAGATTAATCGTATAGTTCGGTTTCAGAACTAGAACCGGTAAACCCTAATAATTAAAACCCTAGCGATACCGATTTATAGTCTTCGGCCGCAAACAATTAACCTAATATTTTGCTTTTTCTTAAACTCCTATATATTAGAGTTTTTTTTTTCAAACACCCTAAATTACTTGAGCCGCACCTTCTGAGCTCTACTATCATGGCATAAAAGTATTCTCCATGAATTTTTTATGAAAAACTTTTGTTGATGCTCATCTTATTCCAGCTTACACCGACGATATTGTCTTAATCCTCGGCTCGCCATCTTTCTTCTCTTCAAACAGTTCAACGTCCCACGAAGATTTGGTTAGTGCCGTCTGTTCGAGCCTCATGATCATGGTAAAACCATTGAAGAAATCAACCAAGTCCTGAGAAGGATCCCAATTGATACTTGTGTCATCAATGCCATCAAATATGTTCATGTTTCAGGGTAAACCCCAAAGTTCAATTCCTCGATCTTCGTTTGATTTCTCTGATTAGAGAAAAGACGTTAATATTGAATGAAGACATTAATTTATGATATGGTAATTTCACGTATTGAATGAAAACACGTTATGGACCTACATGTTGTAAAAGGGAAAAAGTATCTTATTTAGGAATGGCAGAGTCTTGGCAGAGTCTTGCCTAAATATGGTAATATGGTCCAGTAGCACTTAACTAAATGTACAATGCATGGATCTTTCGAAGCAAATAAACTTGAAGTAATGATCCATGCGTTGTACATTTAGTTAAGTGCTACTGGACCTACATGTTGGATAGCACAGGGTTCCGAGGCAGAGGACCTAGAAAAACTTAAGCACCTGTAATGAAATTAAGACTCTGCCATTCCTAATTCGATCTTGGGGAAAGAGTCGAGAAATACTTCTGCTACTCCAACACTGGTAAACATTAATATTTTTTACCAAAATTTTGTGTCCATTTGTTGCTAGCACTAGAGTGGACGTAATAATTTATTGACTTATGGTTCTCCCCTGCTATTTTTTTTTTTGCCCCCAAATTTTGTTTTTTTTTTTTGGCCCCCAAAAAATAGAAACCTTAAAATTGGTCTTGAACCCCCAAAATTTCAGGGCCGGCCATGGCCGTAAATGGCATGATCAACCTTATGAGTGAGGTTGAGATATGTTCTTAGGCACTGACTGAAACAATGAAAATATATATAAGTTGAGTGGGTAATAGTAAAATTCATAGAATCTGCTTTAACAGCATTGTGCAATCCTGCCGTCGACTGTCATTTTTGGTGTTTGTATATTCCTACTATAGAATTCATAAAATCTGCTTTAATTGATGTTGATAAACTAATTTTTTTTTCTTATTTTTAAAAGGGAGTTTGGTTGATGACCAAACACAAAAGATGAACTTTTGAAAAGGTTAATTTTTAATAATTTTTTGATTGAAGTTAATTCCATAAACCTAATGCTCTTATTTGCTATAATGTTATATGTTTATATTTCTCACTTTGGTATAAAATTAAAATTCCTGATTTCGTATTTTCTAGACAACATGTTTTGTAAACATACACGATTTGCGAGTTTGGGAGCAATCTCTCGATGGTGCAACAACTATTTCTTTACAGGTCGCGTCAACAGATGAAGCTCAAGTTGGAAGAACGAAAGTATCCATTGGAGCTTAATGATGCTATATTAAGTCGCTCAGAACGTGAGATTCTCTCTCCTACATATATCAATTGAGCTTATTTTCTTTGGCAAGGCAAAACATTTTTACCAGAAAATATGTAATGATTTATTAGATTTCGGTTTTTTTCTCCTCCGCAGATCATATTCATTATCAGAACGTGATTAAGAAGCTTCAACAAGCGACTGCTACACGGATAGCTGAAGCTAAAGATGATGAAGATGAAAATGCGAGACAAGGAGCCGCAGAAGCATAGGCAGAGACAAATGATATTCTGAGAAAG
Source organism: Eutrema japonicum (assembly GCA_030161315.1). Taxonomy (NCBI): domain Eukaryota; kingdom Viridiplantae; phylum Streptophyta; class Magnoliopsida; order Brassicales; family Brassicaceae; genus Eutrema; species Eutrema japonicum. Next base: position 11,026,401 of record BSQW01000006.1, read on the forward strand.
TAAGTATTTGGTACTTTGTTCATTTCATCGTACACGCATTGGGTTTTCTCCAATGCAGCTTGAAAAACCGGTTTTTTGTGGTTTTGTTTTCCTTTTGTTTGGATATTCCACAGTCCACCACACTTATCTTTTGCGGAATCTACCTTAAAATACTCGGTTTTGAGTATCTTGTATAGACGGTTTGTAGATTCATCCCAAAAACTATTTTTTCCTTTCTCTTGGTTGTGTTTGACAGTTTGAGTAACATTGAAAATCGTATTTTATGCCATGTTTTATCCTTGCATTCATGTCTCACATTTATGGTTTGCATATTTAACCTTGCATTTTATGCTCGGTTTTATCCTTTCATTCATGTTTTTTTTCTAATCCGGTTTTGTTCGTGCCAACTGGTTTAGTTTACTCAAAAGCCATTCTAGAAAACAATCATTCTTAATTTTAACTTTTTGGTTTTTGCAGGAGGAAACGGAGAGAGGTGGTGATGCTGAACATGAAGTTAAGGAATCAGATGCCGCATAAGCCAAGAACGATCAAAGATCCAACGGTGGAGATTATGATGATTACTGGGCTTCGTATACAAGTGATATTTAGGATTTAGCTAGACAAAATCAGTTTGTTAACCTAAAATGTATATTATCGTCAATACATTATGTTTACAAAATAAAAGTATTTGAATTCCTGGTTTAAATTTTAAAATGTATATTAGCGTCACTACAATATGTTTACAATATGGTTATCAAGTGATTAAGGGTACACAAATAAAATTATAATTTTGTTGTCTTCATATATTTACTTGTGTTTGATCTCAGACTCTCAGTATATGGGTGAATAGGGAATCAACAGCATAATTCTTTACTACATATAAGTGTTATGGCTTATCAAATAAATAAGGTGATGCTATTAGTAGGTAACTGTTAATAAAATTCATAAATATATATTTGCTAATTGTCTTCTCTGTTTTTTTTTCACCATTTGCTAACTGTCTTTGTTTATTTGAATGTTGAATCCATCATGTTTATATTTTGTAGGGTCTACTCAATGTCAATATTGAATAGTTTTTTTTTGTTGGTATTAGGGTTTTCGAGCTGTGCTCCGCATATTTTGGTTGAGTCGTCGCGTCACACCGGTAATGTTTGTTAGTTTTCTCATTGTAATTGAATTGGTTCCTTCATATTACAGTTCATTGTTTATATGTCTTGTGCATTCGGTCTAATATAGTTCATGTTAATTTTTAATGTTTTTGATGCAAATGATATCTTCGTTTGTCGTGTTTTTTTTGTTTCTTTTATCGCAAGTGTTTTGATACGTTTTCCATGTGTATTTAGTTTTCCGTTTTGTTTGCTGATGAGTTTTGAAAAACGTTTTCAGTACAAGAGACTTCGACGATTGGCCTTGATTCGCTTGGTTCTACGGTGATGTCTTGTGATTTTCATGATCAAATCCCGTTGCTTATTTGGCCTTTGAAAGGTTTGGTTTTGGTCAAGCTGGTGATCGTCTCCCTCTTAATCTGCTGCGTTCGTATAACGTCCCTTACGTCTTCCCTAATAGTATTGGTACCCTACCTAATTTTATTTCCTTTTTTATAATGTAGCATGTCGTTGGATGTAATACTTTGATTGTCTGACTTTGTTTTGCATGGCGAATTCATCCACTTTGTAAGGGGTGTTATGGATTCGCGGACCATAACGTGTGAGTTACGACAAAGATATGGTTCAACGAAATTGGGTTTTAGAGTCTTCGGGTTTGGTATATTGTATTCGGACCAATCGGGTGATAGTGAATGGGACGTTCGATCGGGTTAGTGGGTTGTTCGATGGCGTATGTGGGATGTTACCTTGAATAAGGCCTAAACGATAAGGGGTTACAAAATTAATTCAAAAGGTTATTCCAATATTACTTAACTTTTTTTTCAATACCTCTTTGTTCTTTTTGCCTTTTGGTTTGGTTGATTTGATAAATCTAATCTTTTGACTGTATCTTATTTTATAAAAGGTAAGATAGAAGATTATCTTGAAACGTAGGAAAGTAATGAGTCACAAAGATACTTAATAATTATGATTTTTTTTTTTGGTTTTTATAGTTTGGTATCATTATTTTCATGTTGATGTTTTAGTTTGGTGAGATTATAGTTTTGAGGTTTTATTACTATTTGTTTGTTTTAAAATTAATTTGGGAAACAAAACAAGGGTGAAGAATGGGGATCGAATTTCACTTCACATGTCAAATAAATAATTGATTCTCAAAATATTTGAGTTTATTGTCATTGCGTAATTATTTTTGTTTGGTTTTATATGTTCGTTTGACATGTCTTCTGCGTTTATAACAATAAATAAATGTATAATAAAAATGATAGTTTTTTATGTGAATAAGGAGGTGACTTGGAGAAGATCGAGCAAAGATGAGATATATAAAGTATGACAATGGTCTTTGGCCAAACCTGATATGGATTTGTGAGATTGATTGAGATGATGACAATATGAAGAATAATAATAAGAAAGAAGAATAACAACAAAGAAGAAGAAGAGAAAACCCTAGAAGAAGAAGATAAAACTTTAGAAGAAGAAGAGAAAAAAGGAAACATAGCGACACTCTAGATAACTTGACCGCAAAAATTTAGACCACAAAAGAAGAAGAAGATGCACATCAATCGAGTATCGTCGAGGGCATATATAGAAGAAAGAAAACAAGAAGATTTGAAAACATGTAATTTTCTTTTGATCGAAGAAGAATTTATTATTTGTGTTGGTGAGACTGGTGAGCAGCATTAGGCTGGTTCGACCATGGATGTTGTGACTGTACTCACAAAAGCAATGGGGTATGTATAATGTCAAACACCTTTATTGAGAGTACGAGAAATTCCTTCATTTTGTTGAGAAATCTTTTGATGTCACTCAACAATCGACCACGTATCTCAGTCATTTTGTTTCCCATAATCTTTTCTCATCTATTCAAGCACATAATATTTTTCATATATGGTGCTCTCAACTAAACGCGCTTAAGATCATCATGTTCTTTGATTCATCTTCTTTTGCGGTATGAGTGTATTTTGTCTTTGATTTTAGATGTACATCATTGGTATTTGTGGTGGAGGCTATGGTTTTGCTATCTTTTCCACATTTTCTATGAAATGAGTAGTTTTTAAATTCTATAACAAGCATGAAAATTATTCATAACAGTTTATGGGGTTTTTGAACTCGGAAAATATCGAACTCTGGGGGTTTTGAATCATGAACTCATTATCGTTTTACTGCTGAATTTTTTTTTTATTGTCGGTAGGTCTCCGACGACTGATTATTTGGGTGGTTACCCATATGATAGGATGAAGAATGGTATGGATACATTAATAAAAAAAGACAGAGTATTTCTTAAGGAAATTTCTTTCTCTCTAATGGCAATTGGTTAAAAAACAATTGACTAGAATCTAGGGTAATATGAAATTTTTGATTGAATTGGAGTTTGCTACATTTTTTTCATGTACATAGACGTTCTTATTCATTTGAAAGTGATTTAATTTAATTATTTTATTTTGCTGCAGAATTCCATTGCTTTGGTCATGTATATTGTTGGGATTCTTTTCGATTATCATGGCTTCTCTTATAAGAAATTACTGAAATGTCGGTATTAGTTATTTCAAGAAAATTCCTTATTTTCCACGCCATTTAAATAATATAGATGGTTTTGCTGAGATTTATTCTAACGTATTGTTTGGAATATACATGAATTAAAGAAGAAACCTCAAAGAGAAGTCCATGGAAAGGTTTAGAGTAGAGAAAATTTTCACAGAATGTCATGAAACTTAAAATGTTCTCTTGATACACTATTTTGGTGTTTCTCATGGTCGTGGAGTATTGATTTATGCATGAACATGAATGGTTTCCAAAAGCAATCCATCCTCAGAGCTTAAAGGATCAATAAAAGCGTTATAAACATGAATTTTGGAAAAGTTTAAGAGCTTAATAACTCTAAGATGAAAAAGTTTGTTGTGTTTGGTTTTGGCATAGTCAATGCAATTTCCATGTTTATGAAATCTCAAATCACATTGTTATGCGTTTCTGCAATTCACTAATTTACTATATGAGCCAGCTTTGCAAGATATTAACTAAGTAAACTATCTCTTATTAAATTTATTTGTGTCATTATGTGTGGTGTCTATATATGTTGTAAATACAAGTAAAAGTAATGACGTCACATCAAATTTAAGTTGTTGAAAAATGTCTGACGAGAAGAGAATAATAAGGTCTATGAAACACTTAGTGACGATATGATCCAAGATTGACTTATTTTCTGTCTTCACAAAAAAAAAAGACAAATTGTTTAGAATTATTTTTTCCGAAAGATAAACAATTAAGGGTCAAAACAAATAAAGAAATCAAATTGTGAACTGTAAACCATTTTCTTAAAAAAAGAAGGAGCAAGTGGGCTAGTGGTTGCCACACATCTGCTGCCATCTTACCAGTGTCGAGTTCGACTCCACTTGTCCTCCATGTGTGGGGGTATTTGGCTATTTGGCCGGCCTTTTGTGGCCCAAAATGATGACAAAAAAAATAGTTTCTTAAAAAGAAGTATTATTCATGCGCAATAAGGATTTTCGCTAAGATTTCGGTTAGAGACTTGCTATTTTTTATGGCAAAGATACTTGCTATTTCGGACTGTTGTTTTTAGGTTGGACGTCCCAATTGTTCTAAGGATATAGAGTATAAGAAGAATAATGTTACTCTGAATCGCATGTATGTTGAAAAGAATACGAGTTTGATTGTGATAGGAATTTTTTTTAGGAGTATGGATGAATCTTTGAAATAAGTTTGAGGATTTGCTGAAACTTAAAAAAAGTAAGAAAGAAGAAAAATGGTGTTGTGATGCATTAACAGTGATGTAATGGGAAGTGAAAGGTTGGTAAATAAGTAGATTTGTTGTTGTTGTTGAATCTTAAATTTTCATAGATGCTTTTTCCGATCATTTTGGTGACTGATGAAGAGGAGGATCCACAGACGATCATGGAGGCACTGACTGAAGTGGAAGAGGATGGTTGTGTGTTCCTTCATAGTTTGTGATTAGTATGGACGTGTCTTCTGCACATCTTTGGACCTATAAACATGCATAGTTTAGGAAAGATAGTTAGATTATTTGTTTTTATGTGTATATTATCATACTATTATGTATACATGTTAACATACATATATATGATTAACACCCAAAAAATATAATTGGATTTCGGGTGATCCAGTGGATGAAATATATTCAGTCGTGTAGTTGATAGGTCAAAGTTTTTGGTGTGAATTGAGTACAATAGTATATACGATCAAGCAAAAGAATGTACTTATGCAGATTTTCCATCCAATTTTGTTTGGCGTCTAAAGTCTAGATCATGGGAGTCAAGAAATAAAAGAAAAAGTAATCGGAATGATTACATAAGTGCCTTCCACGTTAGGTCAAATGTATTATTTGAGGGTTTTTCTCAATATGGTAAAAGGTCCAACGTGTTTTGAGGATATAAGAACAGTACGATGTAACCAACGTTGAAGGAAACATGCTATGCATTGCATTTATTTGGACGATGAAAAAAATATATTGAGACTATCAATGAATCAAGTCATGGATAAAGAATGGCATGAATACATTAATAAAAAAATAGAATTAAAAAATACTTAACATGTTAGTTTAAGACTATTGTTGTTTTGATTGTGACTAGATACTCTTATAGAAGTTTATAAGGACTGATCATTGAGTTAGGTTCCGATGATGAGTAAGCCTTGTTTTGAAACGTTGGATAGGAGCATGCGTGTCATGCTATCGGAGGTAAGGTTATCGTATTTGATGGAGATTTTAGAAAAATATTGCCGGTTATCCCGGATGGATCTAGGGTGGAGACGGTTCTTGCTGCTCTTAATTCATCAGTGCTTTGGAAGGGTTGTAAGGTTCTAAGGCTTACAAGAAACATGAGGCTTCACGCGGGGCTTAGTGATCGTGATTCAGAAGATCTAAATCTTTTTTGGCGTGGATTTTGAACATTGGAGACGGTAAGGCCACTTTGGCCGAGTCTAACGGTGGTGAGTCTGAAATCAAGATTCATGAAGATTTTTTGATAATGGGTTGCGACGATCCTATTAAATCAATTGTGAGAGAGATCTACGGAGATTCGTTTGCCAGGAGAACTGATCCTAAGTTTTTCAAGACAAAGGCTATATTGGTCCCACCAAACTTAGATGTGGAGATGATTAATGATTAATTATATGCTACCGCAATTACCAGGTAATAGTGTTATGTTTCATTTCTTGTATTGTGTCATAAGTATTTATATATGTTTATGTGTTGCCTTAACTGTAACCATGTTTGTTCATTTGGTAAGTGATGAAAAAGTCTATATAAGTTATGATAGTACTGAGACTCCTTACACAAGTACTACATATAACATGATTTACACGCAAAAGTTCCTAAACAGTGTCAAGACTTCTGAGCTGCCTAACCATAAGTTGGCATTGAAGGTTGGTGCTCCTATAATTTTTCTCATAAACATTGATCCAAAGGGTATATTGTGCAATTGAACACAATTGATAGTTACTCATATGGCTAATCATGTTATCGATGCTAGGGTTATTACATGAAAATTTTAAAAAGGTTTTGATGATAGGGTCTTGATACCTAGGATGTTCGTTTCTCCCACATATACAAGGTTCCCTTTTAGGATGCTACGTCGACAATTCCTTATATCACTTGCATTTGCAATGATTATAAATAAAAGCCACGACATATCACTCTAGAAAGGGTGGATTTGTTTTTGCCAAGGCATGTCTTCTCTCATGGACAATTTTACGTTGCCGTTTCCAGGGTTACTTTGAGGAGTTGTTTGAAAATCATAATCACGGACAAAAATGGAAAGCTACAAAAGAAAACCATGAATGTTGTCTACATATAAGTTTTCAAAAACCTTTAGTTTGGTTCGTCGTTTGTTTTTGTTTATTTATTTATTTTGCTTTGTTCATTTGGAAAAAACATGGATATGAGAATTCTGGTTGAATTTGCTATGGTTATGGTTCTCTATCTACCAGATTAGCGTAAAAAAAAATAACTATATGATCTAAATTAATGTTTTGGCACACTAGCATAAAATATTTTTAACGATCATCCAAAGAAAGCATGTAAACATGTAATTTACATGATCATGAGGATTCTTAACAAAGTTTTAATCTCGCGGTATCATGAGGATTCTTAACAAATTTACATGATCATAAACATGTAATTTAGAATTGTGTATCAGCATATAACAAACTAATCAACCTCCTTTTTGGTTAAAAGCATGTAAACAGAGCATCTTGCATTAACCTCGCCCTGCGAATTCTTAACAAAGTTTTAATCTCAAGTCAACTACGACCTTATAGTAGTGTTTAAAGGATGTCAGATTTCTAGCTCTTTATAAGCTTGGTTTTTTAAAACATACAATGCATGCAAAACAGAGTATTTGGGTGAGCTCACAAAGACTTGAAATTTTTTGTAAGCACTTTTAGTTGTACTTTGGACAGTTGTGGTAACCAGTAAAATATTCAATAAAAAGTTCTTGTCCTTGGATAAAACTTGAATCGTTAGGAGTATGATTTGGCACAAAATACATTTGGCGATTGTATTCATTTTTGGGCGGTCGTTTTAATGTTCGTATCACCGCCAATATCGTCACCACCATCACTTTCTCATCTATCTTGACTGATGGTTCCTTGTAGCATGTGGACTCGAAAGAAGCGTCTAACCAAGGCCAAATGATCCATATTAGATAGCTCTTATGCTCTCTAGGTGGATATTAAAAATGGTTGTTCCGGTACCACCTCATAAACATGAGCCAATCACATCCTTATTGAAAGATGTTTGCGCGAGATTAAGGCTAAGAAACGATCAAACATGAGGGTTATGATTGACGCATGTCTTTGATAGTGTTATGGAGGACTTATGGAATAAAAGTGGAGAAGGATAGCGTTTATAAAAGGTTCAGCCGGGTTCATCCTTATCACATACTCGGATATATGAATCCTAATCGATAGTTTTTTCGACTTCCTCTTCATCTATAGGTCATTTCGGATTTTCACTTTTGGATAACTAATTATGATAATCGATAAACAAATTGTGGATAATGTATAAATTTAAAAATGTTTATAAAACCGACAAAATATGTGATATGAAGGTATTAATCGATAAAACAAGTTGATTAATCTATATTCCTTTGTATAATTGTTTTTTTAATACTAATTTCAAGATCTTTCGTAGATTTTTAGATATAAGCTAATGTAAAAATTCTAACATCCTACTTATTATGACACTGAAGTCCGCACAGGGTGTGGCCATATCACTAGTTAACAAAAAAAAAATCATGTTCAGTTTCAAACAACTCACAATGTGGTTTAATATATGTCGATATTCTATTTAAAACAAAATATATATATATATATATATATATATATATATATATATATATATATATATATATATTCTCTGAATAGCATCATGATTGTCATTTAAATAAGATTTTTATCAGCACTCTCAATTATTCATATATAGCTTGACATAAAATAACAAGATCCACCTCTTTTATTAGAGTTTTAGTTTTTCTTTTTAAAAATGATAAAATATAATATCTTACTGTATAATAAATTCGATCTGCTCAGTTTTATGATAAATATAATAGCTGCAATAATTTTAAGAGAAATACTCTAATAGTTTCATAATTTCATTTAAATATACCATTGGTGAAATAACAATTTTGACATTCTTCTTGATTACATTTTTTCATTGGTGAAATTATTAATCTCAAAATTATTAAATGTTACATTTGTTCTAATCCGAAATGTAACATTTAAATATAATCCAAAATTGTCAAAATCTGCTTTTTTATATTTTCTTCATTGGTGAAATAATAAAACATTTTTCCAACCAAAAATCCTTTTGAAGATTCCGGAGGTTTCTAAATATGCAATTTTTATACAATATGTTTTTTTAATATTATGAGATTTTCCATGTAAAATCTAATTGGATAATGGAGAGCGACTCCTAAGGTTCATATTTTACGAATACTTGGATTAGATTAGAATATATCTCCATTATAATTTACCATATTGATAAGAATCGAAAAATAAATTATATACAAGAGATGATGTGTACATTCTTGATTAAGACTAAATAAGAAAAATAAATTATATACAAGAGCACTCTTACGCTTTTGAATAAATTATTTTGGATTGCAATCACAACGTTGTTTCATTTCATGTTACATATGGTTAGAAACAGAAATGTCCATTTCATTGTCCATGGCCTAAAGAGAGGATGATCTACATTCTTCAGCACGCACTCAAGCCGGAGATAAAAAACCGAATTAATCAAGCAAACCGAAACTCGGTTTAGACTCTGCAAAGAATGTGATAAAATCACTTAACAAGACGGCTACAAGGTTTCGTAAGATCACTTCCCTACATACCAGAAAACGAAGAATACTTACAGCAGAAGAAGAAGAACGCTAAAAGAGTCTCCCGTTCAGACATCATCGTGTCTTCTCTTGGACTGAAGAGCTAAACGAGCGTCTCTCTCTTTCTCAAATTGTCTGTAATCAGCTCTCTCCAGGAAAGAAACTTTGTCAAGATACTTGTCCGAGCTCTTCTTGTACTTATCTAGCTCGTCTTCAACACCTTTGTTTTCCTCCTTGTACTCTCCCCAATCTTTTTTCGTCTTGTCCAGAACGCTCAGCTTCTGTTTCTTTTTTATCTGCTCAAGAACCGCATCAACCGCTGAAGGCGTTGCGGCCGAAGAGGAAGAGGAGCCTTTGTTTCCCCTCTCCAATGCTTCCTTTGAACCCGCTTCCACTAACCGCTTTACTTCGATTTCTTGACCCGCAAAGTCTTTGACCTCGGTTATCTGGAAATGGCCGAGAATAACATATGCATCAATAGAATGAATGCTCAATTCACAGATTACAAAGGTTTAGTCCTACACCAATCCATCTCTTCCTAATTCCAAACAGCTGGGAGATCTTAGATTCTAACATTACAGAGGCAAAACACACAAATTCAAACAAAAAAGCAAGCTTTATTCACGGATCGCTAAGGTTCAATTGAATATTAACTAGAGACAGAGATCCTTCTTCCTAGTTCCTGTCAGCTGAGAGATGTTGGATTCTAACTACACCGAGCCAAAATCAAAGAAAAGGTAAGCTTTCTGGCCTCAATCTTGCCCCGGCTCGAAGCGGTTGCGGTTGTGTTTCTGACAGCTGCTAGAGCGGCTGCAGCAATGCTCTTAGCCTCCTCGCTACAGCTATTATCCGAACCGCTATCTTCCTTTTGCACAATTTTGTGATCCTTCTTCTTCTTCGAATCCACACCAAGATAACTTCTCCAGTTCTGCGAATCGATAAAAACCACACATTTAAAATCACAGACGACAAGATAATAGAACAAAAAAAAAAAAGAGAAAAAATCTCACGTTGTTAGCTGAATTTTGAGCGGGCAAAGCGGTTGAGCTCTTTGAGGTAAAATTGAATCGCTTTGTGGGCACTCCCTCGTTCATTCGCTCCCAGATCTCCGCGACTTTCTTAGATACACTGCTCGAACCACTTTTCTCCGGCGATTTCTTCTCTGATGGCTCATGAGACCCCATGCCTAGATTCATGATACGAACACGAATTGAATCAAAGTGTTCGTATCTCAAGGGTTAACGGATTGTAGAGTGGAGGAGGGACAGAAACAGCTTACCTGAAACTGCCAAAAACCCTAATCGATTAAACTGTCAATCAACGAACGGCGTCGTTAGGTCTACAAAGAGACGAGAAGCCTTTTTTCTTATATTAATTAATTGTCCACTATAGTTTAAAAAGCACAAATAGCCCCAAACCTTTTAGATATGCTACAGAAACTCCTCATTGCTAACAAATTATAAACCAATTCGTATTTAGGATCCCAAAATGTTGATGAATGCATTCTTCAAATCATCACTAGTATAAGTGCATTATTTTCTGATATATGTTGGATGAGACTATGAAATAATTATCTTTATATGCTTTCGTGAGGGAAAACGGCCAATTCTCCATGAAATATTCGGCTGCTGATTATTCATATACGAAGTATCAAACAATGCTAAAACCATTATCAACTACCTATAATTTTGAATTTTCTACATGAAATTTTGAAAATTAGCCAATTCCACCAAAACCGTAAACGGTGTTTGATTTCCGTTAACGGAATCTGACGTGGCTGACACGTGGCTTAACGGTTTGGTCTGGTTTGCGATTAAACCAAAATGTTTTTTTTTTAATTGCTGAGTCCAAAAACGACGTCGTTTTGGTCTCTATGTCGTTAATTTAATTTATGCACCAGACGCGAATCGAACCTGGGTCTCTACTCATGGCAAGACAATACTCTGCCACTAAACCACTAATACTTCATTATTCAAACACATAACTATATATATACGAAATCCTAATTCCTCAAATCAAAATTCCTCAAACACATAATTTTTGGTTATATATATGAAATCATAACTATATATATATTGTATTATGAATAGTTTTTTTTTTGAGGAACTAGCAATTAAATTAAAATACGAATTAGCAATTCAATAAAATTCATAATTGACGATTATATGAAAAACATGCATGTTCTATATATAAAGTTTAAATGAAAAAATAATAATCTATTTTAACGAAATTTTATTATGAATAGTTTTCTTTTAATAATAATGCACAATGTAGTAATTTAAATGACAAACTTACAATAAACTATTATTAATATTTAGTATTTCAGTTATAAATAAAATAATTTTAAAATTAAAGGATCATTCTATAAATAAAAAAATTTAACTCTAAAATATAATTAAAAAATTAGTTTACTTCAAATATAGAGTAAGAAATATAGGTTTACTCTATTTTAAAGTGGGGTTGGAAATATAACATGTATGTTTTTCATATAATCGTCAATTATGATTTTTATTGAATTGCTAATTCGTATTTTAATTTAATTGATAATTCTTCAAAAAAAAAACTATTCATAATACCATATATATATATAGTTATGATTTCGTATATATAACCAAAAATTATGTGTTTGAGAAATTTTGATTTGAGGAATTTTAAATCCGTATATATATATATATATATATAGTTATATGTTTGAACAAAAATTATGGGTATAGACCCAGGTTCGATTCGCTGCAGGTGCATAAATTAAATTAACGACATAGAGTTCAAAACGACGTCGTTATTGGACTCAGCAATTAAAAAAAAAATTGGTTTAATCGCAAACTATACCAAACCATTAAGCCACGTGTCAGCCACGTCAGATTTCGTTAACGGAAATCAAACACCGTTTATGGTTTTGGTGAAATTGGCCGATTTTCAAAATTTCATGTAGGAAATTCAAAATTATAGGTAGTTGATGATGGTTTTAGCATTTTTTGATACTTCGTATATGAATAATCTGCAGGCGAATACTTCATGGGGGAATTGGCCGTTTTTCCGCTTTCGTGATTCTTTCATTTAGTTAAATATCTCTCTAAGTAGGCATGACCACGGTTACGGTTAGAATTTTTTTATAACTTTAACCTTAACCGTTTAATATACGGTTAAAACAGTTACGGTTAAATATGGTCCGATTAATACGGTTACGATTAGACATGGTTACGATTATTTGATGACAATAAACGGTTAATATAACAAGATATAATTAAATAATTATAAATTTTATAAACTAGTTTTCATTCCACCTTGTCTATGACTACACGATTGTTTTTTTTTCTTTTAATTTTATATATTTCATCATAAAACTGTTTTGTTAAAATATTCTTTATATTTTTTAGAAAAAATATTAATTAGTTTAGCATGTTTAAATTTTAATTAATATTTCTTGTTTTTTAGATTTGCATTTGCTATTGGAAAATTGATTATACATAATTTTTCTTTGAATTTTTAATTTTACATAACTAATTTTAATTATTAGTATATATAATTTTATTTTTAAAACGGTTACGGCTAAAAAATTTACGGTTTTAACCTTGCGGTTAACCAACGGTTTTGATAGGATTACGGTTAATTAACGGTTACGGTTAATAATTTTTTTAACCATAACTAATATATTTTTACGGTTAACGGTTATGGTTTTTAACCGTCTAGCACAGTTACGGTCTGGTTACGGTTTGAAAACGGTACGATTACAGTCCGAAATACGATTACGGTTCCATTTTGGTCATGCCTACCCCTAAGTGGGTGATTCGAACGAAACCTTAAAATTAAATCATTTTGATTTTGGTATGGGACTTGGCAGGGCTGATGAAAGTATGAAACAACCTATCCAAGTTATTAGATCGGGAAAATGGTCAAAATCAACATCTACTAAATTCGATGTATCGGAAAAAAATTTAAACTAAAATACGGTGCAATTTCCTATATTTCGGACATAAAATTTCAAATCTCCTACCCAAACTATTGAATTTTAAAATTTCAAATCTCCTACCCAAATTTCAAATTATTTGTCTAAATTTTTAATATTTCATTAATCTTAATTACATAAAAAAAATCTTTTAATCACACAAATTAAAAATATATAATTAATTATTATACTAACGATTAATGAAATATTACACTAAAATTCCCAATTGGAAATTTTAAAATTCTAAACACGGTTTAGTTAAGTTTAGTTTGACATAACCTCCAGACACGGTTTAGTTAAGTTAATTTGACATAACCTCCAGATCAAAATAATCTATGTGATGTATTCAATTTCGTCAAAGCTGTTCAATTAACACAGACCTGTAAACAACAAAACCAAGGCCATAAAACAACAACAACAGTCATTACAAGGTAAGGTGTACCTAAACTGCGATCATATTCTAATAAATGTAATTCAGTTCCTTCTTTGTTTTGCCTTCTTGGAGTCCTTTCCCTTTCTCTTCCATTTCTTATTCTCAACATCTCTGTTCTTCTCTTCAATCTCCCTGACTTTACGCTTCCTGTAAAAAACACAATCACTTAGCAAACATGTCATAGCCCCAACACCAATCAATTCTCAAGAAAACAATTCCTATCATAATTCCTGACAGAAACAAACCATTCTGCCATTTTTTTCCCGTTCTTATGATACAGAATCTAAGCATTTTTATACACCCTTTCTTAGTAGACAATGGAAGTAACTTACCTGTACTGAGAAGTTTTTGGGTCTGACACCAATTCATCAGCAAGAGTTGATTTTCTATTCTTCTTTGTCAATCTCCCATAGAACTCTTCAGCTGGTTCAATTACTGTGCCAACCTGGTTTTTTTACAGCAAAGAAAACGATAAGAGTTCAGAGGCAGAGAGACAAAAAGTTCTTGTATTGATCTAGTTTGCCGCTCAGAAACTTGCCTGGAAATATTTGTCACCTAATTTTGAACGGGACACAACTCTCTTGTAGTGTTGGGAAGGATCCATTACATTTCTCAACTGCAGTAGATATAAAATTAGAATGGGGTTAGGACTTTGAAACCAGAATCAGAGAACAGTAAAATCAAAAAACGAACCCAATGACCTTAAGCAATTGAAGATCCCTTTTCAACTCGGGAGTCATTGTTGGTGCCGGCATATCAAACCTATCCACAGTGGCATGACAATGTGAATAATTCATATCAAACAAAAAGGGTATATAAAGAGTGGTGAAAAGCAACGTCACCAGTTAGATCCAGTGGTGTCTTTGAGTTGCTTTCTAATCATCTTGTTAATCTTCCTTGGATCAGTAGGAGGAAGACAAAGTCCATCAACGAGCTCTGAATTACAAGTCCAGAGAGAACCGCTTTCGTGTCTTGAACTTGAACCAGTTTTCGAATCTAAAGATAAGCCTGGAAGCTTTGGTTCCCATTTAAGACCGATCAATGGTTTACTCTCCGCCATTAATCTAAATTGCCTTTGTCTCTGTGACAAGGTGATTTAACAAATAAACAAGAAATTTCGAAAAATCAAAACAAGGCTCATAAGTTATAAGAACTCAAGAGTATTTTGAGAGCAAGAACCCTAATGAGACAAGATGATTGATATATTCGTATCAACTAATTTGACATAAAAAAAGAAAAGAAACAAAAAGAGCAGAACCACATACAGCTTCAAAAGTGGAATCTGAAAATTAACACTTTCGATAGAATCTCCGGCTCTCTAAAAATGTGAAGAAGAACCCCAGATCGTAAAGTTGATTACTTTGTAAAAAGAAGAAAATAGCACCTGGGTTTCTAGAGAACGTCGACGGCTGAGGAAGAAGAGTTCTGGGTCAGTTGGTGTGCTCGGAAGATTTTATTTAGGGCTTTAAATTCTCACAGAGTGAAACGAGGCCGTTTTAATTAAAACTGCATTTATAAGAGATTTCGAATTTTTTTTGGAAAAGTAGCCACATCCTTTCTTTTAGTTGGTCTGCATTTAAGCTTATGCTCTTCAATGCCCGAGGGCTATTGGGGTTAGTCGACCCGACCCGTGGGCTCGTTGTCGCTAATGCCGGTTTAGTCTATTTCAACGGTCATCTCTTGGCCATGTGACGCCCGAAGACGATCTAGAGTTACTCCAACCAGAGATTTAGAGACTTCGGGTCGGTACGATTTGGACGGTCAGTTAAAAACCACAATAAACAACATTTTGTTTGATTACCATTTAGCCTTTAATTAGTTAATGTGTTGTGTGTGATTCCAAAAAATAACATGATAATTTATTGGATATCACGCTATTTAAAACAGATTGTAATAATTCATCATTCATGATTGCAACTTTACTAAATAAAAATTTGACCAAATAACTTGTTAGTTTATAAAATCACACGATTACATAAAATTGCATACATGTAGTTGATATATCATAGTTTTTACCCTATTTAAGTCATGATATAAGTCCTTTTTATAGAGTATTTCTAGTGTTTTGTAGTCTTTTAGAGTTTTTTACAGGTTTTAGCACGTTTGGAACATTATTGGAAGTATTGGAGCTTTCTGGAGCAGTTTGGAGCAAGGCTGAAGTTCGTGTTGCTGAGTATCTGATTTCACGTCAAGCATCGATCGATACCCCCTAGTATCGATCGATACCCATCGCAGCATGACAAGACACGCGAATTAATGAAGAGTTGAAGAACTGCAGATTTGCCCCAGAAGTCTTTAATAATTACAAGAAGCCCCAATTCGTGTTTTAGGTTATTTATAGGGATTTTACAGCCACTTTGTAGGCTATGCTTTATTTTGTATGCATTAATTTACTTTGGTTTGAGAGAGACAAGTTTGAATCTCCCTTCGTCCGAGATCAGATCTCAAAACCTCTTGTTACTCTTATTTTCTATTGATGATTTATTCAGTTATGTTGATTGTTTCATTCTCCATGTCTGAGTAGATCCACTTTAGGTTTGGGGTTTTCTCATAAGGATTTCTTTGAATGCTAGGTTGATTATATGTTTAGGATTCACCATCTGAATTAGTTCTTCGCCTTAGGTTGTGTTCAAAGCTAATTCTAGGTTGACGAATCTGGAACTTAGATCTTAGGATAATTGATTAGGCACGACAGTGCGATTAATTACCTGATAGAACCTAGGTGAGCAAATTGATTATTCACAAAGAGATTTGGTTTAATTGATTTGTGAACATATCAAACCTGATATTAAATCTGATTTATACTTTAGGATTCGCAAAGAGATTTGGAATTCTAGGATTTAGATTTAGATAATTTTCGCAACGACAGTTGGTTAATTATATCTTAGTGATTTGAGTTCAAGAACTGCGCTAAATCTGAATCATGATTAGTTAGTTTATCTGCATTCATTGATTTCCTGAGAAATACCCTGAACCTATATTTTCCCAATTGAATTACAACTCTTTTAATTTCTGCACTGCTTTCAATTACATCTGTTTGGCTTAGCTTAATTCGATACTATACAATCTATTGTGCATCTATGTGAGTTTTTGTGGTTCGACCCCTAGCTATATTACAACTACTGTTTTAGTACTGTTAAGGTATTAATTTGAGCATACCACATGTATTTTTGTCGGTCCGTGTTTATAGGTCATCTTTCTTTATAAAATTATTAGGCTAACTATCTAATTAAAATTTTTTAGAAGTAATTAACTATCTTATTTATCACAGTTTGTTTTATTCAACACATGATATCCTTTACACACAAAAATAACGCCAATAATAATCAAGGTCACGAATTAACCCAAATAACAAATGAGTCCAAGTGAGACGAAACTGTTTTTTTTTGGGGTCTAATTATAAGTTTCTTTCATTGTTTCTATATATGTGAGTTGGTTTTCCTTCTATCTCAAAGTCGAGAAAACATTTCTAATTTCTAATTTAATTATTATTTTGTGTAGCAGTATTTATGGGATTAAAAGGTGCAACAAAACTCGTTTCGACGAAACCCAAAATTATATAGGGTTTAAAGTCACATATTATGGTGATCAATTTCCAGCATTCCAACTATGTTGGTAATGTGCTATCGACGCATTTAATCTTTTTTGTTTTCAAATTTTTTTTTGTTATCCTAAGAATTCTGATAATTTTTTTTTGGTAATTCTTTTTGTTCGATGTAATTAATCCAAAAGTTTAAGTTAATGAAATTAAATGTTGCATGAAAAATTACAAGTCTCCTTTTTTTGTCAGCTTGTAATTAAGTCTCTAATGTGATTAAATTATACACATTTTAAGCAAAAAAATCGAGAGATTCGATCCCGGGGACTAAGAGCATCTTCATTGGAGGATTTTAGAGCATCTCGGCACAGAATCATATGCAAAAAGAAAAAAAAATGAAAAATCGAGTTTAAGCAGTGAACCGCTCCTTAGCTAAGGAGCTCAATCATACGATCTCTTCAGCGACGTGGCGCAAGAAGAGTGGTCCCGTTTTTTTTCCTTTTTGTCGAGACACTCTGGTTGAGACAGAGGTTTTCTCACACTTAACATTTCTTTTGGTCTCGCGACCAATTTCTTTTGTAAACGAGAGCTAGGGTTTGGCGACTTGTTTTGCGTGTGAATGATTTTTGGGTTTTTCTTGAAACGAGAGCTAGAGTTTGGCGACCAATTTCTTTTGTAAACGAGAGCTAGGGTTTTTCTTGTATGTCTTAAAATTCATGTAATAAACTATTATTTTATGTCTTAAAATTCATGTAATCAACTATTATTGTATGCTTTATAATTATTGTATGTTTAAAATTATAATTACAATAAATAAAAAAGTTCAAATCAATGTTTACAAAAAATATTATTTTTTAATTTTTATGAACCCCTTAGAGCATCTGTAGCGGAGAGAGAGAGCATGGTGGGGTCTTGTGTCTTCCGCTTTTTTTTTTTTAAATAAAAATTGAATTTTTATTGTCCCGACGAATCACGTCGCGACACGTCATCACTTCTGGGGAGACATTATGTCTTGCGGAAGACATTATATCTTGGATGTGGGTGGTCTTAGGAAGTTCATTAATGAAAGAGCAAAAAAATATAAAATTCTTCACTTTTCATTAAAAACAAAAAACTATTAAAAATTTGTTACGAATCCCAAAAAGAGTTCACGAATGGAGATGCTCTAATGGACAACAATCCCTCAGGCAACAATTCACACTCTCTCTCTCTATCAACACTAATATAGTAACATTTATAAAACCCTAAAAATAAAAATCTGAGATTAACACAAAGCTTGCATCAATAGATCTTCATTACTGATGAACGCTCCGTGGAAACCGTAAGGCACTCTCGACGGAAGCGTAACCGTAGCTTCAAGCTTTAGATTAACGGCGTTAATGATTTGGAGCTCCGATTTCACTTTCTCCTCGTCGTGAACGAACACCATAATGTAACCGCCGTCTTCTCCGTCACTCGAAACCTCCGGCATAAACAGAGGCTCTCCTCCGTATTTCCCATGTCTATATACATACTTTTGAATCTCTCCGGTTGACAAATCAGCTTTCGCAAAACCGGACACTTTAGGCCACGGTTCGGCTAAAGCAAGGTAAGCGAACCGGGTTTTTCTACCTAAAAGATTTCGGTTTACCATACCGGCTTCGAGATTTACTTGTTCGGAGATAACAGGTCGACGCGTGGATTCCCCTGTTTTTAGGTTTAGCCTTATCTCCGACAAAACACTCTGAAGTGTTTCGTCGTGTTCGTTGAAAATTGAATCAGGTGGCGTCATACATGACCCAATCACGACAACCTCGTCTGTTTCTGGTTCTTCCCAGGCGTTCCAGAGATGGAAACAGAAGCAATCAGGTACTTCGATCCATCGAATCGACGAAGCATCTTTCGCGTATTTATTCAAAATCCCGAATCTTGATTTCTTCTTCTTGTCGTAAACCACAGGGGAACCACCTCGGATCATCTCAGGCAATCGGAAAACCACTTGTTGGTCTGGAATCACTACGAGATTCTCCGTGATTGCGAAATCGTGGATCATAGTCGGTTGATCAAGCGGAATCTCGACGTCTGGGGATTTCTCGCCGTCGGATGTGAATTTGAAGTATTTTAGGTAAGGCTTAGAAACGACGTCGTAGCTAAGAGCGAATAGTTCCCGGGTTTCCGGGTCGAT
This sequence comes from Eutrema japonicum, assembly GCA_030161315.1. Classification (NCBI taxonomy): domain Eukaryota; kingdom Viridiplantae; phylum Streptophyta; class Magnoliopsida; order Brassicales; family Brassicaceae; genus Eutrema; species Eutrema japonicum. The sequence goes on from BSQW01000006.1 coordinate 11,045,921, forward strand.
TTTCGGGTGGGCAATCATTGTGGTTTTTAACTGACCGTCGAAATCGTACCGACCCGAAGTCTCTAAATCTCCGGTTGGAGTAACTCTGACATGGTACGGTAGATCGTCTTCGGACATGGCCAAGAGATGACCGTTGAAATAGACTAAACCGGCATTAGCGACACCGAGCCCACGGGTCGGGTCGACTAACCCGAATAGCCCTCGGGCATTGAAGAGCATAAGCTTGGCTATGCCTAAATGTCCGTGAAGCTCTCCAATTGCTTTGGGGAAAACAGAGCGACCGAATTCTCGCTCTTGAACAAACCGGTTTGTTTCGGTAAACCGGCACGCATAGCTAACCGAACCGTGATCGAACCGGACAGCATGAACCATACCGTCTCCGTCGAATAAATGGTGGCCGGAGATTGGCTTGTGAAGCGGATTAGCTCCGTTTCTGACGTACACTCCTTGAATACACTCTGGTACTGTTCCAGTCACCGGAAGATTATGCTGGACTGGTTGCTCCGGGACCGGGAAGAAGTTTCCGGCTATTTGTACGGCGGGATCCGCCGTTTTAGGAAGCGGATGACGGCGTCGCTCGTGGGAGATCATGGCGTTCTCCACCGCGTCTAAGATCGTAGCGGCGGTTCTCTGTACCGGGTTTAATTTTGGACTCTGATTCGTCGTTTTGGGGATAAAATTGGCTACATCGTTACATAGTTTCTTCCAATACGGTGGTTGGTATGTCGTTGGAGATTGGAGAGAAGACGAGACGATTGATTTTTTGTCGACGGAGAAAGAAACAGAGCAAGGGTTTTGTTTATTGTTTCCGAGTGTCGAGGAAAACGACAGAGATTGAAGATTGGGTCTCGAAGAAGAAGAAATTGAGAAAGTGCGATCCAGAAAATGGGTTGAAGTAGAAGGAAGTAAGGTAGTAGAAGTAGAAGCCATAATCGAACGCTGCGTTTTGGTTTTGTATTTTTTGTTTCTTTTGTTATGGCCTTCTTCTCTTGTATTGGTTTCTTCAAGACCAAGTTTGTGTTTTGTCCATATTGTGCGTGAGAGAGAGATGTGAGTATTTTGCGAAAACAAGGGGACACGCGAGCCATTTATACAAGGATGAAAGAAGGGTAATATCGTCTCTCTGCTAGTCATTTTTACATGTGTCTTCGTAGAGCATCTCCAGTAGTGAACTCCATGAAGGGCTTCTTAGCATTTTTGTAATAATTTAATTTTTATGAATGAAAAGTTTAGAATCCTATAATTTTTTCTTCCTCCAATGGTGAACCCCATAAGGGGTTATTAAAAAAAAATTAATATTTTTATAAATCATTTATTTGAAGTATAAATTATTTTATTAATAATTTTAAACATATTATATTTTATAAAACCAAATTTATATTGCATTACAAGAATTTTAAAACATAGAAATATAGATATTGAAATCATAAAACGTTTAGTTCTAATGTGGAGGGGTACCAAATTTGTGCCATATATGCTCAACTAAACCAGCTTTCAATTGTTGATATATTTGTCTATCACGAACTTGATTTCGAATGCCGATCATATTGCCGAGATTTGTAGGCATATCTGTAGAATACGTCATATTTACTTGTGAAGTTCTGCTTCCTTCTCTTTGTTCGAATTCTGATATATCAAACTGAGTGTATCCATCTCGTTCGTTTTCCAATATCATAGTGTGCAGTATTATACATGCTCTAATAATCTTTCCTATTTTTTCCTTATCCCAAATAAGAGCTGGGTTTTTTATAATTGCAAATCGAGCTTGGAAGACTCCAAAAGCATGCTCGACATCTTTTCGGACGGATTCTTGAAATATAGCAAATAATGATGCTTTCGGACCTTGAGGAATTGGAATAGAATGGATAAAAGTTGCCCATTTCGGATAAATACCGTCTGTGAGGTAGTACGCCAAATGATACTCGTGTCCGTTGACCAAGTACTTAACTTTTGGAGCTCGACCTTGTAATATATCATCAAAAACAAGTGAGCGATCAAGAACATTGATATCGTTTAAGGTACATGGAGGTCCAAAAAATGCGTGCCATATCCAAAGTTCTTGTGATGCAACAACCTCTAAGACGATTGTCGGTTTTCCTGAACCACGTGTATATTGCCCTTTCCAAGCGGTGGGGCAATTTTTCCACTCCCAATGCATACAATCGATGCTTCCTATCATTCCGGAAAATCCGCGTATCTCTCCAATATCGAGTAGTCGTTGAAGATCTTCTGGTGTGGGTCTTCTTAGGTACTCAGCTCCGAACAAATATATTATTCCTTCGGAGAAATTTTCCAAGCATGAAATCGCAGTACTTTCACCGAGCCGGAGGTATTCGTCAACCGCATCAGCCGCACAACCATATGCCAGCATACGAATTGCTGCTGTACACTTTTGTAGTCCAGAGAGACCAAACCTTCCGGTAGCATTTCTTTTTTGTTGAAAGAAAGGAACTTCATGGGAGAGTCGATCAACAATACGCATGAACAAGGGCTTGTTCATTCTAAAACGGCGTCGAAATATATTAGGAGGGTATGTTGCATCTTCACTGAAATAGTCGTTCCATAAGCGGTTGTGGCATTGTTCGCGTTCTCTTTCAATATAGGCTCGTTTCTTCTTTGGCTTTATTGCTGCATGTCGATCAAGAACGGTGTCGAACCTATTGTCGAATTTTTGATTGAAGACTTCATCATCACTTTCATCAAGTGATCCGTCGAAAGCATTGGCGGTTGAAGATGCCATTTTTTTTGTTGTCTTCGTTTTATGGAGAAAGAAAATACAGTTTTGTGAATTTGTATTTGTTTTATGGAGCAAGAAAAGAAAATTTCTTAAAAAAAGATGTCCTTGAAGCAGAAAACAAAGAACAAGAAGAAGATGATGATTGAAGAAGAAAAGCAGATGCTTGATGAAGAAAACAAAGAAAGTTGGAGTATAGAAATTTTGGTTTACAATAGGAAGTTCTATCGTTGATATATATATGGTTTACAATACTCAAAAAAATTGTGGTTCATTTACTATAAAACAAAACAATATATGGTCTTATAGTTACTTAAAAAAAAATACATTAGGGAACATTAGGGAACATGGTCTTAGTTACTACAACACAATAGAGAATAGTTGCTGCTCATTTATTCTACTTAAACATATATGAAATGGCTGCAAAAACAAAAAGGAATAGCAGCATCATATATCCTTCACCTTGGTTAGCATTGTGCTCCTTCAGCCTTGAAACTTCTTCTTGAAGCAGTCTTACCTCTTCCTTTATTTCTCCAATGGTGGGATCAAATACTTGAAGTCTGTCAACCCTAAGCAGCATCTCCCTTTGCTCTTGAAACTTTCTCTGCACTATCGAGAATTCATCGGTCACCGCATCATCCCACCATTGCCATTTATGCTCACCACTCGCCTACATACATTGATTAGTTTTATCAAACAATTTCATAACAAATACATAGCACAACCAAGAAACAAAAACAACCACAATTATATGTTCATCTTACCTCATTCAACCAGTCATAACAAGTATAATACTTGCGGCCTGGTGTCCCTGACTCTGCACCTGTCGATGATTCAAGTATCATCACCCGACCACAAAAACATTTTTCAGGAATGCCAAAAGTTGCATCAGCATATGCCCACCCCATGTCCATTTCTGGACCTTCCGATGATGTCTCGCTGTAGCTAATCGGCATTCTCTGTCCATAACGAAATACTAAATCAAACTAAAGTCTTCACAATTTTAACAAATAAACACTGACAGTATCATAATCAAAATAAACTAAACTCAAAACCGATGTTCATGATAGACAGAGGTGATGAACATAATCAAAATCGAAACCGTGCATGAACCCTAATTTGAATCACACAAAATATGCCTAATTTTTCCCCAAATCTCTAAACCCTAATTTCGTTCTGTTGAAGCAATAATTTATCAAAAACTACATCGAAACGGTTCAGGAATTCGTACCTTCACAAAGCGATTCGAGAGAAGTCTCGATTTTGTCTTCACACACGCCGATTTGGTTTACAAATCGTCGGCGTCGAAGGAATGAAGAAGAGATAAACTCGTCGCCCAAAAAGAGGAGAACAAAATCGAACAAGACGAGAGAAGGTTAACAAAAAAAAAAATACTCTCGCCAATAACACGCCAACACGTGGCTCTAAGAACCGGCTCTAAGAACCGGCTCTAAAAACCGGCTCTTAGAGCTCTTAGTTAAGGGGCGGTTCTTAGCATATATGGGCTTTTTTTTTTTTTTAAATCATCAATTGCATATGATTCTGGACCAAGAACCCCATATAAACTTCTGTTGGAGATGGTCTTAATTCTATATCTGATGAGACTCTGATTTTGCTGGTTGTTCGTCCAAAAAAAAAAAAAGATGATTTTCGTTCGATATCAATTTTTCCTTTTATTCAATGAGGAAAATTTTCATAAATTCTTAAAAGTTGTTTTTATAATATTTTATAAGCTCTTATGTCATTTTTATCTTATTTTTGATTTCCCATAGTTCCACTGTATGTACCGACTCTCTAGCTAAGGAAGTGCGAAGCAATATATTTTATCATGTAAGTTATAATCCGTCGGTAAAGTATATTCTCCGAAGCAATGATCGTACCGACCAAAGTTGATTTAATATATGAAGTTAGTTGGCAAAAAAAAAAAAAAAATCCCAAAGTATTCATAATCAATTATATTCTTTGAAAAGTGTAGTTGTCAATAATTTCACGTACGTCACATAAAACAAACAACAGAATTAACGTTCCCATTCTCGAATAATGTCACAAAGAAAAATTTGTCATCTTGTCATTATGAATTAGGCATATAAAATATAACATTTAAGATGATACCAACAATGTGAGACATTCGTTAGAGAACTTATTTGTTGGAATTGGCGTTACCACTTTTTTGGTAGGTTTTTCGGTGGAGACGTCTGTCGGAATGACCGGATTTTGAGTACGATGAAATCGTTGCCATGAGCACTATAACATAGTTTATTCATTTGTCAAAATCTGAGTTGATTAATTTGAATGAGAAATAGAGATCCAAAGTGTGTTACTTGGAAAAGTTGAAATGTTTCATTGGATCCAAATGTCCCACATTGGAAACTTGAGGTGAAATCCTCTTGTGTATATAATGGAGAACTCAATACAAGGTACAAAAACTTTGGTACACTTAAGTGTATTGAAGAAAGAATAGACCAACCACACACGGGCCTCGTGTCGTGTTGTGTCGGGCCAAGCTCGGGTCTTGGTAGATGGGCCTACGGCCAAAAGATGATTCTTTTTACAGTAGTTTTTGAGACTTAAAGGAGTCTCTTTCTCCCTCATTCTATATACACACATAAAAGAGCAATATTTCAACACATCTTTTTTCTCTTCTGAGTATGAGAGTACAACACAGAAAAATACGTTCGTTAAATTTTGTTCTTGGATTGTGCGAGACAGAATAGTTACAGTTGTATCGTGTGATTCGGAACGTCATGCAACTCTCACACTATGAGGCGTTTACAGAATTAAGCAAAGAGATTTGTCTCAACTCTGCAAATCATATTCCTAATTCATGTATAGGTATCATCTTTATATTATGTTTATCGATTTTTCTTTTTTTGAACATATGTTTATCGATTTTTTTTTATGTCAATTTCTTACAAATTATCAGTATGCCTATGTTGTAAAAATTGCATTCCTATATTATTATCGTCAGTTTTAACTTTTAGTGATTATAATATTTATAATCTACTTTTCAAATTTATGTGTGAGAATAATACAAATCTCTCGTGTTTCGGCTGCTTCGACGAACCTACGTACGTGAAACTTAATCCAGTTAAAATTAATATGTAAGTAAATTATGTTATTGATTGGGCAATTCTCTGAAATGGTTCGTTCAAAACAAAAACAAAAATCTCTAAAATGGTATAGAAAAATTGAAAATTAAGACGCGTTTGGTGTTCCACTGCTAATGGAAGTGGAGAGTATGGACTCTGGAGACTGGCTTGTTGATTAAGACGCGTTGTCGCCTTCACATCAAAACGCTTTAATCGCACCACAAGTGGCGACTTCCCCATTATTGTGACTTAATTCCCATAAATGTTAAAAAAAATACTTCCTCTCATTTATAAATAGTGTCGTTTTAAAAAAATACTTTCGTTTTAAGATTTTACAAATAGTGTCGTTTTATGTTTTCAATACATAATTTTGAATAAAAATTTAATTTTAACCTTATTATTTTAGTGTATTAATTAGAAAAAAAAAAATTATTTAGTATATTAATAAATGATAATATTGAACTTTTAATAATTTTTTTAATATGTGTCAAATTGACACTTTTTGTGAAACAAAAAAAATAAATATAAATAATTGTTCTCACTGGAGATTACATAACACAAGCACCAGCAAATTACATTAATATGGTGCTTTAACGCCATTCCATTCAAGTTACTAAAACAATTTCCATCTGTTCCATTATACTTTCTCTGTTATTTTCTTATTAAAAAAATTGATTTAAAACACTTATATTAAGAAATTCTTATATTCTTTTATTTCTAATTAATAGATGCTTTACGATTTTTATTTTATTTTAAAAAGTTTAAGCTTTTCAATTTTTATGTGTTACTAGATGAATACTCGGGCATCCGCGAGAGATCTAATCGCCGTCAGACAGAGAAACAAAAAAATCCTCGATATGATTTCTTCGGCTTTCGGCGCTCTTCTCCGGCTTCCGGCGCTCTTCTCCAGCTTCCGGCGCTCTTCACCGGAGCTGTGAGAAGTCCTTTAGTCTGTTTGTTTTGTTTTGCCGTTAGATATGGGTTCATGGAGCTTGAGGAGCGATTTAGGTGGATGTTTTTGGTCTTGGTTTAGGGTTCGTAGGTTCTTCAGGGGCTCAGTTTGGCTATGTCGGTGGTCTCCGGTGGTGGCGAGGAGGCGGCGCTCGTTTGTTGGTGGTGTTTGTCCTTCCTTCAGGCTGGTTTTTGCTCAGAGGATTTGTGTTCGGGATTTTGTTCTTCCGCGTGGTGGTTGTTTCCTTCTCGGTGTCGCCGGTTCCTTGGTGAACGACGGTGCGTCTGCAATCGATGCCGAGTTGGTTTCGCTAGCTCTTTATCTGGCTGGATCCTTCTTCGTCCTTCAAGGTGGCCTGGTGTAGCTTGGAGCGGGTTAGTTTTGATGTTGTCTTGTCTTGGCAGGTGGTAGTGGTGTTCGCCGCTTGTGCTGTTCGCGGTGGTCTTCGGCGGTGTCTTGTTTCGCAGATTCCGCACAAACCCTTGGGTTGAAGGTTGGTTGTTTTCGATTTTGGTTCTGTCTGGTTGAAGCTCAGTTTCTGTGGTTGAGAGTTGGGGATCGTTGAGTTTTGCGCTTGATGATCTGGTCAGTAAGATAGATCTTTTGAGGGTGCATTTCTTCAGTTCTAGTCTTAGTTTCACTCTTTGACGGTTCAGTGGTGATTGGTTCTCGTCTTCGTTGGGTCAGAGTCGATGTCTCGTCTCTAATTGCGCGTGTTAAGCCTAATTACCGGTTTTGGTTCCTCATCCCTTGTCCCTTGTTGCGTTTGATTTGCTTCTCTTGCAGTGATCCCCTCCAAGTTTTGCCTGTGTAGGAATTTGGTTTTATGAGCCTTGCGTTGCCTTAGCTACGGTTCAGCCTCTTAGTTGGTACTCGAAATCTGTTTTGACTTCTTGTTGTTGAGGAGTTTGATATTGAGGCAGGAATACTTCGTTCAGCAGTTGTGGCTGGTGTCTCTCTTCATTGTTTTTCTTCAAGTTTGTCAAACAGACTGCGTTTGTTCGAGTTTTCTTTGGAAATTTGCCTTGGGTTCCGGCTGGTATAACGTTATGGATCTCATTTTTCCTGATTCTTACTTGGTCTTCACTTGGGTTATCTCCTTTGTTTAATGTGGGTCTTCAATTTTTGGCTTTGTAGTTATAGTTTTACCTCCCTTTGTTAGGGCTTTGTCTCCGGTGAAATTATGTTTTCCGTCGGCTTTGTCTCTGGGGATGTTATCTTTTTCTTCAGCTTTGTGTTTTATAACCGTATCCTATTTTGTATTTCGTTTTTGTATTATATAATGGTAAAAGTTTTAGATGAAAAAAAAAAATGAATACTCGGGTTTTTATGTTTTAAATGTCTTTCCTCAATGGTTTTTCGTGTATATTAATTTTATTGTTTAGTATTTAACATTTTTTTAATGTGTATATAGTTTGACAGTAGATTTTTATTTGTTTATTTTTGAATCTTGTAGTACGAGTACCATTTTTAAGTTTTCAAATTTATAGGATTTCAAATTGTCCACGTTTTTGCGCCCTTCTAGATATAATATATTACCCTCTGTTCTGAATTAACTGATGTTTTAGAGAGTTTTTTTTTCCACAATTAAGTGATGTTCTCACTTACCAATATAAAATTAAATAATTTTTAATTATTTTTGACCAATTACATTTTATAGACTATTTGTTCATTGGTTCAGATGAATAATAAATGATGTTTTAGTATAGGAAAAAACAAAAATTAATTGTTTATTTAATTTGTGTGCATATTACTAAAATATCACTTAATTCAGAACATAAGGAGTATTGTTTTTGAACTGTGTTTGATGACGTTTTTAGCTTTATAATCACACATGATTATTCTCGTTGACAAACAAAATATATATATATATATATATATATATATATATATATATATGATTCTCATATCGTTTTGGTTCATTTTTGCAGTTTGTCTAAAAAACATTAACTTTTTTACTCAATTTTCATGATATACGTTCTTTCCTTGTCCACCAATAAAATTAATATACAATTTAAAGTATTTTTTCGGTAAGGAAAACTATACGTAGAGACGAACACGGGTTTAATGTGTAATAGGAGAATGTGAGATTATGACATTATCTTTTTTTTTTTTGACTAAATTTTTATGACATTATCTTTGTGAGCAAAAGTTATATTATGACATTATATTACGTGAATTTGTTAAACACCATGGGCAAAAAAAATGTTTGTTATGCTTTAAGAGGTCCTCGATATTGTTTGTTATATATAGTTTTGTGTCTACGGATATTTTTATTCATACATGGATTTAAATCTGTCGTGGTCGGTATATTATTATCGTTAAATTTTTGAATGAATTATGTATTAGATGGGAGAAAAAAAAAACAATGCGACTCATTAACTAAAAATGGAATTTTTTGAAATTAAGTGGGGTTATTGATTCTTGCATTTTAATAGATTTCTCATATTTAAAAAATTCTAATGAATCCATTGATTTTAAAATCAGAGAAGTGGATTTCAAAGTTAAATAATTGGATTTCAAAACCAAATAAATTGATTATTGTAAATCAACCAAATAGATTTACAAGAATTTTAGTATTATAAGAAAAGAAAAAAACAAACGAAAAAAAAATTTCCAGATGGTTTATAGCTCCAGATGATGTGTGGGTTGACTACATAAAGGTAAATTTTTTTTTTTAAAACGACTTACGGCTTATTTGATATATGCATAGATTTTTCATTATGTTGGTTTTTTTATTGTATTTTAGGCACATCCGAACTATAAAACTTTTCGTGACGAAACTTTTGAAGAGTTTGATGATTTCAAAGTGATATTTGAAAATAATGTAGCGTCGGGTAGGAGTGCGATTGGATTGGGTGATATACTACTGATGCTCGAACATGTGGATTTATGGAAACGAAGAAGGAGCAAACAAATTATGGTGAAGAGTTTTCCATGAATGTCGAGGAAAATTATGAAACACAATCATTTTCTTTTTTGCAGCAGTTCAAATAATACTTTGGAAAAACTCCCTTTAAGAAAAAGACAGAGAAATAGACCTCTTAACAATGTTAATGATCCAATCATTCAAAAAGAATGTGCAGAAAAAGCTTGTACCGAAATGAACTCCTTGACAATAATCACTGAAAAACTCTTTACTTTGATACAAGAAAGAGAAACAAGGCAACAACAGGAAGCTAATCAAAGAGAAGCTGAGAAAAAGAAGAATAACTTATGGGAAGCTATCAAAGAAGTTTCTACTTTGGAGGAACATGTTCGTTACGATGCGGTTAAAGTGATTCACCAATTAGGAATGAAAGATGTGTTCCTTAGCATGTCCATTAATGAGCGTTATGGTTGGATTAAGCGTAACGTCATTGGGTGATGAATTTATTATTATCTATTGTTGGATTGATTATTTTATGTGTTCGATTAGACTATGGTTTTTATAACGAAATTGGCTTTTTCTATCTATATTTTTTACCATTTCAAAAATCTATTTTAAATTTAGCGATCGTGCAGAACAATCACAATCTTTGTTTGTGCATTAGTAGACACTGATTACATGAAACCTGAGTGGTCTCACGGGTAGTGTTTTGAACCTCTACTTAGAAATTAGCTAGTCTCGTGTCCAACATGTAGTAGATGTTACGTATCCACTTATAACTAGCCTTCTAACATGTAGTAGCTTAATGTTATGTGTAGTCATTTCTTTTCTTTTCTTCTACACATTAATTGATATGTGTCTTTCTATTTTTAATTCTACGTAGTAGTTTCATCTTGAAAAAAAAACATTTGTAAATCCAAATCCAACCAAATAACAAGGTTTCACTCGATATTTGTTCATTTATATTTTACTCTTTAAAACACTTGTAAATCCATTCAAATCCAAATTAAAATCAAATACTTATGAAAATCCTTACTATTGAATAACACTTGATTTTAACATGGATTTTAAAATTATAAAACCAATAACACAAGATTTGAATATGGATTTCAAAATTATAAAACCAATAACACTTGATTTGGTTTGGATTTCTAAATCTATTAAAATGCAAAAACCAATAACCCCTAAAAGTATTGTGCATATATAAGTTATTGGGCTATGCAGAATAAAGTCTTATTATTTCAAAATACGTAAGTGGTTAAATTAAGTTGGGTGATTGCAAAATCAAGGAGTTGAGGCAGCACGTATTTGATTTTTAAAGTTGCCAAAAAAATTTTTGGGTGATTGTGATTTGCTGAGTAAACATCCACTTGAAATTTGAAATTAAGATGCATGTGGTACCAGAAAAAAATTTAAGATGCATCACAGTCCACTAATTACACAATTAATTAATCATTTTAATTCGTTCGTAATTAACGGAACATGCAGGCCTTCAGGTGCCTGTTTTACACAGAACCAGATTTATAAACCAAACTCCCAATTGTAACATTAGAGTTTGTCTAGCGAATAAAATATTCGACTCATAATTTTTAGGAAGAAACATTATTATATAATACTTGATATATCAAAAATGGATAATTAACAAATAAAATATATGTATCTAAAATGGATATTAGGTTTGAATTGAAAAATAATCTTAGAGTTAAATATTGTGGTTGACCAAAAAGTTCATTAATGATTTTACATCAAAAGATCCGGAGTTTAATTTATAGAGAATACAATTTTTGCAGATTAATGAAAGCAAACTTATAAGAAAATCTTCAGCGTGGTACAAGTGTAACCGTTCATCGGAGTCGTGGTTCCTAATAGAATATATAACGTTGTCCGTTATAAAATTGTCTTTAATTTGTAGTAGTTCTGATAATTTGTATCAGTATTAAAAAACAAACTTAAATATTATGCATTGTAAAAATAAGAGATTATACTAAATTACTAATTATAAGTTTACCACCTTGACCTCGAGCACCTAAATGTATTGTGTTTCATGGCTGTACTTATGGACAATTATGCATATATAACCATATATTAATTATTACCCTAACCGGAAGAGTTTGAACTATATAGTTTGTGAACATATGCGCATATAATCTTATAGAGTTACAATATGTAACGTATAAATATGCAATATAGTTCAATTCATGTGGCCACATCACATGGAAGCAGCACATGCTTAAACCAAGTCACCTTTCCCCAAGATTCATACCGATTATTGTCCAATGGTTTATATAAATGAATAGTGGCTTTAAATTTACTGAAATCCATTGAAAGGTAGGATACGGTCGGTCCAACAATCTACATTAATTATTCCAACTAGTAACTAACAAACTTTATGATTGGCTCGCAAGCCCATTATTATGAGTAACATGGTCGTTGCGCTTGTATACTATTTGTAGGGTGTCAATTAGGGCCAAAGCCCGAGGGTCGGTCCGGTCCGATCCTGAAAAACAACGGGCTCGAATCTAGAAATATAAGCCCGAAACAAATCGGGCTTTTCGGGTTAAAGCCCATTCGGACTAGTGTGTTTTCGGGCTAGCCCGAAAAACCCGGAACTTTATATTTTAATTAGTTAGAGATTTTATTTAAATATTTATCTTTCTAAAAATAATAATTTGACATATTTTCTATACATTTCGTGATCCATGTACCATTATCATTCATCCATATTTATTTCATATTTTTAAAATTATTATATATAGACTTTCAATGACATTTCTATATAATTTATACATGTCAAAACTTAATATTATTTTACTTTTTTTTATATGTACCTCTCGATGGTGATGAGGATTTAGAAGACGATGAAAGATATTCTAATCTAAACTCTACTACCTATATTTGAAGTGTTTTGATTTTATGTTTTATTTGGTAATATAATTTATTTGAATTTTATTTGTTTTTTTGTCAAACTTTTGCTTTTAAATTTAATTGGATTTGATATAATACATTTCAATTTAGATTTATTTAGATAAATATTTCGTTTTAATTATTTATCTGAAAATTGTGAATTTTTGTGTTTGTAAATAAAAGAACGAAAAAGCCCGAAAAAGCCCGAAAAGCCCTGTCCGAGCCGGACCAGGCTTTAGAATTTAGGCCCGATTTTTTTTCGGGCCGGACCGGACTCAAATATATGCGGGCTTTACAGGTTTCAGGCCGGGCCGGGCCGGGCTAGTCCGATTGACATCCCTAACTATTTGTTTAATTATTTGAACCCACTAAACCTTGTTTAAGAAACTCATAATATATAGATTTCCACAATTATGTTCTTATCTGAGACTACGTAATGAATTTTAGCTTGAGATAACTGAATTTAAACCAAATTCGATTGCCAAATTATATGTCTCAAATCAGAACATAATTTCGGAAATTTGTTAAGAGTTTTTTATGCTAAAATTCATTATATATGTAGTCTCAAATAAGAATATATAATTTGGCAATCGAATTTCTTTGTCGATATTTCTTTGTCAACATGTGATACTATACGTATAAAAAAGCACCATGTATACATACACATATGAAAATACAAAAGAGAAAAGAATATACACTATATATAGCCTATAGCATGGAGTGGAAGCATTCGAGAATTTGACCAACCGACTTTACCTGAAAAAACTGCCAAAACCCTTATGACCTAACAGATATTTGGCTGCAAAGTGCTTTCATTTAGACTATAAAATTCTCTGAGACCGTTCTTGCGATATTTTCGATAAAATAATTGAATTCAAATCATAAACCAAATTAGTTTAGTATAAAATAGTTTGTCCTATTCAATAAAATCAATAGTATCATACAAGAATACAATTAATTTCATAATTTGCAGCTTAATTAAATCAAAGGTCGGCTGCGTATCAGATCTTCTGACCAATGAAGAACATTGACTAGTGACTGCATCATTTATTGGATTAAAGCATATGCTATACGTAAATCGGTAAATGGTTCAATACGACCACTTTTATTCATGATTTAACCAGTTGATGATTCGGGAACGAATATTAAATACAGTTGATATTATTTTATACAGACATATAGATATAATGTATTATCATATATGGATTGGATCCCTAGCTAAGTTAAAAAAAAAAACAATTATCACATAACTAAAGTAACATGTTGGTCGGTCTATGTCCAATGACTAATTAGTACCTTTAAATATGTTTTAGCGCTGCAGCATCTATAAACTTAATTCTACTTCACAGATATGTACAGATACACATAAATTTAGCATGTGATTAGTATGTAACTAAGATTTGATGAGACAATTAAGTAATAACTAGATTTTACCTCGTGCGTCCGCACGAGAATTTTTGTTTTTTTGTTTACCAAATTTTGTAATATTTTTTTTTGTATTTAGATATAATTTGTGTTATAGATATAATTTTTTCAATAAGTGACAAAAATTTATTTTTGTGTTCAGATATATTTTGTTTTTGTATACTCCCTCTGTTCTGAATTAAGTGATGTTTTAGTAGTATGCACACAAATTAAGGAAACAATTAATTTTTGTTTTTTATATATTAAAACCTCATTTATTATTCATCTGAACCAATGAAAAAATAGTCTATAAAATGTAATTTGTCAAAAATAATTAAAAATCATTTAATTTTGCATTGGTAAGTGAGAACATCACTTAATTGTGGAAAAACACTCTAAAACATCAGTTAATTCAGAACAGAGGGAGTATTTAAGTATTAAATATGACCGTGATTATAAAACATAATTCTAATCCGTCCGTTAATATTAATCCGAAAATGATCGCGATTATAAAAACATAATTCTAACCCGCATGTTCATATTACCGTATAATATAAATATTTACTAATTTCAAATATTTAAAATTTAAAGCTGATTGATTATGGTAAAAAAATATACAATAACATGCTCCCTCTATTTCATAATATAAGTTGTTTTAGAGATTTTGTTTTGTTTCAAAATATAAGTTGTTTTCACATTTTTATGCAATTTTTACCTTTATTGAATATTGTGTCACCAATAATATTATGCAGTTTTTTTTATGATTGGCTTAATTGTTTTTAATTTATATATTAAATGATATATTTTTTAAGAAAATTGATTTTCTTAATATTTGTGCTTTTAGCCTAAACAACTTATATTATGAAACAGAGGGAGTATAGTTTATGATCTCTGCCATTATGAGAATATTATTTAAATTTGAATATTTAAATTAAATCTAAATTAATATCCAGTTTATTATTTTTGTAAGGATATAATAACAACTGGTTTTGCGATTTTTTATAATAGCCTAATATAAATATTTTCAAGATTGGACACAAAAAATATATATGTTTTAGTTTTGCTTGTGGTAGAATTCTTAATTTTGAATTTGAATAGAATAACCATTTCTGGTTTAGATTTTAGAATAATATTTTTTTAATAAATCTTTATTAATTTTTTTTAATAAATCTTTATTAATATAAACGAATATTAACATAATCTGGACGATCTCAAATTTAATTATAAATTAACAATTCCTAAAATTGTGTGATTTTTAAAATATTAATCATTTAATATATGTAAATAAAAAATATTGAATTTTTATTAGTAACTGAATGTTGTCCATATTCATGATCAAATTTATGGTTGTGCAAATATAATTAATAATATATTCCTTTTTCAGTTTGAAAAATATTCAATTATAAATCTGATTGTATTAATAAGATTTAAATTTAAAAGTAAACATATTTTGTTATTAATTATGAATATTATTTTTGTAATTGTTGATAAAATCTTAAAAAATCTACATTAAATTAAAATTTTAATATTGTATTTCAATGAAAATTGTTAATTTTTAATTTGTAACATTAAAAAAACTTGATTATTAAAATATTTGGCATAATCTAAATTAAAAAAATTCAAAATAACTAATATTATTTTCATAACAAAATAATAATAAAAATTTAATTTACATATTTTGAAATAATCGATTTTATTTATAATTTTAAATATTTAATTTAATTTCTGACATAGTATGAATTTTTCTAATTACGAATTAAAATTAATATATATATATAATAAGATTAATTAATTAATTAAACTACTATTTAATTGACTCAAATTAATTAAATGAATTTTTAATTGAACAAAATTATTCTGTTTGGAAACAGGGATAGTTATCTACAAAAATCTAAAGTTTAAAAGTTATCCAGGATATGAATAGATTTATATTGATATTTTCCTGTTTGGACACAAAATAGCACTCTATTTTAATATACTTGCGATATATGCGGCGTTGTTATTGCAGATGGAGTTTCTGCAATCAACGAACATCTTTTCAAAAGAAACACAACGTTTCTTTTGGGTAATAAGATAAAAATCAATCAAATTTTCACAAAATCTTAGAGTTTTATCAATTTTGTGAAGTTAGAATAACGATCCTTGTTCATGACATTTCATCTGTGAATAATGAGGGAAAAAGTAGATTAATAGGCACCTGAATGGTTTCAAAGACAATTCCTAGGACACCAGAATTTGGAGTGAAGTTATTTCAAGAGTTAGTTTAACTTCTGCTTCTTTCTTATTTCAAGAATATGTGAACGATTCTCAGAGTCTATTAAATTGGCTTCAATGGTACTTAGTCTCTTCCATTAACAAAAATTGGGTAATATGCATTTCAAGATTTATGACGATCATTTACTAAATGGCTAAGTTTTGGCTTTAAGAATGCTTGATATATTTATTTGTTCGAGAAACCAATTTGGGTCCGAAAAATGTATTGATTTTTTGAGATATTAATTTATCGAGTATCAATTTATAGAGGTTATACTGTTAATTATAATAATAATCTCATTTTATATGTATTTTCCGTTGAGTTGTAATTGATTATCTATAAAGTATGTAGTTTATCTTAACATTTTTTGTTCATTTATGAATTTACTATATGGTCATTTTTCACTTATTTCATTTTTATTTTATTTTCCAAACTTATGTATTCGCATATACTAATTTTGTTAATAGCTGGTTCAAAATTTAAATCATAATTAATATTATATATTTTTCTCGTTAATTGGTGTAATTGTGTGCTTTGGAGTTGTATAGTAATAATTATACTTATGTTGAAACTTTAATTAGTATATATTAGAGTTTTACATATGTGACGTTTATTAATAGAGGATTGTAGTGATGATGTGGATAGCTTACATTCAGAGAAAACTCTCCTATTACATAATAGATTTGATACGAAGAAAAAATTCTCAACATTGTGTGTCTCTTGAAATATGGTGTAGAATCGCATTTCTACTCACGATATGGTACAAAATAACTTGTATCACTCTTTACATTTATGTTTTGTTGTGCTAGTGTTTGAACATTCTCAAGCCTTTTTTTTTTTACTATTTTAGTTTTGAAATATATATGTTTTGTTAAAAACACAATATCATACCACTTTAAAATTTCAAGCCATGTAAAAAAATGTCAGGCTTTTATTATATGGTTCCAATGAAATTTATTTGTAAATACTCGATTTCCATCTATGGTAAATGTAAGCAAAGAAAAAAAGATTTTATTGACTTAATTTCTCATTTTTCTAGAACAAATTTGTAGAGAAATTCCGAAAAATAATAATTATCCTAGATTTTCTTTTGAATTTAATCTCATAACACTCATTTTTATTTTTTCTTCTAGCGTTTATCCATAATTTTATTTATTTGTTCTTATTTTTGTCATATTTTACATATTTTTTGCTTTGTAAAATTTTATATTTACCACAAATTTATAATATTTTGTGACTCTCAAATGATGTAAATTTCATTATAAACAATTATATATTCTCGGACTAAAATTGAATAATTTTTTTCACTATATGTAGTAAAATCTATTTTACATTCTTAATTTCATAATCACATTCTAACATTTTAAATATGATAAATCTTCAATTCAAGTTTTTGGTTGAAAATCTAACAGTATATCGTTTTCAATTTAATATTTCATTATTTTTGTATCCAATTAGTATTACAATTTTCTTTGATTCTTAATATCAAATTATCACTTTTTCTATTTATTTACACTAAGTTTTGTATTGTTGTAATTTGTATTAAATAAAAATAATGATAAATATAAATAGACATGTATTAAATGAATATTTTAAATATGTGTTAATGTTAAAAAAATTTGTAGTGATGAGGTGGATACCCTAGGTTGAGAGAAACTCTCCTATTATATAATATATTAGATGGGTCTATTCGTATAGGCATGAGAGGGTTAAGGGTTCAAGATAAAACGTGAAAATTTATGTTCTCACATGTGTGGTGGCCTCATGTCCATAAGTTGAAACTACTCACATGGAGTGATGGATTCACAAAAATATCTCCTTATGGCACTATATATATATACACATTTATATTCCCAAATTATAATACATTTCATACACGCAAATTGTAACATCCCGATTTCTGTTATATGGTGGTGCATACGGAGAGACTTATAAGAATTGATTTGGCTACATATGTCACTAAAGTGCACTTATCTTTTTGGTCATTTGTCCAGAGAGAACTCCATAATATCCCGATTTTTGGTATATAGTGGTGCATGCAAATAGATTTATAAGAATTGATTTGATTATCTATGTCACAAAAATACACTTATCTTTTCGATCACTTGTCCATAGAAAACTCCACGGTTAATCGTGTTTGAGTTGGAGCAATTTAAAGATGTGTGACTTGCCGGGAAATAATATGTGGTACCGTGTGAGTGAGGACAAAACACGGAAAAATATCATGTGGTGATTTGTAGGGTCAGTAAACAAAACTTGCTAGCGTCCCGGACTAACGCACCGGTCGTTGGACGAGAATGGAGCCCATAGGCCGAGAGAGGACGTATGGGCCTATGAACGGTGGCAGTCGGGATGTTACATAAATGGTCGTTGGAAAACAAACTCAGTTAAGTTTAAAAAGTATGAGTTTATAATAAATATGTTTGGATTTCAACAAATTTCGGACTAGTTTTGTTTTGCTTTAAAGACATAATAGATTCTACCCCGTGCGTCCGCACGGGAATTGTTTTTCTTTTTGTTTATCAAATTTTGTAATATTGTTTTTTGTATTTAGATATAATTTGTTATATAGATATAATTTTTCTAATAAGTGACAAATATTTGTTTTTGTGTTTAGATATAGTTTTTTTGTAGATTTAAGGTTTTCTAGTATTAATAATGACCGTGATTATAAAAACATAATTCTAACTCGTCCATTCATATTAATCCGAGAATGACCGCGATTATAAAAACATAATTCTAACCCGTCCGTTCATATTACCGTATAATATAAATATTTCTTAATTTCAAATATTTAAAATTTTAGGCTGATTGATTATGATAAAAATATACAATAACAGAACGTTTATCATGTCCGTCATTATGAGAATATTATTTAAATTTAAATATTTAAATTAAATCTAAATTAATATCCGGTTTATTATTTTTATAAAGAAACAACTGGTTCATATATTTAAGGAAATCTAAATTAAAATTTGAATTTCTGGAATTATTTTTAAATATAAATTAAAATAATTTTTATTAATATTGTACTAAATTGACTTGTTTGGCAACTTGAATAGTAGTTATCCAAGTAAAGAATAGCTTAATATGAAGGTTTTCATGTTTGGACACAAAAAATGTATATGTTTTAATTTTCCTTGTGGTAGAATTCTTAATTTTGAATTTGAATAGAATAATCATTCTGATTTAAATTTTATTATAAAAATTTTTTTAATAAATATTTATTAGCATAAAAGAATATTAACATAATATGGACAATCTTACCAAGATTAATTAGATTTGCATTTCGAATTTAATTCTAAATTAACAATTCCTAAAATTGTGTGATTCTTAAAATATTGATCATTATATATATGTAAATAACAAATATTGAATCTGTATTAGTAACCAAATGTTATCCATATGCATGATCAAATTTATAGTTGTGCAAATCTAATTAATAATATATTCATTTTTCAGTTTAAAAAATATTCAATTATAAATCAATCTGATTGTATTAATAAGATTTAAATTTAGAAGTAAACATGTTTTGTTATTAATTCTGACTATTTTGTTTGTAACTGTTAATAAAAACTTAGAAAATTTACATTAAATTCAAAATTTAATATTATTTTTCAATGAAAATTGTTAATTTTGAATATGTATCCTTCAAAAAATTTTGATTATTAAATTATTTGGCCTAATCGAAATTCAAAAATTCAAAATAACTAATACTATTTTCGTAACAAAATAATAATAAAAATTTAAATTATTTTTAAAATATTTAATTTACATATTTTTGAAATAATCGATTTTATTTGAATTCAAAATTTAACTGTTGATGTCAAACATACTTGATTCTAATTTCAACTACTACACTTATACAATTGACATACAATCAATTATGTATCCAAGTACAATCAAATTTGTTTCTGTGTTCTGATTGTACTTGAGGTGAATGTATATAGATTAAATATTTCGTGTGTTTATATTTTGCCCTCAGTTTACTATCAAGTTTCAATATAGTAGCAACAAAAAAAAAAAAAACGTAGAGAAAGTGGTGGGTGGAATCACTGAAAAGCAAGTATGTGGTTTACACAATATGTGATACGTACACGTTAATTAATTTGCAGCGAATAAAAAATATAATAACGAAGCTATTCCTTTTTAACTAGTTTAGTAATTAGTCGTGTCAAAGTTTTTTTTTGTCTTTCTTGTCGGCAGTCGACACAAATTTAAACAACTTCTTTGTCAACAACTATAAAATGAAGTTGTTGGTGGTCGGGTGATTCTTTTCCTGTGGTGAGTGTCGGTTCTGTTGGTCTAGGTCAGGGATCGATTCCCCGCGGGAGCGGAATTACCAGGACAAACACTTGGCCAAGTGGAGCATTATAAGTGGGCTGTGTCACTTCCACCCAAGAAATTAATCTGAATCTTTGGGCTTGGGATTACTCCCGGGAACCGAAAGGCATAAAAAAAAAAAAACTATAAAATCAACTCTCTTTTTTTTATGGAAAAGTATTATAACCATTTAGTTTCGGATCAATGGATATTTGGGCAAAAAAAATTTTCGTATACATGATTGGCAAAAGAGTATCCTCAAATTAATCAGAAACTTAAATACTAAATTTACATCATCGTGTGAAAACAAATTAAATTAATGGCAACTTTTAAGTGGTTAAAAAAAGTATGTTGTATTTGGTATGTTTTCACAATTTTGCAACTTAACACTCAAGTTTTTTTTAATTAATCTAAAAACTCAAAACAATATCTGAATTTATATTATATTGGAAAATCGATGAGATCGACTATATCGAGATTATGGAAAACATGAAAATGAAGAAGAGTATGGATATTTACCAATATTTTAGATTAGGAAATTTAGCTTTATATTAAATATAATATTTTCATATTAGTTTAGAAAATTAAGTTGGTTTGATCTCTATATAAGTTTATCCATCTTATAACATTATTATTCTGAGAGTTTAATAATAATTTTTCCTAAACACTTTTATGTTCTTGTTCTCATCAATTTATCATGGTATCAGAGCCTTTAAACTATCTTAGTGGGTTATGATTTTCTATCAATTTCATCTTTCTTTTCTTTGATTTTTTTCCTTCGACCTCTCTCTCTTCGTTGGATATTTCTTAATGTTTACAAATTTTCTTGGATATTTTTATAATTAGGTTTTGATCGATTAATAAAAAAAAAAAAGTTTTGGTTGAAAGGTTTTGATCATCTCTTACAACGAGACTTGATGACATGACTTGTAAAAGTCAAACGTATTGATGAAGATTGATGGCCACTATGCGGTAATGGATTATGAACATGAACCGATAGGTTGGTTCAAATTTTGATGATGTTTTTCTTGCCCTCGCGAATTTGAGGTCTTCTTTTGATTTGATTTCTCGTCTTCGCGAGTTGTTTTTTGACCTCGCAATCGCGAGCTACTACGATGTTCATGATGGATTTTTCATCGAACCAATTTGACCATACGACTGGGTATAAACGTCGTTGATGATCCAACGACTGGGTGTTGTAGCCGATTTGATCCGACGGCCGGGTATAACGCCGCGATCTGACCCGACGGCCGGGTATAATGCCGATATTTTGAAGATTTGTCTAATCTCACACGTGTTACCACGTTTGAGCTTGCGGGAGGGTATTGGAAGATCGATGAGATCGGCCATATCGAGATTATGGAAAACATGAAAATCAAAAAGAGTATGGATATTTACTAATATCTTAGATTAAGAAATTTAACTTTATATTAAATATAATATTTTCATATTAGTTTAGAAAATTAAGTTGCTTTGATCTCTATATAAGTTTATCCATCTTATAACATTATTCTTATGAGAATCTAATAATAATTCTTCATAAACATTTTCGTGTTCTTACTCTCATCAATTTATCATATTATGGTGTTCACTTCTAACAATTCTAACGATCAAATGATTAATGTCAATATTTTTAATTGATCTAAAAAACCAAAACAAAATATAGAGAATCGATTGTGGCATTTGCAATAATGTTAGCATTTATACAGAAATGAAAGGATACTATGGGCCTTTTGCGTCCCTAATTACGCCTCAAGGAAGAAAGGCCCATAGTCTCTTAAAGGCCCATATCAAATAGTACTATGCTTTGTCTTTGACTGAAGAAACTCGAACGCCGAATGACGAAAGGACTCAGGGAGTATGACTCTTTTTATCATTTCTTAAAACTTGATTAAACTCAACCTGACTATAA
Source organism: Eutrema japonicum (assembly GCA_030161315.1). Taxonomy (NCBI): domain Eukaryota; kingdom Viridiplantae; phylum Streptophyta; class Magnoliopsida; order Brassicales; family Brassicaceae; genus Eutrema; species Eutrema japonicum. The sequence continues at coordinate 11,068,362 of BSQW01000006.1, forward strand.
TTAAAATGCCAAGAGTTACAAAACTATGAAAGCTACAATGAACCAATATTAGGACATATAATCAAAATTAGAAAATGTGAATCAACGGATGCAAGACGGAGGAAAAATATAGCCACGTGTCCAACCAGAAACATTCTCACACAAAGCGGTGGCTGGACCGTCGGGTCCACGGTGCACTAGGTTAACTCCGAAGAGCTCAACGTCTTTGCAAGGAGCCATTTTGCTACATTGCAACTTCACGGCCACTTTGGTCATCGAAGTCCCCCAAATGTTAATGAACTTTACATTTTGTATCTGAACCTGAGAAAGAGACTGCATTTTAAAAAAAAAATTAGAAAAAAAAATTAGATCATCTTTTTAAAAAAAAACTATAATTTGTGTGTTCTTGCGGCGGAAATTACCGTTTTGCTACACTGGTTGTTTGGACAGTATTGTTGATCTATGTTGATTGGGTTTTGGACATTGATCATCTGGAGATTCTTGAAAAGAAAATTCGAAATTACGTTCGGTGAAACCGAAGGAGCCCATGTCTTGATCCGTACTCCATTAGTCGTACCTTTAAAGATCGAGTTCCTAACGACTAATCCCTGAACGCTCTTCTCATTTTTAAACCTCCCAAGGCTTCCAACGCTGATCCCATGACCTGGTCCACACGTGACACTGTTGATATCCAAATTGGTGGTTCCGGCCAAGATTGCGATGCAGTCGTCGCCGGTTCCGATGTCGACGTGGTGGATCTTCATGTAGTTCGATGAACCTATCTTGATCCCATCTGTGTTAGGACTATCTCCGGGAGCCCTAATGCTGACGCGTGTGATCTCAAAGTATTCAACGGCGAAGAAGTTGAAGTGGCCCATTTTGCTGTTGATCGATTTGATGCGGGTGATTCTCGAGAATCTCACGAATTCGAACCCAATGTTCATAGGTAGAGGCCGGCAATTAGGGTTTCTGCTGCAATCGTTGAGTGGCCAAGAGTAGCTTCCTTGTCCGTCAAGAATGCCACCGCCTGAGACCGTGAGATAGTCAACGTACTTGAAAATGATCCACGTGTCTTGTTTGATGGCGTTAGCTTCTTTAGGAGCTAACAAAGTTCCTGTGATGATGAAACTAATCCGACTTTTACATGGTCCCGTGAAGGTTACACCACCGAGGTAGAAAGTTCCGAATGGTACGTACACTCTAGGGTTTCCTTTCCACTGGCACGCTTCTTTCCAGGCGTTTGTAAACGCCTAAAACGCAAAATCATGACAATAAATTCAAACGCATGTTATAGTTAATCAACAAATTCGAAACATTGGATAGAAAAAATTGAGAAAATTTCAGTACAATAGCATTATCTGTTTTGCCGTCACCGCGAGCACCATAGTTTCGGACGTCGAAATTTTTTCTTTTGGCGAAAACGTTAGAAGCAACGGCTGAAACGCCACTTGCTGCGGCAGCGATGAACAAAATCAACGTAAAACCACAGACAGTGGAAGCCATTTCTTTCTTCTTGTATTCTTAAGCTATCTCTTGGTTTTGCTACTTGAAATGTAAACAAAAAGAGTTTTCTCTAAATAGTTTTTGAAAACCGAGAGAATGATACTTGTTTTATTCGTGAGAAATTCGCAGCATTTTATGGAGAGAATATAATCGTATCTAATGTTTTCTTTTTAAAACATTAAAATCAGAAATTTAATAGAATTCGCATTTAATATTACCTAAACAAGGAGTAATAGGGATAGTGACCATTTAATATGGATACTAATTCATAAAAGTGCGCAATTTAAATGCGTGATTTACACAGTATTTTCAGCATATTTCTGGTTTTTTTTTTAATTAAGAATCGTATTTTTGTCAACCAATCGCATTAACTATTTCCGAATTATACTTAAACGCATCTATTATTTAAAAAAATTCCGAAAGCATTAAGGCACTAACATATTCGGATACGAACGAGAGAGAGAAGCTGAATATTTTATTTCATAAATTAAATTCTAATACAAATCAATTTTAGCAGCATTATTCTTCTTTTTTTTTTTTGGACCAAAGGGCCTTCAGCAGCAGCATTATTCTAGAAGTTCAAAATCGGGATTTGCTATTATAATTTATAATAATTGATTTTCCATGGAAAAAAATACTATTCAAATCCACACATAATAAGAACCAATAATTTTTTTTTTTACAAAAATATATAATGCATATATCATGAAATAATCTTATGAATTAATTTATCACTATATGTCTACACAACACCTCACATCACCTAGTTTGTTTCTTTAACTATACCTACCAAATTGTTTTTTTTGTTTACCAATACCAATTGATTTGTTTCTATTTTTGTTTTGCTAAATGATTTGTTTCTAATTGTTGCTAAAGATTCTTCATGATAATTAGCTCGTTCCTAATATCCTTAAAACAGAATATCAGTATATATATGGTAAATTGTTCCAATCTCAGTCCATTCATTGTGGTCTAACATTAACAATAAAAATTTTCCGTGCGAGTAAATATCAATTAACACCCAAATTGGGATCGCTTTCCAAAAACATGTTAAATGGAAAATATCCCAATCGTATCTAAAGATCTGAATTAAACCAATAAAAAAACATTGTATCGTAAGGTTTGATTGTGTTTGGGGGGCCTTGGGGCTTGTATGATTGAAATTTGGGAAATAAGGTTTGGATGTAACAAACTCATAGTTTTGGATCTTGTTGTAATTAAACTCAATAAATCAAAATTGCCTGAACGGTGGTTACCCGTAGGGGTGGGCACTTCGGTTTGTGGTTTGGTTTCGGTTCGGTTTTTTTGGTTTTTTGGTTTTATAAAAATTCAAACCATATAAAAATCATATATATTTCGTTTTGGTACAGCTCGTTTTTTAACGGTTTTCAGTTCATCAGTTTTATAAAAAATGAAACCATTTAAAAACCATATGCAATTTTGGCTCGATTCGGTTTGGTTCAGTTACAGTTTTTAGTTTGGTTCATAACTTTTGATAAGGCTCATACAACGTCATACATCAAGAATTGGTGAGATTAGAAACTGCAAAACCTAAAACGTATTATGAACAAATTTCAGATGATGAAAGATAATACTTTCAAAATGTGTATACGTAATCAAACACAAGCTTGAACAATAATTAGAAAACAAACACAGAAAGAGAATAAATTAGATACCTAAAACTAGAAGATGAGTTATGAAGAAGATATGATTATTAGAGGAACCACCCACATGCCACAACCACGTTTTGGTTTGTTTTGTACTAGGGTTTAGGATTTTCTTATTTTATAGAATTTGTTTTATGTTTTAAATTTTAACTCTTAAACTAACTCCGAATATATTGGCAACTCAACCAAAAAACAAGAATGGATAAATAATAAATCTAAACTAAACCAAAAAAATATAAAGCTATATAAAATTAATCTAAAATGTAAAAATCGAAAAAACCATTCGGTTTTACGATTTTAAACCAAACCAAACCGAAACCAAACTCTTAACAAAAATGATAATCAAATGGGTTTTTAAATTACACCATAATCAAACCATATGATTTATTTCGGTTTTTTTTATTATGGTTTTTTTGCCCACTCCTAGTCACTCGTACCGAAATAGCTAGCCATCAAAAGCTGAGATTTAATACTTTGTAAAAATTATTAAATACTTTTGTAAAAGGCCATCAAATAAAAAAGAAAACATGAAGGTTATGAGTCAAGATTTTTAGTCAAAATCTTACTCTGATATGTTATATAGCCAAACTTGACTTTGCCTCTGTATGTTCAAATGCTGCTAAATATTCCGAATATTATGATGATATCAAAAATTCAAAACTATAATAAACGCTTTTATCAAAAAAATTCAAAACTATAATAATGGAATCAATTTTTAATATCATAATAATAACTGATTGATTAATATCCTTAAACTGTTCTTATATATTCATTCAATGATTTTTTTAATACGGAAAAATGATCGAAAGGAATATAATTTATGGTTTAGGTCAATTTAAATTTTGCATGGTTATAATTATATAATTAGTATTCCTACTATTCAATAATACAATAAAAAATGCTTACGATTTTTGTTTTTATTAAATATTATACAAGTTTCTGTGAAAATTGTATTTTTTATATTTTTAATTCTTTAAACTATACATTATTTTATTATTTTTATGATTGATGGAATTGTGTTTTTAACTAATTGTTTAGAGATTTTTTCGTTTTTTTGGATAAACAATCTACCTACACAATAAACAACGCGTTAAATTCCGAAAAATATGATCCGGAGTGTGTTTTCCGAGGGCGCTCAATTCAATAAACAAGAGAGATAATGACCACGCTTTGGGCGTCAGGTCCAAACAGAATCGGAAAATGGGTTAGAACGACTAAGTGACTTAGGGTCCGAAAGGGCTGAATTCGCTAAGTATATGGGGTATACAAAGCTATTTTTGGTGAAAAAGGTGAGAACTTTAGGGTGATTCCGATCAAAGAGTAGTCGGAAATAGAGTATCATAATCGATTAAGGGAATATTAGAGAGGGTTTTTCGATATTTTGAAAGAAAAAGAGAACGAAAGAAATGAGGTCAAATGACTATGTGTGAAAGTGTGTGAGTGAATGAATGTTTGTTCCCTGCTTTCGGGGAGCGCATGTGATTTTTATAGAGTATACATGCCCCATATCGTATACCACATCGTATTTCCATAGTTCGGGTCGAGCGGATATGATGGATCCTCTGAGCTGACTCCTTGTACGTCGTATTAAAGTGCTTTTCTGCGTCTATACTTGTCTGTTAGTGGTTCTAACTTGCACCGAGTTGTCCTTGATTTTTGCCTCGCGGGTTTGGCGTTGTGTGGTCTGCTCGTCCCATATTGCACGCCTTTCGAGGTTCTGTGTCACGTCACTTTCGTTCGTCTCTGACCCTGAAACCACGTAGCGCAAATCTTCATCTAAGTATTTGGGCGAGAATAGTTCGAATTGCAAAGCATTGTCTATGGAAGGAAAATAGTGAAAGACTCTTTTACCTTCCCGATAACCTGGTAAGAGGTATCGGGTTTATCTTACCTTCTCGGGTATTACTACCCGATTATCTGAAAGCTTACCTTCCCGAGCATCTCTGCCCGGTCTGTAGTGATGTAGACATGAAGCCAACATATACATGTCCGAATTACTCATCTCCTTACTACCGCATTCTCCAGGTAACATGGCCCGAGTTGGTGGGTTCATGAAAAGGCAACCCTCTTCCACTATGGGATCACTCAACTTTTTACTTTCCGCTCCCGCTAACCAAGAACGGTTTTGGAAGAATGTGGTGGTTCATTTATTTTTCTTAACTTGTCTTATGGTTCGACCACCTAGCTTCGTAACCGCATCATCTTTAAATAGCACGCTTTTACAAAAAAATCGTGTAAAAGAAAAACAATTATGTTCTTGTAATTGTTTTAGAACGGAGAGCATACATCGTAAAAATACAACCGTACGACGATAACTAATTTGCAATTTGTTATTAGAATTCATGAAATTTAGGAATTGCCATGTTGATATAGGACAGAGATAGATTTTCTACAAGAACGGAATTATCTAACTATTCCTATTTGGTGAGTCGAAATGGTATTATGCTTTAGACTCATTTAAAACCCGGTGAATGGACTAATTGATGGCTACATCCTTAAAAAATTAATCGGATGATAAAAGTTCGGATTACTCACCGTTATATAAAAAAGAATTCGGAGAATGAAAATGAGTCAAACAAAAAATGGGCAATGAATAATGGATGGGTCCCTCTTGAAACTATCCATGAAACATCGTATGTAACTATCCTTGACTTCTTTGTGGAATTTATAACCTCTGTTACAAGATAATAATCTTTGAAAGTATGATTAATTAATCATTTTTATCAAGTTATGAGTTCATAAAACTCAAGATGCATATAACTAAAAATTTACCTCATAATTTTTTGAATTTATTACGGAAATTTTTTTTCTGGTTCCGAAACGGGAACATGGAGTCATGGACAGTGAAATAAAATTATAATCATTGAGACACATAATTATATATTTGTATCACTTCCAAAAGGCATTACGTTAATATTTTTTCTAGAAGCATAATCGAAGACGATGTGATTTTGTTATTACGAAAATAGTGTTTGGGACGTTCAAATTCTACACACGTGCAAATACTTTCTAAGTTTTCTACAATTTGTTTTTTTTTTTCTTAGACTGGTTTCACGTGATGTGACGGGATTTTATCAAAGAAGGTGTGCTTTGACCTCCCCCCGATAAAAACAAATCTATAGTATGATTTTGGTAAAATTTAATATATTTAGATAGTAAAAGCATGTTCAATGGGGGTTCTAAATAGAAGAGTTCTAAAAAATTATAATGATATATAATTGATAAATATTGGAGAGGTTCCAAAAAGAAGAGAGAAGGGTTCTAAAGTTAGAACTTTTAGATACAGATTCTAAAAATTAACATACAAAATGTTGGGGTTCTAAAAGGTGAGGTTCTAAAAATTTTAGATACCCATTTTTAGAACCTCACCATTGGACATGCTCTAATAATGGTGATATAGAAACATAATGTTTGGTCTGTCAAGGCTGCTGGATTTTTGTTAACGGTCAACATGTCTCAACGATCAAAGAGTTCGTATATATGCATACTTGGAAGCCACGTGATTATGATTGATCTCAGCAAGGCTGCAAGTGTAGAATGATTGTAGAACAAGTAGTCTAGTTTGTTTTTTATACCTTTCACACTAAAAAGTTTATGTATTTTGGTGAAAATAATGCTACATATATGTACAAAACAATCAATAAAATTCAATATAGGATCGAAAACTTGTTCATGGCAACTAAGAAGTTGTGATGGGGTGGTTTTCATCTGGGATGAGTTTCGACTATATTGGTTCAGGTCAGAAATCGAATTTCCTAGGGTGCAGAATTATCAAACTAACTCTTGGTCACGTATGGTGTAACTGGGCGGCTTCACGTCCGCTCGGAAGATTAGTCTGGGCCCGTTAAGGATCTGAAATTATTTCCGAGTCTAATCCAAAAAAAAAAAAACTTGTTCATGGCGGAAAGAATATGCGAGATTAATTAATAACTCATAAATGTCCTCTCAAATAAATTACCTACAATTAATATATTGAAATTAACATTTCCATCTATTTACTTACAATTGGATTAACACAATATTTTAAAAAATCGGTTTTAAGATCAATGATATTTATATAAAAAATATAACCTTAATTAGACACAAATAATCATAATTGTGAAGCTGCGAAGAACCAGTTCTCTGCAGCAAAAATGTATTATTCTAATCACTGAGCTATAATTGTTTTTTATAAAGGGCCGTATAAAAAGTATATAGTCAGAAAACTTTACAATCGTAACTTTATAAGGAAACATTTCTAGAACTAACAAAGGGGTGGTGGTTTAATGCTAACACAAAGAGGTTAATTCTTTTGTATTCTCCTTCGGAATATAGGTTTAGTTTTTAAATCGGAATATTTAAAGACTGATTCCGGATATCGAAAAGGATTATGTGCCGAATATCCGGAATTCTTATGGTTTAAAAAAAAAGCATTTCTTGAACTAAAACCATAAGAGCATGAACATTAGGATGAACATTAGGATGAACATTAGGGTGTCTCCACCATTAAAAAAAAAAACAAGAGACAACGGTTGAGATATCCAAAAAAAAAGTTGAGACATTCAAATCACACGTGGCGATTTGTGATTGGTCCTTTTTTAATTAATTATTTAATTAAAAATAATAATATTAATATTTTTTTTGGTGTCCATAATTAAACCTCGTCTCGACCAATAAAATACTTAGGAAATTCAACGACCACAACTATAATGACATATATGAGTGTCAGGAAAAATTATCATGACGTCAGATTTTTTTTTTTAAAACTATGTCATCTATGTTGTTTCATGCAGGACCGGATAATAAAGCTGTTTAAAAAAATATTTACTTAATTGACCCACTTAAGTGCCTTACAAATATTATATAACCATATGATTCATATCCCTCTCTCTCTATATTACATACACACAAGTAGGCATATAAAATTACAAACATCTGGGAGAGCTAAAACTGCATACTAGGATCATTCTTCATCATCATCAGCAACACTACAACTCTCAGATTTTGTCTTCTTATATTGATCAATTTAATAATGTCTGGAAGAGGGAAAGTGAAATCGGAGCCGATGAAAGTTGTGTTCATAAACACACAGTACGTTGAGACAGATGCTCGTAGCTTCAAGACTGTTGTTCAAGAACTCACCGGTAAGGATGCCATCGTCGCGGCAGGTCCTTTTGACTCTCCCTCCGCTTCCGATGGCCGTTGTTACGGTGGAGGTAGTCAAATCGGCGAAGATACCAGACGGCTCTGCGGCGGCGACAGCGGCGGCAGAGGAGGAGTGGGGAAGACGACGGAGTTTGATAGATTTTTCAAGGAGATGCCTCCCATGGAGGAATTGTACAAACTATGGTCAGATAACTGAGTCATTATATTGAATTCTATGTTTTGATTAGTCTTCTTTTTCTCCTAAAAAAATCAAATCTTTCTTTCTTTCATCCACTAAGATATTGTTGTGATTCATTTGATTAATGATCTCTTAAATGGATCGTCACTCTAAGATTAGGTCCAATTGCAAAAATTATATTCTGGAAAGTATAATATGAATTGCATAAAGTCACTTAACCACCTTTGTCGAAAGTTCCTCTGGTATGGAAATTCAGAGATCACAAAGCAAGCAAAAACAGGTTATCTTCTGGGCTGGAATTCTTTTCAAATCTATTGACCGTGGTATTCGGAATACGTGCTCAGCTAGGTGTCATATGCCACGGTACATAGATGCTCATGGTTTGTGTTTCAGAACTCTTTCCGGTAATTTAGTTCTTGTGTAAGCTCGTTATGTTTAAACCGAGTGGTCCGATGTCGTTTTAGGCACTTTTTCTTTTTAATCATGTATTAGTCCCGTTCAAATGGAATAAAATCAGAAATTGTAGGAAAAAATATGAATTGCTACACCCCCACTTATCCGAAATTTCAACGGGCTTAAAGCTTACAAATGTTGTTTGATGGCCCATGAAGCCCAAAGAGTTGCTTTTGTCCATTGTGCTGAAATGGAATGTCTAAAGTTTAGGATTTTAAATACGAACTATTATATGAATGTAGTATAATACTTTCATAATATTCGTTGGACAAGTTTTCAAAAATTATAAATCCAATATGTTATAGTTCACAACAACCAAATCAAGCATTATGATTGTGAACTAATCTTTTTTGTGTTTATATATAAATAAAAAGTGTTTGTGTAAGTGCGTAAATGGCTGAGACAAATAGCAACAAAACCCATGGTTGACCCTCTCTAACCAACCTTAACCAATTTTGTGTTCGGTGAACCATTTCTTTTCCGTCAACCCAAACACACAATGATTTTTTTTTTTTTTTTTTTTTGTAATCAGTGGGATTGAAGAACATTTGCAATTCAATCAAACGTAACATAAACGCCGACTAATCGAGTTCAAAATTTTCACCTAATTCGAGCAATAATTTGAGAAGAAAGTAAATAAATCCTCGTACAAATAAAATTATTAAATTGGGGGAAAAAACTTAAAAATACACGAACTCTACATAATTTGAACGTTTAATACACGAACTATTTTGGAACCCATAAAAATACACAGACTCATTTTGGCACCCGTTTTAATACTTGAACTTTCAAAAATCGTAATTTTAACACCGATTTCATCATGGACGTTAAACCATCGAACGGATGTTACATAACTCCGTTTACAGAAAACAAAATGTGGGCTTATTCCATGTGAAAAGACCACTCATGCCCTTAACTTATTTCCCCCAAATTTAAACGAAACCCTAATCGATTTTCCCCCAAATCAAAGTAAAGAAGGAGCCCTAATCGATCGATTTCCCCCAAATCGTTTTCCCAAATCACGAGCCCTAATCGATTTTCCCTAAACCGATTTCCAAAATCGACATTGTCTCTCGAATTCTCACTCCACACGAAATGATATAGAAGAACTCGAAGAGCTGAAGACCCGAAACAGAATCGCGAGTCGGAGAGGATGAGGTATGGAATCGAAATTTTGATGTCGTGGTCTCTAAAGTTGTTGATTGTTTCGATTCTGTTGTTAAGTTAGATATAATCAATATTTGGTTCGATTTGCTTGATTTGGTTTTGAATTTTAAGTATATTTTTTTTTCTTCGATAATGCAGTGACACTACTATTAAAGTGAATATGTATTATGGAGGACTTATGTATGTGAAGGATTCTAAGTGGACATACAAGGGAGGATCTATGAAGAAAGACTTAGTTGTGGATCCATATTATATGAATTGGAATATCTTTGATGAGTATTTTGAAAAGCATGGCTTAGGAGGAGGTGCTGTGGAACAAATCTGGTACAAACGTCCACACACAGAAATGGAATCATGTAGGGCTATCTTCCATCTCAGTTCTGATGCAGAGATAATGGAAATGTGTGCTGAAGGTATGAAAGGAGGAGAATTTGATTTGTTCATTGAGCAAGTTGGACTTCCTCAAAGGGAGGAGACAGAAGGTGATGAGGTTGAGACAGAAGCTGCGAGAGAGAATGTAGATGAACAAGAAGAAGAAATAGTGCAAGAAGGAGATGATGCAAGGTTTCAGAATTTTTTTGAAGAAATTCGTCTTATTGAGGATGCTCAAGTGATTGGTGAAGGTAATGAGGATGTTGCTGAACCTGTTATTGATGATGGGAATGAGACTTTGGTTGATGATGAGGCTGAAATGGAGAGACAATGTAGGGATTCTGATAGACCGGAACCTGTTGTAGATACAGATGATGAATGGCAAGATTTCAGTAGAAAGGAAACAGAGATATCAAGAACTGCATACAGTAATGAGAAAGAACCATACTTGTGGTTAATGCAGACTTTCAAGACTGGTGAAGAGTTTAAAGATCAGTTATTGAGGTATGTCTTAAAAACTAACTATGATATCAAGCAGTGTAGGTGGGAGAAGAATAAGTTGGCGGCAGTGTGTACAAATGAGAAATGTCCTTGGAATATATATTGCTCAGTTGAGAAGCCAAAAAAGAAATGGATGGTGAAAACCTATTTGGATGCACATAACCATATGAAGAGTAGCAAAGCTCGGATGCTGAAACAGGGAGTTATTAGGAAGTTATACAAGGATGAAGCAAGGAGAAGGCCTGGTTTAAAGTGGACCGACATAAAAGATGAGATAATGATGAGATACAATCTCAATGTATCTAAGTGGATATGCTCCAAGACAAGAAGAATAGCTCTAGATTTTGTTATTGAAACTCAAAGGGAGCAGTTTGCAAAGCTGTGGAATTATGAGGCTGAACTCAGAAGGAGCAATAAGAATGTAACTACAGAGATCGTTACTCTTCCTCGTGCTGATGGTAAGGCTGTTTTCGATAGATTCTACATTTGCTTTGAAAATCTGAGAAACACTTGGAAAAGATATTGTAGGCCTATTATTGGATTTGATGGGGCTTTCATGAAATGGGAGTTAAAATGTGAGATCTTGGCTGCGGTTGGAAGGGACGCAGATAACAAAAAATTTCCCATAGCTTGGGCTATTGTGAGAGTGGAGGATAATGATTCATGGGCATGGTTTGTTGACAAGCTGAATACTGATTTGGGGTTGGACTTAGGAAATGGATTCACGGTTATTTCAGACAAACAGAAGGGTTTGATCAATGCTGTTGCTGATCTCCTCCCAAATGCAGAACATATGCATTGTGCTCGACACATATTTGCGAATTGGAAGAAGGTTTACGGCCAATATGAGTATGAGGATTATTTTTGGGCAATTGCATGTAGCTCATCTGTTGGTGATTATACATACAACATGGAGGCTCTGAAAATGTTTGATGAAGTTGCACATGAAGACCTAAAGAGAACAGAGCCAAAGACTTGGTGTAGGCTTGGTTCAGTCATCATGCAAGGTGTGAGGATGTTTGCAACAATTTGTCAGAGAGTTACAACAGAACAATCAAAGAAGCCCGTAAGTTGCCACTTATTAACATGCTTGAGGAGATTAGGAGGCTATGAAACGTATATCTCGGAGGCGTGAGAAGACAGAGAAGTGTGCCACTAAGTTTCCACCTAACGTTATGGAGATCTTTGAGAAAAACCGTAGAGACAGCAAGTTTTGCTCAGTTATTACAAGCAGTGAAAACGTGTATGAGGTACTTGAGCATGATCAAAGCTACGAGGTGTGTCTGCCAAACATGCATTGTGCTTGTAACCAGTGGGATATCACATGAATACCTTGTCGTCATGCAATTTATGTCATCACAGAACATAATCGTGATCCAGAAGAGTGAGTCTCATTTGTGTATAAGATTCTTAATTTTTGTACAATCTAACTCTATTTTCTAATCTGTTTCAGGTATGTGGATTCCTACTATCTGACATCCAAGTGGCAAGAAACTTACAAAGCTAATATCAAACCCGTAAATGGAGATAGGATGTGGGAGAAAACGGGAAAATATCCTATTCAAATCCCGGAGAAAAGGAGAATGCCAGGGCGTCCCAGAAATTATGATAGGATAAAAGAGGCACATGAGTCATCAACAAATCCTACAAAAGTGACAAGGGGAGGAAGGACCATAACTTGTAGCAACTGTAAGCAGGCTGGCCATAACATAGGCACTTGTAATAGATCACCTGTGGTTGAAACATGCCCTAAAAGGAAAAGGGGAAGACCTCGGAAAAATCCGGTACGTCAATCTAACTCTATTGTCTTATGTATTTTTGTATTGTTAAGAGCATATGGATGGTTTACATGTCTTTTTTTGTATTGTACATGGTTGTTTTATTGGTTTTACAGACGGTGGTTGATCCATGGAGCAACGAAAATGCACCTACGAGGAGGAAAGCTCAAAGCCAATCAAATCCAGGTGCTTCATCTTCTACACAACCTTCTTCTGATCAGCATCCTTCAACTGCTCCACCTGCATCAACTTCTCGAGGCCGTGGGCGTGGAAGAGGTCGAGGCCGTGGGAGTGGAAGCCGTGGTGGAGGCCGTGCTCGTGGTCAACCCGCTATTCCTAGAGGATATGGATGTTTTATTTCTCCATTTACAGGTTAAGTTTTTGACGTTTGGGGATCTAGGGCAGTTGATATCAGTGGTCCTCCTCCACAACCACCTGCTCCTCAAGCACATCCTTCACAAACAACTCCTCAAAACCCTTAGATGGATCTCTATCTCTATTTTGTGTATGTTAGGGTGTTTTGTATTTTGTGTATGTTAGGATGTTCTCTATATATTTAGGATGATATATATTCTGTATTTTGTGTATGTTATGGCTTTTGTCAACAAAAACTTGTATGATGTTTTATGGCTTATGTGTTGCTTCTATTTTGTGAAGAAATTTTTTGTCGAATACATTAACTATTACACAAAACACTAACCATTACAAGAAGACACTAACCAAACACACACATTTGTGTCTTAAAACACACCATTACAATACAAGAAGAGTTCCTTTTAAGGATCACAAACCAAACTAATAAAAAAGTTTCTAAATCCGAGAAGAACATGCTTGAAAACACAAACAAAACTAACAAACAAAGTTCTCCTTAACCCAACCATCAAACACAATACTAATTCTTCACCATTTTAAGGATCATGGCCGTGACCACAATGAATCCTCCCCACGAGAGAACAATGAATTGGCGGAGCAATTTTTCCCTGTCTTTCGATGCCATAGCTTCGTATTCAAGCTTCTTCTTCTCTTCTTCGTGTTTCTTCCATGAATCCAACTTCACCACGGCTGAATCAATTGCTGATTCACTGCTCTCAACTCCTTTATTCCTTCTTTGCTGATTCATTGCTCTCAGCTCCTTGATTTCTTCTTTTAGACGACGGATCTGATCTCGGGATTCCAATAAGCTCACCTTCTGCATGCCACCCATTTTGCTTTTCTTTATCTGCCCAATTGAAGAACCCATGAACATCACACTTTAAAAACCTTCTTCCCGGATTTTCATCAGTCCACGATTTTGAAAGAACAGTAGCTCTACTGCAGTGACAGAAATGACCATCGATGAAGCTCTGGGTGAATGAGTTGGCATCTGACCCTGAATTTTGGCTCCGATCCATCTTCAATTTTCCTGTGTCGAGAGAGAGAGTTGTGTCGAGAGAGAGAGAGAGAGAGAGAGAGAAACAAAATTTAAATTGATTTAGGGTTTATCGATTTGGGGATACATGTATTTGGGGGAAAATAATCTAAGGGTAACAGTAGTCTTTTCAACAGGGAAAAACCCACGTTTTTTTTTTCTGTAAACGGAATTATGTAACATCCGTTCGATGGTTTAACGTCCATGACGGAATCGGTGTTAAAATTACGATTTTTAAAAATTCAAGTATTAAAACGGGTGCCAAAATGAATATGTGTATTTTTATGGGTTCCAAAATAGTTCGTGTATTAAACGTCCAAATTATGTAGAGTTCGTGTATTTTTAAGCTTTTTCCCTATTAAAATGCGACACACAAACATACAATTAAGAAATGGATAAAAAAGAAAAGACATATATTATTCTGACCCAACTCGGTGCTTAAGACAAAACCGTAGATTTCGTATATTCTAATCCATTTTTGGTCAACAAACCAAAACCTGAACGACACGACGTCGTTTACGAGAAACTGAACATCACGGGCAAAGAAAGAAGCGCGTGGAGGAAAGAAGGAAGAGGATTCTTTGCCTCGTCTCTTACTCCATCGTTTCCTGTTCCTCGTCTCTCGTGATTTTCCGTCAATATATTAAAAAAAATAGAGCAGGAAAAAAAGCAAGAAAATACAAATTTCAGATACAGAACTTCTTCTAATCTTCTGTTTTTTGTTCCTCTGAATTTTATATAATACCAAACAGACGCACACAAACACTGTATCTTTGCTTTTATTTCTTCTCTCTCTCTCTCTCTACAGAGTAAAGTTCTGATCCTGTCTCTTATCGTTTACCCAAAACCCATCTTGATCTCGTTTCTTGTTTTCTTCTGCCGTTGTTCCTCGAAGTTTTCAGGTTTCCATCTCCGATTTTATCATTTCCGTACTTCTTCATCTTGCCTTTTACAGAATTTGTAGGGTTTCTACTATTTTATTGTTTGTTTCTCTTCTGTTTAAATTCGTGGAATTATCTTGAAGTGAGTACTGTTAATTGGGTATTAAAGGGTTTGATATAATCCATCCCCCAATTTGAAAAGTTCCAAACTTTAGGACTTTTATGTCTGCTAATCCTTTTGAAACGGCTGGAAACAAAATTAGGGTTTTACCCGAATTGTGTGCTGAAATGGAACTTCACGTTTGCGCAGGTTGGAGACATCTTTCTTATGGTGGAGATTGTTCCCAATTTTTGAAGCATGTACTGTACCTTTAGATTAGCAATTAGGCCGTCCTTGTTTCTCCAGTGGCGATTGTAGAAAGAAATCTGTTTTTAAGCTGTTAGTTAATGTGATTAGTAACATTATCTCTGCTCTTAAGAAGGTAGGAGAATAGGATTTAGTAGGAGAATAGTGAAAAGATTGCAACTTTTGGGAGATGGGTAATAAGCTGGGAAGGAAGAGGCAAGTGGTGGAAGAAAGGTATACCAAGCCACAAGGTTTGTATGTGAATAAAGATGTCGACGTTAAAAAGCTTAGGAAACTGATTGTAGAGTCTAAGCTTGCTCCTTGCTATCCCGGGGACGACGAAAGCTGCCACGATCTTGAAGAATGCCCAATTTGCTTTCTGGTTTGTGAATTTTTCATTCTCTGAAGAATGCCTAACAACAATGTGTTTCCCGTGACATTTTTGTAGATCTAACTCCGCGATGTTTCTTCTTGTGTTTCTAGTACTATCCTAGCCTCAATAGATCAAGATGTTGCATGAAAAGCATTTGTACAGGTATCATATTCATTAGCTTTTTAGCCTCTTCATTCTATTCATGTTTCTATTTCATTTGACATGGCAATTCTTCATTTTTTTTTTGCTTGCTGCAGAGTGTTTTTTGCAAATGAAGAATCCTAATTCAGCTCGGCCTACTCAGTATCCTTAATCTTAATCCTCTGCATTGACTTGTCTTATTGATTTGATGGAACTTTTCTTTTTATGTCCTCCTTAACATTATGAGGTGCCCCTTTTGTAAAACACCCAATTATGCTGTCGAGTACCGTGGAGTAAAGACAAAGGAGGAAAAGGGAATTGAACAAGTTGTAAGACAGAAATAATCATTCACAGTAACTTTTCTCTATAAAGCTTGACGGAATTGCTTTGTTCATATGTAATATTCCGTTTCTGTATCCTTTTGTAGGAAGAGCAACGGGTTATAGAAGCCAAAATAAGAATGAGGCAGAAAGAAATGGAGGATGATGAAGAGAAAATGCAGAAACGTATGGAATCATGTTCCTCTAGCACAAGCGCAATGACTGGTGAAATGAAATACGGTTCAGCTTCAGGTCGGGTTTTTTTTCTTTTCTGCCAGATTGTGTTAAATCTTTCAATCAGAAACAAATGGTATTACAAAGGCGGTTTTGACAGGCTTCATTTTTTTTTCCCTTGGTTTGCAGCTATTTCTTATAATTCTTTTATGGAAGATGCGGATATTGCTCCATCGCAGAACGCATCAGTTGTTAGACAGCCTTCCCGACCTCGAGGAAACAGGTTTGTTTTTCCGCTGGCTGCTCTGTATTTTTTTCTTTGTCAAGTTCTTCTATGGAGTAATGTATTAGTTGTAAGCATGAAATTTCTATATCGCTTATGAAACACTGCAGTGTTGTTAGACTTAGTCTTGTTTTAGGGACTAAGAGCTTTGGATGCAGTTTTACATATGAATGAAATGAGTAGTATTGTGCTTCATGTTACAAATGAAAGTTGTGAGTTAAAGTTTGTAACGCTTCCATGTCTCCAACTACAATAATGTCATTTTCACAAACATCATCGTTCTGGCTAAATTAGCTAAATGCACATTGATGAAACTTTAATCTGATGTTAGTGCACATTAGACTGCTTTATATATATATGGGATTTGTCTGGAAACTCTTCAGGGATGATGAGGTTGATGTTGACCTTGAAGAGTTAATGGTCATGGAAGCAATATGGCTCTCCATCCAGGTAAAAATTTCTGTTTAGTTAATTGTGTAACTGTGTAGCTATGATGACAATCTTTTCAATTCTCATGGCTTTTTCACTTTTTTTTCTCTAAACAGGAAACAGGGATGCAGAGAAATTCAGCTTGTGGGGAGATGACACCTTCTAGGCAGTACGTATCAGAAGATCATAGTTTTTCGCCACCACGAGTGGCTCCAGTTGTAGAACCAGAAGCACCGTCTTCATCATCTGGTGGGCTTGCGTGTGCAATCGCTGCATACAGTATGCTTCCTGGCAATTGCGACAGTTACTACGACATAGAACAAGAGGTAGATGACATTGACAACCATCATCATTATCATCATCATCATCATCATCATCATTACAATAACAACACCGAGATGGGAGAAACAGGGAGCAATAGCTATGTAAGCTCTTACATGAACGGCGAGAGCTTCCACAACTTTCCTCCTCCTCCTCCTCTGGTCATTGTTCCAGAGAGTTTTGAGGAGCAGATGATGATGGCTATGGCTGTCTCTTTAGCAGAGGTTCATGCCACGACCACAAGTGCACCAACTGAAGTTACTTGGCAATAAATAGGGTAATAATGGAAACTCATGGGTCTGAATCTGAATCTGAATCTGAATCTGAATATGATGATATTATCACTTCATTCATATAATGTCTGTTCCTATAGGAAGAAAGAAAGGAAAACAGAATCTCCAGTTTTAATAGAAAAAGTTGTGCTTTGTTCAAGCTTCTTATGTTATATCTCTATGGTTCCTCTATTCGATCTTCATAGACAAATAGTGAAGAAGATCACATGTTTTTGTCTCTTTGATACTACTATTAGTAAATGAATGAGAAAGAGAAAGTCAAAGTTGGAGAGTGTTGACCAAAAATAGTGCTAAGGGTTTAGCCTTTTAGGGTTTATCTTGGGGTTCCTCAGCCATTATATATCTAGAGTCTTTATGGATCGTTTAAGATGAAAATTGTAAAGATAATCAATGGATTATGATTAATGTTTAGCAACTTACCAATTTCTCAACACTTAATATCTCGATTCGAGCAACTCATGTTTGTATTAGGTTCTTTTACTTCTTTATGTGCTCTTTGATTTTTTTTTTGTTCGAAACGGGAATAGATGGGTCTTTAATTTCAATACTCCCAAAAACCAGTTACCCTAATTATTACCAATATTATCATAAAAAAAACAAAAAGTTAAAGGTGGTTGTTAGTGGTTAGTTGCTACTTACTATCATAAATAATAGTGGCATTCAATTTACTTTTTTTTTTCTTAAACTAAGTTTGTGGGGCTGAATTAACTTCTACTCATTAGTTATCGTTGTAGAGCTTAAATTTTGTTTCATATTAATTATCATTTTAAAATTTCAATGCAACTGTTTGATAATATTTTCAATTTTATCCTTACTCTTTTATTTTATTAATTAGTGTAATCATAATATATAATACATGAATGAAGGATAAAACAGAAAATTAAATTGTTTTCTTAATCTACGAAAAATAACCTAGAACGACAACTAATATGAAACAGATGGAGTATTATATTGTTTTTAAATGTCAAGTTTTACTTTATACTCCCTATGTTTTTTATATGTCATTTTAGAGTTGATTTTTTTTTCCAAATTAAGTGTCATTTTCAGTTTTCAATGTAAATTTTGCAGAAAATACCTATTATAACCCCAAGTTAAAATAATAAAATATTTTAAATAATAGACAAATACTGTAAATACATTTGATTTGTGAGGATATAATAGACAAATTAATAGATTTCTTAATTTGTGTGCTCAACTCTAAAACTACATATACAAAAAACTGAGAGAGTACTCTCTAAATATAGTGATTTATAACTTCAATAAATATGATTATTTAACACACAAATTAAAATATATAGCTAGTAAAATATTTATGGTTTTATCTTGAAATAGATTCGAATGTAATACTCTTTATATTTCAAAAAGAGTGTCATTTTGGCACATTTCACACATATTAAGAAAATCATTAAAAGTTATATATTACTTCTTATTAATACACTAAACAATATTTTCTCTCTCTAATTAATATATTAAAATAATAAAGTTAAAACTGAATTTTTGTACAAAATTATACATTAAAAATATAAAACAAAACTCTTTGTAAATTTGTAAAACAAAAATAAAACCTTAAAAATACAATTTTTTGTTAAACGGAGTGAATATGTGTTTGTTGCAACGTGCAAGTAGCTCTTTGGTATTTGAGCACGGGTCCTTCTGAACAAGCCCAAACACACCTAAACGAAAAAAATAATTCAAATCTCTATAATATTATTTAAGAAGACATTTTTAAAAATGAACTTTGTTTTGTAAGTTATTACATGAAATACCATTACAAATAACAAAAAATAATTGAAATAGAAAATGATATAATAGTCTTTTAAAATTATTGATTAGAATATGGAAAGTATATATTTTGCATTAAATAAGTTATTTATTATTTAATTTCTTAATTATTTTTAATATTATATATTTTAAAATAATAATCAATTCATATATATTCAAAGAAAAAATATCTATTCAAAATCTTGCTATATTTTTCCCTATAATTTATTATATTTTATTTGAATATATATCAAAACAAAAGTTGAAAAATATTTTACTAATTTTATAAAAAGTTAGACAAAATAAACTTTTTTTTAAGAGTTCGTAGACTAATCACAAAAACTAGAATCATTTAACAGTGCATATTAGAGTTATGTTTTCAATATTATAAGTTTTTCCGGGTTAGTCCGAATAATATTTTAGTTCACTGCAAAACGGGTTAAATAGACAAATTATTACAAATTGACAGTTTTATCTATAATCATTAGTTAGTTATATTGTAAAATTCAGATAAAACGAATTTTCTTAACTTTTAAATAGATTTTTAAAAATAAATTATTATACCCTATAATTAGCGCAAGTTAAATCCTAGTATAGTAACATTTTTATGGGCTTTAAAAACATTATTTATGACGGCTTCTTTTTATCGCCTACAATTAACTTCTACATATTACCGAAATTTAATCTAATTGATGACACTAACAAATTGATGACACTAACAAACAATTTGAGTTTCAATTTTGAAATATTTGTATATGACGTTATATGATAAATCCAAAATATAAGAGAACGTTGGAATATAAAATATTTGTTTTTTAAAAAAGAAAGAAGGGAAACTTAAAAAAAAAAAAAGAGTTTGAACTTTGTGGATCCGATAAAAAGAAACAAATGATGTCAGACCTATAACACAGGTGTCTATATTTATAAGAAATATATATGTCACTACACATGTATCAATATAGACATACAAAATACGAATGTAATAGAAAAAAGATAATATATCAAATTCAGTTCTTATGAACCTAATAACATGTTAAAATTTGGCAACTTATCAGACGCTATTACATATGAATTTTCTAAATTCATCTCTAATCTCTATTAGATATATGTAACTTACATGTCATGTTTGTGTCACTCAAATCATTCAAAGATGCGAAAACTAAGTGTAATAAAAAAAAAAAAAACATTATGATTCCAGTGTAAATGTGGGACTTACACATTTAAAACAGTAAAATTACACTTTTGTCCTTTTCTCATATTTCCCCCTCTCACCAGATAAGTCTCGAAATAACTCTCTCTCTCTCTCTCTCATTAATAACAACAAAAAGCTTTCTTTTTTCTCCACATTTTGGGGTTTTCTTGTGTTGGTGCTCTTGTTCTTATTAACATTTTTTAATCACACCACCAGATTCAAAACATTTCATCTCTTTTTTGCTTGGTATATATCTGCTTCGATTACTTAATTAGACTTATCCTAATCACTCCCTCGTATTCAATTGCAAAGAAGAAACCGAGAAAGTAGTCAGATTTCTACATTGTCCTCATCTCCTTTAAAGGTTAGTTTCAATATTTAGACTTATCGCATGTGTTTTTCTGTGTATGAGAAACGGAACATAAAAACTTCTCCTCAGAGAGAGAGAGAGAGAGAGAGAGAGTGTGAGAAATCTGATTTTAAGTATTTTCCGCTAGCTTAATGGGTTTTTCTGGGTCTGGTGAAAGATTGAAGATTTCTCTCTTGAATCTTCTAATGCGTGTGCTTCTCTCACTTCTCTGTTTGACTCCCATTGTGAAATTTGGTTAATAATAAGTGTGTGTGGCTCGTTTTTTATTTTTCTCTCTTCGTATATGTATTCTGAGGAATGCTTTAATATTCATCAGATCATTAACCTTGGAGACTCAACAACTTGAAAATCAGAATGCCAAAACCAAGGTAACTATAACACTCCAAGAAATTTTTTGATTTGGAATTATTGTTGTTAGTTTCTATATGATCTGGCATGATGGAGTATAATTGCAACCTTTTGTATCTTCTTGTGATCTGAGTAGTATTAGAGGAGGTTCAGAGTTGCCTCAGAGGCAATCTCCGAGGCTGAGGTTATCATCATCCACTTCCTCTGATCCGCATAACCTCCACCGTCCGATTACAGACCGGAGTTCGAAGCTCGGCCTTGACCGTAGATCTCCCAGGAGCGGAGGGCCTCACAGTGATCCGCTGACTCGGAAGAAGCTTGGCAGTCGCATCTCTGGCTTGGAGTCACAGCTAGGACAAGCTCAAGAGGAGTTGAGATTGCTCAAAGAGCAGTTGGCTAAAGCTGAGGATGCCAAGAAACGTGCTCAAGAAGAGATTCATAAGAAGAAATCCAAGCAACCGAAACCTCCTGCTCCGGTGGAAGAATCTAAGCCGAGTGAGAGAGACGATGTTCCTGGTGATGGACATCAAGAGACTGATGTGTTTGAGGTTCTTCCTATTGAGAAAGCAAAAGAATGTGAGAAGACGAAAAAGATGAATTGGCTTCAAAGAAAGACCAAATCAACATACTGAAAGCTAGACTATACGACATGGAGGAAGAAAGGGTATCACTCGGTAAGGAAAACGAGAGCTTGAGGAATCAGCTGGAGAAGACGGATTCAGAAGTGTCCAGCGCAAAGGCGAAAGAGGATGAGATAGCTTTAAAGGTGAATCAGATTGGGGAAAATTTGGATGAAATCAACGAGAATACGGCGCAGCTAAAGAAGAAGCTGGAATCCGTGGAAGAAGCAAAAGAGAGTTTAGAAGCCGAGATGAAGAAGCTAAAGGTCCAAACCGAGCAGTGGAGGAAAGCAGCAGATGCTGCAGCTTCGGTTCTAGCTGGAGGGGTTGAGATGAATGGTCAGGTCTCAGAGCGGTGCGGCTCAATATTGGAGAAGCATTTTGCAGGTCGGTTCGTGGGATCACCAGGAATGGCTGATGATTCGGATGACGGGTTAGGAAGTGGGAAGAGGAAAGGTTCAGGGATGAAGATGTTCGGTGACCTGTGGAGGAAGAAAGGGCAGAAATGAAGAGTGATTTAAGGACAAAAAGTAGCGTGTGATTTAAGAAAGCAGTGTGCTTCTTTACATGGTAGGATGATCTAAGTGTGTCTACGAAATGATGGCTCATCATTTCGAATTGTATAATTATCTAGAGATTTCTACTGATGAATGAACATTTAGACGAGGATTGTTTTGCTTCACCTTAACGAAATTCCGATTCAATTGCCAAAATCCGCTGATTCGTTTTCAATCTTCTTGATCACTTCTTTTAATTTATCCATTTAGATTTCCTCAAAAGTCCTTCAAAGTGTAAATTTGGATCGTAAATATCTACAGTTGGAATTAGTACAAGAATTCAACAGCCAGATAAGTCATCTCCCGTTTTGGCGTTTTCCTCTCGATTTAACTTTGACCTCTCTCGCTAACCGCCTTCTTGTTTGCCGAATCGGAACCAGTTTAGGTCTTCTTACGATTTGCGTCCGGTTTAGGTTTTATAACGAGTAGGGCCGGCGTGTAACACCCGTGTTCCGCAATTCTGCCAAACGACCATCCAAACGAGAATTCAAACGAGGAAATCTGGTTAGGGCAGATTTGATTCTTGCCGAGAAAGAATGGGAAAAATTAAAGGGGTTCATGGTTCATGAGGGAAATTTGGAAATTGGCTAAGGGGATCCGAATGTTGAGAAAATGCTAAGTGATTCGGGGGAAATCAAGTTTAGCCGAGGAAAACCTTACCAGATAGGGTCACTACAAGAAAAAACAATTTTTGTGACTACCATTTGCGACTACTTTTTTAGTCGCAAAAAAGAGACAGTATTGTGACTGATTTGCGACTAATAAGCGACTACCCATAAAGCAGATGCACAATAGTCCCAAATTACCGACTAAAAAAATTAGTCAGACAAGAGTCGCTTATTTGCGACTGTTTAAGGACTTGCAAAAGTAATCCCATATTTGTGTCTGGTTTGCTTCGATTTAGCAACTCCACTCGATTTTTTTAAATAAACATCAAATAATATTCAAAAAATTCTAAACCCTAAATTCTAAACCCTAAACCATCAAATAATATACAAAAAATCAAATAAATAAACATCAAATAATATACAAAAAAAAAATCTATGCTTACAATTTTTTGAAATATTATAATTTTATAAACCTAAATTATAAACCCTAAACCTCTAAACCTTACACATAAACTCTAAATCTTAAATTGTAAAATATAAATCTTAAATCATAAACCTATAACCCTTAATCATAAACCTCTAACCATTAATCATAAACTCTAAATCTTAAATCATAAACTTCTAACCCTTAATCATAAACTCTAAATCTAAAACCCAGTTTTTGTGACTAATTTGAGACTAATTTGCGACTAATTTTTAATAGTAGTCACAAAATAGTCCCAAATTTGGGACTAATTTGCAACTCCACTTGATTTTTTTTTTAGAAATCAATAAATTCTAAACTCAAACCACAAACCCTTAACCCTAAACCCTAAAACTCTAACCCTTAATCATAAACTTGATCTAAATCTTAAATTGTAAACTAGATCTTACAAATAAACATCAAATAATATACAAAAAAAATCAACACTTACAATTTTAATATGATCATTGTATAAATCCTAAATTCTAAACCCTAAATCTCTAACCTATAATCATAAACTCTAAATCTTAAATTGTAAACTAGATCTTACACATAAACATCAAAAAAAATATATATAACACTTACAAAATTTTCAATATAATCATAACATCTATTAAGTGTTACATGTGTTTTATAAGGAATGATTTTGAAAGATAAAAATTATCTCAAAATTTATTTATTTATAAGTTTTAACATATTTTTGAACAACTATATACACAAAATCATTGTAAAATCATATTCAAACTTTTTAGGTTCTTAAAGTTTAGGACTTAGGGTAAAAAAAATTAATTGTCACAAAATAGTCTCAAATTTGCGACCGTTTAGCAACCCCAGTCGATTTTTTTTAATAGTAGTCACAAAATAGTCCCAAATTTGCGACTAAATAACAAAAATAATGAAAACTTCTCATTGGCTAATTAATTTAGACAAAGATTGAAATCCTCCACCGTTGATTGATTTAATCCAACGGTGGAGAATTTAAACTGTTATATTTATTATTATTTTTAATTAATTTTGTTATTTCCTTTTCTTTCTCTCTCTCTCCCACGATTCTCTTCTTCTTCTTTCTTCTTCTTCTTCTTCCTTCCCTATGTGCAGATTGATGAGATACTAAGATTGAACAATTTCTCTTCCTTTTTTTTTGCAGATCCAGCCGCTGTCGGAATTTGTCGCCGAGACAAGGGCGTCGGAATTTGTTGCCATGAAGCTTCATCTCGGAGGAGGATGAGGAGGCGGCGGCTTCATCTCGGAGAAGGAGAAAGAGGCAGCGGCTTCATCTCGGAGAAGGAGGAGGAGGCAGCGGCTTCATCTCGGAGAAGGAGGAGGATGCGGCGGCTTCATCTCCTCTTTCCAGATCCAGCCGCCGGCGAAGGAGAGGATGGAGAAGAGGAGGAGACCTACAGGGATGAAGAGGATGGAGAAGAGGATGGAGAAGAGGATGGAAAAGAGGATGGAGAATAGGATGAAGAAGAGGATGGAGAAGATGAAGCTCCGATCACCGGCGAAGAAGAAGAGGATGAAGAAGACCACCGGCGAAGATGAAGCTCCGATCTGTTTTCTTTTTTTTTTTCTTTTTTTTTTCTTTTTTTGTAATGAATTAATTCAATAAATAAATAAAAAAATTTGATATTTGATTTTTTGTTTTTGTTTTTAATTTTTTTTTTAATAAGTAGTCCCAAAATCTGTCTCTAATTTAGGACTGATATTAGAGTCACATATTAGTCGCAAAACAGCGACTGTTTTGTGACTACTGTATTTTGCGACCAAATATTTGCGACTAAATTTTTTAGTCACAAAATAGTCGCAAATAACTCATTTGCGACTATTTTGGGACTATTTTGGTAGTCGCAAAAACTGTGTTTTCTTGTAATGGGTGATTGCCGAGCAGGTTAAGTTTTGCCGAGTTAAAATGGAGTTTAGCCAGCTAAAAATCAGCTGAGCGTGTTTTTCGGGACTTGGTCGGAATTCAGACCGCGTGTGTCGGCTTCAGACAGGATTTTTAAGCAGTTGCCGAAGAGAAAGTTTACCATCTGTGGAATTATTCGAGCATGATCGGTTTTAGCCGAGGAACCTTATTAAAAATGTAATCGTTTACATTTTAGCCGAGAAATCTGAATAAAAATGTAACCGTTTACATTTTAGCCTAGAAATCTGAATAAAAATGTAACCGTTTACATTTAAGCCGAGTAAAACGTAACAAAGGTGAAAACCGTCGGCAGTTTCTCGGGAAAAAAGCACGTATGGGAGCAGTTATGGTTTTAGCCGATCAAAATAACCGTGGGAACAGTTATTCGCGAGGAAATCGAACCTTGGTTTATTTTACTAAGTCTTTTGGCTTAATTCTTCTCCTTTGCGCGACCAAAAAGAACTCTGAAAGATCGAGGGAGAAATTACTGAGGGAAACTGTTGAGAGAAAAAATTGCTGAGGGGAATTCGATTATTTCCGAGGGAGATTTCATCCGGGGAATTCCGATATTGCCGAGGGAAATTATATCCGAGGGAGATTTCATCCGGGGGATTCCGATATCGCCGAGGGAAATTATATCCGAGGGAGATTTCATCCGGGGGATTCCGATATCGCCGAGGAAAATTATATCCGAGGGAGATTTCATCCGGGGGATTCCGATATCGCCGAGGGAAATTATATCCGAGGGAATCCGATTTTAGCAGAGAAAGAATATGCTTCTGGTCCGAGGAAGGAATTCTTGCAGAGAGAAGGAGATTTTCTGTTCGATCCGAATCGAATCCGAAGGAAACGAAGGTGAGTTTGTGACCGTGGCCTTAAGTCTGATCGTTTCTTGAGTAGATTGTATTCTGTTTGTCTGATGAATACGATGTTTATCATATATTCATGTTCTGCTGGCTAACTGTGTGATTATCTACTTTATCGGCAATCTAGACTGAGATTAGTCGGTAAATGTATATAATCGTTCGGCTAGTTCTATTTCTGATATTGGTTCTGATCTATGTCTTGATGCGATTTCATGCTTTGGCTAAGTGAGACGGGATGACCGTTCTCACTAAGCATTTCTGCTGCTTATGCCTCCTTTTTGGATGCAGATTCTGATTGTAGCAGAGACGGTAAATATGATGGTTGATCAGTTCGCGGGACAAAGGCTGGGAATGGGTGAATGGTTAGGATGGGTTTACGGTCTAGTTTACATTTTGTAGTAGCTTATGTGCAAACTTAACAAATGTGCTAGAACCTCGTTTGTATTAATTCAAGTAATCTGTTTTAATTCAAGTTTTCTGTATTAATCTACTTATGCTCGAAAATGACTAAGCCTATATGAACCAAACGCGAAAATGTTAAGAAAAAGTTGAAACTAATCCAGCTAAAAATTTAAAAAGTTGGCTAAAATTGAGAAAATCGGATTAGGGTTTTACTCGGCGGCAAGGGGTGGGCATTCAGATATTCAAATCGGGTTCGTGTTTCAGATATTTCAGATCAAGCGGTTTAGGTATTTTGGGTTTCAGGTATTTTTAAAATTCAGATCGGATTTGGTTCGGTACCCTCTGGATTCGGATAAATTCATAATTTTTTTTGAAGAACTGAATTTTTTTCGGATACGATTCGATTCGATTCTTATCCGAAAAAAATCCAAAAGTATCTAAAAATATTCAAAATACCCGAAAAATCCAGGAACAAAAATCAAGACAAATGTATTCGATATACCCGTAATATTAAAAATATACATGAAATACCTGAAAAATAATTAATATAATCGAGTTTATAATTAAATTTTGGGTATATAGGTTATATGAAGTCTAAATATAATTAATATTTTTGGATATATAATTATACGTCGGGTATTTCGGGTACCCATTCGGTTTTTTGATTCTTCAGATGTAGGAATTTAAGATCATGTTGGAGGTGGGCCTAGCACCCCCAATTAGTTAGGCACATCTTAGTAAAAAGCCCTCCTCGATTCGATCAGGATAGAGTCAACCCTTGACCGGAGAGCACCGGCCTGGAACCCCGCGCTCACATCCATCCGAAACTCCCGAGGTCTCAAGAGCGCACCCCGGGTCCGCACTGACACTTCGCCAAAATAGGGACGTCATAACAAAAGAAGACGCGTGGAAGTTGGTAGAACAGTACGCTATCCGAGTTGAGGTACGGTTTCAACTTGACGTCTCACCAACCCTGCAGAGTAAGCGAAGGAGAAGAAGACACGTGGAGGGAAATTGGCCGAACAGTATGCTATCTTACAGAAGTATGGCGCCGAGCTCATCATGACCTCTCACCCTGAAAACCGGGACACGCCTCCTAGAGCACCTTACCCGCGAAACAGGCTGGGGGTGCCACGTGGTCCCGGAATCCTGGGAAGTAGGAAGTCAACTCCCACTATATATACCCCTTAGTATGCACTAAGGAGAGGACCTCTCTTTTTTTCAGGGATCTCATTCTCAAGGAAATAGACCCGACCTCTCTCGTTTGTAACAAGGCAGCGCCGTTTAGAACACCGAACTGGATTCCCGTCGGAACTAGTTCGTAAATCTAAATCGTTCGTCTCTTTTCATCATTAATAAAAAGAATACGGTCCCCGACCTGTTCATCATAATACCCGGCCTGCTAAAAATTTAGGTTAACTTGTTCTATCTAACGGAAATCTCGCCTCTCTACTCCCTAATTATCTTCTAAACAACTTTAGTGATCATCTGGATCAACAGATCCGTTCGAATATTTTGATGGATCTGAAATCCCTTCGGTTCATGTATTTTTGAATTAGTCCCGGTTAAAGTTTTTGAATCCAAATTTTTTGTCCAGGTCTAGGCCGGCCCATACGGTTCCGGTTCGATATCTCCCGAGATTTCTTTTCCTTACAAATAATAAACAAGCAAGCCCCCACGTCCCAGTCCAAGTAAGAGCGTAGTTTTTTTTTGTTTTTTTTGAAGAAAAGAGCTATAATCGCAATATTTTTGTTTTAAACTTTGAAAAATTATTAAAAAAGTTTTGTCGCATTCTTATGATTATATCCTATACAAAATATCAAGAGCTTGGTGCTTAGATTATATGTTGTTTGAAGTCATTATAAAAAAACTTTTAGTGAATAACTTTTTAAAAAATTACAACTTGGAGATATCCAAGTTGGTCCATGCATGTGAATTTGACAATACAGTGACGAGTCACTTTCCTTTAAAAGAATGGCGCAATCTGTAAGTAAAGGACACGCTGTCTAAATTCATATAAATATATATATATATGTATAGATCACTAAACATGTATATAGACAGTGGTGGATCCAGAAATTTTGTTTACCGGGTGCAAGTTAAATTTCATATCTCATTTTACAAAATCATCCTACGATCTTTCATATCTTAAAATCTTTTCATCGTTGTCTCATTCGTAACAGTCTCAAACACATATTTTTCAATCAAACAAACTAAACAGTCGTTAAAAAACTCTAATACTGTTGCAAAAAAATTAGTTTATGGGTTCAATATCAATTTTGGACTGGTGTCAATAATAACAAACACAAATAAAATATAAAGAAATTTCCACAAAATACAGTGTCAATTGACACCATATATATGGTGTAAGTGGGTTCGCCCCTGTGTATAGTCCTCTCCTACTTTACCAACATTAATCACACAACATGTTCATCAATCATCATTCGTACAACAGGTTCACTAAACATCGAATTCTCGGACCACTTTCGACATGTACTATTGAGATTTTCGGTTCGAATGTCTTTATCGAAATCTTTAAATCTGTAATACTGTTATAAAGTTGTTAGCCATATATAAAATGTTGAGCTTTAATCGAAGAAAGTTAATATCATGTACTTTTCAGCTGAAGTTTTTTTTTTTTTTTTTAATCAGCTTTGTATTTATCCTATCAGTTATTCTATGACCAAAGAAAATATATTCTTATATTCTATCAATTATTCAAAAAACTACTTGATATAGTGTAACCATAAAAAAAACTATTAGACAAAAAAAAAGCAGTCGCATTTTACAATTATTGGATCAACATTAACTTCAAACATACATATACATATATTATATATATATATATATATATATATATCACACTTATATTTATAGGACCTACAAATTACGAACAAAATTTATGAATCATTTAACGATATAGTTGTTTATTTAATTTATATAGTTTTCCTTTCGAATTGTTGAAGCCTATTATCAGACAATCTAGAGTTGTAGGCAGAGTTTTTATACTCAGACCAAGTGAACTCTTCGTACAATCTCTCGTCTTCATTGTCTATAAGACAAGTCAACGGAGCGATTCTCTGAGTCAAGGAAGGTCCAGCGAAGTAAATCATAGAAACCCTAGATTTCATGCTGTTCGCTAAAACCCTATGTCTCACGCTCTTGAACCTCCCATTTGTCAACACCTGCAAGATCAGCGCGCACACACAAAACAAAGGTTTAGATCTTTTTGGTTTAAAATACCGAAGAAGATACTTAACGATTAACCAACTTTTGGTGGTTAAAGGATTCATCTTGAAATCGAGGAATAAGAGTTTGAGTCCTCTTTAGATATTCACAGGTGTAAGGATTAGTTTGAGTTTCAGTTTAGGATCTTCCGGTTATAAGTACTTGACGATCGAGACGAACCTGGAGAGAGTCGCCCACGTTGAAGAAAAAGGAGGAGGGATCGGAAGGGACAGAAATCCATGAGCCGTCAGTTAGATTGATTTGGAGACCAGAAGTGTTGTTAGATCTTAACACAGAGATGATTTGAGGATCTGTGTGTTCGCCAAAACCAATGACATTCTTGCCACCATTGGTCTTCTTGTTGATAAGAGGGCATAGTGGATAGTGGTTTAGTCTGAATATCGAATCTGTGTTTTGATCAGATACAAGATTGCTAAGTGTGTTCCTCGGTTTGATCCCTAACCCATCTGTAATCATCTCCAAAACCTCACAGGTCATTTTTCTCACTGACATCGTGTACTCTTTCAATGCGTTTCTGCATATCAAAAGACAATAGTTGAGACGGGGCAACAATCTTTGAAATAGCGAAAAAAATGAAAACTAAATGGAATCACAAAGGTCATTGTATTGAACAAGATAATATACTTCAAAGAAAACAAACCATGAAGCATACAAAGAGTCAGAGCATGAAACAGGGGAAGAACAAGGAACATTAAAAAAACTTTAATTCTAACCTGAAAGTTTCCGAGTTTTTCAAGAGACTCGGCAGGAATGGATTCGAACCGGAATCAAGATTAGCATTCATCAACAAGTACTCGACCCAACCAACGTCACCATTCCGACCAATCTTTCTGTTCCCATATCCAAAGGGATATCCTGCGACTTGGGTTTTCTCTGACTTGGACAACGAGAAGAACTCGACGGCCTCTTGTTCCAAAACAGAGACTAGCTCCGAGGAAACGCCATGGTTGATCACCTTGAAGAAACCAAAGTCTTCACAGGCTTTGACGAGGGCGTGTTTTGATTCTGGGTCAGAGATATCTATAACCGGGATTGGAGAAAACCCGAATTTTGGTTCTGCGACCGGTTTAGACAAGACCGCCATTGATATATTTGTATGTTTCAGAGATTTTTTTTTTTTTTTGGCGTCGCTTATGATAGCTTTGAAGGCTGAGACATCGAGTTATGTACTCGGAGGAGTGTATATATAGCAGAGGAGAGGATAAAAATCTTACAATGCCGTACGACCAAACTGTGCAAAACTCAAGCTAAAATGAATTATTTTTCTGTAATGTATCGGTATCAGTAAGTGTGATTTTGGGGACAAAATTTGTGAAAGGGTCATTGGTTAGTTATTTGCTAAATAATAAAAACTTTTAAATTGCCCGTCCATCATCTATTATTTTTGTTTTTTTTGTTAACGATCCATATATGTAATTCTAATCTGACTAATAAAAAATTAACTTCGTAGAACCATCCATGCCTGTTATGTATTTGAGAAAATAAAATATTCCGTACTCGAACATTTTTTTGCTATAGAATTGACACAAACATTGGTGGATCGAATAATGAAAACTAAATTAAAGTCCTCAAACACATTTATAAGGAGATAAAAATATATATATATAATTCTCACATAAAGACCGGTCAATATATCGGATTTTCGATCATTTTCACCAAATTTAAACAATGTATCTTGATATGAATCGAAAATATACGTTTTTCTCTTAGACATGACATAACCCAAATCTAATTTGTCCATTTAATCGAGCATATATATTCTTATTTAAATTACTGAATACTCGATTAAAAAAACAAATTTAAAAGATTGATTTGTTTTATGTTTTTTAATATGTAATAAAATCAATATTATGAGTGGCATGGAAAGTTTATTGAGTTAAATAAAAAACATGCTCCTTTTATAACTTTGTTAACTGGTTGAATGTATAAGTTGACGAGGTATTTCACTCAACTAATGAGCTGTTCCTTTAGACCACCCACATCAAAGACACAATGTCTTCCGTAAGACACAATGTCTTCTGCAAGACACAATGTCTTTCAAGAAGTGATGACATGTCGCGACGTGATTCGTCGCGACAATAAAAAATCATTTAAAAAAAAAAAAAAAAAATACGGAAGACACAGGTCTTGTGTCTCTGAAGCAGATGCTCTTATGGGTCAAAAACTGCACACAATTACATTATTTTAAATTATAAATTTATTTTAAAAAATCACATCTTATTGACTTATCAAAAATTGTTTATCGTTTGTATTTGGTTTCAAAATGAATATCAAACTTACAAAAAACATGTAATTAGTAATGTAAAATTTAAAATATTAAAATTATTATCCTACACATATTTTTATTTTGTATATAAAATTTAAAACCAACGATCTTAAAGTTTTTTCATTATGCATATTATTTAAAATATATAATAAAAACACTTTTAAATACTTTAAATTATTTTTCGTAACAAATATTATACCTATGCATAATTATTATTTTTTTGGTAACTCAGGGTAAATCTCAGACCCATGGAGAGGTCCAGACTAATCCATGTAGTGAAGGCAACCCACGGATAGGCCCCTCCCCGGGTTTTCAAATGGGTCGTTAGCAAAGACCCATATCCGTGTTGGTGTCCAGAAGCAATGTGTTTTTGTTTCTAGCAGCAGATGGATCGAACTCGGAACGTGGTTGCGTTCAAAACCCGTCTCCTTACCATTAGACCTATGCATAGTTTGGACGAGTCAACTAGTCATCTATATAAAGACAACACAACAGTTTTTTCAGTTTTCAGTTTTTGTTTCAAAAAAAAAAAACAGTTTTTTCAGTTTTTGTTTTTTTTAATGGGGGTAATGTATTTTAAAATAGGTAGGGAAAACGATCTATTTCCCCACAAACTATAGCTATATCTCTCCAGATCCCCACCGAACTATGACATCTGTATATTTCCCCACAAAATGAAAGTTAAAGACCTAAATCCCCCGGAAAAAAATTTGAGGCTTAAATCTCCACCGAAAAAAGTTCAAAACTAAAATCCCCATAAAGCTCGGTTTAAGATGGTTTACTGTTTTGTAATTATGGTTAACCATCTAAAACCCGACTCTTAACCGATTTCGACCCGATTAAGGTTATTAAATTACAAATTTTGACCCGATTTACTTACCCATATCCAAAAAAACATAAAACCCAAAAATTACAAACCCTAAATCATAAATCCCCAAATCAAAAATCCCCAAATTCTAAAAATCCTAGAAAATTGAAATTCCATAAACTAACGTAAAATTCCAAGAATTAAAGAAATTTAGAACCTCGGTTTTTGAGTTTTATACTAGAATGAAATTCATGTTATCGAAATGTTATGCACAAGATGGTTTATGCTTTTCTTTGTTCTTTGTGTTTTTTCCAGATATATTTGCAGAGAAGATTACAATACCCAAAATTCTGTTGGAACTAATTTTTTGTCAAAGTTTGAGAGCTTGATAAAATTGTGTTAGTGTGAAAAGAAATGAGTTAAGCTCTTTCCAATGAAATGTTTTCATTGACCGAGAAATTTTTTCTCGTGTATATATTTTGGAATGGTTGTGTCATTAATTTAAATGATGAACAACATGAGAGAAGAAAAGACCACACGTGCGTCGATCGCACATTGGGCCTGGTTGGGATCGTGAACTTTTAGAGGTATTGATCGATACTCCTAGGTATCGATCGATACTCAACAGGCCGACTTAAAAATCGCAGCCGCTAGAATATTCTGAGGAATATTCCTTTTCTGTCTGGGAAAAACTCTAGCCTCTCTCCTTTATATACAGTCCGATTTTCACCATAAAAATCATCCTCTGATATACTAAAAACACATCCTAAAAGTTTTAGCAAGAGTTCTCTCAATTCCCTACTGCTTAGAGTAAGTTTCTATTCGAGAGTATCGTAGAATAATGGTCGACAGATCTGATATCAAGTGTAGATGATACAGTTAAACTTTGGTTGTATCCTGGGACTCTTGGATCTATAAAAACCCGTCGCACTACGAGAGATTCTTAGAGTTAAGGAAAGAGATTCATCTCGCCTCCTTAGATCTATTTTATTGCTTTATCGTTTTATGAATCGTCTGTTTCTTAATGTTTATTTATATAATCGTGATAAATCTTATCATGTCTATTGTGCTAAATTTTGGTCCTACAATCTTAACTCTAAGAAGATCCAATTTTTGTTTTATTACTTCAATTGGATCTTTAATCACGAGTAAATAAACGTTTTCAAACGGTTTTCTAACACGATTCTTCTACTGCTGATGATACTCAAACGTTATCAAAAAGCTTCTTAGCAACTTGAAACGTGTAGTAGAGGCAATCTCCATCTATTCTATTTTTAAGAGGATGTTAATCTGCTAGTGATACTCAAACGTTATCAAAAAGCTGTTTAGCAACTTGAAACGTGTAGTAGAAGCAATACTGCTTTAAACATCTTCTAAAACCGTCTTTAATTGCGATTATTGAACGGTGTAATCAACGAACGCACCTTGTGGTTCTTGATAGGTTCGATTGCGATCGAAACCTTGTGAGTATCGATCGTTACTAGATAAAATTTGTATCGGTCGACACTGAGGTGTATCGATCGATAATTTGCATCGAGTTGTATCGGTCTACACTGACGTGTATTGATCGATACTGTGCATCGACCAAGTTGGGTCTATGTCGATCGATACTGTGTATAATTCACAGGTATCGATCGACATTGTGGGGCATCGATCGATCCTGTGAAATTCACTTGTATCGATCGACACCTAGGGTGTATCGATCGACACTAAGCGTGTATCGATCGACACCAGTGATGCATCGATTGACACTGTATGTGCATCGAGCATCGATTGACACCATATGAGTGTATCGATAGACATTGTGTGTGTATCGATCGATACCAAGGAGTATCGATCGACACCAATGCGATTCAGTTCGATATCAGTCTTAGAATTGCGATTCTTAAGTTTATATATCGGTACTAACTGAAAGTTGTGTTTTCTTTGTCTTAACAGAATGACAATTGATGTGGAAAACAACTCTGGATTGGTGGAGAAAACCGGTGAGAAGGTTGAGACGACTGCGAGTCAGATCGAGACGGTCAAAGTTTCATCTGGGAACCATGTCGCTCCTCCGACCAAGTTTGATGAGACATCATTCAAGATGTGGAAAAGGAAGATGTTCTTCTATCTGACTACATTGAATATGCAGAAGTACACTAGTGAGGTGAAACTTATTCTCCCAAAAGATAACTCTGATCCACGTGCGCTTGCAAGTGTCCACGCTTGGGAACATGCTGACTTCTTGTGCAAGGGCTATATTCAGAATAGCCTTTCAGACTCTCTATTTGGGGTGTACGAAAACGCTGAGACTTCTAAGGATCTGTGGGATTCATTAGACAAGAAGTATCGCATTGAAGATTCTGGTACTCAGAAATTCACTGTGGCGAAATTCGAGCAGTACAAGATGGTGGATTCAAGACCACTAATGGAACAAGTCAATGAGGTGCAGAGGCTCCTACACGACATCCATGCTGAGGGAATGCGGCTGTGTGAAACCTATCAAGGTTGCTGCATCATTGAGAAGCTACCTCCTGGTTGGACGGATTTCAAGAACTACCTCAGACTGAAGAAAAATAAGATGAGTCTTGAAGATCTGATTGTTAAGCTCCGCGTAGAGTCTACGAATCGGGAACAACATATCAATGTAGGTGTGAAAATTCGCGAACACAATGCGAACATGGTTGAACACCAAAACCCCAATCAAGGCAAGTGGCAGAACAAAGGTCGCCTAAACAAAGGCAAAGGGAAGATGCCACCAAAGAACTTCCAAAAGTTCAAGAACAAGAGAAGCCAGTTGCTTCCACCTCGATGAACCCTAAGATTAATGATAAGAAACCAATTGCTTATCTCGCTGAGTCTTTTAATATTTGGCATGAACGATTAGGACATGTTAATTTCAAGTCTATGAGTAGATTAATGAACATGAACATGATTCTTAAATGCAAATTAAGCAAAGACAAATGTGAAGTTTGTGTCAAAGCCAAACTCATTAAACGCCATCACCCAGCGTTCAAAGAACAACAGAACCTCTAGGTTTAATTCACACAGACTTATGTGATTTGAAATATATTCAAACCAGAGGAGGTAAGAAATATTGCGTGACTTTCATAGATGTTTGCACGAGATATTGTTACATCTTTCTACTACAGAGTAAAGATGAAGCCTTGGACAAATTTAAAGAATACAAGCTGGAAGTTGAAAACCAACTCGGCAAGACCATAAAAAAGTCAGAAGTGATAGGGGTGGTGAATATAGTGAACCATTTGATGCATTCTGTAGAGCACATGGCATTATTCATCAAACAACTGCTCCCTACTCACCTGAATCCAATGGAGTTGCTGAAAAAAAAAAACAGAACTCTCAAGGAAATGATGAATGCAATGTTGCAGGAATCTGGGTTAGTCCAGAACATGTGGGGGGAAGCTCTGCTTACCTCTAATTATATCCTGAACAAAATTCCACACAAAGTCACAGGAAAAACTCCTTATGAACTTTGGAAAGGTAATGTACCTTCGTATATATACCTGAAAGTGTGGGGGTGCCTGGAAAAAATTGCAGTACCACTACCACTTCCGAAAAATGTCACCATTGGACCTAAAATAGTTGATTGCATTTTCATCGGATATGCGCACAACAGTAGTGCCTATCGATTTCTGGTACATAAATCAGATATACCAGACATTCATGTAAACAAAATAATGGAGTCAAGGAATGCATCCTTCTTCGAAAATGTGTTTCCATGTAAGGATAGAGGAAATCCTAAACGAACTCGTGACGAACGAGATGCTAGCAATGAGGCAAGCACTTCAGGCACTTCTGCAGAAGAAGAAGAAGCTGAACCTAGACGAAGCAAGAGAGCTCGTAAGGAGAAGAAATATGGCTCTGAGTTCATAATGGCATTCCTAGCGGAAAGTGGTCCAAGAACTTTCATGGAAGCGATGTCTACACCTGATGCACCTTTCTGGAGGGAGGCATCTAACAGTAAAATCAACTCAATTATGCAAAATCATACTTATGAGTTGGTAGACCTACCTCAAGGTTGCAAACCTCTAGGTTCTAAATGGGTTTTCACCACTAAGATAAAAATCGATGGCTCTATAGACAAATATAAGGCCAGGCTTGTGGTACAAGGATTTCGTCAAAAGGAAGGATTAGACTTCTTTGACACTTATTCTCCAGTGACGAGAATTACTTCGATTCGCATGTTGATTGGAATCGCAGCTTTAAGAAACCTTGAAATACATCAGATGGATATTAAGACTGCTTTCCTAAACGGAGATTTAGAGGAAGAGATCTATATGAATCAACCTGAGGGTTATGCTGCTCCCGGACAAGAGAAGAAAGTCTGTAGACTTGTCAAATCGCTATACGGACTCAAGCAAGCTCCGAAGCAATGATATGAAAAGTTTGACAGTGTAATGATGTCAAATGGCTTTCATATCAATGAATGTGATAAGTGCATCTATATCAAAAGTACTTCACAAGGTTGTGTGTTGTTGTGTTTGTACGTAGATGACATGCTAATCATGGGAAGCAACAAATATATAATCATTCAAACAAAGAACATGCTAAGTGGAAAGTTTGATATGAAAGATATGGGATTAGCGGATGTAATTCTAGGGATTAAGATTATTCGAAATTCAAAAGGAATAATTCTGTCTCAAGATCATTACGCTACAAAAATCCTAGAAAGGTATAAGACCTACTCCAATGGGACTGCGAAAACTCAACTTGATCCTCAACTTCACTTGACAAAGAATTCAGATGAAGCAGTGTCACAAGTAGAGTATGCAAGAGTCATCAGGAGTCTAATGTACTTAACGAATTGTACTAGACCCGATTTAGCACACTCGGTAAACGTACTAAGTCGTTACACGAGTTATCCATGTCATACCCATTGGAGAGCCATAACTAGGGTATTAAATTATCTAAGAAACACCAAAAGTTATGGGCTGCACTTCAGTAAAGAACCAGCAGTGCTGGAAGGGTACAGTGATGCTAATTGGATTTCAGATTCAAGAAACTCCAAATCCACGAGTGGATATGTCTTTACTCTTGCTGGTGCAGCAATATCATGGAAATCTTCCAAACAAACACTCCTGGCCAGATCAACCATGGAGTCAGAGTTTGTAGCTTTAGACAAAGCTGCTGAGGAAGCAGAATGGCTTCGAAACTTTTTGAAAGATATCCCGATGTGGGAGAAACCAGTGCCAGCTTTACGAGTACACTGTGATAGTCAGTCGGCTATCTCTTGGGCACTGAGTAATCTATATAATGGCAAGTCTCGTCATATAAGAAGACGACATAAGACCATTAGACAATTGATCTCAACTGGTGTAATAACGATAGATTACATCAAGTCGGCTGATACATAGCGGATCCGTTTACCAAAGATTTTCCGCGAGATCAAATTGTAAAATCATCAAAAGGAATGGGTTTAAAGCCTATAGAAAAAGATGACGTTTGACAGATACCCCACCTATGTGACTGGACATCCCAAGATCTAGGTTCAAAGGGAAACAAAATTAAACTGATTCGAATTGAGCACTGTGAGACTATGTCTCAGCCCAGTATCTAGGATGATAAAACAGTGCTACATGTGGATAGTGAGGATAAGCGTTGGCTTTTAATGATTGCATAGCTGTGTAGATAGTGAAGTGTGACAGGACACTTCTAAAAACAAGCTAATAAAAGATCACCTAGTGAAGTGTGAAATGGGGCCGTTTCTAGGAGAATGAAGGATAAGGCTATATTCTCCAAATTCACTCACGAAAAACCAGGAACGGTTAAGGCCAAAATGAACCCAATAGAGAACAAAGTTCTACGAGAAGATGTCTCTGTGCGATACATGTTGTCTAAGCTTACATCAAAATCCGGGCGGTTCAAGACATCATGTTCACCTCCTGGCCGAGTAAACTCGACAGATATTAAAAATGATTGGTTCAAAGCTGGAAAATGCTACCTCTCATATACATTTACATTTTCGTATACTCTCGAAAGTCTGTCTACGTCTAGATGAGTCTAGTCAAGTATGTCTAGTAAAGTCTAGTTTGTACAATTTTTCTTATGTTTATAGTCATTTCTATTCATGTGGGGGATTATTTGAACTATTTTTTTTGTCAAAGCTTGAGAGCTTGATAAAATTGTGTTAGTGTGAAAAGAAATGAGTTAAGCTCTTTCTAATGAAATGTTTTCATTGACCGAGAAATGTTTTCTCGTGTATATATTTTGGAATGGTTGTGTCATTAATTTAAATGATGAACAACATGAGAGAAGAAAAGACCACACGTGCGTCGATCGCACATTGGGCCTGGTTGGCCTCGTGGACTTTTAGATGTATAGATCGATACTCAACATGCCGACTTAAAAATCGCAGCCGATAGAATATTCTGAGGAATATTCATTTTCTGTCTAGGAAAAACCCTAGCCTCTCTCCTTTATATACTGTCCGATTTTCACCATAAAAATCATCATCTGATACACTAAAAACACATCCGAAATTTTTTTAGCAAGAGTTCTCTCAATTCCCTACTGCTTAGAGTAAGTTTCTATTCGAGAGTATCGTAGAATAATGGTCGACAGATCTGATATCAAGTGTAGATGATACAGTTAAACTTTGGTTGTATCCTGTGACTCTTGGATCTATAAAAACCAGTCGCACTACGGGAGATTTTTAGAGTTAAGGAAAGAGATTCATCTCGCCTCCTTAGATTTATTTTATTGCTTTATCGTTTTATGAATCGTCTGTTCCTTAATGTTTATTTATATAATCGTGATAAGATTGTTTATTTATATAATCGTGATTAAATCTTATCATGTCTATTGTGCTAAATTTTGGTCCTACAAATTCTATAGAGAAATGACTAATCCAAAAACAAGAGACGCATAGAAAAACACATTAAATATCTCACTATTTCTTCTCCCAACTAAGCTAAAGAATCAAATCGACATTCTTTCTGGTAATGTTGATTCAAATTTGCTTCAGTGGCCCAGTAACGAATTTTTCCGAAATAAAACAAATAAATAATAAAGAAAAAAAACAATCTTCGTCTTCATCATGTCGATAACCATGTTCTTCTGCAACAATCTCTTCAACAAACTCATACCTTCTTCGATTCCATTCTAAAATCTTCTTTGCAAATTTCAATTTTCGATTTATGATCAATAATCTTCTCTGCAAATTTCAATTTTCGATTTGGGGGTTTCTGGAAATCGATGAATTTTTAGTTTATGAAGATACGGGTCGGGTTGCATAAGTTTTGGATCGGGTTTTTTCGGTTTGGTTTAGGGGTTTAATGGTTTAAGTTCGGGTTTATCTCATAAACCGTGGAAACCGATATATGTGGAGATTTAAGCCTCGAACTTTGTTTTTAGGGGATTTAGGTCTTTAACTTTTATTTCTTGAGAAGATATACATAGGTCATAGTTCGGTGGGGATTTAGAGAGATATACCCATAGTTCGTATGAGAAATAGATCGTTTTCCCAAATAGGTATGCGATATAAAACATAAAATATTTGAGAGCGAAAGGAATTTGAGCTTTAATAATAGTTAGTTAGCTGACATATATAATCGCTACTTTCGTACTAGTGTTCCTTTGTATATAATTTTTTTGTTTTCTTTTTACTTTTTTCATGAATTGGCTGACATATATAACTCGATCAAGATTTGTTAATTGGTATATTTGACCCTAAAAACTCAAAACGTCCACATCCAACACCGACCCTTGTCCTCGAATCAACCAGTACGATGAATCTAATTAGACTAACTAGCTTAATCTTTCTTTATGCGACTGTCCCTCAGTGTTTGTAACGAATAACGATCTTAAAATTTCGAGTTATTGTTTTGATACTTGTCGCCAACAACTCCAGAGATGAAGCGGACGGTATGGCTTGGAATAGATCCGAGTGTTTCTCTCGGCCACCACAGAATATACAATTATATATGTTAAATTATATGAATTTCTAATTTAAAAACAATTAACAATGAGTAGATTGTTCATATCTTTTATATACTATTCAAAATCTCGTCTAACTTCTAATATGATATATTTTTTACACACTTTCTAGAGATTATGGTTCATGACCTAATAATTTTTATTTAATATCATCATTAATATGCCTTTTTCAAGATAACACTACAAGAAAACAGGTGGAAATCCGACGGAAATTCCGACGGCAATAATTCCGTCGGAAATTTCCGACGGATTTCCGACGGATTTCCGACTAACTTCTCATCCGTCGGACATCCGTCGGAATTCCGTCGGAAATATCAACCCGTCGGAAATCCGTCGGAAATTCCGACGGATTTCCGACGACAATAATCCGTCGGACACTTTCCGACAGATTTCCGACGCCTTTTTGACGCTGCCGACATACTGCCGACGGATTTCCGACGACGTTCATCCGTCGCGGATTTCCGACGGATTTCCGACGGATTGCCGACGGATTTCCGACGGATTTCCGACGGATATCCGACAGCTGCCGACATGGCTGCCGACATGGTTGCCGACATCGATAATATCTACTTTATATCCGTCGGAAATCCGTCGGAAATCCGTCGGAAAAGGACAAAATTTTCCTTATAAAAACGTTTCCACGCTTCATTTATAAGCACAACCAAAAAAAATCTCTGTTATCTAATTCCTTACGAAAATGTCTTCTTCAAATCCTTATAATTATTTTCGATCATGGATGGACAAGCCTCATCAAATTCCGAACACGGGCCTAGTTACGGAGGAATTCAAAAAAGGTCTACAGGAATTCATGGCATTTGCGGGTATGCAGAAGAAAGCAAAAAAAACCGGTAAAATCTATTGCCCTTGTACCAATTGTGGGAATCGTAGATTTATCGTGATAGATGAAGTATGGTCACACTTGTATTGTCATGGGTTTATGTCGGGTTACAAGATTTGGTATTATCATGGAGAAAATGATACAATGGTGGATAATTATGCTAGTACTAGTGAACATTATATTGGGGATAACACTAGCTTAGAAGAACCCGCAATGGAAGAACAAAGTACGGTAGGTCATGTTCAGATGGTGAACGATGCATATCGTGAAAATATACCATCGGTTGCTGAGTATGGAGATAGGGGAGAAGAACCTAATTTAGAAGCTCGGAGATTTTTTGATATGTTAGACGCTGCTAAACATCCGTTATATGATGGGTGTAGAGGTGAACATTCCCCTTTATCAACTGCAACAAGGATGATGGGTATAAAGACGGATTTCAATTTGAGTGAGGAGTGCGTGGATGCAATCGCTGATTTTGTGAAAGAAATTTTGCCAGAAGATAATCTTGCACCGGCATCATACTATGAGATACAGAAACTTGTTCAAGGTCTAGGATTGCCGTATCAAATGATAGATGTATGCATAGACAACTGTATGCTCTACTGGAGAGAGGATGCAGATCGTACGACATGTCGTTTTTGTCGCAAACCTCGGTATAAGGAAACAGGTGGAAGAGTGCCAGTGCCATATAAACGGATGTGGTATTTACCGTTAATAGAGAGATTGAAAAGGTTATATCAGTCAGAGCGCACAGCAGGAGCAATGAGATGGCATGCAGAGCATACAACAGATGGACAAATCGCCCATCCGTCAGATGCAGGAGCATGGAAACATTTTCAATCCATTTATCCCAGCTTTGCGTTTGAGGCAAGGAACGTATACCTTGGATTATGTACCGATGGTTTCAGCCCTTTTGGGAAGCACGGCAGAAAATATTCTTTGTGGCCAGTAATTGTAACACCTTACAATTTGCCGCCATCTTTGTGCATGCGAAGGGAGTTCTTGTTCCTTAGCATTCTCGTTCCTGGACCAGAGCATCCGAAGAGATCACTTGATGTGTTTTTGCAACCATTGATTTATGAGCTGCGAATGTTATGGGACCAAGGTATTGAAGCGTTTGATGTTTCTTGTCACCAAAATTTCATCATGCGGTCGGTACTTTTGTGGACTATTAGCGATTTTCCAGCATATGGCATGTTATCAGGATGGACAACGCACGGAAGGTTATCGTGCCCATACTGTCAAGATAACACTGATGCGTTCCAATTGAAGCACGGACGGAAAACGTCTTGGTTTGATTGTCATAGGCGATACCTACCTAGCGATCATCCTTATCGTCGGAGCACCACATTGTTTAGGAAGAACCGGAAAGTATTTGACGGTCCTCCTCCTGAGTTAGATGGTGAGTATTTGTTGACTCAGTTCAGAGATTTTGGTGCAGAGAGGACCGTTGATTGTGGTGGTAACGGACATCATCCTGTTGATGGTTGTGGCAACGTTCATAATTGGCACAAGAGGAGCATTTTCTGGGATTTGCCTTATTGGAAGAACCATCTTTTGAGGCATAATCTGGATGTCATGCACATTGAAAAGAATTTTTTCGACAACATTATGAACACCGTTCTCAATGTCAAAGGGAAGACGAAGGACAATCTGAAGTCTAGATTGGACTTGCCAGACATTTGTTCTCGTAGAGCACTACATGTGACAGGGAACGGGAAGCCTCCGGTCCCGGCTTTTCGTTTCGATGAACCTTCAAAGGCCGAGTTTTTTTACTGGATTACCGAAAGTGTTAGATTCCCGGACGGATACGCATCTAACCTTCGGAATTGCGTTGATCATGGAGAAGGGAAGTTTACTGGGATGAAGAGTCATGATTGTCATGTGGTGATGCAGCGCCTCCTTCCATTTGCCTTTGCATGTCTTCTACCACGTAATGTCCACGAAGCAATTGCAGGTACAATCATGAAATTATTTATTTACTACTTTATACAATATATACTTCATTATTTAATTATTCATTTGTTATATATTGCAGGGATTGGTGCCTTTTTCCGAGATATATGTTCTCGCTCTCTTACATCAGACGGTATCCGCAATCTTGGGGCTAATATACCTGTAATCCTTTGCAATTTGGAGAAGATATTTCCTCCTTCATTCTTTGATGTTATGGAACATTTAACAATTCATCTCCCTCGAGAAGCAGAGCTTGGGGGTCCGGTTCAGTACCGTTGGATGTATCCTTTCGAACGGTATATGTTACATCTAAAGAAGAAGGTGAAAAATTTGAGTAGAGTGGAGGGTTCTATCGTCGCACAGACCATCAATGAAGAAACCACACATTTTGCATTCCCGTGGTTAAATTTGTACATGGTGTAGGTATGCTACATTCCCTATCCGCGGGTGACAAACAAGCAAGACCCGTGGGTTACAGTCACATCGATAAACCCGAGAGGTAGAGTTCATGGGATGTCTGATCATGAACCCCTCCAACAAAGCTCCGTAGGTTTGGGTTCAATCGAGCATTCCCTTGAGGTCGACATTGTCGTTGATTTCACCATACAGTCAGACGATCGAGTATTTGAGGATTCAGAAGAAGAATTTGACGAATTTGGGGAACCTTCCGATTCAGGAGAATCAGATTACTCATCATCGGATTGACAGTAGTTTTAATTATAAAATTTGCACCGTAAAATATGTACATATATTTGAACTAGAAGTGTAATGTGTAATATATCAGTTATGTCGAAGTTTTATAAAGTTAGACATTTGCTTAAGTGTAACAAAATTGGAATTTTGCAAAAAAAAAAATATTATAACTTCTATATAAATTCTATATAACACATTTTCTTGATGTATATACAAGGTTACCTTTTTATATACATCATACAAGTGTTTGTAAACTTTTGCCAAAAAAAAAACCTATACCCTATACCCTAAACAAGATTTTTAAATATCCGTCGGAAACCCGTCGGAAATTTCCGACGGATTTCCGACGGATTGAG
Source organism: Eutrema japonicum (assembly GCA_030161315.1). Taxonomy (NCBI): domain Eukaryota; kingdom Viridiplantae; phylum Streptophyta; class Magnoliopsida; order Brassicales; family Brassicaceae; genus Eutrema; species Eutrema japonicum. The sequence continues at coordinate 11,113,277 of BSQW01000006.1, forward strand.
TTGAATCTGGGTTATATCCGAGGGATCGATTTTTTAGCCGATGCAACTGAATCCGTCGGAAATCCGTCGGAAATTTCCGACGGATTTCCGACGGTTTGAGGTGAATCCGTCGGAAATCCGTCGGAAATTTCCGACGGATTTCCGACGGATTTAGTTGCATCGGCTAAAAAATCGATCCCTCGGCTAAAATCCGTCGGAAATCCGTCGGAAATTTCCGACGGATTTCCGACGGATATTTAAAAATCTTGTTTAGGGTATAGGGTATAGGTTTTTTTTTTTGGCAAAAGTTTACAAACACTTGTATGATGTATATAAAATAGGTTAACCTTGTATATACATCAAGAAAATGTGTTATATAGATTTTAAAAAATTTGATGGAAGTGTTTGTATAAGTTATAGTATAAGATATAGTTGATTTATGTGAAACGATATGTTTTGATGTTGTATAATTTTTAAACTAATGCAAACCCTTTAATATTGATGAACTTAATATATTTATTGAATGAAACATGTAAATAACATGTCCCTAAATCATATAAAGAAACCCTAAACCCTAAACCCCAAATATACCCTAAATCCGTCGGAAATCCGTCGGAAATTTCCGACGGATTTCCGACGGATATGAAAAATAGACACGTGTTTGTTGACTGACCAATCGAAAAACATGCAAGGAATATACCTTATCCGTCGGAAATCCGTCGGAAATTTCCGACGGATTTCCGACGGATACGAAAAATTAGACACGTGCATGTTGACTGAGTCCTTATCTTCTCCAATCCGTCGGAAAGCCGTCGGAAATTTCCGACGGATTTCCGACGGATTTAGATATTTTCGAGACCGCGGGAATATCAACCGCGTAAATGAACTTATTTCTTCGAAATCCGACGGATTTCCGACGGATTTCCGACGGCCATCGAATTATATCGAAGAAACGTAAGTTTTTTTCCTTATTTCTCTCTTCTTCCTCTCTCTCTTCCATCGCTTCTTCTTCCTCTTCTTCCTCTTCTCTCAACACTTCAAAAATCTCTTCTTCTCCCTTTTATCTTCAATTAATCAACTCATCTTCTTCAATTCCTCAATTTTTCTCCAACAAAACCAATGTAAGTTTAATCAATTCCTTTAATTTTGTTTTATATCATTTTAGTTTTAGGGAATATATTAGTTAGGTTGTTAGAATTTTATCGAAAATGTGAATTGTTAAGTGGTTATAATAGAATTTGTTATTTAGAATAATATTAGTGTTATGGTTTATGTGTTTAGATTGTTGATTTAGAATTGTTAGATCTAGATATTGTTTAAAAATATATGTATATATTAAAATCGTTTTTAAAATATTCTTTAAGTAATAAAAACGTTTAGACAATATTTTTATATATTAAAAACGTTTTTAATATATTTGTTAAGTAATAAAAACGTTTTCAAATATTTCTATATATTTAAAAAATTGTTAAAATATTTTTTTAATTTGAAAAACGTTTTTATAATATGTGTATATATTAAAATCCTTTATAATATTTTATAACTAATAAAAACGTTTTTCAAATATTTCTATATATTTAAAAAATTGTTAAAATATTTTTTTAATTTGAAAAACGTTTTTATAATATGTGTATATATTAAAATCCTTTATAATATTTTATAACTAATAAAAACGTTTTTCAAATATTTCTATATATTTAAGTTGATGTTAAAATATTTTTTTAATAATACAAACCTTTTTCAAATATTATTTTAAAAATAAAATCGTTTTAAATATTTTTTATAGTAATAAAACGTTTTCTAAATATTTTTATATATTAAAACTGATTTAAAAATATTTTAGCAAATTTTGAAATTTTTTGAAATATTTGAATTTTTAGTAAACTTTGAATTTTTCGGAAACATTGAATTTCCGGAAAATTTGAATTTTTCCTAAATTTTTTTCCGGAACTTTTGAATATATTGTTAATTTACTAACAAATTTACCGTTTTCCGCAGGGAGCACGACGATGTTCTTCAGTTGGGAGGCGGCAACCAAGGACGCCGTTCTCGGAGTTCTCGGTGTACGCCTCCTCCGGGACCAACGAGCTCGGGAACTCACATCCCAGATTCCCAGCAATCCGCTGCTCGGAGCCACATTGAGATCGAGGAGCTAGTCCGGCAGCCTAACCGGGGCCATTGCATTCGACTCGACCCGAAGTTTGAGGATGGCACTTGGTAAGAAATTTTTGGTACATTATTTCTGTAACATCCCGGTTTCTTGTATATGCGGAGAGGCTTATAAGAATTGATTTGACTACCTATGTCACCAAAGTGCACTTATCTTTTCGGGAACTTGTCCAGAGAGAACTCCAGAGTTAAGGGTGCTTGAGCTGGAGCAATCTAAGGATGGGTGACCTTCCGGGAAGTGATTCGCGGTAGCGTGTGAGTGAGGACAAAACACGGGGAAAGGTCACGTGGTGATTGCAGGGTCAGTAAACAAGTCTTACGAGCCTCCCGGACTAACGCACCGGCCGTCGGACGAGGGTGGGCCCACGGGCCGGGAGATGTCGTTGGGGCCCACAGGTAGGGGCGGTCGGGGCGTTATAAGTGGTATCAGAGCCGAACCCAAACACGTGTGTGGAGTCAGGTGGGCTCACACCGTCTAGGGTGACGATCCTGGTGCGCAACGAGGACGTTGCGCTCTGTGAGTGGGGGTGATTGTAACATCCCGGTTTCTTGTATATGCGGAGAGGCTTATAAGAATTGATTTGACTACCTATGTCACCAAAGTGCACTTATCTTTTCGGGAACTTGTCCAGAGAGAACTCCAGAGTTAAGGGTGCTTGAGCTGGAGCAATCTAAGGATGGGTGACCTTCCGGGAAGTGATTCGCGGTAGCGTGTGAGTGAGGACAAAACACGGGGAAAGGTCACGTGGTGATTGCAGGGTCAGTAAACAAGTCTTACGAGCCTCCCGGACTAACGCACCGGCCGTCGGACGAGGGTGGGCCCACGGGCCGGGAGATGTCGTTGGGGCCCACAGGTAGGGGCGGTCGGGGCGTTATAAGTGGTATCAGAGCCGAACCCAAACACGTGTGTGGAGTCAGGTGGGCTCACACCGTCTAGGGTGACGATCCTAGTGCGCAACGAGGACGTTGCGCTCTGTGAGTGGGGGTGATTGTAACATCCCGGTTTCTTGTATATGCGGAGAGGCTTATAAGAATTGATTTGACTACCTATGTCACCAAAGTGCACTTATCTTTTCGGGAACTTGTCCAGAGAGAACTCCAGAGTTAAGGGTGCTTGAGCTGGAGCAATCTAAGGATGGGTGACCTTCCGGGAAGTGATTCGCGGTAGCGTGTGAGTGAGGACAAAACACGGGGAAAGGTCACGTGGTGATTGCAGGGTCAGTAAACAAGTCTTACGAGCCTCCCGGACTAACGCACCGGCCGTCGGACGAGGGTGGGCCCACGGGCCGGGAGATGTCGTTGGGGCCCACAGGTAGGGGCGGTCGGGGCGTTATAATTTCAATTTATTTAGATTTTTAAACTTAACATATTTATATCTTTTCATAATGTTTTCAGGTTTAAGCTGTCGACTCAGATCAACAAGGCGATATTACGGATGCTCCACAACATGTTGGACAAACCGTACGAGAGGTATTCGGAAATGCCTACCGAGGAGAAAGACGTGTGGCACCGGACTTTCGCGGTACGTGATTTATTGATATATTATTTAATTTGAATTTCATTTTGTCAATTTTTCTTTTTGATATGTAACAAATTTTTTTTTAAAATTGTAGCAAGAGTTCACGTGGGACTCTCATCATACGCGCAAAGTCATTGAAACCTTCGACAAGTATGCCGCAAACTCGTACTCGAAGCACATGTACGAGTGGAAACAGAAGTGGAAGCAGAACAAAGACAAGCCGAAGGACCTTGACGACGACGTCTGGAGAGGCTTATGTGAGTACTGGAGTAGGCCTGCGACGAAAAAGACCTCCGAGCAACAGTCGAAGAACCGCACTAGCCAACGAGGCGGGAAAGGGGTCTACATCCACAACGCGGGCGCAAAGACCATCGAACGGGAAGCGATGGAAATGGTAAGTTTAATTTAAATTTTTTATTGTTAATTCTGTTTTTTTATTTATTTAACTTAACAAATTTTCACAGGCGAGAGCATCTGGTTCCGAACCCGATTATCTTCAACTCATCGAGAATAGACACACCAACAAGAAAACCGGTCAGATACAGGACTTGGGGATGCGGGATGTGGTCGAGAAGAGCAAGAAGGCGAAGCTGGATCGTGAACTATCAGCATCGCAGCTCAGTCTCGAAGGATCGACGTCCTCGACCGCTTTGTCCCGGGAAGAGATAAACCAGATTGTACTTGAGGTAAGTTTTAATTTCATTTCATTTTTTTTTAATTTTCGTTATTTATTAATTATCGGTTTTAATTATTCGCAGCAAACCCGGCAAGTGAAAGGTCGATTCGCTGGGTTAGGCACCCTTCCGACCCAGGAATCTTCTTCCTCGCTTCCTCGTTATCCTTCGGAGTACCGGGTAGAAATCGAGAGGCTCACCCAAACGGTGCAAGAGCGTGACCGGCAGGTTGAAGAGCTACGGACGGAGCAAAAGACTACCACCAAGAAGCTCTCCTGCTTGGAGAAGATGATGGAAAAATGCTTCCCGCATTTGTTTCGGGATAATAATCCCGACGACGGAGATTCTCCAACCGTTTAAATATTTGCTTTTAATGCTTTTTTTTGAACACTTTATTTTAATGTGTAATGACTTTTTTTATTTTGTTTAATGAATTTATATATTTATTATTTCTATTTTTAATTTATATTTCAAATTTCTATAATTTTAATATATAAATTTCCAAAAAATAAATAATTACATAAAATTCAAAATACCAATTCTGTCGGAAAACCGTCGGAATAAGTTACTGTAACATCTCGATTTCTTGTATATGCGGAGAGGCTTATAAGAATTGATTTGGCGTTATAGACACCAAAGTGCACTTAGCTTTTCCGATCACTTGCTCGAAAGAACTCCAGAGTTAAGCGTGCTTGAGCTGGAGTAGTCTAAGGATGGGTGACATTCCGGGAAGTTATTCGCGGTATCGTGTGAGTGAGGACAAAACACGGGGAAAGATCACGTGGTGATTGCAGGGTCAGTAAACAAGTATTACAAGCCTCCCGGATTAACGCACCGGCCGTCGGACAAGGGTGGGGCCCACGGGCCGAGATAAGGCATGGGGCCCACGGGCCGAGAGCAGGCATGGGGCCCACATGTATGGGTGGTCGGGGCGTTATAGTTACTGTCGTAAATCCTTCGGAACCTATTTCCGACGAAGAACCGACGGACTTCCGAGACAACTTCCGATCAAATTATCCGTCGAAAATAGTTACCGTCGGATGTCCGACGGCATTTATCCGTCGGAGTATCCGTCGGAAATCCGTCGGAAATTTATCCGTCGGAAATCCGTCGGAAATTTCCGACGGATTTCCGACGGCATTTACGACTTAATATCCGTCGGAGTATCCGTCGGAAATCCGTCGGTAATATATCCGTCGGAAATCCGTCGGAAATTTCCGACGGATTTCCGACGGATTTACGACTGAATATCCGTCGGAGTATCCGTCGGAAATCCGTCGGTAATATATCCGTCGGAAATCCGTCGGAAATTTCCGACGGATTTCCGACGGCATTTACGACTGAATATCCGTCGGAAGTCCGTCGAATATCCGTCGGAACGTACGCGGTCGGAAATCCGTCGGAAATGTCTGACGGCGTTCCGACGGCATAAATCCGTCGGAAATTTCCGACGGATTCTGACGGAAACCACATTTCCGACGAACTGTAACCGACAGCTTAAATCCGTCGGAAATCCGTCGGAAAAGACCCTTTCCGACGGATTTCCGACGTATTTGACCGTCGGAAATAGCCCTGTTTTCTTGTAGTGTAATAGCTATTTTAGGTTTTTAGCTATTAATTTTGACAAACTATCAATTTTGGGTATGGACAATTGAGCCATTTTTGGACTGGATTATATATGTGTGTTAGCATTTTGATACCATGTTAAGTTACATGAGATTCTAACTCAAAACCAATAGATAATGAATGAATTTGTCCAAATCTTTTATATATTAACCAAAATCCCTCCCAATTTTTGATACGATCCCTCCGTTCTTTAGAAAAATGATGTTTTAAGGGTTTTTTTGTTCTCAAATAAGTGATGTTTTCAGTAGGGCTGGGCATATTTACCGAACCGAATAACGTTATTTGGTTCGGGTTTGGATAACCCAAATAACTTAAACGGACACATTTCTAAATTTATTCGATTTTCGGTTCGGTTCGGTTTATTAACCGAATATCAAATACCGATTGGATAATCGAATTAAAACAAAACTCATATAATACCATATAGGGTTTTGGACTTAGTCTTTAATAATTTTTATAATAAAAAGCGTTAAATCTTAAACAAATGGTAGAAGAAGCTGAACATATTGATTCAATTGTTAAAAAATATATTTTATTTTCACTTGCTCCCAAAAATAAAATAAATAAAGGATATAAAAACATTTATGAAATCAATGTTTACTTTAAAAGATATATTATTAATTGTTAAAAAAACTTAAATGTTGTAAAATATTTTGTATTCAATACAATACGAATACCCTTATATACAAAGATAGAGTTTAAGTATTAGATTATTCTACATCTAACATTAATAACTTATTCGAGTCTCAAATATGTCATAATATTTGTTAAAAAAATGAGAAAGAAGATATTATTATTAAAAAGCTGAAGCAGATATATAAATATCTATGAAAAAAGATTCTTATAAGACACATCGAAGGGCCTATAGGCTATAAGACCATCTCCATTAGTTAGAACCTCAAAAGGAGGTTCTTAAAATTAAAATATTACTATTTTAATATAATTTAATTATTTAATTTAATTTTTGTTTATATTAAAAAAATACACCAATAAAGAGTTGACATCTGTAGAATCTCTTTAAAATGGGGTTCTTAAATAAGAACCTTAAGAGCATCATTATCCCTAAATTGCTTAATAGATTGCTTAATAATATTTTAATAATTAAAACCTTTGTTTCTAGGAGAATCTTCAAGCACCGTTGCTTATCCGTACAGAAAGAAGCAACGCTTCTTCAGTTTTTTTTTTTTTTCATTTAATTAAATCAATTTAATCCCTAAGCAACCCCTGATAATGATGCTCTAAGAACCTCTTCTATAATCTCTCTCTTACTTATTTACTTTTTTTCTTTAATTTATTGCTAAAAATCTCTTCCTAAACCTCTCATTGAGGTGCCCTAACAAATAGAAAGTTATATGTTGAATGTTACATGAGATGCCACGTAGGAGGAAATTCGAGGAGAAACAACTCTTGTGTTTTAAGGAAAAAGACTCAAAAGATGACACAGCTTCGTCTACAATAGTAGGGTTCCTCGCATGTCCACCCTATAATAAAGTTTGATGTGAACTAATAATAATGTTAGATTCTTTACTAAAAATATTACTATTATTAGATTTTCCATTATTTAATAATGGCTAATAATGGAAATTGTATTCGTCCCTTCTGAATATAAACTATATAATACGGCGATTGGATAGCCGAGGGACAGCCTAAGATATACGGACCATAACAAATTAACAATATATACTTTATTTATTAAAAAAAAAGGGGAGAAAAAAACTATTATTTCGGTTCGTTTATTTAATAAACAGTATTTAGACAGACTATATAAACCAAAGTTTTATACACTGCTTGTCTACGTAACTATGTATGTGGTTAGATTACCAAAACAAAATTATATTTCTTTACAATTGATGAAGATGGTCTTTTATTTTGTTATTTTCTAAACATCGTGATAAACTGGACGTCGTCGAATATTGGTAAGCAGATATATGAATAATCTAATCTTTATTCAGTAGGTGAGTCGATAAAATATCCCATGAGATAAACCTATAGAAATTAATAAATTGGGTTAGAAAAGAAATGTATGGACAATATCTAAAGATGGTTTCAAGTTGTTTCGTCTTTTCTGGGTGTCTGGTTGCTTCAATTATGTGAATGATGTCGGGCCAAAAATGACACCATCCATTGTTCTTTTGATATTTTATGATTTTACAATTTTTACTTTCTGACACGACAGCCAACGATTTGGAAAGAAAAGAAGCACGACCCTGAGGTTACCAATGCCATAATAGCATAGAAGAACGACGATGGACCTATATTGGGCTTTTTCCTTTTTTGGTCGAACATATTGGGCTTTTTAAGATGCAGTTTTTCGTGCAATTTTACATAATTTTGATGGATTTTTTTCCTTTTAAGATATTTTAAAGGGTGAGATAAATATATAGCTTTCAATAAAAGAAAAATTAACTAAGTACTTTAATAACTTGATATTAGTTTTACGTGCAAAAATTATTATGCAGATTCTGACCAAAATATCCCTAGTACTAAGAGCAAACGATAAAGTGAAAAGCAGGGAACAAATCATTTAATGCTGGAGAAATATATGTGGATAAGAATCAATTAAACATATTGGATAAGACCATCTGCATCAGAGACACATATTTTGTGTCTTCCACTTTTTTATTTTTTTTTTATTTTTAAAATTGATTTTTGGAAAGATATTATGTCTTGCGGAAGACACAGGTTTTGGATGCGGATGGTATAAGGAGCTGTTGTCCATAACCCTAATATCCTGAGAAAATAATGCTTTGTGGGAGTGGTTCTTGACAAAGCTTACCCAGATTGTTCCGGACGAACCATATTTGGTTTTCGTGTTGGACCAACACGTGTGCATCTACACAAGCATCCATAAAGTAAACACCTTTCAAATAATATATACTTATAATTTTCGTTGGTTGATAATTTGGTTAAGTGTGTTTTCTGAATAACAATCACTATAAGGATAACTATCCAAAAAACTACATTAAGTATATATATATGTCAGTCAGTCAAATGATTCAAAAGATTGATTAAAATTAGGGTTTCTTCTTTTTTCTACATATATATGTCAGTCAGTCAAATGATTCAAAAACTCGACGTCTTTTCTTCTGGGCTGTTTCTATCAAAGTGAAATTTCTTCATATACTACAATAACGGGGTTCATGGGTGTTACTTAGATGTTAGATTTGGGAGCAATGAAAGGGCTTTAAGGAGTAATTATGAGTGGTTAGATTAGATCGTCATAAGGGGATCTTTAAGAGTAATTTTGAGTGGCTCGTTAAAGAATGTGCTAGGTAGGTTCTGTGGGATTTAAGTTTTCACTTGGGCTGGAGCCTGGACGACACGAAATAAAACAACATGTGAAGGTGATAATATTGGACAGACACATATTACTAGCTTAATGGAGACTTATTCAGTTTGACATTTGCTAGTTTCTATGGTCAGTGCTTAACTGTTAAGCTGCTCATTTCATAGAGCCTGAAGAATCAAGTGAGTGTCTCTGAGAAGCCTTAACATATATATGAGTTCTGATTGCAAAATTGCAATAATATTAGACAGATCATCAAAGAGAGAATTCGTTTATGGATTACTTACTTTTCGACGGAAAAGAAAAATAAAAGTAAAGAGAGTTGGGAGGGAGGACAAGTCGCCGGCGGAGAGCGCGTCAGCAAAAATGGGACAAAAGCAGCAGCATGTTCACGTCACTGTCATTAATTTATCTCTTTTGAGAAGTATATTTTTTACCCGTTTGTTAAATTTTGTTACAGCAACAATATGTCGTCGTGGACTCAGAGGATTGTTACCAAAGAATGTATGTAAATGACTAGACCAACCCAGGATATAACTGGTACTTAGGTCGGGCTTCATCGTTTCTTTTCTTGGCCGCTTTCTCTGCTTTTATCAATTGACTTGGCCTATACGGTACCTTTTAGGCGTGTCTCCAGTTCCGCCGCTTCTTCTCCGACGATATAATCCGACACGAACCCACCGAATTGTTTCACTGCAACATACCTCGGATCCCATCTCTGGACGTGGAGGTTCTTCGCCGTAGTTGGATGGGGTTCGTTTTATTTTGTTTTGTTTTTTTTTCGGCAAATCAAATATATTGATATCAAGAGTACAAGACATAGAAATATTGTCAATACAACGGTTACCGCAAATAAAGGAAATTGAAACAATTTCGATGAAGGATGGAGAGTAATCATGCTTTCCTTTCTGAAGTCTTATAGGCTAACAGATAAAATCTGTTATGTCCCCTTCATAAACTTTTTGTTGGCTATCATCTCTTGGACGAAACGTAGAATGATACAGTAAAGGAGGATTCGCTTGGAGAGACTTGAGTGATCACTGGAGCTGGACGAAACGTAGAATGATACAGTAAAGGAGGATTCGCTTGGAGAGACTTGAGTGATCACTGGAGCTGCTATGTTCTGGTGATAATCGTTCTTCCCTTGAACGTAATCAAACAATCTGCCCACCCAAAACCACAAATCAAAAGGCGACCAATTTGAATTTTAAAACCTTAATTTCGGAAACTGAAATGAACAAAAATAGAAAAAAACATACTGGCGAAAACCGGTTCTTGTAGCTTCAACGAGAGAGATATCCTGAATCGCTTCGGTAGAAATCCAGACGGCGGTTTCGTAGCGGCGGATCTCGAAGCCGTTCCCGGCGTGAATCAACTCGTAGCTCGGACATTCGATACGGTTACACGACGGCGGAAACTTCCCAACTCGTCCGGGCTTGGGAACGCGAATCGTCGGAATCGATAAGCTCAGAACCACCAGAGCTGCTTCCGTGGTAGGATTTTTAATTTCACTGCTCTTTTCTTCGTTACTTACAACGGAACACACACTTCCGGTTTCTTTTCTTTCTTTCTTTCTTTCTTTGTTTGATGTGTATGGTTTATCTTAGGATAGGCCTGGATTGCATCGGAAACCCCGAAATTACCCATTTATTTTTTTGGTTTGCAGTGATTTTTTTTTTTGGTTTTATAGAAACTAAAACCAAATAAAATCATTTGTAATTCAGTTTAGTTTATACAACTTTGATTTCGTTTGACATTTGGATTCAATTTTTGCTATTTATAAAAAAAAAAATATAAATAGATAAAATTAAAAGTTCAAAATTTTCATAAATTTCTGTTTGTTTGGTACAATTACATTAAGATCGGTTTCATATTTCGACATTTTGTGTTTTAAAACAATTGCTTCCATAAACAATTCTTGATTCGGTTTCGATTTAAACATTTCCGTTTGATTCGATTATGTTTTTTGTTTTGTTTCTCCTTTCCCATCCTTACTGTAATATTCTTCTTGTTAAAATGATAAATATGAAAATATTAACCAGAAATGTTTGTTAAACCGGTTTAATAAGAAGCCGTTAAAGTCTCGCTTCTAAACCACCTCTCTTAATTCCAATTGGTATATCTAACAATCGGATTGTGAGGGCGTAACCTCATTACATGTTAAATAAAACCAGAATCTCATTAACTCTAGCCGTGGTCTGGAACGGCGGGTTGTAATCGGCGACCAAATACTCCGGCGACTTTCCTTTGCTCTTCTCGATGGCCACAATCCACTCAGTGCCCTTGAGGCTATCCATCAGAGCTGCAGCTTCTATCTTGGCTGCATCATCCGTCACGTTCCCACCGAACTGCCTTATGGCTACGTAGGTTGGTTTCCATGGCTGCACGTGGAGGTCATCGGCAAGAGGTGTGTTCTGTTGGTTCTTCTTCGGGAGGTAGAAGGAGACGGTGTAGACTGATTTTCCCGGTGTTGCTTGTGTGATCACCGGAGCTGTCATATTCATCTTTGTTTTGCTCTTGTTATCTCCTTGTATGTAGCTAAATAATCTGCAACCCCCCAAAAACGAAATCAGTTTCAATTTTAAATTAATAAAATTAAGTAGGATACTAACATCACATGCATTAGGTTAATGAAATCATTGAAATGTAAAAATCCGAAAGAAAACCAAATCTTATCCGGTTTGGTTACGGTTTTTTGTTCATACGCAAAACGGAATCGATTTAATTACATTTAATGTCACAACGATTCTATTTGAATGTAAGTTCCAATAATAACTCCGACTTTATTAGATATACCCCACTAGATTGAAAAAAATGTACGTAAGTTACCTTTGGAAACCGGCTTTGGTGGCTTGAGCCATGGAAGGGGCAGGGATGGGAGCAGTGGACATCCAGACCGCAGAGTGATACATGCGGATCTCATAGCCGTAACCGGCCTCTGTCAATTTGTAGGTGGGGCACTCGTAGTGGTCACACGTTCCCGGACGCATCCCCATAGATGGGTTCCACGGTGCGGGAGCCTGAGCAAATGATACAACCACGACTAGGCTGAGGCAGAAGGACAGTTTCAAGATGGTTAAACCGGTTTCCATGATTTGAATAGTTTTGAAAATGAATATTCTGGTTTTGTTTTATATACGATTTGATTATATGTCTTGTGTAATGGAGTATTTATAGATGCGTTTTTGGGCAATGAGATTGATAATAATAGAGTACAAGTTATTAATACCTTTGACTAGATGACGTTCGTACAAGTTTGACCTATAATTGGAATCAGATGGCAAGACAATTCTGAAAATGCTTGATGAGCTTTCGTACAAGTTTGACCTAGAATTGGAATCAGATATGCAAGACAATTCTGAAAATGCTTTTAGAGAATTAAACGTAGAATATAGATTTTTTTTAGAGAGAGGGAGATGAGTCGAAGTCTTTGGTGAGAAAGTGTGTCTTTGGTGGACTCATGCCACTGGACTATTGATACTTTATAGATTCAACTTAACATTCTTTCACATTTTCCATATTTAACATTTTTAGTAATTAAGTATTTTTCTCCCGTTTAATCGGATTTTGTCTCATAAGATTTCCGCATTATGTTAACAGGTATTTGCGGCTATATTTTCGGGGATGATATTTCTTTGTTTTTTAGTTGTTGTTTGTTTAACTAAATATTTTATTTTGTGTTTTACCTTGGAAAAAGGTATTTTCCTATTTTATCACGTTATATACATTTTTTTTTTTTTGTTAAAGGGCCTTCATTAATATAAATAGTCTTTCATACAGTGAATCAAACAAGAACCATGAGCTGAGAACATATTAAATTAAAGAAACCAGAAGGGCAGAGGTCAACAGATGCACATACACAGCTGAATACCATAAAGAGAGGAGAGGATATGAGAGAAAAGGAGATACCACATTCGGTGAGGGAGATGGGACTAGTCAACTCGTAGACCAGATACGAAGGAGACGTGGACCCGTGTCCAAACCCAAATTCTTTAAAGCCAACGCTTTGTTTTTGACAACATCAAGAACTTTCTTTAAAGTCACATGCAGAGGGAAAGTGATTCCAAGATGATACATGCGGTTTCGCTCTTTCCAAATCTCGTAAACACAGATCTGCCAGCCTTGGATGAGGTCTTGTGATCGATATGAAGAAGAACTAGCAGCAGGAAGCCATGATACAATTTGCTCCCATGAAGAGTGAGTTAAAACGATACTTAGACGAGTAAGCAAACATGTCCAGATTATCGATGAGAAGCTGCATTCGAAGAAGAGATGGTTTCTCGATTCTTGAAACGAACCGTAGAGGAGGCAAGTGTTTTCCACATCCACACCCCAGGAGATCAATCTATCTAAGGTTGGGCTTCTATCTAGGATGAATAACCAAGTTGTAGTAGAGTGTTTAGGAATTACACATTTGAACCAAATTAGCTTGTGCCAATGAACATCCGGTTTTATTTCCCTAATCGCCATCCAAATCTCTTTTGATAAGAAGTGATTACGAACTTTATCACCAACCAACCACAACGGTGAATCCGCTTCCGATGACAACGGCAAAGAGATGACAAAAGATAGGAGTTGCAGCTGTCTTTCAGATCTAGCTGAAGGTAAGATCCATCCCTCGGGAGAGCGATACTCCTTTACTAGGGCGTTTAGCGGAATGCCTAGAGATGCCAGACCCAAAGGACCTAAATAATGGATCAACTGCCCAAAAGGAGTCCAAGGATCCCACAAAAAAAAAGTTTCATCACCACGACCTATCTTGATACGGAGAAAAGATACGGCCTTGTGACGTAGTTTCAGAATCTTTCGAAACATCCAAGAGTAAGCTTTATTCTTCTCATCTAGTGACCAAAATCAGGCTCTTGACAAATACCTGTTTCTAATCCACGCCACCCAAATCGAGCCATCACGAAAATATAGCATCCATATCAACTTTAAACCGCAAGTTTCGTTCCAGCTTGGAATTGATCTCAAACCTAGACCACCCTCAGCCTTAGGAGAAGTAATCGCTGCCCAAGAGACTTTTGCTGAAGTAGACCCATCTAGTTTCCCATGCCACAAGAAAGCTTCACACAAATAATTAATTTTATTGATTACCTTCTTTGGAAGGAAGAAAGCTGCAGTCCAAAAACCAATTATGCCAGAAATTACCGACTCCAGAAGCCTTAAACGCCCAGCTAGGCTTAGGTGTTTATGCAACCACCCATTTATCTTAGCTCTTATCTTCTGTAAAAGGGAGCCACAATCCGAGACAGAGAGCTTTTTTGTACAGAAGGGGAGACCCAAATATCTGATGGGGAGGGAGCCAGGGGTAAGGGAAAATTTGTTCTTTAACAAAGCCAAAAATTCCACCGTGATTCCTGAGCAGAACAGAGAAGTTTTACTCATATTCACTCATAGGCATGACATTTTTTTGAATTGAGAAAGGACTGAGAAGACCCCAGCAACTGAATCGACAGAACCTTCCACGAAAATCAAAAGATCATCTGCGAATGAAAGATGAGTCAAGCGTTGAGCTTCACAGCCTGGGTGATACTTGAAAATTTCATCCACTGCAGCTTTATTCAGCATTAAGGAAAAGACGTTCATGGCGAGAAGAAGAAGAATCGACGAGAGCGGATCTTCTTGGCGAAGACCAGATCGACCTTTGAAATATCCCGAAGTAATGCCATTGATGCTTACCGAGAAGGTTGGGGTACAAATGCAGGCTCGGATCCAGGCGATGAAGATCTCGGGAACTTGGTACGCTGCTAGATTTGTAAGACTGAAGTCCCATCGAATTGTGTCAAACGCCTTTGCAATGTCAATCTTTAACGTTATTCTCGGGGACTTAAGAGGTTTGTGATAACCTTGAATCACCTCAGCATCCAGCAACACATTTTCGAGTAGCAATATGTCGTTGATGAAGGTTGTTTGGTTGGAAACTACAATCGCCGACATCACCCTCTTCAATCTTGCATAAATCAGACTTGTGACCAGTTTGTACACCGTATTTAGACAAGAAATGGGCGTAAAATCCTTTAAGTCATCTGCTCCACTTCTTTTGGGGATGAGGACCAACGATGTAGCATTCATAGAGGTCGGCATAAAAGCTGTTTGGAAGAAAACCTGTACCGAAGCGATAACCTCATTACCGATAATATCCCACGAAACTTTAAAGAATTCCACATGAAACCCATCAGGGCCAGGAGTCTTATTCAAAGGCATTTTGAAGAGAGTCGTCCTTATGGAATCCTATGAAACTGGTGCTGATAAAATAGACTGATGCACTGATGAACATCTATCCGTTAATAACCTCTCTAGGTAGACTCGTAGAAAAGGACATAAATCTCCTTTCACCGTACAAAATATACCATCGTAGTATGCATGAGCCATTAAATGAACTTCCTTTAAGGAACTAGTTCTGGAACCATCTCCGATTTGAAGGTATTAGATTGCGTTGGCTGCATTTCTCATCCTAGTTCTAAAGTGGAAAAATCTGGTGTTGAAATCTCCTTCCTCTAACCACCTGATTCGAGAACGCTGTCGAAAATAACTTTCCTCAGCTAAGCGCAGAAGAAGCCATGAGTCTCTATCAGCTTGTTCAAGAAGGATAGCCGCTGGAGATGGGTCATTTAATTCCAACACTTGTGCTGATTTAAGCCGTTGATTTGCCTCTTGAACTCTTTTCTCAATTCCACTGTAATTGTCTTTGCAAAGCGTCTTCATAAAAGGTTTTAAACGTTTCAGTTTAAACTCTAAATCTTTCAGTACCATGGCTGAGAAACCAGCACCTTCCCATTCCTTCTTTACTACATCATAGAAAAGAGGAAGCTTCAAAAGGCAGTTGAAAAACTTGAAGGAGCGAGTTCCGAAGGATGGCATAGGAGAACGAAGCTTGATGTGGCAGGGAGTCTGATCAGAAAACTCAGGCGGTTCAAACATACAATGACTCGAATGGAAAACTAGCATCCAACTGTCATTTACTAGAGTTCTGTCCAACTTTTTAGCAATAGGATCTGAAGGTCTTTTGTTGGACCAGGTGAATTTTGGACCTTGAAAAGACATATCAAAAAGGCAAAGCTCCGAGAGACAATCACCTAAACATCTCATGTCGGCCGATGTTGAGACAATTGAGGGATTAGAGGACTCAGAAGGATGCAATATCTCGTTGAAATCACCTACCACCAGCCACGGTTTAGATCCGAGATCAAACGAAATATGTGAATCTGACAAGGATTACCACAGCTCTCTTCTTTCTGTAGCTTCATTAGATGCATACACCACTTTGTAGATAAGGTTTTCTCCCTCCTCTAAACTGACTTCACACGTTATTGATTGCTTATCAGAGAATATATGTTGAATTGAGACTGAATGCTTGAAAATAATCCATATTTTCCCCAGAGGAGAGTACTGGTAATTCGCTAAAACATTCTAGCCCCGCCCAAAAGTAGACAAAATATGGTTCTTGTTTGTTTCACTAACATGCGTTTCAAGAAGAGCTCCAAACAAAATTGACCTTGAACTGAGCCAATTATCGAGTGGGCAATGCTTCGAAGGATCATTAAGACCGCGCACGTTCCAAAAAAATGTATCACACATGGAAAAGTTAAGATTGGTGACGACCCCCTGTAATTAGAGGGGTACCGCCACCGGTAGCCGGGGATTTCTTTGATTTCTTCAACCTCTTTCTCTTTTGTTGAGAAGGGGAAGAGGAAGAGGGGGTTGATTCATTCTGAGGGGAATGAGGGGGTAGATAAACAGCTATCTCCTGGTCTGAGACTGCCGTACTAACTTCACCAACTTCACCCGGATCATCAATGTTTTCTAACATACCAAAAGGGTTGGATATATTTACTACTTCTTTCGCTTTGGAAACCAACACCAAGCCGGCAGGAAGGGTTTTCGTTGCCATGGTAAAGCCGTCCTCCTGCTGAGGAGTTGTTGACTGCATAACCATGTCCTCTTTCAGCTCTCCCTTCTCTGTCGCGATAATATGTTCATTAAATTTTTTTGACGGGGAACCTGCTTGTTCAGATTCAACCACTCTAGTCTCCAAAATATCTGCCTGCACAATCTGCTCGGAATATACAGCCTGTAATGAAGCATCTGACAATTTATCAACCTGGCATGTTGGATTAACCACCAAATCACCCTCAGAAACAACAGTCGCAACTTCAGAAGACTTTCTGACCCATTTCCGACCACCACCAGCAACTGACCCTTTCTGGACATGTTCATTCTTCCTCTGAGCTGTGCTGGACTTAGGACTGAAAGCTGCCTTGTGGCCTAACTCATCACAAACCGTACAAAGGGGTGGTAACCAAGGGTAAATTACAGAGAAAATAACTACCTCACCATCCTCTCTTTCTATCTCCATTGATTCTGGGAATTTTTTCGTTAGGTCTGCTACCACCTTAATCTCTGCGGAATTGATGCTAGTGAATGGTTTGGCATCAACCACAACTCCAAGTGGACGGGAAATGAAACTCATCCCTTCATCCGCTACCAAGTCAAAGGGTATATTGTGGATCCTTACCCAAATGGGATCCCGTTGAAGAGATGGAGGATCGAGACTGAACGAGGCCTTCCACTCAGTAACAAAGAATGGAGAGTCACTAACCCGCCACAATTTGTGCTGTAAAATCCTTCTTCTAAGAAAAGCCGAGGGAATGTGAAAGAGGAACACATTAGCTGAAAGATTCTGGATTGTTACTCTCTTGTCCCTTCCCCAGAGAAAGTTTAGAACGCCTCCAATCTTACCATGAGATGGGGGATTACCGTAGAATATTCCGACAATAAATTCTGAGTGGAGCTGAGCACCCCTTTCGAATATCGCATTCGGGACCTTCACCCTTGGTCTACCATCAGCCGACGTTGCCACCTGAGATGAAGATTGCTTAATTTTACAGGAAGAGTGAAGTCGAGTTGCCCAATTGAATTCTTCGTTACCCTCCTTCCGAGTTTGAGGGTCATTAGCAGGAGAGACCTGAGTTACTGTAGGCTCAGTTTCCACCGGTGAAACTTGAGGAGCAGCTGAGATAGATTGTCTGGCTGGGACAGTCGGAGAAGAACCGGAGGTTTCTGCTGCCGGAAGAGTTGGAGAGCCCGAGAACGTTACGACCGGAGAGACCGGAATAGAAACCCGAGGAGACACAGCCTGCAGATCCAAAGAGACTGAGGCATCTGACATTTCAGAGTCCACGAGACGTGGAACAACCTCCAAAGGCGGGAGGAAGAGCAGAACCGGCGGGACAGGCGGCGTTGGAGCCACCATCAAACCAGCGTTAAGAGAGAAGGGTGGAGGAATAGTAAATTACGGCCTGAGAATCGCAAGTTTTCGAGAGGAAAACGAGTTTTTATGACGATCTCTTAATTAATCCCGTTACCATATACATATTACTAAAGAAAGTCATTTGTAAGTCGTAGTGTATAAATATTTACTCTTTACTCTGAAATCAAAAATATATCGTTTCTGTTTCATATTCGGAATATTCACCATACTTTATTTCAAAGATATATATAAATTCATATATGCTCTCCAAAGCGCTGCTATTGGCATTCTTGTCCATTTGCATGTTTTGTGTTGGTTCTTCCAAACAAACATATGGAAAGTCAACTGTTTCAGCACTTTTCGCTTTTGGAGACTCAATACTTGATACGGGAAACAATAATCTTCTTTTAACTCTTACTAAAGTCAAATTTTTCCCTTACGGTAGAGATTTTATCGGCGGAAAAGCCACCGGAAGATTTGGAAATGAGAGAGTTTTATCGGATATGATTGGTACATATATTGTTGATATCTGCAATTGTTTAGTTTGTAACGTGTTGGAGGTGGGCCTAGCACCCCCAATTAGTTAGGCCCATCTTAGGAAAGGCCGTTCCTCGGTGCAGTCACCGGACTTAATATCACCGACCTGCAAGACCTGAAAGCAACGTACCCCGGGCCCGCGCTGTCCGCCGCGCTGGGCTCCGCAGCCGACCTGAAAGCAACGTACCCCGGGCCCGCGCTGATGCCCCGCCAGAGCAGGAAGCGTCAGGAGAGTAGGCGCGTGGGAGTTGGTAAGGCAGTACCCTACCCGCGTAGGGACGTGCCTTCGACCCGACGTCCCACCAACCCTGCAGAGCTGACAAGGGCAGGAGGGAGCAGGTGGAGCAGAGTTGGTAAAACAGTGCATTGCCCTGCAACACGCTACGCCGAGCTCATCATGACCTCTCTCCTCGAAAGCCGGGACACGCCTCCTAGGCCACCTTACCCGCAAAAGAGGCCGTAGACGACACGTGGCCCGAGATCTCGGGGAGCAGGAAGCCGACCCCGACTATATATACCCCTCATATGTCATTAATGAGGGGGACTCTGATTTTGACTCTCTCACCTACCATAAGTTACCCGACCTCTCTGTCTTTGTAACGAGATAACGCTTTAGAACGCCGAACTGGACGTCCTTCGGAACCAGTTCGTAATTCAAAAGCGTTTACTTTTCTTTCATCAATAACACGAAACACGGCCTCCGGCCTGCTCATATTTCTCCCGACCTGTCTTAATCGTGGTTAAATTGATCTATTAACGAAAATCTCACCTCCCGTCTCCTAATCATTCTTTAAACACACTTAGTGATCCGTGGGATCAACAATTGGCGCTAGAAGGAGGGGGGAGATTCTTCTATACGCAAGGAGCAGTTCAACCACCACCGCAACCGCAGCAACGATGGCAATTCCGCCCCCAAGAGTGTTGTCAGACCACGAGACCCCGGCCCAAACAACGGCCCAGGCCCCGACAACGGCCCCGCGAACGACTCAAACGACGGCGACCATCCCGTCGTCGGCCCAAGCGGCTGCCAACCAGACGACTCCCCGAGAGCAGTTCTTCAGGGCCCCGCCCCCGGCTTCGGCACCTGCTCATCCCGACGCAGAACACGCCGTTCACCCGCCGGATAGCCTCCGTCCCACTCCAGCACCTCGGAAAGCTCAAGCTACAGCCCTACGCGGGCACCACCGACCCGGCCCAGTATCTTACGGCGTTCACCATCGCCATGGGCAGCGCCCACTTCTCACCAGACGAGCGCGAAGCCGCTCACTGCCAGCTTTTCGTGGAGAACCTCACCGGCCCGGCCCTCACGTGGTTCTCTCGGCTAAAGACGCACTCCATCGACAGCTTCAGGGACCTGTCGACCACCTTCCTCGAGCACTACTCCATCTACATCCGGCAGTCCGCATCCAGCGCGGACCTTTGGGCAATGAACCAAGGAGCGAAGGAGTCGCTCAGATCCTTCATAGAACGCTTCAAGGCCACGGCCTCCCAAAGCAACGTGACCGACGAGTCAGCACTCCCCGCTCTGAGAAAAGGACTGCGGGCCGATTCGGCCTTCAAGGACGATATGAAGCTCAACAGGCCGCGCTCGCTGGAAGACGCCTTGCACCGCGCTGGACTCTTCGTCGAGCTCGAGGAAGAAAAGGCGGCTGAATCAAGAAACAGTGCCTCTCACAAGGCCCCGGCCCCAAAGGAGCGACCCCAGGAAAGGTATCAGGAGCCTCGTCAACATTATGACGACGAGTACCAGCGCAGCAAGGGAAAGCAGGCCGCTGCATTCCTTGTCAACGGACCGCCCTCCGGCCTCCGTCTGCACGATCCCGTACTTCCCCCCAACCCCGCGCCAGGATTGCCTTGGAACAAATACGTACGGGATCCCCGCCCGCAGGATCGGCGTCCCGACGAGCCGAGCGATAGGGAACCCCGACCAGAGGAACCTTACGACAGGACGGCCTTCTGCGACTTCCACCGGCGAAAGGGGCACCCGACCTCGCACTGCCGCGCGCTCCAAGAGGTCCTGCTGAAACAATTTCAGCGGGGAGAAATCAGCGTCCCAGAGCGGCTGCGACCGCATGCCCGGGACGGCGATCACGATCAACCCCGCGACAACCAAGGTCGCGAGGATAACCGGGCTAGGCCCTACCACCGCGCCCAGAACGACGACCGGCGGCGACGATCTCCCTCGCGAGACCGGGAAACAGGTAGATCGCCTCCCCCGGCCCGCACTCTGATAGGGATGATCATGGGAGGCCTCCTCTCGTGTAACGACTCAGTGCGGTCCATCAAGCGTCACGAGAGGAGGACCGAAGCATCCCTGAAGTGGCGCTCCGGGCCGGAAATCGACGCCCAGGACACGAGCAAGAGGGGGATATGTTTCACTGAGGCCGATGCGGCCGGGGTCCACCAGCCCCACAACGACCCCCTCGTCGTACAAGTCCGCGTAGCCGACTGCGACGTTAACAGAGTCCTCGTCGATACGGGCAGCTCGGTCGACCTCATCTTCAAGGATACCCTCGCCAGGATGAACCTGAACGGGGTCGAGATCAAGCCGCACTCCATCCCACTAACCGGCTTCGCCGGGGACACCGTCAACGGGATCGGCACCATCGAATTGCCGGTCTACGTAGGTCGGGTGACGAAAATCGCCAAGTTCGTGGTCTTCGACACCACCCCGATCTACAACATCATCCTTGGAACCCCCTGGCTGCACTCGATGAAGGCGGTCACGTCGACGTACCATCAGTGCCTCAAGCTCCCAACCAGGCCGGCACATACACTCTTAGGAGTAACCAGAGGGTCTCCCGCGCCTGCTTCGCCATCGAGCACAAGCTGCGCCGCGCCGCGCCGGCCTGCTTGGCCATCAATGCGCTTCAGCCCGGCGAGCTCGGCGCCCAGGACCTCCCCGGGCGGGACCTTGTCACCCAGGTCAACATCGACCCACGCGACCCCGCCCGCTGCGTCGCCATCGGCACCGACCTCGACGAGAGCATCAAGCAAGAACTGGTCGAGTTCCTAGGGCAGAACGTCTCCACCTTCGCCTGGTCAACTGGCGGCATGCCCGGCATTGACCCGAACACGTGCAGCCACGAGCTCAACGTGGATCCAACCTGCAGGCCGGTCAAGCAGAAGCGGCGGAAGCTTTGCCCGGAGCGCGCCCAAGCGGTCAATGATGAGGTAGAGAGGCTCACCGCGGCCGGCTCGATCACCGAGGTGAGATACCCGGACTGGTTAGCCAACCCAGTGGTAGTCAAGAAGAAAAGCGGAAAATGGAGGGTCTGCGTGGATTTCACCGACCTCAATAAGGCGTGCCCTAAGGACAGCTTCCCCCTCCCCCGAATCGACCAGGTCGTCGAGGCCACCGCGGGAAACGAACTACTCTCCTTCATGGATGCCTTCTCGGGGTATAACCAAATCCCCATGCACCCCGATGATCAGGAGAAGACCGCGTTCATCACGGACCGAGGCATTTACTGCTACAAGGTAATGCCCTCCGGACTAAAAAACGCCGGGGCCACCTACCAACGGCTCGTCAACCGGATGTTCGCCGACCAAATAGGCCGCACTATGGAGGTATACATAGATGACATGCTGGTGAAGTCTCTGGTGGCAACCGACCACATCACTCACCTCCGGTCCTGCTTCCGAACGCTGAACGAATACAACATGAAGCTGAACCCGGCCAAGTGTTCCTTCGGCGTCACGTCGGGCGAGTTCCTCGGGTACATCATCACCCAGCGCGGGATCGAGGCCGACCCCAAGCAGATCCGAGCTATCATCGAGCTCAAATCCCCGGAGAGCACGCGTCAAGTACAACGACTCACCGGGAGAATCGCCGCACTAAATCGATTCATCTCCCGTTCTACCGACAAGTGTCTCCCGTTCTACCAACTGCTCCGGGCTAACAAGCGGTTTGAGTGGGACGACAAATTCGAGGACGCCCTCCGACAGCTGAAGGAGTACATATCCACTCCCCCCGTCCTGTCCAAGCCAGAAGAAGGCGAAATCCTCTACCTCTACGTCGCCATCTCCACGTCAGCAGTCAGCGGCGTGCTAGTGCGGGAAGACCGGGGTGACCAAAAACCCATCTCCTACATCAGCAAGTCGCTCGACGACGCGGAGAGCAGGTACCCGACTCTGGAGAAGCTCGCCCTGGCAGTGGTCGTCGCAGCTAGGAAGCTCCGGCCTTACTTTCAATCCCACGCGATTGCCGTCCTAAGCACCTACCCCCTCAGAAACATCCTCCACAGCCCGAGCCGATCAGGCCGGATAATGAAGTGGGCCGTTGAGCTGAGCGAATATGAAATCGAGTACCGAGGTCGGACCGCGATCAAATCTCAGGCCCTGGCCGATTTCATAGTCGAGTTGACACCCGAGCTGACAGTCAGCGAAGTGCCCGAAGTGTGGACTCTGCATGTCGACGGATCGGCCTCCAAACACGGGTCCGGCGTCGGCATACGCCTCGAATCCCCGACCAAGGAGATCCTCGAGCAGTCTTTCCGCCTGGCCTTCCCGGCATCAAACAACGAGGCCGAGTACGAAGCTCTGATCGCCGGTCTGCGCCTAGCAAAGGAGGTCGGTGCGAAGAAGACCCGGGCTTACTGCGAGTCCCAGCTCGTCGCCAATCAGTTCAGCGGGGAGTACGAGACCAAGAACGATCGCATGGATGCCTACCTCACGGTGACCCAAGGCTTGGCCGCAGACTTTGCCGAGTTCACCCTGACAAAGATCCCCCGAGGCGATAACACTTCCGCAGATGCCCTCGCCGCGCTAGCATCTACCTCGGCCCCGGCCCAACGACGAGTGATCCCGGTCGATAGCATCGATTTCCCCAGCATCGAGCTTCCAAAGGGGGCCTACTTGATCAACCCCCAGGCCGCGGACGAAGGAGCACCACCTCCCGAAGTTCTACCACCACCCCCGGTCGAGCCCGAACTGCCAGACTGGCGAGTCGACCTACTGCTATACATCGCAGACGGCATTCGCCCCCCAGACCGATGGGCCGCCCGGCGGCTAAGAAAGAAGTGTGCCCAATATACGATGCTGGACGGCAATCTGTTCCGATGGAGCGCTTCGGGAACCCTGCTCGCCTGCCTCCACGGGCAGGAAACCATCGACGTGATGAAGGAAATGCACGCAGGCGCCGACGAAAACCATTCCGGTGGCCGGGCTCTCGCCCTGAGAATACGGAACCAAGGCCACTACTGGCCGACAATGCTCCAAGACTGCGAAAAATTCGCAGCCCGGTGCGAGAAGTGCCAGCGCCACGGTCCCCTTATTCACTGTCCAACCGAGCTCCTCGCCACTGCGGTGGCACCCTACCCCTTCATGCGATGGGCCATTGACATAGTCGGGCCCCTTCCCCGATCTCGCCAAAAGCGCTTCCTCTTAGTCATGACCGACTACTTCACCAAATGGGTCGAAGCCGAATCATACGCCAAGATCAAGGCAGAGGACGTCCGAAAATTCGTCTGGAAGTTCATCATCTGCCGGCACGGGCTCCCGTACGAGATCGTCACCGACAACGGTGCCCAGTTCACATCGGCCATCTTCGAAGACTTCTGCGCGAAGTGGAAAATCAGACTAAGTAAGTCCACTCCGAGGTACCCCCAGGGGAACGGACAAGCCGAGGCCACCAACAAGACCATCCTCGACGGCCTGAAAAAGCGACTAAATAACAAGAAAGGGTCCTGGGCCGACGAGCTCGATGGAGTCCTTTGGTCCCACCGCACAACACCAAAGACATCGACTGACCGAACACCGTTCAACCTCTCCCACGGCATGGAAGCAATGGCCCCATCCGAAGTCGGGCTCCCCACTCCTCGCCGCGCTATGCTCACCCAGCAACCCGCACTGAACAACGCCATCCTACTCAGCGAGCTGGATTTCCTTGAAGAGCAGCGGGACCATTCCCTACTCCGAATCCAGAACTACCAGCAGCTCGCCTCCAAATATTACAACAAGAAGGTTCGAGGCCGGTTCTTCGCCGAGGGCGACCTGGTCCTCCGCAAGGTCTTCGAAAACACCGCCGAGCTAAACGCAGGCAAGCTCGGTGCCAATTGGGAGGGCCCCTACCTTATCTCCAAGGTCGTAAAACCAGGCATCTACGAGCTAGTCACGATGAACGGCGGCGCCATCCCGCGCTCATGGAACTCGATCAACCTCAAGCGCTTCTACTATTAAGCCCCCGGGCTCCATTCCGCTCTCCGCTTTTGTAAACAATCGAACTACGACTGGCTTGATCCCTTATACTAAAGGGTACGTAGGCAACCCCTAACCAGGGTTCAGCTATCAACCTAATAAAACCTTTTTTACAAAGGAAGACGCTCGCACAAAAAAAAAAAAAAAACAAGCCGAGCTCCAAACGCTCGCACTACAAAAAAAAAAACAACAAGCCGAGCTCCAAACGCTCGCACTACAAAAAAAAAAAAAAAGAAGCCGAGCTCCAAACGCTCGCACTAAAAAAAAAAAAAAAAAGAAGCCGAGCTCCAAACGCTCGAACTACAAAAAAAAAAAAAGAGAAGGCCGAGCTCCAAACGCTCGAACTACAAAAAAAAGGGGACCGAGCTCCGGTGCTCGCTCTCCCCGGCACACAAGTTATAAGTGCCAAAGCCGGGCCCCAGGGCCCGCACCTCTACTAGACACACAAGCATTAAGTGTCTCTAAAGCCGGGCTCGCTACCCGCACCAAAAAAACAAGGTACACAAGCAATAAGTGCCTTAAGCCGAGATTACCTCGCACCCAATACAAGAGCACGGTCCACGACCTGCTTACTTGACAGAGTACGGTCTACGACCTACTCTACCAATAAAAAAAGCCTCGAAATGGCACTTGTACAAAAAAAAAAAAAAAAGGGGGCCAACGTCCTCGATATTATTAAAAAGGGCCCACGGCCTAGTCATTACAACAGCCTCGAAATGGCACTTGAACAAAAAAAAAAAAAAGGGGCCAACGGCCTCGATATTATTAAAAAGGGCCCACGGCCTAGTCATTACAACAGCCTCGAAACGGCACTTACAAAGAAGAAAGAAAGGGCCAACGGCCTTGTCATCATTAAAAGGGCCCACGGCCTAGTCATTGCATAAACGGCCTACGGCCCAGTCTCTACAAAAAGAAAACAAAAAGGAAAAAGTTTACAAGGCCGCATCGGCCGGTCTGTCTTCACTCCCGTCAGCACGGGTACCATCTAAATCAGCCGGGGCCACCATCCTCGCGTTGGTCCCGTACTCACCAAGGAAGGGCTGCCCAGACCCCTCTTCCCCAACCACGGCTCCACCGGGTGGCACGTCGGTTCCGGTCTCACCGGACGGCGCGTCCGTACCGGCCTCAACGGCGGACAGGACCGAGGGATCTGCTTGCACAATCCCAGCAGCTTCGGGGACTCCCTCGTCAGCAGACGGGATCGAGGGATCTGCTTGGACGGTCTCAGCGACCGCAAGAACGTCCTCAGCAGCCAGCGGAGCCTCCAAGGTCAGATCCACCGCGGGGGTGCTAGAGGAAGCGACAGGTATAATGTGCTCAAGCAGAACGCCGTGAGCACGGTCCAGAGGGATTTCCAAATCTTCCGGGGTCAAATCCGGAAAGTCCATCCCGTCCAGTACGGCACCGAATGCCGCCTCGTCCTCGTCCAGCTTCTGATACCGGTAGAACGGTACCGACACCCCGTCCTCTGCTTCCATCCTCTTGAGGCAGGCCTTTACGCCGGTCACCTGGCTGTACAGAAGGTGAGGCTCTAAGGCCCGGCGGCGCCCGTCCAGGTGGGCGCGGATCTTATCCATCTTCGCGGACCACTTCCGGTTCCGCGCTTCCCACCGGGCTGACACCCGATCGCTCTCCGCAGCCACGGCCACCTTGGCCCGGCCTATGGCGGATTCCAGCCCCTTCACCCTGGAGCGGAGTGTCTCCCGCTCCCCTTTCAGGAGCCCGTTCTCCTCCTCGAGCCCCGACGCCCGATCCCACCCAGCTGCAGCACGGTCCCTTTCGGCCTCTAGTGCAGACTGCAGACTGGCCACCTCGACCGCCCGGGCTCTTAACCGCACCGCCTCCTCTTCCAGCGCCGCAGATCGGGCCTTCTCATCTCTCAGCTCCTTCTCGATCCCGTGGAGACGGGTAGACTAGATCTGCGAGCTGGACTCCCGGCACTCCCGGAGGAAGTTAATCGAGGCGGCCTGCTCGGCGAGCCTCTTCTCATAGGCCTCCGCCAGAAAGGCACTAAGGGCCATCGTCTGCATTAAACAAGTTGTTAACAAAGACGCGCAACAAGTCTAGCTAAAAGCAGTTAGACCAGAGCAGGAGCTTACCCGAGCTGCGGATCGCGCCACCTGACGGAAGGTGTCGGACTCCGCCATCTCCAGCGGGACGAAGTGCGGGTACCTCTGCCCGAACGTCATGGCCTGCGCCAGCTCGGCGCACTCGTCCGGATCGACGATTACCTGGTTGCTTCCATCCTCGTGGGTAAAGGAGAAGCTGTAGTCCCGAGGCCCATCGTCGGAACCTCCCGAGGCGCCGCCCACTTCGGCGCTGCGACCCTCGGCCTCCTGCACAGCAGCAGGATCCTCCGCGACGACGGTCGTCTCGCCGACCCCATCGCCCCCTTGAGCCCGGGTCTCATCGACCCCCCCTGCCGGCACGACGGCCAAAGGCACCTCGGGCTCCGGCCCGGGCAGTGTAGGCCGGATGACCTCCCGACCCCCGGAAGAGGACTCTCCCGTCCTCCTCTTCTTTCTGCCGGTCTCCCCACCGGCAGCCCGGTCTTCCCTCCTCTTCGAGGGAGTCGCCGCGGAGGAATCCCCCGCAACCCGTGGTGCCGGGTCTCGCCTGACCGGCACCTCGGGTATCGGCGGCGGCGGTGCAACAAACGAGTCCGCGTACTGCGGATTGGCAAACCTCGCTCTACCTGCGAAGGAAGAACCGTTAATTCGGCAAAAAAATAAAAATAAAAAAAAAACAAACAAAAAAATAAAAATAAAAAAAAAAAAAAAAAAAAAAAAACCCCCTCCGGTCATTGCAGCTTCGATTCTCGCAGCGGTGAAGGACTTCCACTCTCTCCGACGCACTGTCCTGAGCACGGCAAGTAGACCTGCGTAGTCCGGTAACTTGAATCTGGAGGAGTGAGGGCCTGAAGAGCAAGACCAAACAAAAAAAAAAAAAAAATCATCAGTCAGACAACCAAAGAGGAGAAGTCAGCTCGACCTGCAAATCCCTACCCAGGGAAAAATTCCAATCCCGGGTGTATCTCGCCAACGGATCGAGCCCAGCCACGGCGGTAGCCCGGACGTAGAAGTAGCTGCGAGACCAGTCCTCGACCTTCGACAGCTTGCTCGCCCTAGACCCCGAGCTGGGTGCCTCCAGAACGTTCGCCGCGGGCTTGAAAGCGGCATAGAAGGTCCCAGGAATCCCGGGGTTTGCCTTCTGCTGGGTGAACGCCTCGAACATAGGCAACGTCACCTCCACGTCGCATTCGTGCCCTAAGGTCAGCAGCACGATCATCCCCTGGACCGTGGACGGGCAGACCTGCGAGAAGGCCAAGCCCCGCGCCCGGCAATACTGGACGAACAGCTCGGGGAGAGGAAGGCGCAAGCCGCACTTCTGGAAGAACGACTCGTACAAGCAGACGAAGCCCGGCCGAGGAGTCCACGGGCGCTCCTCCGCTCTGGGTACCCTGAGCTCAACGCCGGCGGAAAAACCACACAGATTCCCCAGGAGGGTCACCGACTCCGCTGTGCTCCAGGTCGGTGACCCTACCTGCTCGTAGGGGACCAGGGGGGACCTCACCCTGGCCACTAGAGCTCCGCCTCCACGGCCGCCCTGACGGCCACCACGGTCGCCCAGATGCCCGGTTCTACCCTCAGCTTGGCCAACACCGCGACCGCCAGAGGATCTAACCACCGTCTTCGGCCGGAGATGGGTCCCCGGGAGCAACGGGGCGGCCCCCGAAGTCAAGGGGGCCAACTGTTCCCCACTGTCTGCCCCTCGTCGCGGAGAAGAGGCATGTTCGGAATCACCGGAGGAGGAACTCGGAGAATCATTACCGCCACCACGGGACGCCGATTCTTCGCTCGACTCAACTCTGATACCGTCTAACATCGGAGCCATTGCACGGAGAGGAGGAAATCGAAAAGACAGGAAGAAAGTAGGAAGAGAAGGAGGAAATCGGAGAAAGGAGGTTACCTTAAGAGTATGCGCAGAAGGTTTTAACAGTAGGAGGAAGAAGGTTTAAATAGAGGAAGGGGGACAGTGAAGCGACGCCTGGACGCGTGTCAAAAGAAGCACGACTGCCCAAAAAATCTAATGATGACGGCTCCTCGATCTCCCACGTCAAAAAGCAGGGGGCACCCCGATAACCACGAAGCGTCTGTCACACGCCGCGCGTGGGCATCTCGCGCGAAAAACGAGGCAACCTTTCGATTCCCCGCGTGGCAGATACGCGCCAACCTCTTACAGATTTTTCGGAAAAGGTACACTTGAGCACGGAAAAACCGTCCTAAGATGCGCCGAACTAACATTAGATCAACTTCGGCATGCTCACTTCGCCTCGCGACACCGAACTGGGGGAGGGCCTATTGTTGGAGGTGGGCCTAGCACCCCCAATTAGTTAGGCCCATCTTAGGAAAGGCCGTTCCTCGGTGCGGTCACCGGACTTAATATCACCGACCTGCAAGACCTGAAAGCAACGTACCCCGGGCCCGCGCTGTCCGCCGCGCTGGGCTCCGCAGCCGACCTGAAAGCAACGTACCCCGGGCCCGCGCTGATGCCCCGTCAGAGCAGGAAGCGTCAGGAGAGTAGGCGCGTGGGAGTTGGTAAGGCAGTACCCTACCCGCGTAGGGACGTGCCTTCGACCCGACGTCCCACCAACCCTGCAGAGCTGACAAGGGCAGGAGGGAGCAGGTGGAGCAGAGTTGGTAAAACAGTGCATTGCCCTGCAACACGCTACGCCGAGCTCATCATGACCTCTCTCCTCGAAAGCCGGGACACGCCTCCTAGGCCACCTTACCCGCAAAAGAGGCCGTAGACGACACGTGGCCCGAGATCTCGGGGAGCAGGAAGCCGACCCCGACTATATATACCCCTCATATGTCATTAATGAGGGGGACTCTGATTTTGACTCTCTCACCTACCATAAGTTACCCGACCTCTCTGTCTTTGTAACGAGATAACGCTTTAGAACGCCGAACTGGACGTCCTTCGGAACCAGTTCGTAATTCAAAAGCGTTTACTTTTCTTTCATCAATAACACGAAACACGGCCCCCGGCCTGCTCATATTTCTCCCGACCTGTCTTAATCGTGGTTAAATTGCTCTATTAACGAAAATCTCACCTCCCGTCTCCTAATCATTCTTTAAACACACTTAGTGATCCGTGGGATCAACATAACGGTTCAATTAATTTTGAGAACTTTTATATGTTACAAAATAATATTTATCTAATAGCGATGTCTTTTGTGTGCAGCCGAAGGTTTGGGTAGGCATAACTATGGTTATGATTTTTTTTTTTTTTCTTGAAAGAATGTAAAATTATATTCAAGCTCAAAAAAACCTTTTTACAACCAATGTGTGACCCAGCTTTGACAGTTTGGAAAATTATAAGTAGAGTCTAAAAACTTTGATTTCCTTCCTAGCCTTTTGAGCCAAACCAGATTTAAAGGGCTTCTTCAAATCGCTTATCGCCGAGGTTTCTAATGGATTGGATTCGGCAACGAATATGCTTATCAATGAAGGACAAGATTGTTGAGGTCGAGAGGGGGGGGGGGGGTTCACCATGACGACGCGAATTCCGCTCTCTCCAAACACAGTGGATAGCTGTTTGGAATGCATTTATGCTTATCAACGAATATGGTTATGGTTACTACTGTTACGGTTATAAATTTATGTTAATTTTAACCTTAACTATTTAATATACGGTTAAAGCGGTTATGATTAATGCGATTCAGGTTATTACGGTTACAGTTAGATATAGTTATAGTTATTTGATGACTATCATACGGTTAACATCAGTGATATAGCCATAAATTTATTTAATTTCCATCAAAAAAATTTAGACAATGATATATCGACCAAAATTTTGACGATGATATCAACTAATATAAATGTAAAATTTATTGTATGAAATTATGATTATATGATTCAAATTTTTATGTGGTTAATTTGCTAAATAATCATGAATTATATTATTATGTAAATTAAGAATGAATGAATTAACAAAAAATGTAGTGCCTAGTGATAGCGGATGGAGTGGATCTAGTGGGGACTGAGGACATTGAACGATTTAAATCATAATTTTTAGCACATTCATTTTTAATTATTATAATTTTATTAGTTTTAAATAATTTTAGATTAGTAATTATTTGATTATACATCATGTTTTTATGTTATATTAGTTATACTTATACATAATAAATTATTAATATTTTTTATTTTATTTTAAAATCGGTTATGGTTAAAAAATTAAGGTTTTAATCTTGCGGTTAACCGACGGTTTTGATACGGTTACGGTTAGTTAACGATTATAGTTAGTAATTCTATTAACCGTAACTAATACTCCCTCCGTTTTTTTTATAAGTAGTTTTAGCTAAAAGCACGGATAATTAAGAAACTCATCTTTTACTAAAAAATATCATTTAATATATAAATTAAAAATAATCCAGCCAATCATAAAAAAAACTGCAGAATATTATTGGTCACACAGTATTCGATAAAGGTAAAAGTTGCATAGAAACATGAAAACAGCTTATATTGTGAAACAAAACAAAATCTCTAAAACTACTTATAAAAAGAAACAGAGAGAATATATTTTTACGGTTAACGATTACGATTTTTAATCGTTTTATACGATTACGGTCCATTTACGATTTGAAAACAGTCAGAAATACGGTTGGTTTGATTTTGGTTACATCATCAGAATACGGAGTTGAATTGACAAACATTTTGGATCTTAGTGTTGACTTGACACCTCTCACCTTCTCCGATCCAAATTAAATCTATAGTCAAGTCAAAAAAAAAAAAATCTATAATCTGTAACGTGTGTATTCTTCAGGGAGTCAACATGGAGGACAGGTGGCATTTATGTGGCTGCATAAATACATGACATAAATTCCGCAAAATTCAACTCCGTATATAACTATCATTAATATTACGGTTCCGATGAAGTTATGGGCCTTTATATGGGCCGTGGAGCTTTCTGATAACATCAAACGGTGGATTAAAAATGCACCATCCTAATTTTTCTTATCACGTGCATCCCTTTGTAATGACATTTAGAACAGAACTTTTCCAAAATGTTTCATAATTAATTAACAAGTACTCCCTCCGTTCCACAAAGATGGATTTTTTTTAAAAAAAATTTGTTTCACAAAGATAGATTTTTTAGTTTTTATATACAACTTTTATCAATTAATGATGATATTTTGAAAAGTTTAAAAAGATTAATTAAATTTATTAAACTACTATTGGTTTAGAGATATGGGAAATTGTTCATTAACAAAAATTGATGCATTTATGATTAAGTATTAATTATTTTCTTAATATGTGTGAAAACTCTAAAAAATCCATCTTTGTGAAACGGAGAGAATAAGATTTATCAATGCTATTGGCAATTTCTCTTCGATTCGATCCATATTCTTACTTTAATAAAAGGGCCTTCAAACACCGTATTCATGGAGCATCTTATGTTTTTCTTACAGCTTTTGTTCTTTAGTAAAAACAAAACTCTATATTTAAATCACACTGGTCCGTAGTTGGATTCCTTTGCCTTGTTGGAACAAAATTTATAAGAGCTTAAAGGCTTTATAAATATGTGTAAGTGTGAATTGAAATGAGACATTTGAGCTAAGTAAAAAAGCCTTGTGAACGTAAAAAGGAAAAACCTTAAAAAAAGGAAAAGCTTTAAAAAAGGAAAAACCTACAAAAAAAGAAAAGCCTTAAAAAAATGAAAAGCCTTAAAAAAGGAAAAGCCTACAAAAAAGGAAAAGCCTTAAGAAAAGGAAAAACCTACAAAAGGAAAATCCTAAAAAAAAAGGAAAAGTGAGGGACATGTGAAAAGTCCCACATCGCTAGTTGGAAATAATTTCCTCTATGATCTTCTCCTATATATAGGATCGCCTCTCTTGAGAGAAAGGTATCCAATCACACACAGAAAACACACTTACAAAAGAAAAAGTTTCTTTAATCCTCTACAGCTTAGAGTAAATCTTTATTCGAGAGTATCGTAGTATAATGTTCGATAGATCTGATATCAAGTGTAGATGATACATATTACTTTGGTTGTATCCTGGGACTCATGGATCTATTAAAACCCGTCGCACTACGGGAGATTCTTAGAGTTAAGGAAAAAGATTCATCTCGCCTCCTTAGATCTATTTTATTGCTTTATCGTTTTATGAATCGTCTGTTCCTTACTGTTTATTTATATAAATCGTGATTAAATCTCTCATGTCTATTATGCGATAATTTTGGTCCTACAATCTTAACTCTAAGAAGATCCAATTTTTGTTATTAGTTCAATTGGATCTTTAATCACGAGTAAATAAACATTTTCAAACGGTTTTCTAAACGATTCTTCTACTGCTGATGATACTCAAACGTTATCAAAAAGCTTCTTAGCAACTTGAAACGTGTAGTAGAGGCAATCTCCATCTATTCTATTTTTAAGAAGATGTTAATCTGCTAGTGATACTCAAACGTTATCAAAAAGCTGTTTAGCAACTTGAAACGTGTAGTAGAAGCAGTACTGCTTTAAACATCTTCTAAATACCGTCTTTAATTGCGATTAATGAACGGTAGAATCAACGAACACAAATCATGTTCTTGATAGGTTCGATTGCGATCGAAACCTTGTGAGTATCGATCGACACCTTATGGTATCGATCGATACTAGACAAAATTGTATCGGTCGACACTGAGGTGCATCGATCGATACCATCCAAACAGTTGTATCATATGACACTAAGGTGCATCTATTGATACTTTGCATCGAGTTGTATCGATCGACACTGAGGTGTATCGATCGATACTGTGCATCGACCTAGTTGGGTCTATGTTGATCGATACTGTGTAATATTAATATGTATCGATCGACACTGTGGTTTATCGATCGATCCTCTGTAAAAATTCACTTGCATCGATCGACACACAGGGTGCATCGATCGACACTATATGTGTATCGATCGACACAAGCTGAGCATCGATCGACACCGAGGTGTATCGATCGATACAAGCTGATCATCGATCGACACCATATGGGTGTATCGATAGACATTGTGTGTGTATCGATCGATACCAAGGAGTATCGTTCGACACCAATGCGATTTAGTTCGATATTAGAATTGCGATTCTTAAAGTTTATATATCGATACTAATTGAAAGTTGTTTCTTTTGTCTTAACAAAATGACAATTGATGTGGAAAACAACTCTGGATTGGTGGAGAAAACCAGTGAGAAGGTTGAAATAACTGCGAATCAGATCGAGACGGTCAAAGTTCCATCTGGGAACCATGTCGCTCCTCCAACCAAGTTTGATGGGACAGCATTCAAGATGTGGAAAAGGAAGATGTTCTTCTATCTGACAACATTGAAATTTTTATCATAAACTAGTCCTCATTTCGATTTAAGTGTAGCAGTGGCGATATTTAAATAATCTCTTTAGTTTTAACTTCTTCTTTTGTTGTCGATAATTTTAACTTTTAACATCATACCCATCATATTTTTTTTTTAAACCATACCCATCGACTTCTAAAATGAAATGAAATTAATAGATTTTGGAATTAGTAAAAATGTTTTGCCTTGAACTTATATTTGCTGTCTTATGATTTTACGAATAAGGAGAAGGATATATACATTTTTTGTTCAATGGAGGAAAAAAAGTTTTGGGTGTATTTGAGAAATGGGTAGTTTTGAAGTTTTTATTTGAGAAATGGGTGGGTTGAAGTTTTTATTAGGTATTGGTAGTTTGTGTGGAGTCATTTAAAAAAAATGCAAATATACCCTTCTCTTTTAGATAGAGATAAGGAGAAGGAGAGAAATTTTTTTTTTTTAATAAAAATTAAATATTTTCTCAATTATACTTTTTAGACAGCTTATCTGCTATAATACAGTGTACGTATTAATATATGATATATATGCACCAAAATGGTGGGTTACGCGTACACCGCACACCAAAATGGTGTATGTATATCATATAGACTTGAATTTTAATAATGACTCATTTTAAAAAGTGAGTCATATGATGATATATTATACAAAATCATAGTTTTTTTTGTTTCACATACTGAGATTTGGATTTTTGAAAATAGACATATTATTACGATATGTGGTATACGTATATGTGGTGTACGCCAATGCGTGGTGTACGCATACTCGACAAACTATTCTAATTGATATATGTGGTGTACGCATATGTGGTATACATGCATGCGATGTATGAGCATGCGATGTACGCATATGCGATGAAACACGTTAATGGTATACGTACGACAAAAGTATGGTAGGTATGCGGTGTACGCGTACACAATATATGCATATGCGGTGTACGCATTAACAGAATACGGTGTTAACATTATATGCGTTAAGAGTATGCAGTGTATGAATTAAACTAATGTTCACTACCTCGTATACCCCAAATGTACTTCGTATACCCGAGACCTCTTGGTTAACTTTAACATATCTTTTTTCCATAACTTTTGTTTTAGTGTGTCATGTGTATATTTTGAATAATTTTATATGAAAATCTTATTAAATTTGGTCAAATCTCTTTTGACTCAGAGATTTGATATAATCTAGTACATGGTTAGAACTTAGAATACTTTGAGTGATGGGTTGTTTCCTCCATAACAGGACGATCAGATCATAGAACAGAAGCTGGTGCTAAAGAGTTACGATTTCCATAATCTCTCGGCAAGAGATTTGGTACATACTTAAGAACTTATTATTTGTAGGTCTTCCGTATATCTCGGAGGTCGGTTTCTATCATGTTATATCGGACTGGGTTCTTGTTGGGCCATTAATTTCGGTTATAAAAATGAGCGGGCTTGTCTTCGGCTTTAGAGTTCGGCCCGATAAATCCAGGTCCGTCTTCCTCTTGTCCGAACCATCGTAAACCGATACCGATATCGGTTCGAACTGAGTTAAACCGGGGGAGTGCTAAATCCCCCTCTAACATCAATTACACCAAATCCTAAATCAATTATAATAGTCTAAATATATACTTGACATATCTAGCTAATATCTTCATCTCGTTAATAAACAGTATAAGTATCTTCATCCCATCTTCATCTCATTAATAAACAGTATAAGTATCTTCATCCCATTAATTAATTTTGGCTAGTATTAATTGATTGTTCTTGTTTTTCTCTTATAATTATGATGAATATTTAGTTTAATTAAATTAAATTAACTTTTATTAATGTTGAAAAGATAAAATAACTTTTAATTAAATTAAATCTCACGCAAGAGATTTGGTACATACTTAAGAACTTGTTCTTTGTAGCTAGCTAGAAGGATTTATACAAAATGTGGAGGTTGAGGATTGGAGCTGAGGCGGAACACAACCCTCACTTGTTCAGCACCAACAACTACCTCGGGAGGCAGATTTGGGAGTTTGATGCCGACGCAGGCTCTCCAGAGGAACTAGCCGAGGTCGAGGAGGCTCGACGGAATTTCTCAGCCAATAGGTCAGATTACAAGGCCAGCGCGGATCTCCTTTGGCGTATGCAGGTAAAACCTTTTACATTAGCATAGATTTGGAGCAGAATATGATTTTGTATTTTGTTTAAAAAGTTTATAAGGGAGAAGAAGTTCGAGCAAAAGATTCCGAGAGTGATAATAGAGGATGGAGAGGAAATAACGTATGAAGACGCAAAAACAGCACTAAGAAGAGGGTTACTCTATATGGCGGCCTTGCAGGCTGATGATGGACATTGGCCTGCAGAAAATTCTGGTTGCATGTTCTTTATAGCCCCTTTTGTGAGCTACAATTCTCTTAACCAAATTATATATATATATTTTAATAAGGCCATGTGAGAAGAAAATAATCAATGATGCAAAAAACATATCAGGTCATATGCTTGTATATCACTGGCCATCTGGATGAAATCTTCTCTCAAGAGCATCGAAAAGAGATGTTGCGTTACATGTACAACCATCAGGTACTTGATTCATTAGAAAGTGTTATAACATATATATATATATATTCGGGATGATTTCTAACTTGCATGCAAATATAATTACCTCATATAATGCACCATTCTAATATTATTTTCCAAGTGTACTTCAATCTTTTTTCATTCTTTTCATGAATGGATCTAAATCTTATCAAGAACGAAGATGGTGGATGGGGAATACACGTAGAAAGCCACAGTTTTATGTTCTGTACGGTCCTTAACTATATTTGCCTAAGAATTTTTGGAGTAGAAGCAGATCATGATGGGAAAGAAGATGCTTGTGCAAGGGCTCGTAAATGGATCATCGACCACGGTGGCGCTACCTACACGCCATTGTTCGGAAAAGCTTGGCTTTCGGTATATTCGGCTCCCCTGTTATATATTTTCAGAATCACCAAATTATTAAACTGCAAATGGTTTTTTTTGTTTTCAATTAAAAAACAATTAGGTTCTTGGAGTGTATGATTGGTCTGGCTGCAAACCGATACCGCCCGAGTTCTGGCTACTACCTTCTTATTCTCCTATTAATGGAGGTTTAAATTTAGTCTCCAGCATCTCACATGATGACATTAATTTGGTTACAATTGTTATCAATTTTTATTTTTCCTAGCTCTTTAAAATATATTCATACACGCGTGCGTGCAGGCACTCTATGGATTTATTTGCGGGATGTTTTCATGGGTTTATCATACTTGTATGGTAAAAAAATTGTAGCTGCGCCAACACCTCTCATTCTTCAGCTCCGTGAAGAGATTTATCCTCAGCCTTACGCGAAAATTGTTTGGAGCCAAGCTCGCAATCGATGTGCAGAGGTAGTTTAAGTCATATAAATGTAGCTAGTGATAAATAAAAATGCATCTTATGACCTATGACTATAAGTAAGGCATCGATTGTGTTAAACAAAATTTCTGCGTTTGCGTTTACATGATAAAAAAAAATTAGAAAAATCGCATTTTTGTAATATAAAACATTTTCAAGTTTTCACAAAATGTTATTGTTGAAAACGCAAACAAACAGTGAGATTAGATGTCACAAATGAATGTGATGATTATGATATGCATAAATGCAGGAAGATCTATATTTTCCACAGTCGCTTGTGCAAGATTGGTTTTGGAAAATTGTTCATATGTTGTCGGAGAATATCTTCAACCGTTGGCCTTTCAACAAGGCCATAAGGCAAAGAGCTCTCCGAAAAACAATGGAACTCATTCACTACCATGACGAAGCCACCCGATACATTACCGGTGGAGCTATCCCAAAGGTGCACAACAATTTTGTAAATGTAAAACTTTCTTATTATTATGATTATTTTTTGGTGCAATAAAGTTGTAAATGCATGTTCCTTTTTTATATATCTAGCCGTTTCACATGCTTGCTTGTTGGGTTGAAGACCCAGAGAGTGATTACTTCAAGAAACATCTTGCTCGAGTCCCGGGTTTCATATGGATTGGCGAGGATGGCCTGAAAATCCAGGTTAATTGACTTCTTTTTGATTAAAATTCTCTTGATTTTCACTTTGCACTATTAGATAACTACGACTGCTACCATTTTTCTTTTAGTTAATACCACACCATACTACTTGTGTAGACTTTTGGTAGCCAAATATGGGATACAGCCTTCTTGCTACAAGTCATGTTAGCCGCTGATGTGAATGATGAGATTACATCAACACTCATAAAGGGATACTCCTACTTGAGGAAATCTCAGCTTACAGAGAATCCTCCTGGTGACTTTAACAAAATGTTCCGAGGCATATCAAAAGGAGGTTGGAGTTTTTCAGACAAAGATCAAGGATGGCCTGTTTGTGATTGCATTGCTGAGAGTTTAGAGGTATGTGTCTTCTCTCTTTGAATTCCTTCTCTAGCTAAAAAAAATTATGTTCATCTCGAATTCTCGATATACATATGGATTGGCCAATGTCCTTTATATATTTCTTTTGGTCTCGTCATTCTTAAGATATGCAATTTTTAACATGATTTATTATTGTTCGTTAAAAAAAAAAAAACATGATTTATTATTTAATCATGCTACAAGTGCTGCCTGATCTTCGAGAGCATGCCGTCTGAGTTTATTGGTGAAAAAGTGGATGTGGAGAGGCTTTATGATGCCGTCAATATACTTCTCTATTTGCAGGTAATTAATGCGGTTTCGTTTTGAGAATATATATTAAATATATATATATATATATATATTATTTGATGTTTCAATTGTTTCATGATATATCTCTATAATATTATTTAAAAAGATATTTTTGAAAATGAAATTTGTTTTGTAAATTATTACATATTATCCTATTACAAATTAAAAAAGATAATTGAAATATAAAATGATATAATTATCTTTTGAAATTATTGATGAGAATATGGAAAATATTTATTTATCATTAAAGATGTTATTTACTATTTAGTTTTTTAATTATTTTTAATATTATATATTTTTAAATAATAATCAATCCATATATATTCAAAGAAAAAAATCTATTCGAAATCTTGTTATATTTTTCACTATAATTTATTATATTTTATTTGAATATATATCAAAATAAACATTGAAAAATACTTTACTAATTTTATAAAAAGTTAGACACAAGAAATTGATTTTTGTAAAGAGTTTGTGAACTAACCACAAAACTAGAGTTATTAAACGGTGTATATTAGAGTTATGTTTTCAAGATTATAGGCTTTTCGTGTAGTCCAAATAATATTTTAGTTCACCGCAAAATGAGTTAAATAGACAAATTATTCCGTTTGACAACTCTATCTATAATCATGAGTTATACTATACATATTATAAAATTCAAATAAAAACAAATTTTCTTAAATTTCAAAAAAAATTCTTAAAAATTAAATTACCCGCAGATTAAATCCTAGTATATATGTAGTGTACTATTTGAAAAAAAAAAATAGCACTAATTAATATGGTTGTGCAAAATACTAACAGGGCAATAACGGAGGTATAGCGATATGGGAGCCAGCGCCCGGGAAAACATGGCTAGAGGTACCATTTAATTTTATTTCATTATAATTGGTCTCGTTTCAAGTTCTTTTTTTTTTTTTAACAAGTGTATAACAATGCCTAAAAATAAAATGCAGTGGCTTAATCCCGTGGAATTTGTTGAAGAGACAATCGTCGAGCATGAGTATACAATCTTTATGACTTTTTTTATTAACTAGTAACAATTCTTGCGGCTTGGGATTTTTTCAAAACTGATTTTAACTATGCATATGGTACCAAACGATTTAAAGGTCTCTAGAATGCACGGGTTCGGCGATAGTAGCATTAGCTCAGTTCATGAAACAGTTTCCGGGGCATAGAAAGGACGAGGTCGAAGGTTTTATAACAAAGGGAGTGAAATACATAGAGGACTTGCAAATGCCGGATGGTTCATGGTACGGAAACTGGGGAGTGTGCTTCCTCTATGCGACCTTCTTTGCGGTCCGAGGTCTAGTGGCCGCAGGAAAGACTTACCATAATTGTGAGGCGATCCGTAGAGCGGTTCGATTCCTTCTCGAGACACAAAACGCCGAAGGCGGTTGGGGCGAGAGTTATCTCTCTTGTCCCAAGAAGAAATATATTCCCTTGGATGGAAATAGGACCAATGTGGTGAATACAGGACAAGCATTGATGGGTCTTATTATGGGTGGTCAGATGGAGAGAGACCCTTTGCGCGTTCATCGCGCTGCCAAAGTGTTAATCAATTCACAATTGGATAATGGTGATTTCCCGCAACAGGTGGGTTCTTGTTATCTGTGAAGAATATATCTCACATTGAAAGTAGAAAGATACTTGAACTAACTAATATATAAGGGATTTGGATCAATCCACTCATTGCCAATTGGTTTTGAGTTGATTGGCCCAAGTGCCCTTATATATTAGTTCAAATAACTTCCCACTTCCAATGTCGGATATATTATTCACATTATCCTAAATAGTTTATACACATTTGATGTTTTTGGCTAATATATGACATTTGTTCAAATGTTTTTGTAGGAAATAAGGGGAGCGTTCAAGATGAATTTGCTACTGCATTATCCAACTTACAGGAACATGTTCACTCTTTGGGCACTCACATATTACTCAAATGCTCTCCGGAGGAATTGATCACCTTTTGAATTTTAGGAATTGATCACTCTTTAATATGTTACTATACTGCTTAACAATATAAACCTCTTTCATTTCTTTTGATATAAAAAAAAAATAAATAACAAAGAGTGTACTACTATATACATATTTTGGACCAATATCAAGGATGGCCCATTTCAGATTAGTGTTTTAATTGATTTCTTAAATCCAATTGAAATTTTTACTGACTTGAAAAGATTTAGCTGAAATCATGTGTTATTTGCTTTGAAATTTGAGTTGACAATTGCTGACAACACAATCTCTGTATTGCAGCCAAATCCTCCTCTCTGTGTGATTTACTATACAACTATACTAAAAGCATGTCTCAAAACTTGTTTTGGAAAGCTAATCAATTCTTTCGAGATTGTACATCACCATTTCTTCTAGAGCTGACCTGAAGCCACTTCGAGGCAGGCACTGCAGATTCTTTAAAGCTTCATCAGCTTTCTCCCTAGCCAACTCTTGTGCTCTCCTGAGCCCCCCACCTTCTATCACTGCTTCAATCGCTTCTTCCAGCGAACCCGCCTCACAAAACTCCGACTCAATGATCTCTCTCAGCCTCGGCTCCTTCTCCAGCGCAAAAATCACGGGTGCGGTTAAGTTACCTTTAGCCAAATCACTCCCTGCGGGCTTCCCCAGCTGCTCTGTCGACTGAGTGAAGTCCAAAATGTCATCTACTACTTGAAAAGAGAGGCCGAGATTCTTCCCAAACTCATACATTTGCTCTGTCACATGAGTCTCGACTCTGCTGAAGATGGCAGCTCCTTTGGTGCTTGCAGCCACCAACGAGGCTGTCT
Organism: Eutrema japonicum; assembly: GCA_030161315.1. Taxonomy (NCBI): domain Eukaryota; kingdom Viridiplantae; phylum Streptophyta; class Magnoliopsida; order Brassicales; family Brassicaceae; genus Eutrema; species Eutrema japonicum. Next base: position 11,155,387 of record BSQW01000006.1, read on the forward strand.
TGTAGTAACTCTTGAGTAAATAGTCGTCCAGCGTAACATCACAGTCAAACAGACTGGACGCTTGCTTTATCTCTCCGCTTGCAAAGTCTTTGATCACCTGAAAACATAATAAGTTAGTGAAAGGATATTCAGAGCACAGTGCTCTGTGAATGTAGAGAGTAATTAAGTACCTGACTTATGAGCTTGATAACTTCGAGGTTCTCGAGATTCGCTAAGTACCATGACGCTTGAGCGAACATGAAATCACCAGCTAACACAGCTACCCTCGTGCCGAAAAGCTCGTGAACTGTTTCTTTTCCTGTAATTATACAGAGAGTTTTAACCAAACCAAACATTTTCCAGAAAAAAACATATGAACCATCATCACAACCATGAATGGAAACTCACCTCTTCGCATATCACTCTCATCTAACACATCGTCATGTATCAAGCTTGCAGTGTGAATCATCTCGATGATCTCGGCCAAACGCCGATGTTCTGTTGTAAGTTCCCTGCATCAAGATTTTAAGACATCTGAAAATGATCATTTTGTGCTAAAGATGGATAACAAATTAGACGAAAGGAATACAAAATACTATAGATTACTTACATTAGGCCTGCTAATTCTGCCGTGGCGCGTGATACAAGGAATACCAAACCCGGTCTCATTCTTTTACCACCAGCTCCGAAAATTTGCTCAGCCGCAGATATCAAAACCGGATTTTCTGCACCAACAATCTAATAAAGAAGTAATTCAGTGTCAAGCAGTGGAAAGAAGAAGACAGTGCCAGAAAGAGTTTCTTCGGAAACTGACCGACAAAAGATTGTCATTCAACGTCTGCAGATCATCAGCTACTACCTCAAATAGATTTGGCAACGAGATGGGCTGTTTTGACTCTTGCCTCAAATCGAAAGTCACTGTTTTAGCTTGACCAATACCTAGAGTTCATCATCATTTCATTTCTCATGAAAGCATAACCATAAAAGTACTCCAGATTCCCAACAGCTCCAATTGAAAGAAAATTCGTGGAGAATCTAATAACTACTTACAGAACATGCACTCTTATGAGACATACATAGTATGATCCAAGATTTGCAACAACAATAAGTGATTGAGATACTTGAGTCAAATCAATCATTCAACCACATATATGATCCACGAAATCTCAATCCAAACCAAACTATCAATCAAATGAACCAAAAGCAGATAGTTTAATTAACAGTTAGACATCTGAGAATCATACCGTAGACCAAAGAGATGTCCTTGGATTTTGTCGGCACAGCTTTGCAACTCCCCATGTCTCGCCGGAGAAACACCAGATTCCCGCTGCCGTAGCTTCTCGTGCTACTTGCTTTACAAACCGTCTTCGAGAACGGGAACTGACGACGACCACACCCACACGCGATCAGATCAAGTACACTCGTACCCAAGTCTATATTCCGGCATGACGTCATCATTCTCACAAAACCCAGAACCCAGAAAGCTTGAGGACTTTGGATTATCAAAGCTCTCTGGAACTGGAACAAGTCTGTACAGATTCAAAAAGCGGAAGCAACGAAAAGCTAACTTCTTTTTCTCCGCCGGGAGATTGCAACAAAACGAATAAAATAGTCAAGTAGGTGTTTAATTAGCGGATCGAGGTTTTTTGATTATTCAATTTGCTCTTTTGGGTGGACAAGACAAGCCCACATGAGGAAGTGAGGACGAAAGAGACGACTGTCTTCGTTTTTGTGTAATACGAAGAAGAGAAGAGGGAAAACGGAAACCATCGTCTCCACTTATCTCATCTGAAGCTGAGATCTCGCCAGGTGTTACTTATCCAGCGATTTAACATTCCCTCCTTGTATTGTTACTAATTAATGTTTTCAGGCTCTCCAAATTTCAAATTCAATTTTAAGTCCTTTTCGAATGATTAAAATTTCAAAACTTCGATGACGTGGATAATTTTTTTTTTTTTTAATTATCAAGAGGTTCTGGACCGATGCCGTACGTCGCCAGGCTCCGAACCAGAACATTTTAAATGATCTAGTCCCAAACGTCCAGGGCCAGCTCAGATAGGGGGTGAGCAGTGCGATCGCCCCATGGCCCACATGTTTTTGTTTTAACACTACAAAAGGGCCCGATTTTGTAAAAAAAAAAAAAATTATTTTGTTATTAAAATGGGCCCAATTTTTTTTTTTTTTTTAGTTTTAGGACGCAAAATATTTTTTTCCCAGGGGCCCAACAGTCTTGAGTCGGGGGTGCAAACGTCACTCAAGACTTTGTCCATAGTAATTTTTACCAGTCGAACTGACCACACTTAGGTTGTTAATTATAACAGGATATAACTTTCAACTTCGGGTAATTAAGATCAAAATTGGGTTGACGGATAATTAAGATCAAAATTTTCATAAATCACAAACTTTTTTCTTCGGGATGGTACCAAATATGATTATAACAGGATAAAGCTTTTAACTTCGGATATTTCTAGTGATAGAACTCATAAACATGCTCTCCTCCCCTGCTTTTTGCTCATGTGTATGCATAGTAGCAGTTTCCATAGCCTACATAACAAGGAGTATAAAAAGAGACTTTAATCTGACATTTTTCTATAATAATTGTTTTAGAAAGAAGAAGAAGAAGAGAAGTATCAAACTCACTAGGATTAGTAATGACAATGAGTCCAGAGTTCTTGAAATTGCAGTTCCAATAATTTCTTCCATTAGCTTGGTAATAAAGATTCATGGCGATAGAAGCATGGTTAATGAGATTACCGGGGGAGTAACATGGACACCCATTCGAAAGAACCCGACAATCGACGTAAGAACATGCGTAATTTATGTTATCCAAAAGTGTTGCTTGATCTGAAGAAGGTTTAGCCACACACCAGGTCTTCATCTACAACAACAACGTAGAATAAAACTCATTTGTGTTAGAAGAACAAACATCGTTTTACCTATGATCGATAACTGGTCTAAGCATGTACCTCTGCGTTGACTTTGATGAAGTTTCTTTCTGTAATTAAGAAAAACAAAGAATCATATATGAAGATTACTTTGTTATAAGTAGGATTATTATACTGAACTTGGAAACTCTTAGGATTAAAAGTTTAAATTTTGAGTGACATGTAATGTAAAATTCAATAATTAAATTAGGATGGTTAATTGATTAACCTGAAGAGAGGTGGAAGAAGATAAGGAAGCAAAGGCATATCCATGCTTTAGCCATTTTTTTATTTCCTCTGAGTGAGAACTCTTCTACAATCTTTTGTAAATGATGCAAGTGTACTACTAGTGTGTCAGTGATGATTCTTTTATTTTAAAACAGTTACAAAAAGAAACAAATATATTTTTAATACTAATTAATGTTTTCAGGCTTTTAAAGTGAATAATCCAGCAAATTGCTTATAGGTAAAGTAAGAGTTTTAGCAATAAAGTGTCACTATAAACCATATTGTTAGAGATCACCATGTCGACTTTGGTTTAAAGTTTAAACCTTAAGAATCTCGACTGACTATGTTATTTGTTAAGCAAAACGATTTTTTTTTCTTAAGATATAAAATATAGAATTAGGCCTGGGATTTTTTAACCAAACCAAACCGAGTTTTGGTTGGTTCGGTTATGTTTCGGTTATGTACAGAGGATCGATCGGTAACATTTCAAATTTCATTCGGTTCTCGGTTCAGTTCGGTTAACCAAAATTATTATTTTTAAAAAAAGTTAAATCTGAATTTGAAAACAACCAAAAATAATCGAGATAACCGAAAATAAACTGAAAATAACCAAAATTTTTTCCTTAAATTGAATTAGCTAACCGAACCAAACCGAATTCGGTTATTTTTGGCAAAAAAAAAATAACTAAATTATCCAAAAAACTGAACTAACTGAATCGAAATACACGAACTAACTGAATTCGCATGCCTAAAGAGAATGTTTAATGTGTGAGAAGAATATTTGGGACACCACCGTCAAATAACGAGACATCAAAACATGAGCTGAGCTGTAGATTAGGGAAAATTTTAAGATCCAATGCCCACTTTGTACGAGAATCTTAAGAAATATAATACTCCCTCTTTCGACAAAAAAAAAATACAATAATACTCCCTCTATTTCATAATAATATAAAATGTTTTAGCTAAAAACATAAAGAGAAATTGATCAAAATAGCACTTTTTGAAAACTTTCTCACCAAACTAGCACTCTAATAAAAAAACCTCATTTTTAGCATTCATTAAAGATTAAAGAGGCAAAAAAACTATTTTACCCATAATATCATTCTGAGAATTAATAAAAAAAAAATAACAATTTCTCACACACCGAAATTGTTGGTTGTCTCGAGAGCTCGTCTCGTTGATTAGAGAATTCGTGGACAAGGAAAGAAGAAAGGTGCAGAGGTTTGGTTGGGAAGGGATACGAGACCTAGTGGTGAATCGCTTCTCCGAGCTGCGGAAATCGGTGTTTCCTCTATTTTGAGATCTGTTGCGATTGATATGGGGATTTTGACAACTCCGCACTTACATTGGATGGTTCGATGATGACATGATCACCTATAAGCAATCTTTCTTTATTTATTTGTGTTTAGTTCCCAAGAAGATGCATAAACCCAAAAACCCAAAAATGAAATGATTAGAGTATGAATTTCATTCGTCCCCGACCACCTGGTGGAATCTTCCCTAATACCGATGAGAATAATGAAATGATTAGAGTATGCATAAACTCAAAAACCCAAGAGGAGGAAAATCGTTTTACTTTGTTAAGTGACGAATGGCTGAAGATAAATAGAAAGAAGTGTTTATGTTACATGCAGTTGGCTTTTTCGGTTTGATTCTTGGAGTGTCTTCGACCAGTAGAGTCTCGAGATTCAAGCTGTCTGGAAGAATATAATAGCGAATGTTGTTTCCCCTGACACTTAAGTGGTCTACTGTGACTGGATTCTTCCCTTTCAAAGTGAGTTTCACAGCTTTTAAACGAGTGTTCATACTAACATCTACACCTGCATTAAGTCATTGCAAGTAGATAACAACCGGTAAGTGGTGATTGATGATTGCATTATAAACATGATGATGGCAGAAAAAGGAAATGAAAACCAAAACATTAACAGCAGAGACCAATTGTATTGCAATCAGCTTGATGAGAGACTCAAAGAGATGCAGGAACAAGCCATACGGTAAATGTTCTATAAAAATTTAGAGATCTTATTTACAAGGAAAGAAAAAGAAAAGGGACTTTCAAGTGCTAAACTCATTCATTCCCATGGACTTTGAATATAACACATTGACCATGTTTCTTCTGGTACAGTGGTGCTTATAGGTGATCAGGTTTCAAATAAGAACTAAACACATTTGTTCTTTATTTATTTCTTTATTTATTTATTTGTGTTCTAAACACTCTCGATGATGACATGATCACCTGGTGACAATCTTTGTTTATTTATTTGTGTAGACAAAACAACAACACATTTGTTTTGATGCTTCATTTACGCATGAAAATCAACAGGAAATATAGTTTTCTGTTTTTGTTCATTTCGGAAGACATTCTGAAATACGTTATATATGTTCCTAAATACGTTTCATTTTCAAGAAAGGATCAGTTTCATCATTTGTTCATTTAGAAAGTCTTTCCGAAATACGTTATATATGTTCCTAAATACCATTCATTTTCAAGAAATTATCATTTTTCATCAATTGTTCATTTCGGAAGACTTTCCGAAATACGTTATATATGTTCATAAATACGATTCATTTTCAAGAAAGGATCAGTTTTCATCATTTGTTCATTTAGGAAGTCTTTCCGAAATACGTTATATATGTTCATAAATACGATTCATTTTCAAGAAAGGATCAGTTTTCATCATTTGTTCATTTAGGAAGTCTTTCCGAAATACGTTATATATGTTCCTAAATACCATTCATTTTCAAGAAATTATCATTTTTCATCATTTGTTCATTTCAGAAGACTTTCCGAAATACGTTATATATGTTCCTAAATACGTTTCATTTTCAAAAAGGATCAGTTTTCATCATTTGTTCATTTAGAAAGTCTTTCCGAAATACGTTATATATGTTCCTAAATACGATTCATTTTCAAGAAAGGATCAGTTTTCATCATTTGTTCATTTAGGAAGTCTTTCCGAAATACGTTATATATGTTCCTAAATACCATTCATTTTCAAGAAATTATCATTTTTCATCATTTGTTCATTTCAGAAGACTTTCCGAAATACGTTATATATGTTCCTAAATACGTTTCATTTTCAAAAAGGATCAGTTTTCATCATTTGTTCATTTAGAAAGACTTTCCGAAATACGTTATATATGTTCCTAAATACGATTCATTTTCAAGAAAGGATCAGTTTTCATCATTTGTTCATTTAGGAAGTCTTTCCGAAATACGTTATATATGTTCCTAAATACCATTCATTTTCAAGAAATTATCATTTTTCATCATTTGTTCATTTCAGAAGACTTTCCGAAATACGTTATATATGTTCCTAAATACGTTTCATTTTCAAAAAGGATCAGTTTTCATCATTTGTTCATTTAGAAAGTCTTTCCGAAATACGTTATATATGTTCCTAAATACGATTCATTTTCAAGAAAAGATCAGTTTTCATCATTTGTTCATTTATGAAGTCTTTCCGAAATATGTTATATATGTTCCTAAATACGTTTTATTTTCAAGAAAAGATCAATTTTTATCATTTAGGAAAGCTTTCCTAAATACGTTATATATGTTCCTAAATACGTTTCATTTCCATAAATGACCAATGAAAAAGTATTTCCGAAATACGTTATATATGTTAAAACCTGATGTAGTTATATATGTTCCTAAATGTGTTCATTTCAGAAGTCTTTCCGAAATACGTTATATATGTTCCTAAATACGATTCATTTTCAAGAAATGATCATTTTTCATCATTTGTTCATTTCAAAAATCTTTCCGAAATATGTTATATATGTTCCTAAATACGTTTCATTTTCAAGAAATGATCATTTTTCATCATTTGTTCATTTAGGAAGTCTTTCCGAAATATGTTATATATGTTCCTAAATACGTTTCATTTTCAAGAAAGGATCAGTTTTTATCATTTGAATCTTTCTTTATTTCTTTGTTTAGACAAAACAACAACAAATTTGTTCTGATGCTTCATTTACGCATGAAAATCAACAGGAAATATCGTTTTCTGTTTTTGTTCATTTAGGAAAGCTTTCCTAAATACGTTATATATGTTCCTAAATACGTTTCATTTCCAGAAAGGATCATTTTTCATCATTTAGGAAGACTTTCTTAAATACGTTATACATGTTCCTAAATGGTTCCTAAATACGTTTCATTTCCAGAAAGGATCATTTTTCATCATTTATGAAAGCTTTCCTAAATACGTTATATATGTTCCTAAATACGTTTCATTTCTAGAAAATATCAATTTTCATCATTTAGGAAGGCTTTCCTAAATACGTTATATATGTTCCTAAATGGTTCCTAAATACGTTTCATTTCCAGAAATGATCATTTTTCATTATCTTTCTTTTGTGTAGTCAAACAACAACACATGTTCTGATGCTTCATTTACGCATGATAATCAACAGTTAATATAGTCTTTTAGAGTTTTTTTGCTTCTTGTTCATTTACGAAGGCTTTCATAATTTAGTTATATATGTTCCGAAATGGTTCCTAAATACGTTTCATTTCAAGGAAATTATCATTTTTCATCATTTGTATATTTCTTTCTAAATACGTTTAGGAAGGCTTTCCTAAATACGTTATATGTGTTCCTAAATACGTTTCATTTCCAGATATGATCATTTTTCATCATTTAGGAAGATTTTCCTAAATACGTTATATATGTTCCTAATACGTTTCATTTCCATAAAATATCATTTTTCATCATTTAGGAAGGCTTTCCTAAATACGTTATATATGTTCCTAAATATGTTTCATTTCCAGAAAATATCAATTTTCATCATTTAGGAAGGCTTTCCTAAATACGTTATATATGTAGGACAACTTCCTAAACTTGAGAAGTTATATAAATGAACAAAAAAATTCTCATTTATACGTTTTAGGAAGGCCTTCTTAAATGGGTAAGACGGCTTCCTAAATATTTACAGATAACTGAATTAATATATTTTTACAGAATAATCAGACTTTCATCGAGTATGTAGTTCCAATAACACATAACCATGACTAAAACCAAAAATTAATCGTGTTTAGAATGACTGCGTAAAAATATAGTAAGTTGCACATCAGTTTTCAACAACACGTTAAATTATTCATCACAACAGTTGCACAATTAAAATCCATGAACAATTTGAAGCTCTAAGCGGTTTTTAACAGTCGGTCGGTTCTGTTTTTTTGTTTGTTCTTCTCTGAAACTCAAGTCGGTTAATTCCGGTTTAAGCGTGAGTTTCCGTTTATGGATCTGAGCGAAGCGTTTGGAGCTAGATCCGGCGGTGGGCCGTGCCGAGAGGTGGTGACCGGACTGGAATCGCTCAATTTCAGCGAAGAAATTCGACAATTGGTGACGATGCCTCCGGAGAATACCGGCTCATTCACGGCTTTGCTGCGATCGAAGCAGTTTCAAGATCCATATGCTTCAACATCTCCTCAACAACAATTGAATGCCCATTCTCTGCTGCAATATAAAGAGGAGTCTCTCCTTCAAGATTCTGCTTTGACAACAAATCTCTCAACTCTTGGCCGTCTCCATCGCAACAACCTCGAATCAGTTCTTTAACTTTTCCCAAGTTCCCGGTTCGAGCTGCAATGTGAAGAGGCGAATCTCCTCTTTTTCCTGGTGACTCATTCTTCTTCCTCCTCTCACCAATAAAACTCAGTTGCCTCTCCATCACCACACGGAAGCTTTTCTGCTTCTCTAAAAGCCCACCACGAAAACTTTTCTGCCTCTCCATTGATGCTTTACCAAAACTCGGAAGTTTCTCCATAACTCCACGTTTCTGATTCTCCACGGTCACACCTCGAAAACTCTGTTGCTTCTCCATTGATCTTCCGAGCCTGCTTGGCTGATGATTCTCTACATTCACACCTTGGAAACTAACATGTTTCTCTAAAGCTCTCGCCATTCTCGGTTGATTATTCTCCACACATCGAAAACTCTGTTGTTTCTCCATGGATTTCTTCTAATTCTCGCGAATCAGGCCACGGAGCTTCTCCATTTCGCAGATACATCGTGTTCTCAGGCGACCGTTACCAGAGTCGCCGGAGATATCCCTCCTCCCACTCTTCACCCTTTCGGGAGATTGACTTTTCCTTCTAACCCGCTCCTCTTGGACCGCGCCGCTCGTTTCTCGGGGATTGCTACAGAGCAAAACGGAAATATCTCCGGTGACTCCGCCGTACCTTCGGATTCCAGCGCGAATCTAGACAGAGTCAAGGCCGAGCCTGATGAGACCGATTCATCTCAGCGGTTGGTTTCTTATCCAATGGTGGAGAACCAGAACTCTTCTGGCAAGAGGAAAGAGCGCGAGAAGAAGGTGAAAACCAGTTCTTCGCGAATATGGCGTCGGGAAAGCTTCGAGATCAGAGAATGACAAAATATCTAGCTCCATGAACAATTTGTCGGTGATCCAAAGATGAGAACGTTTTTCCGGCTAGATGAAAAATGGCGTCGGGAAAGGGATTTTTTTTATTTGTGTTTGTTCAAGATTAAATGAGTCTTTTTCCTTTTTAATGAATGCTAGTTTTGGGATTTTTATCCTTCTGTGCTAAATTATTGAACTTTAAGTTTTTTGGTGCTATTTTGTAGAATTGCCCAAACATAAATATTAAAATATTTATTTTTCTTCAAAAAATATTATTTAATATATAAACTAAAAATAATTCAACCAATCATAAAAAAACTGCATAATATAATTGGTCACACAATCTAAAAAAAAAAGTAAAAATTGCATAGAAATTTGAGAATAATTTATATTTTGAAACAAAAAAAATAATCTAAAACATCTTATATTATAAAACAAAGGGAGTATTTGATATATATATATGGCTTTATTCCTTAAAAAAAACAATCATAATTTCTCTTAAATGGAGTACTAAATTACTTTCCAGTCCAGTTATCAAAGAAGCGAATCTCGAAGTCTTTTTTCCTTCAGCGAAACTTTATTTTGGAGCTGAATTTGATTAGTTCAAGGAATTAATTTTCTTAATAACATACTTAATAAACACATAACAAGGTAATCTATATATATAAAATTAGATTTTCTCTCTTCTCATGCTGTCACCTCATCTTCTACATGTCAAATTTTAATTGGTCATTTTTAACATCATTTTAATTATTATTTTTTTAACAATTGGTTTTAATTACATAACTAAGATCATTAATGAATAAATTTTATTTATGCATATAAAACAAAAAACATACTGATAATTAGTTTCAATAAAAATTAAAATATATCGATATCTACCACATTTTTAATATTTAATTTATAAAAAAACATCCTCAAAATAAGCTTAAATATCAAAATATGATAATTTATTTCAATTCTCACATTTTGATAGACACAACAAAATTATAACTAAATACAAATATAAATTAAACACCACATAAAACAAACTTAGAATCTAATAAAACTATTAAATAAACATCGAGGAAAAAAAATCCACACCAAAACAGCAATCCGAATGAAATCATAGAAATCTCCTCTATGAAGATGTATCAAAATTACTCGGCTACTACATGACACAAGAAGGACCGGCTCACTAATAAAATGGACCATGTGCTGTGCATATTATGCATATAAACAATTTTTTTTATAAATAACCCTTAAATATTTACAAATAAAACCTTCAAACATGACAAAATTTTGCAAAAATCAGGTGGTCACTGTGCATTTGCACCTTCAGCACTTGCCTCGAGTCGGGCCTGGACACAAGATACAAATTGAAAAATATGTGAAAAATCATAATAAATAAAGACTTGGATATGTATGTTATATTATCATATTTATCTACACTTGAAGATTTATTACTTATAAATTGGAAACAAAAAGACTTAAGAATTAGAAACATATTTTACACAATAATGAGGATTAGAATCGTACATCAAAAATATTGGAAATAATACTAAATATAAAATATAAAACGAAAAAACACAATGTTACTCGAGGAAGACAAGAGCCACGAACCTAAAATTCGGTGCAACTAACTCCATCCCAAAGCACAATGTCTAATTCTAAGTAAGGATAAACCCAACATCCGCCACATATGCTTCAGAACCGAACTCTCAACCTCCTTTCGCAATAACTCTAAAACAAAATAACTTCTTTAGTGTATTTTTATCTCTTTGGTGCCTTCATTACGCTTTAATGTAACTACTTCAAAGATGAACTTTGCGACATCAATTAATATATAATTAATACACTCTAATTGATATAAATTAAAATAAAAATGCATTATTAGAGATTCCTAATGTTTTCTACAATAAAAACGCAAAATACTCCATCCGTTTCAAAAAGAATGTCATTCTGACAATTTTCACACAAATTAAGAAAACTAATAAAAATTCTATTTTACCATTTATTAATACACTAAAAAAAATTCTCTTTCTAATTAATACATTAAAACACTAGGGTTAAAACTGGATTTTCAATAAAAAATTTGCATTGAAAATACAAAGTGATACTATTTATGTAACAAAACAAAAATGATAGAATGACATTCTTTTTGACACGGAGGGAGTAACAAACTTAAAAAAATAAATTAATTGCATAAATTGACAACAAACGTAAAAGATAAAAAATGTATAAACACCTTCTATTTTTATAAGAAAAAAAAATATTAAAAATAATATATGTAAAGTATTAAACTATCAAAAATAAAATATATAAAGAAAAAAGTTAACACGACCGCGCGTAGCGCGGATCACATTCTAGTTAAATTAAAAAAAAAAATATTAATCAGAGAGAAATCAAAAGGAAGAACGTTCCGAAAGGCTGATGTATTCGAGCAATTTGACGACCTCGGTCATGGACGGTCTAACTGCCGGTTCCGGTTCAAGACACATCATCGCTATACCAAACACATCGTTCATCTCTTGAACCGGTGATCCTCTTAACCGGTTATCTATCACGAGCTCTTCTCTTTGTTCTCTTACAACTCCTTTAACCTGTATACAATTTTTAACGACGTCGTTTAATGAACCAGAGGATTAAGTTTAACAAGGAAAAAAAGAGAAAGACAACTTGTTACCCAAGTAACAAGCTTTGTTCCTTCTTCAAAAAACTCATCATCTGTTGGTCTTCTTCCGGTTAAAATCTCCAAAAGAACAACCCCGAAACTGTAAACATCTCCTTTCATTGTCGCCTTACCGGTATCGAAATACTCTGTTTTTAAGAAACACACATGAACAACATACTCAGATCAAACTAATTTTTAGTTTATGGAATTGAATTTCAATATATTTGTTTGTTGTACAAACCAGGAGCTAGGTATCCGAATGTTCCAGCTACAAACGTCGAAACATGAGTCTTGTCTGGGTCCATCAAAGTGGCTAAACCGAAATCCGAAACCCTAGCTTCCATGTTGTGATCAAGAAGTATGTTGCTAGATTTGATGTCTCTATGGATAATATGAGGGATGCAATCATGATGAAGGTAAGAAATCCCTCTAGCCGCTCCGACCGCGATTTTGTATCTGGACGCCCAATCCAAAACTTTTCTATCTCCAGGTTTTCTTCCTGCAAATAAAAAAAAACTTGTGGTTGAAGAAACCACTCAAATACACGTTTTTGTGTGTAATTCTCTGTTTTTTTAGGCGTACCGTGCAGAAAAGAATCCAAGCTTCCATTAGGCATGAGCTCATAGATAAGGAGATTGTAATTTGGAGAAGTGAAGTAGCCATGGAGAGTTACAATGTTTCTGTGTTTGATATCTGCCATTGCTTCCAACTCTCTTTGAAACCCTCTGTCCCTCTCAGAGGTTCCTCTGTTTAGTCTCTTAACAGCGAAAGTTGTAGAGTCATCAATGGCTAATCTGTAAACAGTTCCAAATCCTCCGGAACCGAGGATGTCTTTGTCGCTTAGCTTATGTGTCTTCTTCATAAACAAGTCGGAGGAAACAGAGTTAAGTAAAGGAGATCTGAACATCACCATTTTTCCTCCTCCTTTAACTGAAGAATTATAAAACATAAATTTAAACAGACAGACAGAGAGAGAGAAATGAATTAAATCACATAATGAAAAGCTAGAGTATCACCTGGAAATCCATTTTCATGAACTGTGTGTTTTCTCTTCCATCTCTTGTATAGAAGAAGAGCGATTACGATTTTACCAATGACAAAAACAACCACAGAGATTGTTATATATAAAGTTGTTTCCTTTGCATTAGCCATTGTTTCTCTTCACAAAACCTTGTAAGTTTTTTTTTGTTGTCTTTCTTTTTTTATTCCTTATCTCATTATCTGAAAATGAAAAAAAAAAAAAAAAGGAAAGTAGGTTTACAACTTTTTGATCCTCACCAATAATTCATATGTTACTATTACGTATAATGTAAAACCGAGTTTGTACATGAGAAAGCATCCGCTTTTGTTGAAATAATTAAATGAGATGTAACACTTACTGACAAAAATGTGATCAATCATACAACTCGTGAAAGTGGGTACCTTACCAGCTATATTACCTTAGCTTTTGTCGTTGAATTTGTGCTCAGCATCCAAAAGAAGATTCAGTAAATAATTGATTCCAAATCCTTGCAATTGTAATTTTAACATTAAGTTAAGCTATTTTAGTTTATCTTGTTATTTCCTATTTCATTAGACTCTTATATAGCTTGAATTAGAACACTGACCACGCAATCATGTCCAAATCCATATATTCATATTAGATTAAATATTTGTTTAATACTAATGTTCAATACAAAATAGACACATATGTTTTATCCATGATAAATGCTAACATGTCCACGATAATATTGATTCATTATTTGTCTATGAAAAGCTGTCCATTCTCGTTTGAGCGAATTTCAAGAACAATAATACATATAATCAGTACGGTGGACATGTTTCAGTGTACCAATTTTAATTGATATTTAAAATGTTTATCCACGTTGATATGTTAATTAAACAATGTCCACGCGATTGTTCACATCTATATGTCCATATTATATTGTCCACAACTCATCATTCAAATGAATTTATAATTAGATTTCTGATTTTTTTAATATATATTTTTTAAAAATATTGTTTAACATCTAAACTATAATAAAATAGATCTTAAAATAATGACAAAATATAATTATAATTTATTTTAACCAAAGAAACTTTTTATGCGATTCACAATATAGAAAGATATAAAACAAAATAGATGGGGGAAAATAATTATTTTCCCTCACATTTTTAATTTCCCACCCATGCACGACATTGCATCCACCATTATCGTATACACGCGAAGAGAAAGAGTGATAAAAATTGCAAAGGTTTGTAAATTTTGAGCACTCATATTTTTTCGCCATCAAATAAATGATGAAAGTGCTAGTGTCAAAAAGTGTTCTCTTGTAAATACAGTTTGAAAAAATGTTATAGAACGTAAATAACTCAATAATAATTAATTCCAAATCCTTGCAATTGTAATTTTAACATTAAGTGGAGCAGACTTGCCCCTCTTAAGGTTTTACAAATTTGAGCTCAAGATCTAAAAGAAGATGAGTAATAATAGTTCCAAAACAAAATCATTGCAAATTGTAAATTCAACATCAATTTGGGCATCAGTTAGCCTTCTGAGCTTTTACAATTTACAAACTGTAAGAGAGATTTAGCATCTGTATATTTGGAAGATGTAGAAACCTCCGCATATCAATCAATGGCTTCTTATGATCCTGCACAAACAAAAAATCAAAACCAAAAGAACGTTTCCTTGATCTCAATCTATCTTTTGGTCCGACACAATGAAGAAAACCTCCGTCTCACCTTCCTAACCGAGAGAGCTCAGGCTCTGCCAACAACATATCTTGCAGCGGTTTTGCATCCATGTACCGTTCGCTACTTCTGAGGAAAACAAATGAAAATGAATCAGAGATCCAATGAAGAAGAAGATTTTGTTTTAGGAAGGAAACTAATAAAGAGAGGAAATCTACTCGCAGATGTTATCGATCTTGAGTTGCTTATGATGAAGAGTGAAATCATGACCGACATAAGTCACAACCAAACTACCAGCATCAGGGTGAGGCCAGCTTCTTGAAATAGGGAACCGGAGTATGAAGGTTCCTGGTTCTTGGCCTTGAAGCGAATGTTCAGCTTCTTCCTTAGTGATGAATCCTTCAACCCATTTAGGCGACGAAGAGCGCCACATTCCATTTATCAAGCCCCGGGATATTGAGGAAGCAACAGGGAACAACCAACACCACATTTTCTCGAAATTCTCCTGAGTTATGTACTCATAGCATCCTGATATTCTCCTTAGAAGCTTCAAATCCTGGTGGGTGAGAGATCTGCTGCTGCATTTGGAAATCCTCATGAAATGTTCTTCAATCTCATAGACCACATTATCCCAATGTACGTGTTGATTGTTCCGAGATATCAGTATCCACACATTTGTTCCTTCATCTATTAGTTTTTTTGCCATGTTGATTTGATAGCTGCAAAATTTCGAAAATATAAACTTCCATTCACAATTATCATAAAAGGATTCTTTCTTCTCATCAATGTATGATAGTTAGGTTAAAATTACCAATGGTGGGAACATCCAGAATACAGAGAAACCTGACTAGCGAATTCCAAAACTTCCTCCTCTGATGAGTTGTTTGTGATTTCCTTTAGAAGAAGGGACCTCTCTGTTAAGTTTCCTAAGCAGTAACTGAAGATGGTAGAATCTGAGAATGTATATCTCATCAAAACCGAGTCTCTCATTTCCGAGTTTTCTGAATCAATTGAGGAGTTATCTTCTTCGTGGTGCATACTCACGTCACTTCCGTTCTCGAACTTCTAACAGAAAGCAATGCAGAAAGGTAAAGATGATATAAGATATGCAACCTGCAATAACATTATGAAAAGAGAGATTCACTATATATACCTGTCTTGAGGTTTGGGGATGAGAATTGCATTGTTGATATGATTCTTCACTCCCAGAAACACTTTCTTTACCAAACCTGACTCGTTTAACTGACGAAGAGTTGTGAAGAAGATCCGGTGATTCGGAACGTAATGGATGATGGTCAATGTGGGTCAACCTTTTAGGGCTAATCGAAATGCAACGGATTGGGTTGGTAAGAGCTTGGAGGAAAGGATAATCTTTAGCATTTGGTATTTCAAATTTGATGCAGAACAATCTGTTATCACACTTGGAGGAAATCTGGCAAAAAGAATTTACAACAACAATTCTTTTGTGATTTCAGAAAAAGCTAAAAATTTGTAACCTGAATGGTCAATCGTTTTCCCACATGAGTCATGGATTGGAGAATCAACACAAAGATCAAACACATAGTAAGATGTCGTTTTTACCTGAGAGATCTTGAGCTTGAAGGATGAACGCCCGTTCAATAATTTGATCGCTCTATCATCAGCTGAGAATTCAACTCCTTCATAGCTTATCAAAAAGGGAGCATGAGCTTCACTCATCTTGGCCTCCACGAGCGTATCGGAATACAGTAGTGAAGCAACAACCTTGCATTTTAAACCCAATCGTGAATTTCCGAACTTAAAATCAAAGTAGGCAGATTAGTACCAAAAGTGATGTGAAACCGTAAGAGAAACGAACCTCCACATCCTTGTGCACAGGCTGGCCAATGGCATTGGATAAAACAACATCCAAGGAAAAAATCTCCCAGCAAGATGCCTATAGAGCAAGAACATAACCGTTGACCAAGTGAGGTGACAATGTAATTCGATTTAAGGAAATTTATTATGAAATTTAGAAAGCCAGACCTTCCAAACACCATCATCGTCTAATTCAATACCCGATGAGGATGAATTATCGACAGATAGCAATAGAGGAGGTTCCTGGAAAAAAAAAATAGAAAAACCAAAAATGTAGAATGATGAAAATAAACAAAACACAGAACAAGAGTGTTCTAAAGGAAGACATGGGCAAGATTTAAGCAGAGACCTTCATATAGTGATGCTCCACATGACCAGTAGCAGGCAAGACTTCTGCACATTGGATGAAACCATGAACGCTATAGCCATCTCCGCCAACACTAAATAGTGATATCTTTCGAGGACACTCGTGATTGGTGTTCTTTGTCAGCAAAGCAGTCAAGAACTGTTCTCCTACAATCTCTCCATCGATGAGAAGCCTCATGTAATTTCTAGAAACCTAAGAAAACCAGCAGAATCAGCCATCTCAAAATGGAAATATATATATAGGATCTTGCATCTCCTAAGAAAAACGAGCTGCTTGGGAAGAATCTTACCTCGCAACCGACATGAACCCATTTTTCGAGAGGAAACTCGGATTTTGTAGACACATTGGGAACTTGTGTCCAGGAAGAAGTGTCAACAGGATCAGGAGCTTCCTTGTGAAGGAGAGTCAATGGCAAAAGCATCATCTTTTTATTTTCATCTAGGACAAGGAAAGGTGCACTAACACTCATGTCTGAGTGGACCTGTTAAAAGACATACACAAGAGACTGAAAAACCCTTTAGAGGAAAAAGGTGAAATATTCAAATATACGACGCAGGAAACTCTCGAGGAAACCATAGAACAAAAACATCCAAGTGATGTCCCATTTCCAAATACAAATTGATTCCAAGGCGGGCATAAAACAGAGAACTAGGCTGATACACCAATACCTAAAAACCAACTCAAATTTCACTTCCTTGTTGCGATACCAACAATCGAGTGTGAAAAGTTTGTAAATTCAGCAGACAGGACTGTGAAATCAAACATATTACCTGTCTAATGATCGTAGACGGGAAAGTGGTGGAATTTAAGAGATAAACCCAGAAACAAAGAGAGAAAGTCTCATACTCTTCGTCATCTACTTCAACATCGAAATTGAAATCCTCCAACAGAGAGTATTTATCCGTCTCAATCACCGAAACAACCGCCATTACTCTCCCCAAAAAGCTCGACTCGTAACCCAGAAAACACCGAGAAACAGAAAAAAAAACCCTTGTCACCCATAAAAACCCATCGATTAGCTAAAAGAGACGTAAAAATTGATCCTTCGACTTCTCTTGTCTGCCTCGCGTCTCGTGCGTGCTTTTTCGACGGCTGTTTATGTAACGGTTGGTATCGTCTTCCGGTGGTTTACCCGTCGTGTTTGTGGGGAAGAGAGAAAAGTTATAATCTGCTGCTTCGCGTCCACCGAACACTACACTAAACAGCCAATGAAAAGTCTTGACCCTTCTTTTGGATTCAATAAGCCTTAACAAGAGAAGGCATTAACGACTTTAAAAAAGAAAGAAAAACACTTTTTTACAAGGGTGTTTATGAGGGTCCAGTCCTTAAATAGTCATAAGATCAAGGTGTGATTTTCCATTGAGTTTCTGAGCAAAGAAGGCATCAAAGTAGTCTTGTGTGCTCATACTTTTGAATAAACGTTGCTTCTGCCTTTCTACAAGGGTTTTCGCCGGACCAATGATTGTCTCCTTTCCCGGACTATGAAACATCGCAACCGATAACCTCTCCTTCTCTGAATTCAGCACCGCTCTATGCTCGATGCTTCGATACCTCCCGTTTGTTATGATCTTTACAATAACAAAAACATTCACAATCACAAGAACGCAGCAGCAAAAACAATGGGAAATATTAGCCTTTTCAGTTTATCTTTTACCTCTAAGATTTCCCCAACATTAACAACTAAAGCATTTCGAAGAGGTTTAACAACAACCCACTTGCCGTCTTTCTTGATCTGGAGTCCTTCCACTTGATTCACCTGTAATAGTATTGTGAGACCTGCAGCGTCTGAGTGTCGAGTCAAACCGACAACTTGATCTGGCTGTGGACATGGCGGATAGTAATTAATCTTGATAGATTGCCAAACATCTTCGAACAGATCTTCCATTTCTTCGTGTTTGATCTCAAGAACACTCGCCATTTTTGCAAAGAGGATCTTAGCTATCCTCTTCACTTCAGAGGAGTAAGTCTCTACAGTTTCTCTGAAAAGAAAAACGGACTTTCAGTTAGAGACTAATTAGTAACCAGACAGTAACAACACTCGGCAGTTTCTACCTGAAAGGAGGAGGTAATTTGGAGAACAAGTGAGATTTGCGAGATTGAATTGGTTCAGTGGTGAGGATGAACATATCTCCCCAATCCAGTTTCTGATCCTCGGACACAACATTCACTTGTCCGAATCCTTCGAATTCACCACTTCTCTGCCAAAACTTCTTCTTCTCTTCCATGGGGAGGTTGAAGAAATCTTGAACCTCGGTCTCTAGTTTGTCCAAGAAAGACGAATCTATTCCATGGTTTACAAGCTGTAGACAGATTGAAACCCAGCACGAGAGCTTTAGCATAAATTATATACAGCGAGAGATACTAAGATTCAAGGTGCTAAAAAAAAGGGGCTTAACTTGAAAAAATCCCCAATCTTGGCAAGCGAAATCGAGCTTCTCGAGCTCGGAATCCATGGCGGAAACAGAACACAAGCGTTTCATGTCGATGACTGGAATTTCGGAACTCAGACTAGAATCATCTAAAATCTCAGTTGTTTCTTGATCAGACCGAACATACCTCGGAGGAACGGTCGTAAAGTTCTTCTCTTTAACCATCTCTAGAACACAAGGTACTATGAGAGAGCTCCACTGTCTTTCTCCTTCGTCCTCCATGGAATTTCTAGCACCAAAACAAATAAACTAAAGAAAAAATCTCGGAAGCTTTGAAATTATAGATCGAAATTGAAATCAAACCAGAGAGGAAGGGCAAAGAAAAGAAAAAATCGATTTGGAGAAGACGACTTTTATCCTCTGCTACCAAGGTAGCTGTTCTCGGTTTAAAATACCATCCAAAAATACTCGAAATTACAACCAAAATTATTAAAGTTCTGATCTTGATACTTGAGAAAACAAAACATTCAAAGGTAATTTCACCATACCGGAACAAAACACGACTTAACCGGGTCTGTATGACCAGTACTAACTACGCTTCCATAGCTCCACAAGAAATGATCCGAAAGCTGTGGAATTTGACTGACAATGACAAACTCCATGAAGTCCCCATTTTTTTTGTTTCTCTCTTTTCAGTTTTCAATCTGCTTTGGGGCACTGCGTCTCCAAATTCCAGCCAATATGCTACCGACGATCGAGTGACAGACGCTAGAAACAGCACACGGTACTGCAGTGAGCGGATTCCCAAAATGTTGTGTCGCAAGAACAACTCCAAGCACCGAGTTCTTCACCAAACAAAAAAATCAAAAGAAAGGAAACAGCATCAGCTGAAATTGAGTTTTTAAACCAGCTCGTATACCATTTTCATTTGAGAAACTGTTGCTTACCTGCATGCCAACTTCGATAGAGATAGTTCTGGACGATGCCACATCAATTCCAAGTAATCTTGAAAACAGATACCCAAAGAGAAATCCAGAGACGTGAAGAAGCGTAGAAGCCAGGACTACCTGTTTCCCAGACATGAGTATCGCAGACGCGTTCTGACCAATAGCATACCCACACAGAATCGCAACGGTTCCAACCGCAATTGGAGGCATAACAGGAGAAACAAATTTCACCAGTTTTTTAAAGTACTGATTCAGGAATGCACCGGCCAAAACTGGGAGAAGAACCACCTGTCGCCACAAAAGAGCCAAGAAAAAGTTAATTCAATGAACAGTAAACTTGCACTTTCTAATTCAAACAAGAAACTAACTGAACCAACCATACCTGTAGTGTTGACATTAGTAATCCAAGGGCATCAACTGTGATATATTGCTTGGCAAGCTTGGCCGTAAGAAGCGGTGTCATAATCTATAAAACGTAATGGAGAAAAAGATTATTAAATGTGGTGCCCTCAATCTACAAGAAGAAGAGAAAAACCGATGACACTAACCACAGCTGAAAGAGTGCTAGCTGCTGTCATCAACACTGATAGTGCGACATTTCCACTGTAACATGAAAAACGGAAATCCAGATCATCTAGTTGTATAGCAAGAAATATGTAGAACTCAAAAACATGTCTTTTGTCTGGATTACAGACCGCGCAATGTACGTGACAATATTACTTGCCGTACCTTCAAACAACAAATGACGAGCATCAGAGCCTGAGATAAAAGGACCACAACGCTATAAAATTACAATCAAGTAAAAAAATGTTTTTGTTTACCGCCTGGACAGCAACCAACCAATATGAGACCAGCTGCGTAATGTGATGGCAAATTCAAGAGCTTACTCACTAGAAATGCTGATAATGGCATGACCTGCAACACGATTTTCATCAGAAAGTTATGAACTTATCCGTGCCCTGATACTACCCTTTCAAACCAAAGGATTGGTATTTTACAAGAAGGCTAGCTGAAGCTCTCACAGGAAATCATAAATAAAGAATCGGAACCATGCGTTGGTATTTACAAGAAGGTCAAGATCATGAGCTCAGGTAAGAAGTCAAACTAGTCCACAAGTTTATGTTACCAAACCTAACAAAACTATTAACAGATTTCAACATCTCATCTTTCTCTGATAAATTCCCAAGGAAAAAGTCTCAGTTTTATCTCAAATTCCATCAAGGGACAAGAGCATTGAGAGACAAACCGACCGAGTACTGCAACACAAAGCCAGCGAAGAGCTCTTTGGGCATCTTTAACGCGCCGCGAAGATCGTCGAGGGTCAAAGTCATTCCCATTCCGAGCATCGTGATGGTAAGACCTGTAATGGTCCAATTGGGAGTGACCCAATTGAAGGTAGTTGGTCTCATAAGCCCCAGCAAGCATCCCAGAGAAACCCATATCGGAAACGCCGTCGAGACCGCCTCTCCCGCAAACTCAACCCACTCGCCGAAGCTCTTCTTCCTCTCAGTTGGAAAGTCGTTCGACGAAATGCCGCAACGAGGAAGGAAGTCAAACCGACGCCTACACGAAATAGGAACAGTAGGTCGGTCGAAACTGGAACGCGATTTGAGAGAAATTTCGCGAGTCGAGGAAGCATGAGAAGAAGAGATAAGCCGAAGATGTAGTGGGGTGAGTTTAGACTTGTGGAGCGAGGTCGATTTCAAAGGCGTTGTTACGTTTGAGAGAGAGAGAGAGATCGCGGACGCCATTTTTCTTCTCAGCGATTCTCTCTGATCGAAAATAGAAACCCAAACATGTATGCTCTCTCACGTGCGTTATTTACAAATATGGTCCTTGAATAAAACTGGCTTCTCTAATCTGCCCCTCTTAAACTCTACAAAGGCGCTTTAAATGTTAACGACCAAATAAATTAAGAAATCAAATCAATAAATTTGATACTATATTCTAGTTATTGACTCCAGAAAATAGCTAAAAAATCATAACTCACAACATTCAGCCAAAAAAAAGTTTAAACTACACGATAGATAAAATAAACTTTCAACTTTTGTTGATTAATCCATTTAATCTCCAACTTTTATTGACTAATCCATTTTAGACCCAACGTTAGTCAACTAACTATAGGACTAAAACTAACGATATGACTAAAGTTAACTAACGGCATGACTAAAATGGCTTAGTCAATAAAAATTGAGGATTTTTTTTATAAATAAAAAGTTAAATTTTTTTTACAAAATTTTAGGTTAAAATAGTTATTTTTTTTACGTAGATTAAAATAGTTAAAATACATAATTGGATACAGAGTCATTTATTCTAACTTAAACTTAGTAAGTTAAAATATTAATATGATAACATGAGTATTATTAATTATTTATTGCTAATATAAATTTGTGAAAATAAATTCATGTTTTTTTGTAAATAATTATAAAATTTAGTAACATTCTCATTGTGTGAACTAATATTTTGAATGTTTATATTATAGAGTAGTTAGTAAATATTCCAAAATATAGTAATTATTTCTAAAACAATTACGAAAATGAAATTAACGTTTTTACCATAGTATTAAAAGTTTAATTTTCGTAATTGTTTTGGTAATTATAAAAACTTCATTTTTATACCATGGTAAACATTAAAATGTTAGTTCAAAGAATGGATTTGATACTATATAATAGTCAAATGAATAAATTTGATACTATATTGAGTGAAAAGTGACCAGCATAATTGAATGTGTCGGTGATCTGACAGAGCATATGGGCAACAACAATAAATGATTGCAATTTTTAGAAAACTAGGAAAGAGTCCTTAGAGCATCTCCAATGGGGGTTCTTAGAGGAGAGGTTCTTAAAATTTTATAATGATAAATATTAGAGAGGTTCTTAACTTTGAAAAAAAAGGTTCTTAAAGTTCTTATTTAAGAACTTTTTTTGGGGTTCTTAGAAAGAGGTTCTTAAAATTTATAATTAAAATATTGGTAAGAACCCCGTGAAAGGTTCTACCATTGGAGATGGTCTTAGATAATACTATTATACGTATGGTACCTATCACAATCGCAAACGCTAACGAAAATCGCTCCGTGGAGCACCGTCCTTTACTTGGTAATATCGTCCATAATTACATATCCAAATTTAGTCTTATAATAATCAGACTCTTTGGTAATAAATTAGTTGATTATGATTTGAGACTAATTTTAGATTGGTAATTAATACGTAAACATGCCAAGTCAATGTTTACGAAACGCGATCTCAACACGCGACTCAAGTCGTGTACCTACCCGCTACTTGAGAGAAATCGAAGGGCATTTTCGTAACTTTAAGCTGTATATAAACAACCTCTCCTTCCCTCTCCAGGAGGAGGAGTCTTTGTGTTCTCTATTTTTTTGCCTTTCTCGACAAGACTCTTTTTGAATTTTCTTCTTCTCCGTTTCTTTCCTTTCGCATTTTTCCTTCGCCAATTCTCTTGCCCGATCGTGAAGATCTGAAAATTCAGAGGTATGTTCGACAATCCCATTGTCTCTCGGATTCTTTCATTTTTGGAATTGCTTACTTTGCTTGGATCTCCCACCGTCGTCGTTACAGAATCCAGATTTTTGGTGTTTTTTTTACTCTGCTCTGCTTGATCTGGATCTAAGTTTTGATGTTTTACGTTTGGTTGATCTCTACTCTCGATCCCGTTTGGAATTTCTGATTTTGAGATCGCATTGTTTTTTTATTGGAATTTCTCTCGGATTGCTGCATGCAATTTCCCGCTAACGTGATTCCATTCTAAAACGCAGGAAAAATCGTGTGTCAATGGCTTCGTACACTCCCAAGAACATTCTTATCACCGGTGCTGCTGGTTTCATTGCATCCCATGTCGCCAACAGGCTCATACGGAGCTACCCTGATTACAAAATAGTTGTTCTTGACAAGCTTGATTACTGTTCCAATCTCAAGAATCTCAATCCCTCTAAACAGTCTCCTAATTTCAAGTTTGTGAAAGGTGACATTGCAAGTGCTGACCTTGTGAATCATCTCCTCATCACGGAAGGTATCGACACCATCATGCACTTCGCTGCTCAGACACACGTCGACAACTCTTTCGGCAACAGTTTCGAGTTTACCAAGAACAACATCTATGGGACACATGTACTTCTTGAGGCCTGCAAAGTCACTGGTCAGATCAGGAGGTTCATCCATGTGAGTACTGATGAAGTCTATGGTGAAACCGATGAGGATGCTCTTGTTGGTAACCATGAGGCTTCTCAGCTGCTCCCAACGAATCCCTACTCTGCAACAAAAGCTGGTGCCGAGATGCTTGTTATGGCCTATGGTAGATCATACGGCTTGCCTGTTATTACCACTCGCGGGAATAACGTCTACGGCCCAAACCAGTTTCCTGAGAAATTGATTCCTAAGTTCATCTTGCTGGCGATGAGGGGGAAAGTGCTTCCCATTCATGGAGATGGCTCAAATGTCAGGAGCTACCTATACTGTGAAGACGTTGCTGAGGCGTTTGAAGTTGTTCTTCACAAGGGAGAAGTTGGGCATGTTTACAATATTGGGACCAAGAAGGAGAGGAGAGTGAATGATGTTGCCAGAGACATCTGCAAACTCTTCAACATGGACCCTGAGGCGAACATCAAGTTTGTCGAGAACAGACCTTTTAACGACCAAAGGTACTTCCTTGATGATGAGAAGCTCAAAAAGTTGGGATGGTCAGAGAGGACCACATGGGAAGAAGGGTTGAAGAAAACTATGGAATGGTACACACAGAACCCCGAGTGGTGGGGTGATGTTTCTGGAGCATTACTTCCTCATCCAAGGATGCTGATGATGCCTGGTGGGCGACACTTTGATGGATCCGAGGAGAATTCTTTGGCAGCTTCTTTTTCCGACAAACCAAGTCAGAACCACATGGTGGTTCCAAGCCCAAGGAGCAGCAGCACACCGCAGACGCCTTCTCTGAAGTTCTTGATATATGGCAAAACCGGATGGATCGGTGGTCTTCTTGGAAAATTATGTGAGAAGCAAGGAATTGCTTACGAGTATGGGAAAGGGCGGTTGGAGGATAGATCATCTGTTTTGCAGGATATTGTGAGTGTTAAGCCAACCCATGTTTTCAATTCCGCTGGTGTGACCGGGAGACCCAATGTTGACTGGTGTGAATCTCACAAGACCGAGACTATCCGTGCCAACGTAGCTGGAACCTTGACCCTAGCTGATGTCTGCAGAGAGCATGGCCTCCTGATGATGAATTTCGCTACTGGTTGTATATTCGAATATGATGACAAACATCCGGAAGGTTCAGGAATTGGCTTCAAAGAGGAAGACACTCCCAACTTCACTGGCTCTTTCTACTCAAAAACCAAAGCCATGGTAATTCCTTTTTGCTCTGTCAAGATCCTTTTAACGTTTTCTCCCTTCTGTACATATGCTAATTCTTTGTTATAAATGTTGTCTTACAGGTCGAGGAGCTGCTAAAGGAGTTTGACAACGTATGCACATTGAGGGTAAGGATGCCGATTTCCTCAGATCTAAGCAACCCGCGCAACTTCATCACCAAGATCTCAAGGTACAACAAAGTGGTGAACATCCCAAACAGCATGACGGTGTTGGACGAGCTTTTACCAATCTCCATTGAGATGGCGAAGAGAAACTTGAAAGGAATCTGGAACTTCACAAACCCAGGTGTGGTGAGTCACAACGAGATCCTAGAGATGTACAGAGACTACATCAACCCTGAATTCAAGTGGGAAAACTTCACATTAGAGGAGCAAGCTAAAGTCATTGTGGCTCCAAGAAGCAACAACGAGATGGATGCTTCTAAGCTCAAGAAAGAGTTCCCTGAGCTACTCTCCATCAAAGAGTCTTTGATTAAGTATGCATTCGAGCCAAACAAGAAAACCTGAAGACAGAGAGAGAAAGGTTGTGGTTCGTCATTAGATTAATCACCCTCTAATAATCAGTTTCGTTTATTGTTCTTGTTTTTGTTTAATTACCCCCTACTCTGCAAATTAGATTTGCTTAAGGGTGTATTGTAGTTTGATTTACTAATATTTTGTTTTGTTTTTAATGAATTTTATTCATCACTTGCTCTACTCTTATTATACTAGAATCAACCAACAAAAAAAGAGTCTGGTGGTAATGGTTACTTTTCGTTACAAAACATTAATTTATTGGGTTACACGAAGTCACATCATACCGGCTCCCATTTTAAGATGAGGACGATGAGTTAGGCACCGAGGTGTCGGCGAGCTTCTCGAGGAAGCAAACAACATCGTCAGGTGAGCCAAGAAGATATCTAGCATTGGTGCGAGTACGACCAACTGCACAAGAGAAGTAATTCTCTCCTTTGAGGTCAAGCACGTTCCATGAGATCTTCTCTGGTGAAGGACGTCTTGAGTTTCCTAAGCTATGGTTGGATCCGCTTTTTCTCTCTGTTGTCTGCAGAGATCTCTGTGAGGCCTTGTTGTTGTTGTTGTTAGAGTTAGAGGAGGCTGAAGATTTTGAACCGCTTTTGTTGTTGTGTGTCGACTTTGAAGGCGGTCTTCGGTCTCCTGATGATGACTTGGTCCCACCATCAGATGATGGTCTGGACCGTGCAATGGCTGGGATGTCGGACGGGAGTTCTGGTTCGAAGAAGGTGTAAACATCTTCGTCCTGTAAACACAATGTCAGAGACATTTTGTATCAAAATCACTCGAGACTCTAGAATCCGATATGGATATATATTAAAAAGAAGCTTTAATCACCTTCCCCAAGAAATGGCCAATGCATAAGACGTAATCGATTGGTGTGGTCATCGACTTACTATGCACTATCTCTCCTAGAATGCGATCGATTGCAGCTCCCTGAGAAAGAAGAGAATCCGGACCGGAATGTAAGAGTCTTGATTTTGGTAAGGTGATACAGAGTAAGGCAGGAAAAAGGTGTTTTTTTGTTTACCTTTGTCACACCAACAGCACGGACCTCCACAGAGCGGCTTCCTTGGACAACATCAACTGATGCATTAGAGATTGGACCTGTCCATAAGTGTTGTAACAAGTCTCTTGCTTGAAGTCTTCCGAATTCGATATCTACATGAAGAATGAGATAATAAGTGTTTCAGGGTGATCCAAAATAGCATAAACAATCAGGTAAAAATGATGAAGTACCTGCATATTTGTAGTTCCATATAAGCGACGTATCGCGTGTTTCAAAGTGTGACCTGGGGGTTCTCTCAGTGAAGTACTTGAAAACATGCTACAAATAGAAGAAAACAAAAAATAGAATTCAGGAAGGAGAAGTGAAGAAAGTAAATTGAACTTGAGATGCGGTTTGTCTGGACCGCAGATATAATTTTACCTTTACGCTATCAACCCATTCCATGTTCAAGTGTTCTGGCATTGTAGTCATCCACTCTCCATTCGTAAGCCTCAGGAACATCCCATTCTCTGCGGCCAACCACATATCATACTCTCCGAAGTTCTGATTTAAGTAAACCAAGTCAGTCAGTGAAAGTGTGATAACAAGAAAAGGAAACAAACAGAACGAAAATATATATACTTTGTCCAAAACGCTTCTGCTGCTTCCGCTTAGGAGAACTACTGTTGTGCTTGGATCATTGCATAGTTCCTTTAACGGTCCTTTAAGCTCTGGGTGAAGATTAAGATCCATCTCCTTTATTTGATCACCTCTTCTCCCTTGATTATTAACTGGTTCAGTCAACGTTGCATTGAAACCCTGAATGTTTTCAAAGTTACAAAGGGAAAGTGAGTGACCACAAGCATGGTAAAAGGCAGCCCCTATAACATGAATGTAAACAAAAAGCTTATACGGTAGACAAATGGATTAAACATAACTATGGTGTACAAGTTGACGTCAACCACTTACCAGGATCAGTAGCCTGTTGGTTGACTTTGAATACCGTCGAATGGCATCATCCTGCGGAAGCTCAGGTGGGACTTTGCTAATTCGTAGTTGGGCCTCAATTACGGTGTCATTTAGTTCACTGCAGATTTGTTATAGAGTTGCATTTCAATAGCTTGCAAGGATAATCTCATTTAAAAGCTAGGAAATTGATTAGTTCTTAAAATAATGTTAATTAATTTGCATGCCTCACGAAAGTTTCTGCCCATTCTTGAGCAGTGTGAGTTTTCACATGATGAAAATTATGCCGATGTCTTTTCTCTCTTTCTTCAGGTGGCATATTCAGGGCCTGTCCAATGGAGGCAGCAACTTCTGTAATGTTCCAAGGATTCACAAGAATGGCTCCAGCACCCAGAGACTGTGCAGCACCTGCAAACTGTAAAACAAATGCAAAAAAAAACACATAGATAAATCTCTGAAGATCGAACTTTTAAAACATATATTAGATCAAATATGAAATCTAAAACTAGAATCTTATCCTCTTATAGATTAAAGCTGCGAAGTGCGAGTTATTACTTCACTGAGAATAAGGACACCCTTTTTAGCATCTTGGCAGGCAACAAATTCGTAACTCACAAGGTTCATCCCATCTCTCAGAGATGTGACAAGTGCAACATCTGTGAAACAAATCAAAGAAACTTATCATATGACGGAAAGGAACATATTGAACTGACAATAACATTCCTGAGACTTGGAAATTAACAAGCCATGCAAAGACAATTACCTGTGATGGCATAAAGTGCACATAAAGCGTGAAAGTCCAGAGAACGATCCTGACAGGGAATAACAACTTTTATCAGCATTATCTCAGAGTTGCATGTTCAAACGAAAAGATCCAGAATACCAAATACGTAGCATGATGCAGATAATCTTTTCTACATCCATGGTACCAGAAAGAATTGTCTGCTAAAACAATTTTCAATCCCTAACATGAAAAGGATGTATGCAACTCACAAAAAGCTAATGAGAAATCATAATATCTAACTCGCTGACCCAGCATGGAGAGGGAAAAACAGACCAGGTGATGTATTGGAACAGCAGTCAGTGTCCCAAAACGACCATTAATGCGTCCAACAATTTCATGAACTTGGCTTGTGAGTTTTTGATCTGTAAGAAAAGAAAATTACATCCACAAGTTCATCAATTAGCCACGGGTTTCAAAGAGATTAGGTTGCTAGTTCATATATCAAAGCCTACCAAAGTTTTGGACATCATGCAAATATATGTGTCGGACCAGCTATAAATAAACTCAAAAGGA
Organism: Eutrema japonicum; assembly: GCA_030161315.1. Taxonomy (NCBI): domain Eukaryota; kingdom Viridiplantae; phylum Streptophyta; class Magnoliopsida; order Brassicales; family Brassicaceae; genus Eutrema; species Eutrema japonicum. The sequence continues at coordinate 11,184,876 of BSQW01000006.1, forward strand.
CATTTCAGCAGATGTTTTGTAATGTTTCATGAGGGAAGCTAATTAAAACCATTTGAAGAGCTACCATGCAAAAAGAGACTCCAAGAAAGAAAGCCTACATTCAGGGACGTCTGTTCTTGTTGGCACCGCAATTTGCAATAACACCACTTTCTCACGCCAGTTTGCGTTTTCCTCGAGAAATTTTTCAAATGCAAGAATCTTCTGTGGAATCCCTTTGATCATATCAAGGCGATCAACACCTAACATCACCTGTCAATAAAAAAAAGTTAGTGAAGAGGGAGGATAAACAGTTCTATGTAATACGTTCATTGACTTGCCTCAGAAGAGCTTTCGAACGCAGCTAGGTTTCCCATGGTAACTGGCTCTTTCGTAGACTTTTAAGTTCTAAAATATCAAAGATAGAAAAAACATGTACCTTTCTGCCAGCAAATCTTTCTTTCAATTCCTTCATGTGTTGTATGACTTCAGGGACTTCAAGTGCTCGTATAAACCGATCAGAATCTATGCCAATTGGAAACTGAAATCCAAAGCAAAAAAAGAAAGGAAACTGTTACAAGGCTTTGAAAAAAAAAGGGTATTATGAGTTATTTGGTCACTGTGGGGTGAATATTGTGAGGGTTGAAGTAATGAAATGGGCCATACAGCAGCTACTCGAGTGAGCCTGCCTTGATCCTCAACTCCCTCGGGAGTTCCTTCAAGTCCAAGAATACGAGTGCACGCACTCACAAAGTGCCTTGCATAGTCATAGGTATGGAAACTGAAAAGTAATCAATATGAGATTTAACACACTTCTGTTAAGTCTGCTGTGTCACATCTAACATCAAAATTGACCACTCGAACACAAAATAATGACACATCAGCTCAATGATACAGCATTTACCCTTGGATCCAAATCATACATCGTCAATGTTAAATTTGTACACCACCTAAGACAACCGAAATCTTACCAACAATCAGATCCTAAACCAATATGATCTGATATACCTTACCCTTGGAGAGAAGTCAGAGGCGTTTGATAATGAAAGCTATAGAGAAACAGAACTGTAGATAGGTAGCTATATCAAGAAACCCATGGTTAACTATCTCACCCCTATATATGTACCGTGGAGATAAATTCCCGATATTTGGATCAGACAAATCACCTAAAGTTTATTGCAACAATAACACATAGATTTGAACCTGTCACATTGAGCCATTACCACGGTAGAGCCCTGGCAATAAATAGAAGAAAATAAAGATTTTACCCAACTAAATCGGCAGCAAGAACTGAGCGAAGCAGCTCTGATCGTGATGGAAGTGTCCTGTGTATCTCAGACGAAGGGAATGGTGTATGGAGAAACCATCCAACTTTCATCTTGCTGTTGTGTTCCTTAAGGCATTTAGGAAGGAACATAAGATGATAATCATGGCACCAGACGACATCTCCCTCTTCATAGTGCTCATTAACAACATCAGCGAACATTTGATTTGCTTTCTTGTACGCAGCAAATTGGGACTGGAAGCTTCTGGTTGTGGCAAGCCGATCTTCTTGTGGAAGTCCAAGGTAGTGAAATAGAGGCCATAGAATGTTGTTGCAATAACCATTATAGTATTGATGAACAATCTCTTCATCAAGGAACACAGGGATACACCTCTGCAAGTTGAGAAACATAGACAGAATGACAGAGTGTATAAGCAGGAGGAAAAACAATTAAGACTACAAATATATACACAAGATCATTCTCATTGGCAGCAACATCAATAAGAGATACTCTGTACCTTCTCAGCCAAAGCTTTGCTAAGTGCCTTCTGCCCAACCTCATCAGGCACATTAACTCCAGCCCATCCAATCCATCTGGCCTCAAACTCCTTTACACCTTCAAAAGGCCATAGTTTTATTGTCAGCCAACTAATATATCGGTCAAAAAGACTACATCAAATGGACTACTAAGGCCTTGTTGTTTCATGTTTGTACAAACCAGTGATATGAGAAGTCAAAACTGGAAGGGATAAGTGAGTTCCAACAGGATGATGAGAAAATAATGATTTACCTAAGAGGGCACTAACTAGACCACCAGCACTGATCTCGAGAGACCATGAATCTTCACCTCTTCTCACCGCAGAAACCGGGAGCCTGTTAGCCACTACAAGCAGCCGTTGCCTGTTATAAGGCCTTACTTCTTGCCTCTCACACACATCATCGTGCGCCCCTGCAGCAGCAGCCCCTTCCAAGTACTGCTCAACATATTGCCTGGAACTGTCCCCTTCTAAACGCAGGTCGTTCTCAGAGTTCTCAGAATTGCCAACAACTTCATTAGGATTACGAGCCTGGTTGCTCTTCCTCTTCTCTCTAAGCTCTCTCACTCTCAAGAGCCGTTCTGTGCGAGAGAGAGGGATATGAGACGAACTGCAGTTGTACTTATTCCCAGGCATACGCTCACACCAAAACAGAACCAAAAGCCAAGTTTCAAGTTATGCGGCCCTCCAGAGAACCTGCATTTTGTTGTTCAAGCAGGTCAGCCCACATAAAGAAACCAAGTGTCAAGTAAGGATATATTCAACATTAAGAAGAAAAGAAATTCAAATGTCGCTGTCTATCACCATACACTGATTTCACTTCTGCCGAATGTAAAAGAACCCATCAGGCAAAGGAATAAGCATCTAAAGTTATTGAAAAAGAAAGAAACAAACAAAACAAAACAAAAAACACAAGATAGTGTCAAACACTGAAGGCGATAACAAAGAGAATATGATCCACAAGATCCTGAGGTCGTAACAGGCCAAGAATTTCGAAAGAGAACAAAAAAAAAAAAAAAAAAAAATTTGACACAGAACTAAGCACTTTCGATGCTGATAAGGAAAAAAAAATGGAAAAAAATCCAGAATACTAACCAGGAAGGGCACCTGAATCACGCCTTCACGGCCACTCAAAAGAAGAAAAAAGGGTGTAGGGGATTTAATAATCAGTGGGTTTCAAGTCGTTATCATGGAGAGAGAGAGGGCAAGTAAATAGAGACAAAAGAGAGATGGAAACAGATAGTGAGAAGGCGAAAGGGAACGGTGGGAGAGACATTATATCATAGAGAGAGAGGAGGAGGAGATATAGGGAGGGAGCAACAAAATCCTCGTGTAAGCTTTACAGACTACACAGAGCCTTCACAGCCATGCAAGTGATCCACCAAAAGATTCTGTCTGAAAACAGAGAACAGACTTTCTTTTTTCTTTTTTTTTATACGATATCCTATATAATTCCCCCAGAACTAATCAGTTTATTTAACACCGCCGGTATGTAATTAATTGGGGAGGCGGAGGAAGATCACACTTCGCAATCACGGCGGCGATATTATAACGAAAATGTTTTAAATAAAAAAAAAAAAAATTAGGCTTTGTTTTTTTTTTTTTTTTTTTTTTAAGAGTGTGATCTGATTATTATTACTACTAGTATAAGACGAGATGACGTAATAATCATTGAAGGATTCCTCTTCTTCTCCTACTTATAGCCAACTTGCTCTGTGGGTCCCCCGCCTATCCGGAACCTGGAGCCGCTCCTTAACCTGACCAAACTTTTTCAACCTTTCTCTTTTTAAAAATATAAATAAATTTATTCTTTTGTAACCAAAGGAGACCCAAATATTAACCCAAGACGTCATTATTTTTTTATGAGCATTGACATTAAAAAGTTGACCCCTACGACTCTCAGTCTAGACCTGAGCATTCTGGTATTTGGTTCGGTTCTGGATAGGAACCGATCTCTGGATCTTTCGGATAAAAGGACTTTAGATCCATATAGAAACCGATAGGGTTTCTGTTCGGTTCCAGGTCTTTCGGATCTTAATTTTGAGAACCGATAAATATCCAAATTTTTTTAGATTTAGTTCGGTAAAATACTCAAAATATACCCAAAAACCCCAAAAATATACCCAAAAACTCAAAAAACTAAAAAAAAATATATCCGTAAAACCAAAAATATACTCGAAATACCCGAAAAAATTAACTAATATTTATGGGTAATAATTATACTTCGAATATTTCGGGTACGATCGGTTTTAGTTCAGTTCTTCAGGTATAAGAGTTTAGGATCCATCATGTATTTTTATAGATTTCAGTTTGAGTTCGGTTCCTCCTAATCGATTCGGTTCCGGTTATTTGGTTCCATGTATTTTGCCGAGGCCAAACTCTCACTCGGTCGTTGGATTTGATTTTGGGGAATACAACGAAGAAATATCTCCCTTCTTTTTCTTTCATTGGAAATGGATTCCTTTTTCATTAGACTAACAAAGAAAGAAAGAAAAAAAAAAAAGGATATTTTTTACCCCTATTAAAAATATATATATAAATCTAGACAGAGTGTGGAAAACAAGAGTTTGCAGCCACAGTATCAAAGATAAACTAAATCCCAAATATTCATATCCATTCTTGTTTTGAACAACTAACAGTTAGGACTCGAATCAAATTATGCAAAAGGAGGACACAGTTCTAATGTTTTCCCAAGTAAGGAACAAAGGTTAGAAGAGAGAGAGGACTCTCAAGCAAACTACTCTTTGCTTAGTAACGCAGAAGAAAAGGGAATCAGATGCTTTAAGACAGAAAATATTTCTTTTGTGACTTTTTTAAAGGGTAAACTCGACAACTGACTTTCTACAACACTCTCTTCTTGCAGAGATAAACAAACTTTTGAATGATATGTGCATTAGAAAATAATGTACACTAAGAAATGGTTTCAGAATCGACCACTTCACTACCGTCTGTTGTCTGGATGAAAATTTTCTTGTTTATAAAAAAAGGAAAGCATTATTGTTCACTGTTCATATATTGACTTTGGGAAGAAGGAAAAAAAGTCGCATGATTTCCCAAGACAACAAACTAACAAGCATGAGGACACCATGTTCCTTTTATAGGGTAGAAGAAGACTTAGTGTTTACATTGTGTGCGTGGACAACAACATACGATGCGTCCAATAATATGTGTCGGTAACAAAAGGCAGGGAAAAGGAAAGTATAACAAACTGGTGGTCCACCTAATAAGACAGCAAATCTAAGCATCATATATGTTTTATGAGAAAAGTTATACGATTTGCTCTCACTTTTGCTTTGGCTATTTGATATACAGTATATATATATATATATCTGTGTATTTGAAAAAGAATAATATAAATTTAGTTGAAAGTCTGACTATAAGTTTATTATAACCCCACAAAACATGTGAATGAAAAAAACAATAGAAAACTGCATGACTAGGCAACAAGAATCTCTCACACCTTGCACTTGTTCTAAGTAACGTCTAAGACTAGCCTGTAACCAAGTGGAACCATTTTCAAATTAGCTTAAGATTGAGATTTGCTTTTTCCCGTGAAGACTGCAGTCATAAAAGCAATTCAAGTAGGCACGGAATCCACAATCACGAGGAGCCCACCAAGATCTTCTAAAATATGAGAAGAAAGATAATATATCCCTTATGTCGACCATTTATCACTAAAAACATAAATTTCCCTCTAAATGATCTATGAGTTTTTTAAGTAATGGGTTCTTTCTTCTTTAAATATAAGATGTTTACCCAATCATTAGAATGTTTAACTCAACCAACACAAATCATCATCATCATCATCATTATTGGATCTTGAAAAGCATCAACAAAAGATTTGTAAACACCTTAATCAGGAAACAAGACACCGGTAAATCTAATCTTATTTTATAAGTCAATCTGTTTTTGGCACAAAAGCTTTCTTAGTTATATTATATGAGTAATCTCTCTATGTTTCCAAATACTAATATTCCAAAGAGTAAAACGCTGATTTCGCTTCAGCTTATTTTCAAACAGAGCAATATAATCTCAAAATCGATCTCGGCGAGAGAAAAACAAACTATTTGGATATATATATATATATATATATATATATATATATATCTATTGGAATCGGGAAGATATCAATCCAGTGAATAATGAAAAACCCAGTGATGGCGATTGATAAGGAAGACGAAACGACTCTCAGGGAAAATAACTTTAAACAAACCAAAAATCAACGAATCTATAGCTTGCAATTAGATGAGATTGACGGAAACTAACCTAGATCGACGAACGAAGCAGTCGCCGGAAAAATAGAGAGCAGCCTTGTGTGATTAAACAGTCTGTTACCAAAAGCCGTCGAGAGCGATCGGAGTCACCAACAATCAGGGATCGATGGAGAGAGCTCTAAGGTTTTAGGGATTTTTGAGGAGAGTGTGTGTGTGTTGTAGCGAGAGAGAAATAGAGAGCAGCAGCAGCCTTCTGTGGTTTATGGCCCAATCATTTGGAGGGAATTTGTTCCCCCTTTTTTCACCTTTTATATTCCGTTCTTTTTTTTTTTTCCTCAACCTACAACCAAAAAGTAATCGATATCACTCTTACCTATTATTACTAGGTTTTGCACTATTCCTTTGATATTATTTTAATAAAAAATATATAGGATCTTACCTATTATTACTAGGTTTTGCACTATTCCTTTGATATTATTTTAATAAAAAATATAGGATCACTTATATTTATTGATATATTATTTTTTGTATGTTAATGGTTGTAATAATATATATAAAAAATATCGCAGTTTTAATCTTAGAAATCTATCTTATAAAGAGAGAATGGGTATTCTCCAGCTTTGACAATTGTCCCCCTTCATTGGTTAAATTTTTTTATTTTTTATTTATCAATAAATTCAAAATTAAAAACCTCATAATTACTTTATAAACCTTCCAACTTCTATTTAATTCAAAAATATATAAAAACTTTTTCAACTTACTAACAACATTTTTTGTTAAAGAATTTATTTACAATAATTACGTTTTTACACAATCCTTTTCAAATTCATTGTGTTTTAAAGTAAAAATATATAACTAAAACAAATCTAAATTCATGTTATTCATATATCTAAAATGTATCTACGAAAAACGAGAAGACAAAATTAACTAAAAAACACATTTAATATATATATAGAAAAAATATAAATACCCACTCAATGGTTGTTATTCTATCCATATAACAAATTTTATCTAAATTCAAAGTTATGTTAAATTGTCCTTTTAAATAAGTGCAGATTCTTTTAATTATGTTATTTATAGATTTTATCTTATGGCTGCAAAAGACGGAAATTTGGCTACTTTTTGGCATGCAAACAGTCTAACATATGAAATATTTAGTTAGGATAAAAAAACACGACTAAGAGGAAAGAGCAGCGATAAGACATTTAACATTCATTCATCAGTATGTGAGCTATATTATCTACGAATGATGATAAATCACAAAACATTATATGAGCTATGAAGTTATTCGAATCGTTAGAAGCGTTACACATAAAATTTTCAAAGAAAATTGTTATGCCATAAGACTATTTGATGATGATAAAGAATGATATGAATCAATGGCCGCATCAGAACATGGTGGTAACACATAGTGAATGGTTTCGATGTTTGGGGGAGACAGATGCAAACACTAGAAAAGAAGGCAAATAGATTATAAGAAGATGAAAGTCAAACTGTTTTATTTGTAAACACACATGGGCTCATCACAATATTATAAACTCATTGTTTTATTTTATATATTTATTTTAGTTTAATAAAAAAGAAAATTGGAGAACTGTTTTATTTGTAAACACACATGGGCTCATCACAATATTATAAACTCATTGTTTTATTTTATATATTTATTTTAGTTTAATAAAAAATAAAATTGGAGAACACAAATTAATTATACAATATAAAACAAATTCATCAAATGGCATCTATCTCGAATTAGGTTGTATTCGTTAAACTAATTTTTTTTAAATCATATTTTACTAAACACAAATTATAAAATATATATAACATATAAACAAGGCTCTTCCAGCGATGATTCGTTTTGGAATAGTAATGATCGTGAATTCAATCTCCTGAATTACAAGGGCCAAGATTAAAGGTTTTGGACGAGGAAATGAGCAAGAGAGGCGCTAAGGAGCCGAAGAATAGGATTCTTAATTGAACGGGGACATGCCAGCTTGCTTCAATGGGGCATGCGTCCTCGGGAAAGGGGCATTACCAAGTGGGTCCGGTGAAGATGAGTTTAATTAGGTTCGATTGCTAATCAGGGTCAGTCCCAGCAACATCAAGCGCAAGGGCAACATGTATTTATCAATGGTGGAATGGCTGCATCGCCGTTCATGCTAGGGAACCAATACCATCCGGTTTATGTAGCCGGAATGTTGGGGAATCCAACTTTAGCAGCAACAGCCTGAGGAGGTTACACGTATCCGATGTTGGCGAGTGCTCTAACCCATGGTGGGTTGAACCACAATTTGTTGCAGTCGAGCCAGATGGGTGGTGTTCGTGAGCCAAGCGTTGGTGATGGTCTATCATTTCTGGGAATGGTAAAGATTCAAATGCTGGCGGCTCGTTTCATAGCTACTCAAACTATTCATAGCACGTTCTCGCTGTAACATCTTGTGTTTTATTGCAACGCATATGCTCATATCGTGGTTTAAATGTCTTTGGATAATCATATGTTGCATGATTTATAGTAAGAGCGTATGTATATGTCTTAATGGATATATATAATGGGTTATGACTTCGTAGTAGTAATCAAAATATCAGCTGGCATGATGTCTCTCTAGATCTGCATTTGTTACGAATTTTTTTTTTTTTAAAAGCACCAAAACAATTTTACATAAAAACACCCGCGCGTTAGCGCGGGGACTCATCTAGTTATATATAATTTGTGAGGTTTCAACGGTCTTGTTTTGAGGCCTTTCGCGATCTATAACCCAAACATCAGAGCTTCGTACTCCGCTGCATTATTCACCACCGGGAAGTCGCACCGTACGGAGATATGAGAGGTGACCCCTTGCGGGTTGGTTATGACTAATCCCAGTCCTACCCCTAGATGATTCCTCGCACCATCGACATACAACCGCCCATGCCTCTTTTTCCGTCTATATGGTTCATCACCTCTGGCGGTTCTACCCCTAAGGAGAAATCCGACAGCGCACGTGATTTGATTGTGGTGCGTGGCTTGTATTCAATATCGGATTCTCCGAGTTCGATGGCCCATTTAGTGAGTCTTCCAGACATATATGGCTTTTGGAGAAAACTCTTCATCGGGTATGACGTCACCACTTTGATTGGGTGAGCTTGGAAATACGAGCGTAGCTTTCGGGCGTTCACTATCAAAGCTAGCGCCAGTTTCTCTATTTGAGGATATCTTGTTTCCGCATCCAACAGAGTTCGACTGATGTAGTAAATGCGTGCATGACTCCCTTCTTCTTTTCTTACCAAGACCGAGCTTACGGCGTGAGGAGACACCGCCAGGTATATGAATAATGATTCTGAATCTACGGGTTTCGCCAACAGTACTGGAGGATTTGTCAGGCAGTTTTTGAGTTGCTCTAACGCTTCATCGCACTCCGCAATCCATTCGTAGTTTCGAGTCGTCTTCAGCTTCATGAAGAAGAGATGTACTTTGTCCGCCATCCGAGATATAAACCTCGCGAGTGCGACTACTCTGCCGACTAGCTTCTGGACTTCTTTGACATTTTGCGGTGCCTGCAAGCTCTGGATAGCCTTTATCTACTCAAGGTTCACTTCTATCCCCCTTTTGGTTACGATGTACCTAAGAACCTCACGGATGCGACGCCAGTTGAACATTTTGTCAGGTTCAACTTCATTTTATATTTCCTCAAAGTTTCGAAACATCTCTCCAGATGCGCTACGTGGTCATATCCCTTTGATGATTTCACCAACATATCGTCCACATAGACCTTCATGGTGTCTCCGATTTGCTCTTCGAACATTGGATTGACACATCTTTGATAGGTTGCCCCCGCGTTCTTGATTCCAAACGACATCATGGTGTAGCAGTAGAGTCCTAGCGGTGTGATGAACGTTGTCTTTTCTTGGTCATCGGGGTTCAGGTGAATCTGATTAATTATACCTCAAAAACGCGTCCATGAAACTAAGCAACCCATGTCATGCAGTCGTATCCATCAATTTATCGATGTGTGGTAGCGGGAAAGGGTCTTTCGGGCATGCCTTGTTCAAATATAAGAAGTTGATACAGATGCGCCACTTTCAGTTCTTCTTTTGGACCACCACAACATTAGCGAGCCACTCCGGGTATCTTACTTCCCTGACGATCCCAGCATCTACCAGTTTTTTACTTGTTCTTTTATGATGGCGTCTCTTTCTGGTGCAAGGTTTCTCCTATTCTTTTGCAGTGGTAGAAACTTGGAATCCACCGTTAGATGGTGGCAAATGACTTAAGGGTCCACTCATGGCATGTCTTCGTGCGACCAAGCAAAGCAGTCGGCGTATTCTAATAAGAACTATACCACCACCCTTCGCATCTCCGCACCCAGTCCTACTCCCACCTTGAGCTTCTTGTCTAGTTCGCTTGGCCAAACAACCACATCCATCGTTTCTTCTTTTGCCGAGAGTAGAGTTTTGTCTTCTTACATATCAGGGTTTGTGGGATTTAGAGAGTTTTGCCCCCTCCTTCTAGCACCAAATTGTTTTGGGGTTTTTTCGTCCTCTAGGGGAAAATATCCTGTAACTCGAAGAAAACAAGATCAGAGGTCGGAAAACACGATGGGGGTATGTTTTCCGATGATTCTCCGATGCTTAAGTCAGTAACAAGGAAGGAAAACCACATAGAATTGCGTCGAAAACGGGAAAGAATCAGAAAATGTGGAAGAGAGAAAGTTATGGTGATTTAGGGCCATGATAAAGGATGGATTCACGACATATATGGACATATTTTAAGTGAATAGTGACCAAAAATTTAGTTTGATGATCACAAGACGCCATCTGCATCAAAATGAAAAAAAAACTCAATGATTTAATCCCAAATATTCCAGATAGCTAATACAAAGATTCAATCCTAAAAATATTCAGTGATTTAATCAATAACAATACAATAATACAGTGCATATTCAATTCAATAATTCAATCCCAACGCTTCTAGATCTAGACAGTAGACACCTAATACAGAGACGAAGAGCAAGCAAACAGAGTCAAAAGACAAAGAAACAAAGCTTGTAAACGGATTATCAATGAACGGCAGAGGTATAGCAATTTAGCAAACAAAGAAAAAACCTAAAGTTTCTAATCGGTTTACAAAATGAGAGATTTAGAGAAAGAGACCCAACACCTAAAGCTTACTAGACCCAATACATTGAGGAAGAGATGACATAAATTTTGAAATGAAAAACATGAACACATAAATAAGATATGATAATGCTTCAATTACAGAAATAAGAAAGAGATGAGAACTGGAAGAGTAAGGTCAACACATACCTCTGATTGGTTTCTCGAAGAGGATGACGATGGCGATGACGAAATGGAGTTAGCGATCTTAGGTAGTGATTCTAGTTTTGTAGTTGGGGATTTTGGTTTTCATTTGATAAAGGAGAAGAATAGTTTTATCGTCTGGGAGTGGAATCGACAAAGGTAAGATACAAACCCTAAGTGTATAAGTGATTTTGGTTTCGGTTATTCGGGTAATACCCGGAACCGAACTGATACCCATAGGTCTTATATGCATGATCCATTGGTAAATTAGCCATATCCAAACCCGATCCAAACCGAGTATTTCAAATTGATTCTGGGTCAGGTTTTCGGGTCCGGTTTTTATGCCCAGATCTAGTTTCACTCCTAAATTATATACCTATACATATATATTATTTTTTAGTTTTTGATAACTCGGGTGATCCGGTTCAACAGACATTATGAACTCTGAACCAAATCGCGGGAACTTTTCTCCCTAACTGTTACTCGGGTCAACGGACCATGAGATCTGACTAATCTCGGGACCATAGGAGAGTCATATCAATACCCCTGATGCCACACAGTTATGATTTAGTTTTGAGAAAAGTTCGAACTCGGAGAAAGCGCTCTCAACCCACTCCCATATTCTTAAAATTGTTTTGGATCTAAAAAGTATTATAAATTTCTGACAAACTATAATTTCAAATTGGGGAAAACTTTCAACATCCCTACGAAGCTATTTATAAAAAGCTTTAGTAAAATGAGTAATTAAATTATGCTGAAGCTAAATAAGTGATGCTCTACTAGAATATGTTGATTGGCCGCATGAGAGACCACGACGAGGACCTTTACGTCAGCGTATAACTTTTTCTTCATGGGTATCATCTGACTCATCCCATAATCACTAATCGATGATTATTTTATATAGCTGTGTTGCTGTTACTAACGTTATCGTTACAAAAGGTTTGTATATTTGTTTTATATTATTTAAAATCTGATTGCGTGACTTGCGTCAACGTATGTGAGTGAGTCTACAGTGCAGACGAAGTTCCATTTCAGAGGACTGAGATTTAGATCGTCAATTAACACTACAAAAAAAAAAGAATGTAATGCGATACTACAAAAAAGACACTTTTATAAAATAGTCTGCAATAATACATCGAATCTTTTACAAAGCCTGCAACTTGTAAAGTATTTAGAATTTTTTTTCCCCATAGATTCTAATTTGAGAAATGTAATAAATTAAAAGATGCTTCTCGTGGTCGCATATGGATCACTTTTTCCTAAACCCTCTATTTGCTTTTCTTATTAACATTTTTATGGCTTTTTTGTTGTTGGATCAGTTCGTTTGTCAATCGCAGGTGGCTGCAGTTGCGGCTAAATACTATAGCCAGATGTTGCGGTCAAACGCTACAACCAGACACAGTTGTTGTTATTTATTTGATAACTGCGGATGATCGCAACGCAACACTAAATATTTTCAGCGTTCAAAAATTTCGAATGCAGATCACAACGTCTAGCTGCAGCAGCCTCATGTAGCAGGCAAACGAATAGACCCGTTATCATCGATATTTTTAATGATTTAATTCTACTGTTTTCTTAAGTTGAGAATTCAGAAATGACCACTTTTACAAACAGTAATTAATACTTTTTTGAGTTTCAATTTTGGATGGCCAAAATTGATATTTTAATTACGTAAGCAGAAGGTGTGATCTAGAAAAGTACGACCGGAGTTAAAAAAAAACTAATGATTTGGTTTCGATAGATTAACTTTTGGTTCATATTTGGCATTTGACAACACTTATTGACAACACTTTATGTGTGTTCGAAATTATTATTTGATAGATAATTCTTCGATATGCAATTATGGGTTATGTCAATTGAGTTTGGTTTGAATTTAGATCACTTAAGACAATTTTAAAAATTGTCAACTTCTTGAGCCTATATAAAATTTGAGTTTTGTATTTGGATTAGTTTTTATATGAGAGAAAAATATGTGATTTTTTAATTTTCTTAATTTTTGTTCAACAAGAGAAAAATGTGATTCCCATTACAAATTGCTTTGATTATACAAATCCATATTCAAACACAATGACCAATCGCTGTGGAGATTGCACCACACGCGCTAAAAAGATAAAGATTAGAGAATGGTCACTATTTGTAGTTTGATCTTTCCATGCACGTAGTGTTATAGCTTTAATTTATTACTCAACTTCTTACAACTTTTGTTTTGCCTCCTTTACTAACAAAAACAAAAACGAAAAGATGATATTGCTTGCCAGCTTCTGGAGATTTTTTTTTATCGGACAGATCATTCGTAAACACTACGAATTAAACCAATATAATTTGATTTTAGACTCTTGTATAGGGTTACCTAATTAATTAGTTAGTCCAAAACGCTTCAGCACAACATAAAAAAAAACAAAGATAGTTTCGTCACAAATTCGATAAAACAGAACATAAAAAAACAATTCGATAAAACATAAAAAAACAAACATAAAACAGAAAGTAAACACACTTACCGTGTGGTTTGGCGAATATTTTCCATTTTTATCACAAATTCGATAAAGCCAATTGTCCTTGGCTTGTATCATATTTGGTGTGTCGAATCTTATCACATTTACATTTATAAAAATATATATATTTTTAAGAAAACATAGAAATTTAAATTTGCACAAATCCACCAATAAGGAGAATTCAATATTTAGTTTATTTGTAAGAAAACATAGAAATTACTGTCGAGTGTTTAGTTATTTTCCCGCTAACGACTCGAGCAAAGTTATATAATTTGCTAATTAAAAATAGTATACATGTAAAGCCATATAATTTAATTACATTTTTTTTGTTTCTTAGGGAATATCATGTTTGTTCGTGTACAATCCACCATAGTTTGTCTGTATTATGTTCGGTGGTTTTCTTATCTTAGAACATTATTTATTTATTTTTCCCATTCAAATCATATATGTAAAAAAACACAATATATTGATATATCTTAGGTTGTTCAATTAGAGATCTCGTACAGTAGCTTACTAAATTTAGCCAAATCAGAGACGATCACGTGAATTCGGATATTAATCTGCGAGGTCAGATTCATAGGTTCGGTTGGCCACTATAAAAACACGTGGAGAATAACCGGTCCGGTACGATCTCAAAACTAACCCCACTTCTAGATCAGATTCTAGACCGGACAATCTTTAAAGGACTGCCACTCGATTCGGAGGATCTGATCCTACTAAGGGCTGTTTCCCGAGAGGCGAGACGTTGGGACCGGCTTAAAAATATCAGAATAATACCGGTTAGGACTGAAAAAGTTTATCTGCCAACTCGATATATTGTCCAAGTAAATTCATATAATTACATTTAACCAATATCCAAACTTCTCAAATTTTAATTTGAATTTCACCAATAACCAATAACCAATAACCTCCTTTAATCATATTTTAATTTAAATTTCAAATTGGGCAATTCTACAAAATAGCACCAAAAAACTTAAAGTTCAATAATTTAGCATCCAAATGTGAAAATCCCAAAACTAGCATTCATTAAAAGGAAAAAGACTAAACTATCCTCTATTATACTCTAAAATCAATTATTGATAACCCAAACAAAACAAAAAAAATCGAAGATGCTGATTCTCCTTGTTCACATTGACCGGTTAAGAGAGAAATCCTTAACCGAGTTTTTGGATCGGTGGTTATCTCTATTGAGCGAAGGGAGCTTCACATCGGCGAGCTTGTGACGAGATCCATGGCGGCAATTTCTACTTTCTTCTTTCTCTTCCTCATTCCCCTTGTCCCACTCTCGCTTCTCGTTATCTTGGCCTTAATCGTACTTACGCCCTCGTCCCATCCGAATCCCCATCAAGTCACGTCACGTCTTCATCACCGGCGGATCTAGCGGCATAGGTCTTGCTCTCGCCCAACGCGCCGCTTCCGAAGGTCCTCGCGTCTCCATCCTCGCCCGATCCGCCGGAAAGCTCGAGGAGGCCAAACAATCTATCAAGCTCGCCACTGGTGTCGATGTCACCACGTTTTCCGCCGACGTTCGCGATTACGACGCCGTGTCGAAGGCGATTGACGAATCGGGGCCGATCGATGTGTTGATTGTGAATCAAGGCGTGTTTGTGGCGAAGGAGCTGGATAAGCATAGTCCGGAGGATGTCAAGTTCACGATTGACGTCAATCTCGTGGGAAGCTTCAAAGTGATTAAGGCTGCTTTGCCCGCCATGAAAGCAAGGAAAGGCCCTACTCGTACAGAAAGTTATTTTCCTTAATCTCACGCATTTCGGAAATAACATTTATGACCGAGCTAGATACTAAACATAGAAAAAGATCTTTAGAGAAGTTATTTTGTTTTTGGCTTCTTTATCTTCCTGCAAAGATGGAAGTACAAACGAAAGTTTTAAGCAATTTCAAATAACTTAATACTACAAATCACAAGCAAAAATTGCAGAGCAAGGATGTGCACATGGAAAGGTTCCATAAATGTATTCTTTAAAGACTTCAATCCTTCAACACCTAAAAAGACTATTACATGTGTTGTTGTTTTGCCTACACAAAGAAAGAAAGATACAAATGTTTTCACTTAGGAAAGCCTTAATAAATAAACAAGAAACAGATAAAAGTATAATTTCACTTAAGTTAGAGACAAACTATAAAAGACGATATTACCTGTTGATTTTCATGTGTAAATGAATTATCCGAACATGTGTTGTTGTTTGCCTACACAAAGAAAGAAAGATACAAATGTTGAAATGATAATTTCTGGAAATGCAACATATTTAGGAACCATTTGGAAACATATATAACATATTTAGGAAAGCCTTCCTAAATCAACAAGAAACATAAAAAGTATGATTTCACTTAAGTCATGCAGAGACAAACTATAAAAGACTATATTACATTTTTATTTTCATGTGTAAATGAAGCATTCGAACATGTGTTGTTGTTTTGCCTACACAAAGAAAGAAATATACAAATGTTGAAATGATCCTTTCTGGAAATACAACGTATTTAGGAACCATTTAGGAACATATATAACGTATTTAGGAAAGCCTTCCTAAATCAAAATTTTACGTATTTATGAGCCATTTAAGAACATATATAACGTATTTAGGAAAGCCTTCATAAATGAACAAGAAACAGAAAAACTATAAAAGACTATATTTCATGTTGATTTTCATGCATAAATGAAGCATCAGAACATGTGTTGTTGTTTGCCTACACAAAGAAAGAAAGATACAAATGATGAAAAATGATCCTTTCAGGAAATGAAACGTATTTAGGAACCATTTAAGAGCATACATAACGTATTTAGGAAAGCCTTCCTAAATGAACTAGAAACAGAAAAACTATAAAAGACTATATTAACTGTTGATTTTCATGCGTATGAAGCATCATAACATGTGTTGTTGTTTGCCTACACAAAGAAAGAAAGATACGAATGATGAAAAATGATCCTTTCTGAAAATGAAACGTATTTAGGAACCATTTAGGAACATATATAATGTATTTAGGAAAGCCTTCCTAAATCAACATTCTACGTATTTAGGAACCATTTAGGAACATATATAACATATTTAGGAAAGCCTTCCTAAATGAACAAGAAACATAAAACTAAAAAAGACTATATTAAATGTTGATTTTCATGCGTAAATGAAGCATCATAACATGTGTTGTTGTTTGCCTACACAAAGAAAGAAAGATACAAATGATGAAAAATGATCCTTTTTGGAAATGAAACGTATTTAGGAACCATTTAGGAACATATATAATGTATTTAGGAAGGCCTTCCTAAACGTATTTAGAAAGAAAGATACAAATAATGAAAAATGATCATTTTCTTGAAATGAAACGTATATATGAACCATTTCGGAAACTATATAACTAATTTAGGAAAGCTTTCGTAAATGAACAAGAAACATGAAAAACTATAAAAGACTATATTAACTGTTGATTTTCATGCGTAAATGAAACATCAGAACATATGTTGATGTTTGGCTACGCAAAGAAAGAAAGATACAAATGACGAAAAGATCATTTCCTTGAAATGAAACGTATATAGGAACCATTTAGGAACATATATAACTAATTTAAGAAAGCATTCGTAAATGAACAAGAAACAAGAAAAAATATAGAAGACTATATTAACCGTTGATTTTCATGCGTAATTGAAGCATCAGAACATGTGCTTTTGTTTGCCTATACAAAGAAAGAAAGATACAAATGATGAAAAATGATCATTTCCTTGAAATGAAACGTATTTAGGAACCATTTAGGAACTTATATAACTAATTTAGGAAAGTCTTCGTAAATGAACAAGAAACAAGAAATACTCTAAAAGACTATATTAATTGTTGATTATCATGCATAAATGAAGCATCATAACATGTGTTATTGTTTGGCTACGTAAAGAAAGAAAGATACAAATGGTTCTTAAAAATGAAACGTATTTAGGAACCATTTAGGAACTTATATAACTAATTTAGGAAAACCTTCGTAAATGAACAAGAAACATGAAAAACTATAAAAGACTATATTAACTGTTGATTTTCATGCGTAAATGAAACATCAAAACATGTGTTGATGTTTGCCTACGCAAAGAAAGAAATATACAAATGATTAAAAATGATCCTTTCCTTGAAATGAAACGTATTTAGGAACCATTTAGGAACTTATATAACTAATTTAGGAAAGCATTCGTAAATGAACTAGAAACAAGAAAAACTCTAAAAGACTATATTAACTGTTGATTTTCATGCGTAAATGAAACATCAGAACATGTGCTTTTGTTTGCCTACACAAAGTAAGGAAAGATAAAAAAGATGAGAAATGATCATTTCCTTGAAATGAAGCGTATATATGAACCATTTAGGAACATATATAACTAATTTAAGAAATCTATGCAACACACAATTTCGTGCCCAAATCTTAAAATCGTATCCAAGGCAACCATCATCAGTCGAAAGCATAAAGTATAACCAAAATTTATATAGCAAAATAACAAAGAAGCAAATTTTTGATAATCTACTCAACGTTGGAAAAACTTTTAAGGGTCCAAAAGCATCGAACTCATTTCCCAAAAGCGTAAAACCTTTACTAAAGTCCATCACCAGCAGTGGCATAAACTTTGTGCTTTAGTGTTCAATTCTCAATTCTCTCTTAATCGCAAATTACCATCAAGGTAGCATTCTGATTTCCGATATGGGTTTTCTTCGATTAGCATTTTTCGATTGGGGTTTGTATTATTTCTACGTCTGCGTTGTTAAGCTTCGATCTTTGATTTACTTCCGAACCAGATCTGGGATCAATTTCTTTGATCGGATCTGATTCGTGTTTGTGGGATCGGGCTTTAGTATATCGAATTGATTTCTTTGCTGTTTATTTTTCCAATTGATCATATATTTTTTTCTTCTGAAATTCAGATCCAGATCTTCGTTAAGACTCTCACCGAAAAGACAATCACCCTCGAGGTGGAAAGTTCTGACACAATCGACAACGTTAAAGCAAAGATCATGGATAAGGAGGGAATCCCACCGGATCAGCATAGGCTTATCTTCGCCGGAAAGCAGCTGGAAGACGGGCAACGAACTCAGTAACGCCGTCACCGTTAGAATCAGCCTCCGTCATCATTTTTGTCAACTCACGGTAAGTCAACGGATGTCCCATCTTAGCCATTGACCCAGCAAGTTCCGCCGCCGTGATCTGACCGTTACCGTCATGATGGAACGGAAAACCTCCATGAGCTGCTCCTGGTTAATGAGAACCTCCTCGTTGAGATCCGGCAGAATCGCGACTACGAGCTTGTCAAATTCGACGGATCTGTTACCGTTACGGTCGATTTGATTGAGGAGGAGAGAGATCTGATCGCCGTGAGGTTTGATCCCGAGGGAATGGAGGAGAGCGGCAAGCTCGAGCTATGTGAGGCTTCCGTCTCCGTCGAAGCGAGCGAAGACGTTGTCTTTGGTTTCGCAGACGAGGAAAAAGGAATAGAGAATTTTGGAAAAAATTTCAATTTTATATATTTATTTTTAATTGGATGTGGGATGAATACTTCTTTAATTGGATTTGAGAATCTTATCATGGGTAAGATAGTCTTTTATCTCTTTAATGAATGCTAAAAATTGGGCTTTTTTATTAGGGTGCTAGTTTAGTCAGAAAGTTTAGAAAAAATGTTATTTTGATCAATTTCTCTTTCAAATTTCCAAATATAAAATGTTCATATACAAGAAACATAAAATCCTACAAAAATATTAAAACTAACTGCAAATTTTAAATTTAAATACTAAGAATCACAAACTCAATTAAAAAGTACCAAAAAGGAAGCCTATAAATCACTATGATCGAATGACTGTTAGAAAATAACTATATCACATGCTATGAACCGAACTGATGTACAAACCTCAGTTAAGAACCTTATAATAATTTAAAATATATATACTTTTATAATTATAGGGGGGGAATACAAGTAGGATAATACAACCAAGTGTCAATAGCTCGACTGAAAAAGTACTTTAGACAAAGTTTAGAGATCACAGAATCGAGTGGCTCGACTGGAAAAATTCCTTAGGCAAAGCCTAAAAATCACATAATCTAATGACGCTTGGGACAGAACTAATATTACATGTTGTGGTTCCGGATCTGGACGGATTACGAGTTTCGGTCCATAACTTTTGGTAATCGAAACAAAAAAAGGTTTTACAACGATATTTAGTTATGGTGCTTGTTGGAGCCAACCAAGGCACTTGAGCCGGGTCGTCAAAAGAATATTGGATCCTAGTACTTGGGTCAGTTTAGAATAATTTTAGTCGGGCCGATTTTGTAGAATGTTAGTTGGGCCCGAAACATTTGACATTTCTCCCCCAAAGCAAAGACCCTCTTAGACAGTCAGAGGGTCGCTCAAATATCTTCAGACGTGGTTTGCTCCGAGAGAGAGGGATTGTGTTTCAGGGAGGAGAATGGCGATCAGAAAGCTTCTGCTTCTATTGAAACCGATTGATCCGTACCCATTCCTTCAAACCGAAGGTGCGTCGCTCATTAAAAATCCTCAGGTATTATTACCCTCCTCACATCGTTTCATCTACGTTTTGAAAATCCTCTAGCCGGATCACGCCTATTTCGTTTCGTATTGAAGTTGTTCGACAAAATTCCTCTGAGAAACATTGGCTTTTTCGTGAAAAGAAACTCTTTTTTGGGTGTTACCTCGTTTATATAAAATACAAAGCTTTCTGCTTCCTTCTTGTTTGCACTGTTTAATCATATGTGTGCAAGTTTCTAACTAAGAAATGCTTAGCCTTGTGTTTCTTACCCACTCGGAAACTGTCCTTGCTATTTTTTAATTTTGGTTTCTCATGGCTTCTTACATTGTTGACTCAGTTTTTTGTTCGCTTGTTTGTTTAGGTTCTTCAATATCTAGAAAGCAGGTGCAAAGTACACAGGAATGCTATAAACTTTTGTCAGGAAATTCTAAGTAAGAAGCCAGTCGAATGGAAACCCATTTCACGTAATGACTTATCGCATCCCATTCACGATGTGGATATGGTCATCACCGTTGGTGGAGATGGCACCCTCTTGCACGCCAGTCATTTCATCGATGATTCTGTTCCGGTTCTAGGAGTTAATTCTGACCCAACACAAGCTCACGAGGTTTTCTAGCCTGACTTTTCTCATATCACCTAATAGGAGAATTAGCTTTTAGTAAAAAGAATGTGAAAAGAAGCTAAGTGTTTTGTTATAACAATAGGTGGAAGAACTGAGCGATCAGTTTGACGCTAGTAGAAGCACTGGTCATCTTTGTGCTGCAACAGTTGAGAATTTTGAACAGGTAAGTTTGATAGAGGTATAGAAAGGGAATAACTTTGGCAGCCCATTTGTGGTCGTGTTACTTGTTTCATTTGATCCTTAGAACACTCAATGCCTAGGCAATTTTGGTTTGAACATTCAGCTATTTGTTCTCAGGTACTGGATGACATTTTGTTTGGCAGAGTAGTTCCTTCGAAAGTATCAAGGATATCATTGAAGTTAAATTCAGAACCTCTTCTTTCACACACACTTAATGACATTTTGATCGCACACCCATGCCCTGCCGCGGTTTCAAGGTTTTCGTTCAAGTAAGAGTTTCTTAGAATCAAAAAGTAGACATTTTTTGAAAGCTGATTGTTTTGTGTAGACATTATTCATTTGGCTCGAGTTGTTTTAGGCAAAAAGATCAACTTGGGGTGCCCAATCCTGTATTTTTTTTAGAATTTTTCAGTTTATGAAATATAAAAAACCAAAATGGAAACTGGATATCATTCGGTCTTGGTTCGGATTCAACTCTTAGAAAATATACCTATAATTTGAATAGGTTTCAAAGAAATGAGGTTTTTAACTGTTTTATTCCTTTCAGTTTGGTTCGGTTACAGGTACAATTTGTTCGGATATGGAAGAAAAAAAACCCGAATTGGTTAATCTTTTCTTCGATTTGGTTAAAACATCTGTATTATCCAACACTATGAACCAATGTTCTTTACAACGTACGCAGGATTAAGAACAAAGATGGTGATACCCGTCAAAAGACAGTTAACTGCCGCTCGAGCGGTCTAAGAGTCTGCACAGCTGCTGGGTCAACTGCAGCAATGCTGTCAGCAGGTGGGTTCGTGATGCCAATTTTGTCTCGTGATCTACAGTTTATGGTTAGGGAGCCCATCGTTCCCGGTTCAACCGCCACTCAAATGCATTCAGCCTTCAAACCGGAACAATCCATGGATGTTAACTGGTATTCAGACCACGGGACCATCTACATCGACGGTTGTCAGGTTCGCTACAACGTGCAGCTCGGTGACACAATCGAGATATCGTCTGATGCACCGGTCTTAAACGTTTTCTTGTCTCAGGGCTTTACTCAGATAAGATCAAGGTACTAGATTTGGTAGATTTGTTCATAAAGTTAGAGTTGGTACATTGAGAGACCCTTTCAACCCACTTGTCTATAGATGTGGTAAGACTCTTTGGTCCGAAAGATTCGTTGATTCTAGAATCTTCAGTACTCTTGAGGCAAGAACGTGGATGCATATGATCCTCTTGAATAAAAAACTTTTTTTAAAAGAAAATAATATCGAAATCATCTAGAATACTCTCCTGAGACCGTGCAAATTGTTAATTTTGGAAAATATCTTATTCAAAATGGGACCTATTTTTGATTGAGTAATAGTGTTTTGCCTGTTAATTAACTTGTGTTGTTTTTTATAAAAAAACAAAATCTAGTCTGATGTAGGTCCGAATCCTCCTCCTCTTGTAGCCGTAACCATACGTGGATTAATGTAATCTTGATATTACAATAATGGGAGATTTTTCTATAAAACATTTCGCTATCATTATACGTAGTATCATCCAGACCCATTATATAATGCATGAACCGGGACAAATTTTGAAGAAAAAAGAAAGAAAGAATAAATAAGTAGGTTCTTCCCAAAAGTGGTCAAAATGAAGTAGACTGTCGTCTGAAACTAGATATTCTCCGTAGAACAGTTCTGTCACTTTCTTCTTATAATTTGTTTTGTTCATAAAAATAAAACGAGACCGGGGCATTCAAACTTCGAAATTGTAATGTCTTTTTTTTTTTTTTAACGTTGAGATATTTATTTTATTATTAGAATCTTGAAACATACAAAGCAAATGGAATATAAGATTTTTCCAGAGTCAAAAGCAGGCAGAAAACAACATTTCTCCAGAGTCAAAAGCCGGCAAAAATAAACTTTATCCGGAGACAAAAGCCCTATGAAAAAGATACATATGAAAAACCATACAACCAAGTAATCCTATAAAACTAAGTCTATCGATAAAAAGGATAGACCGCTACAAAAAAATGTAAAGAACCTAGCGAAATTCCTTGCCGAAAATAAGATATGTCAGATTGAAACCCAGTTTTAGATCCCATTACAGAGCTCCAAAAACGATCGAAGACAAAAAATTACTAAAAAAGCTCAACATCTAACTATTACCCGAAAAATTAAAACCCTAGAAAAAGAGATTTTTTTTTGTAAAAATCCGGTGAAACGGGGACAAGGATGGATACGCTACTCAATTACGAAAACGACATTGAAAGTAGTTATGCCACACCGTCAGATCTGAAGATCTGTACATCTGGCGCATGCCTCTTCGTAAATCAAACTAGTAACCCAAATTTTCAAAACCTAAGCGATTATTTCCAAACGATGGATCTAGATTCAAAAAACTAAAAGAGATTGAAAACTATAAGAACAAGCACCATAAACCAGCACGGCACCACATATCTACTTCCACTCCAGCTTTGTGTCGACAAAATCCACATCTGATGAAATACAAAGGTTCCCGGTGCTGACGACGAAGCGCCGGACACCGGAACCAAAATCTTTTTTTTTGTAATGCCTTATTCATGCACATTTTTGGGGGGTTAAATTTACATATATGTGGTTAATTATTGTCGATCTCATCATTTCAAAACAAAATATATTTGGGTGAATTAGACTCAGACCCACTTTATGAGTTTTAATTATAAGAAAGTGGATTTTCAATTTTGGAGGACTTAAACAAATTTTCATTGCCATGAACTACGGAGAATGCCCATCGATTATATTTCACGATCTTACGCTTCTTTTGCTTTGACCTTCTTCTTCTTCATATGCTAAGATAAAAGGAAAAAGTGTGACCTTCTTCTTCTTCGCCGATCATTAACATGGGCTCTCTCCCCTTCTTCATATACGCGATCACTCTCATCCTAAATGTATGTGATGAATCTGATAGGTTTATATTATAAATTTTCAGAGATTCGTTTGGTGGTTTCGTTTTGTTCGGCTAATGTGTGTGAATAAGCTGCAATTCGAGGAACAACATGGTCATAGGTTCCGGTGAAATTTCTGACTTACTGGGGATTGGGCGATCTGTCTAATTTTATTGTGATATAGTTTTCTGATAGAAGATGCGGATAGTTTTGTCTAATTTGATTTTTCGAAAGGATGAAGGCAATGAAGTCTTTTCACACGCCTAACCAAAGTGACCCTAAAGTAAGAAGTCATTGATAGTGTACTATGAGTTACACAAAGTGGATCTCAGTGTAATTAATCCAAGATATTTTTAGCATATGAGTTTTATAACTTTTAAGAAAGAAAAAAAAAGTGTGCGACTCTTTTGATAATATTACAGCTCGACAGAGCAGAGATGGTCTCCTGCAATTAAGACACTTGTATGTAGACTACCACGTGTCTTTCCAATGTTCACTCATCAGCCGAAAAAAATATCCATATTTCCTATTCGACCCCACCACTTATAAATAGTGCACAGAGAACCTATTTTCCTCCACTAATTATTATTTTATTAATTTAAATGATAATTTCCCCCAGCGCCTTATCTAATCCATATGGACTGATTTGTAATTTGTGTTAGTCAGAAAGTTATATATATTATTCATTTTGAGAAGACAACAAAAAAAATCGCCTTCAGACAAGGGAAAAACGTAAGAGTTGCTTAAAACCATAAACCTCAAGTTTCTGAGGAGACAACACTGGCTCCACTTCTCTTTCTTAAAATTTATCAACAATCCAGTCTCCGACTGTAATCCAGAAGCGAATAAAAAAAGAGGATAGGTTTCGTTTTCTTTTTCTCGAGATTTTAATATTTTCAAGAAAAATTTAAACAGGTTCTGGTTTCTGGATGAATTGGAGATAACGAAAGGCAGAGAGGATGAAGATTCAGTGCAACGTTTGCGAGGCGGCGGAAGCGACGGTTCTATGTTGCGCCGATGAGGCTGCGTTGTGTTGGGCTTGCGATGAGAAAGTTCACGCCGCTAATAAACTCGCCGGAAAACACCAGAGAGTCCCTCTCTCCTCCTCTTCCTCTTCCATACCCAAATGCGACATCTGCCAGGTCTGATCTCTTGATTTTCCTCTGAATTTCTTATTTAAATCCAATCTTTGATCCTTTTTTTTTGTTGTTGTTGTTATGAAAAGCTTGAATCTTTTTAGGTTTAGAGAGGCCATAAACTATTTATTTGGAGTTTGCTGGTATAAATAACATATCTTGATTGGAAAAAAAAATGATTTTGACAGGAAGCTTCTGGATTCTTCTTCTGTCTGCAAGATAGAGCGTTACTATGTAGGAAATGTGATGTTGCAATCCATACCGTGAATCCTCATGTTTCAGCTCACCAGCGATTTCTTCTGACTGGAATCAGAGTCGGCCTTGAATCTACAGACACTAGTCCTTGTACAAAGTCATCACCATCCAATGATGAGACAAAACCATTTGCTCTACCTACATCTGAGCCTCAAAAGATGGACTTCAATCATCATCATCAGGTAGTTTTACCGGAAACTAAAGTAAGTGATCACATTTCGACAAAGCTTCCTTTCGCAAGCACCGGATCAGCGACTGGAAGCATTCCTCAGTGGCAGCTAGAGGAGATTTTCGGGTTAGCGGACTTTGATCAGAGCTATGAATACATGGAGAATAACGGATCATCCAAGGTAACAGTTTAGTTACCTAGTGTGAGATTGATCATCTTGGGAAGAAACTGAAAAGAAGTATGTATGAATCATTTGGCCTTTTGATTCATCTTTTTTTGGTTTCTCATTATCCATGTTTGCAGGCGGATACTAGTAGACGAGGAGATTCAGACTGTTCTTCGATGATGATATCTGGAGAAGACGATGGAGAAGATAACAATAACTGCTTGGGAGGTGAGACATCATGGGCGGTTCCACAGATTCATTCTCCACCAACAGCTTCTGGTCTAAACTGGCCTAATCATCACTCAGTGTTTGTTCCGGACATATCTTCTTCAGCTCCTTTTACCGGTTCATCCCCTAACCAGAGGGTTGGGAAACGACGGCGACAGTTCTAAAACTACAACTATCTTTTGGCCGGTTTAGGAAAACCATCGGCCGGTCTGATAGTAGATGTGAGATAAATAAAATGATTTGGAAACTGGAGTACTGTATAGGTCTGGTAGTTTGTAACCATACCTGATATCCGAACCCGATCCAAAGTAGCGGGTTTATATCGGATATGGATCCTGTAAAATATTCGAATGGTGCTCGATGCTTAGTATTTTAGATATCGGGTCGGAATCGGATACAATCCGAAATTCAAAATAAATCTGAACAAATCCGAAATAAAATCGAAGTTTTTTATTTATATATTTCAAATTGTGTGTTTGTGATTTGGGACTTGTAAATGTTTGTTGAATTATGTTGAACTATTTTGGGTTTAAATCATATTATAGATAAAAATGTCTGAACATATTATTTTAATCCAGTTATTTTGGTTACAAAATACTCGATGTAACTGGATCTGAAATGTTATTCTAATCAGTTTACTAAATCCGAACCAAACCTGATAAGTTTCGAACCGAATCTCCGAAATGTTATTCGGGTAAAGACGGATTTTAATCAGTTTACTAAATTCGAATCAAACCCGATAAGTCCAAAACCGAATTTGACCAGATGGTTTAAAATACCTGAACGGAATCTCTAAACCTAAGCTCGAAAACTCAATCCAAACCCAAACGGATACCCGAACACTCATGCCTAGTATTGTAGTTGGTCTGTGACAGAGAACAGAGGGTCGTTTGAAAAGAGAGATATGTTTGGTTAAAAATTGTAAGGAGATTAAATTATTAAATTATTTAATTATCAATTTGGCTTTTAATAGAATAACATGACAAAAAATGGATTAAAAGCACATTCATCCAGAATACTATGCAGATTAAAAGGTGTAAAGTCGAGTAATCATCAAGTAGTTCATTTCCTAAATTCTAAATCCGTAGTGTGGGAAAGGAAAAAAAGTTCCATCTAAAGTTTCAGTTGCTGCCAGAAGCAGGAGCAGTCCAGTGAGGTGGAAGACGGTCGAAAACAGGCAAACCAGGAGGAGTGGGCATAGTTCTGACATCATAGGATACAATCGATACTCAATGTCAAGCTCTCTGCAAATTTTGGCAATCTCTTCAACAAGTTGAGATCTTCGAGCCCATTTCTCTCCCATATCTTGATGATTCATTCGATGCGTTGGCCAAACCGCAATCCTCACACTGTTCAATGACTCCATGTCTTTGAATACTATCATCGGCGCCGGATACCAATGATCCTTCTTCCCCTCAATGTAACTATCACAATGAATGCAGGCAATGAATATATATATATATATATATATAAATATTCATGTGAAAATTGTGATTCCAAACTTGCAATGTACCTAGTGATTCTCTGTTTGATGAGGATCATTTTCTCAGCTGGTGTAGCAATGTGGATGGAGAATTCGATTCCATCTCCCATATCGGGGCTACGGTAATAGTTTCCAATGGATTTAGTCCAGAGAAGACTGTTCGGGTACACGACTTTCTGGTTATCAAATCTCAAGAACACAGTAGTCAATATGTTCATCTCTTCCACAACCATCTGGAGAAAAAGAAAGAAACAAAAAGAGTTTTCTTTTAACATTACAATATCGAAAACTGAGAAGTTTTATTTACCGGTTTTTTAATTTACCTGGACTCCGTCGATTTCACATCTATCGCCCACATCAAACGGGTGTATCACAAACAAGTAGATGATAGATTCGAATACTATCTTGCACATGTTTCCAAATATGAATGCGACAACCACGACTTGCGAGCTCATGACCACGAGGAATTTGGTGTTAGTGATTCCAAGTATGATAAGCCAAATTATGAGTATGATGATCCCAACTACAATATTCACCATCTTATGAAGCCTGTTCACTGCTGTTTTGGTGTCGTTTAGGGTCAACGCAAGAGCTCTTCTCTCTCGGAAAGCATTCACCTGTGAAAAATGTTTGTGCAAATTCATTAATATCCGAATACGTTAAAGAATGTAAATTCGTCCTCCACACTTCTTACCACCCAGTTTTTAAGAGATGATTTGCTGATCCGATTCGTCTCAGATGCTCCTTCAAAGAGACTTAAAGTCTTCAAAGCTTCATCTTCTGGCAGAAACCGCGAAATGTCCATGGAGTAGATGAATCTAAATAAGAACATGTGCAATTGCTACTGGTTAATATCCATAGTGTAATATTGTCAAGGCATTGGATGTAAAACGAAAAAAGTGATTTACTTACTTTGATCCCGGCTTGGCGACATTGTGAAAGATCTTTCTCGCCGCGAGCTTTGCCTCAAACTCACTTCTGATTTGGTTTCCTTTATCATCATCCAAGTTCGGATCTTGTAGCTGTTCATCTAAAGTGGTAAGTGATCCATGCCGGATTATATTCATCAGCCTCTTCATTTTCCACGCTGAGACATTCTTAGGATTCAGCTTATGAAGGCTATTGATCGTAATCCCATTTTTGTCCCCTCCTCCTCCATTAGAGAGAACGCGAGAGAGCAAAGGGCTTTTCCCGATCATCATCGGGCTTTTCTGAGCCCCCGACGTAATCTCAACACCACCGGGATTCTGAAACTTGTTAACCTCGACGCTGATTCTCTCTTCTTCTTCCTCGTTTCTTTGGATCTCAATCAAAGGAGGACCTGAGAGCGTCTCAATCACGTACTGAGTAAACAAAGACTCTTGAATCCTATCGAAGTAAGTGCTCATATGGAACGAGGAAGCAAGAACCTTAACCAATAATGTCTTCACGAGCCACAACAAGAACCCAACCAACAAACACACAAAGATCTTAGTGACAACCCGAAGCGCCTTGGTGTTTGCTGCTTTAGCGACTTTATCATCGAACAAGAAATGCCAAGCGAGTAAAACAAGTCCTAACCATAAGCAATTCTGCACGGCCTTTCGGATACCGTAGACGAAGTACAAAACTCTTTTTCTCAAAAGGAAGTTCCTTTCGATGAAGAAGACGACCATCTT
This sequence comes from Eutrema japonicum, assembly GCA_030161315.1. Taxonomy (NCBI): domain Eukaryota; kingdom Viridiplantae; phylum Streptophyta; class Magnoliopsida; order Brassicales; family Brassicaceae; genus Eutrema; species Eutrema japonicum. The sequence goes on from BSQW01000006.1 coordinate 11,213,949, forward strand.
AACGATCCAACTAGAGACTAATCTACCACAGATCAAGACTAAAACCATTGTTTCCCATTTCCATAGCTGAAGTTCCCAGAGTATCTTCTTACGCAAGAAAGGTATCGCAAGTGTGCAAATCAAAGCAGCGATTATCAGAATCAAACTCAACCATTCCAATACAATCCAGAGACTAAGTTTATCTTTCCTGTACTCTTCTGGTAAATCCTCTTCTGCAAATGGATCGTCTTCTTCGTCCTCTCCTGGGTTTTTAGGGGTTTTCCCGAAAAACCCTGATTTCAACTGGCCCGATTTCGGAATCCGACCCGATTTCATGTCCGGCGCTTGCGGTGGCAACGGCGGCTTTGGTGTCGGCGGATCCGAAAGCCGTGACCTAGTTCGCATCTTAAGCAAATTGGTAGAGTTTCTCTGAGTCGGAGCGTTTCCACTACACTTGACAACTTCTCCGTCGGCGTTGTTGTTGCTGCGTCTTCCCACGGCGTCGGGTTTGGTGGTGGCCCCAGCCGAAGACGGTCTCGCCGACGCCGGAGATTCCAAAAGCGGAGTTAAACCCCTGGACTGAAGCTCGTCCATACCTAAGTCCATATCAAGAGAAATCTCGCCGGAAGCTTGCTGTTTATGCAGAAACTGACCAATAAGCTTGGTCGTAGGATCCTCGCCGCGACGAAACTCAAAAGCGTCAACATCACCTTTGTTGTCCTCCTCCGCGTCGGATCTCTCAGAATCAGCAGCCGCATTAATCCCTTTATGAAGGTTACCTTGTCCATCAGTCCAGAAATCGTAACTTCCGTCTCTCCAAATCTTCCCCATCGCCTCTCCGGAGACTCCATTGCTGCTTCCGTTCTCATCGTGGATTTTGACGATTACTTCACGCCGGTCAGCCGAATCAACGGCCATGATTCACCGAAGGAACAAAAAAGAAGAAAATCCAGCGAATTTGGGTTTACACACCAAATAAAACACTTTTGGGAAGAAGAGAAAACGCTTTTATTTGAAGATCAAATTAAGCTCGTGATGATAACTGAGAGAGAGAGACAGTGAGGAAATTAAATTTTAACTTATTAAGCTATGACGCGTGTTAGCCAATCGCTATCACAACGCATCTTTTCTCTATGGTGACAGCGGTTTGAGCGGTGCTGAACAAGTGGTTTAGGAGATGCGGTGCGGTGCGATTTTAGTGTGGTGCGGTTAGAAAAAACGCATCATTCGGAACAAATGCGGTTACTGCGGAACAAGCAGTGCGGGACAATATATAAATGGTGAAAAAAACAATATACGGTGCGGTTCAAATGTGTGAATGGTGAAAATGAAAAAAACGGTGCGAGATATATATTTAAAAAAAATAATTTATAAATAAAATAGATTAATGATATTAATATAATTATAAATTAAAATTAAAATTATTAATTTGTTAATGATCAAGTCTCTTGTTCTAAAAAGCGGCTGTCTAGGCGCTAGGCGGCCAGACACCTTGCAGATTAGTGTCTAGGCGGTGGAGCTAGGCGGTCAACGCTTTTTTAAAAAAATTCAACGATTTTTAACGATTTTTTTGAAAAAATCGTTGACTTTCTTCAAAGAATCAACTTTTTTTTTTTTTTTGGGTAACGGACATATGGTTTGTTACAAAGTTTTGGAAATACATCTAGAAGTACAACACACATGCTAATTTGATCATTGAAGATTTTTTTCTCCTTGTACCTTTTTTGTCTCTCAATATCAAGACAAATCTATTTTTTGCATCATATGTTTGTACTTTTTTTTTTTTTTGGAATTTAGATGTGAATTTGAACTTAATTTCTTAATGTTTTGTTACTTTGATAATAAAAAAAACTTATTTTATACTTGTTTTGATTCATACATTCATAACTTATAACATATATACATATAAACTTTAAAATTTTAAAAAAAAATGTTCAAAATTAATCGCTGATTAATCGGTGATTAATCACCGCTTTTCGGCCTATGCGCAAATCGGTGCCCGACCGCCCGCCTAGCGCCTAGCGCCTTTTCGAACATTGATCAAGTCTTTTTCATTAATTAATTACTAACCATAACTAAATAATTATTAAAAATTAATAAATTTGTTTGACATTTTACAATGATATATTTATTGCTCAAAAAAAAATACATCCACAAAAACCAAGTAAAATCATATAATATTATCGAGTACGTTGATTTTCCTATGTTTTTTTAGGTGTCTACATTTTTTACTTATATGAGTTCAAACACTAGTCTAACCCCACGTTGGTAATGACATTTTTTTATTTTTTTCAAATAGAATTTTGTTATTTGATAAAGTTAACATATATGATTTATTTCAAAATTTTCTGAGCTTTAAAACACATATATATATATATATATGTAGAATTATAAAATTAAAAAACTATTAGCGTGTGTCTTAAAGCTAATAACATCAGTTAGACAAAGACAATAATAATTCTCAAAGCTATAATCCAAATATTTTTAATTTTTTTGAATTAAAATGACTATATAAAATGAAATATTATATGATACATATATACATAAGTTAACTGTAAACCACATCTAACCGTTGACAGAAAAAAAAAAAAACCCACACCTAACCGCACTTATTTTGATTTTTTTGTAATAGCACATGTGTTTTATGTTTTCTTTCTGTTTCTGAAACACACCTAACTGTTTTTCAGAACCGCAACCACACCTAATTGTACCTGCGTTTAAACAATGAATATTGATATATTTTATAAAACACACAGCGTTTAAAAGAATTAAACGCACCAAACATTCAAGGCCTATATACCAAAACCTTGCAAAGTTCGAGAACAACTTTATTATTTAATCGGCGGATTTTTGTTTTTGGTTTTTCCGTCAAACTTTAGGTAAACTATATAGTCGTAATTTCGTCAAAGAAAATACTGTTGTTTAATGCAGTATTTCCTATTTGTGGATATCGTGTACATATTTGATTTGATTCTAGCAAATATTTTAAAAATCTTCCATTTTTGGTCTTTATTTAATAGTTAGGTCTGTGTGGATTCCTGTGCATTCGTCACATGTATGATGAATATTGTATTTATTGAGTTCGAAAAGAGAAAGTTCCAGAAAAGAGAAAGTTACAATTACAAACTTTTGCGATTATTGAACCACTAAACCGGGAAAAGGGTCAAAATCAATATCTACTAAAATCGGTATGTCAAAAAACACTTAAACTAAAATAAGATGTCATTTCCTACCTATCATATAGAAAACTTCAAATTTGCAACTTAAACTCTAATATATGTGTCGGAAGCTGAATTGGCATGACATAGTGTCAACTTACTCAAACCTGCGACACCTAAGCCATAAACAAGAGTGAGGACCAATTGAACTATGAAACATTTTTGATATTTCGTACGAACATATATTATTCAAAAGAAAAGTAAAAAAAAACAGTTCGATTGTTGTTAATAACACAACATGATATGAAACAGATGCATTTTAAGTTCGAATTCATGCTTTTTAGCATACCTTGTATTAATCGGCTTGGAATAATTATATGGATTCAAATAATCTGTGAATCCCTTGCTCATGCAAAATTTGGTAATCTATCATCAATGATCATGTTTGTGGAAAAGTTGGTTTCCAGGGCTTATCTGCTTCGTGTTAAGTTCACAGAAAGAGCCTTCATGCTGAGCTAATTCTGTGTTTGTGTGGTTCTGGCCGTGGAGATAGACTCTCCTCGCCTCTGAAGCAACACATCCGAAAACTCTTGAGGGTACAAAAAAAACCCAAAATTCGAGAAGAGAATCAAGATTCGATTCTCAAAATTAGCTCGAATTTAACCAATTCGATTGAAACCCATCATTCCATTTTGTTCCTAGCTGAATATAATCACATCTTCGAATCAAAATCTCAGCTTTGTCTCAAATTTTAAATTTTCCTCTTTTGAAAATCCTAAATTGCATTTTTAACCATGTGTTTATAATAAAACAATCCATCAGCAATTGCGGCGGAGGGAGATGCAGAGCCGCCGTTTCCATATGTTTTCTTTTGTTTCCAGATCCCTGCGCGAGGAGAGGAGGTAGATGAAGAACTGTTTTTTACTTTTCTTTTGAATAATATATAGATATGTTTGTAAAAAATATCAAAATTGTATCATAGTTCAACTGGTCACACGCTCGTATCCATGATTTATGTTTCATCTTTTCATTTGTTTCGAGAAAGAGATCGATAAATTCCGATTTTTTATTTTTCTATTGATTCTTTTCGGATCGAGATGTATGGATCCATGGATCTATGTGTCTATATAGATCCTGTTCATGGATTAACGAAAATGTGCAAACGCTCTATTTGCCTCTGCCATTCTATGAGTCTCTTCCTTTTTTGCGTATGGCATCGCCATTCCTTTTGGCAGCATCCACTAATTCGGAACTTAATTTGAGTTTTTTGTATGATAGGTAGGAAATGACATCTTATTTTAGTTCAGATTTTTTTCAGCACACTCATTTTAATACATGTTGATTTTAACCCTTTTCCCCCACTAAACCATCCATATTAGAGAACAATAGAAATTTTCTACATGTGTGTGTGAGTGAGTAAACCAAACCGGGAACTGAAACTAAGTAAAAACTTTCTGAAATTCTCACAATTTCATTATGTTCCATTAATTATCAAAGTTATTCTCACAGCTTCATTATGTTCGCAAATTCTCACAGTCTACACGCGTGAACTATTGAGGTGGACGGAGATTTGCGGCGGTGTATTGGATGTCACGGCCCATGGGCCATTGTCGTATCTTAGTTCTGGACCACAGGTTCGTAGAAGCAACGCATAGTAATTGTCTTTCATCATGACTCTTGAAGTAACGGTCCTATGTTTTCTCTCTGGAGGCTTCTAAATTAAAGTCGGCTACAGAATATGACAAAAAGAGACACATGAAATCGAAAATGACAACAAAAAGGAGAAGAAAGGAAAGTGTTAACTAACTCTCGTTCCTTTATTGTTGTCTTTTTCGTTACATTTTCAGGATTCAATTTGCATTTTCTTGAGATATATGTCAATAGTGTTTGGATATTAATGTGAAGGACGTCTAAGAGAAGGGAGAACAACTATTGAGACAAGAGAACTATGAGATTTCGACAATTTTCTCTATATCTACTGGAGAATCTCAAAGGCGAGTCATATCCAAAGACATATTATCGCTAATTGTTAGACAAGTTTAATTTCTCAGATTGTTACATAACATAGTGTATTTACACATAATAGAGTAAATACGATTGTTCACATCTAACCTCACTGAGAAGCCATGACCTTTCTGACTTGTTTTACTTGACCCAATTCTGGAGTATAAACTGCTGCATCAAAATCGCCACGATGCTTCCCAAGCTTATGTTGATCACGTTGACTACATCATTGTTCAGCTACAAATAGCCAATTGGTCACAAATATTAGAGGGTCTCAGCAGATAGAAAGGATAGATAATGCACAAAACGATAACTCATATTGCATTGTTGTTTTCTAGGTAGCTAATTGCAAAAAATGGCTTCACAAGACCACAACTCAGAAATTTTTTATGAAATGGGAATTGTTTTTCCACCCCTCAAGCCAGTTATATATCAGTCTTACTGCCAGAATTTTCATCTGATTATCATTCTCTTGCATTGACAGACAGAGCAAGAGCAATAAGACAAGAAAAAAAATGAACTCAAGTGAGCATACCCATTTGAATCCCTCCTTGTCTTGAAAAGATGCACCTATTATGCTCTCTCCAAAATTAGCAATCTGGGAAGCTAGTACACATACAGCTGCTTCTGGAGGAGTTATCTGTGCTCGAGAAACCAAAAGTAAATGAAACTTGCAATTATACACTAGTTCTGAGTAAAAATTCCATGAATATCTAACAATGACATCCATATGTTCAGTTGGAAAATGTGCACTCAGAATAATTAATAGACGTATCCAGCTTTTCATTCACGAGCAAGTGTACGAATCTTACTACAGGTACAATTTAGTGATGTGCACTACATTGGCACTACGATAAGGCAGTCACTACATGAGGGGTGTCTATACGAACTAGTCCCATCAACAACAAATGAAGTCTAAATTATGTAACGAAAACGTCTTTATCAACATAAAGAAGATGTGAAAAGGGAATTTTGTTTAGGCAAGTAACGTAGAAGGTTCCATGTTCCTCAACAAAATATTATATAACATCTAGTACCTGACCCAGGAAAGAGCCAACAGAGGCAAGACAAAATGATGCTAAAAGCCCAGCCAATGTTCCTTCAACACTCATAGCTCCCTCGGTTCCTCTTGGTACAATCTTAAATGTTGTGGCTAAATACCTGCAAATTTTCACCAATTAGTAATAGGACAAAATGCATGCAGATCATATCAGTAGTCAACTGGATTCATGCTATGACATCGCAAGTCCATTGACACACTTTCGACAGAAAACAGACCCAAATCTTAGCTACTCGTTCCAAATAACGCAAACCATTACAGAAGAGGCCATAGCTGAATAACACTAGCATACTCACGTTGTTTTTCCGTAAGCTTTCCCAATCTCGCTCGAGACAGTGTCAGACACTTTAGTGCAGAAGCTGGAAACAAAACCAAGCCGGAAAAGCTGAGAAAAAGCTGCTCCCCCCACTTGATATATCGAAAGAAAAGCACAGACACAACCAGCAGCACTTGAACCAATCACACTGCGTGGTCCTCTTCTACCTTTTTTCTTCTCGGCAACGCCTTGTGCTTCCTTTTCGGACATTTTAACCTTTGTTGCCGCTGTTCCCTGTGATATTGTAAATCATCTAAACCAACTTCAACGCCAGAATCAATTGCAAATTTAGTGTTACTCTTTCCAGCGCTCGGTCGGGTGAAACACGATAATCTAAACTATAAGGAAAACTTGCAGAGTAGAGACAAATTATCACAATTTTAAGCGTGATCAGACGAACTAGCTCCTTAATCTCAAATTTCAATCTACAGAGACAAGAAACTGCACAATTACAAAGCTCTCCCTACAGGAATAACAAATTATTGTCCAACGTCTCCCAAAACCTAAATACATTTTCAAAACAAAGAATCAAGTCTAAGATCAGAGAAAATGTTCTTATTATATCTTGAAATCATATAAAACCTCTTCAATTATGTCTTCAAGCGTGAATTGGGATCTATAACACATCCACAATTCCTACGATAACGCAACTAGTAAACTCATATAAAATATACGGACATTCATCTGCTCGAAATCAAAATCAAAATCAAATGAGCGAATTTCTATGTTTTAAGAGTCAGCGACCAAATTACGGTCAAGTTCATTACAAGTGCACTTACTATGACGAAGTAAGCAGCGACTAAGAGGAAACCAGCAGAGCCGAAAGCCCGCCAAGTCAAAGTACCGAGCAAGAATGCGGCGGCGATCCCAGAAGCGGACAATCCGGTAACAAGAAGCGGTGACCCGAGAACAAAAATCAATAAATTGTTAGCCACGGCGGATTTCCAGGTGGGTGACGCCGATTGGATAAGCTTCATCGCCTCCGTCACCACCCCTTGCACCGATGTAGCCGCCATAGCACCGTCGGATCTGCTTACCGGCGAATGAATTCCGTTGGAAAGGGATTCCAGATTACGATGACCAAATCGGCAGGATCTAGCGAATGGAGAGGGAGAAGAAAATCCCAAGAATCTCACTGATCTAGAATTTAAGAGTAGAGTTGACGAAATCGAAGCCATGACAACACCTTGCTTGCTTTCGAAGACGTGAGAGAGAGAGAAAAAAAAAAAGAAATCAGCGTTTCGGGCTGGATCCGGAGCTCCTACTAAACCGGATCCTCAACCCGTTATATATTTTCTTTCCGGTCCTAGAAATGAGTTTATTTACAGTCACACCACTGTGATTTACTGAAGAACCCAATCTTATCCGAGAAATCGAAAGAGCAGAAGAATTTGCAAAAGAGAGAAACAAAAATGGCGGTTCTCTGTTCGTCTTCTACAGTTATACTCCCTTCTTCTTCGGTGAAACCCTCCGGAAGTGACAGGAGGTCTCCGTTTTTAGGGTTCTCTTTAACGGCTATGTCGAAGCCGTCGGTACGAGTCGGCATTTATGCGAACACGAAAAGGGGGTTGCAGGTGAAGTGCGAAGCGGAGCAGGCGACTACTTCTCTTGTTCCGGCGAATCAGCGATGGATGTTCGACCAAGAGGAAGCAAATGGCCCTGTAACGATACTTTCTCTATCTATCTCCCTCTTTTTTTTAGCTTCAACGCTTTTTAATATTCACATCTCTGAAACTTTTGTGCTTAACATACTTACAAGATGTCGAATATCTGTAAGTGCCTGGAAAATTCCATGAAATTTTGTGAAAAATACTGGGAATTTTGAAACATGGGCCGATGTATGCGTATCTGCTTGTTTAGTGAATCAAATACTCAAGTTGATGTTTAAGTTATCAAAAAAAAGTTGATGTTTTTTTTTCATCGTAATTCGTTTACAGGACATCTGGAACACGACATGGTATCCAAAAGCTTCGGACCACGTGAACACGGACAAGCCCTGGTATGTGGTCGATGCATCTGACAAAATTCTTGGTAGATTGGCATCAACGATTGCTAATCACATCCGTGGGAAGAACCTTGCCTCCTACACTCCTAGTGTCGACATGGGAGCCTTTGTGATCGTGGTATGAGCTTCCTGAGCCATCTGTAGAGAAATGCGATATGCTTTACTTAATTTCTTGTCTAGATGGAGCCATATGATGTGTTGCTTTATTGAGAGATGTGATATGGTTTTAACGAAATTTACACTCACCAGGAAGATTTAAGCCTTTGGGTAGATGTTTAGGCAGTGCTTGTAACTCGTCACTTATTTTAACGAGCTCTTGTTCATATAACTTGTGCTTTTGTTTCGGTCACATTTGTTTTAAAGGTGAACGCTGAGAAAGTAGCTGTATCTGGAAAGAAGCGGAACCAGAAGCTGTACAGGAGGCATTCAGGACGACCTGGTGGTATGACAGTAGAAACATTTGATCAATTGCAGCAGAGAATTCCAGAAAGAATCGTTGAGCATGCTGTGCGCGGCATGCTTCCAAAGGGACGGGTTAGAGAGACAATTCCTAGCTCTTTATCAGTCTCTTTTATGGTCCAGCTTGGCTGTATATGTATACTATGATTACTACTCACTCTAACTTGGGCTGGCCGTTTTGTGGCAGCTTGGGAGAGCTTTATTCAATCACCTGAAGGTGTACAAAGGCCCAGATCATCCCCACGAGGCGCAGAAGCCGCTTGATCTGCCTATCAGGGACAAGAGAATACAGCTGCAAAAATAAAAACCCCATGGAACATCGACCAAGCTCCAGTGTTACCATTATCACCAAGTCCAGAGAGTTTTTTCTTCTCGGGTTTCTGTAGTTCTACATCTCAAAACCAGAGGAGGCTTTACAGATTCTTGTTTCCATTGCTTGCTACTATCAATTCTATGCTATAAAGCTCTCTAATGTGAAATATCTTTTATTCAGATTTTGTGCTAACTATCTTCTTCTTCAGACATATATAAAGATGATATGCAACCAACAACGAAACAAAATTGGTATAAATTTGTTTTGCATAATAAGTTTGGCTACCAAAACACCATAAGCAACACCAATCACTATTTAACAAGAAACTTCCTCTCTCCACTTTGTAACAAACCTTCTCAATGATATCACAGATGCAATAAAAATCAAAATAGTTAGGAAGAAATCTACCAATCTGCATTCCTACGGATCGCTCCCCGAGATTAATGGACTAAGAGCACCCGAAAATGAAGATTAGAATCCCAGAAGAGTCCAATCTCGTCTCCTATCTTTAAACCTCTCCGGTCGACAAAATCACTGAGCCAGAAATTCGTTAGACGATAATGGTCCTGTTTCGTTTTCGATCTGATCAGAAGCATCTCATGCGTAGTGTGTGTGTCGTGATCGTACACATTAACCGTCATCCCATCGCCTTGTCGGAGTTTGTTCTTTTGGTCATCTTCAGAGAGATGTCTCAGGATGTGGCTCTCGACGACGTCTTCGCTCAGATAAAGGTACCCACGAAGCTCGTTCTCGTTCAGCTCCTTCTTGATGATCCATGGATCAGTGATAAAAAGAGTTGGTTCGGTCGAGACTCCGTATCGCTCCTCCTCTTCTTTTTCCAAGCTGCAATCATCAGTCGTCTTCTTCAAGTCTTTTTCATCTGTGTTCTTCCGAGACATCACTCGCTGTTCTTGCCTCATGTTCGTCCGACTCTTCTTCCCCGGAGTCATATGAACGCCGAAGAGAAGAATCTCCGTTTCCTTGGATGGTAAGAGAGAAGAGTCTCGACTGGTCTCTCGCGGTTGTTGGCTCGTACTCGTACAAATCTTCTTCGCCGGAGGTATAGGATCGTCGGAGATAGACATGTCTGTTTCGTTGGATGGCAAGAAAGAAAACTCTTCTTGAGGGTCTCTCGCGGTTCTTGGCTCGTTCTCGCTCGGATTTGAAAGACGGATAGTGAAGCAGAGCAAGTGAGGACTAAATATATATCATTTACTAATTAAAAGATAATACTATATAGTAATATTTTGGGCCTTTTGGCCCAAACTAACCCGCGTGATCACGTGAGTGGCACAGGGCTTCTGCAGACCCAGAACATTGGCGGGAAAGCCAGTCATCGCCTCGAAGAAAAACCTCCCAAATCTGAGAAAACCAACGCGGAAAGATGTCCCAGACCGAAACCCTAGATCTTCTCGATGAAATCGAGTCTCTTGTCTCCGATCAGCTTCAAGTGGTAATTGACCGATTTCTTCTTTCATATCTCGATTCGTTAACTTCTCTGATTAGGGTTCCGATTTCCACTTCACTGGTTTTATCGTTTGTCTCTCCTTGCATCCTCATAATTATTGGGTTACTTTTTCAATTCGGAAGATTCTGACGATTTTTTTCCTTGGACTACTCGGTCCCGAGATTCGGAGGTGTAATGTAAAATTGATTCCATCAATCCCTTTTGTCTCAGGTATCTTACAAATGGCTAAGTCGAAATTTCTCGCTTTCATCAAAAAACGCCAAGAGGTACACCATTTGGAGTTCACTATATTTTGGAATGGCTACTTGAGATCTGTTTTGTGTAAAAACCGTGACTTGTTTGTTATTGTTAGGTTGCTTAAGGATTTTGTCGACAAACACGGGAAGGGTTTTGAAGTTGTATATACTGTATCCGGGTGGGCAAAGAACAGACCTTCCGATTACCACACACAACTTGTATCCGCTTCTAAACTTCCAGGTCATATTCCCATCTTTCATGACTGTCTTTTGTGTAAGGATTATTTTGCAAGTTTCCACTATTGGCTTTACCGTGTTTATCGCAGATAGTTCTCTTGAATTTACGAATTTCGTTAGCTGTATCCTGTTTGTTTCACCTGTCTGATAAGCTAATAATAATGGTAAGGTTTTGTTTTGCTAGTCTTTTGGTTTGTCGTCTTACCGATTCCATTTTTGCCAAGTAGTTGTACAAGTAATGTGCTGCTTTGTCTGTAGTTTAAGGTACTATCTCAATTGCCCGTTTATTAATTTCAATGTTGCAAGTAGAAAGTTATATGATGACAACAGTGCAAACTTTGTGAATGTAAAGTACCTCACAATTTATGGATTTGACACTTCCTTGTCATTACTTTTATGCAGAAGTGGAGAAAGAGTTCAATGGAACATATTCAGTTTATATCTACAGTGTTCAAGCTAGTATTCCAATGGATCCGGCTGCCATATGGAACGCTGAGTTTGTACAAGCAGAAGAACTCTTCAAGCAGCCTTCTGCCACTGATAATTGCTTGAGAGATAACAGGTACACCTTTTCTGTTATTGCATGAAAGCTGTCCGGTACTGTTGACCCAACCTTGCCATTCAAATTAGAGATGTATGTTTTTTGTACCAGGTTTTGTGGCATTTCCAATTCCTTTGTAAAGCGTAATATAGAGGGAGCCGCTTCAAATGTTACAGCCCCGAGATCACTCCCTACGGTTGGCCATCAGGCTAAAAGTGAAACTATTACTGCTCCAGCCCAAAACCACTCTGTGAAATCGTCCAAAGATAAAGAAAAATCCCTTCCTGTGCCCGCTAATAAAAAGAACGGACAAGGCGAAAAGAGCGTTACTGGAACTGGTGGTTCTTTGAAAAATATGTGGGGCCGTGTGCCTGTGAAAACAGAAGATGATTCTGCAACAATAGAAGTCAAAAATCATGATCATTCAGGTTTGCTTTCTAATGTGTCCACTCCAGTTTCTGCCTTTCAAATATTTCCTTATGTGGAGTTGGCATTTATTCCTGCCTTAGGTACTGATCCAACGGCTATGGCTTTACTTGTTGTCTGTTTTAGTTAGTTTGTTCCTCTATGAAATGTTCTGTAATTGGTGCAGAAGCCCAAAAACCATCTCTCGATGCCGAGAATAAGGGAGGCAGCGATGATGAGACCCGAGATGTCAATTTGAGAAGAGCGTCTAAAAATGATAACAGAAAAAGGAAGGTGATATTTGATTTTTCCGATGAAGAGTATGAAGATGTTATCAGCTTAGCATCTCCTAGTATTCCAAAGATTAATCCATGTCCAGATAGTGAACAAAGTACCAAAGATTCAGGCCCAGAGAAGCCTGACGCACGCGTAGCTAGAGAGATAAAAGCTGATGAACCAGAGGTCAGCGAAGAAGACAGGCCAAAAACTGAGTCTGCGGATACTTCTGGTGTCAGAAAAAACAAGAAATCTGTGGCTTCGTCAATGGAGAAGATCCAGGCCATTGGTTCTGAAGCTGAAGTGAATCCCTCAAAGGGAAGTAGAATTACTAATGCTCCAAGCTCACCGAAAAGGAAAAAAGTGTTGAAGTCACGGATTGATGATCGTGGGAGAGAAGGTAGGATCACATGCTTTAGCATCTAATATCGTTATTTTTTATAAGAGTAACAAAAAACAAGTATACTTATGCATTGCTTTGGCCAAGAGTTGGGTAAGTGCAAGCTCTTACCTATCAAATCCTCTTTTGACTACATATAGTAACTGAGGTAGTCTGGGAGGAGACAGAAACAAACGCAAAGAAGAAAGAAGACAGTGACACAAGTAAGAAGTTAAATGATGGCAAAAGCGCAAATGCTGTTAACAGGTATGTTTTTGGAGATGGTATAGCCAATGTATAAGAGCAATTTAACGTTTGTGAATCCGATGGGAACAATCTTAAAGCATCCGAGTTCCTTGTTTCAGGGCGGTTGCGCAGAAGAAGATCCCGGCTAATGGGAATGCGGCAGCTGTGAACGCAGGAGGAAAAGCAGGAAGCAAGAAAGGCGGGAACGTCAAAGATCCTAAGCAAGGGAACATAATGTCGTTCTTCAAGAGAGTTTAAAAAGCGTTGTTTTTGGTTTGCTGCTAAGTTTGATTGAGGAAATCCAAAATCAGAAACTTGGTTTCATCTGATTGTATGTTTTTGAATTCGCCTCGTTATGGAGTAAAACTCTTGAGCCGTTAAATTATAATTTGAAGCAGACAGATGTTGAAACTTGTGTATCGTTAATCTCGCTGGCTTGTAGCGTAATCTACGTTTAGTTGTTATTTTTTAAAAATTATTTAATTGTTTCTTTAATAGAATAATAGCATAAACCCAATTATGAAAAAAACACTAATTACGTATTGAATCCTATGTTCTAAAAAGCGGTCGCTTAGGCGTTAGTCGGCGGTGCACCGCCGCGATTAGTGTCTAGGCGGTCAATTAGACGGTCAAACAATTTTTTGAAAATGTCAACGATTTTTTTAAAAAATCAACATTTTTTCGAAAAAAATCATTGACTTTTTTAAAAAAATCAAAATTTTTTTTTGTTGTGACGGACATATGATCTGTTACAAAGTTTTGGAAATACATCTAGAAGTACAACACACATGATAATTTGATCATTGAAGAAGATATGAAGATTTTTCTTTCTTTGTACTTTTTTGGCTCTCAATATCAAGACAAATATATTTTTTGCATCATATGTTTGTATTTCTTATTTGTTTTTGGAATTTAGATGTGAATTTGAACTTAATTTCCTAATGTTTTGTTACTTTGATAATAAAAAAAACTTATTTCATACTTGTTTTGATTAATATATTCATAACTTATAACTTATATACATATAAACTTTAAAATTAAAAAAAAAATGTTCAAAATTAATCGCTGATTAATCGGTGATTAATCACCGCTTTTTGGCTTAGACGTAAATCGGTACCCGACCGCCCTCTTAACGCCTAAGACCTTTTGGAACCTTGATAGAATCTAAAGAGAAAAAAGGAAGATTTTATGTTTGGCGTCCCTTTTATGATATATACCACTTCCCAAAATAAAATAAAAAGACTCGTTTCCACGCTTTCAATCACTTCCGTTTAATGGGCCCCACTCTGAGTGGTTAGTTACTTTTGAAATAAACACGTTTCTGGCATTGATTTGAGAAGCTAAAATACTCTGAGCGATCACACGGTTCTGATTCCATTTGGCTTAGCGTGTACCCGGTTTTTATTTTATTATTTATATTTTTTTTTTTCTGATTACTTTTTTTTTTTTTTTTTTTATCAACAGTCTATGCTCCTGGACTCTGATTACATTTTAATAAAAATTATTAGAAAAGTTATTTATTGGATCCATTTTCTCAACGAAGGCAAAAACAGATAAAAAAGAAAGTTTATGAGAGGCTAAATAGAAAATTATTGTTAAGAAAATAGTTTTTTTTTTGTATCTAAATCTAATGAAACAAGTCTCTATCTATAATGTATGAAAAATGATGAATTTTTGTATAATTTTTTTTAAAAAAATATATAATTTCATATACAATAATTAATTTAAATAATGTAGATATAAAAAAAAACAATAATCTTAGCCCATTATTTTTCGGAAATGCTTGCACAATTATCACCGAAAGTTTTTTCTTCCACCAATTAGTTGATTCCATGTGTCAAGGTTATTGTTTTTTTTGTTTTTTCAACAAGTTGAAAAGATTCAACTCAGATGAATCCACATCAGTTTAACAAATTAATTCAACACTTCACTCCAGCTATTAAATAAAAAATTAAACTACCCCATTGTGAATAGTATTAGACCATCTCCAACAGAGGTTTATAAAAGGTTCTTGGCCCAGAATCATAGGCAATTGATGATTTAAAAAAAAATAAAAAGCCCATATATGCTAAGAACCGCCCCTTAACTAAGAGCTCTAAGAACCGGTTCTTACGGCCACGTATCGGCGTGTTATTGGCGAGAGTATTTTTTTTTTTGTTAACCTTCTCTCGTGGTCGAGAGACTTGTTGGATTTTGTTCTTCTCTTTTTGGGCGACGAGTTTATCTCTTCTTCATCCTTTCGACGCCGACGATTTGTAAACCAAATCGGCATGTGTGAAGACAAAATCGAGACTTCTCTCCAATCGCTTTGTGAAGGTACGAATTCCTGAACCGTTTCGATGTAATTTTTGATAAATTATTACTTCAACAGAACGAAATTAGGGTTTATCGATATGGGGAAAAATTAGGCATATTTTGTGTGATTCAAATTAGGGTTCATGCACGGTTTCGAGTTTGATTATGTTCATCATCTCTCTCTATCATGACTATCGGTTTGAGTTTAGTTTATTTTGATTATGATATTGTCAGTTTTTATTTGTTAAAAATGTGAAGAACTTTGTTTGATTTAGTATTTCGTTATGGACAGAGAATGCCGATTAGCTACAGCGAGACATCATCTGAAGGTCCAGAAATGGACATGGGGTGGGCATATGCGGATGCAACTTTTGGCATTCTTGACAAATGTTTATGTGGTCGGGTGATGATACTTGAATCATCGACAGGTGCAGAGTCAGGGACACCAGGCCACAAGTATTATACTTGTCCTGACTGGTTGAATGAGGTAAGAAGAACCTATCATTGTGGTTGTTTTTGTTTCTTGGTTGTGCTATGTATTTGTTATGAAATTGTTTGATAAAACTAATCAATGTATGTAGGGGAGTGGTGAGCATAAATGGCAATGGTGGGATGATGCGGTGACCGAGGAATTCTCGATAGTGCAGAGAAAGCTTCAAGAGCAAAGGGAGATGCTGCTTAGGGTTGACAGACTTCAAGCATTTGATTCCACCATTGGAGAAATAAAGGAAGAGGTAAGACTGCTTCAAGAAGAAGTTTCAAGGCTGAAGGAGCACAATGCTAACCAAGGTGAAGGCTATATGATGCTGCTATTCCTTTTTGTTTTTGCAGCCATTTCATATATGTTTAAGTAGCATAAATTAGCAGCAGCTATTCTCTATTGTGTTGTAGTAACTAAGACCATGTTCCCTAATGTTCCCTAATGTAATTTGTTTTTAGTAACTAAGACCATGTACTTTTTTGTGATAAATGGTAGTTAACTATCAGATTGATTGCCGTTTCACACTTGTTTGTGTTAAATGCTAGCTAGATGTTTGTTAGGTAAAAGAGTTAAGGTTAGTTATCTTCTAACTCTTTGTTTATCACATTTCTCTGTTTTTTGTGAGGTTAAATGGAGGAACAATCGATATATGCTTATACAAGGTCCCTGTTTCAGCAATGAGTCAAGGTTAGTCATCTTCTAACTCTTTGGTTAGCATACATAGTTAGCTGAACATGTTAGTAGTATGTCTTACTGTTTTGTGATAAAT